>BSBN01000641.1:10000000-12400000 GCA_027924645.1 Cunninghamia lanceolata
AAATGCACACTTTAAGTCATCCAATTACCCTATTTTAAGTGAATTTCTCATGAATCATTGTGCGGATCTTCAAATTGTCATCTAAGTGAGTTGAAAACATAACTTTAGCATTTGAAAACATGTCTCTAAATCCACAGAACATAGAATTGTATTTTTAGATCATACCGGATCTATTTGTGTAATTCTTTTTTTACTGGATAGCTGCTAGAAGTTGATCTATTCATAACTTCTTCAAATCTAAAAGTGGATTTCTCAACTTTTAACTAAATGATTTTTAGATGAACCTCCAAAAGCCCTTTAATCCACAATCTCTGATTCTTACTTAAAGTGTCGAATTTAGGCACTTACTAGTTGGCTGGGGGGAATTTTGATCTCTGTAGTTCCCCCTGAGCCAGAGCTCACTTTTTAATTTTTGTAAGGATTATTAGCACCGAATTCTGGTACGGACCCATTACCAATGTTCATCACACTCCTTGTTACCCAAGTCTTGCTCATCTCCTTCTGAATCTCATCCGTATTCACTTTACCTTTGCCTTTGTCTTGTGTCTGATCATGTTTCACCGGACCTTTTCCATCATGATTTCTACTCTTGTAGAATCTAGCTATATGACCAAATTTATTGCAATTGTAACATACAACATTTCTTTGATTATTTGATTGATATCCTCTTGATCTACACTGATTAGCCATATGCCCCATTCTACTACATGTAAAGCATCTACCATTGAAAGAATTGTTCATTTGTATATTTATGCATTCATGAGATTTGTGACCATACCTTTTGCAATTAAAACATTGACCAGAGAAGGATACATTATTCTAATTCATTCTGTTCTTCCATTGAGTTGCTTTATGACCAAATTTTTTGTAGTTGAAGCAGCTTCCATTGAAAGATGGATATCTTTGAGCATTATGTTGTCTTATCAGAGGTCTTCTAGGTTTATTTCTTTGTCTTCTTGATCCAAAGTTCTTTTGACCAGATCCAAAGATTTTACCTTTCTCATATCCAAAGCCATGCTTATCATCTACCCTCTTTTAACTTTCAAGAAGTATTTCAAGTTTGGCTGAGCTTCTCTTGAATTTTTCTTTATATTCATTTGCAGTTTCAAGATGTTGTTTAAGAGTGTCAATTAGTCTCTCAAGTTGTTCTTCATTGTATCTAGCTTCTCCAAGATCAGACTCAAGATGTCTAATTATTCTATCCATTTTGTAGTAGTCTTCTATTTTCTCCTTGAGGGATTGTTTTAAGTTATCTTCAGTGGTTCTCTTCTCTTCAATTTCTTGGGTAAATTTCATAACCCCTAATTCCATTTCATGTCTTAGCATAACAACTTCTTTTGACAGCTTTTCACATAGCTTGGTTTTCTCATTTAGGTCCTTATCAATATTATTGGTTTCATTCTGATCTACTAACTTCTAAAGAAGTTCCTTTCTCTTTTTCATGGAATTACTGAGTTTTTCTCTCATCTCATTAATGAAATCATCAACTTCCTTAAGTCACTCTCTCAAATTATTGACTTCAGACTGGGATTGTTTAAGATCATCTAAGGTAGACTGTAGTTTCTCTTTCATACCATATGCATCCATTGATATTCCTAGATCCCCCTCAAGCTGTTAGGCTTTTTCTAAGGAACTTAGCTCTAATAGAAATTGTTGGAAACAAGGCAGATAACTAAGAGGGGGGTGAATCAGTTATCTCAAAACTTTCTTACTTTTACTTCCTCTTCTTATCTTAAGATTCAGTGATATATCAAAGCATGAAAGAATAAGCAGCCATAAGAACTAAAATGAAATAAACATAGATAACACAAGGATTTTTATGTGGAAACCTTGTTAAGGGAAAAACCATGGGGTGATTAACCCAAGATTGAATTCTCTATTAAAAGAATAAAGAAGTACAAAATGGTAATTTCCAGTTAGGGCTCATTGCCCTAGCATACTACTCACAAGAGGCTCACTGCCTACTAGAGACTTACACATGATAACAATGAGTTTGAACTGATGAACAACATCCATATATGCAAGAATTCAGTTCTAGCTAGGCTCAGTATACTGATCTAGCACATTTCATTCTTCTTCTACTTAGTATCACTCTCTTGTCACATTCTAAGCTTGGATTACTACCTTTGCACTTCTCTCTACTTTTCTTCACACTTATCCATACTTTTATCACTTCCACATCTCCACAAGCTTGAATCCATTGGGTATATATATATACATCAAGGATTTCAAACAGCTTTCTAGTCAGCAACAAGAACACTTAGGATATTTGAAAGATACTATTCCGTTAGCTAAATTCATACTTAATAGATGATGTGCACCAAAAACTTAGGCATAGAATGTTGGCAAGAGACACTATATGGACTCATCATTGTTGTCATTGATGGAAACAAAGGTTATCCCACACATCCATAAGACATGATAGGTCCTCACCGGAAGTCAGATTGAAGAAGTGTTAAGGTCCGGTAAGCAAGAACAGAGCAGCCAGTAAGGTCTGATAGACAAGTCCAGATCTCTCAGTAGAAGTATCTCAATGAAGTATGGAATTGGAGAAGTCAAGAGGAGTATCTTGACTGATAGATTCCAAGGTTTGAGCCTCTAGTGTGGAAAGGATAAAGAGATATGAATACTTGAGTGTTAGGTTCCCAAGTGACAGTGTGAACAGAGGAAGAACTGACTGGCAGAACATCAGACATTATTCCGGATATGTTACTAATGATGGAAAAGGTTTTTAAGGCATAAGTTATGTTTGGCTGACATGATTGATGACCTCTACAAGTATATGCTTGATCCACATTACTTGGTGTGCAAGGATTCAGCCGACATATCAGAGTTAAGGAAATTATTGACTGTTCCAGATGCCGACTAGAAAGGTGATGAAATCACTTGTGCAGATATATATAGGATTGACTTAGATGTGAATGTGTGTGGGGTGTATGTTGTGTGGTGCGAAGAAAAGTAGAAAAGCAGAGTGAAGATAGTAGAAGAGGTCCAAAATGTGAAAGTATAGCTGCATCAAGAGAGAGTAAGAATGAAGTGCAGTAGATCAGACTATTGAGCTTAACCAGAACTAAACCTCAGCATGTGTGGATGCGTCTCATCAGTTCAAACATTGTGTTATCTTCCTTTCTTGTAGACAGTGTATCTCCTATTGGCAGTGAGCCTCTTGTGAGTAGTGTGCTCGGGCAGTGAGCCCTAATTGGCAAGTGCCATATTTTTATTTCTATTCTTCTAACAGAGAATAATATCTTGGGTTAATCACCCCGTGGTTTTCTCCCTTAACAGGGTTTCGATGTCAAAAATATTGTGTCATGTATTTCCATTTCATGGTTATGTTTTCTTGTTTGAATTGATGTTGCACTAATTATTAAGAAAGTTTAGAAAGCTGAAATATTTAAGATAACTGATTCACCCCCCCTCTCAGTTATCAACAATTGGTATTAGAGCCAAGTTCCTCCTAACAGAGTCTAATAGCTTGAGGAAGATCTAGGAATTCAAATGGATGTATATGGTTTAAGGGAGCAACTCAAGACTGCCCTTGATGATCTTGAGCAGTCAAACTTTGAAGTCAATGAATTAAAGGAAAGACTCAAACAGGCTGATGATTTCATGAAAGCACTAAAAGACAAATTAAGTCTCTCTATGAAAAAGAGAAAGGAGCTACTTTAGCAATTGGCAAGTCAAGGTGAAGCCAATGATACAAATGAAGATCTGAAGGAGAAAACCAAGTTATGTGGAAAGTTATCAAAATAAATCACTATGATAAGACATGAAATGGAATTAGGAGTTATGAAGTTTACCCAAGAGGTTGAAGAGAAAAGAAAAACTGAATATGATCTAAGACAATCTCTCAAGGAGAAATCAGAAGATTGCCACAAGATGGATAGAATTATCAGACATCTTGAATCTAATCTTGAAGATGCTAAAGATAATGAAGAAAAACTTGAGGATCAAATTGTCTCTCTTAAAAGGGATCTTCAAACAACAAATGAATATAAAGAAAAATTCAAGATAACTTCTACTCAACTTGAAGTTCTTCTTGAAAGTCAAAAGAGGGTAGATGACAAGTGTGGTCTGGGATATGATAAAGGAGAAAGCTCTGGATCCGGTCAGAAGAATCTTAGATCAAAAAATCTAAGGAACAGGCCTAGAAGACCTCCGGTAAGACAACCGAATGCTCAAAGATATCCACCCTTCAATGGATATTGCCACAACTGCAATAACTTTGGTCATAAAGCTAATCAGTACAAAAAGAGAATAAATCAGACCAATACATCCTTCTCCAGACAGTGTTTCAACTGCAAAAGGTATGGTCACAAATCTCATGAATGCAGAAATATGCAAATAAACAATTCAATTAATGGTAGATGTTTTGCATGCAATAGAATGGGTCATATGGCTAATCAATGTAGATCAAGAGGATATCAATCAAATATGGAAAGAAATGTTGTTTGCCAAATTTTTAATAGATCCGGTCATATTGCAAAATTTTGTAGAAGCAAGAATCAGGACAAAAGAGGTTCGGTATATCATAATCAGAATCAAGATAAGGGAAAACAAAAAGTGAATGCAGATGAAGTTCAAAGTGAGATGAACAAGATTTGGGTGAAGAAAAGTACAGAGAATGTAGGGGATGGATCCACACCAGACTCTGGTGCTGATATTCTTTCTGAAAATTAAAAAGTGAGCTCTCGCTCAGGGGGAAACACAAAGAAAACCTTGTTCACCCAGCCAGTCAATTGGTGCCGGAACTGGCACAAGACAAGTTGCAGATTAAAGGGTTCATAAGAGAAACATCCAAATAAACTATGGTTAAGATTTGGAAGATCCGTAAGATGTTTAAGATCAAGATTGATCAGGTTCTTCAAGCCTTCTGAATAAGGAAAACCAGAATGACTTAGGTCGAACATTTATTGCAACTTGACATTAGGGTTTGTGGAGCATATAAGGGTTTTCTCATTAAGCATTTGTTCATTCTGCACTCAAGAAGAAATGAAAAGAGAAGCTCTGCAACAAAATTCCTCAAGCTCATCAAAGATCATTTGCAGAAGTCAATTCATCTAGAAATCGATCTGGCTAACTCCATGAAACCGAAAGGTGCAAAAGGTATTCTCCGTTATCAAATATCTCTCTGTAAATCCTTGAATGATGGGTACTCCAAATATTGTGAAGATATTTGATAGGCCTCACCCCAAATTCAAGAAACATCCATACAAATCCTTGGAAGTAGATCCCCTAGGAGCCTTTTCCAGTGTTCTGCATGGTGTGTTACATGTAGAAGATGTTAGGGCATATATTCATGCGAATATTGAAGAATTTGGGGAATCTAAGCTTGCTGATATCTATCACAATCAGTTAATAGATGATTCTTTTGAGCTCAAACCTTAGTTCAAGGCCATCCGGGATAAGCATTTTGCATAGTACATTCATTTCCCCTGTTTTGAAGAAGATGAATGGGTCCGGTACGTGTTGAGCAGAGTACATGATAACTTCCTATGGTTGAATAGACCATTTAAGATTACCAAAGATGCAATTAAGGTAGTAACAGGTCTACATTCATCCGGTGGGATACCTGTTCTCAAATCTGTCAAGAATCAGACAGTGAGTGATGCAACTGGATCAAAATTTGACAAGAGAGCTATGACAATTGAAGATATCACTGATCCAGATATCAAATTTGCATCCATGATAATTAGTTACAAAATTTATCACTCCAGTAGGGAAAATTTAGTACCAGGAACTGCAGTTTATACAGCTTATCAAATGCTAAAAGAAAATGTTGACTATGATCTATGTGAACTTCTTCTAAACCAACTATTGGAGAATCTACAGAAGATCAAGAAGGATAAGAAAAATTCCTTCAAGTATGGTGGGCTGATATTGTGTCTATTTTTCTACTTCATGAGTGAGCTACCCGGATCAATTGGTTGGGTTTGGCAGAATGATAGACCTGTTGCAATCCAAATCAAAGACTATCTACATGGGTTTAGAGATGCCAAGACAAGAAATACAACTCTGTGGGGTTATTTCAAGAACTTCCAAAATTTGATGCAAGCAAGAGAGAGAATTCTCAAATCTCTAGTTGAAAAGAATAAGGATATAGTTTGTTTTATGGTTGAAACTGATCAGTGCCAAATGGAAGCTGTGTAAACAAAGACAGTCTGGATCATGTCGATGGGGTATGAGGTGGATGAGAAACTTGTGGAGTTGCATGTCCAACACATGCTTAGTCAACCCAAGGATTCCAAAGTAGAAAGATTTGGAACCTTTGAGGAGCTAAGTGTAAAGATTCATGTGGAACTCAGACAACCAGAGATCAAGAGGAAAGTGAGAAAAGAAGTTGAAGATGTTGCCAAAGGCTTTGGCATCTCAAAGGAGGCACTTGATGCCAACAGGGAAAAGATGGAAAGGGCTGAGGAAGAGAAGAAAAAGGTAGAAATGAAAAGTGAGGAAAGTGTTCTAGAAAAATCTTCCACCCAGACTAGATCATCAAAGAAATCTACACCTACCACTGCCAAAAGCTCAAGGCCATCAAAACCAGAAGCACAATCATTCTGCAAAGGAGGGAAAAGAACAAAGACAAAAGCCACAAGGGCTTATGCTAGTTAAAGGGATGAAGAGGAGATTGAATCTGATGAAGAAATTAGGAAAATGAAGAAAAAGAAGAAAACATCCGGTGAACCCTCTACCGGTCAAGAGGAAGAAGAAAAGATAGAGGAATATGTTGAAAAAACCACTCTTCACATTGATGACATAATCAAATTAGTCATAGTGGACAGAAATCTTCAGCCAATGGTTGAGTTCTATGATGATTATGGTGAAGTAGATCAGAAAATATTGCAAGATGCCATAGTCAGGTACCTAAATATCTACAACAAAGCATTTATTGAAATTATATCTCTGGTCCCCAAAAGCTTGGAGAAGGAACTAGAATAAGAAAGAACAATGCCCAAGCCAAAGACCTAGAAATCTGGGAACAGATAGCAATTCATCTATATCCTTCAATCGATTCCAAGAAAATGAATATGATCTTCAAAGATTGTAAGGATGAGCTCAGGAGCAAAGCAAGGATGAATCAACTTATGCTCAAAGAGACTGACAAAGTTGTAAAAGAGACAGAAGAGATCCTCTGGAATGCATTCAAAAGATTCAACATTCTAATTATAGAGGACTTGGGTACTGATCCCTTGACCAGAAGTGTTGCAGAAGAATCTACTGAGAAAATGATAGAAGAGGCGATGAATACTGGTACAGAAATAGCTAAGGACTTGGAATCCTCTACTCCGGAAGAGGTGGCCCATGAACAGACTAACATTTCTCCTCTGGATTCCCCTATTGACCCCAGATCTAAAGAAGAAGAAATAATAAAGGAGAAAGAAAAAGAGGTGAAAAGTAATGAAGGAAGTCAAGCTGAAAAGAACATAAGGGACACTACAGAAGAGAAGAAGAATCTGTCTCTGGCAAGAGACACTGCAGAATCTATCAAGGACTTCTTGACAAAAGAAACTAATAAGATAGATGAACTGGAATTACTAAAAGGGCCATTAGATTTTGACTCTCTATCTCCAGTACAAGCAATGAAGATAGCTTCATTTGCAAATGCAAAGGCCCAAGAGAAACTACTGAAATCTCACATGGAAGACTGTGAGCTTATAGAGGTAGCATGCAAAGTGTTGGAAAAGATCATGCCATCTTTTCAGAAGGATCCCACAGCCTCTTCCTCTTGTAATCTCAAAACTCTAGTCAATAGTGTTAGCAAACATTTTGATTCTCTAGAGAAATCAACTGAGGAGAAGGTCAGGAAAGAATTTTTGGATAAGAGATTCTCAGAGCTGCAAGGGATACTATGAAATGACAGAAGAGTTATGGGTATTGGGATAAAAAGTTTGCAAAATGCCCTTAAGGATGGAGGTGATGTATACAAATTTTGTATATCCTGGTCTAAAACAATAGTGGAGATTGAGAAGAAAATGAAAGAACAGGAGGATAAACTGATAAAACTTTCTCAAAATTTTGATCCACTTACTACATCCATAATAAATCAAGAATGTCAAATGGTTGCAATTTTAAATGAAATTAAGAAGCTTGAAAAAGAGAAGAAAAACAAAATCAGTAGGTTGAGTGAGCTCAGAGGGATAATTGTCCCTAAGTTAGAGGCCATCCATGAGGCCATAAAAGAAGCTCAAATCACAGCCCGAACTAATGATCCAATAGATCTAAAAAGGGCAGATGCATTTGCATTCCTGTTGAGTGGTCATAAATCAATTTTGGATAGAATGAAGCAAAGTTGGGCTATAGAATTCATTCAATTGAAAACAACTTTTGCTGACATACTTCAGTATATGTAAGTATGCCATATGTATATACTTATGCAGACAAGTATAGTTAAAATTTTGAAAATTTTGGTGTGCAGACCCTACCCTTTGCCATTGATGTCAAAGGGGGAGTGAGGACTAGTGAAAAGTGAGGAATCCAGCTAAGGGGGAGCTTCGAAAAATATACATAGAGACAGAGCATCAGCCAAGGGGGAGTATAGTGTGACACTTAGTCATTTTTCACTAAGTGTTGCCATCAATGCCAAAGGGGGAGATTGTTGGAAAGAGACACTATATGGACTCATGACTGTTGTCATTAATGGCAACAAAGGTTATCCCACACATCCACAAGACATGATAGGTCCTCACTAGAAGTCAAATTGAAGAAGTGTTAAGGTCCGGTAAGCAAGAACAGAGCAGTCAGTAAGGTCTAACAGACAGGTCCGGATCTCTCAGTAGAAGTATCTTAGTGAAGTACAGATTTGGGGAAGTCAAGAGGAGTATCTTGACTGATAGATTCCAAGGTTTGAGCCTCTGGTGTGGAAAGGATAAAGAGATATGAATACATGAGTGTCGGGTTCCCAAGTGATAGTGTGAACAGAGGAAGAACTGACTGGCAGAACATCAGACATTATTCTGGATATGTTACTGATGATGGAAAAGGTTTTTAAGGCATAAGTTATGTTTGGCCAAAATGATTGATGACCTCTACAAGTATATGCTTGATCCGCATTACTTGGTGTGCAAGGATTCAGCCGACAGGTCAGAGTTGAGGAAATTATTGACTATTCCGGATGCCGACTAGAAAGGTGATGAAATCACTTGTGTGGATATATATAGGATTGACTTAGATGTGAATGTGTGTGGGGTGTGTGTTTTTTGGTGTGAAGAAAAGCAGAAAAGTAGAGTGAAGATAGTAGAAGAGGTCCGGAATGTGAAAGTACAGCTACATCAAGAGAGAGTAAGAATGAAGTGCAGCAGATCAGTCTATTGAGCTTAATCGAAACTGAACCTTAGCATGTGTGGATTCTTCTCATCAGTTCAAACATTGTGTTATCTTCTTTTCTTGTAGACAGTGTATCTCTTGTAGGCAGTGAGCCTCTTGTGAGCAGTGTGCTCGAGGAGTGAGCCCTAATTGGCAAGTGCCATATTGTTATTTCTATTCTTCTAACAGAGAATAATATCTTGGGTTAATCACCCCATAGTTTTCTCCCTTAATAGGGTTTCCATGTCAAAAATATTGTGTCATGTGTATTTCCATTTCATGGTTATGTTTGCTTGTTTGAATTGATGTTGCACTAATTATTAAGAAAGTTCAGAAAGTTGAAATATTTAAGATAACTGATTCAGCCCCCCTCTCAATTATCAACATAGAAATCATTACCTAAGTTGGTCAAAATCATATAACACCTCAAGTTACTTGATCAAGACCTTCTGCACATCTGGATTGAGGTTTGATGCCCTATTGGCTAGTTCTCTCTCTCTATCTACACTGTCTAACTAAAGTCTGATACTCAGATGCTCATATCTTTCATATGCTTTGTCATCAAAGGCTAAATCTCTGGAATACAATAGTTTAGATACTCATTATTACTCACCTAAATCTATAACATGCTGGGTTTCACCATCAGAGAGTTCCAAACCCAATCTATCAGATCCTATCATATGCTCTGTTCTTGACTAGAAGATCAACCTATCTTCAATTTGACTTCCAGGATGAGTAATTTATGCACTTTAGATGTGTGGAATATGCTTTATTGGCATCAATGATAAAACTTATGAATTTGAATAGTGTCTCTTGCCAACAGAAGTATTTCCATTCCACCTCTCCATCAGTGCCATTAGCATATTAGAGTGAAATCTAATTATAGGCATATCAAACACCCATTGGATCCCTACTAATTGTAAGTGGCCTCTCTCTACATTGGTCATGGTACTGATGTGATCTCGAAGAAGCAGCATCAAGCAACTACCTATATGCTCTCGCATCCCGAAAACAACTTGCATGATATAAATAGTGAGAAGTTCAATCAGTTTACAAGCATAAAATCATCACCTAATGTATACAATAGCAATCAGTGCCCTGTCTCTAGGGCCCTTATCCTTTTTGGACATGGGCACCCTAGGAGGACCTAGGTAGCCAAGTCAGACTTGGGTGCCCCAAGTGGACTAGGATTCCCCACGAGGACCTGGGTGCCCTAAGTGGACTTGGGCAGCCCTATTAGGGACCCTTGTCTAGAATGTCCTCAATAGCATGAAAAATGAAAAATCTAAAGAAATAGAATGAACGACAACACAAGCAAGGATTAGGAATCTACCTTAACCTCAAAATGTCTCTCTGCCACTCAAGTTCGGAGGATCTCTAGTTGCAAAAGATGGTACGAATGTTAGGTCAGCATCATCAATCTCTTCCTCCTTCTCTTTCTCTCCTCTACACAATGACAAGTAAAAATGAATAGTGAAAAGTGACAACACCCTTTAGATATAGTAAGTGGATGAGAATTCCTATCACTATCTAGATACAAAATTGAATAGTTTTCTTCTTAAGCTTCTATCTTGAGCTATCAAACTCAGATTTTCATGTCGTTTATTGCATTGGAATCCTGGTTCCACTCTCTGTCCTACCTAATGTGTTGTTCTTGGGTGTTGTTTGTCCAAAAAACCCTCACAACCCATTTCTCATCAAGGTTCCTTGAAATCGACGCATGTAGATATCTTCTTATTTCTACTTTTTGGACTAAGCAAATAGAAATAAGGGGGGCATATATCTCTCTCGATTTCCTCCCTTATCATGTCTCATCACTCAACCTCCTTAGTGTTTATGGACTAAATTGGTTGTGGTTGTAGGTTGATTCGATTTTGATTCTCTAACAACTGTTCCTTTACAGGTTGGAATTCCTAACTTTGTGGTCTTGCAGGATTATAAACTTGGGGGCTTCTTCCTCTTTTACTACAATAGTTTGGCATCCTTTACAGTATCCTTTTAGGTATCCTTTTCATGATTGATGTATTTACTTTCCTTAAGTTGCATATGCACGTAGCGTCATATGGCCACTAAAGTGGGGGCTAAATGTTATGTTGGAAATTGTCCTCCTATATGGAATGGTACAATTTCCCATAGTTTAGCTCCTTTCCTTTGGTGACATTTCAACCTAGTTTATTTTAGACCTTCCTAAACCCTAATTGACCTATGTCTAACTAGAAAAATGTTGTATTTTGGAATAACTAAAGACTGAGGGTGAAAAGAAAACATGGATTGGGATCCCCTAACCACCTTGAGGTAGTCCTGATCAGGAAATTAGGGCTTGGACTTGGGAACTAGCGCCCTTGTCCTGCCTTATTTCCCTGGGTCCTAAATTTTGGAGGGATGTTGGCTCTTGCCGTGCATTCTAGGATTCCATTTTTAAATCTTCATTTTTCACACGATGTCGACACATTATTTCAAAATTTTCAATTCCTAAGGTTAGATATTTAAAGACATTTGAAAATCATTTGATTACACACAATCCATATGCAATCTTTATGCCAAAACTCTACCAAAATTGCCATTGAAGATCAGTGATTTATTGAAGCTCTTTGAAGTTATTTGAATTTGCTATCATGGAGACAATGGATGGAGATTATGAATCAAGATCATCTTGAGACTATCTTGATCTTCCTAGGGTTTGTACACCTTTTGCATGATCAAGAGAAGGGTTGTAGCCTCCAACATCGAGTTTGGAGATCCTTCGTAGACATTCCTAATTCACCTTCTTGTTCATGCAAGTCTTCATTGTTTTCATCTCCTTGAAGTGAAGTTATGTTTGTTCATGGAGTGAAGCAAATTGTTGATCTTTCCTTGATGCTTGAGTCCTCTAGGGTTTTATGTTTATGCATACAAATTTGTTAGATGAACACACACATCTATAGAACTTTCTCTTGGGCTATTGTTGAGGTAGGTATACCAAAAATAGGGCTTGACTGAGGCAAGCTCCTATATAGCCACAACCATCTTTCTTCTCCTTTTGCATGTATAGGTTGCATTTGTCAAGATCTAGTGGAAAGGAGCGACATGAAGACAGATATTACAGGCACAGTCATCACAGAATTTGGATTTTGATATTGTGAGATTTTCAGGACACTACCACTAGCACCCTAGTCCAACTGGGTGATTTCTCTAGGGTTTGGAAGCCTCTGGAGATTGTGAGATCGTTAATGTTGCAAAAAATCCTGACATTTAGAAACTTCTGGGACATTGCTACTAACGCCCTAGTCGAACTGCTCCTTAGTTTTCAAGTACACTATCTCTAAACTATTTTCTTTGAATTTCTATAATCATTTCATTCATATCTATGTTAGAAATTAAATTATTATAGATTGATTGGTAAAATTAGGGTTTCATGGTTAGAGAAAGATACTAGCTTATAAAACTTGATTCAAACTGTTACATAGACACAATTAACAAGAAAAGGGAACATTGAAAATGAGTAGTTTATCCCTAAACTCATCCCTTGCTTCCCTAATCTTTTAGTAGGTTGGAAAGTGTGGGACTTTAAGTCATCTATCTCACTTCCACATTTTCCATACTAAACAGTGTCAAACTTTGATGCAACAATTCTTAGAATCTATGGCACCTAAGAATGTTTTGTTTGCATCTATAGGTGGATGTTAGGTCCATCAACAATAACCTATCTCAAATTCTAACAACTCCAAATTATTTGACCATGTCAACAATGAGTGCATTCTTGCAAAATGCTTGAATTAATATGTTTAGTGTAAGGGTACCAATAGTCATATTTTTTCTTGTGCACATTGTGGGACCAAATCAATGTTTCCAACATGTTGGTGATAGTGGAATTATTTGAGTTCTATCCTAAGGATACCTTGTTATTCTTGTGATTTTATGGCTGTCTTGTTGATTATCTACTGATGTAGAGGATAAAGGAAACTAGGTAGATTTGGATGTAGCTTTGACAGTCCTAAACCAAAGGCTTACTTGTTATTTGACACAAACCAACAAATTTCTTGGAGGCAAACATTTGGAGGGTTTATTGACACTTTGAATACACTAGACAAACCATCCCATGAGTTCTTGGGACTTCACATATGACACTTTCTTCTTAGACTGCCCCAACTCCTTCTAGCCCTATTCCTTGGTCTGTCAGAAAATTACTTACAGTTTAGGCACTTTCAAGATAGGAACATCCTTGTTTGAGATACCCTTTAGGATGCCTTACAACATGTCAAAGACTCACTATGGGTTGTTTTCCAACATGTACCACATTCAATAAGGTTGTCCTACTACAAATAGACCCAATTAGCCCAAAAATACAAAGCAAGTACCATCTAATAGAGTCACAGTACTTTCTGACCCACTTGACCACATCAATGACATGGTAAAACTAAGGATTTCATGGGGTTTAAGGCCTCATAGTTGACTATGTATGAATTGCACTATGTTGTTTCTCTTGGTAGCACCTAACACATGGTTTTGTTAGGTGTTCTTCAAGCAAATTCCTCTATACTTAGTTCTTTGGCTAGAAGACTCTCACAACACAAAAAAATAGACAAAAAAAATTCCATTCCACTAATTAAGAGGGGAACAAGTCAGTGGAATGGAGTGAAAGAAGCATAATTCCTTTCAAAACCCTAAGGTAGAATTTAACAACTAGTTTCAGGAAATCACCTTAAACTCTGTTGTAGAATAGTTTTAAAGACTCAAACAAGATACAAGGGAGTCTCAACACATTCCTCTACCATACTAACATCATCAGAGTCCATGACTATCCCGTACAAGAATAGGGTACTATCAGAAACAAGGATTTAACACAAAAATAATAGAAAACTAAGAATTTTGTATTTGTTTCTTCTTCAAACTTCACCCACACGAAAACCAATCATGATCATGCCTCTTTAAACATGTACACCACTATTACAAGTAGTTGGTAGGTATTTGGGGTCACTGAGGAGGCAAGAAAACTATCTTTACACCTATCCAACTGCCCCTGTTATCATTGAACTACACTGCACTTTGTAGATATTATGCATAACACCATGCATAATCACTAAAACTTAATATGACCTCCTCTAACAATGTTGTCATGCAATAAATGGCCTTCAAACATGAAAGTGGGATGTACTCCACCATTACAACTATATAAAACCATATGACTACCATGGACTTGGACCATATAGACCTTATTACATTGGGATGACATATGAAGGGGACTACATTTGACTACAACATGAAATGGTCCAATGGACCTTATTACATCATGATCTCAAGGACCTTATCACAACATGAAACAAGACAAAATTCACAGAAATCTCCTTGAATCTCTTGGTGCTCCTACACCATACTCCCAAGGGTGGAAGAGAACTCAAGTCCCTTGAGAAATTAGATTAGCAACAATAGTACCATGTTTGATAATGTCCTCTTCACTCAACCAAGTGGCATCTTTAGCAGGTAGGCCACTCCATTTGACAAGGTACTCCTTGTCAGTCCTCCTAGTCTTCTTCAAGGCCTTGGTGTCCAAGATGCATTCCAATTTCAAGGGTTGATTGGGTGGGAGACCCTTAACCCATTCCTCATTTCCTGTTGTTGTCACATCTACCTCTGAATCTGCATCAGTACCACCCCTATAAGGAAACAAATCTGAGACATTAAAGATAGGATATATGGCCAAGCCTTGAGGAAGCTCAATCTCATAAGCATTGGGCCCAAATTTGTGTACAATCTAGCAAGAACCTATCTTCTTCATGAGGAGTTTGGTTGGCTACCCCTTTGGAAGTATTTCCTTCTTCAAATGTGCCATGAACAAATCCCCAACCTTGTATTGCACATCCCTCCTTCTCTCATTGGCTTTATTCTTGTACTTCTCATTATTCTTTTGAAGAGTTTCTCTTACATTATCATGGATGTCCTTCATGGCCAATGCAAAGTCTTCACCTTGAGAGCTCTTCCTCTCTAATCCATGTAGATCTCTCAATTCAAGAATGCCTCTTGGGTGAATACCATAGATAATCTCAAATGGACTCCTTCCTGTGCTTCTATTGGTGGATTCATTGTAAGTAAATTCATCTTGAGGAATGATCATAGCCCATGCTTCTCCATGCTGCTTGGTAAGACATCTAAGAAGATTTCCCAATGACCTATTCACCACCTCAGTTTGGCCATCAGTTTGAGGGTGATAGGCTGAAGTGAAGGACAATTGAGGGCCCAATGTTTTCCACAAAGTACACCAAAAGTGGCCCACGAACTTAGGAACCATGCCAGTCACAATGTGAAGAGGCAAACCATGGATTCTAACAATTTCCTTGAAGAATAAACCAACAATGTGTGAAGCATCATTAGTGCATTTACATGGCAAGAAATGAGCCATCTTATTGAACCTATCCACCACAACAAATATGCTATCAAAACCTCTTTGAGTCCTAGGAAGACCCAAGACAAAATCCATGCTAATAATCTCCCATGGCCTATTAGGAGTAAGAAGTGGCTGATATAGACCAGCATTAGATGAAGTACCTTTTGCCCTTTGACAAATACTACAACTCTCAACAAATTTTCTAATGTTTGATTGCATTTTTGGCCAAAAATAAAATCTTTTCACCCGATCCAATGTTTTGTCCAGCCCAAAGTGACCTCCTAGACCACCACAATGCTTTTCCTTTATGATGTTCTCCCTCATGGAACACCTAGGAACACATAATTGGCTCCCTTTGAACAACAATCCCTGATGCAACAAAAACTCATAAAAATTAGGATGATAAGAGTCCAAAAATTGAGAAAAAACTTCATATACCTCCTTAAAATCTTCATCATCTTGGTACATATGTTTGAGGGAATCAATTCACACACTTTGCAACTAAATTTCTTACACCATACACACCCTTCTACTCAATGCATTTGCCACTTTATTGGCCTGCCCCTTCTTGTGTTTGATGGAAAAGGTGTATGCTTGGAGTTGTTCAACCCATTTCATATGCCTGTGACTAAGTTTCTCCCATGAATTCAAAAAAATAAGTGCATGGTTCTCAGTATAAACAATAAACTCCTTAGGCAACAGATAGTGCCTCCATTTTTTCAAAGCTTGCACCATGGCATACAACTCCAAGTCATAAGTAGATTACTTTCTCTTAGCATCATTTAGTTTTTCACTAAAGAAGGCAATTGGTCTACCCTCTTGACTCAAGACAACCCCTATAGCAAGGTTACTAGCATCACATTCCACCACAAACAACTTATTAAAATTAGGCAAAACAAGAATGGGTTATTGTGCTACCTTTTGTTTCAGAATTTCAAAAGAATCATTAGCTGCCTTTATCCAAGAAAATTTACATTTCTGCCCCCCTTTAATGGTATCCAAAATAGGTGCACAAATATGACTAAAACCCCTTATAAACTTCCTATAGAATGTTGTCAAACCATGAAAATGTTTTACATCACCTATTGTTTTAGGAGTTGGCCATGATAAAATAGCCTCTACCTTTGTTGGATCCATATTTAAATTACCTTGGGAAATGACCAAACCAAGGTAGGTGAGGTCTTCCTTCATGAAGACACTCTTCTCCATGTTGATCTTCAATTTCTCATCATGCAATTTCTTCAAAACCTGATCCAAATGCTGTAAATGTTCTTGGTCCTGCTGAAAACAAGAATGTCATCAGGGTACACCATAACAAATTTGCCAATGGAATTTTGCAACACCTCATTCATAAGGCGCATAAAAGTACTTGGGGCATTTGATAGACCAAATGGCATCACCAACCACTCATAAAGACCCTCATTTATTTTGAAGGCTGTCTTCCATTCATCCCCTTGCTTTATCCTAATTTGATGATACCCACTCTTAAGATCAATCTTGGAAAAGCATCTAGCCCCTCCCAAACAATCCATTAGGTCCTCAATCCTTGGCATAAGGAACCTATATCTTATGGTGATCTTGTTAGAAGACCTAGAATCCACACATAGTCCCCATTTACCATCCTTTTTAGGGGCTAGGACTATTGGGACAGCACATGGGCTAAGACTCTTTCTCACCAAACCCTTATCCAATAATTCTTGCACTTGCTTGGCAATCTCTTCATTTTGAGAAGGTATCATCTTGTAGGCTACTTTGTTTGGCAAAGTAGACCCTGGTATGAATTCAATCTAATGGCTTATGTCTCTTATAGGTGGCAATTCATTAGGCATCTCCTCTACCATGATACCCTTGTATTTCTCTAACAATTGCTGCACCTCCTTGGGAACTTTTTCCTCACTAGGGCCATGTAAATTAGGACTGGTTCTAGGCTTCAAAATTATAGCATACCCTTGTATTCCTTCCTCCTTAAAGGTGTTAAGAAACTCTCTACCACTCACCAACATGACACTTGACCCTACTTTCTTCTCTACACTTTCATTCGGCAAAGGATCCATTTTATACTTCCTACCATTCTTGGTTATGACAAAAGAGTTTAACTTCCCATCATGTTGGGATTGAACATCATATTGCCATGGACATCCTAATAGAAAATGACAAGCATCCATGTGGATTATATCACACAAAATCTTGTCCTTATATTCCCCTATCTCAAACTCTACCCAAGTTTGTTCATCTACCAAGACTTGCTACCCCTTATTCAACCATGATACTTTATAAGGACTAACATGAGGAAGTCTTTTCAATTTCAACTTGTTTACCATTTCAATGGAAACCAAATTTTTAGTTGAACCTAAATCGATAATTACCTTGCATATCTTACCATAGGCCTTACATGTTGTCCTAAACAATGTCTTCCTCTAAGGGGGTTCTTGTGTTTGAAGCACCTTCAACATGGTTCTCCTCATCATCAAGTTTTCTCCATCATGGATTGAGGCTACACTTCCAATTGGAGAGTTAACACTTTGGCAATCTTCCTCTTGGATCAACTGGTTCCTTCTCTCTCTACCATGAGAGCTTGAGGCTTGCTTCTCAAGACATTTGAAGGCTAGGTGTCCCACTTGGTTGCAATTGAAACATCTCCTTGTGAAGACACTAGGACCTCTACCTGGTCCACCGAATCTACCCCTTCCATTGGGTCTCCTTCCTCTGAAACCTCCTCTTGAACTTGATTCTCCACTTTTGTCTTGGGAACTAGATTCCCCTTGACTTCTTTGGGACTGATTTCTTCCCCCAAAATTGCCCCTACCTCTGAAATTTTTGCCCCCTCTTCCTCTATTTTGCAGATCTCCTTTCCTCTTCAATTTTTCTTCTACCCTTTGTGCCATTTGAAAGTATTTACCCACTATTTTAGGGGTTAGTGTACTGATTTCATTTTGTATACTAAGCTTTAAGCCATTTAGATACCTTGCCACTTTACCTTTTTCATCCTCCACATGTCCACAATGAAGAGATAACTTGTGAAACTCCTCGGTGTAAGTGGCCACATCCAAATCTCTTTGTTTGAGATTTTGCATCTTCTTGTAGATCTACACCTCATAGTCTGATGGAAGGAATTGGGACTTGATCCTCTCCAACATTCTACTCCATGAAGAGATCATGCTCTTCCCACTCTCCACCCTCTCAACTTGGGTGTAATTCCACCATGTGAGGGCAGCACCCTTGAGTTTAGTTTTTGCAAACTTCACCCTCTTGTTCTCAGGAACTTCTTTGTACTCAAAATAATTATTCAAGGCCTCAATCCACTCCATAACCTCCTTAGTATCCATCTTCCCACTAAACATTGGGATCTCTATCTGAGCCTCTGATGAATCCTTACCAAGTGTCTTGATGGCTTCAAGAAAATATCTTTGGTCAACAGGTATTTCTGCCTACCCTCGAGGTTCTTCTTCTTCTTCCCCTTCTTCTTCTCCATTAGACTCCTCATCTAACCTTTTTCCTATCCTCAAGGCTTTCAATTCTACCTCTAGTGCGTTCTTGACTCCCAGTTTAATCATCTCTTCCATTTCTTGAAACTTCTTGGCCACCTCAGTGGTCATTCCCTTTGGAGGCATGATGCTAGCCTCTCCTTCACTCTCCTCTACTGACATACACAAGGGACCTTCTCACAACCAAAAATAGAACATTGTATGGCTCTGATACCACTATGATGTAGAGGATAAATGAAACTAGGCAAATTTGGACGTAGCTTTGACAGTCCTAAACTAAAGGCTTACTTGTTATTTGACACAAACCAACAAATTTCTTGGAGGTAGACATTTGGAGGGTTTATTGACACTTTGAATACACTAGAAAAACCATGCCAAGGGTTCTTGGGACTTCACATATGACACTTTCTTCTTAGACTGCCCCAACTCGTTCTAGCCCTATTCCTTGGTCTGTCAGAAGATTACATACAGTTTAGGCACTTTCAAGATAGGAACATCCTTGTTTGAGATACCCTTTAGGATGCCTTACAACATGTCAAAGACTCACTATGGGTTGTTTTGCAACATGTGCCACTTTCAATAAGGTTGTCCTACTACAAAGAACCCCAATTAGCCCAAAAATACAAAGCATGTACCATCTAATGGAGTCACAATACTTTCTAACCCACTTGAACACATCAATGACATGGAAAAACTAAGGATTTCATGGGTTTTAAGGTCTCATAGTCAACTGTGTATGAATTGCACTATGTTGTTTCTCTTGGCAGCACCTAACACATGGTTTTGTTAAGTGTTCTTCAAGCAAATTCCTCCATACTTTGTTCACTAGCTAGAAGACTCTCACAACACACAAAAAAATACAAAAAAAAATCCATTCCACTAATCAGGAGGGGAACAAGTCAGTGGAATGGAGTGAAAGAAGCATAATTCCATTCAAAACCCTAAGGTAGGGTTTAACAACCGGTTTCAGGACATCACCTTAAAATCTGATGTACAATAGTATTAAAGACTCAAAAAAATGCAAGGGAGTCTCAACACATTCCTCTACCATACTAACATCATCAGAGTCCACAACTATCCCATACAAGAATAGGGCACTATCAGAATCAGGGATTTAACACAGAAAATAACAGAAAACTGAGAATTTTGTATTTGTTTCTCCTTCAAACTTCACCCACACGACTACCAATCATGATCATGCCTCTTTAAACATGTGCACCACTATTAAAAGTAGTTGGTAGGTAGTTGGGGTCACTGAGGAGGCATAAAAACTATCTTTACACCTATCCAACTGCCCCTGTTATCATTGAACTACACTACACTTTGTAGATATTATGCATAACACTATGCATAATCACTAAAACTTAATATGACCTCCTCTAACAATGTTTTCATGCCATAAATGGCCTTCAAACATGAAAGTGGGATGTGCTCCACCATTACAACCATATGAAACCATATGACTACCATGGACTTGGACCACATAGACCTTATTACATTGGTATGACATATGAAGGGGACTACATTTGACTACAACATGAAATGGTCCAATGGACCTTATTACATCATGATCTCAAGGACCTTATTACAACATGAACAACATGAAACAAGACAAAACTCACATAAATCTCCTTGAATCTCTTGGTGCTCCTGCACCATCTACTACTTATTTTTTAGGCCATACACATGTATGTTGTACTTCAGTGTGATACAATAAGGAAGAATAATATACATATATGGTAAGATATGGACCAAATTAAAACAAATAATACACACATGTATCCATAGGCATCATAAGATAGAACAATATATATGCTTCCTTTGATATCTGATATAATATTTGTTATATGGTCATTATGCTCTTACATTCATATCTCTCTCATACATGCTTATCTTCTCTATTTTGTACATTACATGCTATCCATTACATTCATATCGTATCCCTATCTATTTGACATCCCCCTTTTAGATATATGTATTAAGTGCTTCTTACTATATAGCTTCCTAAGATGTAGGGGCATGCTTGTAGCATTGTTCTCATACAATTGTGACTATGGATACGATAAAGCACTTGCTCCTATCACACAATTAGTTCTTGGGTTCTACATCATCTTTTGTGTACCCTTGCAACATTATGTTGGGTATGAGATCTTTGGGATAAACTTTTCTTATGGCACCTTTACAGGGTTTCACCATAAGCGTCTATTAGGCTTCCCCTTTAGGTTTTCAACCTAACAGGGGGTGAGATTAGGCCATCTATAGGGTTCTCAACTTGATCCATCAAAGTTTTCATTTTGGTTGTGGTCTTACTGGTAGTTAGGAAGCACAAGAGTGTTATTAATTATTTGTTCTATATGTGCTAATGTATCTCACAATCTCTAAAGTGTGTCATCTCTATAAATGAAATTTTAAAAAATTATAAAGTTTAAACACTTTAATAAATTAAATAAATTTTTAAATATATCAAATTTATAATTTAAATATCAACTAATTATATAAAATTTATATCAATTTATATTCTAATATTATATATCAATTCTATTAAATTTTTGATCAATTTTATATAAAATTTGGATCAATTTAAAAAAAGATTTAAAAATTATATAAAATTGATATAAATATTATATAGAATTTGATGTAATTTGATATTTTTTCTTATATACCTGGGTTAGGCACCACAAGACACAAAAAAGGAACATTAAAATCCTAGGTTCATTATAGAAATGAGCTCACTAGATCCATGCAAATTTGGAATTATCCATCCTCACCAACTTCAAGTTCCATTAAATTTAGAAAAAAGAAGTGTTACACTAATTACATTAATAGCTAGCCAAGATTTTGAATTAGGTTATAACATATTAAACCCTTTCCATACAATCACTTGAGACCTACATAGAAAATGATAATCCATCATGCAAAAACATCCCTAAGACCTTCTATGTAAAAAGAAGCCTACCCACACAAAATTCCCTATCAAGCCTCGAAGCATATAACACCATCACAACAAACAACCTAGATTACCAAAAAGAAACCATATATTTAGAGGGAAGTGCAAATGACCACAACCCTTCCTCCAATATGTATGCAATCAATGATCATGTTTCTAGTCTTGTGGGGGTGGCTAGGAAAATTATATGTAAGCCTACTAGGCCCCATGATAAGATTTACACCTAACATATTTTTCTAGTTTTATGGGTGGAGGGACCTCAATTAGGTCATCGTCCTCATAGTAAATGGAAATATTAAACTTACTTTCCAATGATAGTTTGGCATTACGTGCCTTTTTGATTTCTTCCAATCCTTTGTACATCTTGGTTTTCTTATTTTGAAACAATGGAAATGGTCAATATAATAGTTAAATAAGATCTTAGACTTATGAATTTGATACCTTCAATGTCATCATGGAGGAGATAAGTGCCTATAAGAAAGGAGAACATGGCCACACAACTAACTAACTGACACACATCAAACATATTTCACCTTTTTGAAGATAGTCTAGGATCAAGTAGCAACTTGGTTAGGGCTTCTTTAATGCCCAAACATGAAGCCCCATCCATGTCCTTGGCCAATTCCTAGATACATTGAACCAAGAGAAGAGATCAGCATTTGTAATCTCCCTTTCTAGGCATGAGATGAAATTCTCCATCTTGGTGATGTTCACCCTCTCCTTTTACCTCCTACCTTTCTATTTTGATGCCTCCACCTTGCAATCCTAGCATTTCCTCTTCCCTAAGCTACTCCCAAAGGCCATTGCACCTAGACCAAAGCACTTGACAATAGTGAAGAGGGAATAAATTTCAATATTCTAGATAGAGCATATCCACAAAACAAAAATGGTGAGCAATAGTGAGAAGATATTTTAGTGTCCTAAAATCTATTTCTAAGAGCTTAATCCAACCTATCAAGGAAGGCTCTTAGTCAATGTGCTTCATGTCATCAAGCAAAAATGATTATTGTCAAGTTCCTTATGATGCAAGATCCAATCTATGGGATCCTTTTATATCACATGATATAAAGAACAATTACCATATTGCCCACTTCTGTATTGTAATCTATGGGATTATTTTATAATTATTTTTATTTTTAATGACAATGGAGTTACTTCCATTTAAGTTTTGCCTACTATTATAATGCATACACAAAAATATTCATTTATAATTTTAGATCTCCCTTGGGACATCAAGTGTGATACTATTAGTGATAGTTTCAAAGTAATTTAGTTTTTATAAGAATAGAAGGTGCTTCATAACAGATTCTCTTCTTCTATTGCAAACATTAAAAATCCACTCATTATAAAGCTTTATAATAACTTAGAAATGTATGTTTTCTTATAATCATAAATTTGTCAAATGCATTTGCATGAGATGAAGAATTAAAGTTCATCATTCTAGATTCTTTCAAAAAAGAAACTATATTTCTTTCTTTCATTGTATACAAACATGAATGCTTATGATAACGTTCCATTTTAAATCAACTAAAAAAATTTTTAGCCATGACTCATAAGTCTTTGGACATTATGAAATGAATCCCTCATTATTAAATTTTGACATGCATCAAGTATAAGAATTCAAGATTCTTAATGTAGTTGTGCTTAAGGTTTGTAAACAAACATTAGATGTGACATATGTAATTTAGTCTTCACTAGCATTTGCTAGATATGTGACTAGTGTAAAATTATTCAATTCCTATATTACCAAATAGAATTTTACTTTACTACCATTTGTTAGGTTTGAACAAGTGAATATTTAGTAGTCAATTTGACCATATTATGAATATAATTATAATATTCCTTTCAAACCTATGATATCTTCCATTATGTTTTCCTAAAATTCCCCTCATCCATTTGAGTTCCTCTTGTTTTAAATCCTATTATCACTCCAAACACTTATGAAATGCCCTATATAGCTCTCTCCTAACCACCTTCAAACCCTCATCTCATTAGTATTAATTTATAAATCTCATCATGCACAATTTTGTAATGCCACGAAAATGCAATTATAATGCGATATAAATCATTATTTTATTTTTGCATCTACAAATGTTATTCTCTTCTCTCTAACATCAATCTATAAAACTCATTATGAGATTTTTTCAAGTGCCATGCATAGCCACTAATTACAACATAAACACACTTGTAATTTTTTACTTCATTATAAATTATAGTGGTTTCTCTCTAATTGAAACCAAACAAATTAAAATCAAATTAAATTAAAAATATCTGCAAATTCACAAATCTATTAGATATCTCGGCAAGCACATGTGAAAGAACATTAGAAATATCTAACCATAAATAACACAAAGTATATATACACTTATACAAAATTACATATTGAATCTAGAATGTATAATTAAATGCTTAACCTAACATAGGCAAATGACAATATGATTAATTGAAACGAAAGAACTATACAAAATGGAAAGGCTAATTGTGATCCCTCATCTCCCATTCCCTGTTGTTCAAGCATCTTTCCATTTACTTGAAGTGTTCCTCACCTTTTGTTTTTCACTCTTTCTCCACCTCCTCCTCCAACTTTTCATTTCATACATATGTAGGTTTTATAAAAATAGTTCAATTAAACGTGCATGTTATCATAAAATAAGTCTTTAATAGATACCCCAATAGTGTATATAAGTAGTGATCTCCATTGCACTCTATGCATCTAATTTTATAAAGCTAGCATCATAGATTGCCAAATACTCAAAACAAAAATAAAGCTATTTTATCCTTGTAACTAAAAATACAACCTTGTTCCTTCATTATTAGTGTAGGTCTGACATGGAGCACATTATTATAGTGTGAGCATGGCTTAAATTTGATAGTCAACCTTGATTGTCAAGTAATTTTTTTATGACAATTATCTATGTTGGTAGGTGGTCAACATTCCCTGTGGAATTCGTGACATGGACTAACCGCCTCCCATGGATTCATTAACTCTGGCGCTTATATCAAAAATTGATAGGTCAACCTTTTGGTTTAACGATAATTGTGGGCCAACAATTGGTATCAGAGTGAAAGGTTGCCGGTTTGAATCACCCTGGGTAACACTGGGGGGAGTTTTTTGGAAGATGGTCAGTGCTCCCTATGGGATTCACTAACTACCTCCTGTGGATTCATTAACTCTGGCACTTGTATCAGAAATTGATAGGTCGACCTTTTTATTTAATGGCAATCATGGGCCAACAATGTATTCAACAATGCCTTTAAAATACTATGACATAATTTAATCTAAGTAAATTATATAAAAAACAAATATATATATATATATATATATATATATATATATATATATATATATATATATATATATATATATATATCATAATCCTATATAAATTTGATAGTTTGTCCAAAATCTCTCATTTCATATGATACAGTCTTTTCAAAATTTCAGTTGTATTTTACAGCTAAAATGCATAAATACAACTATACAATTGCCAAATTTAAGCCCTGAGTGTGAGCCTATTTTTCAGATCACTTCATTTACCATCACCAATAATCTCCACAAAAACATTCTCCTAGCCTTAAATGATGTAAAGAATTTGCATCTCTCACAACAATTTCTCTTGCAACAATCTTGGAGATAAACTTCATTGCATTGTGACAATCAACACATACTTTAGGGTTCTTAACAACTCTAATAGTTGTTCTAGGGGGGTGTCTAACAAACCAAAAGCAATTGCCAACTTTTCACTATGGTGGTAGAGAAATAATTCTCTTTCCTCCTTTTCCACATCACTAAGTAAATGTCTTGAATATGGAACATACCTTGTTGCCTTCATCTCCCAAGCTAGTTTCTCCAACTTTATGTAGATATCCTATGTTTGTGGATGTGATCTATCTCCCACATAAAAAGTACGTACCATTTTATGGCCTCCAATCCAACTACATCTAGGGATCTTTATAATTCTTTTATCTTTCATCAATCTCCTTACCATTTGAACCTCACACCACCTGCCCACTTCTTCATGGATGTTTAAGAGAACATAAGTCATAGTATATTTTTAGGGTCCAAATAAAAAAGCAACATCACTATAAGTACTCTAAATCCTATATTCATATGTGATCTGCAGCGCCAAGAAAACACATCCACACAACCACCATAGATTTAATTGACATCTTAATGATATTGTTTAGGGTGCCCTCAAGATAGCTAGCATGGGCAAGAAGGTCAACCAAGCACACATAATGATCAATTGTAGGTGTAATGCAATAAGGGTTACTTATGTGATTGAAGCATGTGCAACCCTCATCCACTAAACTTGCATTGTTGCATGCACATAGAACACAAGCAAATCTTATAATGTCAGGATATATTCCAGAGTGCTTTGTTAATTCAATGATTTTGTGAACATCGTTGCAAACTCCATTTTATGCACATCCTAGAATAATGGCATTCCATGAGACCACAGTTTTTTGAGGCATTTTGTCAAACAATTCACATTCCTTGTCTATGCTTCCACATTTTCCATAAGTCTACAAGAGCATTTCCAACTATAATATCTGACAAAAATCCCCCTTCCATTATGCTTTGATGGATGTCCATTCTTTGTTCCAAAGCTCCCATTTTGGCATAGGCAAGGAAGATGTTGGCTTTACAACTGCTAATGTCATTTACTTGAAAGTTTATAAAGCCTTGTCAACATATCTTGGAATAATGGCATTCAATGAGATCACATTTCTTTGAGGCATTGTATCAAACAACTCACGTGCCTAGTCTATGCTTCCACATTTTGCATACATGTCTACTAGAGCAGTAGAAACTATAACATCTAACAAAATTCACCTATCCTTTATGCTTTGATGGATGTCCATACCATGTTCCAAAGATCCCACTTGGCATGGGTTGGGAGGATGCTGGCAAAGGTTTCTGGCTTTACACCAGCCAATTGTGTTTACTTGAAAGTTTCTAGAGCCTTTTCAACAAATCCATTTTGTGAATATCTTGCAATGAAGGGATTCCATGAGAACACATTTCTTTGAGGCATTTTGTCAAATAGTTCATGTGCCTTGTCTACACTTCCACATTTTGCAATATCGTGCAATCATGGCATTCTATGAGATGATATCTATTTGAGGTATTATGTCAAACAATTCACATGCCTTGTCCATGTTTCCACATTTTGCATATATGTTTGCCATGGCAGTTGCAACTACAACATTGACAAAATTCCTCTATCATTTGTCCTTTGATGGATGGCCCATTCGCTGTTCCAAAGCTCCCATTTTGATACAGAAAGGGAGGATGCTGGCAAAGGTTGCGGAGTTTGGCTTTACACCTCCCAATTGTGTTTGCATGAAACTTTCTAAAGCCTTTTCAACAAATCCATTTTGTGCATATCCTGTGATCATGGTATTTCATGAGACCACATTTCTTTGGGACATTCGGTGAGCAGTTTACAATTCACAGTGTAATTGAGCAGGAGCAAAGATATTCAAATTAAAATTACCCTCATTTTTTAAAAGTAATTGCAGGTGGCACATGTGGGGCAGTCGGTGGTTTAAGTCAGGTTAGTTGAAATTGGCATAGATGTGTTGTTAATGGAAAATATTTGGACAATGAAATGGAGTTGAAGAGGGCCCACTAGCCACGTCTAATTCCAAGCTTAAAGTGTTCTTTTTAACCCCATCCATTAAAAACATGCACTAAAATTTCTAGATGAGATTTGAGCTCTCACATTATGAAGGAATAATCATTTTTGTTTTGTTGAGCATCTTTTGGCATTAGGAGTAGGGCTTAAATTTGATAGTCCACCTTGCCTATCAAGGAATTTTTTTCCTACAGTTTAGTCTTCATTATTGCCTTTCACATGACAATTAATTTTTTAAAATGCAAGTCAAAGTTTATATCAAGTTGGTGTCATGGAGCTTGAACAACATGTAGATAGTGTAGGAAATCTAGAAATAGAGCCATCATTGCATCAATGCATTGTTTAATGGCATATTTAGAACTATAGACATTGTCAAAATTCTCATATTTATTAGATAGGCATAATTTTTTTAATTTATGGGTGTGTAGGCATAATTTTTGTATAAGAAATTGATTAAATAGCTTAGCCCTATTGCAGGGCTCTTTGAGCTTATGAAGACAATCTTTGATTTTGTATATTACTCCCTGATACTATTTGCATGGGAAAAAATATTTGTAGAGGTCAAGGAATTAGACTCTATTTCTAAAGCCTTTTTAATATGTCTATTTTGTTGTGAATACTCTGTAGACTGTGATCATATGTCATGAGATCGCACTTCTTTTGAGGCATTATTTTAAACAATTCACATGCCTTGTACATGGTTCCACATTTTGCATAAACTATAGTATTTATTTTCTTCAAGCTATATTGCTAACATTTTTCTTCAACGCTCCTCCCATTTGGGATTTCAATATCCTTATATTGATTATATCCCTTGCTCTGTATATTGTCAAGGATTCTCTAAAAATTAAACTAAAGAAATGATTCCAGAGAATATGGTGAACTTGGTTCATATTATCCATCCTTTATTTATACCAATTTCTTCCTACTTGCCTTGGTCAATATTCCTTCATTCTATTTCTTGATTTGGTTGACCTATTTATTTCTAAGACATTTCAAATTTATTTTGACCTTTGCTATTCAGTCACTTATCTGACCACTTTTTCCTTGTTAACATTATATTTCTACTATTGAGTTTTATGCTGATTGGGATGCCAGATTGGGCATCACCATTACTCATTGACTTCAATTAGTTTGTACATTTCTTATTGTACAAGGCTCAGAGAAACTCTAATTCATAGGTGACCCTAGCTGTATTATTTTAGGGATTAATTATTTATGGAAGGCTAAGATGATCAATCTTCCTAGTTGTAATGTGTTTGAATACACATGCAATATGAAAATTATACTGCCTTAACCAGTCACCTTGACATACATAATTTCTTGTAGTTTTATAAACATGAACAAAATGTACTTTATTTGAAATTCAGACTGCAATTAAGAGACTGAAATTATTTCAGCCATCTATCTAGTAGCAGGGGCATAGGAGGCAAAGGAAGAAAAGGAAATTCCCTCAATAAATAAACACAACAAAAACAAATTGGAATATTCAAAACCCAAACCTCTAACAGCTTATCCCTTCATGAGAGTTGCATAGCTTTCCATCTAACCTTGACCATTTGAAAATACCAGCTATAGTGATAAGCACAATACAAGGAAAAAATACAAATCTGAAAAATTCTTTCTTAAATAATAGAAGTTCCTATTAAAAATTTTAAAAATAAAAGAAAAAATATATATTATATAATTTAGAATGAATATATTCATAAAAAATAAATCTAAAAATTTGGAAATTTTTTCCTTAAATAACTGAAGTTCCTATTAAAAATTTAAAAATAAAAAGGATATATATATATTAGAGTGATTATATTCTTAAAAAACAAATCTAAAAATTTGGGATTTTTTTTTATAATAGAAGTTCCTATTAACAAATTTAGAAATAAAAGGAAAATATATATACTATATACTATTATACTATATACTATAAATTATATACTATTATTATAATATATATGTACACTCAAATTTTCATATTAATTGTATTTTTTATAGTTTTTAAAATAAATTGCATGTATGTTAATACAATGAAATATTTATTTTAATTGTATTTTACAGTTAAAATCCATAAATATAACTATACACCTGTCAAATTTAAGCCTGATTGGGAGGACCATTTTTTCCCCTTTTGGTTTAATAGTGGCACATGAACTTTTTGTTTTATAGTGGCAGCCTTCTCAGAGTGTCACATAAATAGTTTGAAATGCTCTGGCGTTCATGTATATAGGTGTAAGCATAGATGATGCTCTAAAATCATTTAAAATAACGCCTCAAAGGGATACGGTTTCATGCACCGATCACAGGATGACACATGCATTATACATAATCTCTTTGGCCGAGATGTGATATCGAAAATTCAAGGAGGTTATTGTGATGTTTTCCTTACGGCTCATTTTGAGGTTCTAGGTGAAACGTTTCTACGTGCAATGGAAGCAAAGAAGCATGGAATGGGAGTTGTAGGTTCTACACAGAATATTTTGGATTTCATCACTAAATATGTGCAAGAGGTAGTGAGTCATGAAATTGATGAACATCTTCTATTCATGTTGGGCACTGAATTTGGCATGGTGATAGTTATTGTGGCCGCAGTCCATAACACACTAAAAGGGATTAGAAGATCAAAAATTGAGGTGGAAATTATCTTTCCTGTTTCTTCTGATTCAATGTCAAAACGACAGCCTTCAAGTGATTCTGAGTCAAGTGAATATGAAAATTGAACGAAACTTTCCATAGTTCCAGGAGTGTCATCTGGTGAACGTTGGTCAATTCATGGTGGTTGTGTTTCATGCCCATATATGAAGACAAACTCTTTAGATTCTCTACTCAAGGTCTACCACCTAGTTGACACAAGTAAATGTCTCTTTTGTCTGCTTATGAAGCTCAATGATTTGATACAAGAATCGTATCTGGTCATTCCATTGCAGACCTTGGTCGTGAGCCCATTTTGCACATGAGGTAGCTTCCGTCAAGTGGAAAGCTGCCAGATAAACTTGTACATCAAATACTCAATAGAAACAGAGAGATGCGAAAGACAAGGGCAGCTGGGTATGCATTTCATTATACCAAGATACACGATGGCCAAATGACTAACATAATGAAAGAATGGTTGATAATACAAATGGTGAATTTCTAATTTCTAAGAATAAGACATTGGCTAAGGTTTCGGGGATCACTTTAAGAATAAAAGGTAATTTGCAAAGATTAGAGTTACTTGGAGAAAGATGAAAAGGCACGATGTTTTTCCATATAAGTCATTCCTTAATTATTTGACTTGTTTTTGGAGTTAAATTGTTTTGTGTATGAGAAGATGCAAGACTTCTTATTTCAAGAATCAGTTATGTGAGAAAATAGGAGAATTCTTATTACCTTTTCAAGAAGTAGTTAGGAGAAACTGAAGAGGCAGTTAAGGGAGGTGAACGGTTTCCCAAAAATTCTATTTATTTCCATTTAAGCTCATTTTTAAGGGATCTTTATCCCATTTGTTTTGTGAAACCGGGGGAGGAGGAGTAAATTTTCATTTTCTTTTAATCTATAATCAATTGTATTTTTTTGAACTTAGTTTATTTAAGGGAACATCACAAATACTTGGAGCTTTGTTTGATTGGAGAAATAAAAATTATTTTCAGAACCTTGTGTCTGCAAATGTTTTTCTTGATTACAATTTTCTTATGTTAATTTGTAATCTACCTTCAATATGTTTCTATTGTATATGGCTGAATCTAAAGGGAGATATTGTTGTCTTTATTCAGTTTGATATGTGGGTGGGATAAGTGAACTGTGTTTTATTTGTCTACATTCACTACTTTCTAAAATAATTTGTTACATCTATTTCTTAGTTAAGAGTAGGTATTAGTTTACCTTTTCTGCTTTTTGGTGAAAAACATACCCTATCTTACATTCATTGTATATCATAAGAGGGAGCTATACCTCTAAAATTTAAAGGAGAATTGCCAGTTCAATTGTAATTCCTCCAACTATTAGTTACATATTTGTTCTTCATTTTAGGCATACTAAGTCATTCTCACAATTGTCTTGGAAGGAAATATCTGTTAACCAACAAATTTTTGGTGACTCTGTTGGAGAATTGAAATTGAAAGATCAGTGCTATTGTTTTCTCAGAAATTCAAAGGTGTCTCCTCGAGGACGAAGGCTGGCGGCTCTATTGGTGAAATGTTCTCAGAAGCAGTTTATCCCAGCAAAGACTCTTGTCTGATTTATTTTCTAGATTTGCATTATGGCATTGGTTTCTCCTCAGCCATGGGGAAATCACTTTGGACCTCTCTTTTTGTCTCAGTTCTCACCTCTGCCTGAAGGATCGAGAAAACACTTTCTAAAGTTTAGTGGGGAAGGCTCTGAAGATGTTGAAGAACACATTCTATCTTTCACAATTGCATCTGGCATTTTGGGGGTAATTGAAGAAAATGTCTTTGTAAGATTATTTATTGAATCTATTTTTGGACCTGCAGCAGATTGGTTTTATCATTTGGAAGTAAAGTGTAGTACTGATTGGGGTTCATTTAAGACTAAGTTTTTGGTAAGCTATAAAGGCCCTATTGATGAGGCTGCTCTGTTGTGTCAATTTTTCAACATTCAAAAGAAAAAAAGTGAACCCATCAGAGATTTTGTGGATAGATTCAACCAGCTGCTCAAAACGATGACTGCCTCTATTCAAACAAGTGAGCAACTTTAGCTTTGTACTTTTATTTCCTCTTTGCATCTTGATGTTCAATTTGAGTTGAAAAGGAGTAAAGTAAATGATATTAAAATTGCACAACAAGAGGTTGTGAAGATAGAAGATGATTTGATATTAAGTGGGTTATGGAAAGCACATCAGGTTGTAAATTATTTGGGTAGCATGCCTATAAAAAAACCTATCACGTATAAAAAAAGTCTTCAACTTGTATGTTTCCAAAATACCCAGCCTCCTTTAGCTAAAAATTTTAATCTCTCTATTTTTTATCCAAAGCACTTTGGTAGAGATAAGATAGGGAATGCAGAAATCAAGCCTCATTTAGATAGAAGGATTGAAGCCTTTTATTTCCATTATGAAGAAGATAATGATGGATCCAAAAGCCTCTCAGGTGGTGTAGAAGATGAACAACCCTCTCGTGGTGTAAATTGTAAAGATGGTAGTGCAGATGATGCTATATTGGCCTCTTTATCTATTGCAGAAATGCAATCATTTACTTTTTCTAGCAATGAGAAGCAATTTAAGGCTACACAACATAAGAATGAGGTTTTGAATCTCTTTTCTCTAGAGTGCATGTAAATCAAATACAAAGGCTTCACCTTTTGTGAGAAAAATAATATGGAGGCACGGCTGCAAGAAGAGGTCAGAATGATCTTCCATTTGAATCTTTTCATTTTAAAAATTTGGATGCCAAAATTTTTAAACAAGCATTGGAAGATGATGTTAAAAGTAGCCATAATAGCTTTGCTAAAAGTGATCAAATAGACAAATGTGATGAGCCTTGTGTTGTTTACATTCTGAACTAGTGTCTTAATGCAAGTGAGGATGAATTTTTGTGTGGAGAAGAAGTTGCAATGTCTAATCTGCAAGTTATGGATGGAAATGATGAAGTGTGTCATGAAGTTATTAAATCAAATCTTGTAGAGAAAAATGAGATTATTCTAGTTGGTGGTGATTTTCAACCTCATAAAAATATTGTTTGCAATGTGGATTTTCAATTTAACTCACTTCAAATTTTGCATATGGTTGATGATTGGTCCTCTGATGATTCGAATGATTCTTTTCATACATGGGATATTACTTTATCTACCATCAAAAAAGGTGATTGTATGCATGAACATGGTGAGCCGTATGTTGCAAGTCAGGATTTAAAATTTTTAAATGATGTAGCCATCTACACATATAGCACCAAAAATGGGTTTTTATTTGATAATTTGTGTGTGGGTTGTCCAATCTGGGGGCTAGCTTCTTTTTGTTTGAAAGATCAAGTGCCACATGATATCACACATAATGTTGGAAGTCATATGCTAGGCAATACTGATATGAGTCATCCAATTGAAGAAATATACAATGAAGAATGGCTTTTTGAGAATCAAGTCACATCCAAAAGGTCTTTATGTGATGTCATTCTCATTATTTTGATCATGATGGTCACCAGTTGGCAGCTGGTTGCTTGCGGCCTTCTCATGCATCAACTATTATTTCATGTTGGTAGTTGTTTCTCCCAGCCTATCAATTGGTTTGCATGATCACTCTGGAGTCTCTAGAGGTAGGGTCTTCCTGCCATGTACATACTAGGAGCTTTTGGTGTGATGGTAGTGTTGTTTCCTTTTCGTCTTGTTTTTGGCTTGCTCTGGCTCATTTTTCCCCTGTGCTCTCTGACTCTATTGCCCCTTGGATTCATGCACTGGTATATACTTGAGATTCTAGGTTCCTTGCTTCGTCCTTTGCAGTTCTTGTCCCCAATTAGAGCTTGTTGTTGTCCCAAATTTTGAACTTGAAAATTTTGAAATTTTTGGTGCATTCTCCACTCTGCCCCTTAAGGCTGCCGAAACACAAAAATGATTAAATCTAAAAATTTGAGAGAGCTAGTACGAAATCCTCTCGTGGGCTTAATCACAATTGCATTTTCCCCAATCTGGCAAGTTTTCATGTGAAGATAGTCTACCGGTTGCAAGATTTTTAACTTTCCTTTTTACCATCCGAAATTTACAATTTGAGTGAAAATTTAGTTTTCTGGTTGCTAGAAATTAAAACATTTCTAGGTTTTGCTCCTTAGTTTTTGATTATCCTGTTGTCCGAATTTCACTAAAAACTAAGTTGTTATATGGAAGATTTAAGAGTTTTCGTCTCTCTGTCCAAGGCTTGGTTTCAAATGCTTATATTTTAATTATGGGAAAATGAAAATTATAAAGCCCCATGGTCTAAGGAAAGAATGATTTTATATTATTTTAGTGGCCCCACATGAACTTTTGAAAACTTCATAAGTACAACTCTTTATTATGTCGGCACTTTTTAAAGTTCTTGAACTTCTCATATTCCTGACTTATCTCTATCCATGAGTTTAAAGGTTCATAGTATTGTTGACTCTTCATTGTCGGAGGTTTTGTAAGTTTTTGAACTCCTCACATTAGAGTTCAAAAGTTCAAAAATACGCCGATTATCCGACTCCTCTGCCAACATGCTCTTTCGGTCAGAAGTTTTAGGGTTTGGCAATTTTGTTTCACCCATGCTTGGCCAGCAACACATCATGTAACAGCAGGTAACCTGATCACTTCATCCCATCTTGGCTCAAGGCTACCGATATTCAAGGATATTTGCAGCATCTATGTAGGCCTCCAATCTCTGGAGTTGTGATCCTGGTTCAAGTTATCCAATAAAATATAAACTCAAGAGGTAATCGGCCAAAATCATGCAATGAAATGTGCGTATTATCGAAACTCATGTTTTCTCCCAGTAGCTACCATGGAGGGTACATCAAATGACAACGTTTCAGGATTGTAGTGAGCCCATGATCAAGTCAACTGATTCTCAGAGATCTTATAAAAACAATCACAGAAAAATTTCCCCCTGTACAACCATCTGTGAGTCAGAAGGACGTCCAAGCTGCAGAAACTTTGAATCAAATACAATTCACAAGTGAAAGCCATGCTCTACAACACTTTCTAGCACCTACTACAAGATATTGACATCCATCAAAGCTCAATGAGATGGAGGTTTTTGTCATGCTCTGGTAGTATGTATGCAAATTGCAAAAAGATACGCAAGGCTATAATACCGTATGATGAAATGTGGCGATCGCAGGGTATTCACAAAGTGGTTAAAACAAATTCATTTGCAGGATTAAAATCACAACTCTACCACTTTGCCAATGTCCTCTCATTCCCAGCTAAATGAATGAGCCATCAACCTCAAAGATAGGTATACATTGAGCACGGGATATTCAGAAGATGAGTTTGTTGAAAAAGGCATTTAAAGCTTTCAACCAAATGTGAGCGTCACATAAACAGTTTGAAATGCTCTGGCGGTCATGTATGTAGGTTTAAGCATAGACGATGCTCTTAAATCACTTAAAATAATGCCTCAAAGGGATGCGGTTTCATGCACCGATCATAGGATGGCACATGCATTGTACATAATCTCTTTGGCTGAGATGTGATATCGATAATTCAAGAAGGTTATTGTGATGTTTTCCTTACTACTCATTTTGAGGTTCCAGGTGAAATGCTTTTACTTGCAATGGAAGCAAAGAAGCGTGGAATAGGAGTTGTAGGTTCTACACAGAATATTTTGGATTTCATCACTAAATATGTGCAAGAGGCAGTGAGTCATCATATTGATGAACATCTTCAGTTCATGTTGGGCACAGAATTTGGCATGGTGACAGTTATTGTGGTCGCAGTCTGTAACACACTAAAAGCGATTAGAAGATCAAAAATTAAGGTAGAAATTATCTTTCCTATTTCTTTTGATTCAATGTCAAAACCACAGCCTTCAAGTGATTATGAGTCGAGTGAATATGAAAATTTAACGAAACTTTCTATAGTTCCAGGAGTGTCATCTGGTGAAGGTTGTTCAATTCATGGTGGTTGTGTTTCATGCCCATATATGAAGACAAACTCTTTAGATTCTCTACTCAAGGTCTACCACCTAGTTGACACGAGTAAATGTTTCTTTCGTCTGCTTATGAAGCTCAATGATTTGATACAAGCATTGTATCTAGTCATTTCATTGCAGACCTTGGTTGTGAGCCCATTTTGCACATTAGCTAGCTTCAATCAAGTGGAACGCTGCCAGATAAACTTGTACGTCATATACTCAAAAGAAACAGTGAGATGTGAAAGACAAGGGCAGTTGGGTATGCATTTCATTATACCAAGATACACGGTGGCCAAATGACTAACATAATGAAAGAATGGTTGATAATACAAACGGTGAATTTCTAATTTCTAAGAATAAGACACTAGCTAAAGTTCCAGGGATCACTTTTTAAGGATAAAAGGTAATTTGCAAAGATTAGAGTTACTTGGAGGAAGATGAAAAGGCATGATGTTTTTCCATATGAGTCATTCCTTAATGATTTGACTTGTTTCTAGAGTTAAATTGTTTTGTGCATGAGAAGATGGAAAACTTCTTATTTCAAGAATTAGTTATGTGAGAAAATAGGAGAATTCTTATTACCTTTTCAAGAAGTAGTTAGGAGAAACTGAAGAGGCAGTTATGGGAGGTGAACAGTTTCCCAAAAATTCTATTTATTTCTAGTGAAGCTCATTTGTTAGGGGATCTTTTTCCTAGCTATTCTGTGAAACTGGGGGAGGAGGAGTAAATTTTCATTTTCTTTTAATTTGTAATCAGTTGTATTTTTTTGAACTCAGTTTATATACAAGGAACATCATAGAGACTTGTAGCTTTGTTTTATCAGAGAAATCAAAATTATTTTCACAATCTTGTGTTTACAAATGTTTTTCTTGATTGCAATTTTCTTATGTTAATTTATAATCTACCTTTAATATGTTTCTGTTGTATATGGCTGAATCTAAAGGGAGATATGGCTATCTTTATGCAGTTTGATATCATCTGTGGGTGGGATAAGTGAACTGCGCTTTATTTGTCTACATTCACTACTTTATGAAATAATCTGTTGTATCTATTTTCTTAGTTAAGAGTAGGTGTTAGTTTGCTTTTTCTACTTTCTGGTGAAAAGCATACCCTGTCTTACTTTATTTTATATCATAAGAGGGAGATGTACCTCTGAAATTCAGAGGAGAATTGCCAATTCAATGGTAATTCCTCCAATTGTTAGTTACGTTTTTATTCTTCATTTCGGGCATATTGACTCATTCTTGCAATTATCTTGGAAGGACAAATCTGTTAACCAATAGTAGGATACTCAAAAAATTTGATTCAGGAAATGCATATGAAATGGAGCTACTGGAGACATTGGATATTTCACCTATTTTCAACATTGCAAACCTATATTAGTATCATGAAATAGAGTTTAGTGATAGTATGAAGGAAGACTTGAAGAAGAAGTTACCACAACAAGCACCAAAGTAGATTGAAGACATTTTAGATAGTAGAGTTGGACACAACACCAAAGGAAGACAATACAAAGAATAGCTTGTGAAGTGGAAACGCAGATCATAAGAAGATTCATCATGGATTTCTTACGCTGCTGTGGACCGACTTAGTTTTCCTCTAGCCCTAGCAATGTGAGGGACTCACTTTTTCAATAACCCCAAATGTTTGATGTAGGAGCTGTAACATCAAAAAATGTCCCCTTGGGGGCTTTTCCCTCATAAGGTTTAGTTCCTAGGTCTTTAGAGTGCATTTAGGACATTTTGGTTCATATTTTAGCATCCCAATGGAATGAGACTTAGGTTCCATGACAAATAGGACCTAGGTGGACCACTTGAGTTGTACCCTACCTAAAATAGGGGGGAGGACTTAGGCGCCCGTGCCCTAGTCCTACCCTATTTTAGGGTAGTCCCAATTTCTAGGTGTCAGTTTATGATCGTTAGGAGGTTATTTTGCCGACATGGTAAAGTTTAATTTTTAATATCTTGGTGGGAATGCTTGTAGATGCATATATAAGCATGTGTAGGCATTCATTTGAAAACAAGATTCCAATTAGCAAGCTATTGTGTTCTCAAGGTGATTCAAGGCTTTCTATTGTGTTGCCAAAGTAGACTTGTGTGTTTTGTGTGTTGATATTTATAGATTTGAGCATCAATCCCTTCATGGCATGAAGAGCATCTTCCTCCATGAAAGCTTCACTACAAGGTGACATATCATTGTGTCTTTATCATTGATTCCTTTGGTTTTTGGCCTCTGTTTCACAAGGGAATGCCCTCTTTATTTGATAATGGTGTTTAGAGACTTAAGTGTCCTCTAGGGTTTGACTGAGGCAAACCTCTAAACACCACAACTCCCAAACCAAGTCTTGTGATTACAAATTACAGGTGTCACATCTGGGAAAAGTGGAGTTCCAAGAAGGCTAGAAAGACATCAAGGATTTGGGATCTTAAGAAAAGATAGACACAGGAGCACTTTCGAGACTAGCATGCTCGCTCCAATGTCCTCCACAGACTGATTCTAAAAAATAGAAGTTACAAGGTTGATTAGTGCTGAAGGAGGTCCATATTCCCCGAAAAAGTAGGTACCTTGGACTTGGGCACCCACTCTAGTGTCCCTGACTATTCCACTTTGGAACCCTAAAAACCTGTATTCTGTAATTTAGTATTTTACTCCCATCTGTAAGAGCTTTTTCTGTAATTCGATAATTTGTTGTCGTATTCGCATAATTAGGGTTTTAATGGTCAATTGAGCATAGGAGAAGGAAAAATTGATAACTAATTCCCTAATACAAGGTTCCCTCATTTGGAAGTGACCTAGGGTATGACAGTGCTCGCCACTCAACCCTAGATCCTTCAATGTTATGGTGAAAGGAGGATTTTAACATCTAAATCGCAAAAGATCAATAAATCCAATTTTACCCCAAACATTTTGGTGAACCCGTGTCTTTGAACTTAAATTACAACTTGCTAAGTGTTTTCCTATAGATTTGGTGTGATTTCATTCATTCATTTGGTCATTTAATTTATTGCATTAAGAAAATTTCAAAAAAATTGAAAAAATTGGAAAAATACAAAAAAATTACATTGATTGGGCTTACTAAATTAAGTCAATTCTTTCTAATTTTTCCTAATTCATGATTTTTTCATTAGATCTAATATAAAATGCATAAAAATACAAAAATTCAAGATCTTGCATTTCATTTTCATCATTTAATTGCTAGGGTTTTGTAGAAATTTTGATAATTTTTCGATAACCTAGTAATTCCAAAATCTAGGGTTTGTAGACAAAATCTTTTATTATATTTTTCTAATGATTTTAGAGGATCATTTAAATTTTAATTTGGCTTTAGTCTTTCATTTTAGTGTGAATTTGCAATTAAATTTAAATTATTTACTTTTTTGCATTGAAAATTTTAACAAAAACTAGCAATTTTGGTGCATTTTCATTAAATTTACATGGGAATTTTACATGATTAAGCTTGAAAATTATTTTCAGATCTAAGAGTATATAATTTCCATCATAAATCAGACATTAAATCATTCTCATAGCATCTTGTTCCAAAATCTCAAACCTAGGGTTTCTAAAACGACAGTTTTCACTAATTTTTGCCTTATCAACTTCATAAAATTGCCCCATAAGTGTGTTGTGAAAGATATTTTTGCATTAAATTTATGTTATCAGGGTAATAATTTTCTACCCCTCATAAAAATCTTCACAACACCCATTTAACAGGCTCTTGTAGTGAAAATTTGGCGAGAAACTACACATTTTGACTATTTTTGCCCTAGGGTCTGACCTAGTTGGCACTCCAAGTGTGTTGTGATCAATTTTATGGATTGAGGTGACTGATATTATTAATATTCTTCTCTTTCCCTCCTAAAATTTCTTACAACACCTCTTTTGCTAGGTCTTGGAGTTGAAAAATCATGAAAAATAGTCTATTTTTGCTATATTTTCACTAGGGTTTGACCATAAGTGGCACTACAATCATGTTGTGTTGGGTATTTTGGCACCAATTAACTGTTTTTACTAATATTATTTTCTTTCCATCATCATTTTCCTCACAACACCATTTGTTATGCTCTTTTGCATTGAATTTTGGTGAAAAAAGTGCCTATTTTGACATATTTTCACTATATTTTGACTTGGCATTATCTTGGATTTGCATCAAGAGTTTGTTGAGAGTGATTAAATTGTTGTTTTAGACTGATATTAGACATATAAATTGCTACCCTTGACTGAAATCCTTACAACATCCTTTGTTTCATTCATTGGCTTTGGAAAACGAAAGATCAAGCATTTTAAGATCATTTTTGCATATAGTTTTGCCCTTGACTTTTGCATAAAGTTGAAAAGGATTTTCAAAATCTGATCTTACATTTAAATGGCACCTTCATGTCATTTTTCAATGGTATCTTTGCATGCATTTGTCAAAAACCTTGATTTTGACCCATTTTTAACCCTCATGAGTGATCATCCTACAATATTAGAAAGCTTAACTAAGTTCTTCTCCATGAGTAGCATGGAAAAAGCTGATGATGATCCCATAAGTTATCCTACTTCCCCTATAATTGAGTACTCAAATGAGAAGATTAGGGATAGCTTTAGTAATTCCACTACTCTCCTTGGCCAAGATGAAGCAATAGTGAATGAAGAGCTCCCTTTAACAAAGCATATTCCATGGGTATAAAATAAAAAATCATTTAACAATAATCAAATTCCTACCTTTGTAGATCCTCCCACCAATCTTCTTCCTTTAGTATATTGTTCACACACCTTGGATTTCACTAAGGAAGAGAAGACCTTTAATGTCCCTCCTTTGTTTGAATATTCAAGTCATTTGAACATCAATAAGAGGATAGAGAATAAGTACAATAGTAAGCTTCAACAAGAAAACATTCCACCTAGAAAAAGGACCTTTGATCTTGGTACTTCTTCCTCTACAACACAAAAATCCATAACAAATTAAAGCCCTATGTTACAAAAACTAAGTCGTAAAATATACGAATGTAAACTTGCAAAAGGGAGAAAGAGAATATGACAAGCTTACCTAGCATCTCAACAAGAAAAAATTGATCCCAACATTCAACCAAATAAACATGATCCTAAAAATAAACAACATGATGAGCAAGACAAGAATTGGAATATGATACATTATATCTAACCTTCCTCTAACATTAGGGAGTGGGAGGATGACGATGATTTACTTGATGATAAGACTTAGCATGAAGACCCTATAGGTAAGTATCTCTAACCCTTTATCTCTCTCATGATGTGCTTCCCTCATGATGTGTGATGTGTTGTTTAGGCCTCTTGGGATGACCTCAGATTCTCTCGTAAGGTTCGGGATACTAGGAGACTGCCTCTATTGTGACCTTCTTTTATTTGTATCCTCATTCTTCTAAATTGCTCTCTCTAATTTCATTGTTGTGTGTTGTGTCTTACAGACATAGCGTCATGGTTGGTGACTTGGGCGCGCCCTCCTACATGACCATCCCTAAGACACTTGTTTTCTACTCTCTTATTTATTGTTTCCCTTCCTCTAGTGTTTCCATCTAGTGGGCGGATGACGAAAAATATTTATACTGATGCAAGCCTAGTGTCCCTTTCGAGAGAAATAACAAAATAGACTTAGTTCCTAATATGATGATGGGGTTGTATATTTTATCCGACGCTTGTCTAGTGGAAGCAATCGTACTTTCTACGTAGCGAATTCCATGATGTTTCTATCGCATTTACAAACCTTAACAATACTGCTACTCCATGCCCCTTTGTTTGCCTTTGAATCTAGCCTTGGCGGTACTCGATTTAGAGAGCTTCGTGATATAGGCCCTGGTTATCCTCAAACTCTGAATTCATTGTATAACCTTGGCTCTTTGTGTGGTTAATCATATGCATTGATGTTGTTGTTTATCATGATGTTGTAGACACTAACATGTTTCTTGCAGGGATGTGTTTGTGGGAACATTTGGCGATCGTAAAGCACATGTCACGTTTGGGGGGCATGGGCTTTGTGAAAGTCGGTGTTCCCTTGTGTGTTTTCTTCCTACCTTAACATGCTTGATATTGATAATTGATATCAACCACCTTAAGGTGGGGGCATATATAAGGTAAGCTGTCTATTATAGATGCTAGCAATGTGCTTGTCCTCAGGTGGAGGCTAGTACGATGAGTACTTCTTGCATCCTAATTTTGTTTGCAATCAATCAATCTATCTATTGCATATACCTCCTTTTCACCATAATGCATCTCTGTGATGTGGGTGGGGTTGTATACTTTTGAGCTCATACCTCCTTTTCACCATAAGGTATCTTCATAATGCAGGTGGGATGGTATGCCATGATTCCTTTTCACTATAAGGCGTCTCTGTGACACAGGTGGGGTTGCATTCTCAAAAGTTCTCTGCGGAGGCGGGGAGTGTTTATGTTACTAACTCAACCCTTAAGTGTGTCTTTGACGGTTGTTGTGGCAAAGCACAATCATCGGTGTGTGCCTGTAATGTGCTTGAGATGGTGATGATCCTAGAAATAGGGAACACACCATCGCTTGTCTACCGTGTTTTCTTCATGTCTTCAAGTGTGTATGTTTTGGTGTGCTTGTTTTGTTTGGCATGTCTGTTACCCCATATGTAGTATGCATTTTGGGAGGTTTTGCGTGTCTTGTGTGTGTGTTGCCCCATATATACAAAGACTTGTGCTATGAGTGCATCATGTATTATGGGAGGTTTTTTTACTTTCCAGTACTTGCATTTGCATTTCATATATATAAGAAAAAGAAAAGAAAAGATATCATTTTTGTCTTCCATGCATTAATGTGTCTTCTATGCATGGACTGTCTACTTCATGTTCTACATGACTGTTACTGTCTTCTCTATGTTTTGCGTGCCTGTTATTGTCTTTTATGCGGTTGGTGTGTCTTCTCTGTGCTTGGTGTGTTTGCTGTGTTTGTGACCTTACATGCATGTTTGGGCCTTGCATTCATACATACATTAAAGTGGGGGCTAAATGCAACATCGAAAAATGTCCCCTTGGGGGCTTTTCCCTCATAAGGTTTAGCTCCCAAATTTTTAGAGTGCATTTAGGACATTTTGGTTCATATTTTAGCATCCTGATGGAATGAGACTTAGGTTCCATGACAAATAGGACCTAGGTGGACCCCTTGAGTTGTACCCTACCTAAAATAGGGGGGGAGGACTTGAGCATCCGTGCCCTAGTCCTGCCCTATTTTAGGGTAGCCCCAATTTCTGGGTGTTGGTTTATGACCATTAGGGGGTTATTTTGCCAACACGGTAAAGTTTAATTTTTAATATCTTGACGGGAATGCTTTTAGGTGCATATATAAGCATGTGTAGGCATTCATTTGAAAACTAGATTCCAATTAGCAAGCTATTGTGTTCTCAAGGTGATTCAAGTCTTTCTATTGTGTTGCAAGAGAATACTTGTGTGTTTTGTGTGTTGATATTTGTAGATTTGGGCATCAATTCGTTCATGGCATGAAGAGTATCTTCCTCCATGAAAGCTTCACTATAAGTTGACATATCATTGTGTTTTTATCATTGATTCCTTCAGTTTTTGGCCTTTGCCTCACAAGGGCATGCCCTCTTTATCTGACAATGGTGTTTGGAGATTTAAGTGTCCTTCAGGGTTTGACTAAGGAAAACCTCTAAACATCACAACCCCAAACCAAGTCTTGTGATTGCAGGTTATAGGTGTCACATCTAGAAAAAGTGGAGTTGTAGGAAGGCTACAAAGACATCAGGGATTTGGGATTTGAAGAAAAGATAGACAAAGGAGCAATTCTAGGACTAGGCCGCTTGCTCCAGTGTCCTCCGCAAACTGATTCTAGAAAATAGAAGTTACAGGGCTGATCAGTGTTTGACGGAGGTCCAAATTCCCTAAAAAAGTAGGTACCTTAGACTTGGGCACTCTCTCTAGCGTAACTGACTGTTCCACTTTAGAACCCCGAATACAGGTATTCTATAATTTGGTATTTTACTCCTGTTTATAAGAGCTTTTTCTATAATTCAATAATTTGTTTTCGTATTTGCATAATTATGATTTTAATGGTCAATTGAGCATAGGAGAAGGAAAAATTGATAATTAATTCCATACTCCAAGCTTTCGCTCATTTACAAGTGACTTAGGGTATGATATTACTCGTCACTCGACTCTAGATCCTTCAATGTTAGGGTGAAAGGAGGATTTTAACATCTAAATCACAAAAGATCAACAAATCCAATTTTACCCTAAACAGGAGCATCCTTGGTTCAAGAGCAATCTTGCATCAACCAAAAACATATGTATTTCAATTTGTTTGTAGTTCAGTTTATTTCTTTTCATTTTTCAATTCAGTTCATGCAGTTTAGTCAGAAGCAGTATCAATGTTTTGGTTCACATTCTGCTGTAGTTGCATTTTAGATCTTGTAGAGATGAACTTGGCATCTAGACATGTTCATTTACATCATATACAAAAATTTAGAGGACTTTAATTAAGTACCAAAAAGATATTGCTATTAGAAGATCAACTATTTTCTCATATTAAAGCATCTTGACAGTCTTAGACAATCAACTAAAGGAGAAGATCTGTGGAGCATTTCCTAACTTGTGGAACCTAATGACACATTATTCAATGATCTATGGTTCATGGCCAACCTTCCTCAAGATCCGCACATCATTCCATTCATTTGCGAAGTAGTTCAATTTATTTAGGTCTGTCTTATCCATGTACACACGTTATAGCTCTTCATTAGAGTTTGTGATCTTCCTTGGCTACGTGGAGGGATCTATGGTTTTGAAGATGATATATATTTATGTAATAGATGCCTAGGAAATTAGTTATCAATTTCATGACACAGAGATAATTGATAGTTTAGATTTTGGTGTGAAGGGACTTCAAAGCTATATATTGTGCATATTCTGTTATTCTGTAATCAGGCCTATGAGTCGAATTGAAAGCCCACATGTTACTAGCTCATTTGTATTTGAATTCTATGATATACTAAATGATTGAATCTACATTTACTTCATATCTTTGAGTTTTTTCCATTGTGTTTACTCTTGCTGCATGGTCTGGACAATTCATTTTGTGAACCCTCCTACCATGACTACACCACTAAGTCCCACCATCTAAAATATACCAAACACACTTGATGGTACAACTACACTACCAAAACCACCAAAGACATGCTTAAGGCTGGATGACTCAAGATCCATCCTTGCCTTTGTAGAGGACTTTGTATAAGAGGATGTGCATTAGCTCAAGAGATACACCATCTTGCCTTCCATAGAAGGGTTTTGTATAAAAGGATACACACTAGCTCAAGAGATATATCATCCCATATTGCAATGAGGGATTTATTATTTTCTTTTAAAAAGGATGTGCACTAACTCAAGAGATACACCATCCCACCTTATGATGAGGGCTTTCATACATGCTTGGTCAGTGTAAAAGTAATCAGATAGATACCATTATATATGCCCCACCTTAAGGTGATTGATCCTGCTTCCTGGTATCAAGCACATTAAGGGAGAGTACAAACGTGCACAAGAGAACAAGAGTTTTTGTAAAGCCCATACCACCAAAGGTGACATGTACCATGATCACTGAATGTTCCCACAAATACATTGATAAGATTTGCTCAGATAATCAAGAAGATATAGGCTTTGGATAGAAAATCTTACTTTAAGATAATAACCAAATCAATTCATGAAGGCTATGTAGAAATTCTGTATTAGATCTGTAACATCAAAAAATGTCCCCTTGAGGGCTTTTCCCTCATAAGGTTTAGCTCCCAGGTCTTTAGCATGCATTTAGGACATCTTAGTTCATATTTTGGCATCCCAATTGAATGAGGCCTAGGTTTCATGGCAAAGTGGACCTAGGAGAACCCCTTGACCTTAACCCTACCCAAAATAGGGGGGAGAACTTGGGCGCCCACACCCTAGTCCTACCGTATTTTGGGTCAGGCCCAAAATTTAAGTGTCAGTTTATGATCGTTATTTGGTCCTTTTTCTGACACGGTAAGTTTTGATTTTTGAAATCTTAGGGGAGTGCTTGTAGTTGCATATAAAACCATGTTTAGGCATTCATTTGTAAACTAGATTTCAACTAGATGGAAATTGTGATGTTTAGGTGTTCTCAAGGTGATTCAAGGCTTTCAGTGTGTTGCAAGATAAGACTTGTGTGTTTTGTTTGTTGATATTTGAAGATTTGAGCATGAATTTCCTCATGGAATGAAGAGCATCTTCCTCCCATGAGAGCTTCACTACAAGGTGACATTATATTATGTTTTCATCATTGATTCCTTTGATTTTGGCCTATGCCTCACAAGGGCACACACTCTTTATCTAACAATGGTGTTTGAGGACTTAAGTGTCCACCAGGGCTTGACTGAGGCAGGCCTCTAAACACCACAACTCCCAAACCAAGTCTTGTGATTACAGGTTATAGGTGTCACATTTGGGAAAAGTGGAGTTACAGGAAGGATTGGCAGGCATCAAGGATTTGGGATCTGAAGGAAAGTTAGACACATGAGCACTTCTAGGACTTGGGTGCTTGCTCTAGTGTCCTCCGTAGATAGATCTCCAAAAATAGAGGTTATATGGTTGATCAGTGTTGGAAGGAGGTTCAGATTCCATGAAAAAGAAGGTACCTTGGACTTGGGTGCCTGCTCCAGTGTCCCTGACTATTCCACTTTGGAACCCTGAAAATAGGTATTCTGTGAATTGGTATTTTATTCCTATTTGCAAGAGCTTTTTCTGTCCTTTGTCAATTTGTTGTCGTATTTGCATAATTAGGGTTTTAATGGTTATTTGGACATAAGAGAAGGAAAATTAATAATTAAATTCCCTAATCCAAGTTTTCCTACATCTGCAAGTGATCTAGGGTATAATAGTGCTCGTTAATTGACCCTAGATCCTTGAATGTATAGTGGAGAGGCAGATTTAAACATCTAAACATTAGAACATTAACAAATCTAATTTTCCCCTAAACATTTTGGTGAACTCGTGTTTTTGGACTTAAATTGCAACTTGTTGAGTGTTTGTCTTTAGATTTGGATTGATTTCATTCATTCATTTGGTCATTCATTTCATTGCATTGAGAAAAATCCAAAAAAATTGAAAATTTTGAAAAATACAAAAAATTGCATTGTTTGGCTTACTAAATTGCATCAATTCTTCCTAAATTTTCCTAATTCATGATTTTTGCATCAAATATGATATAAACTACAGACAAATCCAAAATTTCAAAAAATTGCATTGCATTTTCATCATTTAATTGCTAGGATTTTGTGGAAATTTTGATAATTTTATATAACCTAGTAATTCCAAACTCTAGGGTTAGTAGGCAAAATCTTTTTCTCAGATTTTTCTACTGATTTTAGAGGCTCATTCAAATTAACATTTGGCTGTAGTCTTACATTTTAGTGTAAATTTGTATTTAGATTTAAAATATTTGCATTTTAACTGTTTAGGGGGCAAAAATGATGGTTTGTTACTCTAGGTTAAAAACCTCAATTTCACCGCTAAACATTGGGGAGATAAGGATTGAGCTTGTGAACAAGCTTCTAATCACTTTAACTCCCTTTTATGCTCATGTGCTTATGAAACCTAAGGCCCTAATTAAGATTTTATCAAGTATTGTACTTTCAACAAGAAAAACCCTAATTATGCCTCAAATCAACAATATACAACTGATGAAATATCTGGTAAAATTGATCATAGAATTGCAGAGGAGGGGTTTCATACATAGTGTACCCATAATTTAAGGGCCACCTAGACTAGGGCACCCACCCCAATGTCCTACAAATTCCTAAACATGAAAACTTTCTACACAGGGTGTCTGGGACTGCAAAAAGGCTCCCAGATCTTAGATAAAACACTTGGTTGGACTAGGGCGCCTGACCCAATGTCTCGCAAGTCTCAGAATCTAAAATTCTAAAAGTCTATCATGATTATACCTGCAATATCCTTCTTCCTATAGCTTCTTTTCGCTGGAACCTGCGAAACATGATCTGCACATAAAAAAGAAGGAAATTGTTGCGACTATATAGGAGCTTGCCTCAGTCAAGCCCTGTCTTTAGTATTTCTACCTCAACAATAGCCAGAGATAAAGATTTGTAGATGTGTTTACAAACCTAACAATATGTGTATGCATAAAATCAAACCCTAGATGTCTCAATAAAGGGAAGATCAATAACTTGCTTTGCATCAATAAATACATACAACTTCACCTCAAGGAGATGAAACAAATGAAGACTTGCATGAACAAGAAGGTGAATCAACAATGTTCGCAGAGGATCTCCAAGCTTGCTATTGGAGGCTTCAACCCTTCTCCCAATCATACAAAAGGTGTACAAACCCTAGTAAGAGAAAGATAGACTCAAGATCTTGATTCCTAGCCTTCATCCATTGTCTCCAAGATAGCAAATAAAGAACAGTTCGAATAGCTTCAACAAGTCACTGATCTTCAATGGCAATTGCTAGAAAAGTTTTGGCATTAAGATTGCATAAGAATTGTGTGTGATAAAATGATTTGCAAATGTATTTTTATATCTAGCTTTAGGGAATTCAAAATTTGAAGTAATGTCTCGATATCACGCGAAAATTGAGAATTTGAAAATGGAATCCTGAGGCACTCAGTAGGAACCAACACACCACCAAAATTCAAAATCTCGTGAAACCATGGAGGACTAGGGTGAGGGTGCTCAAGTGCAAGCCCCCACTTTCAGCTCAGATCTACTTTTTTGGGGGTCCTAGGGACCCTAATCTTAAATCCTTTTCTGGGTTATATCAATCAGTTACCTCAAAAAGTGAATAAGCTACTCCTGAACTAAGCCAATTAGGGTTTCAAGGAGGCCAAAAGAGAAAAGGTTGAGAGACCACCAAGAGTGAGGAGCTAAACTAAGTGAAATTGTACCATTACATATAGGAGGACAATTTCTAATGTTACATTTAGCCCCCACTTTAGTGGCCATATGACGCTACATGCATATGCAACTAAAGGAAAGTAAATACATCAATCATGAAAAGGATACCCAAAAGGATACTATAGAGGAAGTTGAAGGGTTGTTGATGAATAGGAAGAAGCCTCCAGTTTTGCAATCCTGCAAGAGCACAAAGTTAGGAACCACATCTTACAAAGGAACACTTGTCAGGAAAAAATCAAAATCAAATCAACCTGCGACCACCACCAATGAGTCAATATCAAAAAGCTAAGGGGGTTGATTAATGAAATATGGTGAGGGAGGAAATCAAGGGAGATATATGCCCCCCTTGTTTCTACTTGCTTAGTTTGAGAGTAGAAATAAGGAGATATCCTCACGTCGATTTCAAGGGAAATGTGTCATGAGGGTCATTTGAAGAACCAACGCTCAAACATAACACATTGGGTAAGAACGAGAGTGGAACCAAGATTCCAATGCAACAAATGACACTAAAATTAGAGTTCAATAGATCAAAAAAAGGGCTCCATAGTGAAAGAGTGTACTTTTTTCACCTAGTTATGGATAGGATGTCTCACTTATTTACGTTATGTAAAAAGGAGTTGTCACTTATCACTTAACTCATTATTATCTCATGTTATTATAGAGAGAGAGAAGGAGAATAAGAGAGCGACCATGCCAAGCCGATGTCCATACCATCCACCATGAATAGAGATGCTTTAGGCTCAAGTGGTGGAGAGATGCTTCAAATCCTAGGTAGGGTCCTGATTTTATCCTTCTATCATCTTTTGTCATATTTTAGTTTCATGGTTATCAATGTTTGTGCCAAGAGGGGAAGGTGGATAGGATTCCCAGACAGGGGCACGCATGTCCACCTAGAGCACCAGAGTCTCTTTGGGGTGCCCTAGTCCCACAGGGGCACCAGTGTCCCTTTGGAGTGCCCTAGTCTTATTTTGGTTTCCAGAAGGGATTCTGATACTCTTGTTTTCTTTATGATCTGTAGGATGTCCTTGAGATGTGAGAGCACACAGGTGGTTGTTTGATGGCACTTCTATGAGAGCGTGCTAGCTCTTTGATGGCTACACAGAGAGAGAGAGAAGTTATAGATGGTGGGCCTATGGTGGGTGTTTGATATGCTTATAGCACTGATGGAGAGATAGGATGCAGATACATCCACCTTCCACTTACTGACTGGCAAGGTCACCATCACTCTAGAGGATGTATCTAGGATCCTTCAACTACCGATCTGAAGAGAGATAGTGAGGATTGTTAGACATCACTCAACGGAGTATACGAGGGTCAGTTGTATTTCTTGGGTCACACTGTTTCATAGGCAGAGTGAGGACACATTTAGCTCTATTTACTAGAGCAGGGATGTAGAGACATTCCCTTACTTTAGAGGATCATGATTGGCATGGTCGCACTAGCCATCGTACTAAATGGATGAGGTACTCACCTTCATGGGGGTCTTGTTCATACCATCAAAGTGATGGAAGAGCATCAAATTATCTATGCATAGGGGTGTAGTATGCTTGCGCACTTATATCCAAACTTAGGGTGATATGTCCACTATGAGATGTAGAGTTTGATGGTCTACACATTGTTATAGGTTTGGGCCTTTGAGCACATCAGGTGCACACAACTGATGGGTTTTCCCATAGAGGCAACATTCACTCATCCGTGCATCTACACCTACCCACTAGTTAGTTGTTGGAAGCACAACAATCTATTATACTAGAGAGTAGTGTTTGACAGATTGCATCCTGGTGACATCATCTGGAGACCATATCACGGTTTCATCAGATGGCCTGCGAGTAGAGGTAGTTAGCTCAGATGCAGAGGGATCTGTTGATGGCCGGTCACCTTGATCACACTATATCTTGGTTTCGCTATGACAGGGTGGCATGACAGTTTGGATAGGTACAGGATTGTCCTGTAGTTCATCCAAGCTACACACATGCAGCTTGGAGTGTAGTTAGAGTCAATACTGTCCAACAGCTGACTATAGCAAATGTACCACTTAATAATGACAAAGGTCTTGAGGATGCAAATCTGGTATCAAGCACAGATAATGTTAGGTGTACCTAAGAATATCAGACCTGGGGGCACACAGCACGACTTGCACCTATCTTTCCACCTAGGCATCCTATAAGAGATGCCCAGCCTTGGGCTGGTCACGCTAGTGACACACGGGTGGAGGACGATGTCAGTGACTTTGTACGATACTACGATCTCGAGGAGGGTATGGAGGAGGATGAGGATGAGTCTTAGGAGGTCCCATCACAGTACATCTTCAGAGTGAGATTGTGACAGAGCCAGCAGGAGACGGACACTAATGAGGAGACCGAGTTGATACTGCGGTCCAAGGCTTGTGGTCCTATTCCCATAGACAATGTGAGGCATAGTTAGATAGAGTGAGGGGAGAGTAGTAGGCCTATGCCCCTAGCTTTAGATTGGATAGTGTAGCTCATCATAGCATAACCGATCTGAGACCCATCCTGGTGAGATGGAGATCCAGGTAAGGTTTGATTTATTATTTTATGTTTTGGTATAGTTTATTATTTATGATTTTTATATGGGAGTCTAACATCTATCTCATCCTCTATTTTGCAATTGGGATAGATGCATGGTGAGACTTTGTGAGTTGCGTCATAGGAGACATATTACTGATAGATGCCTTAGAGTAGTGGGTGTAGGTAGATCATTTTCCATGATCATCCACTGGACAACATGCTGAGTTATTTATGCCTATTGTTAGATACAGGACTACTACAAAGGCCATGCTAGAGTAATCTACACAAGAGAGTGAGGAGTTTTGATAGAGAGTTGAGTGATTTGAGGCTAAGCACAAGGCACACCGAGAGCAGATAGTAGTGGTTCCTACATTGGAGGGAGAGCGATATGTCAGTGGGTTCTTACTGTGGGAGGTCCAGCAGGCAAGAGCTGATAGAGATAGGGTTCAGGCCAAGAGAGATTGGTACCAGAGGATGTACCAAGAGGGACATGAGTGGATGATAGATATAAGAGGCGAGATCAGGGGATTACGTTCGCGAAGTGTCTCTAGGAGTCATTTGTGGTCCATAGCCAATCATGATCAGGCTTCTATCACTCGCATACCATGAGGGCCAGAGGGTACAGGTGATCGAGGCTCAGCTATGTGATTCCTAGACTTTAGGCCCTATGACATTCGATTTTGTTTGAGGGATAGTCGACTCAGATGTATACTTGAAACTAAAATATATATACAATGTTAATTTATTTTATCTATGTGTAGTGGCTTTTGATCTATCACATGTGATTTTTGTAAAATGCAACTAGTGATGATGTCTAAATGCTATAATTAATGATATTGTGATATACTAACAATTCTAAAAAGAACATGTACTAACAAACACTATGATTAATTATTTTACACATACCTTTAATTTCCATGCTATATTTAGTTAATGCAAAAGTGATCTAAGCAATTATTACTTAAACATGATGCAACAATGATCAACTGAACAAAGATATAATGCAAAATGAATTAAGACAAAACACTACTATCTTGTCGAAATTGAAGCTGATCTATGTACTAAATTAGCTTATAAACATTTAACATTAGATCTTAAGCATAAAATCTTTTAAGGTGAACTACATTAATAGGTTCTTTAAGAAATATACCTTGCTCATCGACTAATTTATATGCTCTAGATCCATAGGTTTTAGTGATTATATACGGTCCAAGCCAGTTAGGGTTGAACTTGCCTTTTTCACCAGGCAGTGCATATACATTGCATTAATTTTCATAAAGAACCAAGTCCCCAACATTAAATGAATGTTGTATGACTTGCGCATTATAGGCTTGTTGTATTCCTTTTTTATAAGCCTTGAGATGTTCAAGAGTGTTAACATGTCTTTCGTCAAGCATCTCAAGTTCCTGTAATCTTTTCTCTTGTTCTATGTCATCATCCATGATGTCTCTTAGGGAAATTCACAAAGAAGGAATTTCTAACTCCAAGGGCATTATTGCATCTGTTCCATAGACAAGATTGTATGGTGTGTTACCCATAGTTGTTTGAATACTTGTTCTGTAAGCCCAAAGTGCATAGGATAATTGCATATGCCAATCTTTTTGATATTTATTAATAGTTTTTCATAAACTCTATCCAATAACCTTGTTTGAAGCTTCTGCTTGGCCATTGGATTGAGGGTAATAAGGTGTAGAGAAGTGATGTTATATATGATATTTTTTGAGGAACTTTTTCACATCCTTGTTCTTAAATGGTGTACCATTGTCTGAAACCAAGGAAGAAGGTATTCCAAATTGAGAAATTATGTTACCTTGTATGAATTGATAGATTACATCAGCGGTCATGGATCACAAAGGGACCACTTCAACCCATTTTGCAAAATAATCAGTGGTAGTAATGATAAACGTATGTCCTTGAGAGGAGGGCAGGGAAATTTTACCTACAAGATCCAAGCCCCAAATAGAAAATGGCCATGGTGACACTCAGGCATGATGCTCTTGTCCAGGAGCATGGATGAGGTGCTTATGTTGTTGACATTGCGAGCATCTCTTGACATAAGCAAAGGAATCTTGCTCCATATGCTATTAATAATACCCCATACGTAACAATTTTTGCACCAACGATTTTCCACTGAAATGCCCTCCATAGGCACCAAAGTGAGCTTCTTCTAAAGCTATCGAAATCTATGCATTACCTAAACATTGGAGTAAAACACCATTATAACTTTGTCGATACAAGGCATTCGATAATATAATGTATCGCGCTGCTAGTTTTCATAAACAAATTTGGGCATTCTTAGATGTCGAGTCCGGAATGGTTCCATTGCATAAATAATTGAATATATAGGAGAACCATTCATCAGTGTATGTATTACCATAGAGTTTCAAATTCACAACTATAGGACTTTCAATTATCAGTGTCTTAATATTATGAACAATGAAGGTAAATTCCTTAGGAGAACCTTTAGGGGATATAAGGGAAGCTGCGCTTGCCATTGCATCTGCATGCCAGTTATCTTTCCTAGGAATGGTATTGATCATATATGATTCAAACTATTTTAAGAGAGATAATGCAAACTCATGATACTAAGATAGCTTATAATGCTTAGTTTGATACGATCCTATTATCTGTTTAACAATTAACTAAAAATCTCTGTATATTGTAATATTCTTGATACTAAGAACCAAAGCTGCATGAAGTCCACCTATAAGAGCTTCATATTCAGCTATATTGTTTGTGCATAAGAAATCTAAATGGTAGGATAAGGGAATCAGCTTACCCGCAGGAGGTATTAATATAACACCAGCTCCGAAGCTAGTTTGACATTTTGATCCATCAAAGTATAACTCCCATTTCTCCTCCATAGAGATTGTTAGAATCTATTCATCAAGAAAAGTGTTGACATTTTGTATAGAAAAGGATGAGGGAGCTTCAACTTACTGGTTATCTATCACTTTCCCTTTAATTGCTTTTTGTGAAATAAATTTGAGATCAAATTCTGTTAACAACATAACCCATTTAGCAAGACAACCCGATAAATCTGTTCTTGCAAAGAGATGTTTTAGAGGGTCAAATTTTACCATTACATGCACTTCAACATTTAAGAGATAATGTCTAAGCTTCTATGTGGCAAATAGTAAAGCTAAGCAATGCTTCTCTATGACTGTGTATCACACTTCATAATCGAGCAGAGTACGACTGATGTAATAGACATCGCATTCTTTGTTTGCATCATTATGTTGCACTAATAGTGCTACTAGGGCATTATTAGATGCTAAGATGTATAATAGGAATGGTTTATCAGAAATAGAGGGTTGTAAAATAGGCAGATTAGCTAAGTAATTCGTTAAATCATCGAAAGCTTTTTGACATTCAGAATTCCATTGCAAACGAGAATCTTTCTTCAGTAGTTGCATAAAGGGGGAAGTCCTATCAGCGAGTTGTGAAACAAATTGGTGAATGGCCTGTATCTTTCCCTGCAAACTGTAAAGTTGAGATATGCTCTTAGGTATTGGCATATTAACAATTGCATCTATCTTTTTCGTATTGACTTCTATACCTCGATTTGAAATAATGAATCCAAGTAACTTTCCACTATCCATGCCAAAAACACACTTACGGGGATTCAATTGCATATTATATTTTCATAAGCACTCAAATATTTGTTGAAGATTTGTAACATGATCCTTATGATGGATAGACTTCACTAGGATGTCATCAACATAATCTTCTAGAATATTGTGCATATATTCATGGAATATAAGAGTCATCGCATGTTGGTAAGTAGCTCCTACATTCTTAAGTCCAAATGGCATGACTACCCAACAAAATGCACTCCAAGGTGTTATAAAGGCTATTTTATATTAATCAAGAGGATTTATAAGGATTTGATTATATCCTAAAAATCCATCCATTAAAGATAGCAACTCATTTTCAGCTATGGAATCAACGATCATATTGATATTAGGAAGCAGAAAATCATCTTTCAAAGACGCCAAATTTAAATCTCAAAAATCTGTGCACATTCTTATATGACCATCCAGGTTAGCGACAGAAGCAATGTTCAAGATCCATGGAGAGTAATCAATAGGTCAAATAAATCTATCTTGTAAGAGTTTTTCTATTTCATTTTTAACAAGCAAAGCAATCTTAAGATTCATCTTATGAATCTTTTGTTTGAAAGTCTTAACATTTGGTTTCAACACAATATTATGTGTTACAATATGAGGATCTATACCAAGCATGTCTAAATAATTCCAAGCGAACAATTCTGAGAATTCACTCAATAATTTAGTCATTTCTTCTTTTTCTTCCACATCTAAACAATCACCCATAGGGATAACTTTTTCAAGATTATCCTTGTCCATAACAACACCAATAGTCTTTCCATTAAGGAGAGTACTATGGTCAGGAGGATTGTAGGATTGCAATTGTTCATCAAGTTCTTCACTATGCTCTATTATAGCAATTATTGTGCTAGTAGTCTTTCCAAAATATGCATCATTGTTTAAACAATAAGGTAGGCCGTATTTTCATAAGCACCTAAGAATTCAATTATTGCTTCATCTGCCATAAACATATCTAGAGGAAGTGATCCTGGAGGACAATTGGTCTCAATCATCTCAGGGTATATCAAACTAAGTGTTGATATTGTATTCACATTTAGAGTAGGGTGTTTGCAGGCTTTAGATTCCTTAAAAGGGTTATATCCAATGCCACTTGAGTAATGTTACAAAGCAAATTCTATAGGGACTTTGATTCCTTGTTGATTTATGCCACAACCATTACCTACATAGACACAATTTTTGTAAAGGATTTAGAATCCTCTTCCATAGAGAGAGACCATTTCTTTAGACAAAGGTGGAGCTTCATAAGTCTCATAGTTAGTAGTATAACTAAGAGTATTGTCCTTATTTGTCAACAAAGAGATCTTTTGTTTATCATTCGAAGCATGTGATGTGATCGATGCAATATTTGATGTTTTGGGAATGGGGTTTTTAAGTTTATATTGTCCTATGGACGAGGATGCAAAATCTAACGAACCCCAATCATCACCAACAAATGCATTCAATTGTTTGGGCTCTTGCATAATGTTTTTAGAGGCAAGAGGAGTTGACAATTTAGCTTTCAAATTGTTTAAAATCTTGGGTCCAACAACATGCTTATGCACTTCCATTTGCAAACAATTATCAGGTTCAAGATCTAAATGGATAGTATGCAATTTCCCTTTAAATATAAACTTAATCAAACGGTGTAAAGTAGAAGGAACTGCTCCTAACGCATGTATCCAAGGTCTGCCTAGAATCATGTTATAAGATAGAGAATAAGGCATGACATGAATCAAGGTAGGCACCATCACAGGTCCAACTTGTATAGGTAAAGTTATAGTGCCCATAGATTGTCGTCCAACATTATCAAATCCATGAATACTTAATGATTCTAGTTTGATAGCAAATATATCTATTTTAACTTTATGCAATAAATCAATACCACAAACATTAAGGGCTGACCCATTATCAATCATCTCTCTCTTAACAATGTTTTGTTGATCATAATAAAGATAACCAAAAGATCATACTTCTTTTGAACCTCGAGAGATGGTAACTCATGTTGTTGGAATAAAATATCTATTTTTGTTACATGCATACAATCTAGTAAAGCAGCAATGTCATTTGGTTTAATAGCAGGAGGAACAATCACCTTTTGTAAAGCTTCTTGTAGCATTCCATGGTAAGTAGGTGAAGTTTGTATAAGTTCCCAAAGAGATATCTTTGCAGGAGTGGCATGAAGCTGCTCTACAAGATCATAGTCTTTACCACCTTTATATGTTAAATGAGGTGCTTGAGGAAGCATAGGTTGATAAGTTGGTAAAGATATCAAAACATTCATTTGTTGTGTACTTTGTTTATTATTCTAAGTGTTATATGCATGAGCAACCACATTATGATTGGTTTGTTGTAAGTTTTGTTTCACAATTTGCTTTGCACAATCATAAATGTGATTAGGATAATGAGTAGAAGATGAAAGACCTTTAACAACAAGCACAGGTTTAGAGGATGGTTGAACCACATTTGCACATAGAGTAACTAGAATTTTTTATTTTTCAATCTCTTCTTTAGATTTAGGAACATAATTGCCTTTACAAATCTTTGAAATAGTGACGTCTTTGAGGCCATAGTAGAATGTTCAATCAAGATAAAGTCCTCAAGGGCTTCATCTAACATATCGAAGTCATCATGACTAAATGACTCATTGTAAGCATGAAAATCTTGCAAAAAATAGTTTGACATTCTAACATGCTCTATTTAAACCAAGATTTAAATGCACAATGATGGCCTTTGCAGATGAAATACAACTTTCAACAATCAATGCAAATTTCCAACTCTTTTAGTGAAAAGATAAAGAATGTAATCACAATCTAACATATGTAAGTTTCACTAAATAGGTTCTCCAATTCAATTATACTTTAGAACAACAAATTATTTCAAATCTAAAGTTTTAAAAGGATGCAAATTCTTTAAAGCTTGGGTTCACCAAAATGTTTAGTGGAAAAAATGATGGTTTGTTACTCTAGATTAAGTACCTCAATTTCATCGGTAAACATTGGGGAGATAAGGATCGAGCTTGTGAACAAGCTTCTAATCACTTTGCCTCCCTTTTATGCTCACATGGTTATGAAACCTAAGGCCCTAATCAAGATTTTATCAAGTTCTATACTTTCAACCAAGCAAAACCCTAATTATGCCTCAAATCAACAATATACAACAACTCATGAAGTATCTGGTAAAATTGATCACAGAAGTGTAGAGGATGGCTTTTAGAGATAGTGTACCTAGAATTTGAAGGCCACCTGGACTAGGGCACCCACCCCAATGTCCTGCAAATTCCTGAATACGAAAACCCTCTGCACAGGGTGTTTGGGACTACAAAAAGGCTCTCAGATCCCAGATAAAACACCTGGTTGGAATACGGCACCTGCCCCAATATCTCACAAGTCTTAGAATCTGAAAATTTGCAAGTTTGTCATGACTGTACACACAATACCCTTCTTCTTGTAGCTTCTTTTCGCCAGAACCTACAAATCATGATCTACACATACAAAAGAAGGAAATTGTTGCAGCTATATAGGAGCTTGGCTTAGTCAAGCCCCGTCTTTAGTATTTCTACCTCAACAATAGCTAGAGATAAAGATTTACAGAAGTGTGTACAAACCTAACAATATGTGTATGCATAAAATCAAACCCTAGATGTCTCAATCAAGGGAAGATCAACAACTTGCTTTGCATCAATAAATACATACAACTTCACCTCAAGGAGATGAAACAAATGAAGATTTGCATGAACAAGAAGGTGAATTAGCAATGTCTATGGAGGATCTCCAAGCTTGCTATTGGAGGCTTCAACCCTTCTTCTAATCATGAAAAAGGTGTACAAATCCTAGGAAGAGCAAGATAGACTCAAGAGCTTGATTCCTAGCCTTCATCCATTGTCTCCAAGATAAAAAATAAAGGACACTTTGAATAGCTTCAACAAGTCACTGATCTTCAATGGAAATTGCAACAGAGTTTTAGCATCAAGCTTGCATAAGAATTATGTGTGATAAAATGATTTGCAAATGTATTTTTATATCTAGCTTTAGGGAATTCAAATTTCGAAGTAATGTCTCGATATCACATGAAAACTAAGAATTTGAAAACGAAATCTCAAGGCACTCAGAGAGAACTGACACCCCACCAAAATTCAATATCTTGTGAAACTGGGGAGGACTAGGGTGTGGGTTCCCAAGTCCAAGCCCCCACTTTCAGCTCAGATCTGCATTTTTGGGGGTCCTAGGGACCCTAATCTCAAATCCCTTTCCGACTTCTATCAATTAGTTACCTCAAAAAGTGAATAAGCTGCTCCTAGACTAAGCCAATCAGGGTTTTGGGAAGGCTAAAAGAGAAAAGCTTGATAGACCATCAAGAGTGAGGAGCTAAACTGAGGGAAACTATACCATTCCATACAGGAGGACAATTTCTGATGTTACACTTACATACAATATTTCAACAAAAACTAGCAATTTTGATGCATTTTCATTAAATTTGCATGGGCATTTGCCATTATCAATCTTAAAAATTAGTTTTAGATCTGAGAGTAAGTCATTTTCATCATAAATTAGACTTCAAAACATTTTCATAGCATTTTGTTTGAACATCTCAAACCTAGGACTTCAAAAACAACGATTTTCACTAAATTTGGCCTTATCAACTTTATAAACTTGCACCATAGGTGTGTTGTGAAAGGTATTTTTGCATTAATTATCCATTATTAGGGTAATTTTTTTCTTCCCCTCATAAAAACTTTACAACACCCTTTTAACGGGCTCTTGTAGTGAAAATTCAGTGAAAAAACTATAAATTTTAGCTATTTTTACACTAGGGTTTCACCTAGTTTGCACTCTGTTGGGTGAATATTTTGTCGTTTAGCTAACTAATGACAAAATGGTTATATCACCACAGCTATGATGAGACTGAGTCCCTCCTCTCAGCAAGGGGAGGTTCCCTCTAGATAATAAGCTCTTTCTAACAAACAACTTATAATACTTAAATAAACTAAAACTATTCCTGGGGTGTTTCCATTGCATCCTATTCTCTTTTTTCAGAATAGATGTTTCTCTCTTACAAAATAACTACTTCAAAATAAATGATATTTGATAATTCTTGAACCAAGACAAACCATAGAAACACAAAGTCTTCTTTTGTTTGGCTTATTTCTCAAAAACAAACTTAATTGAATTCAAATGCAGCCAAAAGTTTCCACTTTCACCCAATATGATATAACTAACTTGAACACAACAATTTATAGCACAGAGTCTCTAAACAATTTCATTCCCACAAATAAATAGGAACTCCTGCAATGAGAGAAATAGCAAAAAGTCTATTCAACCAAAACAAGAACACTCCTCTCAAATTTCAATAAACTCCATGATTCCAACAATGATTCAATATAATATAACACCAATGACATAAGAACACTGATATCATAAAACAATATGATTCAACTCAAAGTTTGATACTCAAATTGCCTGCTTATATTGATATTCACTTGAAAAATATGATAAACATAAAAAGCTCAAAGTCTTGAAATGTTTTCCAATTCGGCAGAGTTTCTTTGCAATAGATAAAAGATAGATATTTACAATGGGGGTCCTCTTTATTTATAAGAGAAACGAGAGAAAAAATAGGAAAATCCTAAATACTTTGACTTATTCAAACAGATGAGTCCTATTTGACATAGGACTTTCTTTGCCTCACATGTAATTACATTTTAGAAAATTACACATGAATATGTCCACAACAAAATTCAAATTACATATACAAGAATAGAATAAACTGAGGTATCAAAAAGGAAATTTAGCTTCCTCCATCATTCTTCTTTAGAAACTTTTGGTACATGGCCTGTATAGCTACCATTTCACATGCATCTAGCTTAGATGTATTTTTTGAGATAGTGTGGGCCCGAAGAACTGCATCTTTTACTGCCTTTATTGCCTTCTCATGTTTCTCAAGATTGTCCCTGAAGTTTTCAAAAGTTGAATACTGATCATAAAGATTGTCCATGGAAAGTACTGAGGGCATTTCATCTTCAAATTACCTTTGAACCATCTTTTTGAAGGAGCTTATCATTTCATCTGCATAAAGGAACTTATGATCTTCACTTGTGAGCATGCATGGGAGTTCTTCCAGCCTATGTAGAAGCGTGACATCACTATCTTCATTGTTTTCACGAGCTTGACATAAATCCCCAACTAAGCCTTTTATTATATGGATACGATGAACCAGAGACTCCTTAGTCTTAAGATATGATTCCCTATTTGTGATGACCCCAATAGTAATCAAATTCTTTATCTTAATCTTTTTCATCTCTATCTACTCCTCCAAGCTCTCTTCCTGATCCTATAGTTCTTGGGAAAGTAAGTCAACCATGTTATCAAGCTCCGCTTTGGCTTTATCCATCTTTTCTTTTCTTTCTATGGTGGTCTTCAATAGAATTCACCCTTGAGCTAGGAAACATTCCACAATATCTCCTACCACTCTTCCTCTGGCCTGATCTTTTTCAACCTTCTGGATCAGAGGATCTTCTACAGTCACTGCCATGGGTTCCACAATTTCAAATGACTTTACCATTTTTTAAAGAACAATAGCAAGTTGTTCTGCTTTAGCTTTATACTATTCATTCTCCTTTTTGACTTCATCATATTTTTCAAGCAAGGTACTGATAGTAGTTATAAAATATGCCTTAATGCCTTCATGAGTTAGCTTACCTAACTCAACCCTTGAGACGACATAATCATTCATGTCAAAATTATCAATAGTGGCATCCTCTGGGGGCTTGGCAATTTCTGCACATCTGATTCCCCTTTCATTGATAAGCCTAGAAATAGTCTTAGGCTTCTTCTTTAGAGTCTTTGATTTAATAGGTAACAACTTCTCAATATCAATTTCATCTAGCAAAATAGCTTGCTTTTTTCTCTTGGGAGTATATGCAAACAACCATGGAGGAAGCACAGAAGCACTAATAGTTGGGGACGAATCCACTAGTTGTTTTTCTGGATCCATATTTACACCTATTATGGTAACAATAGGATTGGTGTCAGTAAAAACTACACCCATGTCAACAACTTTTTCTGAAACATCTAGAAGATGTTCCAAAACAAATTGTTCACCAATATCAAAAGACAGAAAAGATAAACTTGGGATAGAACTAGAGGAATCAAACATGGTCCCAAAACTGGTTCTTACAAAAGTAGGGGTATTATCAGAAGAAACAATGAAAATAGGTGAAATAGGAACACTTGAAACTACTGGAAAACTACCAAAAATAAGAGCATGGGGAAGGGGTGTAGAAACTTGTATATCAGTTGGAAGATCCTGTTAGTGCCTGAATTGATTGACAGTTTTTGAGCAATTTTCATGCAAGCACCTTCCTTAAAAATGTTCTAAGTGTTGAACCTCCTCGGCATTTTTCAGCTGCATCATCATATTTTCTTCGAGGAGGATGTCATCATCATCATGTTGTCTTCGATGATGGTCCGCATCATCATGTTTTCTGTCGACTTGTTTTTCATCAGGATCATCATATTTCGATATCGGGTGATGTTTTGATATCATCCCGATCCTGCTGATGAGCTACAACGTGCCTTAGTTTTCTTGCGGAGGGTGATTTTTCAAATATCCGGTGATCTTCCAATTATCACCCTGCCCTTTATGATGATGATGTTGCCCCGATCTTCCGAAGGGGTTATTTTCTGAGTTGTTCGACCTGACCTATTTTTCTAAGGGTCGTCATCATCATCATCATATTTCCGGTTATCACCATGTTGCTTGCGAGGGTCATCATATTTTCTGCCTGCATGATCTTTTGCTGGGGTGATATTTTAACATCGGGTGATCTTTGTTAAGATCATCCTGATGATGCTGCTGGAAAGTTCTGAGTGTGACCTGATTTTTTATGATGGTCATCATATTTTGGACGTCAGGATGATCTTAGTCAATATCATCCTGATGATGTTGTATCACTTCATGTTCGTTGTTTTGTCATCCTGATGATGATGGTATCAAGGAGATATCCGCCTGTCAGCTTCATGCATTATCTAATGGAGGTGATCTTTTCAAATGTCCGTCATATTCATCTATCACCCCGATCTTACAGTGGAGCTACAGTGCAGCATGATATTTGTGCATCAGGATGATATTTCCAAATATCCGGTTATCTTCCGAATATCATCCTGATGCCGACATGTGGTGGTGACGTCATCAAGGTCCGGGGGGGTCATATTTCTAACATTACTCATCTTATGATGATCCCCCAATGTTGCGAATATGATGATGACGTCATCCGGATATGAGGAGGTGTGCGGTAGGCAGATATGCTGATGACGTCATCAGGATGTTTTGGTATCGGCTAAGCAGGAGGATCTTCCTCCGATGGATCAGGTTGTGCCGATGAAGGCGATTATCATGCAGGTGTATTTCGATGATGACGCTGACGTCAGGGTGATTTTTCAAGCAACAGGATATCATGATGCTGGAGGATGATGATGAAGTCTTATACTAGTGTCGTCAGGAGCAAAAGCACCGACATCATATATGCTCATGACCTAGTATATAAAGTGTTAAAGAGGTCACCGCGGGGTGCATGTGGGATAATTGATATCCTGCATATTTGAAATATCATGACGATGTATCTTGGCGGGAAATGGTTGCGATCGACTGTCTGATGTTTTTCCCAAGGCCGCGGGTTGGTGCGCCATTAATGGCGATTGTTGCAGAGGTGTGGGCGATGGCGTGGACGGACCTGGTACTCGATTGAAGATCTGGATCCCTAGGCGGTGGCGCAGGGCTCGAGATTTCTTCCTGTCTCCTCTCCCACCTGCTGCATTGAATGTTTGAGTGCCATTTTTCTGATACTGTGTATCTGGCGGGATTTTTGGTCAACCATGTAATTAATTGCTGAGCACCTACCTGGCTGTTATAAACAGGTTGTGTTTCTCATTTGAAGGTTGTTGAAAGTTGAAGATTTTTGGCTCTGTAATTCAAAACAAGCAGATCTGGTTGCCCTGTACAGCTTAACCTGTGAGTCTATGTATCTCTTGTTGTATGTTTTGGCATGAACCCACTGATTTCATGATTAACCTTATATGAGAAATGCAATCTTAGCATGTGTTTTGTTAATTCTGTCTCCAGTATTGCATGTATTCTTCTTCTGAATCTGGATATTTGGGTAATGTTTAGATTCTAGAGCATAGAATTCCTATGTTGAATGTCTGATCTTTTAACTTCTGCTCAAAGGGTAGATTAAACTATTTTCAGGTTGAACATTGGGAAGGGTATACTGCAGTAGGGATGCCATAAGTAGAGATAACTTAACACTCTTTATTGGGAGATATCTGTAAGGCAGGTATCATATAGATCCCCTTGAAATCCAGTTTTAGTTGTTCATGCTGACCATTCACAGGTGTATGTCTACTGACTCCAGGCCCTGGATAGGCACCAATCTTGCTTTGTGTTTGAGTTACAACCAGGTCCAGCTTTGCATCCAAATTTAAAATCAAAATCTAAATCTAAAGCAATCTTTAGGACATTAGAATTAGTTTTAGGATCCTCAGTCCTCTGTCTACAACTGCAAATAGGCCCAAAGCTAGCCCCTTTGCTCTTATCTTTCAGTTTTGGTCTACTTACAGGAGGACTTATCTGCTTTCTGTCAGCATCCCAGCCGTGTATGCATATCCTCATGGATGTTGAGTAGGGAATACCCCCCTAGGTCTTGCAGAGCCTGAAGAAGAAGAGGAGATAAAATATAGAGTCTATCTCCTACACTGTTGGCCCCTGGCCCAGAGATCCTGTTGATCACTGATGGCTACCTTGTAGGGAAATCTGGGAATAAGCATCCAGTCTGGGAAAAAACCAACAGAAATTGGTGACTCTACTGGGGATTGAGAAGTAAAAGTACTATCTAATCATCTCCAGTAATATATATGTGACCCATCCGAGTCAGCAACAGAAATTGGCGACTCTGCTGGGGAGAAAATTGATGAAAAAGTGTTATATCTTGTGGCCCATCTGAGTCACCAACAAAATGATGCTCTGCTGGTGGAATGAACCTGGAAAAGTAGCTTTCAGCTATTGAAAATTTTGTCCTCTCTGGAGAGGTGGCAACTCTGCAAAAGATTTAAATGCACATGAAAGATAGATGTATGTTATTTGATGAAAGATGTTCAGATTTCTGCATCTGTATGAGAAAAGGTACCTTGTTCCTTCGCCTTTATATTTGTTGTTTTGCTGCATGAGTTAGATGCTAGGGGAAGCCTTAGGTCTTAGACAGACAAAGGATGTCTAAGAGTAGGATTTTTATGAATCCAAGTATGAATTGTCCCATACTCAGTGGTGAAATGTCGAATAAAAGAATAGAAGAGATAAGAAATAGGTTCATATTCTTAGAGGCTGAGCAGGCCCAGTTAAAAAGCAGTAACCCTGTTGTGTCTGCCAGTCAGAAAGCTAAACCTCCTGTTAGCCCTTTTGATCCTTTGTATGACCAACTGGATTTGTCATGGGTGGATTATAAAGTAGAAACTATGCCTGCTAGGATATACTGTCAGATGCCTAGATTTGGTGGTCACAGTGTATGTGATGGGAATGCACATATCCAAAATTTTCACAGTTTTATGGTAAAACATTCATTCAGAGATGAGGATATGTGGATGAGGTTTTTTGTTAGGTCCTTTGATGCAAAAGCAAAAGACTGGTATTTGAGCTTTTCAAAAGGATCCTTTGCCTGTTGGGATGAGCTTGCTGACTGTTTCAAGGAAGAATTTGCAAAAGAACCGGTTGATCTTGTTGCAGAATTGATGAGAATCAGAAAACAAGATGAAGAGCCATGTGTTGTTTTCAGTCATAAGTTTGCAATAGCCCTTTCACAGATCCCAGAAGTCTTCAGACCTGATATTTCAGCCTGTGTTGGCATATTCTTTGAGGCTTTTGAGGAGGGCTCTAGTGCATTACTGAGGGATTTCAAGGTGACAAGTATGCAGATGGCATACAAGTTCGTAGAAAAAATAGAAAAAATCAGAAATGTGCACCTGCTGAAATCCCTGTCCCCAGGCCTTGGTGTGAGAAATGGTTGTGAAGCTGCAAATGACCAAATGATTATGGCATCATGTGCAAATAAAAATGAAAATGAAAGCATAGAGGTTGAGACTGCTGTGTTTGAACATAATGCTAACAATACTGCTCAACTGGATTGTTCACCAGTTGAGGATGCCAGTGAAAGGACTAGTGAGGATTCCCATTGCAATGATGAGGCAGCTGACCATGAAAACAATAACGAGGTTGTGGACAGCAATGAGCAATTTTTGGAATGGACCTGTGGAGACAATTGTGAGTATTGTACTCAAGACAGAGAAAATATAAGCAAACAGAGAAGCAGTCCTATGTGTGACCCATTGCCTACCTTTCAAACACATGGAGATCATGAAGAGCAGTCAGAAATTGAAATAAGTGCTAGTTCAGAGCATGATTGTTTTTCATTTGATGGCTATTTTGCTTATGACACACAGGCTGATACTCCTCCATAGAGTGAATCCATTGGTGATGAAGATGTGTGCTCTGCTGCCCATGAACAAATGGCATACTATGATGAAACTGATGCACCTGGGTCACCCATTTATGACACATATGGTGATGAGGATCTGTCTGAGTATGGTGAGGATCTAGACATTGTTTTTGACTTGGATTCTATTTCTCATCCTGATGAAAGAGGAAACAACATACATCAGGTAAATGATTGTAAAAATGTGCCTGATTGTAAAGAGGTGCTAGAGCCTGATCTTTTCCAGCCTGGTGCTGCTGATTGTTGTGTACATGATGTGCACAATTATGATTTTGAAAGCTTTCCTTTTGATGTGCTAGCATATAATACAATGAGCCCTGATCTTCCTAGTTGTGTGGTGGACTCTGAGTGTTTCCTATTTGCAGTCCAGCTAGGAGATCATGTTGCAATGCATGATGATGATACAGATGATAACATGTGTTCTATACCATTTGAGTATGCATTGCTTGATAAATTCTACACCCACATGGCACATGATGCCGAAGGTTGTCTGCATAGGGGTGATAATGACAAGCCAAATCAGAGGGTTGAATATGCAGATGACAAGATTTGTTTGTGGGTGGATCTCTGTAGTATCTCCAAGCTTGACCCAGTGCATGTAGATGAAAACAAGATATTTGACAAAGGGAGATACATGTCTTTTCTTTTCTTGGTAGTCTTTGGCCATCAAGTGTGTTTGGTGATGCAGGTCCGTGCAGTATTTGACTCTGTGCCCAATGGATAAGGGACTGGTCTGCATCCCAGAGATCTGGGGTTCTCGCTGCAGTCTTGCACCTGCACGTCCCCAGACAGAGCCAGTGTTAGTGCCTAAATTGACTGATAGTTTTTGAGCAATTTTCATGCAAGCACCTTCCTTAAAAATGTTCTAAGTGTTGAACCTCCTCGGCATTTTTTAGCTGCATCATCATATTTTCTTCGAGGAGGATGTCATCATCATCATGTTGTCTTCGATGATGGTCCGCATCATCATGTATTCTGTCGACTTGTTTTTCATCAGGATCATCATATTTCGATATCGGGTGATGTTTTGATATCATCTCGATCCTGCTGATGAGCTACAACGTGCCTTAGTTTTCTTGCGGAGGGTGATTTTTCAGATATCCGGTGATCTTCCAATTATCACCCTACCCTTTATGATGATGATGTTGCCCCGATCTTCCGAAGGGGTTATTTTCTGAGTTGTTCGACCTGACCTATTTTTCTAAGGGTCGTCATCATCATCATCATATTTTTGGTTATCACCATGTTGCTTGCGAGGGTCATCATATTTTCTGCCTGCATGATCTTTCGCTGGGGTGATATTTTAACATCGGGTGATCTTTGTTAAGATCATCCTGATGATGCTGCTGGAAAGTTCTGAGTGTGACCTGATTTTTTATGATGGTCATCATATTTTGGACGTCAGGATGATCTTAGTCAATATCATCCTGATGATGTTGTATCACTTCATGTTCGTTGTTTTGTCATCCTGATGATGATGGTATCAAGGAGATATCTGTCTGTCGGCTTCGTGCATTATCTAATGGAGGTGATCTTTTCAAATGTCTGTCATATTCATCTATCACCCCGATCTTACAGTGGAGCTACAGTGCAGCATGATATTTGTGCATCAGGATGATATTTCCAAATATCCGGTTATCTTCCAAATATCATCCTGATGCCGACATGTGGTGGTGATGTCATCAAGGTCCGGGGGGGTCATATTTCTAACATTACTCATCTTATGATGATCCCCCAATGTTGCGAATATGATGATGACGTCATCCGGATATGAGGAGGTGTGCGGTAGGCAGATATGCTGATGACGTCATCAGGATGTTTTGGTATCGGCTAAGCAGGAGGATCTTCCTCTGATGGATCAGGTTGTGCCGATGAAGGCGATTATCATGCAGGTGTATTTCGATGATGACGCTGACGTCAGGGTGATTTTTCGAGCAACAGGATATCATGATGCTGGAGGATGATGATGAAGTCTTATACTAGTGTCGTCAGGAGCAAAAGCACCGACATCATATATGCTCATGACCTAGTATATAAAGTGTTAAAGAGGTCACCGCGGGGTGCATGTGGGATAATTGATATCCTGCATATTTGAAATATCATGACGATGTATCTTGGCGGGAAATGGTTGCGATCGACTGTCTGATGTTTTTCCCAAGGCCGCGGGTTGGTGCGCCATTAATGGCGATTGTTGCAGAGGTGTGGGCGATGGCGTGGACGGACCTGGTACCTGATTGAAGATCTGGATCCCTAGGCGGCGGCGCAGGGCTCGAGATTTCTTCCTGTCTCCTCTCCCACCTGCTGCATTGAATGTTTGAGCGCCATTTTTCTGATACTGTGTATCTGGCGGGATTTTTGGTCAACCATGTAATTAATTGCTGAGCACCTACCTGGCTGTTATAAACAGGTTGTGTTGCTCATTTGAAGGTTGTTGAAAGTTGAAGATTTTTGGCTCTGTAATTCAAAACAAGCAGATCTGGTTGCTCTGTACAGCTTAACCTGTGAGTCTATGTATCTCTTGTTGTATGTTTTGGCATGAACCCACTGATTTCATGATTAACCTTATATGAGAAATGCAATCTTAGCATGTGTTTTGTTAATTCTGTCTCCAGTATTGCATGTATTCTTCTTCTGAATCTAGATATTTGGGTAATGTTTAGATTCTAGAGCATAGAATTCCTATGTTGAATGTCTGATCTTTTAACTTCTGCTCAAAGGGTAGATTAAACTGTTTTCAGGTTGAACATTGGGAAGGGTATACTGTAGTAGGGATGCCATAAGTAGAGATAACTTAACACTCTTTATTGGGAGATATCTGTAAGGCAGGTATCACATATATCCCCCTGAAATCCAGTTTTAGTTGTTCATGCTGACCATTCACAGGTGTATGTCTACTGACTCCAGGCCCTGGATAGGCACCAATCTTGCTTTGTGTTTGAGTTACAACCAGGTCCAGCTTTGCATTCAAATTTAAAATCAAAATCTAAATCTAAAGCAATCTTTAGGACATTAGAATTAGTTTTAGGATCCTCAGTCCTCTGTCTACAACTGCAAATAGGCCCAAAGCTAGCCCCTTTGCTCTTATCTTTCAGTTTTGGTCTACTTACAGGAGGACTTATCTGCTTTCTGTCAGCATCCCAGCCGTGTATGCATATCCTCATGGATGTTGAGTAGGGAATACCCCCCTAGGTCTTGCAGAGCCTGAAGAAGAAGAGGAGATAAAATATAGAGTCTATCTCCTACACTATTGGCCCCTGGCCCAGAGATCCTGTTGATCACTGATGGCTACCTTGTAGGGAAATCTGGGAATAAGCATCCAGTCTGGGAAAAAACCAATAGAAATTGGCGACTCCGCTGGGGATTGAGAAGTAAAAGTACTATCTAATCATCTCCAGTAATATATATGTGACCCATCTGAGTCAGCAACAGAAATTGGCGACTCTGCTGGGGAGAAAATTGATGAAAAAGTGTTATATCTTGTGGCTCATCTGAGTCACCAACAAAATGATGCTCTGCTGGTGGAATGAACCTGGAAAAGTAGCTTTCAGCTATTGAAAATTTTGTCCTCTCTGGAGAGGTGGCAACTTTGCAAAAGATTTAAATGCACATGAAAGATAGATGTATGTTATTTGATGAAAGATGTTCAGATTTCTGCATCTGTATGAGAAAAGGTACCTTGTTCCTTCCCCTTTATATTTGTTGTTTTGCTGCATGAGTTAGATGCCAGGGGAAGCCTTAGGTCTTAGACAGACAAAGGATGTCTAAGAGTAGGATTTTTATGAATCCAAGTATGAATTATCCCATACTCAGTGGTGAAATGTTGAATAAAAGAATAGAAGAGATAAGAAATAGGTTCATATTCTTAGAGGCTGAGCAGGCCCAGTTAAAAAGTAGTAACCCTGTTGTGTCTGCCAGTCAGAAAGCTAAACCTCCTGTTAGCCCTTTTGATCCTTTGTATGACCAACTGGATTTGTCATGGGTGGATTATAAAGTAGAAACTATGCCTGCTAGGATATACTGTCAGATGCCTAGATTTGGTGGTCACAGTGTATGTGATGGGAATGCACATATCCAAAATTTTCACAGTTTTATGGGAAAACATTCATTCAGAGATGAGGATATGTGGATGAGGTTTTTTGTTAGGTCCTTTGATGCAAAAGCAAAAGACTGGTATTTGAGCTTTTCAAAAGGATCCTTTACCTGTTGGGATGAGCTTGCTGACTGTTTCAAGGAAGAATTTGCAAAAGAACCGGTTGATCTTGTTGCAGAATTGATGAGAATCAGAAAACAAGATGAAGAGCCATGTGTTGTTTTCAGTCATAGGTTTGCAATAGCCCTTTCACAGATCCCAGAAGTCTTCAGACCTGATATTTCAGCCTGTATTGGCATATTCTTTGAGGCTTTTGAGGAGGGCTCTAGTGCATTACTGAGGGATTTCAAGGTGACAAGTATGCAGATGGCATACAAGTTCGTAGAAAAAATAGAAAAAATCAGAAATGTGCACCTGCTGAAATCCCTGTCCCCAGGCCTTGGTGTGAGAAATGGTTGTGAAGCTGCAAATGACCAAATGATTATGGCATCATGTGCAGATAAAAATGAAAATGAAAGCATAGAGGTTGAGACTACTGTGTTTGAACATAATGCTAACAATACTGCTCAACTGGATTGTTCACCAGTTGAGGATGCTAGTGAAAGGACTAGTGAGGATTCCCATTGCAATGATGAGGCAGCTGACCATGAAAACAATAACGAGGTTGTGGACAGCAATGAGCAATTTTTGGAATGGACCTGTGGAGACAATTGTGAGTATTGTACTCAAGACAGAGAAAATATAAGCAAACAGAGAAGCAGTCCTATGTGTGACCCATTGCCTACCTTTCAAACACATGGAGATCATGAAGAGTAGTCAGAAATTGAAATAAGTGCTAGTTCAGAGCATGATTGTTTTTCATTTGATGGCTGTTTTGCTTATGACACACAGGCTGATACTCCTCCACAGAGTGAATCCATTGGTGATGAAGATGTGTGCTCTGATGCCCATGAACAAATGGCATACTATGATGAAACTGATGCACCTGGGTCACCCATTTATGACACATATGGTGATGAGGATCTGTCTGAGTATGGTGAGGATCTAGACATTGTTTTTGACTTGGATTCTGTTTCTCATCCTGATGAAAGAGGAAACAACATACATCAGGTAAATGATTGTAAAAATGTGCCTGATTATAAAGAGGTGCTAGAGCCTGATCTTTTCCAGCCTGGTGCTGCTGATTGTTGTGTACATGATGTGCACAATTATGATTTTGAAAGCTTTCCTTTTGATGTGCCAGCATATAGTACAATGAGCCCTGATGTTCCTAGTTGTGTGGTGGACTCTGAGTGTTTCCTATTTGCAGTCCAGCTAGGAGATCATGTTGCAATGCATGATGATGATACAGATGATAACATGTGTTCTATACCATTTGAGTATGCATTGCTTGATAAATTCTACACCCACATGGCACATGATGCCGAAGGTTGTCTGCATAGGGGTGATAATGACAAGCCAAATCAGAGGGTTGAATATGCAGATGACAAGATTTGTTTGTGGGTGGATCTCTGTAGTATCTCCAAGCTTGACCCAGTGCATGCAGATGAAAACAAGATATTTGACAAAGGGAGATACATGTCTTTTCTTTTCTTGGTGGCCTTTGGCCATCAAGTGTGTTTGGTGATGCAGGTCGGTGCAGTATTTGACTCTGTGCCCAATGGATAAGGGACTGGTCTGCATCCCAGAGATCTGGGGTTCTCGCTGCAGTCTTGCACCTGCACGTCCCCAGACAGAGCCAGTGTTACTGCCTGAATTGACTAACAGTTTTTGAGCAATTTTCATGCAAGCACCTTCCTTAAAAATGTTCTAAGTGTTGAACCTCCTCGGCATTTTTCAGCTGCATCATCATATTTTCTTTGAGGAGGATGTCATCATCATCATGTTGTCTTCGATGATGGTCCGCATCATCATGTTTTCTGTCGACTTGTTTTTCATCAGGATCATCATATTTCGATATCGGGTGATGTTTTGATATCATCCCGATCCTGCTGATGAGCTACAATGTGCCTTAGTTTTCTTACGGAGGGTGATTTTTCAGATATCTGGTGATCTTCCAATTATCACCCTGCCCTTTATGATGATGATGTTGCCCCGATCTTCCGAAGGGGTTATTTTCTGAGTTGTTCGACCTGACCTATTTTTCTAAGGGTCGTCATCATCATCATCATATTTCCGGTTATCACCATGTTGCTTGCGAGGGTCATCATATTTTCTGCCTGCATGATCTTTCGCTGGGGTGATATTTTAACATCGGGTGATCTTTGTTAAGATCATCCTGATGATGCTGCTGGAAAGTTCTGAGTGTGACCCGATTTTTTATGATGGTCATCATATTTTGGACGTCAGGATGATCTTAGTCAATATCATCCTGATGATGTTGTATCACTTCATGTTCGTTGTTTTGTCATCCTGATGATGATGGTATCAAGGAGATATCCGCCTGTCGGCTTCGTGCATTATCTAATGGAGGTGATCTTTTCAAATGTCCGTCATATTCATCTATCACCCCGATCTTATAGTGGAGCTACAGTGCAGCATGATATTTGTGCATCAGGATGATATTTCCAAATATTCGGTTATCTTCCGAATATCATCCTGATGCCGACATGTGGTGGTGACGTCATCAAGGTCCAGGGGGATCATATTTCTAACATTACTCATCTTATGATGATCACCCAATGTTGCGAATATGATGATGACGTCATCCGGATATGAGGAGGTGTGCGGTAGGCAGATATGCTGATGATGTCATCAGGATGTTTTGGTATCGGCTAAGCAGGAGGATCTTCCTCCGATGGATCAGGTTGTGCCGATGAAGGCGATTATCATGCAGGTGTATTTCGATGATGACGCTGACGTCAGGGTGATTTTTCGAGCAACAGGATATCATGATGCTGGAGGATGATGATGAAGTCTTATACTAGTGTCGTCAGGAGCAAAAGCACCGACATCATATATGCTCATGACCTAGTATATAAAGTGTTAAAGAGGTCACCGCGGGGTGCATGTGGGATAATTGATATCCTGCATATTTGAAATATCATGACGATGTATCTTGGCGGGAAATGGTTGCGATCGACTGTCTGATGTTTTTCCCAAGGCCGCGGGTTGGTGCGCCATTAATGGCGATTGTTGCAGAGGTGTGGGCGATGGCGTGGACGGACCTAGTACCCGATTGAAGATCTGGATCCCTAGGCGGCGACGCAGGGCTCGAGATTTCTTCCTGTCTCCTCTCCCACCTGCTGCATTGAATGTTTGAGCGCCATTTTTCTGATACTGTGTATCTGGCGGGATTTTTGGTCAACCATGTAATTAATTGCTGAGCACCTACCTGGCTGTTATAAACAGGTTGTGTTGCTCATTTGAAGGTTGTTGAAAGTTGAAGATTTTTGGCTCTGTAATTCAAAACAAGCAGATCTGGTTGCTTTGTACAGCTTAACCTGTGAGTCTATGTATCTCTTGTTGTATGTTTTGGCATGAACCCACTGATTTCACGATTAACCTTATATGAGAAATGCAATCTTAGCATGTGTTTTGTTAATTCTGTCTCCAGTATTGCATGTATTCTTCTTCTGAATCTAGATATTTGGGTAATGTTTAGATTCTAGAGCATAGAATTCCTATGTTGAATGTCTGATCTTTTAACTTCTGCTCAAAGGGTAGATTAAACTATTTTCAGGTTGAACATTGGGAAGGGTATACTGCAGTAGGGATGCCATAAGTAGAGATAACTTAACACTCTTTATTGGGAGATATCTGTAAGGCAGGTATCATATAGATCCCCTTGAAATCCAGTTTTAGTTGTTCATGCTGACCATTCACAGGTGTATGTCTACTGACTCCAGGCCCTGGATAGGCACCAATCTTGCTTTGTGTTTGAGTTACAACCAGGTCCAGCTTTGCATCCAAATTTAAAATCAAAATCAAAATCTAAAGCAATCTTTAGGACATTAGAATTAGTTTTAGGATCCTGAGTCCTCTATCTAAAACTGCAAATAGGCCCAAAGCTAGCCCCTTTGCTCTTATCTTTCAGTTTTGGTCTACTTACAGGAGGACTTATCTGCTTTCTGTCAGCATCCCAGCCTTGTATGCATATCCTCATGGATTTTGAGTAGGGAATACCCCCCTAGGTCTTGCAGAGCCTGAAGAAGAAGAGGAGATAAAATATAGAGTCTATCTCCTACACTGTTGGCCCCTGGCCCAGAGATCCTGTTGATCACTGATGGCTACCTTGTAGGGAAATCTGGGAATAAGCATCCAGTCTGGGAAAAAACCAACAGATCCTTCTTAGGAGACTGATGTGGATCACCAAGTTGTTCCTGCTCTACATTCTCATCCTTGCCTTGTTTAGTTTCGCCTTCCTCATCAGATTTATCAGACACTTTGGTTTGTTGGGCATCCTTAGATTTCTAAATATTTTGCTTTTCAATTTCAGCATCTTCAACCTCCATTTGCCCAACATTTGTGTCTTTGACACCTAATTCAGTGACATTAGAGGTTTCTGCAACCTCTTTCTTCTTCCCTCCCTTAGATACAAACTTAATTTTTGGCTCATGTATTTTGGAGGAAGAAGGGGTGTCACTCTTATTCTTGGTCCTATTTTCTACTTTCTTGTCTGTTTGCTCTTGTGTTTTAGTCTTTGATCCTGTAAGAAATTCCTTCAATCCGATCCCTTTTCTTTCCAACCATATGTTTGTGTTAGCCAGGATCAGTTGAAATCTTTTCCTTATGGAAGTCTGCTCTTTGATTGACCATTTCACTTCTGGAATAGGTGAGACGTCAACATTCTTGGTATTATATTTGGGATCTAGAACATCCCCATCATCTTCCATTCCATCTGGAATATCTGCAAGGCCCAACTCTTCTATCTAACTCAAGTGAAGTCTAAAATAGTCTAACTTCCTAATCTCATTTTGTGTCCTGAGATCAGCCCAAATATCTTCCACCATAGGCACATGGAAAGTTGACTTTCTTTTGATCTTATCTTGTACCCTCTTGAAGTCAAAACGGTCCCTTTTCTTAAAGGGTTTCACGGTGACCAGCTACAATTCAGAATCATCTATTTTGCCTTGTTAGCTGACTAAACTGAGTACCTTCCAATTTCTACAGGAAACTTTAGCCCTAATTTTTTCTGCTCCATTTGTTTATTATGTACTACAATTAGCTACCTACATAATTCCATGAGAACAATTCGGTCACTAGGATATCGTGGAAGTATATAAGGGTAACCAAGATAATACCCTACTCTAAGATATGTGAAAGTAGGGAACTGTAAGAACAAGCAGCCAAAAGAATTTACAACTTCCCAAGCTTCATCTGAAACCCTCTTCTGAACAAATTCATTATCCCATAAGCACATAAATACTGAAAAGAAAGCATCATTAACCCTATGAAAATGATGGATTGATCCCTTCAGAGTAACTTGAGGATAATACTCATACACAAGAACCAACCTCCTATCACCAACCTGAGTAAGACTGGGAAAACTTCTCATGCTTGCAGCAACATATACAAGATATGAGGTCATATAAAATTTGAATGTTGTGTTGACCTTCACCAACTGTTCATGCAAAGCATTACTAATTTGTTCTCCCCAGAAGATTGTCTGTGTGTCCCAGAGAATCACTTTGATGTATGTATACATCCATTCTTGAAACTTGGAGGAAGAAGGGAGTCCTCTAATGTGTCTCAAAAGTGTGATCAAATCACAAACCTCCTCTACAAAGTCACTCCTCGGGAGATCCTTCGGCCATCTGGTTAGATTGCTCTGAGGAATTTTCAACCATTTACTGTTTATGTACCTTCTTGCAACTTCCACATCTGCACCATAGTCTCTTTGCCCTTGAAAAAAATTAATTTGTCCAATGTTTTCAATAGGACACATGAAGATTTTATCAAGAAATTTTGCATCCAACCTCATAATCACATTCCCTTGGGAATTTGTCACAACCCTAGTATCCCTATTGTAATGGCTAGCCATTTGAAGGACGAACTCAAGGTTATGGGTAGAAATTGGAAAAGAGGCAACCAAGTGAATGTTTCTGTCAATGATCTTTTGCATGTGTCTAGATGGATTTGTCTATTTAGTTTTGTCCACAAATTCTTTCATATCTACATGCCCTATTTCTATATCTCTGATTTCATCAACATTTGATTGTACCAAAGTGACAAGGAAGACCCCTTGGTATTTGTACTTCATGATTTTGGCTTTGGATGGAGACGGCTCTGACATCAGTTCTGGAGATAATTCTGGAAAACATATCTACCATAGACGTTACGTTGAAAACTGCAAAAAGCCATGATCTCGTAGTTAGGGAAAAAATGGATAAATTGGGATTACTACGATTCGATGATCATGAACATGGAAGCATGCATTGAAGGGCTTGAGTGGGCACAAATCGAGGCAAAAGACAAAAGTGGGTTAACAGGCCTTGAAAGGGAAATTTTTCTTGTTTAGGAAAAATTCAAGAAAATGTGCATGGGTGGTCAAAATGATCGCTCCTGCATGGGGGACCATTTGCTCATGTAAAGTCGGTCGAATTGACCGCTATTACATGTGTTTAGAAAAGGTTATTATAATACATGTGCAAAGTCAGCAAAAAGGACCACCTTTGCATGTATTTAGAAAAATATCTGTTTAGATGTAGGGGTGGTCAAAATGACCGCCCTTACATTAGGGTAAAAATTACAAGTCTTTTGAGGCAATGCAAAGTCAGTGAAAAGGACCGTCGGTGCATGTTTCAAAGAAAAAATGATGTATAGTCAATCAAATTGACCGCTACTGTAGGTTTTTTAGCAAACTCCAAGTTATATGTGTAAGAGCGGGAGTTTCAGCTACTCCTGTACATTGGGAGATACATTAAGTTCATGTAAGGGTAGTAGTTTTAACTGCCCTTACATATAGGGAAGACCAAATGTATAAAGGATACAAAGGTGGGGTAAAATCCTGCTACTACATGTCAAAGAAAAGAAACATGTAAAGTTCATGTGAGAGTGGCAAGAAATACTGCCATTACATGAGCTATACATGATTTGAGAGTAAGAATGTGTATCGTCAACAAAAAAGGCCGCCTATACACGTTGGGAAACTAATGAAAGAACTTAAGTTTAACATGATGAAAAGTAGGGCATCATGAATCCGCCGCTACTTAAACAAAGGATAGTGAAGAAATAACACACAAACAAATTCTACTTAGGGTTTTAAGGATAATCATAAACATGTAAAATGATGACTCAAAACAGATAAAAACATTTTCATAAATCCTAAACAAATGTTTCTATTACAAACCAACCCTAATAGAAGGAAGAAAAACAAAAACAAAAACAGGAAAGATGTTAGCCTACTTGGAAATAACAATGAAAACCCTAGGCGCAAAATCTTCAGAATCCACGAGTTCCATGGTTCAATCAACTTCATTGAGGCTTGGATAACTTATTCGAGAAGTTTTGAGAATAAAAACTAAAAAGAACAATGACTAAAATGCTTTTAAAAAGGGTTAAAAACAAGATATTAATGGCCACATGAATGCCATTAATGACACTCATAGTTCAAGATTCAGAGAGATCGTGCCAAGGCAGTGAAAAAGGCCACTCATGCCTTTAACCAAGTACCTTATGCAAGAGCAGTACCTAGGACTACGTTTGCATCCTAAACTATGACAGGGAACATGCATGGTCAGTGATGAGGACCGCTCTTGCATGTTAAAAGAAAAACTTTGATAAAATATGTAAAAGTGGCAAAAAGGGTCGTCATTACACATACACCAAAAAAACACATGTAGGAGTGGTAATTTGGAATCTTATTGCATGTGAATACAAAAACTTTTCTAACACCCCCAAAATAGTCAATAGTTGATATTTTAACAAGCTTACAAGAAAATCAAGTTTTACGATTTTCGTGGAACCATTTTAGGGAATGTCACAAACCATTTCAATGATGTTAGGAGACTTCGCACGAGGCCAAGAGGACTTGTCTTGATAATTGAACTTAGAGTGTAGTCTACAAAATGGACAAGTTTCGTAGGGGTTGTTTACAAAAATGAGCGTAGTTGATTTTGAGAACAACAGCTAGCTCTAACTAGGGAACTTCCATTGATCAAACTTTGAAATGATTGAAGGGAGAAGAATCTAGTCTCTAAGTGCCTTCATCCATGCCATTGGGCTATAGAGTCAAGCTACCAAAAAGAAAAAGACATAAAAGACTAAACAAAAACACAAAAAATAAAAACACAAAACTATACAAATGTACAAATAAACTTATCTGATACTTCAAGGATTGGAAAGCTTCAGATGTTGTCCACAATGAGCCAGCAAGAATTGAGTTCCATCAAGATACTCCAACAAGAAGCTATTTTCACCACAAAATTTATGAATGATGAATGGGCCTCTCTATAGGGAATCAAAGTTCCCATGCATCCCTTTTGGTTCTCTCCTCTTGTCCCATAACAAGACTTGATCTCCAATTTGAAAATCACGAGCCCTTGCTTTCTTGTCAAAGAGTTTCTTCACCCGAATTTGATGTTTTGCAATACGGTCTATTACTATAGCTCATTGTTCTTCAAGTTCAGTGAGGTACATGATTCTTTTGTCAATAGAACTTTCAAAATTTCTATCTTCTACTGCATTTGCCAACTTCAGTGCTAGCAACTCCAAAGTAATAGGTATTTCTACATTTAGACTATACAGAAGATGAAACAGTGACATACCTATCACCCTTTTGGGGGTAATCCTATCTTCCCATAAAGCATCAAACAACACTTTATGCCAAGTTCTCTGATTATCTTCCACCAGTTTCCTGATAATAGTAACCAGATTCTTGTTACTAGATAATGCTTGACCTTTTCCTTGCAGATAATAGTCTGAAGAGTGAGAAAGAATGATCCCATGTTCATAGCAAAAGCCAGGAATCTCGTTGGAAGAGAAACAAGTAGCATTATCTGCTACAACCTTGTTTGGAACTCCAAACAGGGAAATAATATTTTCCTTAAGGAAATTACATACCACTTCAGAAGTGGCATGCTTAACTGGGATGGTCTCCACCCACTTGGTAAAATAATTAGTTGCGGTGAGAACAAAGTTGTGTCCCACACTTGACGGTGGGTTCATAGAACCAATGAAGTCAATACCCCATTGTTGAAAAGGTGCTTCAATTACAACTAGCTTGAGAGGTAAAGCAACCAACTTAAGCCTTCCGACAAACTGTTGACATAACTCACACCTACGTACCCAATTCTATGCATCCTAAAATAGTGTGGGCCAATAGTACCTAGCCTGCAAAATATTATGAGCTGTCACAGGTGCAGAAAAATGTCCTCCTCAAGATAAATTGTGAAAAGACTCCAGAAGTCTATTTTGTTGCATTTTATCCACACAACAGAGAAAAACTCCATCAAGGCTTCTTTTATACAAACCATTGTCCCATAGGACATAGTTAGCAGCCTTCAATTTGACAGTCATTTTTTCCTTATAGGATAGATGAGAAGGACACTCACCATAGGTAAGAAAATGACCAATATTTGAATACCACTCATCTGTAGTAGTGACAAAAAGAACAATCAGCATATCCTCAACTTCTTCTTCTTCATCTCCTATCTCTTTTGGTACATTGTCAGCAATCAACTGACACAAACCTCTACCACACACAAGCTTAGTAGGTTTGATATCAAGATCAAACTCTTGAATCTTGGCAATCCAATTGCCTCTTTTGATTCTGAACTCGTGTTGAGTCAGAATTGACTTCACTGTTGTGTCGAGCACCAAAACAATAGTATGTGAATTCAAAATATAGAATCAGAAATGTTTTACTGCCTTGACCATGGCATAAGCATGTTTCTCCATATTTAAATATTTCAATTAATGAGCCTTTGGAGGACAACTCATAATTGAAATGGGAGATTCCACACCTTCTTCATTCTGCTAAACAAGAATGGCTGAAAGTGTATGCTCAGAATCATAACTGTATACTATGAAATCCTTGGTATAATTAGGAAAAACTAGAATCAAAGCATGAGCTATGGCCCTCTTGATGTCCTCAAATGCTTTTTTACCTTCTGTACTCCAACAGAAAGTAGTCTTACCCTTCATCATATTAACAATGTGATGGGTTTTCGCCACGAAATCCGGAATGAATCTCTGCAAAAAATTTACCTTTCCGAAGAAAGAGTGAACTGTAGTCTTACTAGAAGGCAAAGTAAGACTTTGGATAGACATGACTCTTCTAAGTTAATTTTAGTGCCTTCTCAGGACACAATATGACTGATAAGTTTACCTTCTGTAACCCTGAAAACTGATTTCTTAGGGTTAAGAGAAATACCATTTTGTCAACATCTTTCCAGCACCTGACCCAAATGATACACATGATCATGATGTTGTTTGGAGAAAATAGTCAAATCATCAAGGTATACCACAATGAATTTCTCCATCTCATCTCTAAAAGCGAGATCCATTGCTCTCTGGAAAGTAGCACCAGCATTGATCAAACCAAAAGGCATCCTGCGATATGTAAACGTGCCCCAAGGTGTTGTGAAAGCAGTCTTGTACTGATCTGCTTCACTGACCTCTACTTGATTATATCCAAAAAATTTGTCTAACATAGACAGCATTTTTGAACTAGTCACAGTTTGCAACACTTGGTCCATAATGGGTAGAGGGTAGTTATCCTTTAGAGAAGACTGGTTGAGATTCCTGAAATCAATACAGATATGGATTTCTCTGTTCTTCTTTCTTACAAGAACTATATTCACGATCTAGGTAGAATGATGAATAGGAAAGATTATTCTTCCATTCAACATTTTCTAAATCTTAGAAAGAAAAGTACCTAATATTTTGGGATTATATTGCCTTTGTTTCTTATTGTGAGGCAATGACCCAACCTTGAGAGGAATTTCATGCTGAATCTCCTTAGGCATAAAAGACTTTAGGTCATCATAAGAATATGCCAGAACATCAATGTAATGGTGAAGGAGTGTAGTGAATTTGAATTTCTTGTCAGCAATGCAACACTTCCCAATGTTGACCATTTTGGGATCTGCCTCAAAACTCAAATTTACTTGTTCAAATTCCATAGAGGAACTTGAATCAAGTTGTTGCTATTGTTTAATGTATCTATCATGCTTATCAAATCACTTTTCTAGGGAAACCAAACCTTTTGGAATCTTATTCCCTTTTAGTTGAAGAAACTCTTCACTAGTTTGTGAATCTACTTGGGAAATGTATTCCCATGGTGGAGATTCACTACCTTCAAAATAGAGCTCATCAAAGCTATCTATATTTTCTAAGAAAGCTATGATTTGATTATCACCATTGAACACCTACCAATGGTCAGCATTATCTGGTATACTTGGTCAGAAAACCAACTCAATTGTGTACTTCTTACCTTTGAAGTCTTTATAGGGAACCATGAGGGTGGCAGAGACAACTAATGAATCAGCATGACCATTAAACTCTTTTGGTACTGTAGAAATGTCGAAAGCATCAAAACCTTTGATGCAATCCCAAACACGGTTACGGTAGTGCCTCAACCTTTCATTTTTGGTCTGATATAAATTTCTCACTTGGCAAACCACTAATTTGGTATCTCCTTGAGCATGAAGATTTTTAACACCTTTAGCATGAGCAGCCTCCAATCCAAGCAACAATGACTCGTATTGAGCGGTGTTATTGGTATTGTCAAACTACAGCTTGTATGAGAAAGGGAAGATATCTCCTTATTGAGATATCAAAACAATTTTGGCCCCAAAACTGGTAGAGAAACAACTACCATCAAATTCTAAAACCCAAACATCATTTGAATTTCTTACTTTGATGTTTTTGTTACTAGTAGCTACTTCTTCATCAGAAAGAGAAGATTCTGGCATTACTATGCTCTCATCTAAGCTTTCATCTGATTTACTAGAAATATCCTCTGATTCTGCATCTGAAATGTTAGAGCTATCATCTAATGAACTAGAAGTATCTTCAGTAGACAAGATATAATTACCCATTCCTGAGGACTCAAAAAAATTTTGGGCTTTGGGATTTGTCATTTGGGTAACAATATACTTTGCTTCTTTCTTAGGAAGCAACTTTTGCATGATGCCTTTAATAGGTATCCTTGCTTCAAATGGGTCCATGTTTAGTTCTCCACCCACATCTTTACAAAAATTACGCCCGAGCAGAATACCATAAGAGGCTGGAACATTAGCCACTAGGATAGTCATCTTAATCCTCTTGTCTGGAAAGGTTGCAAATGCAAATTGGGCATCTTTGATTTGGCCCAACAATGACACTTTCTTATTTTCCATGGAGAAACACCTCCCAAAGGTCTTGCTTAAGGTGAGACCAAGGGCATCCACCACTTTGGCAGGCATGACATTATCAGAAGCCCCAGAATCTAGTATGCAATTGCTCAACTTATGACCATTTACCAATAGAGAAACATAGAAAGGTTCTATTTTTCTTGGGGCAACAAGGAGAGTAGTGACAAGATTATTTTGGGTGGATTTGTTCTTTGAGGAATCATGGGAAACTTTTGGAAGGTCTTGTCCTGTGGGGACAGTCTTGTTTTTGACGTATTTTACTAACCTATCAAACTATTCAAGATTAGCTTGTAAATACTCAACCTCAAACATTTGGATTTTGGTCTTCCTAGCATGATCTATTATATCAAATAGCTGAAATGAACTAGGGACAGAGGAAGTAGATCCATCATTTTGGGTTTTATTAGGGGTAGTACTGGTCTGAGGGATAGAAGTAGAAGATACATGATTGTTAGATGTACTTACTTGCTTATTTCCAATAGGATCCTTCGACTAAAAAAGCAATGGAGTTCCCCGTTTGGAAATTGAGATCACTGGCTGAGGTTCCTCTCTTGCCTTTCCTTTATTAGCTTGTTGATTTGATTAATTCTGGGATCTAGTAAAAATAGCATATGCTCCATCATATACTTCTCCTTCTTTTTCAACTTCATCTTGGTAATCCAGAAAGCCAATGGTAGAGTCGCCATCTAATTCTTCTTCTCCTTCTGTAAAAAGATTACCATCATTCTCCTAGTCCAACTTGGGATGGAAAGAATGGTCATGTTCTACTTCATAATAGCCAACTACTGAGTTAACTGGTGCTGCTTCAATGGTGAGCTTGCCCTGTGTAGGTAGAAGATGATTTTGTTGTCCTTGATTTCTAGCAGCATTGCCTTGATATGAATTGTTAGGAAATGTTCTCCTTGGTATATCCCTATAAGAAGGAGGGGTCGACATACCTTGTGACATTTTCCTTTTCAAAGCTAGCAACTCATTTGCTAACTTTTGCACCATGGGATCTGTGGTGCTTGTGGAAGGATTATTAGTAGAAGATTGACTTCTATTCCTATTGGAATCTCTTCTTATCTTACCTGCAAGGATAAGATCATCTTCAACTTCAATAGCCAAAATTTGAGCTATGGGAAGATCTATGGAGCTAGCCCACCTTAGCAGAAAGCTCACCTTGGGAAGCTCAGTATTGATAAAGAAACACTTAAGATTCTTTGTTGTTGGTTGAGCGGTTGTAGGAATCCTGTTTGTCAACTTACTGAACTTAGTGATGAAGTCTTGCATAGTTTCATGTGGCTCTTTCTTCATCTATGTTAGCTGTGCTAACAAGGCATGTGCATCTTCCACAAATTTGAACCTAGCTTCAAACTTGGTCTTGAGAGTGTTCCAACTTGTTATAGTTTGAGCTTGAAGATGGTAAAACCAATCTGTAGCAGTACCTTATAGTGTTTCCACAAAAAGTCTTACTGCTACATATTCATGTTCCACACCTAATACACCACAAGTTATGCAGAAAGCTGCAATGTGTTCATCTAGATAGACTTTCCCATCACCATAGAACTTAGAAAAATTCTTCCTCGAACAATGAGGTAGTTCATGCAATGGTGGAGTTAAATTCAAAGGACCAAAAGTGTTACCCCAAGGGCCTTGAGCTACCATGGTGCGCTGATTAAAGGGTGGGATAACGAACCTTTGTAGAATATGAATAGACAAAACTCTATTAGTACTAGAACCAGAATCTTCACTTGGTATTGGAGACCTTGCGTTGGTAGGAGGAAAACTCTTGGTTCACTGAAGTCGAGGTCTTGGAGGCAAAAGACCAAAGTTATTTTGCTGCATCAACTCAAATATAGGATCAATAATACCTTGAGCTCTCTTGCTTCTTGTATACTATGAATCTACCAGAGTGTAATGTACTCAACAAAATTTTAAAAAATCTTGAAATAGTGGAAAAATACTATAGTGCTTCAACTCAGAGCATGAGGCTTCAAGTTGCTCGTTCCTGCCCTAGTAGAGTCACCAAAAAACTATTGAGTGAATATTTTGTCATTTAGCTAACTAATGACAAAATGGTTATATCACCATAGCTATGATGAGATTGAGTCTCTCCTATCAGCAAGGGGAGGTTCCCTCTAGATAATAACCTCTTTTTAACAAGCAACTTTTAATACTTAAATAAACTAAAACTATTCTTGGGGTGTTTCCATTACATCCTATTCTCTTTTTTCATAATAGATGTTTCTCTCTTACAAAATAGCAACTTCAAAATAAATGATATTTGATAATTCTTGAACCAAGACAAACCATAGAAACACAAAGTCTTCTTTTGTTTGGCCTATTTCTAAAAAAAAAACTTAATTGAATTCAAATGCAGCCCAAAGTCTCCACTTTCACCCAATATGATATAACTAACTTGAACACAATAGTTTACAATAGAAAGTCTCTAAACAATTCCATTCCCACAAATAAACATGAACTCCCGCAATGAGAAAAATAGCACAAAGTCTATTCAACCAAAACAAGAACACTCCTCTCAAATTTCAATAAACTCCACGATTCCAACAATGATTTAATATAATATAACACGAATGACATAACACTGATATCATAAAAAAATATGATTCAACTCAAAGTTTGATACTCAAATTGCCTGCTTATATTAATATTCACTTGAAAAATATGATAAACATAAAAAGCTCAAAGACTTGAAATGTTTTCCAATTCGGCAGAGTTTCTTTGCAATAGATAAAAAGATAGATATTTAGAATAGGGGTCCTCTTTATTTATAAGAGAAACCAAGACCAAAAATAGGAAAATCCTAACTACTTTGACTTATTCAAATAGAAGAGTCATATTTGACTTAGGACTTCCTTTGTCTCAGATGTAATTACATTTTAGAAAATTACATATGAATATGTCCACAACAAAATTCAAATTACATATACAGGAATAGAATAAACTAAGGTATCAAAAAGGAAATTTAGCTTCCTCCATCATTCTTCTTTAGAAAATTCTGGTACATGGCCTGTATAGTTCCCATTTCACATGCATCCAGCTTAGCTGTATTTTTTGAGATAGTGCGGGTCCAAAGAACTGCATCTTTTACTACCTTTATTGCCTTCTCATGTTTGTCAAGATTGTCCTTCAAGTTCTCAAAAGTTGAATGCTGATCATAAAGATTGTCCATGGAAAGTATTGAGGGCACTTATTCTTCGAATTTCCTTTGAACCATCTTTCTAAAGGAACTTATCATTTCATCTTCTGAAAGGAACTTATGATCTTCACCTATGAGGGTGCATGGGATTTCTTCTAGCCTGTGTAGAAGCATGACATCGTTGTCTTCACTATTTTCACGAGCTTGACATAAATCCTCAACTAAGCCTTTTATTATATGGATACGATGAACCAGAGACTCCTTAGTCTTAAGATATGATTCCCTATTTGCGATAACCCCAATAGTAATCAAATTCTTTATCTTAATCTTTTTCATCTCTATCCACTCCTCCAAAGCTCTCTTCTTGATCCTACAGTTCTTGGGAAAGTAAGTCAACCATGTTGTCAAGCTCAAGTTTGGCTTTATCCATCTTTTCTTTTATTTCTATGGGGGTCTTTAGTATAATTCACCCTTGAACTAGCAAATGTTCCACAATATCTCCTACCACTCTTCCTCTGGCCTAAGCTTTTTCAACCTTCTAGATTAGAGGATCTTCTACAGTCACTGTCATGGGTTCCACAATTTCAGATGACTTTACTATTTTTTGAAGAACAGCAGCAAGTTGTTCTACTTTAGCTTTATACTATTCTTTTTCCTTTTTGACTTCATCATATTTTATGAGCAAGGTACTAGCAGTAGTTTGAAAATCTGCCTTAATGCCTTCATGAGTTAGCTTACCTAACTCAACCCTTGAGATGACATAATCATTCATGTCAAAATTATCAATAGTGGTATCCTCTGGGGGCTTGGGAATTTATGCATATCTGATTCCCCTTTCATTGATAAGCCTAGAAACAGTCTTAGGCTTCTTCTTTAGAGTCTTTGATTTAATAGGTAACAACTTCTTAATATCAATTTCATCTAGAAAAATAGTTTGCTTCTTTCTCTTGGGAGTATATGTAGACAACCATGGAGAAGCACAGAAGCACTAATAATCAGGAACAAATCCACTACTTGTTTCATGGGATCCATATTTACACATGTTATGGTAACAATAGGACTAGTGTCGGTAAAAACTACACCTATGTCAACAACTTTTTCTGAACCATCCAGAAGATGTTCCAAAACAGATTGTTCACCAATATCAAAAGATGGAGAAGATAAACTTGGGATAGAACTGGAGGAATCAAACATGGTCCCAAAACTGGTTCTTATAGAAGTAGAGGTATTATTAGAAGAAACAATGAAAATAGGTGAAATAGGAACACTTGAAACTACTAGAAAACTACCAGAAACAAGAGCATGAGGAAGGGGTGTAGAAACTTGTGTTTTAGTTGGAAGATCCTTCTTAGGAGACTGAAGTGGATCACCAAGTTGTTCCTGCTCTACATTCTCATCCTTGTCTTGTTCAATTTTGCTTTCCTCATCAGATTTATCAGACACTTCTATTTGTTGGGCATCCTTAGATTTCTAAATATTTTTATTTTTAGTTTCAACATCTTCAACCTCCATTTGCTCAACATTTGTGTCTTCGACACTTGATTCAGTGATGTTAGAGGTTTCTGCAACCTCTTTCCTCTTCCCTCCCTTAGATACAAACTTAATTTTTGGCTCACATATTTTGGAGGAAGAAGGGGTGTCACTCTTATTCTTGGTCCTATTCTCTACTTTCTTTCCTATTTTCTCTTGAGTTTCAGTCTCTGATCTTGTAAGAAATTCCTTCAAGCTGATCCCTTTGCTTTCCAACCATATGTTTGTGTTAGTTAGGATCGGATGAAATCTTTTCCTTATGGAAGTCTACTATTTGATTGACCATTTCACTTCTGGAATAGGTGAGACTTCAACATTCTTGGTATTATATTTGGGATGTAGAACATCCCCATCATCTTCCATTCCATCTAGAATATCTACAAGGCACAACTCTTCTATTTGACTCAAATAAAGTTTGCAATAGTCTAACTTCCTGATCTCATTTTCTGTCCTGAGATCAGCCCAAATATCTTCCACCATAGGCATATAGAAAGTTGACTTTCTTTCGATCTTATCTTGTACCCTCCTAAAGTCGAAATGGTCCCTTTTCTTGAAAGTTTTCATGGTGACTAGCTGCAATTCAGAATCAACTATTTTTGCCTTGTTAGTTGACTGAACTGAGTACCTTCCAATTTCTATAAGAAACTTTATCCCTAATTTTTTAAGCTCCATTTGTTTATTATGTACTACAATCAGCTGCCTACATAATTCCATGAGAACAATTCGGTCACTGGGATACCGTGAAAGTATATAAGGGTAACCAAGATAATACTCTACTCTAAGATATATGAAAGTAAGGAATTGTAAGAACAAGCAGCCAAAATAATTTACAACTTCCCAAGCGTCATCTAAAATGCTCTTCTGAACAAGTTCATTATCCCATAAGCACATAAATACTAAAAAGAAAGCATCATTAACCCTACGGAAATGATGGATTGATCCCTTCAGAGTGATTTGAGGATAATACTCATACATGGGAACTAACCTCCCATCACCAACCAAAGTAAGACTGGGAAAACTTCTCATGCTTGCGGTAGCATTTACAAGATATGAGGTCATATAAAATTTGAATGTTGTGTTGACCTTCATCAACTATTCATGTAAAGCATTACTAATCTATTCTCCCTAGAAGATTTTCTGTGTGCCCGAAGAATCACTTTGATGTATGTATACATCCATTCTTGAAACTTGGAGGAAGAAGAGAATTCTCTAGTGTGACTCAAAAGTGTGATCAAATCACAAACCTCCTCTACAAAGTCACTCCTTGGGAGATCCTTTGGCCATTTGGTCAAATTGCTCTAAGAAATTTTCAACCATTTACTGTTTATGTACCTTCTTGCAGCTTCCAGATCTGCATCATAGTCTCTTTGCCCTTGAGCAAACTCAATTTGTCCAATGTTTTCAATACAAGGACACATGAAGATTTTATCAAGAAATTATGCATCCAACCTCATAATCACATTCCCTTGGGAATCTGTCACAACCCTAGTATCCTCTTGTAATGGCTAGCCACTTGAAGGACAAACTCGAGGTTATGTGCAAAAACTAGAAAAGAGGCAACCAAGTGAATGTTGTTGTCAATGATCTTTTGTATGTGTCTAGAAGGATTTGCCTAAATAGTTTTTGTGTCTTTGTCATCAGATGTCAAAAAGGGGGAGAAAGAGAAATTGCATCAGGTAGTTTTGCCATCAATGACAAAGGGGGAGATTGATGGTAGTTGGTTGTCATTGATGTCAAATGTGTTGTTGCAGAATTACATTATCTTGTGTGTTGTTAAAATTGTCATGATTATATCAATTGAAGTTGTGAGTTGATCTCAGTATTCAATGGCAATGGCATAGTCTGCAGTTGTGAGTTGATCTCAGTATTCAATGGCAATGGCATAGTCTTCAGTTGTGAGTTGATCATTATACAAACAAATGTTGAAATCAGGGAGATGGGTCTTCATTGTTCATCTGACATGACAAGGTTATCTTGAAGCCAGTGGTGTTATGCATGTCTCTCTCAAGTGGATGTTTTACATATCATGTTCTTCATGCCTCATGCTATGTCCATATTTATATATCTATTGGTTTGCTTCTTTGCTTCATGATATGATCAAGTGTTGATGCATGGTGCAGTCAGTTTAAATTAGTATGATGTTCATTACCAAGGATCAGTTTAAATTGGTATGATGTTCATTACCAAGAATCTATATGTTCTCTACAACAGTGGCAGAGATTAAGGATCATAGACATTCTATTCATCAAATATGTGACAATGTTCCATAGGTTGTTGAAGATTCAATTTTGGTCAAAATTTCTCTTTAAGGTTTTTTAAAAAGGTCTAAATCTTAAACCTTGAAGAATGATTTAAGTACTAACAAATCCTAAAGAGAAAATCATATGATAGGTTACTTTTTGATATATTTGTGTGTTGACCTGCAAAAGAAGGTGACTATTCATTTAAGTTGTAATGTGAAGGGTTCTTCAAATGTGCACTTGACCGGCCCCTTGAGTTTGATAACATGGAACACCGGTCATCACTTAATGTGTTTGAGCAGGAATGTCAATTTCAAAAGGTAAGCGTTGAAAAGTTTTAAAGGAAACAAAATAGATTTTAAGACCGATAGAAGAGCTTGCTATATGTTTCTAAAAAGGCCGATCTCCATGCCTTTTATGACTTTAAGATTTTATTTAGAAACTTTGTTTAAAATGTGGTCAGCCCATACCACATTTAGATTTTTAAATGGAGATTTTTATTTTTAAAAGAAAGATATCAATTTCTTTCTTTATGGTGATAAGATATTTTTAAAATTAGAAATTTTTAATCTATCAACTCCAAGAGATGATTTTAAGGAGATTTTTTGAAGGCAAATATTGATGGAGATTTGGAGATGTTTTTTTTGCAAAATGAAGTATATCTTGAGACATTGGCTAGGATTTTTTTTGAACAAGTTCTTTGCAGAGAAAATGAGATTTATTGAAGATGATAATGTGGATTTGGTTTTTGTTTGAGGAGAAATTAATTTTTGTTGCAGATTGGATAAAGATTTTTTATTTTGCAGGAGATTATTTTTGAAGAAGAATTTGAAGAGGATAATGAAAAATTTGTTTGAAGAAATTTGCAAGGGTTTTGTATTTTGGAGAATATGAAACATCATGCAGGGATTGAAATGAGAAGGTGAAAATATTTATACAGAGGAATATGAAAAATCTTTTGCAGGTGAATCAATTTGTGAAGGCTCTTCATTTTTGACATGAAAAATTAAGAAATCTAGTGATTTTTTTTAATGGATATGAAGGATCATGCAATAAAGATGAAAGTGAATGCACAAAGGAATTTGAAGAGTTATTGTTTTATTTTTGATAGGGGCAAAATGATTGAATTTAATTGAAGTTGTTTTTGGAGATATGTTGTTGCTAAATGTTTTATGCAGGGATAATATTGAATACAGAAATTGTCCAAATTGAAATGTCATAGAATATGAAGGATCATGTACAGAGAAGAGGAAGATCAAAAGATTTTTTTAATGCATAGAATTGACGGGAAGATATTTTGTTTTAAATATAGAGAAGAGAATATGAAGGGTTTTTAAAAAGTGCATTGTGATGGGTTGTGAAAGATATTCAGATTTTATTTAACGACATTACAGATGCTTTGATTATAGAGTCTTGCAGATTAACAAGATGAGATGAGTGATGTTGTGCAGATCTATGATGAACTGATAGGGATCAAATATAGATACAGAGATTGACAAGGTGATCAGAAAGACAATATGCAATTGTAATAATAATTAGGTGCATTGATTGTATGACTGGTAAGGCAGAGATGAAACATACAGAGAAAAGTAGTGTTGTTGAGCATATCTGAATGAAGAATTGATTTTTGAATGGAATGACCATTTGAACACATAAGAGAGAATAAAAGTTATGTATTGAAATAGAGAAACCCTCTGAATTTGTGTTTTTAGTTTGTTCTGTAATAGGGGTTGGTGCTCCTTGAAGCTGGTGCTTCTAAACAGTACGCCAGTGAGGCTTGTAGGTCAGTGAGACCTCAATAGTCAGTGAGACATAATATTCAGCCAGAGAGGCTTTGTAAGATGTTTTCAAAGTTAAGCCAGTGAGGCACTTCATGAGTGGTTTTTCTACCCAGAGAGGGTTTTCCACTCCAGTAATTCTTATGTTGCTTCTATGTGTGTTCTTGCTTCTATGTTAAGATTTATCTCTATGTGGTACTGCTCATAATTTTCACTATCAAACTTGTACATAGTTTATTGATGACTTTCTCTTTCTGAGTCTTGTAAATCAAAAGTTATAATAAGTTGCAAAAATCTACACAACACTAATTGACCCCCCCTCTCAGTGTTGTCCGAACTCCTACAATTGGTATCAGAGCCAGTTTCCCTTTTGTAGCTTAATCAGCTTGGGTAGGTCCTGTGTGTGGAGTTCAATGGGTAAGTGCAGGAGAAATAAGAACATGAGAAATGTTAAGATTCATTCTGGTCAAAAGAAACAAAAGACATCATCCATATCAAATCCAGATGTTGATATAAAGTCAGTTGATAAAGATGTTCTCCATGTTGAATCTGATATTGTCTTAGAAGAAAACTTTTCAGATGTTCCTCAGTTTGATGGTTCAAATTTTTTTGTTTGGTATGTTAGAATGCAAGTATATTTATCCTCCTTAGGATATGATGTTTTAATGTCAGTTGAAAATGGTAATTCTGCAAATAACAAAGAAGGTCTTGAATATAATGATATTGCAAAGAAGGCTATATTATCTGCTCTGTCTAATGATGTTATTTGTAAAGTTATGGATTGTGTTATAGCTCAGGATATGTGGAGGAAATTGAAAAGTATTTATCAAGATAATGATAAAGAAGGGGACACTCTGGTGTGTGAAGAAAGTAGCAATGAAAAGAGACTTTCAAATGAAGGAGTTGATGTTCAATCCCAATCAAATTCAGAAGAAGCTAGCATCACAAGTGATAATGATCAGAGTGATGATGATCAGGATTATAATGAACAAGATTGTGAGATTGATTTGGAAGGAGAGCTCATATATGCTCTAAGTGAGCTCAAGAATTATAAGAAGGAGAACAATAAATTAATGATGCAGCTGTAGCAAGAAAGAGATTTAAAAGATAAAGCTCTTTCAGATCTTGAAGATGCTAGAAACCTGATTGTAGACTTGAAGAATCAAGCAAGTGAATCAGATAAACCGGTTGTCAGGTTGAAATTAGAAATTGAAAAAGCTAAGAGGATAGCTGATGTCTCAATATCTAACCTTGAAGTTGCAAGGATTGAGAATCTAAAACTAGAGAGTGATATTATCAATCTGAGAAAAGAGTATGATGGTCTCAAAACTTTATCTAAGAAGTATAAGGAGTTTGAAGAAAGCACAAGCAAGCTACATAAGATGCTTGGTAAACAAAAACTATATGGAGACACTACTGGACTTGATTTTGAAGAAGGAGAATGTTCAAAAGCAAGAGAGACTTCTAGAAGGAAAATTGATTCAAGTCATCATGTTGCTGCCAGAGAAAGTGAAAGGAAGAATGAAACAGAACAGAAAACCAAAGATGAATTTGTGCACAATCAAAGAAGGAATTTCAGAAAACCTGCTGCTATAAGACAAGCATACATGTACAGGTATAACTATTCTTTTGATGGTTATTGTTATACTTGTAATCAATTTGGACACAAATCAATTAATTGTAGAAGGAATACTAATATTGTTTGTTACAAGTGAAATAAGGTTGGACATATTCAAAGGAACTGTAAAATGAATAGAATGAATGAATCTGCATGGAAGCATAACATAATTGCTCAGGAGATGACAAAAGGGTACTATCAGTCATTTGGTTATGATTATAGCATAGTTTGTTATAATTGCAAATCTTTTGGTCATAAAGCACACAGTTGCAGGAGAGCATCACCTAATTTGAAAGGTTGGGAAAAGAAAAAGGTTGAAAAGGTTTGGAGAAAGAAAGCACCTGTGAAGATTTGGAAGCAGAAAGAAAGTAAAGAGAAGTCAGAATCTAAGCTTGTGCATCTTGCACAAGTCATTACATCTATTGCATAACATAGCATGAAGTAAGGGGGAGGTATCAAATGTTCTATCAGTTAACCCCAAGAAGTTTCTGGAAGAAGATCATTTGATATGATGCTCTTGTCTGTCCATCATTCTTACCATGCTTTGAAATTATTGATGATGATGTTACTAACAATGTTGATTTTCAGTATGTGTGACAATGATACAGGTGATCTTTAGTTCTGTATGCATACAAGTTGTTAAAAGGATGGTCAGGGGTTCAAAGAAAAAAGTTTGATAGTATTGAGAGTTTTGGTTTATAAATGATCCTATTCATATTTTGTTCATAGCATGTTGTTACCAACAATGGTTGAGTTGGTATGATGTTGCAGTTCAATGAGATCTTGATATGGTGAAGTGTTTGTTGTCATTAAGATATTTCCAAGAGCTCTTATCAGATATTTGTCTGAGATGGCTAAAAATGAAAATTCAATTCATAGCAATTATCTCTGCTTTTGATTTGTGCAAAGTGTTGTTGCAGATGCAGTTTGTTTGTTTGAATGACAAAATCAAGAGGTAGTAGTTCTTATATAATACAGTATGTTTTAGATGTGGTGTCTTGTGCAGAACAGGAGGATAGTTCAGATGGTCTTCATTCTTTGTCATGTCAGAAAAGGTGTCAGAATAGTTTGGTTGCAGGATGATAATTTGATGGTCATATCTACTATCTTGTTGAGTAATGTTTTATGGCATATGTTTTGCATAAGTATTGAAGCTTTCAGGTGATTTGGAGATTGTGTTTCACTTGTTTCATTGATGATCTTCTTCACTAATATGTTTTAGACAGAGTTCTTCAAGCTATGACATTGATGGTGATATCCTGCATTTCATCAGAAGAAGTGTTCTTGATGTGATAATCTGACATGTTTCAGGAAGGTATGTTCAAGTTGTGTGATTCTAGTTTTGAAGTGGTATCAAGTATGTGGTTTCAAGCTATGACATCTAGAGTTGCTTATGAAATTGATGGTGGTGCCTTGTTTTTCTTCAAGTTCATCTGTTAATCAGAGGCAATGTTCAAAAAGAGATATGTCATCTTCCTCCTCATATTGGTATTGTGTCAAGAAGTGATAGTTACTCTTGTCAGTGTTTGGAAGTGATTTTTATGAGCAATGATTTGTTTGTGTACTTTAACACAGGGGGAGAAAATAGTTTTTGTGTCTTTGTCATCAGATGTCACAAAGGGGGAGAAAGAGAAATTGCATCAGGTAGTTTTGCCATCAATGACAAAGGGGGAGATTGATGGTAGTTGGTTGTCATTGATGTCAAATGTGTTGTTGCAGAATTACATTATCTTGTGTGTTGTTAAAATTGTCATGATTATATCAATTGAAGTTGTGAGTTGATCTCAGTATTCAATGGCAATGGCATAGTTTGCAGTTGTGAGTTGATCTCAGTATTCAATGGCAATGGCATAGTCTTCAGTTGTGAGTTGATCATCATACAAACAAATGTTGAAATCAGGGAGATGGGTCTTCATTGTTCATCTGACATGACAAGGTTATCTTGAAGCCAGTGGTGTTATGCATGTCTCTCTCAAGTGGATGTTTTACATATCATGTTCTTCATGCCTCATGCTATGTCCATATTTATATATCTGTTGGTTTGCTTCTTTGCTTCATGATATGATCAAGTGTTGATGCATGGTGCAGTCAGTTTAAATTGGTATGATGTTCATTACCAAGGATCAATTTAAATTGGTATGATGTTCATTACAAAGAATCTATATGTTCTCTACAACAGTGGCAGAGATTAAGGATCATAGACATTCTATTCATCAAATATGTGACAATGTTCCATAGGTTGTTGAAGATTCAATTTTGGTCAAAATTTCTCTTTAAGGTTTTTTAAAAAGGTCTAAATCTTAAACCTTGAAGAATGATTTAAGTACTAACAAATCCTAAAGAGAAAATCATATGATAGGTTACTTTTTGATATATTTGTGTGTTGACCTGCAAAAGAAGGTGACTATTCATTTAAGTTGTAATGTGAAGGGTTCTTCAAACGTGCACTTGACCGGCCCCTTGAGTTTGATAACATGGAACACCGGTCATCACTTAATGTGTTTGAGCGGGAATGTCAATTTCAAAAGGTAAGCGTTGAAAAGTTTTAAAGGAAACAAAATAGATTTTAAGACCAATAGAAGAGCTTGCTATATGTTTCTAAAAAGGCCGATCTCCATGCCTTTTATGACTTTAAGATTTTATTTAGAAACTTTGTTTAAAATGTGGTCGGCCCATACCAATTTAGATTTTTAAATGGAGATTTTTATTTTTAAAAGAAAGATATCAATTTCTTTCTTTATGGTGATAAGATATTTTTAAAATTAGAAATTTTTAATCTATCAACTCCAAGAGATGATTTTAAGGAGATTTTTTGAAGGCAAATATTGTTGGAGATTTGGAGATGTTTTTTTTGCAAAATGAAGTATATCTTGAGACATTGGCTAGGATTTTTTTTTGAAGAAGTTCTTTGCAGAGAAAATGAGATTTATTGAAGATGATAATGTGGATTTGGTTTTTGTCTGAGGAGAAATTAATTTTTGTTGTAGATTAGATAAAGATTTTTTATTTTGCAGGAGATTATTTTTGAAGAAGAATTTGAAGAGGATAATGAAAAATTTGTTTGAAGAAATTTGCAAGGGTTTTGTATTTTGGAGAATATGAAACATCATGCAGGGATTGAAATGAGAAGGTGAAAATATTTATACAGAGGAATATGAAAAATCTTTTGCAGGTGAATCAATTTGTGAAGGCTCTTCATTTTTTACATGAAAAATTAAGCAATCCAGTGATTTTTTTTAATGGATATGAAGGATCATGCAATGAAGATGAAAGTGAATGCACAAAGGAATTTGAAGAGTTATTGTTTTATTTTTGACAGGGCCAAAATGATTGAATTTAATTGAAGTTGTTTTTGGAGATATGTTGTTGCTAAATGTTTTATGCAGGGATAATATTGAATACAGAAATTGTCCAAATTGAAATGTCAAAGAATATGAAGGATCATGTACAGAGAAGAGGAAGATCAAAAGATTTTTTTAATGTATAGAATTGACGGGAAGATATTTTGTTTTAAATATAGAGAAGAGAATATGAAGGGTTTTTAAAAAGTGCATTGTGATGGGTTGTGAAAGATATTCAGATTTTATTTAACGACATTACAGATGCTTTGATTATAGAGTCTTGTGGATTAACAAGATGAGATGAGTGATGTTGTACAGATCTATGATGAACTGACAGGGATCAAATACAGATACAGAGATTGACAAGGTGATCAGAAAGACAATATGCAATTGCAATAATAATCAGGTGCATTGATTGTATGACTGGTAAGGCAGAGATGAAACATACAGAGAAAAGTAGTGTTGTTGAGCATATCTGAATGAAGAATTGATTTTTGAATGGAATGACCATTTGAACACATAAGAGAGAATAAAAGTTATGTATTGAAATAGAGAAACCCTCTGAATTTGTGTTTTCAGTTTGTTCTGTAATAGGGGTTGGTGCTCCTTGAAGCTGGTGCTTCTAAACAGTATGCCAGTGAGGCTTGTAGGTCAGTGAGACCTCAATAGTCAGTGAGACATAATATTCAGCCAGTGAGGCTTTGTAAGATGTTTTCAAAGTTAAGCCAGTGAGGCACTTCATGAGTGGTTTTTCTACCCAGAGAGGGTTTTCCACTCTAGTAATTCTTATGTTGCTTCTATGTGTGTTCTTGCTTCTATGTTAAGATTTATCTCTATGTGGTACTGCTCATAATTTTCACTATCAAACTTGTACATAGTTTATTGATGACTTTCTCTTTCTGAGTCTTGTAAATCAAAAGTTATAATAAGTTGCAAAAATCTACACAACACTGATTCACCCCCCCTCTCAGTGTTGTTCAAACTCCTACAATTGGTATCAGAGCCAGTTTCCCTTTTGTAGCTTAATCAGCTTGGGTAGGTCCTGTGTGTGGAGTTCAATGGGTAAGTGCAGGAGAAATAAGAACATGAGAAATGTTAAGATTCATTCTGGTCAAAAGAAACAAAAGACATCATCCATATCAAATCTAGATGTTGATATAAAGTCAGTTGATAAAGATGTTCTCCATGTTGAATCTGATATTGTCTTAGAAGAAAAATTTTCAGATGTTCCTCAGTTTGATGGTTCAAATTTTTTTGTTTGGTATGTTAGAATGCAAGTATATTTATCCTCCTTAGGATATGATGTTTTAATGTCAGTTGAAAATGGTAATTCTGCAAATAACAAAGAAGGTCTTGAATATAATGATATTGCAAAGAAGGCTATATTATCTGCTCTGCCTAATGATGTTATTTGTAAAGTTATGGATTGTGTTACAGCTTAGGATATGTGGAGGAAATTGAAAAGGATTTATCAAGATAATGATAAAGAAGGGGACACTCTGGTGTGTGAAGAAAGTAGCAATGAAAAGAGACTTTCAAATGAAGGAGTTGATGTTCAATCCCAATCAAATTCAGAAGAAGCTAGCATCACAAGTGATAATGATCAGAGTGATGATGATCAGGATTATAATGAACAAGATTGTGAGATTGATTTGGAAGGAGAGCTCATATATGCTCTGAGTGAGCTCAAGAATTATAAGAAGGAGAACAATAAATTAATGATGCAGTTGCAGCAAGAAAGAGATTTAAAAGATAAAGCTCTTACAGATCTTGAAGATGCTAGAAACCTGATTGTAGACTTGAAGAATCAAGCAAGTGAATCAGATAAACTAGTTGTCAGGTTGAAATCAAAAATTGAAAAAGCTAAGAGGATAGCTGATGTCTCAATATCTAACCTTGAAGTTGCAAGGATTGAGAACCTAAAACTAGAGAGTGATATTATCAATCTGAGAAAAGAGTGTGATGGTCTCAAAACTTTATCTAAGAAGTATAAGGAGTTTGAAGAAAGCACAAGCAAGCTACATAAGATGCTTGGTAAACAAAAACTATATGGAGACACTACTGGACTTGATTTTGAAGAAGGAGAATGTTCAAAAGCAAGAGAGACTTCTAGAAGGAAAATTGATTCAAGTCATCATGTTGCTGCCAGAGAAAGTGAAAGGAAGAATGAAACAGAACAGGAAACCAAAGATGAATTTGTGCACAATCAAAGAAGGAATTTCAGAAAACCTGCTGCTATAAGATAAGCATACATCTATAGGTATAACTATTCTTTTGTTGGTTATTGTTATACTTGTAATCAATTTGGACACAAATCAGTTAATTGCAGAAGGAATACTAATATTGTTTGTTACAAGTGCAATAAGGTTGGACATATTCAAACGAACTGCAAAATGAATAGAATGAATGAACCTGCATGGAAGCATAACATAATTGCTCAGGAGATGACAAAAGGGTACTATCAGTCATTTGGTTATGATTATAGCATAGTTTGTTATAATTGCAAATCTTTTGGTCATAAAGCACACAGTTGCAGGAGAGCATCACCTAATTTGAAAGGTTGGGAAAAGAAAAAGGTTGAAAAGGTTTGGAGAAAGAAAGCACCTGTGAAGATTCGGAAGCAGAAAGAAAGTAAAGAGAAGTCAGAATCTAAGCTTGTGCATCTTGCACAAGTCATTACATCTATTGCATAACATAGCATGAAGTAAGGGGGAGGTATCAAATGTTCTATCAGTTAACCCCAAGAAGTTTCTGGAAGAAGATCATTTGATATGATGCTCTTGTCTGTCCATCATTCTTACCATGCTTTGAAATTATTGATGATGATGTTGCTAACAATGTTGATTTTCAGTATGTGTGACAATGATACAGGTGATCTTTAGTTCTGTATGCATACAAGTTGTTAAAAGGATGGTCAGGGGTTCAAAGAAAAAAGTTTGATAGTATTGAGAGTTTTGGTTTATAAATGATCCTATTCATATTTTGTTCATAGCATGTTGTTACTGACAATGGTTGAGTTGGTATGATGTTGCAGTTCAATGAGATCTTGATATGGTGAAGTGTTTGTTGTCATTAAGATATTTCCAAGAGCTCTTATCAGATATTTGTCTGAGATGGCTAAAAATGAAAATTCAATTCATAGCAATTATCTCTGCTTTTGATTTGTGCAAAGTGTTGTTGCAGATGCAGTTTGTTTGTTTGAATGACAAAATCAAGAGGTAGTAGTTCTTATATAATACAGTATGTTTCAGATGTGGTGTCTTGTGCAGAACAGGAGGATAGTTCAGATGGTCTTCATTCTTTGTCATGTCAGAAAAGGTGTCAGAATAGTTTGGTTGCAGGATGATAATTTGATGGTCATATCTACTATCTTGTTGAGTAATGTTTTATGGCATATGTTTTGCATAAGTATTGAAGACTTCAGGTGATTTGGAGATTGTGTTTCACTTGTTTCATTGATGATCTTCCTCACTAATATGTTTTTGACAGAGTTCTTCAAGCTATGACATTGATGGTGATATCCTGCATTTCATCAGAAGAAGTGTTCTTGATGTGATAATCTGACATGTTTCAGGAAGGTATGTTCAAGTTGTGTGATTCTAGTTTTGAAGTGGTATCAGGTATGTGTTTCAAGCTATGACATCTAGAGTTGCTTATGAAATTGATGGTGGTGCCTTGTTTTTCTTCAAGTTCATCTGTTAATCAGAGGCAATGTTCAAAAAGAAATATGTCATCTTCCTCCTCATATTGGTATTGTGTCAAGAAGTGATAGTTACTCTTGTCAGTGTTTGGAAGTGATTTTTATGAGCAATGATTTGTTTGTGTACTTTAACACAAGGGGAGAAAATAGTTTTTGTGTCTTTGTCATCAGATGTCAAAAAGGGGGAGAAAGAGAAATTGCATCAGGTAGTTTTGCCATCAATGACAAAGGGGGAGATTGATGGTAGTTGGTTGTCATTGATGTCAAATGTGTTGTTGCAGAATTACATTATCTTGTGTGTTGTTAAAATTGTCATGATTATATCAATTGAAGTTGTGAGTTGATCTCAGTATTCAATGGCAATGGCATAGTCTGCAGTTGTGAGTTGATCTCAGTATTCAATGGCAATGGCATAGTCTTCAGTTGTGAGTTGATCATCATACAAACAAATGTTGAAATCAGGGAGATGGGTCTTCATTGTTCATCTAACATGACAAGGTTATCTTGAAGCCAGTGGTGTTATGCATGTCTCTCTCAAGTGGATGTTTTACATATCATGTTCTTCATGCCTCATGCTATGTCCATATTTATATATCTGTTGGTTTGCTTCTTTGCTTCATGATATGATCAAGTGTTGATGCATGGTGCAGACAGTTTAAATTGGTATGATGTTCATTACCAAGAATCTATAAGTTCTCTACAACAGTGGTAGAGATTAAGGATCATAGACATTCTATTCATCAAATATGTGACAATGTTCCATAGGTTGTTGAAGATTCAATTTTGGTCAAAATTTCTCTTTAAGGTTTTTTAAAAAGGTCTAAATCTTAAACCTTGAAGAATGATTTAAGTACTAACAAATCCTAAAGAGAAAATCATATGATAGGTTACTTTTTGATATATTTGTGTGTTGACCTGCAAAAGAAGGTGACTATTCATTTAAGTTGTAATGTGAAGGGTTCTTCAAACGTGCACTTGACCGGCCCCTTGAGTTTGATAACATGGAACACCGGTCATCACTTAATGTGTTTGAGCGGGAATGTCAATTTCAAAAGGTAAGCGTTGAAAAGTTTTAAAGGAAACAAAACAGATTTTAAGACTGATAGAAGAGCTTGCTATATGTTTCTAAAAAGGCCGATCTCCATGCCTTTTATGACTTTAAGATTTTATTTAGAAACTTTGTTTAAAATGTGGTCGGCCCATACCACATTTAGATTTTTAAATGGAGATTTTTATTTTTAAAGGAAAGATATCAATTTCTTTCTTTATGGTGATAAGATATTTTTAAAATTAGAAATTTTTAATCTATCAACTCCAAGAGATGATTTTAAGGAGATTTTTTGAAGGCAAATATTGATGGAGATTTGGAGATGTTTTTTTTGCAAAATGAAGTATATCTTGAGACATTGGCTAGGATTTTTTTTGAAGAAGTTCTTTGCAGAGAAAATGAGATTTATTGAAGATGATAATGTGGATTTGGTTTTTGTCTGAGCAGAAATTAATTTTTATTGCAGATTGGATAAAGATTTTTTATTTTGCAGGAGATTATTTTTGAACAAGAATTTGAAGAGGATAATGAAAAATTTGTTAGAAGAAATTTGCAAGGGTTTTGTATTTTGGAGAATATGAAACATCATGCAGGGATTGAAATGAGAAGGTGAAAATATTTATACAGAGGAATATGAAAAATCTTTTGCAGGTGAATCAATTTGTGAAGGCTCTTCATTTTTGACATGAAAAATTAAGCAATCCAGTGATTTTTTTTAATGGATATGAAGGATCACGCAATGAAGATGAAAGTGAATGCACAAAGGAATTTGAAGAGTTATTGTTTTATTTTTGACAGGGGCAAAATGATTGAATTTAATTGAAGTTGTTTTTGGAGATATGTTGTTGCTAAATGTTTTATGTAGGGATAATATTGAATACAGAAATTGTCCAAATTGAAATGTCAAAGAATATGAAGGATCATGTACAGAGAAGAGGAAGATCAAAAGATTTTTTTAATGCATAGAATTGACGGGAAGATATTTTGTTTTAAATATAGAGAAGAGAATATGAAGGGTTTTTAAAAAGTGCATTGTGATGGGTTGTGAAAGATATTCAGATTTTATTTAACGACATTACAGATGCTTTGATTATAGAGTCTTGTGGATTAACAAGATGAGATGAGTGATGTTGTGCAGATCTATGATGAACTGACAGGGATCAAATACAGATACAGAGATTGACAAGGTGATCAGAAAGACAATATGAAATTGCAATAATAATCAGGTGCATTGATTGTATGACTGGTAAGGCAGAGATGAAACATACAGAGAAAAGTAGTGTTGTTGAGCATATCTGAATGAAGAATTGATTTTTGAATGGAATGGCCATTTGAACACATAAGAGAGAATAAAAGTTATGTATTGAAACAAAGAAACCCTCTGAATTTGTGTTTTCAGTTTGTTCTGTAATAGGGGTTGGTGCTCCTTGAAGCTGGTGCTTCTAAACAGTATGCCAGTGAGGCTTGTAGGTCAGTGAGACCTCAATAGTCAGTGAGACATAATATTCAGCCAGTGAGGCTTTGTAAGATGTTTTCAAAGTTAAGCCAGTGAGGCACTTCATGAGTGGTTTTTCTACCCAGAGAGGGTTTTCCACTCCAGTAATTCTTATGTTGCTTCTATGTGTGTTCTTGCTTCTATGTTAAGATTTATCTCTATGTGGTACTGCTCATAATTTTCACTATCAAACTTGTACATAGTTTATTGATGACTTTCTCTTTTTGAGTCTTGTAAATCAAAAGTTATAATAAGTTGCAAAAATCTACACAACACTGATTCACCCCCCCTCTCAGTGTTGTCCGAACTCCTACATCTTAAACATGAGATACATGACCTTATTGATTTAAATGTCATCCAGGTATTGGGTGTGAATGATAATGGAAATAAGTCGGTTGCTTCACCAAATCAGAATTTACAAATCTTCACTAATCATTTTCCTATACATACCAAAAATAATATGGTGGAACAAGATTTTGTGGAAGTAGACAAGGATGATTACTTGGACTATGATAGCATCATGGGTATGATTGAAGTCAATAAGAAACAAATGGATAATCCAGCTCATCCATGAAGAAACATAATTTATGTTGAGGTTCCTCCTTCGTGCTCCTCATATGGATCAAGAGATAATCAAAATACATCTGAAAGGAAAGAACAACAACCGATATAGACAAGTAAGATGGTACAAGATGATTCCCATTACTATTCTAGAAAGATTTAACAATGAAAACTCACTAAAAATTGGAAAAGAGAAAGACAACAATCAATAGTCAGAAATAATAGTGGTTCTCCCCCTCATAAGCACCAAAAAGTCTCATTCAAACAAGGATTTAAGGAACAAGGATCATATGATAACAAACAAGAATTTCATAAGAACTAATCAAATTTTATATTAAACATGATCAAATACCTCTCCAAGAGGTTTGAGAGCTCCAAAATCTAATATGAAGATCCTACAGGTAAGTATCTCTAACCCTTTATCTCTCTCATAATGTGCTTCCCCTGTGATGTGTTATATGTTGTTTAAGCCTCCTGGGATGACATCATATTCTCCCGTAAGGTTCGGGATATAGGAGACCGCCTCTGTTGTGACCTTCTTCTATTTGTATCATCATTCTTCTATATTTCTCTCTCTCTCTCTCTCTCTCTCTAATTTCACTGTTGAGTGTTGTGTCTTACGGACATAGCATCATGGTTGGTGACCTGGGGGCACCCTCCTACATGACTGTCCCTAAGACACTTGTTTCTCCTCTCTTATTTATTCTTTCCCTTCCTCTAGTGTTTCCATCTAGCAGGCGGATGACGACAAACATTTATACTGATGCAGACCTAGTGTCCCTTTTGAGAGCAATCAAAAAGTGGACTTATTTCCTAATATGACGATGGGGTTGTATATTTTATCCTACACTTGGCTAGTGGAAGCACTCGTGCTTTCCACTTAGTGAATTTTATGATGTTTCTATCAAATTTATAAACCTTAACAATACTATTTTTCTATGCACCTTTGTTTTTCTTTGAATCTATCCTTGGTGGTACTTGATTTAGAGAGCTTCGTGATATAGCCCCATGGTTATCCTCAAACTCTGAATTCATTGTATAACCTTGTCTCTTTGTGTGGTTAATCATATGCATTGATGTTGTTGTTTATCATGATTTTGTAGACACTAACATGTTTCTTGTAGGGATGTGTTTGTGGGAACATTTGGCAATCGTAAAGTACATGTCACCTCCAGGGGGCATGGGCTTTGTGAAAGTTGGTGTTCCCTTATGTGTTTTCTTCCTACCTTAACGTGCTTGATATTGATAACTGATATCAACCACCTTAAGGTGGAGGCATATATAATGTAAGCTATCTGTTATAGATGTTAGTAGTGTGATTGACCTTAGATACAAAGAATTGCACCCTAGGGTAGTGCATTGTGCATCCTAAGTTTGTTTGCAATCAATCAATTAATCATGTAATCCCTCTACGAAGGTAGGATATCAAGCATATCCTTTTTCTTAAGCCCTTTGCGAGGGCGGGGATGGTGTATTTCTCGGAGCAGATTATATCATCTAGTCATTTTTAAAAGTCCTCTATGGAGGCGAGGAGCGATTCTGTGACTAACTCAACCCTTAAGCGTGTTTTTGATGATTGTTGTGGTGAAGCCCAATCATCGGTGTGTGCCTGAGATGGTGTTGTACCTAGAAATAGGTACACTCCATCGCTTGTCTGCCATGTTTTCTCTATGTCTTCAAGTGTGTGTGTTTTGGTGTGCTTGTTTTGTGTGCCATGTTTCTTTCCCCATATGTAGAGACCAACGCCCTTAGGTAGTGCTTCCTACATTTTGGGAGTTTTTACATGTCTTGCATGTGTGTTGCCCTATATATGCAGAGACCTGCACCCTAAGGTAGTGCATTCTGTATTATGGGAGGTTTGTTTACTTTCTAGTACCTACATTTCTATTTCATATATATGAGAAAAGAAAAGAAAATATATCATTTATGTCTTCCATGCATTAATGTGTCTTCTATGCATTGACTATATTCTTAGTGTTCTACGTGACTATAATTGTCTTCTCTATGTTTTATGTGCCTATTACTATTTTCTATGTGATTGGCATGTCTTCTCCATGCTTGGCATGTTTACTATGTTTGTGACCTTACTTTAATGCATGTATTGGCCTCACATTTATACGTACATTAAAGTGGGGGCTAAATGTAACATTAGAAAATGTCCCCTTGGGGCCTTTTCCCTCATAAGGTTTAGCTCTCATGTCTTTACCATGCATTTAGGACATCTTAGTTCATATTTTGGCATCCCGATGGAATAAGGCCTAGGTTTTATGGAAAAGTGGACCTAGGAGGACCCCTTGACCTTAACCCTACCCAAAATAGGGGGGAGGACTTGGGCACCCATGCCCTACTCCTACCCTATTTTGGGTCAGGCCCAAAATTTAATTGTCAGTTTATGACCGTTATTTGGTCCTTTTGCTAACACAGTAAGTTTAGATTTTTAAAATCTTGGTGGGAGTGCTTGTAGTTGCATATAAAAGAATGTTTAGGCATTCATTTGTAAACTAGATTTCAACTAGATGGCAATTGTGATGTTCAAGTGTTCTCAAGGTGATTCAAGGCTTTTAGTGTGTTGCAAGAGTAGACTTGTGTGTTTTGTGTGTTGATATTTGCAAATTTGAGCATCAATTTCCTCATGGAATGAAGAGCATCTTCCTCCCATGAGAGATTCACTACAAGCAAGCCTCTACCTCTTATATTGTGTTTTCATCATTAATTCCTTTGGTTTTTACCTCTACCTCACAAGGGTATGCACTCTTTATCTGAAAACAGTGTTTAGAGACTTAAGTGTCCTTCGGGACTTGACTGAGGCAAGCCTCTAAACACCACAACCCCCAAACCAAGTCTTGTGATTGTAGGTTACAAGTGTCGCATTTGGGAAAACTGGAGTTGTAGGAAGGATTGGCAGGCATCAAGGATTCAGGATCTAAAGGAAAGTCAGACATAGGAGCACTTCCAAGACTTGGGCGCTCACTCTAGTGTCTTCCACAGATAGATCTTTGAAAATAGAAGTTATAGGGCTGATTAGTGTCAAAAGGAGGCCTGGATTATACGAAAAAGCAAGTACCTTAGACTTGGGTGCCCGCTCTAGTGTCCCTGATTGTTCCCCTTTGGAACCCCAAAAATAGGTATTCTATGATTTGGTATTTTATTCATGTCTGCAAGAGCTTTTTCTATCTTTCGTCAATTTGTTGCCATATTTACATAATTAGGGTTTTAATAGTTAATTGGACATAAGAGAAGGAAAATTTCCCTAATCCAAGTTTCCCTACATCTACAAGTGATCTAGGGTATTATAGTGCTCATCACTAGACCCTAGATACTTGAATGTATAGTGGAGAGGTAGATTTAAACATCTAAACATTCCAACATTAACAAATTCAATTTTCCCCTAAACAAGATCATATCAAGGACCAAGGCTACACTTGCAGGTTTAGAATCAAGTATATCCATTGGGAAATACTATAGGTATCTCAAAACTGAGTGTAGTAACAAGGTGAGATACAAAACCATTCAAAGTGCATAGAGAAGACTAGTATTGCAAAGGATTTGTTAGAATATTCTTCACAACACAACACATAACACAAAGAGATTCTACTAGTCAAGAATCATAATTATATCAACCCCATCTTCATATATGGATTGGCTTCATTTTTTCTGTTCTTTCTTAAGGGACACATGATCTATATCAGTATATATGTTTTTTCATCGAAGACAAAGTGCCTTAGGAACACCACATAGGAGGATGTCCCAAAAAACCCTCCATAACTCTATGCCCTTGAGTCACAAAACACAACAATAAAAAAGAGCAGAGAGGAATATAGAAGAATTGAGATACAAATAGATGAATTTTATGATAGAGGCATTCCCATTGTATCCTTGACCTTACAAGAGTATCAAGGGTCATCCAAAGTGACCTAATCAACATATAACACAACATGGGGGAACACAATAGAATGCTAACAACATATATATCTAGGAGGAGGCCACCCTTGAGAGCAACTAGAATAGGTGCTACATCGAGTGTGCCTAAGGGAGAGAGAAACACTTACCTGATTCAATGGGATATTTCCTAGCAGATAATCCATGTCTATCAGCTCAAGATATATCATAGTGATTGATATTGTATCAACATTAATTTTAGGATAATGATAAGCTTTTGTGGGCTTCAAAGAATGGTATCCAATACCGGCCACATAGTTAATTCTAGAAAATTGTAAAGGTAATCTGATTCCTTCTTGATTTATGCCACAACCATTGCCTACGTAGTTACAATTTTTATAAAGGATTTGAAATTCATGACCATAGAGAGACTCCATATCTTTAGAAGGAGGGGCCTTAGAAGTCTCATATTCTATAGTGTAAGTAAGAGTACTGTCATTGTTTTCTACTAAGGAGACTTTGGTTATCTTAGTTGTTTCCAAAGATTGCTTGGATGAGATTGACACAATTTTTGATGTGTCAAGATTACAGTTATTAAGTTTATATTCACTTGAAAAGAAAGGAGTAAAATCTAATGAACCCCAATCATCACCAAAATGTGCATTAGATGGTTTAGAGTCTTGCACAACATTATCTATGGCAAGAGGTATTGACGAATCAACAAGTGTAAGTTGTTTAGACTCTTATGGTTGTTAACTTGTTTTTGCATTTCACTATGTAAACAATTATTTAGTTAAAGATTGACTTCAATGGTGTGGAGCTTGCTTTCATAAATAAACTTTATTGATCGATGAAGGATAGATGGAACTTCCCCCATGGCATGGATCCATGGTCTACTAACAATCATATTATATGGAAGTGAAACTAGGCATGACATGAAAAAGGGTAGATAATGTCACGAGTCTAGCCTTTATAGGTAAAGTTATGGTACCCAAGGGTTGTCTACCAACATTATCAAAGCCATGGATGTTAAGCCTCTCTGGTTTGATTAAAGATGTGTCAATTCCACAAACATTAATAGCCGATCTATTGTCAATCATAACTTTCTTTATCAACTTTTTATCTATTGTGACAAATATTATAAGTGGTTCATTTTAGTCTTCAATTGATGGTACTTCATTTTGTTGAAATAAAATATCTATTTTTGTCACATGCATACAATATAACAGTTCTACTACATCATTTGTATTAATAACAGGTGATACAATCACCTTTTGTAAATCTTCTTGGAGCATTTGGTGGTAGGTAGGTGATGTTTGTATTATATCCCAAAGAGAGATCTTAGCCAGAGTAGTGTGCATCTATTCAACAAGATCATATTCTTGACCACATTTATAAGGTGAGTTGGTTGAGGAAGCATAGGCTGAGAAGATGGAAGAGAGACAGACACATGCGTTGCTTGCTTCTTTGCTTGATATTATGTGTGTTGTATGTGTGATCAATCATGTGATGATGCGACACATTTTGAACATCTTGATTTCTTTGAGTGATTTGTCTTGCATAATCTAGAATGTAACCTGAGGGTCACAATGGTTTTGGATCACCTTGAATCATAATCACATGTTTTAAGTGAGAAGGTGCATTAGGTGCCCATAGCACAATCATCTTATGATATTAATACACTTTTCTACCATCCCCTTAGTGGGTGGAAGAAGTCTATTAAAGTTAATTGAATCAACATTGCTTTGATTTTGATTAAGCTCAACATTCATCTGTAAGGAATTTAATGTGAAGGACCTTTCTTCATTCCCCAATGCTTCATTTTTTAAAGGGAGAGCATTGATATGAAGGGGAGGGAAAGTAGTGTTAAAGGAATTGTTTGTGGTTTTACCTTTAGTTACATCCAAAGGATTTGAACATGCAACCAAAGGAGAGCTACCCAAGGTCTTCACATCCTTAGAGATATCCAAGGTTCTTGAAAATTCAACTAGAGGAGGAATAGGATAACTCATCATCACCATCATCATCATCATCATCAATTTTAGATATTAGTTCCAAGGCATTAACAAAATAAGACCTTTCACACTCATCTTTCTCATGAGTACTTATGGAAATGTATTCAATTAGATCTTCTAATATCGGAGGGTAAGTATTCATGAGAGCTATGAAGTTATTAAAATTGGATACATAATCAAGGATTTCAAATGAAGAGCATTTAAATATATCCTTATGATACATGGATTGTATATGAGTGAGAACATCAGGATTCATATTAAAGAATTTGTAGAAATTCTCAAATTTTTTGATATATGCATGTAAAGATACCAAATAGAAATGAGATGAATATGTGATAATAAAATATCTTGGAATAGAAATGCACAATAAGATCTTTTCATTTATCAAATACAACTAATATGAAAGACTTTTGTACACCACAACACTAGTTTGAGGAAACCAAGTTTTTGAAGCTTGTTACCAAGAACAAAAACACACTAGTGTCCTTACAAACAGAGTGATTAAGATGTAAAAAGTGCTACAAAAAATGTAGTAAAGACCACTTTTAAGATTTTTTGCAAGGAAATGTTAGAGAGAGATTGAATTGTTTATGTTGAAATACACATTATATAATTACAAGCATGTGAAATTTTAAAGTAAAGTATGAAACAATGTTAAATTTTCAAATGGGAAATGAGAATATGCTTTAAATTATTGCTAGAACTCAACTGAAAGATGTTTATGACAATAGAAAAAGCTGAAATGAGATTTTGATTACAAACCCTAGCTTTTGGAATTGCTAGGTTATATGAAAAAATGCAACTTTTTAAGAAAACCCCTAGCAAATGAAACCTCTAAATGCAAGATTTAATATGAATTAATGATGAATTACTATAATAAGGCTTAGATCTAATGGAAATATCAGAAAATGGAATCATTTTATCATATGCAATGCAAATAATGTAAAACTATGCCTTTATGCAAGCCTAGAATGCTTAGTTTTTCAAAAAAATTCAAATGTATGCTAGTTTTTTCAATGCAAGATGATAAATATGATATGAATGAATGCAAGGACTGATTAAAACACTTAGAAAGTTACAAAATGCTAGCTATTACAAGATCACCAAAATGTTATATATGAAAAGTGGGAAGATGATGGATAGTGTTAAAGTGTATCAAATCAAACCCTCCTGTCACAATAACATTCGAGGACAAAAACTAAGCCAAGTCAATATAGATGAATTAGGAATCAACTATAGGTTTGTGTGCTCAAAAATGATATGGAAAAATAGATTATATTGAGAGACCTAGCAAACCCTAGATAGAATAAGCCTCAAATCCTAATCGTAATGCAATCAGGTATAGACAGACAGACTGCTATAGGAAACCATACATGAAGATGCTTAGGGATGCTCAGAAACATACTAGAAGTTAAGTTTTCAAAAATGAAAACTTTACGAACTATGGGGTGGTCTCCCAAGTCTAATGGGGTAGTTTTTCCTATAGATTCAGAGCAGAGAGATGTGTCAGATTGTATCCATCTCCTGATTTCAAGGTCAAGCATATTGAGAGGACTATAGGGTGAGTGCCCTAGTATAGTAGGGAGGAATATCAAAAAAATTCTTCAAGATCCTAAATCTTTATCCTTCACACTTCTTTGTACTTGCACTTCTCCAACTCCCACACCTATAACCTGCAATCACAAAGGAAAGGGGTTTGGGGGTTGTGTGTTTAGGATCTTGCCTCAATCAAGCCCCAGAATGACATTCAAGTCTTCCACCACCATTGTTAGATAGAGTACATGCCCAAGGAAGGAAGAGGCCAAATCCAATGATGAAATGAAATGATTAAAACAAAAATTGATGTCACATTAGAGGTGAATCCATCATGGAGATGATCTTTCAAACCATGAGGAGATGGATTGATGAAGCCAAATCTACAACAAACAATCACAATAACACAATTCTACTTTACAACACAATGACAACCTTGAAGTCCCTTTTCTCAATATGCTCCTCAATCTCCTCAGGCGTGGCTTTGGAATTTCCATTTTTTGAAGGAGATTTCTTAATTAAAGGCACATCTTCATGGCATAATAAACCAACATACTGGTAGAATTGGTCAGCATCGAAAGAAGTAGCACCAATGTTGTTCAGCTCTGTGGCAAAATTTTGTAGCTGAGTTAGAGGAAGAGGGGACAGATGAGCCATGAGTATTTGGGGTATTCCAACCTCTGGAAGCTTCCCCCACCACCGTTCATGTTCTAACTCTGCAACTTTACTACTAATAGCACAAACCTTATGGGCCTCAATAAGTCTATTCTTAAATATCATCCACTTAGACAATCAAAGGTTAATTTGGGCCAATAAAAATAGAACAAATATTTACCACTTTTTATGGTGAATAAGGTGTAAAATTGATATTGAGTGTTTGACCATTGAAGTGGATGGTATTTAAGTAGAGTGCCCTAATAATTTCCTAAAATCCATGCCCACGGTATAAAAGATTTAATCAACTAAAATATATAAAACATAGTGCTTATCATCCCTTTGAAATAACTCACACTAGCTGTTACCACCAGCTGTACCAGAATCCTGCTCGTTGTAGCCATCGCCTCACTCCACAAGCATAGTGTACTCTATGATAAGCCTTCCTTAACTGACTTCTCAATTGTAAACTTCATTAATTTCACATCCCTTTAAAGCCAAGCTTTCTCAAGATACCTGCGGATAGTGATGCAACTAGGCACATAAAACAAACTTTGTTGGTAAAAGCTGTAAAAGTTGTCAACAATGTTTATTAACATTGACATAAATTGCTTAGTACGCATTTAAGACAACAGAGACTAACCCTTCATTTTGACACCTAATTAGAAACATGCACTAAAATATCTAGAAGAGGTTTGAGCTCTCACATTATAAAGGAATGATCATTTTTGTTTTGTTGATCATCTTTTGGCATTGGGAGGACCATTTTTTCCCCTTTTTTGTTTTATATTGGCACATGAATTTTTGTTTTATAGTGAATTCACCTATTTATGAATCTATGTAGTACACCTGTGTTCCCAGAAACATGAGAAACTTGATGACAATAATAATAGAAATCATTAGTTTTCCCAGTCCAAGATGTTGGTAAATGAATGCTTCTGGATTTGACTATGTTAGTAATTTTTACTCAATGTTTCAAATCACACTTAGTGATCCATCATCAGGAGAATGAGAGAAAGAGAGGAGAGAGACAAAATTATCCTCTCTTTCTCTCATTCTCATGATGATGGATCATGGAGTGTGATCCCAAATGTTGAGTAAAAATTACTAACACAGTCAAATCTAGAAGCATTCATTTACTGACAACAATAATGACAACTTAATGAGAAATGGAATATGAAAAGGTTGCAGGTGAGAAGGGTATATAAATTATATTTCACTTATAAATATATAACATAATTCAAAACACAAAACTGTTAAGAGTGAAATGAGGAAAAATAGTGAAAGTTACGAAGGTGGCAAAGGAAATGATCGAAAGATTGGTAATGGTGAGAAGTAGAAACCAAGTTCTAGTTTTTCATCTCCAGTGGAAAAAAATAAGGATAGTCAAGGAGGGACGAAATTTAGAAAGAAGGTGATAGTGTTTGGCTACATGTGAAGCCGAGTCCTTAAGTAATGACTAGAGAATATCATAGAGAACATTGTTTGGTGTAAGCCTGCAGATTTAGTGTTAAGTAATGCTAGCTTCTAAGAAACTGCCAGTTTTCTCTATGGTGTAGGTCTAGCAATGGGCATCTTCTTTGTAAGAAGAAAATACATGAAGTTAATAGTTGTATTCGATTGGTTGCTATATGAAGGTGTAGAAAATAGAGATTAATAAAACTGAGTTTCCCCTGTTGACAATAGATGTAGTTAGATATCTCAGTGAACCAATTTAAACTTTTGTGTGTCGTATATCTTATTTTTGTTTTAATTTTTCACTGTATACTTCTTTCTTTTATTCTATTTTCGTCCAACAATTGGTATCAGAGCTCTGGTTTGGAAGCTCTGTCTTGAAGCTTATTTGTGAAGATGATTGAACTTGGTGAAGTTTTTCAAAAGCATGGATGACATAGACAAATGGAAGATAGAGAAGTTTGCGAGGAAGAACTTCAGCTTGTGGAAAGTTCTGATGGAGTCAATGCTGATCAAGCATGACCTCTCACTTGCATTGTTGGGGAAAATGAAAGGAAAAGGCTCAATGTCGAATGAAGCCTAGGAGAAAATGGATATGAAAGCGAGGGCATTAATTTTTCTTTCACTATCCAACAATGTATTATTTAATGTTTCAATAGAGAAGACTACAAAAGAGCTTTGGGATAAACTCTCCAACATGTGTGAGATAGCATCAGCATCAAATGAGGTATTATTATGAAAAAGTTATATAACTTGAAAATGAGAGAAGATGGAATTATGTCAAATCACTTGAATGAATTTAATACTGTCACCCAATTGGCTTCAATGGCTATTAAGTTAGATGATGAAATCAAGGCAATTTTGTTGTTGTGTTCCTTACCAAATAGCTAGGAAGGTGTTGTGATGGCTATGAGCACTTCTGTAGAAGCTAAAAGTAAATTACCTTTTGATGACGTAGTAGCCACACTTCTCAGTGAAGATATGAGGAGAAAAAATTAGGAACCCTCTTCCAGTGACTCTTTAATAGCTGTAAGTACATGTTATGGTGAAGATCAATTTGGATTTAGATTTTGGGATCCCATTGACAAGAAGGTTATTCGCAGTCGGTATGTTATCTTTAATGAGAAAAATCTCCTAGCTTTGTAGAAATAGAGCATCTCCTCAATTGCATATATAGATGTTGATTTATTTGTGATGCAAGAGCATCTAGTGGTGTAAGGGTAATCTAGCATCACCTAAAAAAAGATGTACTTCAAAATTGTTGATGTTCTTTCCATTTCTTTTCAAAATTTGTGGTCCTAGTTCCATAATCACTTGGATAATGATGTAGAACTTTCAGTTTTTCCAAACTACTAAAAATAGCAACCTGCTATTTTTAGAAAGTTTACATTTAGGCATGGATTGAAGTGACAATTTACAAGAATATATAAGACCTTTGGTGAAGGAATCACACAAAGATCATTTGCGAGCTAAAAGATATTAAAGTTTCTATTTCCCAAAAAATACCTAAAAATTATTCAAACTCAGGTTTGAGGCACTAAATGGCCCTGTATGAGCCCAAAAATGGTTGTAACTAGCAAAAATGGTGCTTAGCGCGTAGAGCACTCCACGGGATTTCTAACACATAAAATGGTTCATCAATCAGACAGCTGGATCAAAAGTTATGGCTCCCAGAAGTTGACCTATTTTTGGAGGGAGATGCAAATTTCAAAATTAGGTTGTTGGCTGCCAAAAAAGCTATTAATAACCATTTTTGGGAACCCTGGGTGGTAGTAGAGTTAAGGGGGGAAGCATAGAGTCAAGAATAAGTAGGAAAATAGAAACCCTAGCTAATTTGGGGTTACATAAGGCAGATGATTCCAGAGTCTTGGAATAGGAAGCTGTAATGTGTTGTAGCCTGTGCAGGGTTGTTTCCTCTGATTGTATTTGAGCTTCTATAATGTAATAAGTTGTCTAAATCAATACAGAAAGTTCTATTTTTCTATAAGCAATTTATGTTGTTGTGTGTTTTATGATTTACCCCTTCATCAAGTGGTATTAGAGTAAGGGTTCCTAAGTGTGTAGACAGATCGCCAACCGTGAGGTAGTTTGTACCAGGACCTGAGGTTGTGGGTTTGCTGCGGAGACCAAGATGCCTCCATGGAGAAATTGTGTTGGGATGAATGCTTTGACAGAAGAGGTTTTTAGAGCCCTACAAAGGCAGATCAATGCATTGCAAGAGGAGCTACGAAGAGGGTTTGATCTGAGACCAAGAAAAGAAAGTGAGGATGAAGCTGAAGAAGAGCTATCTGAGGAAGAACAAGAAGCTGTAGGAGATCTTGCAGAAGTTAGGTTGTTGAGGGCCATTTCGAAGATCAGAAAGAGGCCTAGGATTGAAGTTTCTACATATTATGTAGATTTTAATCCAGAACAACTTTCTGATTGGATCAATAACATGGAGGAGTATTTCGAGTATGAAGATGTGGAGGACCCAGATTGGGCAAGTTTGCAAAAACAAAGTTGAAGGGCCATGCCAGTATTTGGTGGAAGGAGGTCTAATTAGAGAGGAATAGAAGAGGAATAAGAAATATCACCAGATGGGATCAGATGGTGGAGAAACTGAAGAAGTAGTTTATTCCTATGGACTATGAGATGGAGTTGTTGAAGAAGCTACAAGGACTGAAGCAAGGTAACAAGTTTGTTAAGGAGTATACATAAGAATTTTATAAAATTACTATCAAGAAAGGCCATGTAGAGCCCAGCAAGGAGAAGGTAGCTTGTTACATTAATAGGTTGAGGCCAAGTATTCAGGACGAACTGAGCTTGGTCAGAATGACCACCATAGAAGATGCATACCAGTTTTCCCTAAAGGTGGAAGAGAAGCTGAATAAAAGATTTGACAGCAAGCAAAGGGGAAGAGGTCAAGGTGGAAGAACTAGTGGAAGACCCTATGGGGTACAAAATGAAGATTCAAAGAAAAGTGAAGAAGCCAGCACCAGATGAATTTAGAGAGGAGATAATACCTACTACCCTCATGACCAGAACAATGATGAGAAAAGAGGAAGAGGAAGAGGTAGACCTGGGCAAGGACCTGGAAGAGGAGGTTTTAGAGGAACCTGTTTCCAATGTAGAGAAGAAGGACATTGAGTATACGAGTGTCCACAACATCAAGGAAGGACAACTAGAAGACCTAAAGGTAATGCACAAGTTGCACATGTCGATGAAGATGCACAATCTGAGTGCTCTGAAGATGCTAAAAGGGGAGAAACCCTAGTTAGAAGAACTTTGCTAAATGAGGAGAAAGAACCCAATCAAAGGAAGAGTTTATTTTGCACAAGGTGAAAATGTGAAGGTAAGTGTTGTGATATTATTATTGATAGTGGAAGCACTGATAATTTTGTTTTAGAGGAGATGGTTGACAAGTTGAAGTTCAAGATTGGAGACTACCATGGAGCTTTGGTCAATGAGCAGTGTTTAGTGAAGTTCAAGATTGGAGACTACCATGATGAGGTATTGTGTGATATCATACCAATGAACACATGTCATATGTTGTTGGGAAGGCCATGGCAGTATGATAGGAGCATTGTCCATGATGGTCGTGCAAACACATATTCCCTCACAAAGGATGGAGTTTATCATAAATTGATACCTTTGAATGAGGTGGAAGAAAAGGTATGTAGTATTGTCAGAATTTGCTTGGTAGATGGTAGGAAATTTTTGGAAGTTATGAAGCATGAGCGTTATTGCTTTGCATTGATTCCTAAGATTAGTCAAGATAAATGTGAAGATGTACCAGCAAAATTTTTAGATATGTTGGAAGAATTTTAGGACATTATCTCTGATAATGTACCAAAAGGTTTACCACTGGTGGGGAAGATAAGTCATCAAATAGACTTGATACTAGGAGCCAGTTTGCCAAATAAGGTAGCCCATAGAATGACCCCTGCAGAGAGTGAAGAGATGAACAAACAAGCTCAAGAGCTATTAAGGAGGAGGTTGATAAGAGAAAGCCTAAGTCCATGTGTAGTACTTGTAGTACTAGCACCAAAGAAAGATGGAGAGTGGAGAATGTGTACAGATTCTCAAGCCATCAATAAGATCACAATCAAGTACAGATTTCCATTACCCAGAATGGATGACATAATGGATTGTTTGAGTGGAGCCAAATACTTCACAAAGATTGATTTGAAGAGTGGGTATCACTAGATCTGAATCAGAGAAGGAGATGAATGGAAGACAGCCTTCAAGACAAAGGAAGGTTTGTATGAGTGATTAATCATGCCATTTGGGCTAACTAATGCACCAAGAACATTCATGTGGCTCATGAACAAGGTATTGAAAGAATTTTTGCAAGTTTTGTTATTGTTTATTTCGATGATATTTTTATTTTCAGTAAGACTTGGGATGAGCATCTGGTGTATATCAGAAGAGTTTTAGAGAAGCTAAGGGAGGAGAAGTTGTTGAGTAATTCAAAGAAATGTAGTTTTACAAAGAAGGAGTTGGTATACCTAGAATTTGTTATCTCAGAGGAAGGTCATAAGATGGACCCAGAGAAGGGGAGGGCTATCATTGAATGGCCTACACCAAGGAGTGCTTCAAAGGTATGATCTTTTCATGGTTTGACAAGTTTTTATAGAAAGTTTATCAAAAAATTTAGTAGCATTTATGCACCCCTAATTGAGACAATGAGAAGGGATAGAAAAGAGTTTAGATGGACTAAAGGAGCAGACAAGAGCTTTGATACATTGAAGCAGAAAGTTGTAGAGCAACCTGTTTTGGCACTTCCAGATTTTAATAAGGTATTTCAGGTAGATTGTGATGCTAGTGGTAGTGGTATAGGAGCTATTTTGAGCCAAGAAGGTAAGTCCATTGCCTATTTTAGTGAGAAGCTTAATGATGCCAAGAAAAAGTATTATGTTTATGATTAGGAGTTTTATGCAATACTTCAGGCTTTGAAGAAATAGAGACATTATTTGCTGCCAAAGGAGTCTGTTTTATATACTAATCATCAAGCTTTGCAGTATCTTAATAGTCAAGGAAAGTTAAATCAAAGGCATTTAAAATGGGTTGAGTTTTTATAGAGCTATACTTTTCTTTTGAAGCATAGGAGTGGGAAGTCCAATAGAGTTGTAGATGCCTTGAACAGAAGGCAAAATTTGTTGATAGAAATGAAGATAGAGGTTGTTGGGTTTGATGAGCTCAAAAGTTTGTATCCTGAAGATCTAGATTTTGCAAAGGCCTTGAAAGCTTGTTTGGAAGCCGTTACTTTAGACAGGACAAAATGGTTAAATTTCATAATCCAAGATGGCATGTTGTTTGGAGGAAGCCAGTTTTGCATTTCAAGGAGTTCCATGAGAGAGAACCTGATTAAGGAGAAGCATAGTGGAGGATTGGCTAGACACTTTGGTCGAGATAAAACCATTGCTATTGTTGGTGAAAATTATTATTGGCCACAGTTGCAGTAGGATGTGAGGAAATTTGTGTAGAGTTGCAGAGTATGTCAGATGGTGAAAGGAGCAAGTTAGAATAGATGTCTATATTAGCCACTACCTGTACTAGAGAAGTTGTGGGATGATATTAGTATGGATTTTGTTCTTGGTTTACCAAGGACATAGAGGGGACATGATTCTATTTTTGTGGCGGTGGACAGATTCTCGAAGATGGTACATTTTATTCCTTGCAATAAGACAAATGATGCTATTCATATTGCAGAGTTATTTTTCAGGGAGGTGGTGAGATTACATGGTCTACCAAAGAGCATAGTTTCATATTGAGATACCAAGTTTGTTGGCTATTTATGGAGGACATTGTGGAAGAAGTTGAAGATAGATTTGAAGTTCAATTCTGCACACCATCCACAAACTGATGGACAAACAGAAGTGGTGAATAGGAGTTTGGGTAACCTACTATGATGCTTAGTAGGAGATAAGCCCAAAGGATGGGATATGATTTTACCACAGGCAAAATTTGCTTACAAAAATTCTATCAATAGGAGTACTGGTAAATCACCATTCTAGATTGTATATGGGAATAGTCCAAGAAATTCTTCAAAGTTAATGACTCTGGACAAAGGAGAAAAGACAAGTGCTAAGGCTGAAGACTTTGCAGAACACATGAAGAATTTGCATGAAGAAGTGAAAAAGCACATTAATAAGATAAATATTCAGTACAAGGCTAAGGCAAATCAAAAGAGGAGATATGAGGAATTCTAGGTAGGAGATGAAGTCATGGTTCACTTGAGAAAAGAAAGGTTTCCAATTGGAACATACAATAAGCTGAAAATGAAAAAATTTGGACCATGTAGAATTTTGAAGAAACATGATTCAGGAAATGCATATGAGGTAGAGTTGCCAAGTGGGATCAACATTTCCCCTCTTTTCAACATTTTTGATTTATCAGAATATCTTGAAGGTGGAACAAAGGATGGACCAACAAAAGAATAGTGGAGTATTCTGGCATCTACTTCAACAGAGGAGATAGAAGAGATATTGGATTGTTGTGTGGGAAGAAGTACTTGGAACAAGCAATATGAAGAATACTTGGTGAAATAGAAAGGAAGGCCTATTGAAGATTCTTCTTGGTTGTCTAAGGAAGAGGTTGACTATTTGGGTTTTCCTCACACAAACACCTGAGACGTGACAGGGTCACTTCTCAAATTACCCTTGGTGTTTGATGCAGGAGCATCTAGTGGTGTAAGGGCAACCTTGCATCACCAAAAAAATGATGTATTTCAAAATTGTTGATGTTATTTGCATTTCTTTTCAAATTTTGTGGTTCTAGTTCCATAATCGCTTGGATAATGATGTAGAACTTTCTATTTTTCCAAATTGCTATAAATAACAACCTACTATTTTTAGAAAGTTTGCATTTGGGCACAGATTGAAGTGAAAATTTATAGGAAGTTACATAATATAAATATAAGACCTTTGGCGAAGGAATCACACAAAGATCATTTACGAGCTAAAAGATATTAAAGTTTATGTTTCTCAAAAAATGCTTGAAAATTATTCAAACTCAGGTTTGAGGAACTAAATGGCCCTATACAGGCCCAAAAATGGCCATACCTAGTAGAGTAGGTTTTGAGCATGTAGAGCACTCCGCGAGCTTTCTGACACATAAAATGGTTCGTCAAATAGACACCCGGATCAAAAGTTATGGCTCCTAAAAGTTGACCTATTTTTGGAGGGAGATGTAAATTTTGAAATTAGGTTGTTGGCTGCCAAAAAGCTATTAATAACCATTTTTGGGAACCCTGGGCAGTAGTAGAGTTAAGGGGGGAAGCATAGAGTTAAGAATAGGTAGGAAAATAGAAACCCTAGTTGATTTGGGGTTACAGAAGGCATATGATTCCAGAGTCTTGGGATAGGAAGCTGCAATGTGTTGCAACCTATGGAGGGTTGATTCCTTTGATAGTATTTGAGCTTCTGTAATGTAATAAGTTGTCCAAATCAATAAAGAAAGTTCTATTTTCTATGTGAAATTTCTGTTGTTGTGTCTTTTATGATTTACCCCCTTCATCAATTTGATAATGGCACACCTCAGTAAACATCTATTTCTTTTTCTCAACCTTTAGTAATTTTAACCCAACCATCTAATATAGGCTCTCTACCATCAAAAATTGGTGCCCCTCTTTAGTTTTCTGCGGTATTGGCAAGTGTTCAAACCTAGTCAACATTGGGCACTCCTATTTATTCTTCTACACAGCTTGTAAGTCACTCATATGCCACCACACAGTCTTTAATTGGCATGCAAACCCAAAATATTTATATGCCAGTTTCAAATATTAATGCGCAACTAGCACATGATCAAACACAACCTTTATTATTTGAGTCGCATCCTTCCTTATTTCAAATGCAACCTTCAATGCATCAATCGCTGCCTTCACCAAATGCCACACAACCATTATATAGTCATTCGCAGCTATTTCAATCTCAAATGCTACCTTTAACAAATGCTATGTAGTCTTCCTTTGGGCATTCGCTACCTCCTCAGTACCAAACAATGCTAGATAATAGATAGATGCCTTTGAAAATCCATTCACTCCCTTTAAATGTCAATACACAGTCTCAACATTAGGGCCATAATATTGGTGGTAATATATAGAGGACTCTTGATATGCAACAGGGCACTATGACTGGGCAAACCACTATAGGTGCACAGAGCACTTGTAATATGCATATTTCTAGTAAACAACACAATAGTGTACAGCGATAGGGGAGTATGCAACAAGTTGATTTACAATCTGATATTGATGATGTCCAAAATCAATACAAAGACTACATATTGACACAAATTTGTAGCCACAACAAGGTCCTCCATTGAGAAGGTCTACCCGTGAGAAGAGGCGTCTAGTGAAATTTGATAACTATGAATTATTGCTCTCTAATCAATCTTTGCCCATAATGTTTAAGTAGGCTTGTAAAGATTCAGATTTTGTGAAGTTGATGGAAGCAATGATAGAAGAGATGGAATCTTTGAGAGCAAACGATACTTGGGATTTGGTTCCTCTTCCACCAAATCGTAAACCTCTAAAAACTAAATGGGTCTATCAACTAAAAGAGGAAGACGGGCGTCATAAACGCTATCAGGCCAGACTAGTTCTTAAGGGTTTTGATCAACAAAAGGGTGTTGATTTTAATGAAATTTTTTTGCCAGTTGTTAAGATATCAACTATATGAGCAGTTTTAGGCCTAGTAGTTGTTTGGGATCTTGAACGTGAGTAGCTTGATGTCAAAACACTATTCCTTCATGGAGACCTTAATGAAGAGTTGTACATGGAGCAGCCTGAGGGCTTTGCTCAATAGAGTCAGGAACATCTATTTTGCAGATTGAAGTGGAGTTTGTATGGGCTAAAGCAAGCCCCTAAGAAATGGTATCTTAAGTTCAATCATTTCATGACTGATCACAAATTCACTCACTATGAATTAGATCCTTCTGTCTACTATAAGCAGCTTGCTAGTGGTGAGTTTGTCATTCTTCTACTCTATGTTGATGATATGTTAGTTACTGGCACTAGTGTGAGAATTTTTGGTGAGCTGAAGCAACAATTGTCTCAACATTTTGCCATGAAAGATTTAGGACCAACAAAGAGGATTCTTGGGATGAATATATTTAGGGATAGAAATAAGAAATAAATCACATTGTCTGAAAAAAGATATATTCTTAAGATTTTGGATAGGTTTAACATGACTAATGCCAAGTCAGTGACTACTCCATTGGTTGATCATTTTCACTTATCTTCAGCTATGTGTCCTAAAACTCCAGAAGAGGAAGAAGAAATGAAAACTGTTCCATATTCATCAGTAGTTGGGAGTCTAATGTATGCTATGGTGTGTACTCATCTGAATATTGCTCATGCAGTGGGAGTTGTGAGTAGATTTTTGAGTAATTTGGGTAAATCTCATTAATACATTATTCAGTGGATTATTTGGTACTTGAAAGGTACCTTGGATCATGTCTTATGTTTTGGTTCCAAGGACACTTAGTTGAGAGGATTTGTTGATTCGGATATGTCTGGAGATTTGGATAAACATCGATCTACTACCAGTTATGTGTTTACTTTTGCTAGAGTAGCCATAAGTTGGGTTTCATGGTTGCAAAAGGTTGTTGCACTCTCATCTATGGTGGCAAAACACATTACTCTAACTGAAGGAACCAAAGAAATGATATGGTTGTAGAGGTTGTTAGGTGTATTAGGGTGTACGCAATCAATTTTTACTTTGTATTGTGATAGCAATAGTGCTATTCACTTGGCCAAAAAATTTGCCTTTCACAATCAGACAAAGCATATTGACCTCAAATATCATTTTATTCACCATGTTCTTGACAAGGGTAAGCTGCAACTAGAGAAAATTGATACTAAAGTGAACCTAGCTGATGCATTAATGAAGATTGTACCATGAGAGAAATTTGAGTTTTGTAGAGCTTCTCTTGGTTTTGTCCCGATGTGACCAAGCCTACAATAGGGGATATCTTTGAGAAGCTCTCTTTCCAGTATGACTTGCCTTCAAGTTGGAGATTATTTGGCTATGTGTGAAGCCAAGTCCTTAAGTAACAGCTGGAGAATATCACAGAGAATATTGTTCGGTGTAATCCTACAGATTTGGTGTGAAGTAACACTAGCTTCTTGGAAACTAGATTTTTGTTGTTCTCTGTATGAAACTCCTCCTTGTGTTTTGGCTGTAGCTATGAGCATAGCTATGCTAAAACAAAAACAAGTTTGTTTCACACATTATAGTGCCTTTTGCAACTAAATGAAGAAAATAAATTCCTATATCATTAGCTCTGCTATGGATTTGTTCTCCTTGTGAGAAAAATGATGAAATGGCATCATTTTTGTCGTTGAACTTTACTTTTTTGGACTTTACTGTGTTTTATATGCAAACATAAAATGATACAAAAATGCCTTCACTGTATGGCTTTGTATGATGCTTCAATGTTCTTTTTCACTATCTCTTTTCCTTGGCCACGGTTCTTCTTTTTAGACAAAACCATGGGAAAGTCTTGTATTTTTCTCTATCTTATCAGTATGCATTAGATGACCAACTAGCTCTATAACCATTGCCTGAACTAGAGCCAACTCTATACCCAGTTTTCATCACCCTGTCCAATACCATATCCTGACCCAGAATCATCATTTTGGCCTGCACCATAACCAGCGTTTTGGTCTACTCCATAACCAGACTAGGTAAAAGCACAAAGTTGTGTCACACTTTTAGCTGACATATCAGCATAAGTGAATTTAAGTATTTCTAACTAAAAATCAATTTTGGTCAAACATATGATCTTGTAAGATTCATTCTACCGAAGTTAGATATGTCCACAACTTTTCCAACAATTTAATTATTTGAAAAACTTGATATTTGAACAACTTCTAGTCATGTAAATAATATTTTTTAAAAAATATAAAAATACCCTTTTGTAGATCTATAAGTTTAGTTTTCAAATATATATATATTTTAATAGTTTAATTATTATTTATATTTTCCTTTCTATTTTTTACTAAAAGTAGGTTATTAGCACAAAACATTAGGTCGATTACCATGTCAAGGAAAAATAGTAAAACTTATTAAAAAGAAAATTGAAAAAAATATGAGACACTAGATGAAAGAATCTATATCAAGATGGTATAATTTTTTACTATATTAGATAAATAGTTAATATGAAAGTTGACGTTGAATGGAAACAACTACATTTTAATACACTCACATTTATTATTTATTTAAAAATATATATTTATCAAAATTGGAAAAAATTGTATCCATGCACTAAAGTTTCAAGTTATAAATACACACAAAAAAATTGGGGAAAAAAAATAAAATTTACTATATAAAGATTGGTGTCTCATGTAACTTCATTTTTTAGCATTTTATCAGCAACTAAATTACAGTGTCAATTTATTAAAAACTATATTCAAATAATTTTTAAAAATTTTTCAAAAATACAAACATAAAATATACTAAAAAATAAATATTTTATTAGTTTACATCATTTCAAAATTCAAAACATATATTTCACTTTTTAGTGATTCAAGTTTAAAAGTTGGATTAGCATTGGCCATTTCTTTTATAAAAGTGTGACACAACTTTGTGCTTTTACCCCTCTTCTCTTCCTTTCCTGTCTAATTTCCACAAAAACACCTCATGCCTTTTGATAGCTCTACACATGGTTTTTGAAGGGCTCTTCTTGCTTCTAATGTCAGCTAACTATGTTCTTTTTGTTGTCTACTGCGTTCTTTTTTAAACTGATGTCAACAAAAACACCTTATGACTACTACCTCAAACACATCTACATGGCTATTACACAGTGCATAGGGTTATACAATTAATGTATATGTGTTTGGCTATTCAACCAAAACAACTGTCCCATAAAAAGCTCTTTGGTTTTGTGCTCATGTTTTCTCTATCCTTTACATCTTTGAAGGTACCAGCTACACTTTCATTATGTTCTTGCTGTAATGTACTTACATCATAATGATGACCTTCTATGGTTGTCAACTGAGACTAATAATAATGGACTGTGAAGTTATTGTTTATTGACTTGCCTCCATTGTCTCCTATGCATGGCCTCCTTGTCAACTCATGACACAACTATGTAACTGATATTTGCTCTTTAAAAGCATGGTTGTCCTTAGCTCTGAAGGATTGTAGAACTTCATCATATTTCATGATGTGGTTGTACTGGTATTTGATGTTCTTCATCTTGACTGTAAGGTGTATCCATTTTGAGGCATAGCTATCATGCAGAAGGTACAGGTAGGTATGCAGATGTAAAATCATTGTGGCACATCAAGCTTCTTGTTGCTCCATATCATAAATAATGTATTTATCAAGACTATGCATGTGGCTACATTCATGTTGTTTATGACTATCATCCTGTACTTTTGACTGTCCTTAAGGGTGATTGAGTCCTCATGTTGTAGAGAGATGTGATGACAATGTGATGATTACTCTATCCTTTGATGTGATTGTCCTATCCCTTGAGGCTTCACTGTCATTGTCATGATGTAGTTTTGACTTTCCTGTAGCATACTCCTTGGCTGTAGTATCCTTGTATGATAATGTATTGTTCCCTTTGAGATTGGTTTTCGACCAAAACAATTGTCCTATAAAATCTCTTTGGTTTTGTAGGATTGTACCTTCACTTGCATTTTGCATAAGGAATCCACAACAATTAAATGCTTGGTTCATTAGCATGATCTCATTACTGCATTGTCATCATAGGTTGCTCTTTTTGATGCTATGACTATAGTTTAACATGTATACAAGAAGTGACAGTCTAGGTGCTTTATCTCTTCACTTATTGTATTGTTTCCTTTGACTTCTACTGCCTTTTCTGTATACTCTTCTATCTAGAGCATGAGGTCAGCAAAAAATATCTTCACAGTAAATGAAGCTGAAGTCAAGGAAATAATGCAATGAGGCTATGACACCATGTTTAATGATTTTTGTCTTAGCTGAATGAGATAGCATGTTGTGCTCAACCCTTGTTGGAGCCACATTTCCTCCACATGCTGTAATCCTCATATGTTATCATATTTACTTGTTCCTGCACATTCAACAAACATGTTAGAATATAAAACATACCTTGATTTATAGGACATGATGCTTCTCTTTCTTGATTTATCTTCTGATTTGGTATCTGCATCTCTTGTTCAGCTATTCATTCTTCTTTTCTTGTATGTTTGTGATGACTAAACATATGAATTTTGATGCTTCATAAAAGTAGACTATATATCCGTTGTTTATTGTATGTGAAGTGTATTTGAACCTTGAGCTCTAACACTGTCTTCTGCAGGTATTTCTGGAGCTTACTAGATGGAGGGAGCTGAAGACACAGCTAATCAACCTTGGGATTCATCATTCACAGGCAATGAGGAGTCCCTATTCTTTTCATATGTTGTTTTCTTTCTTTACATGTATAGTTTAGTTTTATGTTGCATCTTTCAGTCATTCCCATGGCTTGTGTTGGACACCTTAAACATTTCTTTTGAATATAGTTAGCTATTTCACATTATTTAATGACTTATGTGTACTTTCCTTTATGAATCAATTACATAATTTGAACAACTAAACTTTATTTTGAAACATATGTTTATGTTATGAAGAAATAATAGTTTATAAATACCTATTTTCTGAACCAACAGTAATAACATACTTGAAACATAACTTCAAAAATTAGTTTAGCTTCAAAAATTGATTTCCTTTGAATATCTTCTTTCTTTGTGAAGCCTACTTTATTTGATTTATCTGCATTGTGCAACAACTCAACTCAAACTATTACATGACCTTGATAAATCAATACAGAAGTCCCTTCGTAAAGACAACTGATGTTGATTAGATTGATCAACTATTAATAAATTTATTTACGCCTTTTAACAATTGTTTGTTAAAGGCTCACTAAATTGAGCTACAAGCAAAATTTAGTAACATTTTTGGCAACCTCTTCGGGGTGTTTGCCTGCAAAACAAATAGGATCAGTAGCCTTCTTCATACATTGGGCATATGAGTCTTTTCTTGCATGAAACACTTAGAAAACCATTTGTAACTCAGCTACTAGAATTCACAAAGTAGAAAAAACTAAACTGAAAACAAACTACCATGACTCTTAATAGGGCCAGCTACCTATGAAAAAACACTTCTTTGAAAAACAAAACAAAACTGAGAAGATGTGCGAACAACACTTATTAACTAAAAACCTTTACTCTACTATGATATATCTACAACTTTTGATTTTCAGAAACACTGCTTTAGGTGAATCCCATTCACAGAAATGGGTAACACCTCTCCATTCAGTTTTGAAAGATGAAATGCATTATTTTGCAAGTTGAAATGCATTATTTTGCTTGCATTTAGTGATCACATAAGGGCCATCCCACATGGAATCAAACTTGGTATTCTTACCAAGTTTACTTTTAAGCTCACCCCACTTGAAAACAAGATCACCCTCCTTGAACACTCTTGGAACTGCTTTCCTATCAAAGGTCCTTTTCATCTGGGCCTGATGAATCTCTAGATTTCTCAATGCTTCCTTCTTGATCTCTTCTAATTCCATCAGATGTGCAAGCCTGATTTCCATAGGTTCCTCTTCCAACATCTCTAGCTCCTTAATCAGACTTAATGTAGGCAATTCAACTAAAATAGGAACCTTAGTTTCTTTACCATAAGTAATAACAAAAGGAGAATTACATGTTTCTCTCTTAGGAGTGATTCTGTCAACCCACAAGGCTAACTTTAACTTGTCATTCCAAGTCCTTTGATTATCCTCGATTGTCATTTTGATAATTATGATAAAATTCTTATTAGTCGACTATGCTTGTCCATTACCCTAAGGGTAATAATTGGACAAAGTATTCAAATAAATGTTATTTTTCATAGACCAATTAGATATTTTCATGTCAATGAATGCTAATGCATTATCATATATAATTAAATCAGGAGTTCCAAACCTTGATACGAGGTCTTGATAGAAGTTTAGAACAACAATCTCATGTGTTTCTCTCAATGCTACAAACTCTAACCACTTAGTAAAATAATCAGGATGTCAATATCCATTTTTTACCTGCACTTGAAGGTGGGTTAATAGGCCCAATAAAGTCAAGCCCCCACTTGGCAAAGGGTTGTTCCACTTGAATTGGATGTAAAGGTAATGCTGCAAACCTTTGTTTTCTTGCAAATAAAGAGCATTTAGTGCATTTTCTGACCCAAGCATGAGTATCTTTAAATATATCAAGCTAGAAATATCTAGCTCTCATAATCTTAAGAGATGTTGTTCTAGTAGAAAAATGACCTCTAGAAGGTCCATCATGAAACTCTTCTAAAATTTTATCAATCTAATTTAACTCAATACACCTTAACAAAACTCCATGATAATCCTTTCTGTATAAAACCCCATCAATGACAACATAAGGAATCATCTGCAATCTAAAGTGTCTCCTCTTTGCATTGTCCAAACCTTCAGGACAATCACTACTGTTAAGATAATGAATTATCTACTGAATTCAGTTTTTAGAAGAAACTAGAATAGTAGCTGATTCATCATCTTCTAGCACCAAAATAGTCTGCTTCTCAGGTTCTTTGTTGTCCTCTACATTTTCCGCCAGCTGCTTACATAAGCCTTTGCCTCTAACCAATTTTGTAACCTTAATATTAACATCATACTCCATTACCTTGGTTATCCAACCTACCTATTTATCATTTATATCCTTACTCAACAAGAAATCTTTAACAGTATGATGAGCAACCAAAAACTAAATTTTTTTTTAGAGAGCATATGCCTGAATTTTTTCAAACTTCTGATCATAGCTAGAACATGTTTCTCAACAAAAGAGTACTTTACCTCATAATCTTGAAGAACCTGGCTGAAAAATGTAATGGGTTTTTTTAGTCCTTTATTTAATTGACATAACATGGCTGAAATAGTATCAATGCTTCAAATGCATAAAGAATAAAATCTTTATCAAAATTTGGGTTTATAAGTGTTGGAACTGCTGCAATGGCCTCCTTAATCTCCTCAAAACTCCTTTTCCCTTCTTTAGTCTAGCTAAAACTGATCCCTTTTCTGAGCATAGAAGTTAGTGGTTGTAGAAGAGCTACAATATTAGGGATAAATCTTCTTACAAAAGTTATCCTACCTAGGAAGCTTTGCAAGCCTTTCTTGTGGGTTGGTAGAGGTAATGCCAGAATAGCAGCAATTATTTCAGGATCTATTGAAATATCATGCTTAGAGACAATGTGTCCAAGCAGTTTGTCCTCATGAATAGAAAAAATGCACTTTTTGGGTTAATTGAAACCCCATATTCTCTACATCTCTTGAAGATCTATCTCAAGTGAACAATATGATCATCAACATTTTTTGAAAAAACTATAATATCATCTAGGTAAACCATTACAAACTTATTCATCAAACCATGGAAAGCCATGTCCAAAGCTCTCTAAAAAGTAGCTCCTGCATTTGATAGCCCAAATGGCATCTTCCTATATGCCATATTTCCCTACTTTGTTGCAAATACAGTCTTGAATTGATCCTCCTCCTTCACCAAGACTTGGTTATAACCTGAAAAACTATCTAAAAGAGAGAATCTATCAGATCCAGATACTACCTGCAAAATTTGTTCCATAGATGGTAGCAGGTAATGATCCTTGAGAGAGGCTCTGTTAAGGTCTTTAAAATTGACACAGAGTTTGATTTCTCCATTCTTCTCCTCACAGGGACAAGATTAGACACCCATGAGGTATGCTTGATTGGGAAAGTGATATTACTTTCAACAAGCTTAATCAACTTAGCCTTCATAAGATGTTCCAACTTTGGATTCAAAGGTCTTTATTTTTGTCTTACCAGTTTTTCCTTGGGTTCTAGCTCTATAGTATGTTGAGCTAATTCAGGATCAAAGCCCTTCAAATCATGGTACTCCCAAGGAAAAACGTCAACAAATTCTTGACAAAGTAAAACAAATGCATGTTTATCTTCTAAGGTACATACCTTGCCAAGCTTTAATAGCTTGCCTTTGAAAATCTCAATTTGCTCATAATGATCTTGTTTGATAGATAAACCAACTTTTTCTTTTCTGACTTGATCATCTAAGATAAATATTGATTCACGAGTTACCAAACCTTTTGGTAATTTATTGGTCTTAAGTTGAAGAATCTGATCTTCATACTGTTGAGATAATTTTTGTTGATTAGAAGCTAAAAATTTAGCTTATTCAATCATGAAATTAATAATTTGTTCATCACTATCAAATACCTACCATTAAATGTTATTAATTGGCACATGTCTAACAACAACTTTCACATAGTTCTGGATAGTAACATTTTTTATTTTAGCTGGAATATCAAACTCAGCTCCCATGGCAGCGAGTTTATCAACTTGTTTATTCTGAGTTCTTGGTATGGACAACAAATTAAATGCACCAAATTCCTCAATCATGCCCCATACTCTATGTTTATATAGTTTTAACAAGTCATTCTTAGTGGCATGAATATTCCTTACTTGATTGACCACTAATTCGCTATCTCCAAACACTTGAAGACACTTAACATTTCTCTTTCTAGCCCACTCTAGCCCATGAACAAGGGCCTCATACTAACCAACGTTATTTGAACAACTAAAAGCAAATTGAAAAGCTAAAAAATACATTTCACCACTTAGAGAAATTAGCACAACACCTCCTCCAACACCAACTTTGCTTCTTAATCCATCGAAGTACAAACTCCATAACTCATTAGATTGTTGTTTTTCCTAAACTTTTGCAACTTGAATCAGATTTGGAATATTGATACCTTGCTCTTGAATCATGTAAATGCCCAAGTTCACTTGTTCTATATGTTTAACTGCATTAACTTCATGATTCTTGGCTGCCCATTCATCTAAAAATAGGTCTGCAATACCTTCAACAAGGGTGTTAGGATCTTAGACAACAAGCTAATCTTGCTGATCTTGCTCATGAAATGTGAGATTTGCATTAACAACACTGGGGTTATAAGGCTCAATGCGATCTTTAGCCAATAATTTAGATTTTATTATCACTTTTGTACCATATCTTGTTCTAAAGAACAAATATGACCAGTCAAAGGATAAATATCCTCCTAACTTAGCTGTAAAATCTTTAGAAAGACATAATGCAAAGTGAGCAGGGAGATCTATTATATACACTTCTTGTGGAATTGTAAAATTTAAACAAACATGTAATGTAAGATTTAAATCTCTTATTATTCCCACTATATTGATGGTTGATCCATCTAATTGAACAACTCCTTTTGAGAGTGGTTCATATTTTAAACCCAACTGGTCAACAATCTTCTTTGGCGTCATTGAACTACTAGCCCCTGAATCTATCATGCAGTTGTGGACAAGATGATCTTCCCAATAATCATAGTGACATAAAAGGAGGTGGCTTGACCTCTTGGTTTGGCTATAACTTATTCACTATTTTTTATTTTGGTTGATCAGTTACAATCTTCACCTTTGGCTACTCTTTACTTGGCTAATTTCACACAGTAAGACTTGTTAATGCATTTTGTAATAAATCTCTTTGGCCAGGAAGAGCCAAAGAGTCCCACATTGAAACATTGATATTGGATTTCTTCATTTGATCTAAAATGTTAAAAGAAGGTGGATTTATCTTCAGCTGTACCTTTGGAAAAGTAGCCTCTCTTTGCACTTATGGTTTTGTTTGAACTTTTTGTTGGTCTTTGTTTGGTACAGCTTGTTGTCTTGGCAAAATTTGAAATTGTTGTAAGGGAATATGTGAAATACGTGGTTGTTGACTTGAAGAAGCCTAATTTTGCATCAAATTAGGTTATTGTCCCAAATCTATAGCCCTTTTCTTAGATCTCATATTTGCTACTATAGAGTTATAAGATTGACTATGATGCTATCTTTGAGGCTGATTGACACCACAAAACTCTTCTCCCTGCCAATTCATCAAAGCCACTTCATTTTGACCATCTTCAATAGTCACTTGCCCACTATTTTGTTGATCAACAGCAAAATTCTATATGATAAGTGCCTGATTTAACACTAAATTTGGACAAGATGATTGACTAAGGATGGTTACATGGAAAGCACCACTCATGGTCTTGAACTAGGTTATTTTGCATTGGAACTATCTCTCTTGATGAACTCACGGAATTTGGATTGTATGGCTGAAAAGGCCTTGGATTATAATTGCTCCTTTGAGGTTGAGGGTCAGCTTGATTTGAAGGCCTATTTGCTTGGTATGGAGGTTGGTATGGTCTAGAATTCTTGCCTTGTTGTTTCTTTATACTTACCAACTCATTACTAAAATTCTATAATAACCCTTTTATCTCTTGACATTCCTGAGAAGGGGCTGAGACATTATTATTTTAAGTAGAAACTATATAACCCAAAGCTAGTACAATAGGTATAGTAGCTAAAGGTGGGATTGGTAAAGGAATAGATGGCTATATTTTAGGAAAGATAGGCATTGACAGCCTTGGAGCTATTTTGCCTACTCGAATCAGGTTGTTTTCAGCTTTAATTACAACTTCATAAGCAACTGGTAATGAAGTTCCATTCATTGATTAGATCATAAAAACAATGTTGCTATTTAATACTCTAAGAAAATACAAAAAAATATGTTTAGCTATAGGCCTTACCACTACCATTATTCTATCCCATGATGTCTTTTGAAATCTGAAATTAAAATCAGCCATATTCTCCTAGGGAGCTCTTTTTATTATACTTAGTTGCTCCATCAGAGACAAGTTATCTGACTTGTCCTCGAATTGTTTGTTCAGAGCATCTCCCAATAGGTCCCATGAAGTGATAGAACAAATGGCTAAACCTCTGAACCATTGAAGAGCCTTCCCTTTCAAAGATATTGCCAGCAATCTCATTGCTATATTTTCTTGCGTTATGTGATGTATTGCACACAACGTGGCCACATCCTTTATATGTTTAATTGGGGTGGTCTAATCCTCACCTATAAAGAATAGCAAACCTCTCAAGGATGCTATAGGAATGTCATCATGTGTTGCAAGCAACAGTGGGTTGCCAGTGTTAAATGTAACAAATGGATATCCTCTCACCATTGGTGGAGCTTGAGGTATCTGCTAAGATATCTTTGGAGTCTAAATCTAAAGATCTATCACCAAGTTACTTTGATCAAATTCTGTAGTCCTTGGAGGAGTAGATTTGGTCCTTATTGTTGGATTGGATGCCCTTGCAACTATCCTACCTCTTCTCCTTAGAGGTGAAAGCTGTAAATAATCAAAAGAAGAATAGGTTCCTCTTGTTTGTACTTTTCTCATATGATATTTTCACTAGATCTACTTCAAAAATTAGAGATTAGAGTTGCCAGATATATTATTTACCTCTAAAAGGTAAAAAATACTACTGCATATACCAAAACAACAGTAAAAAATTGATTTTTTTTTGCTAAAACAAATTTTAGTGTCCCACTGGATGTGCCAAAAACTATTGTCACTAAGGATTGCACCCCAAATACTAAGTGTGAAACTCAGCAATCATGTGCAACATGGGATCAAACTCAAGTTGTGGGTGACCTATTGTAAGAATGAATCTCCAGATTATGGGTTGGTTCCCCTTTTGATTTTTTTAGAAAAAACTAATGGAATTTTGAGGGAAAAGGGTAAAAGGGATAACTGTTGAAAGAAAACACTACTTCTATAAGGTGATGCACCATATGATATTAGAAGGGACGGCTTAATTCACAACTATCTTTTCAATAAATTTGTTTTACATAAATCAAAAAGGGGACAATTTTATCACATTAATATTTTAGAAGAAGGCCTGATTATTAGTCTTTTTGGAAGGAAAAAACTAAGTTTCACAACTTTGAAGGCAGAATAAACAGAAGCACAACCTTGGACCTGTCATATGAATTTTTTTTCTATGCATATACAATAATGAATGAGACAGAAATTAAAGGTTTTGATTGTTTAAAACACATTAATTCTATCAAAATCATTCATGAAGACACCCACATGGATTTGAGAAGGCAAATACTAATTTTTTGAACAAATAGAAGGAAAATACTATAAAAATGACAAGGATATAACCTGTAAACCTGTTGCTATCTATAAATCTAGAAAAAGTGAGTTACAAAATTGTATGGCTTTTCTGCAATGTGTAAAAAAAGCATAGAATCTAGAACTGAGGGAAAAAACTAAGTTTTTCCTCTATAATACAAAAGAGCACCTCCAAGAGACTCTCCTGAGTCAACTATAGTCAACTCTACTAAAAAATATCTCTCTCACAAGATCAACAGAAAATCCCTATAAAGAAGGGTCTCAACTGCTCCAAAACAAGATAAAATAGCTCCAAATTGTCCCTCTCAATCTATTTGACCAAGGAGAACTCCAAAACCACCTTAGCTTGACCATAAATCAAGGAAAAACACTCCACAACTCCTTTGCATGAGTTTTCATTTTTCAGTTTAACTCCCTGTCTATTTTACATGATTGAGAGGCAAGAGTTAACTAAAAAAATTATTAAATGTAATCAACACGATTCATTTAATAATTGTTGTGTGATGCATGATTTCTCCTATGTTTATTACATAACAATTATTAAAGCAATTTATAGTTCATTTAATTTAATAATTATTATTTCTACAATTTGTCTGGACCAATAGTGCAAACAAGGGTTTGAGTTAAATCTAAAAGATGATGACACTTAGAAGTAAAAGAAATAAACCTCCTCCCTTTGCTCAAGAAAAATAAACTCTTTTGTTCAATATTGGGTCAAACTCTACATGCAAACAAAACTCCATCCTTGATCCATCACTATGAAGGTCTTCAAAAAAAACCAAGCCCAGAACCACATGCCTATTCTTACTATCTCCTGTAGCATCATTGTGTTAACTCTAAAAAGGCTACTTTGTCTGCTTTGATAATCAATTTGTATGCATAAAACAAAAATACACCCTTATATCTCCCATGGAAAAATAATTTAATCATTCTACCCTCTTGACTTCAAAAGTCACACCTTGCAAATGATGGCAGACATGATTAAAAGAATAAAAGTAAAAAAAAATGTCTCCCCATGGCTAATGCTCACATGGATCATCGACCCCTTAGCAATGTCATGACGGAGACTCTTTTTACTTATGCTTTGAGAGATAACCTTGGCACTTAGCACTTGTTGCAAAATCATTCCCTCCTGCTCACGAGGGCCCCTGACATCATTAGGTTTCATTGACTTATGTTGTGTACCCACAGTGGCATTTGGATAAGAATGAATTTATGTAAAATAACAACAAAAAAGCCCACCCTCAAGCTAGGGAACTTATCTAAAAGGAAGCATGAACCCTAAAGTTGTCATTTTGCATCTTGTGTTTTCCTTGGCTCCTCTCTATTGTGCCGCCACAAGCTAGGGATTGGAAGCTTTGTTCGGCTACTTCGGCAGTCATTCTAAGGCTTCTGGTCATGGATTTTGGACTATCTATTCCTCATCTCACTCCCATAAGTGATTTTCTTGTCATTTTCTGAGTTCTTTCAAACAAAAAGGTAAAAAAAACTCTATATTTTCATTGTTCTCTATATGAAACTCCTTCTTATGTGTTGGCTGTAGCTATGTTGAAACAAAAATAATTTTATTTTACACATTATAGTGCCTTTTGCAACTAAATGAATAAAAGAAGTTCCTGTATCATTAGTTCTGCTACGACTTTTTCTCCTTGTGAGAAAATTGATGAAATGGCATCATTTCTGTTGTTGAGCTTTACTTTTTTGGGCTTCACTATGTTTTATATGCAAACATAAAATGATGGAAAAATGCCTTCGTTGTATGGCTTTGTATGATGCTTCAATGTTCTTTTTCATTGTCTCTTTTCCTCAGCCGCGACTCTTCTTTTTAGACAAAACAATGGGAAAGTCTTGTATTTTTCTTTGTCTTATCAATATGCATTAGATGACCAACTAGCTCTATAACCATTACATGAACTAGAGCCAGCTCTATACCTAGTTTTCATCACCCTGCCTAGCATCATATCCTAACCTAGAATTGGCATGTTGGCCTGCACCATAACTAGCATTTTGATTTGCTCCATAACCAGACACCATCTCTTCCTTCCCTACCTGATTTCCACAAAAACACCTCATGCCTTTAGATGGCTCTACACATGGTTCATGAAGGGCCCTTCTTGCTTCTAATGTCAGCTAACTATCTTATTTTTGTTGTCCACTGTGTTCTATTTTCAACTGATGTCAACAAAAACATCTTATGACTGCTACCTCAAACACATCTACATGGCTATTACACAGTGCATAGGGTTATATAGTTAATGTAGATTTTTTTGGTTGTTCAACCAAAACAACTGTCCCATAAAAAGCTCTTTGGTTTTGTGCTCATGTTTTCTCTATCCTTTACATCTTTGAAGGTACCAACTACACTGTCATTGTGTTCTTGGATGTAATGTGCTTCCATCATAATGATGACCTTCTATGGTTGTCAACTAAGACTAATAATAATGGAATGTGAAGTTAATGTTCATTAACTTGCACCTCCACTGTCTCCTATGCATGGCATCCTTGTCAACTCATGACACCACTATGTAACTGATATTTTCTCTTTAAAAGCATGGTTGTCCTTAGTTGTGAAGGATTGTAGAACTTCATCATATTTCATGATGTGGTTGTATTGGTATTTGATATTGTTCATCTTGACTATAAGGTGTATCCATTTTGAGGCATAGTTGTCATGCATAAGGTACAGGTAGGTATGCAAATGTAAAATCATTGTGGTACATTGCTACTTGTTGCTCCATATCATAAATGATGTCTTTATCATGACTGTGCATGTGGTTGCATTCCTATTATTTATGAATGTCATCCTATATTTTTAACTATCCTTAAGAGTGATTGAGTCCTCATGTTGTAGAGAGATGTGATGACAATGTGATGATTGCTCTATCCTTTGATGTGACTATCCTATCCCTTGACGCTTCACTATCACTGTCATGATGTAGTTTTGACTGACCTGTAGCATACCCCTTAGCTGTAGTATCCTTGTATCATAATGTACTGTTCCCTTTGAGATTGGATGCAAACCAAAAAAAAATGTCCCTTCTAATATCATTTGTATTTTTGTAGGACTGTACCTTCACTTGCATTTTGCATAAGGAATCCACAACCATTAAATGCTTGCTTCATTAGCATGATCTTATAGTTGCATTGTCATCATAGGTTGCTAATTTTGATGCTATGAATACATTTTAACATGTATGCAAGAAGCAATTGTCTAGGTGCTTTATCTCTTCACTTATTGTATTGTTTCCTTTGACTTCTGTTGTCTATCCTATATACTCTTCTATTTGGAGCATGAGGTTAGCAAAAAATATATTCACAGTAAATGAAGCCGAAGTCAAGGAAACAATGCAATGAGGCTATGACACCATGTTTAATGATTTTTATCTTAGCTGAATGAGATATCATGCTGGGCTCAACCCTTGTGGGAGCCACATTTCCTCCACATGTCATAATCCTCATATGTTATCATATTTACCTGTTCCTGCACATTCAACAAACATGTTAGAATATAAAACATACCTTGATTTATAGGATGTGGTGCTTCTCTTTCTTGATTTATCTTCTTATTTGGTATCTGCATCTCTTGTTTAGCTGTTCATTCTTCTTTTCTTGTATGTTTGTGATGACTGAACATATAAATTTTGATGCTTCATAAAAGTAGACTATATATCTGTTGTTTATTGTATGTGAAAAACATTTGAACCCCGAGCTCTAACACCACCTTCTTCAGGTATTTCTGGAGCTTACTGGATGGAGGGAGATAAAGACACAACTGATCAACCTTGGGATTCATCATTCACAGACAATGATTAGTCCCTATTCTTTTCATATGCTCTTTTCTTTCTTCAGATGTATAGGTTAGTTTTATGTTGCATCTTTTAGTCATTCTCATAGCTTGTGTAGGACATCTTAGACATTTCTTTTGAATATAGTCAGCTATTTCACATTATGTAATGACTTATGTGTACTTTCCTTTATGAATCAATTACATAATATGAAACAACTAAACTTTATTTTGAAACATATGTTTACGTCATGAAGAAATAACAGTTTATAAATACCTCTTTTCTGAACTACACTATCTTGAACTAAACCAACAGCAATAACATATTTGAAACATAACTACAAAGATTAGTTTAGCTTCAAAAACTTATCTCCTTTGAATATCTGCTTTCTTTGTGAAGCCTACTTTATTTGATTTATATGCCTTCTGCAAGAACTCAACTCAAACTATTACATGACCCTGATAAATCAATACAGAAGTCCCTTCATCAAGACAGCCGATGTTGATTGGATTGATCAACTATTATAAATTTTCTTTACCCTTTTTAACAATTGCTTGTTAAAGCCTCACTAAATTGAGCTGCAAGAAAAATTTAGTAACAGTCCCCACTCTCACATTACTGCCAATGCTCACAATGGTATCGGGCTATCAACGAGACTCAAAACAAAGTCCCATAGAAATGTTGAGTTAGGCCAATATAAAGAAATTAATGCTAACCTGCAGAGTACTGATAGGAATGTCAAGGAGACAGTCTCGAAGGTCCCAGTGATATCACACTCTCACAATGATGTAGCTCCCACTGATGAGAGACTTAACACCAATTCAAAAAGAGGTTTTGGTCCATTGAGGGGACAGAGAATACAATGAAAAATTAGGCAGATGAGCTCGCAAACCAGAGGAAGACCTTCAAGCCAGTAATTTGAGGCTTAACATTAAGGACATCTATAAGATACATTGTAGTATGAGGCTGGCAAAGCTTTGTGGACTCTGGCTTTACACCTGCCATTTGTATTTGCTTAAAATTTTCTAAAGCTTTTTCAACAAATCCATTTTGTGCATATCCTGAATATGTGCCAACAATAGAATTAAACATACTCTAATTCTGTTTAATTTGGCTTGCTCGTCCTTGACAGCCTATTTATGCTTCTATTGTCTCCTTTCTAGTTTAAATTATTTCTCTTTCTAGAACCTACTTTCCAATTAATAGTCATTACTCTTCTACAATCTCATTTTTTACTTACAGCATTTACACTTACAGGTACAAATGTACTAGAATTTATCTTGACCATTTCTTAAGCATGTTCACTTTTGTATCTTGTATACATGCACTCACTTTTGTATCTTGTATACATGCGCTCACTTTTGTATCTAGAGTCTTGCATGTACCTTGACTAACATGCGCTTGTATGCATTATGTAAATGCACTTTGACTCATATACAATTTGATTTTTGTTGACTTGGTCATAACTTTTGAAAAGCAAGGATTTTCAGAAATTTCAAAAAGCAACCCTAATTCATTTTCTACTTATATATGTAATAAAATCTAATAAAATTATAGTGGACTTGTATACAAAGGTACATACAAATAACCCTTCATTGCTATTTTAATGTATTTGTATATTTTATACAAATGCATTTGCATCTCTAGTTGTGGTAGGGCCCACTTGTTTCTTTGTATATGCATCTTTGGTGCTTGTGTATTTATATATTTGTGTTTTGTATTTTTACCTTTATGCATTTGTATATTTGTATCTGTGTGCTTTATGCCTTTTTATACTCTATGCTTGTATGTTTTATGCATTTGTATCATCTCGCTTTTACATCTTGTATACATACACAAATATACAAAGTTTTTCATGTGTTCACTTTTGTACCTTGTATACACATGCGCTCACTTTTGTATCTTGTATACATGCCCTCACTTTTGTATGTTGTATACATGTGCTCACTTTATACATCACTTTTGTATCTTGTATACATGCACTCACTTTTGTATACATCACTTTTGTATCTTGTATACATGCACTCACTTTTGTATCTAAAGTCTTGCATGTACCTTGACTAACATGCACTTGTATGCATTATGCAAATGCACTTTGACTTAGATACAATTTGATCAATATAGAGTGCATGTATACAAGATACAAAAGTGAGCGCATGTATACAAGATGCAAAAGTGAGAAAATACAAATGCATAAAACATACAAGCATAGAGTATACAAAGGCATAAAGCATGCTGATACAAATATACAAATGCATAAAAGTAAAAATTCAAAACATGAATATACAAATACACAAGCACCAAACATACATATACAAAGAAACAAGTAGGCCCCACCACAATTAGAGATGCAAATGCACATGAATGAAGGGTTATTTGTATGTATCTTTGTATGCATAAATGTTTGTATCTAATATACAGATACAATTCCACTATAATTTTTTTACATATACAAGTACCAAGTTGGTACTGTTTTCTGCAGAGAAGAATGCACGCTTCTTCTAACGCTGCTTATTTTATCCCTAAGCTCCGTCAATGGTATCTGCATTCTGAGCACAGCCCCCTCCACATCCACCAGCTTAGTGCTCAAATTTACGAAATCCGCATAATCTCTAAGAATATTAAACAAATGTGATCTTGTAAAAAGAATATTTCATGGAAAATGGATCTTGATCCACAATGACTGTTAATTGCAGTAAAATGGTTGGGACTATGCTTCCATGGCTAGCGCCAATGACTTAAATATTATTAATCACATGTTCTAATCACAGTAGGGACCCTGATAAATATATGACATCAAGCAAACAATTTATTACAGTTAAAAAAATCGAGTATTTGCATTGGCATGACTGAAATACAACAAACCCAATTGCAGGGATGTGGGAAAAAAGATCAGTTCTTCTTGTGTGTATTGCCATTGATAGCAGCATGCAGATACTCTTTCTTCCCCCACTTCAATCGAGAGAGGAGGCTAAAAACAGCTAAGGGTTGAGCATAGACGGCATCGACTATCCAACAAGTTCGGGACGGTTTGTGATCCATGGTCGTGTTGAATACTTTCACGTAATAATGCAACCCAATACAGACTACCCCAATTAACTGTAAACCAGCCCCCAATTTGTCCACAAAGGAGCCCATTGAAGATGCAACCGCCACATTACAAGTGTCCAGAGACAAATACAAAACATATCCCAAACCGTGAAGCAGCTGCAAGTATATGTAGCCGTCGGGAGAATTTACAGTGCTTTTCAAGTCTTGGATTTTGCTTGCCTTGGATGACGAGAACTTCACAAATCTACCAATCTCTCATGTAAAGAAGACCACAAATCATCGAGGAGTTCTACGATGTTTTATTTTGAACTTCATGTATAATTTTCAAAATGATAGATCTCCTCCTCTGAATTGCATGAAGATGAGCATTAGAGGAAATGATGGGGAAGCATTCTGGACCACAGTTTTCAGCAATAGGCAGAAAATTGAAGGTGATCAGTTGTGCATATGTCTTTACGGTGAAAATCATTCGCTCAGTAGCAGACTGGAAAATATTGATTATCTACGAGTGATGGCAAAAGGCACAAATATTCAAATAAAAGAATGCGGAATGCAGCTTTTATACAATGGAATTGCAAACAGAAATTTCAAACAATTTTAGCTTCCTCGTAGCGTTTCTCTGTCGCCTTGACTGCCTCCATCCGGTTCTCCTGCGCTGCTGCGCTGTAGTGTTGGATGGTCTCGTAGGCGGTCTCGGCTGCCACGCCTTCCCTGTCTTTCACTTCTTCCGTGTGCTTCTGTGTTGCTCTCCTACATTGTGTTTCTTCATCCTCTCTGCCCCTCCCTCTTCCTTCTTCCATCCTCATCTCTTGTCGGGTTGCCATGCCAAAGTTAAAGCAATTCACAGATTTGTTTATGGATACAAAGCATATGTTAATGAAAAGATTGATGGTATTCTGAGAATACGGAATGTGTCATATGAGCAAAGCAAGATAGGAAGAGATGGTCTTATATAAGGCGGAGTATCAGTATATGCATTATTTGGTTAAGATGGTGAGACGGGGTGCTCTAGCAGGTTTACACTTGGAAATCCTGTCGGCAACAAAACATACGTGTTCAGCATCTATTCCATGAAACTAACCAGCTGTAGGATTTCAAGAGCCACGTTGCTCTTGCCCAAATATTTTTATTTTAATTGATGCAAAATTTATTGTTGTGTTAAAAATTTAACTCTTAGTCAATAGGAAATTGAAGGTAACATTTAAATATAATTTTTAAGTCAGTTTATAAATATTAAGAATGAATTTTTTAATATTACACAATTAATTGTATAAAAGTAAATCTATGCATGTGTTTGACTACAAATTTGTATTTTGATAAGTAATGGCATCTATTTATTCAACCCTCCCAAGACTTGTTTGTCAAGTAAGGTGATCCGTTTTACCATATTTTTTAGAGTCCCAAAATATTTTCCTAAGGTAATTCAACTATAAAGGCTATTCATCCATGTTAACATGTGCTGAGATTTACTGAAGATTTAATTTATAGAGTTGCAGAGTTTCCTGTCATTGAAAATAATTGTGCTTGAACAATAACTATGGTCTTATGTTACATAGATGGCAACCAAATAAGTCCAAATGTATCATTTAACTTTACTTCCCATTGAGACTACAATTTGGATATCTTAAGGGTCAACATCTAAATTAGATCAAAAGTGGCTTAGAATCATATCTAGGTATGCTTAATAATAAGCATAGGTTTAAGAGATATAAATTAAAATGTTCATGATTTCAATTAGAATTTAACTTTACTTCCCATTGAGACTACAATTTGGACATCTTAAGGGTCAACATCTAAATTAAATCAAAAGTGGCTTAGAATCGTATCTAGGTATGCTTAATAATAAGCATAGGTTTAAGAGATATAAATTAAAATGTTTATGATTTCAATTAGAGTTAACTACGATGGATAGATTGACCATCCAACATCTTCCTACCCAATCATATAACAATGCCAACAATAGTATCCATGTCTGGATTCTTTATATGTTGAATGAAAGATATGTATTACCTTAAACACTTAAATTTCATTATCATATGGGATGTCCCAAATAGTCATCTAAACTATTATAAATGCTCGACATACTCTCTTTCATCTCTAGGTATCAAAATCTCTATTTATATTCTTTTCAGGTGTTAGTAATTTGATTGTGTGGCAAATTTTCAAGTCTCTCCCCCCTTCTACACTAGTCACTTTTCATCCTCGTCAATTGACATTGATGGCTTAAGAGCGTGCGGAGACTTCTTTGACTGATTATGAGTATGCCGTAATCCACTTTACTAGACTACATTTGATTAATATTAGCCTCTCTTGCATTTGCTTCACACGGCAAAATGTCACGATTTTATTGACTTTCTCAGAGCTAGACAGTCAATTGTTTTAATACTTCATAAAATTTGCTCTCGATTGATCCATCGCATCGGGAAAAAAATATTTTTTTGTTATGTTCATCTTCATTTTGTGGCACTTGTTTTTGGCTTTGTCGATTCTTTTTATTTTGCAGAGGTGCATTTTCGTTACGTGGCTTGACCACCTTTTGTTTATTTTAGAATTTTTATGACTTTGGTCCAAAAGAGATTGAGAGAGAAGAAAAGAGTATTATGAACTATGTTCAATTTAATTATAACCCTACTTTTTTACACCATCTATTTTATGTTAATTTGTTTTTATATTAGAAATATTTAATTACAACATTTAATTGAACTTATGGTACATTAAATCATTTTAATGTAATTCATTAATTAATTGTTAGTTTTCCTTGATTTATATATCACTATTCACATAATTTATTTTTTAGGATTTTGAAGTTTTTGGATCTTGTTCATTAGATTTGGTAACATATATGATTTAGTCTACCTTTTAAATTTTCAAATTCCTATTCTCTAAGCCAATTATTTCGGGAAATGAAGTTATTAGCCCATTGACCCACACATCATTTACATCAACTTAAGCTATGAAGAAAATGTATTTATAGGCATCTCCTAGGTTATTATCACATCATGGATTGGCATAAAGAGATTATACATGAATTACAAAACAAAAGCATTCACAAGTATCATCACTAGCATTTATGCACATATCATTATCATCATTATTGCGTGTATGACATATCTTTGTGTACAGTCAAAAATTGTACACTTCACACTTTTCCATCCATATTTTGCGCTCACTTGAGTGCTATTCAAACACATTTAGGACTCATTTTCCCCTAGTTCTTGTTGATGTGTCCTCTTGGACATTATCACCCCAACACTACAAACCTTGATCACTACTGCCCCTTGCCCAATTTGAATTCATATCATTGCCAAAATAATAGCTCATTGCCTTAATATGTTTTTCAAATAACTATCTCACTAATAAGACACTATAAAACTCACCTTTAATCTCATTTGAAGCTTTTCTTTCCCTCTTCTATTCTCTTCTATGCTCTCATTCTTATGCACTTTCTTGTTGTACTCCATAATATTTTTTCTTCCCCTAATCGTTAATCTTCCTTCAATATAATTCAATCAAGTTAGAAAACTCAACTATAGACTACATCATAAAGATCCATTATCCTTCATGGCACATCCTTGAGCTCCATCATTCTTCACCTCCCTCCATGACATTACAAGGTCTATATAAAGAAGGTTGATATCATTGTAAGGACATGTTTTGAGTATGATATGTGTTTGGGATCTCTTGGAGATATAGCTTGGAGTGGCTTATTCTATAAGGAGTATTGTATGGTGTTACCCTACCTTAATAGTTTATTCTATTTCTACATATATTGGATATTAGGACACCTTGGCCTATGAACATCTCATGTTGTGTTTGATCTATCTTCTTCATGGTCTTATTTCCATTATGACATGTGTGAATCTCATTAGAGAAAAGGTATCCTCTGCTACACATCGATGATATTTTGAAACAACTATGTGGTGTGCAATACTTCACCAAAATCAACCTCAAGGAAGGATATCACTATGTACTAGCTCATCTTGGATATAATATTTGGAAAACAACATTCAACAACAACTAGAGATTGTACAAATAGATAATAATGTCTTTTAGCCTATCCAATTCATCAAAATTCATATTCTTGATGAACATCTTGCATTCCTTCACCAATTCCTCTGTGATTGTCTAGTTGGATGGCATTCTCATCTTTAGTAAGACATAGGGGAACATGTGGAACACATATTTAGTCTCATAGACACTATGCCAATGCAAGTTGCAAGCCAACTTCAACAAGTGTACCTTCAACATTGTTCAAATCTAATATTTTGGATACATCATTGATCCTACAAACATCCATGCAAATCAAAATAAAGTAAAGGTAATTCTAGACTGACCAACTCTATATAACATCACTAAATTGCACAATTTTCTCGATCTTGAGCTCATATTTTTACAAGTTTATTCTATGATTTTCACACATTTCTTGGTTACTCAATCAAATGATTCATGTAAAAGGAGTATTCATTTGAACACCTACATAGTAGTATGAATTTGAGTATCTCAAGAAATGCCTCTACATAGTGTTTTTTTTGTTAATGCCTACTATTGCACACCCCTTTAAGATTCAAATAAATTTATCTAACCATGCACTTGATGTTGTACTCACATAATGTGGCCATCTAGATTCATATCACTCGAAGATGTTCATTTGCATATTTCAATGCCACTCCACCTATAACAAAAAGAGTTGTACACAGTTGTTTACGATATCAAAGATTGGCACTACTACATTCTAGGTAAGGAGACAATCATTCATTTTGATCAAGTCAATTCAATTTATATATACATAGAGAAAGCTCAAGAATGTGCATCAAATTAAGTGGATTACATATTTACAGTAGTTCTTTTTGGCGATGAAGCACAAGAAGGGAAGAGACAATAAGGAAGAAGATTGCCTTAGTTGTTCTCATGCTCATCACAATGTTGGACTCATGTTGACACATCTTCAACTAGTAGATCCTCACACAACAAAGTCAAACTTTACACAAACTTACACCATGCTTACACAAGATAAACATGTTGGAAAGTTTCATCTAACTAATAGGTGTCTCTTCGTGTTTGGACATATCTATGTTCAAGAGAGCACACCTCACAAAAGACTCATCTAGGAGGTGTACTATGCCAAAGAAGATGGACATTTTGATGTTACCAATTCATTAGTAGTGCTACACTAGCATTTTTATTACCCCTTACATGCATGTACACATTGAGAACCATATCAAGGATTACATTCCATAGCATCACTAAGCTGATAAACAAGAAGCTCAAGATTTTACACACCACTGGAAATATCACAAAGGCCTTAATAATCTATCATTATGGATTTCATTAGCATACTCCCTATGAAAAAACACCTGAATAACTATGTTTGTTGTAATGGATAAGCTTTCAAAAATGTCCATCATAGTTGCTTGCAAGAGGAGTGTCACAACATAGGATACCACATATCTCTTTAAACATGTTTGGGCTCATTTTAGGCTACCAACATCCATTGTGTCTGACTACAACTTGACATTTGTTAGCACATTATAGCAATCTTTGTTGGAGAGATTGGATACGTGCAAATGTTGTAATGGATATGTTTTCAAAAATGTCCATCATAGTTGCTTGCAAGAGGAGCGTCACAAATAAGATACCACATATCTCTTTAATCGTGTTTGGGTTCATTTCAAGCTACCAACATCCATTGTGGCTGACTACAACTTGACATTTGTTAGCACATTCGATCAATCTTTGTTGGAGAGATAGGATACACAAGTGGATCAATCCACAACTATTCATCTGTAGATAAACAACCAAACAAAATTGGTCAACCACACATTGTTGTATCTTTTGTGTATCTACAACTACATGCATATGTGTACTCGGGATGACAACCTACTCTATATCTAGCATGCCTACAACATAGATCTATACAATTCTATGAGGCATAGTGATTTCTAGATGTGTCTTGGGTTCCAACCTATGTAATCCTTAAACATATCCTACTATGCACCACATCATGTGAAGTCACACACCTAGGAGCAAAAAATAGACAACACATTTTTTGCAACACATTCAGAATGTCCAAGTATGCAATATTTTGTTATGCCAACAATAAAATTACAAAGAGCATCATGACATGCATCTCACACCTCATTCTTTCAAGATCAATGACAAATTTTGGTTGCATCTTCAAAATAAGTGTGTCAAGAATCCACACTAAAATATTAAATGTGGAACTCCTTAAGCCATATTTTTTTCCTCTTCCTAAGTCAATGTCAACTCATCATCCTTAAAACTTGGATCCTAAGTACCTAGGAAGAGTTGCACAAGATGAGATCATATAGACAACTACCCCATACACCTTAAAACTTGGATCCTAAGCACCTAGGAAGAGTTGCACAAGATGAGATCATATAGACAACTACCACATGCACCTGTAAGGGTTCATATATCCAAGTTGATGGAGAAGCAGTTGGAGCGGGGGTTGAGAGGAAGTGGTAAAGCAGAAATAGAATGCGAAGAGAAGGAGAAAGCGATAAGAATGGCGAAAGTAGGACTATGGTGCATTCAGTACACGTTAACAGATCAACCGAGCATGAGCAGAGTGGTTCAAATGTTGGAAGGAAATGATGATGATGTGAGTAATCCTCCCCTGCCTTTCAACTCATCCCCTGCGTCTCAAGTAGCTCTGCCATTTTCTACTGAAGAATTTTCCTCGATGGTGGAGAACTGCCCAATTTCTTCGACGGTGGAGAACTGCCCTTCAGTCACGCATTTGACTCCAGAAGTTTTTTTTAGTGAATGTTGTGGAAACGAGAGCATTGCAAGACAAAAAGTTCCCGTCTTTCTCTTTCATGTATTGTATTTATTTTTCTGCGTCTGGGGCACGCCGTAGACAAGTTGAAGAGGAAATTCAAACTTTGACCAATTTTTTTTTCCATTGTAGGGTAGTTTGTGTGTGGAGTAGTAATAAAAATTATAAAATTGACCTAGTTTTTGTTGTGGAAACTATTGTTATTATAATAAATCATCAAGAATGTGAATTTTTTTGGTTGAAAATTATAGTCTAATCAACATTTTGAAAATGATAAAAATATATATAGTTGAATTTAAATGCATTTTTAATATCAATTTTAGGGGTTGTGGAAAACTGATACCTACTAAAGATATAATCAATTAAATACTAATTTTTTGTTCTCTCAACAAAAATTTAATTAAAGAAAAAAAAACATAAAATAAATAAATTAAAAACTGTAAAATAAATAAATAAAGAAAAAAAGTTTGAATCCTAATTAAAACATCATATTCAAGAAAAAGATTTGTAGTGTGATTTATTTTTCCTTCTTATACAAGATATAGTAGCTCTACAAGAAAGTTTTTGTGTGCTAATTGTTCCTACCATGATAAGGAGCAAGCAAGTAAACCTCAAAAAATACAAGGATACTCTCATGATTTCGGTGGAGCTCTGAACTCATTTGACATCAATGGTCCAAATCCTAGCACATCCCTTCCCATGCTCTACTACAATGGATTATTCCACAAATCCTTCCACAACCCAATTAATGGCATCTCAAGCCCATAAGCTTTAAAAAGAAGACCAGGGAGTGCGACTCTTCAGAAGGTGACAAATCCAATGCTATTAAACAAATGGAATCACATGGGCCTCATATGTTTGATGATGTTGGATGCTAGGGATGACTAGTCAGTAAAAACCCTCTATGTCAATCCCTCTCAACATCAAAACTCCCCAACCTCGTAGCACAAAAGATATTCAATGAATCTAGAGGATGACTCAACTACAAACACACAAAACCCCAAGTTCTCTGAAATTCCTTCTAGTTACACACAAGGTAAGGTGGTCTCCTTCGAACTCCTTGATGAAATCATTGAAGTAATCACTGTCTATAAAGAAAAAACCATTATTCTTTTTTTCCATAGAGGTGTACCATTCAAACAAGAATTTTTTTAAATGGACTTGAAATAAGTAGGAATTGAAGGGTTGGGTAGAGGAGACTTTCACGAACCTAGGTAGGGGATATGTCACCTATACATTTGTTGTCCCAAATCATGCATCAGTTTCTTTACAATATTTTTCATGGATTATTTATGGCCAAACATGATATTTCCAAGCCTGGGATCTAGATTTCCATCCAAAAAGGATTTCTAAATCAAAGTGTACCCTATGTGGGTTGAATTTCCTTTCCTTAACCTATTCTTCTATCCATTCTGACAAGACATCACCTCTCAACTAGGTAAGGTCCTTTGGTGTAAACATCACTTTGATAAATGGGCCAACATGCATGTCTAGCCTAGGGCCTATGCAGAGATAGACTAATCTCAGCCCCTTCTTGACACCATTAAACAAGTTGATCTTGGGTTTGAGATTGACCAACAAATCACTCACTTAAATAAGCTAAATGCATGTTTCCATTGCCACAAGGAAGGTCATCTCATTCAAGACTACATAGTTCATAAACCTCACCCACCATAACAATCTCCTAGTATCTCACATTTAGCTAATGTGACTACTATTGAAGTCAACCAAAAATACTCTATCTCCATTCATCCCACCATCTGAACCTTAACCATTTCTCATCCAACCCTAACCCCTATTCACCTTTCGTCCCATCCTCCTCTCATCATCCTACCTCCCCCAATAGGTCCAAGTCTTTCAAAGTTGATGTGTTAGAGGTTGGGAACATGGCCTTTAAACAACAAAAAGAGGCTCCTCTTGAGTCTAAGATTATTCCCTTCATTATGGTTCCATTATCTCAACCCAATAACCCTTGGAAAACATGATCCTAATCCCCATCCTAGAACATTTCTACCAAGATGGTGTTATGGACAATCAAGCTTACTCTCCAAAGAAGTAGTTGAATGTGCTTTTGATGGATAATGAAACTCTTCTTAATTCCTCCTAATGAAGAGCCATGCCAATTCTTGGAATGTCAAGGGTTTGACAATCAATACCTGTAAGTTTTAGGTCAAACAATCCATTCAAAATAATCATTCTAGTGTCATTATGCTTTAAGAAGTCAAGGTTAGTGTGGTCTAATTGGATGCTACTCTCCCATCTATTTGGTAAGAGGCTCACTTTTTTCACACCAACCACTCTGATGGTGGTGGTGGAGTCGTTTTGGGTCTTGTACCTTGACTTGCCAACTGACTTGTGGCTTCTAGGTCTAACCCTAATAATTGCTATGTATCAGCTACCATATTCATTCAAGACACTATAGTTGGGATTTTCTCTATTTATGCTCCAAACTCCCTGTAGTGCTCCTCCATTCTCACCGTGAATGTGCAGTTAACAATTGTTGACTAAGTCTGACTCAGGTGCGGAATACTCTTCTCATGGAGAGGTATAGAGCATACTTGAAACTTATTTACTAATTATGTTATTTTATTAATTGTATTGTTTTGGAGTAATTAAATATATGAGTTAGTATTGTTCCATAAGAAAATCATATATAGTTATTTTATGCTTTATCATTCCTAATTGTTTTCTAATTTTAGTCAAACAAGAAGTGGTGGTTATCCACCTCTTTGATGGAATCTTTCTAGTTTTTGGGTCATCACTACTTTGTATGAGTTATAGAAAGAAATTAATTTCATTTGTTATTTTATGTTATAATATTTCTTTTTAGTTTCTAGTTTATGGAGCTAATTTTAGATTATGGAAGAAGAAGAGTTAGTGGGGTTGTCGTGTAACAGGTGGTAAGGTCGATACCTATTTTCTTGCTTTTGTTATATCACCTAATAAATATATGAGATCTAGAACTCTAGAGGGGAGAAAATGGGAGATTATTCGAGGAAAGAAAGAAAAGAAAAGAAACAAGAAGTTCGGCTAGGAGAGCAAGAAAACTTTGAAAGACTTTTGATGAAGTATGCAATGGTTTTCATTTTTGTATGAATATGCATGAATTTTTTTTATGAATCTGTGTTCAAATCTTAATTCCCTCTTTAAAAGATTTTATCTGTGGCTTTGGTGAAATGATTTATTTGTCAAATTTTTTTGAATCTATATGATATCATTCAAGTTTGTTTTATTTATATATATATTATAACATGCATGGCTAGCGATAGCAATTAATCTTTTTTTTCCTGACCTACTTGTCTACTTGTGCCTGCAGTATCGTCTATAAGGACTCAATCCATCATTACTTAATTGATTTTGTAGGAGTTATTTTGTGAGCTCTCTCCAAACTGGTAGGCAATCGATCTTTCCTTAGGAATCAATCTTTTATTTTATCATGACAATCACAACATCATGTCAATCACAATATCTAGCAAATCGTACTTCCATGATATTGTTAAATCCTTTCCAACGAATCCATTTTGTGCATATTTTGCAATTATTACTTTCCATGTCACTTGTGAGGCATTATGTCAAATAATTCATGCACTTTTACTATGTTTCCCCTGCCAATGTTCACGCTAGAAACTTCCCTTCTCATGCACCTTTAACTCTATTGAAGACATTGTTTTCTAATCATTCAAAGAACAGAGACCAATATTTAGAAATATGGATGTGTTAGATTTTAAATCGGAACTCATATAAATCTATTTATCTTTCTTCTGATAAGGTCGTTAACTCATCCTCATTGGTTACAAATGAGCATTTTCTTCTCTGCATAAGTAAATGATTCATGCATTTATGGCTCAAAGTTGTCCCAGACCGTAAACAAAAGATTCACGCCTAAAAAATTCCTAAATTTATTGATTGTTCTATCAGCTTATACCTTCGACTTCCTATGGCATTTCAATAGCATTTTGCTTAAAAGTTTCTAAAACTTTTTCAAAAAATCCATTTTGTGCAAATCTGATAATCATTACGTTTCTTGAAACATAATCTCTTTGAGGCAAACTGCCAAATCATTGCAAATCTATTTTGTATTACCCTATGATCATTGCATTTTATCAAACAATCTGCATAGCTTGTCCTTGCATTCACATTTTATTTTGCATGTATGTGTACCAGATTTTTTCCATCTTAAATATCTGCCAAATGATGGCCTTGAAACTTTATGTTTAATATTGCCTAAAAATAGCGTTTAAACCTTCTATAAAGTCAATGTATATGACTACCATTTATTGATGTTAATTCTACATATATCTTTATGTTTAAAACTACCAAATAATGGCAATGATTTCGCTTCCTTTAAAATTTGATGGGTATTCAGCCTACTTAAACACACTGCACCCAAGACCTCCATTTAAGCATTCTTATCCACAATTGCATGATATGATCAAAGAAGATAATAAAATTCAGGTGAAAACCTTTCGAATAGAGTAATTCAAAGGTATTACTTGTGATCTGTACATTCTTAAAGCGTTACATTACTTAGTAATGATTCCCTTGCATTCCTATGGCGTTACAGTATTTGGCAGTTATAAATGTTTTCAAATCATATAGGATTCCATTTTCTTTCTTAAGAGATTCTATTTGTTTTTATTATGAATCGATTTATTTCCTAAATCATAAAATATGTTTTATTTAGAAATGAAGAGAATCCACCGAATTCTCTATTTAAACATTTTAAATTAGAAACTTAAATCTTCCTTATTAGAAAACTATTTGTTCTTTAGAATCATATTAGAATAGAATTATTCCTTTTGGATTATTTTTATTTTATATATTCTACTATAATTTTATATTCTATATTAAAAGAAAAGTAAGAAAATAAATTATTTTGTAAAAAGTATTTATGTTATATAGAAAGTTACTAGTATGTATTAAAAAAAAAGAAATGATTTTTATCTTATATTTTTAAATAAAAAATTATTTTAAGATTTAGTAAATAAGAGATTTTCCTTTAGAAATTGCTTATGCATTATTCAAAGTAATATTACTCTTTAAGGAATATTATTTCTTCAAATGGAATTATTTAAAGTTAGTTTAATTATTAATTTTAATAGAGTAGGAAATTAGGATAACCTCATTAGTGTAATACTTATTTTAAGTCTAGTAAACATTCATATTACCTTCTTGATATACTATTAAGGTACTCATAAGATGTAAATGGGCCACTCTTGATATGATGATATCATGGTACATGCAAATTCAAAATGAAAGGAAGGTGTTAGAAAGCAATCATCTTCGTGGCAGTAATAAATATGTTTGTTTTATTGTATGGTGTTCGTAGTTACATTCTAGTTAGATAAGCCTTATTGCTAGGCAGAAATACAAATCTTTGAGTCAATAAAAATTTGTTTTGGAAATATCTATCAGTTTGGTATTATAAGATGTTTGGTAAAGATAATATTAAGTATATCTCTTTGCTATTAGAATGGTGGGATATATAATTTAGTAGATGATTAAAAGATATTGATCATTTATCCTAAGAGCATCCGTACTAATCTAGGTTACTTTCTTTTCTACTCATGTGATGAATAAGATTATGGTAGAATGTTCGTTAGCTATAGAAAATTATAATTTGTTCTCTAGAATTTATGATATTCTAAGTTGATTTAATAAGTTGCTAGGTCTTGTACATAAATAAAATGAAGTAAAGAAGAATAAATGATTTGATTAAGAATGATGTCCTTGTAGCATATTTACATTGGGTTTAACAAGTCAAAGGTACAAAGGAAATTTGTTCAATTTGGTGTCATGCTAACGTTGATGATTATAGAATTGTTTTATGTCTATTTGGTCTATGAATTACATTAATAGAAACTATGTATTTGGAACATTATTGTTTTCGATTGATAGTTTTACATGTTTAATTGCTTATTGTTATCTCTATGATTTTTAAATCCCTAGTATGTATGAATAATGATATATGATGTAACCAATGAGATAAACTTAGAAACCTTTATTAATGTGAATTGGACCATGAGGGAACTTGTGGGATTTATGTGTGGATGATTTGGATTGGGTTAATTCAATCTTCTGTTATACATCTTAGAAGAAGTTATTTAGACTTTTAATAAAGATAGATAACTATCATATTGTTTGTTAAGACATGTTTTCCAAAATAATATAGTTACTGTAATGACTTGTGTTGGTTTGTTTATGAAAACACATGTTGTTGGCGTGTTGTATTTGTAGTGTATGTTGTCTCCCTCATAAGTTCTAGAGATTAGTAAGCCTCTATTGCATATGTAAACCCTAGTTATAAAGTGTATGATACCATCTTGTGGTTGTATGTTTAAGTTCCAAACTACGAAGTCGCTGCGGTACATGTACATAGGCAAGGCCATCTTGGATGAGCCCTTAAGACATTAGGTCGGCCCCTTAGCACCTTAGGTGTGTCAATTTTATGCAAATGATATTTTTATTGTGTAATTAATAATTATGCAGAACTAATGTTTCATTAGATGTGCAGTTGAGATCTCTAAGCCATGTAGGATTCTGAAGCTAAGAATATACACATCTATCAACTGAGCAGCTTATTGGAGCAAAGAATATGTTTTCCACTATGCTAAGGGAGGGTATATGGTTCTTGTTATACTTGTTTATAATTGCATGAAAGATGTCTTGTTCCTAATTGAACTGACCTTTTATTATGTATTTGTAAATTAAGTTGTATCTTTCTTTATACCATTTATACACTAGTTAGCTAGAAACCAAATTGTAGCATTTGATCTGCAGTTGCCTCATTATAGAAGTGAGTAATATAGGCTCATTCAACTTGGTGTTGCAAAATAAACCTTTCTTGTTTATCAAACATGTATCTATTATCATACACGACAACTTCTTGTAATCCTTTATACATGACCTAAATGAATACTTATCTAATGTTATAATAGGGAATTGTATGTATATATTCATCTGTTGCAAATAGACTTAGAGTGATCTATGGTTGTTAGGTAACTCATAATGTTAGTTAGATCTTGTTAATTGGTAATGTAGCCATGTAATCCCTAGAGGTTAAAGCTTAACTGAAATGTATAAATAAACATGATTTGCATTCCATTGATCTCTCTCTCTCTCTCTCTCTCTCTCTCTCTCTATATATATATATATATATATATATATATATATATATATATATATATTTGTCTCTTGCATTGTTTTGTTGAGTTTTTCTCTAGGGTTTCGTGGCGAGGCATTACGTTTGGTATCAGAGCCAAGTTGCAGCACTAGGATCTCTGGTTAATGTTGTTGTTCATGTCTAGTATAAATGTACCTTGGTGTGTAATCCTTGAGTAGTTATGGAATTGTGTATGTAAATGTAATCTTTCCCTGTAAATGTGGGAAACCAGTAAATGTGCATTGGTTGAGTGTTGTGAATACCTTGTACTTGCTTTGTGTGCCCATGAGATGGTGATGCTAGGTACCCATCCATGGGGAATATGTGTATTTTAGGTGTGGAATTAACCATACCATTATGTGTGTTTGTATGTTTGTTACCTGATTGAGGGCCATCCCTTGTGTGGCAAATATATATAAGAGTAGCCAAAAGTTAGATTCATAGATTCTCTTCTTTTGGTTCTCTAGTCCCTTAGTCCATGAAGGGGTAGTAGCAGCCACAAAGTTCCTTGGGTGGAGTGTGTAGTGTATGCATATTGTGACGCAGAGCGGTTTCTCGCTCAACCGAACCTGAGGAAAAGTACTCACTACTTCCCCTTATGATGGATTAGGGTACTTGATCCATATGTGCTAGCCTAATCCCCACAATTCTTGAGCATCTGGATGGTATTTCTTGGATGATCATCTACCTTGTACGATATGCCACATGAGTTGTCAGTTGGGGGTCAAGGTCTAGGACCTGCATGGACAACCCAACTGGAACTATGTGATGACATGTGTCACCACTTGGTGGCTGGGGTCTAGGACCTGCATGGATAACCCAAGTGAGACCATGTGCCCAATCTATATTTTGAGGTCCAACATGTGGAGAGAGGTTTGTTACCCATGCTAAGATAGATTTCGTATCTGCACATGTTCCGACATGATGCAATAGGTACGATGCCACACCTCACTCATGTTCCAACACAGTGTTGGTGATGATGTCGTGTTGCTGATGGTAGTGAGTTGGGCTTGAGGACATGATGTCACATGCTTAGACACGTGAAGGTGCACTATGAGATTGTGTTATAGCCTACTTGTGTGATGAGCGTAATGGGGCCTTGCACACTTGTAGAGGGATACTCATGTTTTCTTTCGATAGTGTTTGGGTCGGTTAGCATATGGGTATGTCCTAGCCATGTATACCTCTAGCTATGGCAAGTACTTGTGTGTGTCTTTTCGATGAGGTGTCACTATGCGAGGTGTGTTCTGCACGTGCCTACTTCCACAGAGCCACAGACACACTACCATGTGGTATATAGCCAGTATGTGCCTTCTCTAGCTGGCGTATGATCATGCTGCACTGAGACACGATACAAAATGTGGCTGAGGTGCACATTCCATGTAGGCAACCAACGAGTGCATGGGCCACTTGTCTAGTCCATACCGCATGACGATGCGATGCAGGGTGTAGCTGAGGAGTACACTCTGAGACATGTGGATGGCATGTTTGTTCCGCACCACATGAGGGATACTACTATAGTCTGACGTTGTTCCCTCCTTCCTCGTTTAGTGGCTAGTATCTAGTCACATAGTGTTGTACAGTGCAACTTTGAAGATTGTGGACTTTCTCTATGGTTATTGATTATTTTCTATTGATTGTGAAGGTCGGTACTTTATTTCTATTTGATTTTGATGGTTTAGCCACACTTTGTGATCTTATTTACAAGTAACCCTCAGGTTACATTTGATTTAGTGTTGAAATTATGCACATTTCTTGCTTTATTGTTGAAATTGAATTTTTATTTAATCTTTCTTTATGACTGTGGTGGCTAAACTAGTTTATCCTTATTGTTTTGATGTCAGCCATGTGTTGTATTGTGATTCCTCTCCAAGGACATATGAGGCAAACTTGGTGAGTGTATACGAGGAAGCAGATGCAGGGAACCTTGAGGATGGGGGTATGTGAGGCTATTATACAGCTAAGACCCACTACCCACCTATGTGTGATGACTATCTCTTGGAGGCTAACCACCTTATACAATAAGAGAGAGGTCATTATGGCTTATTTGGATGGTCTCACCCTGTGAGTATGGCCTAACACCAATAAGTCACTGAGTGTGAGGTATGGATTATGTGAGATGGATTTTGGCTCTTGGCTCATGGATAATGCATCATGGATTAGTATGTTGCTTTCTGGTATCTAGATGGACTCATGTGTAGCCTTGTGATGTGATTTCTGGTGATATGAATTTGTGTGTATGTGAAGAATGTATGGTAAATCATGATAAATTATGTTTGTATTTAGTGTTGTACAATAATTAAAGTGAAATGTCTTGTTTCAAATGATGGATATTAATGGAAAATGTGTGTGTTACATGTAAAAATATGTTGAGATTTTGTAAAAATCTAGCATTCTGACCTATTGATGCATTTGAAATTGAATACTTTATATGTTATGATATGAGGATTTCTACTAGTTAGGATTAAAAAGGGTACAATATTTTCTTTGTCCTAAAAGAAACTGATGGGTGTCAATGCTAACATGTAAGGATTTTGAGTGGGTTATGCACTATGGAATCATTCTGATGGGTGTCAATGCTAACATGTAAGGATTTTGAGTGGGTTATGCACTATGGAAACATTTTTGAAATGCAACTCTTGATTGTGTTACTATTCTGACATTGAAAACTAGAAGGGTAGACTACGTTTGAAATGGAGTATATAAGTTTATATTTTATAAATCCTTTCCATAGGCAAACTAGTGTATATGATTTTATGAAATTAATCAGCTTTGATGTTGGTATTAACGTGTTATGTTTCCACCCTAGTTTGCGACTTCCAAGAGTAAGTCAAGTTTTAGCGGGGGAGGATGTAGTGTCCCTCCATTCTCACCGTGAATGTGCAGTTAATGATCATTGACTAAGTCTGACTCAGGTGTAGAATACTCTTTCCATGAAGAGGTATAGAGCATACTTGAAACTTATTTACTAATTACAATATTTTATTAATTGTATTGTTTTGGAGTAATTATTTATATGAGTTAGTATTGTTCCATAAGAAAATCATATATAGTTATTTTATGCTTTATCATTCCTAATTATTTTCTAATTTTAGTTAAACAAGAAGTGGTGGTTATCCACCTCTTTGATGGAATCTTTCCAGTTTTTGGGTCATTACTACTTTGTAGGTGTTACAGAAAGAAATTAATTTTATTTTCTATTTTATGTTATGAATATTTATTTTTATTTTCTAGTTTATGGAGCTAATTTTAGATTATGGAAGAAGAAGAGTTAGTGGGGTTGTCTTGTAATAGCTGGTAAGGTCGATACCTACTTTCTCACTTTTTTTATACCACCTAATAAATATATGAGATTCAGAATTCTAGAGGGGAGATAATGGGACATTATTCGAGGAAAGAAAGAAAAGAAAAGAAACAAGAAGTTCGGACAGGAGAGCAAGAAAACTTTGAAAGACTTTCGACCAGGTATGCAATGGTTTTCATTTCTGTATGAATATGCATGCATGAAATTTTTTTATGAATCTATGCACAAATCTTAATTCCCTCTTTAAAAGATTTTATCTGTGACTTTGGTGAAATGATTTATTTGTCAATATTTATGATATCATTCAAATTTGTTATATATATATATATATATATATAAATAACATGCATGGCTATATGTATCAATGTCAAAACCTTCATTCTAGCCATAGAAATTAATCTTTTTTTCCTGACCTACTTGTCTACTTGTGCCTACAATATCCTCTATAAGGACTCAATCCATCACTGATTAATTGATTTTGTAGGAGTTATTTAGTGAGCTCTCTCCAAACTGGTAGGCAATCGATCTTTCCTTAGGAATTAATCTTTTATTTTATCATGACAATCACAATATCATGTCAATCACAATATCTAGCAAATCACACTTCCATGAAATTTTTAAATCCTTTCCAACAAATCCATTTTGTGCATATTCTACAATTATTGCTTTCCACGTCGCTTGTGAGGCATTATGTCAAATAATTCATGCACTTTTACTATGTTTCCCCTGCCAATGTTCACATTGGAAATTTCCCTTCTCGTGCACCTTTAACTCTGTTGAAGACATTGTTTTCTAATCATTCAAGAAACAAAGACCAATATTTAGAAATATGGATGTGTTAGATTTTAAATCAAAACTCATATAAATCTATTTATCTTTCTTTTGATAAGGTTGTTAACTCATCCGCATTAGTTACAAATGAGCATTTTCTTCTCTACATAAGTAAATGATTCACGCATTTATGGGTCAAAGTTGTCCCACACCATAAACAAAAGATTCATGACCAAAAAAATCCTAAATTCATTGATTGTTCTATCGGTGTATACCTTCAACTTCCTCTGGCATTTCAATAGCATTTTGCTTAAAAGTTTCTAAAACCTTTTCAACAAATCCATTTTGTGCAAATCTGATAATCATTACATTCCTTGAGATAGAATCTCTTTGAGGCAAACTACCAAATCATTGTAAATCTATTTTGTATTACCCTATGATCATTGGATTTTATCAAACAGTCCACATACCTTGTCCTTGCATTCACATTTTATTTTGCAAGTATGTGTACCAGAGTTTTTCCATCTTAAACATCTGCCAAATGATGGCGTTGAAACTTTATGTTTAATATTGGCTAAAAATACCGTTTAAACCTTCTTTAAAGTTAATGTATATGACTACCATTTATTAATGTTAATTCTGCATATATCTTTATGTTTAAAACTGCCAAATAATGGCAATGATTTCGCTTCCTTTGAAATTTGATGGGCATTCAGTCCACTTAAACACACTGCACCCAAGACCTCCATTTAAGCATTCTTATCCACAATTGCATGATACGATCAAAGAAGGTAATAAAATTCAAGTGTAAACCTTTCAAATAGAGTAATTCAAAGGCATTGCTTGTGATCTTTACATTCTTAAAGTGTCACATTACTTAGTAATGATTCCTTTGCATTCTTATGGTGTTACAGTATTTGGCAGTTATAAATGTTTTCAAATCATAAAGGATTCCATTTTCTTTCTTAAGAGATTCTATTTGTTTTTATTGTGAATCGATTTATTTCCTAAATCATAAAATATGTTTTATTTAGAAATGAAGAGAATCCACCGAATTCTCTCTTTAAACATTTTATACTAGAAACTTAAATCTTCCTTATTAGAAAAATATTTGTTCTTTAGAATCATATTAGAATAGAATTATTCCTTTTGGATTATTTTTATTTTATATATTGTACTAGAATTTTATATTCTATATTAAAAGAAAAGTAAGAAAATAATTTATTTTGTAAAAAGTATTTATCTAGTTATATAGAAAGTTACTATCTTGTATGTATTAAAAAAAATGATTTTTATCTTCTATTTTTTAATAGAAAATTATTTTAAAATTTAATAAATAAGAGATTTTCCTTTAGAAATTGCTTATGCGTTATTCAAAGTAATATTACTCTTTAAGGAATATCATTTCTTCAATGGAATTATTTAAATTTAGTTTAATTATTAATTTTAATAGAGTAGGAAATTAGGATTTTTTTTCTAAAGATGTATATTTTTTCTTTGATCTGTGGCAGTTTGTTTTGCAGGTTGACATCTCTTTAACAGTCTTCACCTAATACTTGGTTGATGCCCAATGATCTATGTCCTGCACCATTACATTAGCTCTTGCTAAGTTGATAGAGTCTCTTTTGACTCCTTCTACATTATCCACCTCTTTTGGAGTCAGAGTTGTTATTGGCTGATTCCAAGCAAACTCCAAGTCCATCTTGGCCACCTTTTGCCGACCTCGTTTGTAGGTCCATTTCAAAAATTATTCACAATTGGATTCTTTCAATGGTCTTCTACATTGGATTCTACATTGGATTCTCCATTGGATTTTGCATTGGAGTTTGATGTAGGAGCATACCAAGTTGAAAGGAAATCTTGCATCAACCAAAAACATTTGATTTCTTTTTTTTTCTTAGATTTCAGTCAGTTCAATTTCAGTAGATTGCACTACATTCTATTGCATGATCATTTCATAGCTCATAGAATAGGATAAAGACTCTACACTATGTCATCTACATCATATCCATATGTCGCGAGATTTTAATTGTCTACGAAAAGTTATCGCTATTAAAACATTGTCAAAACTCACAGAATAGTGCATTCAACACTCAGTATGAGCATATAGAGTTGGTCACACCTTCCTGTGACTTATGGAGGCAAATGGAACATCTCATGAGATAGTTTGGGACCAAAGATATCTTCATTCAGAACCGCAGTATGTTCCTTCCTAACGTGGAGCACTACCACATGATTAAGGCCAACTTACACGTTTCATCAACCATCAGCTTTTGGAACCTCTTAAGGCTGATGCGGAGCATTCCTTGAGCTAGAAGCTAATATATAAACATTCATTAGATGCATTAGGAGAGTAGTGAATATGATAGAAAGTTTTTAGTCTTTAGTAGTGGATTTTGTGGAAGGCACTTCAAAGCTATATCTTTCATATAATTTGCCAGAGGACAGGCCTGTGAGCCCATAGTTGTTCGCATATTGCCAACATGAGAAGATTGTAATTGTTCAAGCTATTGAATCAAGACATTTCTATTTGTTATTTTATTTTTTGTGTTTCTGATTGTGTTTACTCTAAGGCTACACAGTAGGACAATCCTATTTCTAGACCCTCCATCCATGATTGCACCAAGTGGTATTCGAGAAAAGTTTACGAATTGTTTAGGAGAGAAAGCATTCCAATAGATCTTGAAGTGAACAGATCACCAACTTGAGGCAGTCTACATGTGTTTGTTAATAGAGCACTAATTTTGAGGTAGTTGCAACCTTGTAGTTAGATCGCCGAGTTGCAACCTTGTAGTCAAATCACTGAGTTAAAGTAGTTGCACCGGGTCCAAGGAAGAGATGCCACCAAGGAGGATGCCTCTTATGGGCAATATTTTTGGAAGAATGGAAGAAATGATAGAGATTATGAGAATAATGAAAGTTAGATTGCATGTTTTAGAAGAGGATAGAATGAGAGGTCTAAACCCTAGACATGAGGATGAGAGTGATGATGATGAATTAAGAGTTCAAGCTGCCAACCAAAATGAAGAAACCCTAGAAGAAGAAGAATCAGATTAGGTAAAGATATTGAAAGCTATTTCTAAGATTGGTAAGAGACCTAGGATGGAAATTTCAAACTATGCCAGAAATTTGAACCCTGAGGAGCTGATTGATTGGACAAATGACATGGAGGAATACTTTGAATATGAGGAAATAGAAGATCTAGAAAGAGTGAGATTTACAAAAACTACATTGAAAGGACATGCTGCTATTTGGTGGAAAGAAGTTCAATTGGATAGAAATAGGAGAGGAAAAGAGAAAATCATAAAATGGGATAGGATGGTGACAAAATTAAAAAATGAGTTCATACAGTCTGCTAACTATGAGTTCAAATTTTTGAAGATATTGCAAAACATAAGGCAAAAGGAGAAGACAGTGAAAGAGTGCACTAAAGAGTTCTGCAAGATAAATATTAGGACTAGACATAGTGAAGAAAGCAAGGAGAAAGTGTTGCAGTACATAAATGGACTAAAGATAAACATTCAAGAAGAACTAAGTTTGGTAAGGATGACAATAGTGGAAGAGGCACATCAATTTGTGTTTAAAATTGAAGAAAAATTGAATAAGTGACATGAGCAAAGATAGAGAGGTAGAGGAGGAAAATTCTAGAGAGGTAGAACACAATGCGGAGAAGGAAGACCATATGTGGAGAAAAGCAAGTAGAGTAGCCCATACCACAAAGAAGAAAGAGACAACAACTCATACCATCGAGGAAGAGATGATAGAAATTTATACCGCAATAACATAAGAAGTCATAATTCTTACCACAATGAAGGATACTAGAGAGATGGAAGAGGGTTTGATAAGAGATCATTTAAAGGAACCTATTTCAAGTGTGGAGGCAAAGGACACCGAGTATTTGAATGTCATTAAGGGAATACCAACAAAAGGATAGAGAATGGTGCAAGAGCAACATATGTGGAGGAAGAACCAGTTGGATCACCTAGTTCAATAGGGAAACTGAAGAAGGGTGAATCATTAGTCACGAGGAGAGCTTTGTTCCAAGCAGAAACAATTGAGGAGCCACCATAAAGGAAACATTTGTTCTAGACCAGATGCAAATCAGGAGGTAAATGTTGTAAGGTTATCATTGATAGTGATAGTACATAAAATTTACTTTTAGAAGAAATAGTGAGGAAGCTGAATTTGGAGAGGTTGAAACATCTAAATCCCTACAAGATAGCATGGATCCAAGATGAGCAAAACATACTGGTGAGTGAACAATATTTGGTGAAATTTCATATAAGATATTATAATGTTGAGGTATTGTGTGATACTATGCCAATGGATGTATGTCATATATTATTGGGAAGATCATGGCAGTATGATAGAAAGGTAATACATGATGGAAGAAAGAATACATATACTATAACATCAAATGAGAAAAGACATATCTTGATACCTTTGGAAGTGGAGAGCAAAAGTGAAGTATATGGCAATGCTAGGATTTGTTTAGTGGATGGAAGGAAGTTTTTGGATAGATTGAGACATGGGAACATGTGTTTTGCATTGATTCTAAAGAAATACAATACCCAAAGTGTAGAAATTGCTACCGCAAAAGAAGAGGAATCACTATAATGTTAGGGAAGGTGTCTCAACCTTGCAACTATAGAAGGTTAGTATTCTTCCTAGTTTTGGTCTTTTTGAATACCCTTTACCTTGAAGAATGGTTTAGAACTTTCAGAGTTTCCAAAAGAGATAAAAATGCTAGGGCTTACTATGTTTAGTAACTCTACATTTGAGCTCAGATGGACCTGAAATTTTCCCAAAAGGTGAAGAATTGCTAAGTAAATATCTCAGGTGAGTTTAGACTCAAGATCATACCTAGATTGTGAGATATTAAAGTTTCTATTTTTTGAAACTGTTGGAAAAAGTTTTGAACTTAGTTTTGAGGCACTTAGAGGTCCCTAAACACCCTAAAAGTTGTCATAACTAGTGAAACGGGTTATATCTTGATAGTTATCTTCATGATCTTTCCTACGCATCAAACAATTCATCAATCGGACACCTGGATCAAAAGTTATGGCCTCCATACATTGGACCTCCTATTTTTGGGGAATGTGAAAATGTGTTGGACACTTAAAAGGGCTATAAAGGGGAGAGTTACATGTGTTGGTGTGTGATTTGGCACATCACAAGGCATCTTTGATTGGAGATAATTTGGGTGCCACTTTTGGGTGGTTTTGGCTCATGGATTTGTAATTACTGTTGATAGTTTATTGTATTGTATCTCCTATTTATTAGAAGCTTGAGATGGAGGTTTTGTGTAAGAGTCATATAGATGTTGAGTTGCCTCTAGATCTATGGTTGGTTATACTCCTATGAAAGCTTGCTCTACAACTATATTGTAATCTTCTTGATTCTTGAATACTATATTGGGTGGCATTTAAATGTGGGGTTTTTTACTTGAATGGGTTTTCCCCACATATATATTGTGTTGTGAGTTTTATATTTGCATTTGGATATTGTTAGTACCTTTTTGTTAATGTGCATCTTAATCTGTAACTGTAAAAGTAAAAATTTGCATAAATCTTTTAGTAGATCAGTGTAGGAAGTGTTTCAGCATACTTTGCTTCCTTTCAGTTGGTATCAAAGCCTGATCACCTTTTGTTCTAGTTGTTGGGTAGAGGGTTTTTTGAGCTGATATTTATTTAAGTGGGAGCTTGTGCAAAGGATTTTGAAATGTTTGTTGCAGGAAAGTGATGGTGAGCACATCTAGGAGGTTTGATATAGAGAAGTTCAATGGAGTCAACTTTGAGTTGTGGAAAATCAAGATGAAGGACTTATAGGTGGATAGGGATATATGGCTCATAGTATCTGAAACCATGTCATCGAGCATGAAACAAGAAGATTGGGATCTAATGGATTAGAAGGCTAAGGGTCTGATAAGACTTTGTTTGGATGATTCAGTGCTCTTGAATATCCATGAAGAGAATACTACAAAAGATCTTTGGAAGAAGCTTGGAGATGTTTATAAGGCTAAATCCTTGGTGAACAAGTTATTCCTATGAAATACATTATATTCTTTGAGGATGGAATATGGAGGATCTATCACTGATCACTTGAATACATTTAATATGCTTGTTGCCCAATTGACCTCTGTTGGTGTGAAGATGGAGGAGGATGATGTATGATATTACTATGTTCCTTACCAGATTCATGGGACCACCTTGTTATGGCCATTGGGAGTACCACTACCACCTTCAAGATGGATGAAGTGGTTTCTTTGTTATTGTGTGAAGAGATGCAAAGAAAGTCTTCGGAGTCAGCTTAGGAGGCTCTTGTGGTTCGTGGTAGATCTAAAGAGAAGGGAAAGAAAATGGATAATAAGAAGGAAGAACAAGGAAGATCCAAATCCCATGGGAGATCTAAGTCTCCCAAAAAGTCCAAGGCTCCATGTTGGAACTATGGAAAACATGGTCACTTCCATAAGGAGTGCAAGGAGGAGAAAAAGAAAAGAAGAACTATGACTCAGATTCTGACAAGTCCTCTTAGGATGAAGGAGAAGCATTTGTCACTACCTTGGCAACCCATGCATTTCAGGATGTGTGGCTTATTGACTTTGATGCATCTTTTCACATGACCTCACATCAATGTTGGTTTTCAAAGTATGAGTGTAACGCCCCGCCAAGGAACCCCGGAGACAACACAACTATGCTATACAAAAAGGACAATTTTTTTTAAAAGAAAAAAATAACAAAGAAATGTAAATCATATCTATTCTAAGTTTAGATTTGTCTTCTAGGGTTCCACAGCTGCATTACTAACAAAACTATTAACAAGATCTCAACATACATCATGAATTAACTAACAACAATAATTCATTCTAAATCTATTGCATTAAATGAATAAACACTTGCATTTCCATTTTATATCATCAGATAAGTGATCATCAAGATCATGTATAAAGAACTACTAGTGCATATACAATTTCCTTTACATAAAAGTACATCATTACTTCATTGACACTATCACTTTTTCTGATTACATGGGGATACATACATCAAATTACAGTACATGATTCTATTGACATGCAAGACTAGAACATGAACATAAGTTACTGTCTCCTCAAGCTAGAACAAGATCTAGAATCTGCTACATGAGATATATTCTTCTCGCACACGATCAACAACAAAGAAAACCAATGGAGATAAAGGCACAACCACCCGACCATGTGGAAGCCTAAGGTCCACCCCCCATGCTAGGAGATAACATAAGGTCCCACTACAGCAAAGAGTCAAGAAGATAGTAGGCTAATAGGTGCAAGGTCTACACATGACTCTAATACAACACAGGTCAATATGACCAACATAAGCAACTCAAACATCACTTCCAAAGGCATTCACACAACAAATGGGGAAAACACAACTAGAGAATGCTAGGCTGTAGTAGAGAAGATTGTCATCGCAAGGTCCTAACATGGGTTACCCTAACAGTCTCTCACCAAATGCCAGCCCCCATCTATGGTTACCCTGACAGTCTCTCACTGGATGCCGGCCCCATAGGGTGACACATGTAGAACCAACATTCCTTTCGTGAGGACAAGGAAGTTAATTTTTCCAACCAAGCCTTCTCAACCCATCCTTAGTCTAAACAAGCACCACAGGCATGGGTGAGGGATCCAATTATCTTGTTTAATGTGAACAACTACCCCACCCCCTAGATTTATTATTAAGTTATCACTTGATTACCAACTGTCAATGGATTACCCTAGCAAGCCACTTTGGGCCCCGGCCCCACATTGAAAGCCACTCCCCATTCACTGCATCTAGATTCTCAAAGCCCATAACACCATCCAAGCATGATTTATCACATTTCTCATCATGATGCATTTACAACATATGATATACATCATCTCACATTATCATATACCAAAATCCTTATACATAAACAAGAGACATCATGTTCTTATAACTTCATTATCTCAAGACACCTATCAAAACAATACATGAAATCAAAACATAAACATCCTAGGCCTCTGAAAATGAAACAACTCAGGTCAATGTAGAATCATACTGACCAAGAAAACATAACTAACAAATTACCCACAAATTAAATTTCATAACCTTATTACAAGCAAATTGCAATCATTAGCATCAACCCAACTTATAATTAATTTATGTTTATTTTAAAGACTAATCGATGATATCGAATTACAATTAATAATGTCATTACAAGTAAATTAATATTATCAAATTCAAAACATAACTTGTAATTTGTTTATGTTTATATTAAGGATAAATCAACAAACTACATTTAAATAACTAAATAAGAATATTCGTTAAATCTATATTTAGCAAATTTAAAAGATATAAACATAAATATAAATATACTCCTTTCTATTCTAGAGAGAATAATTAACTTCCAAACCATAAGACTTTGATTATCCGGGTTCGAGAGCCTCCTTAATATTCTCTTAAATTTAAACAAAATATGAGGATATAGTTATATTTAAATATCAAAATGCATATAAATATAACTATAATAACTATTATGCAGCAACCATTAGAATATAATGCAAGTTGGATAAATATCTACTTTATAGTTTAAATCCCAACCCTAATATTAATATTTATTAAGGAACCCCTAATTATTTATTAAGGGAGCCCTAATTACTATTACTTTAGGGAAACCTAAAAAGATTTTATACAAGGCACATAAACTGTTTAATTCTGGCTATGTATTAAATGTATTTATTGAATAGTCATTAGAAACTTTCAAACGAATGCAACTGAGAGATGTAAAACCAAAATCAACAACCTTTGCTAGAGTTTTGCCAATGCGTGCCAAAATGGGATATTTGGAATGGGTTTTGGGCATTTTACACGCATAATGTAGATATTATCATTGGAAAAAGCTTGATGGAAATGTATACAAAAACTGGACGTATAGACAAGGCTCATGAACTATCTGACAGACACCTCAAAGAGACATCATCTCATGGATTTCAATGATTGTAGAATATGCATAGATTGATTTAATAAGGCTGCTCCCTAATTTATGAGTCAATGACACACTCTAGAACACATTCTAACATTATAAGCTTCGTCGGGTTTATAGGTGCATGTTGCCACACAGATGTAGTGGATGAACTAAACAAACTTCAATCACATTTGTAACCTTATTGCAATATGCCTACAGTTAATCATCATGTGCACTTGGTTGACCTTGAGAACACCCTAAACTTGACATGAATGCAAGCTATAACCTGCGGTGGTTGTATAGATGTCTCTTCTTGGTGCCGGCAAATCGCATGCGAATGTAGGCTAAATTTATTGGTTAAAAAGACTTTAGAAACTTTGAAACAAATGCAATTGCAAATTTTTCAAGATGTGCACACTATGGATTTCTTGAAATACTTTAGAAACTATCATACAATTGAAATCTATAGGTGTAAAGTTAGATGCCTCATCCTTTGCCAGCATTCTTGATGCTTGTGACTGAATGGGGCTTGGAAACGGGTATGGGCATCCATCAAGCATGAAGGATGGAAGAAATCTATCAAATAATGTAGTTACAATGGCCCTACCAGACAAGTATGCAAAATGTAGGAGCATGCACAAGGCATGCGAGCTATTTTGCGAATGTATCAAAGAGATGAAATCCCTTGGAATGCAATGATGGCAGGATATGTACAAACTGGATTTATTAAAATGGCTTTAGAAACTTTCAAGCGAATGCAATGGATAGGAGTAAAGCCTGATTATGAACCTTTGCCACACCTGCCGACTTCTATATAGATGTTAGAGAGAAGAATAGAAGTCGTGCATCATTTTTAGGATCCAAATCAAAAGCAACCATACTCTAATCCTATATTCATATGCGATCTACAGTATCAAGAAAACACATGTAATGCCCTTCAAAGTGTTGTGGGTCATGGTGCCATTCAAATATCATAAAATAGAGTATATGTGCTTATTGGTTGACAAACATAAGATCTCTAATGGTATACAGTAATGCAGATCAAAGTTATCAAGAGGAAATAAATCATAAATATAGGCAACAAAAAATGCAATGCCGTAATATTTGGCTAAAGAGGATGCAAGTAACAGAGCATGCAATAATGGATTTATTGAAAAGGCTTCAAAAGAAAACTGAGATAAAATATAGAAATCAATGGAACCTGGATCCCAAATGCTTAATTGGTTGAAGATTTCATGCCAAGATCAATTTCTACAACTGCATACCAATCTCTCCAGTCTCCAAATGAGGATTCCCAATCCACCACCAATTCTCCTAAAAATGATTTTTATAGAGAGAAATCCCCAAATTTTTCTAGATGGTTCCTCCCAAAAAACAAATCCCCAAATCTCACAACCCCCACACATTTTACAGAAATCTCAACACAAATTCTCATGCCAAAATCCATTAATGACACCAAAACCCATCTTTTTCTTTCTCACATTTTGCAAATAGATTTAATTTACAACCTTACAATATAATTTTTATTTTATTTATTTTAATATTTATTATATATTTATTTTATGATAACTTATTATTATTTATAAATTTATTTTTATAGTCATTTATAAAAGCACGTTCTTGTTTATTTACATTTAATAATCATCTTTATAATTCTATTTTTATAAAACTTTATTTATTTCATTATTATTATTATTATTTATTGACCTTAACCTCCATTATAATATATTTTCCATAAACTTAAATTTACATATAAGCATTTATATTTATTTATCAAAAGTGCCCTCTTGACTTAATAATTTTAATTTAATGTAGCAATTAACCAAAATATTAATCAAACAATTACAACCTAAATAATCCAAATGCCGAACAATACCTGACCACTATGCATGATCGAAAAGAATGACCACAACAACAGTGACTAGCTATCATGCCCATACCGACCACACTGACTGGATGCAAAACTTAATACTCATCTTTTTCAAGGATGATGGGTAAGCTAGGGGAGCTTACATTATCTCCATTCAACAATTTCCATTAGGTTTAAGGCATGCTCAGACCTATCAATTCAAGTAGAGTCGATGCCTAATACCTGTAACCTGTAGCAAACAAAATAGTTGAACATATAGATATATAATCATATAGTCAAACACACTGTGAAAGGAAATCACAACATAGTAGGGTACTCGCGCATGAGTAATGTGACACTATCCCTTTCACCAGACACACCAAACAAGTAACCACATCATGCATAACATTTAGTTGTTTAATGGACAAGATAGAAAAATCAGTTACATAACGATCAAATACGAGCAATCACCAAATAATAACATCATAACCATATTCAAATAAACACATAAAGCTTAGAATTAAATTAATCCACATCATCTAATATGTCCATAAAGCTTTCATAACATATGCATAACTCAAGTAAATACCAGTAACACCAAAGTATCATCGAATGTCATCATAGCAGTAGGTCTAACATCAACAAAGTATCATCAACTAACATCATAATAGTGAATCCGTCATCAAGCAAAATGTCATAATGTCTAGTCCTAATAGAACAACTATCTGTCTAACAAAAAGCAAAATTAGGGGCACTACATCCTCCCCCCTTGAATCAGGCTTACTCCTGGAAGCCCGCAAACAAGTGTGGATATAACTCTCACATCTGGGATGCATCCTCCCAAGTAGCTGAAGCCTCATCATTAGGATACCACTGGACCCTTACCTACTCTACATCTCTACCCCTGAGGGCAAGTCTCATATGCTACAAAATGCCTACGGGCTCCAAAGCCAGCTACCTATCATCTACCTATAAAGCCTTCTAGTGAAGAACATGAGAAATATCTAGATAATATGGCTTGAGAACAAAAACATGAAATACATAATGGATGCGCGATAGACTGGGCAGCAAAGCAAGAGCTGCAAACCTCTGACAAAGTAATAGGCTCAGACCATTCTATGATGTCCTAGATCTTCGAAGGATCCATAGAAATGCCCTCTCCAGAAATAACATGCCCCAAATATCTCACCTATGTTTGAAAGAATTCACACTGCCAAATTTGCATATAGCTGATTCTCTCTCAGACACTACAAAACCTGCCAGAACTGCTCCTTGTGCTCCTCCATAGTCCTTGAATAAATCAATATGTCATCCAAGAACACAAGGACAAATTTGTCGAGGTAGGTGCAGAATACACCATTCATCAGGCTCATAAACATAGACGGTGCATTCGTCAACCCAAATGGCACAACAGTGAACTCATAGTTCCCATAACGAGTGCAAAATGCTATCTTATGAATGTCTGCCTCAAAGATACATAACTGATGATACCCCAAATTTAGTTCAATCTTTGGAAACACCTTATCCCCCTTAATTTAATCAAAGAGATCATCAATCTATGGCAAGGGATATCTGTTCTTCACAGTCACCTTATTCAGCTATCAATAGTCAATACACAACTGAAGGGATCTATCCTTTTTCTTCACAAAAATGATAGGTACCCCCCAAGGAGAGACACTAGGACAAATAAACCCCTTTGCTAACAACTCCTCTAACTGCAACTAAAGCTCCTTAAGCTTCTGAGTGGTCATCTGATATGGACCTCGTGAGGTAGGTTTTGCTCTGGGAACAAGATCTCTCCTAAAATCAATGTCACACATAGGTGGCATTCTCAGAATCTCACTGGGAAAGACATCTGCATACTCCTTAAGGATAGGATGATTTTCAAGGGACACCTCTCAACTCTCCCCTAACTCCAAATCATTAACCGTCACGACAAACAACTAGCAACCCGGACGCATACATCTCCTTAGCTACATGGCAGAAATCATACGTAAGGAGATGGGCCTCTGAATGCCAACTACCTATACCTCGCTATTTGAATCATCCAAACACTGCACTAACTTATGTTGGCAATCTATCACTGCTCGATGAGCATCTAACCAATCCATACCCAACACTATATCATAAGATCCTAGGGGTATGATACATAGATCCACCATGGTAAAGAGAGAACCAATCCTCAAACCACAACCATACATGAGGGATTCTACTGCTATTCTAGCTCCAGAGGCCAATTTCACCTACCACCTAACATCCTACTTTGCTGCCACCAATCCATAGTGCTCCACTAAAGAAGGGGAAATGAAAGAATTAGAAGCACCAGAGTCAAAAAGGATGGAAATACCAATACCTTGCAACACACCTGTAGTCTCCACAACTATATGTTGATGCTCTGTTTGGCAGTTATCAACCACTGCAAACACCTTGTGAGACCTGCCTACATCACCCACAGTTGGCTTTGAGGCTACTAGCCTCTAACTAAATCCTGTAATGTTCTTCTATGGACACTGCCTGGTTATATGGCCTTGCTAGCCACAAGAGAAACATCTTGTACCTCTACCATATCCTCTACCACATAAGGGTGTATTGGACTACTGAAAACTACCTCTAATAACTATAGACTATGTGTTTTGAGCTAGCTGATCAAAATGATTATGCTTGTTTTGCAGCCAACTCTAATTTTTCCTAGACTAAAACCTACTACCCTGTAGAGACTGAGAATTCTTTAGTTTCAATAGGGAATACTTCTGCTGCTGTTGCTCACCCTTAGTGGGTGCATGATTGCTCCTAGAAGAACCAGCTGCCTCAGACTGACCACCACAACACCTGAAGCTGTCAGAGGTGCACTACCAATCTACACGCCTGTATGACCCCCTAGAGCCATGGCCAAATTCTCCTCTACCAGTTGAGCCTTCTCGATTTCCACCTCCATGGTCTTGAACTCAAAGACATGAACTTATCCACTAATATGAGCATTCAAGCCCCTAATGAAGTGTTGAACCAACATGGCCTCATCATTGCCAATACCTACATACTACATAAGCTCATAGAACCTATGCTCATACTACTCCACCGATATAGCCATCTGCCTCAACTCATGAAAATCATTAGTATGTCACTACCTCTAGTGATCTGATAGAAAATGAGCTCTGAACCTCTCCAAAAATAATTCCCAAAAAACTGTGCCAATATCCAAATGTAATTTTTGCTCCTCCAACTGCCACCGTGTAGAAGCAAAACCTCTAAGGTGTAAGATGGCACATCTTGCCTTGGTGTTACTACCATACAGATGCATGGCAAAACACCTGTCCAAATCTATCAACCAAGTCTCCACCTCTAAATCACCACTAGAACCATCAAAAGTGGGAGGACGTGCCCTCAAGAGGTCTCTCATGTGACCTGCTAAGATAGCGTCCTGCTCTACTATAATCTCTCTCCTCCTCGGAGACCTTTCTCTTTCCCTTTCCATCTGCTGATCAACCTCTTGTCTAGGGCCTAGGCAAGCAAGGACCTCCTCAAGCAAATGATGCAACTTATCTCCCTCAAGCTGACCCTGATTCTCTAGATTCTGACCCTCACTTTTGTAAGAACTCTCATGAGGAGAACTAGGAGGAGGGCTACCACCACCAACTCCCCCACATCCCCTACCTCAACCTCTAAGCATCTTCCTACACAAACACTACCAAAGAAGAACCTCAAGTTGTTAGGTGAGGATGACAAAAAGGGGAAAACATAATCTCCAGAATCTAAGCAACTAGGACAACATAATGAGCTCAGATAAAACCAAATTACCCAGTGTTAAAATGTGGCTCTGATACCAAGTGTAACACCCCACCAAAGAACCCCAGAGACAACACAACTATGCTATACAAAAGGACAATTTTTTTTTAAATAAATAAATAACAAAGAAATGTAAATCATATCTATTTTAAGTTTAGCTTTGTCTTCTAGGGTTCCACAGTTACATTACTAACAAAACTATTAACAAGATCTCAATATACATCATGAATTAACTAACAACAATAATTCATTCTAAATCTATTGAATTAAATGAATAAACACATACATTTCCATTTTATATCATCAGATAAGTGATCGTCAAGATCAAGTATAAAGAACTACAAGTGCATATACAACTTCCTTTACATAAAAGTACATCATTACTTTGTTGACACTATCACTTTTTCTTATTACATTGGGATGCATACATCAAATTATAGTACATGATTCTATTGCCATAAAAGACTAGAACATGAACATAAGTAACTGTCTCCTCAAGCTAGAACAAGATTTGGAATATGCTACATGAGATACATTCTTCTCGCACATGATCAATAAAAAAGGAAACCAATGGAGATAAAGGCACAACCACCCAACCATGTGGAACCCTAAGGTCCACCCCCCATGCTAGGAGATAACATAAGGTCCCACTACAACAAATAGTCAAGAAGATAGCAGGCTAATAGGTGCAAGGTCTACACATGACTCCAATACAACATGGGTCAATATGAACATCACAAGAAACTCACCAGAAGATTGTAGAGAAGAGTGTCATTGCATGGTCCTAACATGGGTTACCCTAATAGTCTCTCACCAGATGCCAGCTCCCATCTATGGTTATCTTGATAGTCTCTCACTAGACATCGGACCCATAGGATGACACATGCAGAACCAACATTCCTTTCGTGAGGACAAGGAAGTTGATTTTTCAAACTAGGCCTTCTCATCCCATCCTTAGTCTAAACAAGCACCACAAGCATGGGTGAGGGATCCAATTATCTTGTTTAATGTGAATAACTACCCCACCCCCTAGATTTATTATTAAGTTATCACTTGATTACCAACTTTCAATGGGCTACCCTGGCAAGCCACTTTGGACCCCGGCCCCACATTGAAAGCCACTCCCCCTTCACTGTATCTAGATTCTCAAAGCCCATAACACCATCCAAGAATGATCTATCACATTTCTCATCATGATGCATTTACAACATAGGATATACATCATCTCACATTATCATATACCAAAATCCTTATACATAAACAAGAGACATCATGTTCTTATAACTTCATTATCTCAAGACACCTATCAAAACAATACATGAAATCAAAACATAAACATCCTAGGCCTCTGGAAACTAAACAACTTAGGTGAATGTAGAATCATACTGACCAAGAAAACATAACTAACAAATTACCCGCAAATTAAATTTCATAACCTTATTACAAGCAAATTGCAATCATTAGCATCAACCCAACTTATAATTAATTTATGTTTATTTTAAAGACTAATCGACGATATCAAATTGCAATTAATAATTTCATTACAAGTAAATTAATATTATAAAATTCAAAGCATAATTTGTAATTTGTTTATATTTATATTAAGGATAAATCAACAAATTACATTTAAATAACTAAATAAGAATATTCGTTAAATCTATATTTAGTTAAATTTTAAAAGATATAAATAGAAATATAAATATACTACATTGTATTATAAAGAGAATAATTAACTTCCATACTATAAGACTTTGATTATCTGGGTTTGAGAACTTCCTTAATATTCTCTTAAATTTAAACAAAATATGAGGATATAGTTATATTTACATATCAAAATTCATATATTTATAACTATTATACATCAACCATTAGAATATAATGCAAGTTGGATAAATATCTACATTATAGTTTAAATCCCAACCCTAATATTAATATTTATTAAGGGAACCCTAATTACTATTACTCTAGAGAAACCTAAAAAGATTTTATACAAGGCATGTAAACTGTTTAATTCTGGCTATGTATTAAATGTATTTATTGAACACTCATTAGAAACTTTCAAACAAATGCAATTGAGAGGTGTAAAACCAAAATCAACAACCTTTGTCAGCATTCTTCCAACGCGTGCCAAAATGGGAGATTTGGAACAAGTTTTGGGCATTTTAAGTGCATAATGCAGATATTATCATTGGAAAAAGCTTGATAGAAATGTATAAAAAAATGGGACGCATAGACAAGGCTCATGAACTGTCTCACAAACACCTCAAAGAGACATCATCTCATGGATTCAATGATTGCATAATATGCACATATCGATTTAATAAGATTGCTCCCTAATTTATGAGTCAATGAGACACTCTGGAACACATTCTAACATTGTAAGCTTCACTGGGGTTATAGGCGCATGCTGCCACGTAGATTTAGTGGACGAACTAAACAAACTTCAATCACATTTGTAACCTTATTGCAATATGCCTACAGTTGATCATCATGTGTGCTTGGTTGACCTTGAGAACACCATAAACTTGACATGAGATGCCAGCTATAACCTACAGTGGTTGTATAGATGTGTCTTCTTGGTGCTGACAAATCACATATGAATATAAGCTAAATTTATTGGTTGAAAAGACTTTAGAAACTTTCAAACAAATGCAATTACAAAGATTGCAAGATGCACACACTATGGATTTGTTGAAAGAATTTAGAAATTATCATACAATTGAAATCTACAGGTGTAAATTTAGACTCCTCATCCTTTTCCAGCATTCTCACTGCTTGTGACTAAATGGGGATTAGAAATGGGTATCGGAATCCATCAAGCATGAAGGATAGAAGAAATCTGTCAGATATTGTAGTTGCAACAACCCTACAAGACATGTATACAAAATGTAGGAACATGCACAAGGCACGCAAGCTATTTTGTGAATGTCTCAAGGAGATGAAATCCCTTGGAATGTAATGATTGCAGGATATGTACAAAATGGATTTATTAAAAAAGATTTAGAAACTTTCAAGCGAATGCAATGGACAGGAGTAAAGCCAGATTCTGAACCTTTGCCACACCTGCTGACTTCTGTATAGATGTTAGAGAGAAGAATAGAAATCGTGCATCATTTTTAGGATCCAAATCAAAAGAAGCCATACTCTAATCCTATATTCATATGCAATCTACAGTATCAAAAAAACACATGTAATTCCCTTCAAAGTGTTGTGTGCCGTGGTGCCATTCAAATATCATAAAATAGAGTATATGTGCATATTGGTTAACAAACATAAGATCTCTAATGGTATACAGTAATGCAGATCAAGGTTATCAAGAGGAAATAAATCAGAAATATAGGCAACAAAAAACAAAATGCCATAATATTTGGCTAAAGAGGATGTAGATGATAGAGCATGCAATAATGAATTTATTGAAAAGGCTTCAAAAGAAAAGTGAGATAAAATATAGAAATCAATGGAACTTGGATCCCAAATGCAAGTAACTGGCTAAATATTTGATGCTAAGATCAATTTCTACAACTACATACCAATCTCTCCAGTCTCCAAACGAGGATTCTCAATCCACCACCAATTCTCCCAAAAATGATTTTTACAGAGAGAAATCCCCAAATTTTTCTAGATGGTTCCTCCCAAAAAGTAGATCCCCAAATCTCACAACCCCCACACATTTTACAGAAATCCCGACACAAATTCTCATGCCAAAATCCATTAATGACAATAAAACCAATCTTTTGCTTTCTCACATTTAGCAAATAGATTTAATTTACAACCTTACAATATAATTTTTATTTTATTTATTTTAATATTTATTATATATTTTTTTTATGACAACTTATTATTATTTATAAATTTATTTTTATAGTCATTTATAAAAGCACATTCTTGTTTATTTACATTTAATAATCATCTTTATAATTTTATTTTTATAACACTTTATTTATTTCATTATTATTATTATTATTATTTATTGACCTTAACCTCCATTATAATATATTTTCCATAAACTTAAATTTGCATATAAAAATTTATATTTATTTATCAAAAGTGCCCTCTTGACTTAATAATTATATTTTAATGTAGCAATTAAACAAAACATTAATCAAACAATTACAACCTAAATAATCCAAATGCCAAACAATACCTGACCACTATGCACAATCAAAAAGCATGACCACAACAAAAGTGACTAGCTATCATGCCCATACTGACTAGATACAAAACCAGATACTCATCCTTTTCAAGGATGATGGCTAAGCTAGGGGACCTTATGTTATCTCCATTCAACAATTTCCATTGGTTTTAAGGCACGCTTAGACCTGTCTATTCAGGTGGAGTTGATGCCTGATACCTGTAACCTACAGCAAACAAAACAGTCAAACATATAGATATATAATCATATATCCAAACACATCGTGAAAGGATATCACAGTGTAGTAGGGTACTCACGCATGAGCAATGTGACACTGTCCCTTTCATCAGACACATCAAACAAGTAACCACGTCACGCATAACATTAAGTTGCTTAATGAACAAGATAGAACAATTAGTTACATACGATCAAATACAAGTAATCACCAAATAATAGCATCATAACCATAATCAGATAAACACATAAAGCTCTAAATTAAATTAATCCACATCATCTGATATTTCCATAAAGTTGTCATAACATATGCATAACTCAAGTAAATAGCAATAACACCAAAGTATCATTGAATGTCATCATAGTGGTAGGTCTAACATCAACAAGGTATCATCAACTAATATCATAAAAGTGAATCCATCATCAAGCAAAATGTCATAATGTCTAGTCCTAATAGAACAACTATCTGTCTAACAAAAAGCAAAATGAGGGGCACTACAATGAAGATTACTATGGTGGAATGGTTTACTTGGGTGATGACTCTCACCTGAAGATATTTGGCCATGGAAGAGTCTTGATTCGATTCCCTAATGACCAAGTGAAGGGGATCAATAGTGTTCTACATATCCTTGGTTTGGCTCGGAACCTTCCTTCTGTAATTAAGTTGAATGATGTGGGTGTGTAGATTGTTTTCTCAAATGGACGATGCAAGATGACAAGAGGATCTATGGTGTTGGCTAAGGGTGTTCAGATTATCACTCTATTTCAACTTGATACATGCGTAGTTCAGTGCAATATTGCCTCTATTTCAAAGAAGAGAGCTTCAAAGTCTTCATCCTCACCATTGGAATCAACACCGAAGAGGACTATTGCATCTACTTTCGATGGTTATGTTTTCTAGGTACCTAAGGGTGCTCATTCTATGGAGATGAAACTTCCAGTTGAGAAGACAAAGTTATGGCACCAAAGTCTTGGTCACATTGGTGAAAAGGGATTGAGGACCCTAAAAAATAAAAAACTAGTTGAGGGTATGAATGACTATAACCTTGTGTTTGATTTCTGTGAACATTGCATTTATGGAAAACAAAACCATGTTCAGTTTTATTCCAATTCTCGCAAATCTTTTGAGGTGTTGGACTTCATTTATTTTAATGTTTTCGGTCCTGTTAATGTTCCTTCGATTTCAAAATTTGTTTAGTTTGTTTCATTCATTGATGACTATAGTAGAAGGACATGGGTGTATTTCTTTAGAAGTAAATCTAAAGTCTTTAATAGATTCAAAGAGTTCAAATCTCTTGTAGAGAATTAGAATGATAAAAATATTAAGTGTTTGAGGACTGACAATGGTGGTGAGTTTTGTTTAGCAGATTTTGACAAGTTCTGTAAAGAATAGGGGATTGAGAGGCACAAGACAACTCCGTATACCCTTTAGCAGAATGGAGTTGTAAAGAGGATGAATAGAACATTGATGGAGAGGGAAATAATTATGGTAAGTGGAGCTAGCCTTGAATAAAAGTTCTAGGCTAAAGCTATTTCTACCATTTGTTACCTAGTGAATAGGTCTCTGACATCGGGGCTCATTGATAAGACACCTATGGAGGTGTGGTTTGGTATAAAGCCTTTATTGAGGCACATTCGAGTATTTGGTTGTGAGGCATATGCACATGTGCCTAAGGAGAAGAGGTCTAAGTTGGAGAACAAGGTTGTGAGGTGTATCTTCATCAGTTATGGCATCGGTGTGAAAGGGTACAATCTTTGGGATCCAGTGGCCAAGAGAGTTATGTACAATCTTTGAGGAGGAACACATGAATAAGGTGGCAACCTGATAGTTTAGGGTATGAGTGATACACATTCCTAGAAAGAGGCCATGGAAGAAGAGATGGCTTCCTTGAAAAAAAATAATACTTGGGATCTAGTGCCCTTGCCTGATGGACGTAAACCTATTGGATGCAAATGGTTGTTCAAGAAGAAGTTTGCTTTAGATGGCATTGTTGAAGGAATAGATTGGTCATCAAGGGTTATTCCCAGGTTTATGGAATAGATTATGGTGATATTTTCTCTCCCGTTGCAAAGCTAACATCTATCATATTCTTGTTATCACTTGCTACAGCATATGATTTAGAAATTGAACAAATGGATGCGAAGATAGGTTTCCTTCAAGGTGACTTGGAGGAAGAAATCTATATGTCACAACCAAAGCACAACTTGGTAAAAGGTAAAGAAAATATGGTTTGCAAGTTGAAAAAGTCTTTGTATGGTTTGAAGCAATCGCCTAGGATGTGGTATCAAAAATTTGATGGCTTTATGTTGAGATTGGGATTTCTGAGATTGAAATTAGATCATCATGTTTACTTTAAAATGGATAATGATCACATTCTCATTATTACATTATATGTTGATGATATGTTGTTCATTAGGAATGGTAAAAGTTTGATTTCTGATTTGAAGTCTTAGTTGTCAGCACAGTTTGAGATGAAAGATCTAGGGGCAGCTAGGTACATTCTTGGAATGGAAGTCAAAAGAGATAGAGCTAACAGAAAACTTTGGCTAGGCCAGAGTAATTATGTGAACACCGTGTCACAGATATTCAGCATGGCAGCTTGTAGACCATTGACAGTTCCTGTTATGATGGGGACAAAGTAATCTATTACAGATTGTCTGAAGTCTCCTTTAGAGATGGAGGATATGAGCAGAGTTCCTTATGCCAGTGTATTTGGCATCTTGATGTATGCTATGGTCTGTACAAGCAGACATTGCCCAAGCAGTTGGAGTTCTTAGTCAGTTTATGGCTCAATTTGGACAAATACATTGGGATGTAGTGAAGAGAGTGTTCAAATATTTGTAGGGTACTTCTGAGTATTCCTTATGTTGTCATGGTTATCCTAAAGGACCTTGACATTCACTTTTTATTTGAGGATTTGTGGATTCATATTGGGCAAGTGATATTGGTAGTAGGAGATCCACTAGTGCTTATATGTTCACTATGTTTGGTGGTGCTATTAGTTGGATGAGTAAGCGGCAAGCTGTGGTCACTTTTTCCACTACTAAAACTGAGTACATGGCAGCAACTCATTCTTATAAAGAAGCCATTTGGCTTAAGATATTATGTTCTGATGTTGGGTTTGATGTAGGGAAGATTACTATTTGTTGTGATAGTTAGAGTATCATATGTTTGGTGAGGAATCCTACTTTCTACATAAGGACTAAGCATATTGATGTCCAATACCATTTTGTTCATGACACGGTATAGGATGGGAAGGTAAACTTGGAGAAAGTTGACACGTCGACGAATGTTGCAAATTCCTTGACAATACCTATGAGCACAGAGAAGTTTAGATGGTGTTCAGAGTCTATGGGCCTCTCGGCCCCTAGCAATTAAATCATGGTGTTGATATTCCCTTTTCTCTTGCAAGGTGTCTCAACCTTGCAACTGCAGAAGGTTACTATCCTTCCTAGTTTTAATGGTCTTTTCAAATACCTTGTATCTTGATGAATGGTTTAGAACTTTCAAAGTTTCCAAAAGAGCTAAAAATGGAAGGGCTTACTATTTTTAGTAACTCTATATTTGAGCTTTGAGGGACCCAAAATTTTCCCAAAAGGTGTAGAACTGCTAAGTAAACATCTCGGGTGAGTTTCAACTCAAGATCATACCTGGATTGCGAGATATTAAAATTTTACTTTTTTTAAACTTTTGACAAAAGTTTCAAACTCAATTTTGAGGAACTTAGAGGTCCCTAAACATCTTGAAAGTTGTCATAACCAGAAAAGTGGTATTGTGCCTTGTACACATGCCTCATTCAAAAATGAGGATCTCCCTCTTTTGTTTTGTATTAGATGTCATTGGATCTTTTCATCTCCTAAGTGGCTAAGTGGTCAAAGTGCATTTTGACTTTGATTGAACAGTGATATCAAGAAATCACTTCAAGGATCTACTAGGTTGAATCTTTACATCCCTTTTGAAGGCCTCAAATTGCCCTTCTATGCTAGATTTCCCTTTCTCCAACCTTTGTGCTAATTTCCTTCCTCTCTAACCATTGCGCTAGATTGTCTTCCAACCAACCTGGTGCTAAAATCTGTTGTCATTGACTTTAGTGCTAATTTCACTTGTGATGTACTTCTGCACTAAAATCAACCATCTCCGACTTGCACCAAATCAATCGATCACCGACTAAGTTGGAAGAGGCCAAAATGCTCGCAAGTCGGAGGAACCTCAAAAGCCCGCAAACTATGTAGATTGAATTTATAAGTTTTAGTGCTGAAAATGGTCCTATCTGACCAGGTCTGACACACCTAATTTTCTCGCCAGGTCTGAGCCAAGAGGAAACTGCGCCAAACCCTAAACTGATAGATGTACACTGTGCATTTATGGTGATTTTTGCCAGGGGATAAAGGGGGCAAATCCTCTGTTTTAAGCCATTTTCTTTGCATTCGACGAGATTTTTGGAGCTCCATTTGGGAATTCAAACTCTCTTGCTGACCGATCCACACAAGTTTAAACCATGACCACCTCTGTTTGCATAGTCTGAGCATGGCTTCCACTTTCACCAGGTAGGGTTTTGAACCTTGTCCTTCGAGCTTTCACTGCAAGCAATTAGGGTTCGATTAAAGCTTAATCTTTCTAAAATGAACATTCTTAGGGTTTCTATGCATAGATTGTTGTTTCTTCGTTGAAACCCCGTTAGGATTTCCTATTGAAAGCTAGAAAAGACTAAAACTTAGATAAATTTTTCCATTGATACCTTCAATTTTTAGTGGTAAAATGAGGTCTGACTGACCTGCAAATTTGTCAAATATCTAGTTGATCAGTGACCTCTAGAGTCTGTGCTGCACTTTAGATCCATTTTGTGCTAAAAACATCGATCTCTGACATACCTGCCCTTATCGTGTTTCTCCGACTTGGTCAAAATGACCTAAAAACCATACAAACATTGAAAGTTACTTTTGCACTGAAAACTCCTTACGCTGACCTACACTAAAACACTCTCCCACCGACTTGGTCGATAGCAACCAAAACTCATGCAAATCAGACCACACCAAATCCCATGCAATTGTAATACAAATGATATCAGGAGACTTGTGCTAAATCACAAATTGAATGACTTGACAACCAATGGAGGTCGGAGACCTCTAAAACCCACGCAAGTCAGTAACCATCAAAACCTACACAAAGTGATGAAAATAATTAATTGGTAGTAAACTTCAAGTTGGACAAGCCCATTTTCCTCACTGAGGTCGGCAAACATCAAATCAAGTGCTTTTCTACAGGTCAGATGACCCTAAAAATAGTGCAAATAATGTAAATGACTAAAATTTCAAAGGGAAAGTGTCAGGAATGATAGAGTAAATGTTGTAATGCATTGATAATGATGATTTTCATAAAATTTCTTGCAACATTGGGTGTTTCTTTGCATGCATTAATGATGATTGTTATAATTGAAATAACTGTTAGATTTTAGATTCTTTAAAAGGGTATATCAGTAGCACTAGTAGATTCATTGTGGTTCATCTTAAACTTAGGAGTGTGTTAAAGATTTCTCAAGGTATCAAACTTATAAGGTCCAATCCTGCAGACTAAATGTCTGCCTGAGCCCAAGCTATGAAGTACGAATTCAAAGGAATCCTTCCAGAGACTAAGATTCACTTTGGGTGGAGTGATGTAGGAGATATAGACCTAGGTCACATAGACCTAGATGACTTCAGATTGAGGGTCCTTTGGTCCGAACCCAACTCCTAGGACTAGAATACTCAGAGACAGTGGTATTTCACAAGCTACTGCCTTCCCCACTTTAGTGCAATGTGTAGAACTAATGGCAACTTGTGCAGATAGGTATGATGTCATGACCAGAACAATCGAAACAACCAGTGGGGATATCTTGGCTAATTTAAGCCCACCTTCTCTAGCTGAGACCTTTGATATTCCTTGGCACAAGGTTATGACTATGCTAGATAAACAACGATTAGAGGAGACCCATAATAAAGATGTAGAAGGATGCAGAAAGTACATGAATGATAATTGGGCCAAAAGTAGAAGGTCTGCTCTCATTAAGTTTCCCCAAATACTATACAAGAGTGATTTCCATGATGAAATTAGAAACTTAGTAACTTTCTTAAGTAGGATATATGGATTGCCCATAGCCTCCACTTTTGAGGATTGGATGTTTGTCATCATCATTGAGATTTTGGAAGGGACTAAGTTCCACTAGGCCCAAATCCTCAGCGACAATATTAATGAGTCCTTTAACAATTTCAAAGATAAAAGATACTTCAGATGGACATCCTATATTGTTTATGCATTGGCAAGAAGAAATCATTATGTTGGGTTGTCCAAGGTTGGTGAAGTTGGGCATGGTGAGCAAACTTAGATAAAAGTATATGAGTGTTACCCATAGCTGACCTCATCTCAATCACTGATAAATTTCAAAAGGGTAAATGATGCGTTCACGATGTATATACCCAGAATGCTACAAGGTAACATAGCCTTGATGATTTCCACTGAGGCCATGAATGAAATAACCAAATATGGCAAATGGTATATCCAATTTGAGAAATTCACATATTTAAGGGTGTAAGGCTTCACTGGGATGGCTTACAGACTTCCCAGGTATCCTGATGACAAGACAGTGCTTCTAGAGCTATCTAGACAGTTAATACCCTATGCTGAGAAGCTCAAACATTTGCACAAAACTAATGTTCAGTTTCCCATCAAGTTTGGCAAAGGAATTTATGCATGCCCTTCTTTGGCATCTGCAGAGCACTCTGATAAAGAACTTCAGCTCCTCAACTTACATTACTACAATGCAAGGGATCATTTTATCCAAATAAGGTGATGGAGAGATTCGTGAGTAAGAGGTTGTTCCATAAAATGCATATTGAAGATTTTTGGGCCAATTGCCCCGACGATTATGAGATCATGAAGAAAGCACATTCAAGGCTGCCTCTAGATTTTATCAAGTAATTTCACATTATGGTAGTACCAGATCAGGTACAGGATGATGAAAATGTTATGGTCAGAGGACAGTGGGTGGCTCAATACCATTAGCCTATCCCATTGCCAAATTGGGTAAATGCAGAAGAGAGCTCATTGGATACTGTTATGAGGGAACCTATCAGATTAAGCAAAGCCTAGGTAAGGGGTAAGGTGGCTTCTCTAGAAAGGACAGGGAGTCTAGCTCACTTATACAACATTAGAATCAGATAAAGACTACGGGGCAAAGGAGGATGAGCCAGTTAATGTCACAAATGAGGTAGAGCTAGCTGAGAGACAGAAATCATATAGTGAAGAACATACATCTCTAGCTGAGAAAGCAAAGAAGATTAAGAAGCCATTTGTAGGACCTCCTCAAAAGAAAGATCCACCTCCGTCTACTAGGACAAGGGCCTCCAAGAAAAGAGATATGCTGAGTGGTCCCGAAGAAGGCTCTAAGGCAAAGAAGGTAAAAGTAAAAGAAGTTAGTAAGGAAGATGCTACAACCAAGAAGGATGCTAGTCCTCCAACTACCCAGTCTCCTACTACCCAAAGTGTGGGCACTGCTGTCACAACCTCTATTGTTTCTACTACCACTTCTCCTTCTATCACTCCTTCCTCTGCTACATCCACTTCACCTGTAACCTCAGCTTCCATAACTCAAAAAACATCCCTTGCCACCTCTCTTACCCCTACCATTCTAGCTACTTCCTTCTCACTGGCAATTTCTTCCAACACCTCTAGCAGCCCTATTTCTTCAACTCTCGACATTTCATACCCTTCCACTACCACTACACCTACATCTTCTACTTCTTTACCATTGCCTCCCATTTCTACCATCCTTTCACCCCCTCTTCCTCTATCTTCACTCTCCTTTCCTTCACCCCTTGTCATCTCTTCTTGCTTATCATCAATCTTGGCTAACCTGGCACAAGTCAATATACCTTCCCTAGCCATATCTCCCTATTTTACAAATGCTTGCAGATTTATTGGCAGTACCACTGCTACTTGGGATTGAGAAAGTATGTGTGGAGTTGGGATTACATGAGCCTGAAATAGCACTTGAGGAGGAGAAAGATATATTGTCTGAAGTAAGTGACAAAGACTCCCATGAACCTTCAGCCAATGTTGAAGTTATTGATGTATCTAATAGCCCTCCAGATAAAGATCAAATAGAATAAGTCTTCAAATCTCCTCAAGAAACTACAGGGGCAAATCTAGAAAACTTGGTCTAAGGAGAAAGAAAAGAAGAAGAGATAAGCATAGGAAAGAATGAAGAACTGGGGCAAGGATATAAATCTCTCAAGGAGCTGGCTATAATTGATAACAATGGGGCCACTGAATTGAATAAATCCTTTGCACCTGAATGGCTGCAAAATAGAATGACATACCCTGAGCCATAAGTGGAGGTAATGCATCTTGATTTGAGCACAATTCTGTCATAGGTTCAAAAGCCCAAGAAGCAAAAGAAGGCTAAGATATAGTATAGGATCTATAGGAATGTATCAGGATTGAGAATTGCAAAAATAGTAGTCCCACCAGCTGATACAACAAAAGAACAAGTCTAGGTAGAAGATTACATGATATCTACAGTTGATCTGGGACTAGCCACTCATGCTCAAAGAGTGGATGATTTTAAGGATTCGGTCACATCAATTTTGGAATAGCTGGACAAGGATGAAATGTCCAAGAAGGATTTGAAGCAGCAAAATGAAGAATTTCGTGCATGCCTTCAGTTTTTTGTAAAGCCAGTAGATGTAGGAGGAGATATAAGGACAATACCCACTTTCCTATCTACTGATGAAATGGCCAGATTGGGTGAGGTAAGATCCAAATCCTAGGGTACAGAAAATTGGTTATTAAAAGTTTTTGAGATGGGATGTGAAACCATTAGTGCCTCTACTCAAGCACATAAGAAATTAGTAGAATTGCATAAGAAATGGAAAGATTTGCATGAGGAATATGATTTATTCGATGAATATTATTCATATATGTATCCTCAGATAAAGAGCATCAGAGAATTACCTGCCCAAACTCTGGTTGTAGAGAACATTTTGACTGGGAGTCAGCTACCAAAGGCCATTGAATGGTATCAACAACTGCTCTTGAGAAAAGAAACTTTGGAGCATATAAAAGAAGCATATAAACCAGTTGATGGGGAGCTTAGATCAATCATATATGATATCAATGACTCTTTAAAGGATTGCCAAGAAACATCCTATGATGATTATGCTCCATTTGATATTGAAAAGTGCAAAGATAAGTTACATAAAGTTATTTTTGAAGATGCCACGCTCAGTATGGAGGAAAGGTTAGATAAGGCAAGTGACCTCAGAGCCAAATTCAAGGCATTTCAAAAGACAGGAGCAGAGATAGGGAGAATATATAGTAAATTTAGTCAGGAATTGGAAGTGTTCAACTATCGGGTAAATCATTTGAAGGATCCAGATCTGTTTGAGATTAATCCCACACTTAACGCGTGACTGCCTTACCATAATAAGCTGGCTGACAAAGACAAAATTGACTTTAAATAAAGAATCTTGATATTATTTTGAATATTCTAAGGATGTAATCCCATCACAATTGTAAATTGTTGTATTCAGGACAACATGTGACTCTATTTTGTCTTTAATGTGCTTCTAAAATATTCTTTTTTACTAATATACTGAGTTGGCTTGTCAAATTGACTAGATTCAATGTATCTGGAGGCTATTTTTTGTCTTTTTCATAGAAGACAAAATGTAATCCAAGAATTGATGTGAGTTGTTATAATTGTATTTATTGATGTAATCTGGACCGTCGGTGTCAAGTTAATCTCCATCATTCATTTGAAAACTTGGTATGTTGCTTTTCTATATAAAGGGCTGCCATTTCCTTTGTTTGGAAGAGAGATTTGATGCCGAATTGTTGACTCTACACCATTTGAAGTAATGCAAAGCAAGTTTCTGTAGTAATTCTAAAAATTTCTATCTTATGTTGGCTTATTTTTGTTTTCATGGTTCGCTTCTTGCTCTCCCATAGTTAGTTAGTTGTGTTTTTGTGATGTTTATGGTTCACTAAAGTATCTGATGAATACTCTAAGTCCATACTTTTAGTTATTTGCTGATGGTAGATAGCTGTGTAAAGTTAGTTTGGGCTGATTCTTTATGCTAAAGTTTAATTGCATTTCATAAGTTAAGTTGTGCCATTTATTAGGTATTTAACAAATGAATGTAATCTAAAAATCTATTGACTTCCATTGAAGATAGAACCATTTTCTGCAGCATTGTAACACCCACTTCAGTTTGGTAACTTAGGAAGCTGGTTCAAAGTTTTGGAGTATTTGTCTACTAAAGAAAACCTATGCATTATGAATGTCACTTAGGACTCTTCTAAAACCCTAACCTTTTGCATTTTCTTTAAAACCATTGTTAGTTGCTAGAATAGGAAGTTCAGCAACACTTTATCTTGTTTCATCAATTGAAAACCATAAAAGGGTTTATGTGTGTTTGCTGCCTTAAACTTGAAAATTTACAGATTGCATGTAAGACCCCTTATAGGCACAGCTAGAACATACCAACTGAGAAATTCCAAGTAAGCTAAGACCTAGTTGTATTATCCTTGGAGTAGTATTACCTAGGGTAGGATACTTTTTAAGAGGTTTGAAACCAACAATCACACCTGCATTGTTGTGTGCTAAAACCACCATCAACAGAATTGGTGCTAGAAGGAGGGCCACTATTTTTCCCTCTGCTTAAAAATCAACAAGTCTGGGGACTAGACAGAGACACACTAGATCCAGCTCAGCTGGAGAAGAGTTGTTGTCCCTAGCAGAATTTAGACGGACAAGAAGAGATCAAGGGATACCAAGAGCCCCAAGAGCTCAGTCAGCCCCAAGAAACACAGCTGCAGCTCCCATTAATCCTCCCAACATGGCCTTCTTTGCAGGAAATAACCAGTCTTCTTTTCTATTCAACAATTACCATGATATGCCAAAGAACCTAGATAAGTTTTGTTCAAAGTTCAGAGTAAATGATCTGGATAGGACTAGAGATGAGCACATTAAAATTTTTGAAGCTAATATGTTCATGTTGCAAGTACATTATGAGGATCTGATATGCAGGTTGTTCCCTTATTCGTTGCAAGATGAAGCTTATTATTGGTTTGCTAACCTCCCTACAGCATCCATAAACTCATGTTGAACTTGAAAACCACATTTCTAGATAGGTTTCGTGTGCCTACCACCCCAGTTGACCTTTATCGATCTTTTATAGAAATCTGTCGAGGTGAAGGAGAATTGATAAGTTCCTTTAACAATAGATTCCAGAAAGCTTACAATCATTTGCAAGCTCCTTACACTGTAGAGCAAGCCGCTGCCCTACCTATTTACTATGCTACCCTAGATAAACTTACCTCCATGTTCGCAAGGAGGGCTGACCCAATCCCTGCTACCTTAGCTCAAGCATATTCTGCTACTATCACTGTGAGTACCCAACTGGGACAAACATCTTATGGTCCATTGAACCATATGGGACCTGTTGCCATGCCAAATCAAATACCTATGATAAATCATGCATTGGCCAATAATACTCATGTGATGAATCCGATTCCAAACCCAGCTGCAACACAAGATTTAGTGATCCACCTAGGCAATCCAGTAGCTAAAATGGCTCTAGCACAAATGCCTTTCCTGTAGTCTTCAGAAATAGCCAAAACCAAAGAGGACAAAGATGACATCAAAGAACTAGTTGAGCAAATGAATAAGCTTACTATTGAGGTTACCCACCTGAAGAACCAGAATGCTTATCTGCAGCAAAGAGGATAGAATCAATAGTATTCCCAAAATCAACATCAAAACCAGTAACAAAGTTAGAACTAGTATCAGAATCAAGACTTTCAACAGCGGCCAAACCGATCCTAGAACACCAGACCAAACAATGGAGGAGTGCCATCTCCCTTAGAAAATCAAGACAATGATACCAGACCCCTGGGTCATGTGATGTTGGCTGAAGTAGCTTTGTCCACTTGGTGCAGACTACACAACACAAATGCTCACTCTGAACTGGACTGCCTAGAATTTCAAATCGCATCCAGTATCTTCCAGATGGAGATTCAAAATGCTGAAACTTAGGAGACTCCACCGACAGGGTATGAAATTGTTCCTTCTCAGAGGTATGACACTGTCCTAGTTCTTGATAGTCATACATTTCCATTTCAAGATGATAATCAACCTAAGGAAGAAGAGTCTGAAGAGGTTAACACATATCAGTAGTATAATAAGACTCCTTACAACCTGAGAAGTAACAAGCCTAAAGGTCCTTTCACCACCTCTATCCCACCAAATAGCTATTAGATTCCTCATGACCCAAAAGCTACCAATAATCCTAAACCCCCAAAAGTTACCCACCAACCAGTATATCAGGGTACCACTATTCCAGAAAAATTCCCAATGATCTGACATAGTGAAGATGGGGCAATATGTAGCTAAGGAACTTAAGAAAATGAAGGTCAATCTTTCTGTGTATGAGCTACTTAAAATACCTGAGGTTAGGACATCTTTCTTTCAAGATATGGGTACTGGAACCAAAATTAATTATGTGCCAAAGGAGAATGCCACTAGGGATAGTGTTGATAAAGGGAAAGAAAGAGTACATGTGACTAATGTGGAACAAAAGATAACACTATACAAAGACAAGAGGGAAAGTCCTCCTTTCCTCTTAACACTCAAGATCTTCAATAAGAACCTTCATAACTGTTTAGTAGATTCTAGTGCTTCCACAAATGTAATGCCATTATTAGTCTATAAAGCACTTGGGCTCACTCTAGCCAAGTCTTCCAGAAAGGTGACACAATTAGATAAGACTGAAGGGAATGTAGTAGGTGAATTAAACAGGATACACATGCAGCTGGCTTCTGATCCTAGGGTACAGTAGTATATAGATATTCAATTGGTGGACATTCCAGATCAATATGGCATGCTTCTGAGTAGAGATTGGTCTAGAACTTTGAACAGTTATATGGCAATTGACTTTTCTCATATGTGGTTGCCATTGAAAGAGTTGGCCAATTAGATACGTATTGAAAGAGGATACAAGATGAAGCATATGATTATAGAGTATAATCAGCCCAACGAGATTCTGTTCTCAGAAGTTGATTTGGGAGTTTATCTTCCACACATTAGCCAATCAGAAGAAGTCCTTATGTTGAGTTGCTTAAGACCCTCTAAACTACTTATAGAAAGACCATAAAGTATTGAAGCATATTTTCAATCAGATTTAGGAGACTCTTCAGAAGAGGATGAACCTGGGATATTTGAAGGATTCTGAGATTTCATAGCCAGATTTGCACAAGATCAAACTGCTGTTAGAAAGCAGGTTCAAATGGAGGAGTTACTATTACCCAACTAGTGCCGCATACATTATACATCACATTCTGAATTTACTTGCTAGCTATGTCAAGAGGCAGTCAAACAAGTACAAAGACAACTGAATATCTCTATAATTCCGAAGAAGGTATCAGCTATTGAAAAGAAGGAGGAACTCGAGCCTTTGCATGATGAGAAGAAGTCTATGAAATAGGATGATAGCAGGAGAGATTTCCTCTTATGGACCTTAAGATTTGATGGCTCAAGGTGCAAACAAGGGTTTGGTGTAGGGGTTGAATTAATCATCCCCACTGGGAGCTCGTATTTAGCATCACAGAGATTACAGTTTCCATGCACAAATGACATCACTAAATATAAATCATTGGTGCAAGGGTTGTTGCTAGCACTGCAGAAGAAGGTCAAAATTATGTAGGTATTTAGTGATTCTAAGTTAGTGGTGAAACACGTAAGAAAGTAGTACTCATGTAATGATAAGAGACTGAATAGGTATAGGAATAGAGTCTAGGATTTGATAGAATGCTTTGATAGTTTTAACATCCAATTGATCCCAAGGAGATAGAATCATGTTGCAAATGCTCTAGCTTAGACAACAAGTACATTAGAGCCAACATCCATGGCAGGATTAAAGAAGTTCTCTATTGAGTTTGTTGCTACCCCATCTGTACCTGATAATGTTACCAATTTTCAAGTTTTTGATGACGATTAGCACATAATTAATTTTATTACTTCATCTGACATTCTCACTGCTCAGATAATAGATGAAGAAGAAATGGAACTTGCTGAAATGGATTTAGAAGGTATACTAAACCTAAAAACAAATACGATTCCATGAGGAATGGTAGAATTGGAAAGATTGTTTGATGTAGATAATTTAGGAACCCAAAGGAAAGAAGGGGAGTCTCCAGGGGGAAAGTGTGAACCATTTAACTTGGGAACAAAAGAAAATGTTAAGAATGTGTTCATTGGGAAAACTAGTACTAAAGAACAAAGAACAAGAATCATACATGCATTGAGAGATTACCATGAAGTTATAGCATGGAGCTATGAAGATCTAAAGACATACGATACCTCGATCATCATGCACACCATCCCGTTGAAGCCAGGAGCAAAGCCATTCAGACAAAGCCAGCGACTAGTGAATGCTCTGCTAGAACCACTAATTTTCAAAGAAGTCTAGAAGCTACTATTAGGAAGGATAATATTTCCAGTCAGACATTCTGCATGGGTAGCAAATTTAGTTCTAGTCTGAAAGAAAAATGGAGAAATCAGGCTTTGTGTTGACTTTCATAATTTAAACAGAGCATCTGAAAAGGATAATTACCCACTGCCTTCTTTGGATGAAGTATTATAGATTGTTAATGGGTCCCAGATGATGTCATTCTTGGACAGGTATTTTAGTTATAACCAGGTGATGGTAGAATATGAAGACAAATTGAAGACGTCTTTCACTTCCAAATGGGGCATTTATGCATATCGCCACATGCCATTTGGTTTAATCAATGCTGGTGCAACTTTTCAGCATGCAATGGATGTTGCTTTTAAAAGATTAGTTGGAAAATGTATTATTATCTACATGGATGACCTCATAGTATTCTCAAAAAGGTCAGATGATCATGTAGCAGATCTAAGAAAGGTGTTGCAGCGATGCAAGGATTATGGTATATCACTCAATCCCAAGAAGTACATTTTTGGAGTAACTAAGGGGAAGTTGCTAGGACATGTAATATTTGAGCAAGGAATATCTATCGACCTAGACCGGATCCAAGAAATACTCAAAGTACCTCCCCCAACTAGCAAGAAGGAACTTAAGTCATACTTTGGTAAGATCAATTTTGTGCACAAGTTTATCATAGGATTTGTTGAGATTGTTCGACCTCTCAATGCCATGTTAAAGAAGGACACCAAAATGGATTGGACTCTAGAAGCCAAGGCTATCTTTGCAAAAATTAAACAAGTTATAGCTAATGCACCTGTTTTGGTAAGTCTCGATTATACTTTTCCATTTCAAATCTATTCGTTTGCCTTTGAGCATACATGTGCTGCAATGTTGACACAGAAGAGGTCAGTTGATGATGAAAGGCCCATTGCTTTCATGAGCACCCCATTGAAAGATGTCGAGCTAAGATATCCAAGTGTGGAAAAACAAGCATACGCTCTGGTAAAGGTAGTTAAGAAATTATGCCATTACATCTTGAGAAATCAGGTGATTGCTATAGTCCCAGATGCAGCAGTCAAAGCTTTACTAATGCAGAGTGAATTAGGAGAAAGAAGAGGGAAATGGGTCACCATACTCCAAGAGTTTGACATAGATATTCAACCTATGAAGTTGGTAAGAGGTCAAGCCCTCACTAGAACAATGGCTAAAGCAGGACCAAGCCTAGTCTCCCAACAGTACCTTTTAGAAGATGTTTCAAAAGATGAGTGGTACAGAGATATCATATTTTATTTACTCAATCAACAATGTCCACCACAGTTGAATTTAGTGCAAAGGAGAGCTCACAAACTAAAGAGTAGCAGTTACATAATAAAAGGATCAGTCCTTTACAAGAAGAATCATGAAGACATCTATCTAAGGTGTTCAGACATGTCAGAGGTCAATCAAGTATTAACCAGTCTTCATGAGAGATTTAGGACAGGTCATGGATCGACCCACTTAATAGCTAATCAGGTTCTTCATGCTGGATATTACTAGCCAATTTTTTTCAAAGATGCATATGCACATGTAAGAACCTGTCATATATGCCAAACTGCTGCACACTGAGAGTGACATGCAGCCATGCCCTTGTATCCCGTGGTGGAGGTACGGCCATTTGCTCAATGAGGCCTCGACTTTATTGGTATGATCAATCCGCCTTCCTCTACAGGCCACAGGTATATTCTGACTGCTACTGATTACTGCACTCAATGGTTTGAAGTAATAGCTTGTAAGCAATGCACCACAGAGGTAGTTATTGAATTTGTTGAAAAGAATATTATCACTAGATTCAATTGTCCATTTGCTTTAGTTTGTGATAATAGCCCTGCTTTTTCATCATTACGCTTTTCTAACTGGGCATTCAATTATGGAATTACTCTCAAGTTCTCATCTAATTACTATCCACAAGGGAATGGGGTAGTTGAATCAACGAACAAAAATCTGCTTGAGGTTATTAAGAAACTATTAGACAAAAACCTCAGAGATTGGCATACTCAGCTTAAGTTCACTTTATGGAATTGAGCCCATCTTTCCCATCCATTTGAGGATTCCCATACTGCAATTCATGCAAGATTACCTTGAAACTAATGATCAATTGTCCTCTAGGTTAGCCCAATTACTGTACCTTGAAGAGAAACGTGATGCTGCTATAGAAAACTTTGCTAAGCATCAGGGGGTTGTAAAATGATGGTTCGACAAATGAGCCAGAATCAAAGCCTTCTGCATTTTTGATTTGGTCCTATGCTGGGATAATGCACATGAGAAGAAAGGAGAACATGGTAAGTTTGACAAACTTTGGCTAGGTCCCTATCAGATCTATGAGATCCTTGGAGACAATACGTACTAACTCAAGAGCCTTAGTGGTGAGGAGCTCCCATTGCCTGTCAATGGCCAGTTCATAAAGCACTGCTTCTAGGCCTGAGAGGCAATCATGTGTCGTTTTAATGTACATAGTTAGGGGTTTGTTTTCTTTGGTTAGTCTAGGTTATCTTTAGTTTAGTTTTTCTTTCTTACCTTTTCTTTCCTTAGTTGTCAGGTCCTTTACTTAGGTTAGTTGTCCTTTTGGTTTTGCTTGTTGAGCTTGTTTTTTGTGGGGTCTTTTGTTTTTGATGCGGTGGCAGTTGTGTGGACCTGCAAGTGCTTCTTTGATGAGTGAATAGTCATGAGTCTTCCTTTGAGAAGCCAAGGTTTTCACTCAGTTTTGTTGTGGGTTCCACTGTTATGCCAAGGAGTATGGTGTCTATTCATTGGAAATGAGTCATTAGTTGGTGCACCTGAAGCATTTTCTAACCATATATCTCTCACACTCTAATGATCCTAAGGTAGCTAGGTGAGTCTGAGTGATCCTGCATCAAGTGAAAAGGGTTGACTTCCTCTTCTACCACATGCACTATCAATCAAGAAAGAAGGAAGGTGACATTAAATGTTGCTAGCCTATTATTGGGTAAAAATAAAAGGTCTTTTTCAACACCAAAGCCATTATAATGCAAATAAAAGAGACTACCAATTGCAAATACTTACAAAAGGTATTATCTAGAAATGATTACCATCAAATGCCATCATACCATAAAATATTATTTGTCTCTCAAAGCTCATCACATTCTAAAATGTGAGCATTTCTTGGTGGTAGAGTGACCTTAGCTTTCTAGCTTGTCTCAGGGGATCTTGGATGAAGTTGGTTGCTAAAGGATGGGAATGAATACAATTGTACACACTCAAGTTTTCAAGATGTGGATGGTTGTGCTAGTTAGTGATTTTGGATTCTTTGATAAGGTACCTTGCTTTTTTGTTTAATATGTGGGGAACATAGAGATTCTCAGTTCAACCTGAACGTTTATCATTGGAATGCTTAGGAGCATTCCCCAGCAGAGTCACCATTTGTTGTGCCTTGCACACATGCCCCATTCAATAACAAGGACCCCCTCTTTTGTTTTGGCTTAGATATCATTGGATCTTTTCATCTCCCAAGTGGCTAAGTGGTCAAAGTGCATTTTGACCTTGACTGAATGGTGATATTGAGAAATCACTTCAAGGATCTACTAGGTTGAATCTTTACATCCCTTTTGAAGGCCTTGAATTGCCCTTTTGCACTAGATTTCCCTTGCTCCAACCTTTGCGCTAATTTCCTTCCTATCCGATCATTGCGCTCGATTGTCTTCCAACTGACCTAGTGCTAAAATCCATTGTCACCAACTTCAATGCTGATTTCACTTGCGATGGACTTCTGTGCTAAAATCAACCATCTCTGACTTGCAGTAAATCAATCGATCTCTGACTAAGTGGAACGAGGCCAAAATGCCTGCAAGTCAGAGGAGCCTCAAAAGCCCGCAAACTATGTAGATTGAATTTATAAGTTTTAGCGCTAAAAATGGTCCTGTCTGACCAGGTCTGACACACCTAATTTTCCTACTAGGTCTGAGCCAAGAGGAAATTGTACCAAATCCTAAACTAACAGACGTACATTATGCATTTATGGCAATTTTTTCCAGGGAATAAAGGGGGCAAATCCTCCATTTTAAGCCATTTTCTTTGCATTCGATGGGATTTCTAGAGTTCCGTTTGGGAATTCCAACTCTCTTGCTAACTGATCCACCCAAGTTTGACCCACGACCACCTCTATTTACACAGTCCAAGCATGGCTTCCACTTTCACTAGGTAGGATTTTGAACCTTGTCCTTTGATCTTTCACTGCAAGCAATTAGGGTATGATTAAAAGTTAATCTTTCTAAAATGAACATTCTTAGGGTTTCTAGCTAGGGTTTCCATGCCTAGATTGTTGTTTCTTCATTGAAACCTCGTTAGGATTTCCTATTGAAAGCTAGAAACAGACCAAAACTTAGATAAATTTTGTCATTGATACCTTCGATTTTTAGCGCTAAAATGAGGATTGACCGACCTGCAAACTTGTCAATTATCTAGTCAGTCAGCGACCTCTAGAATTTGTGTTGTACTTTTATATCCATTTTGTACTAAAAACATCAATCTCTGACCTACTTTCCCTTATCGCATTTCTTTGACTTGGTCAGAAGGACCTAAAAACCCCACAAACATTGAAAGTTACTTTTTGGTGCAGGAGCACCTTGGCAAATCAAAGTTGTCCTAGACAAACCTTTGATTTTGATTAAATTGTAATGCTTCAACATTATATAAGGTTAAACAAGTCATTGTTATGTCATTAGGAGTGTTAAATGTTCAAAGGTTATCTCCATTTGCAAAAGGGGAAATGTTATCTTTCAAAATAATGTAAAAACTTGGAAGGTGAAGCATCTTGTGGCTCTTGGTTCATTCCAAGATAGTGGAAACTAAAAAGACATGAGTGTATGCCTTTAAATAGGCCTTGTAATCTTCAAAGACCTCAGAGGTGATTGAATGTGTGAATGGGAATAACAAAAAGCACTATTTTTATGCATTTTCTTCAGAAAAATGCTATTTTCTAGCCTTGTACAGCTCTGTACTGACTGGAGTTCATTTCTAATTGATTTTCCATGAAAGGTCTATCAATCACCTTCCCTTTGCATTTGGTTGCATGCATTTTGGTTTTCTTTTTGTGAAAGATATTACATTTTTGGTGAAAATTGTCAAGAAAACAGTTAAACCCTGATTAGGGTAAACAGTGGTATGAAAGTCTGTGTTTCTCCTGATTTAGGTATTGCATGTTGGTGGAAAAGGACTGTGGTGATATGTACCTTTGATTCCCTAAGGTCTCTGACCCAATATCTTAGATTGATGGGGGAAAATCTGAGTTTTTATGACTGTTTTTCTGTGACAGTCCAGAAAAATAGACTTTTGTGGGCAGTCTTGAGAGTTTTAATCTAGATTTTGTAGAAACTTCATGTGGAATGAACCTTTGAGGGATTATTAAGTTTATGCAGGCCTTTTATGAAGTGTTACACTCACATTCAAGGTGTGAGGAGTCATGGAGTACCCACTTTCAATAAGCCCTTGTGTTGACAAGGCCTAATAAGCCCATTTTTAGCTCGTTGTCAGTCCATTTTTGGACAGTTCTTCTCAAAGCAAGGTATATTGAATTTAAGATATGATTTAGAACACCTTTTTGGGTATTCAAAACACCACTTACAATCTTGTGAAGGATCTTATTGCAAGAGTTATGTTTGACAGTCTTCTGTGGCAGGGCTACAAGGAACAAGTCTGCCAAGGCACTGTCAAAGTGCAGTCAATCTTGTGAGTGCCATAGTTACACATTAGGGACAGTCAATAAGGAATAGATGGAGTCTTAATTGCTTTTGAACTATGTGGTGAATTCCACCATTTTGTTGTATGTCAGTTATGTAGAATGGAGTGGTCTTTGGAAACCCTTAAGGTTGGTTGAGATAGTCCACTGTTGAAAGCTCCTATGTTGAATTGTTCATGTTGGTGAAAGGGATTGAGATAGTCATTTTTATGTTGTTTGAAGTTTCTACAATTACTTCTATGCCTTAAGCTTAGTTTTAGTATTATGAAACAAGGGATTTGTGAAGGAAGAGTTGCCTCAAAGAGTGATAACCTTGTAAAGTGAGTTGATTGAAACCCTTTGATATGAAATATGCTATAAGGAGTTGTGTTGTTCTTTATCCTCTGCATCATTTTGCACTGAAAAATCCTTATGCGACCTACGCTGAAACACTCTCCCACCGATCTAGTCAGTAACAACCAAAACTCATGCAAATCAGACCACACCGAATCCTACGCAATTGTAATACAAATGATATCAAGAGACTTGCGCTAAATCACAAACTGACTGACTTGACAACCAATGGAGGTCGGAGACCTCTAAAACTCACGCAAGTTGGTAACCATCAAAATCCACACAAAGCGATGAAAATAATGAATTGATAGTAAACTTCAAGTCAGGCAAGCCCGTTTTCCCCGCTGAGGTTGGCAGACCTCAAATCCAATGCTTTTCTGCCTGTAGGTCAGATGACCCTAAAAATAGCACAAATCATGCAAATGACTAAATTTTCAAAGAATTTTCAAAGGGAAAGTGTTAGGAATGATAGAGTAAATGTTGTAATGAGTTGATAATGATGATTTTCATAAAATTTCTTGCAACATTGGGTGTTTCTTTGCATGCATTAATGATAATTGTTATAATTGCAATAACCATTAGATTTTAGATTCTTTAAAAGGGTATATCAGTAGTACTACTAGATTCATTGTGGTTCATCTTAAACTTAGGAGTGTGTTAAAGATTTCTTAAGGTATCAAACTTATAAGGTCTGGTCTTGCAGACTAAATGACTGCCCAAGCCCAAGCTATGAAGTACGAATTCAAAGGAATCCCTCCAGAGACTAAGATTCACTCTGGGTGGAGTGATGTAGGAGATACAGACCTAGGTCACATAGACCTAGATGACTTCAGATTGAGGGTCTTTGGTGCGAACCCAACTCCTAGGGCCAGAATACTTAGAGACAGTGGTATTTTATAAGCTTTTGCCTTCCCCACTTTAGTGCAATGTGCAGAACTGATGGAAACTTGTGCAGATAGGTATGATGCCATGACCAAAACAATCGAAACAACCAGTGGGGATATCTTGGCTAATTTAAGCCCACCTTCTCTAGCTGAGTCCTTTAATATTCCTTGGCACAAGGTTATGACTATGCTAGATAAACAAGGATCAGAGGAGTCCTATAATAAAGAGGTAGAAGGATGTAAAAAAGTACATGAATGATAATTAGGCCAAAAGTAGAAGGTCTGATCTCGTTAAGTTTCCCCAAATACTATACAGGAGTGATTTCCATGATAAAATTGGAGACTTAGTAACTTTCTTAACCAGGATATATGGATTACCAACACCCTCCACTTTTGATGATTGGATGTTTGTCATCATCATTGAGATTTTGAAAGGGACTAAGTTCCACTGGGCCCAAATCCTCAGTGACAATATTCATGAGGCCTTTAACAATTTCAAAGATAAAAGATACTTCAGATGGACATCCTATATTGTCTATGCATTGGCAAGAAGAAATCACTATGTTGGGTTGTCCATGGTTGGTGAAGTTGGGAATGGTGAGAAAACTAAGATAAAATTATATGAGTGTTACCCACAGCTGACCACATCTCAATCACTGATACATTTCAAAAGGGTAAATGATGTGTTCACGATGTATATACCCAGAATGCTGCAAGGTAACACAGACTTGATGATTTCCACTAAGGCCATGAATGAAATAACCAAATATGGAAGATGGTACATCCAGTTTGAGAAATTCACATATTTAAGGGTGCAAGGCTTCACTGGGATGGCTTACAGATTTCCCAGGTATCCCAATGACAAGATAGTGCTTCTAGAGCTATCTAGACAGTTAATACCTTGTACTGAGAAGCTCAAACATTTGCACAAAACTAATGTTTAGTTTCCCATCAAGTTTGGCAAAGGAATTTATGCATGCCCTTCTTTGGCATTTGCAAAGCACTCTGATAAAGAACTTCAGCTCCTCAACTTACATTACTACAATGCAAGGGATCATTTTGATCCAAATAAGGTGATGGAGAGATTCATGAGTAAGACGTTCCATAAAATGCATATTGAAGATTTTTGGGCCAATTGCCCCGACGATTATGAGATCATGAAGAAAGCACATTCAAGGCTACCTCTGGATTTTATCAAGAAGTTTCACATTATGGCAGTACCAGATCAGCTATATGATGATGAAAATGTTATGGTCAAAGGACTATGGAAGGCTCACCACATAGAGAGGTATGTAGAGAAAGAAATGGGCTTCTCCTATGCCCCCATCCATTAGCCTATCCCATTGCCAAATTGGGCAAATGTAGAAGAGAGCTCCCTAGATACTGTTATGACGGAACCTATCAGATTAAGCAAAGCCTAGGTAAGGGGTCAGGAGGCTGCTCTAGAAGGATAGGGAGTCTAGCTCACTTATACAACATTAGAATCAAATAAAGACTCTGGGGAAGAGGAGGATGAGCCAATTAATGTCACAAATGAGGCAGAGTCAGCTGAGAGGGAGAAATTAGATAGTGAAAAACATACATCTCTGGCTGAGAAAGCAAAGAAGATTAAGAAGCCATCTGTAGGACCTCCTCAAAAGAAAGACCCACCTCCCTCTACCAGGACAAGGGCCTCCAAGAAAAGAGATATGCTGAGTGGTCCCAAAGAAGGTACTAAGGCAAAGAAGGTAAAAGTAAAAGAAGTTAGTAAGGAAGATGCTACAACCAAGAAGGATTCTAGTGCAGCAACTGCCTAGTCTCCTACTACCCAAAGTGTGGGCATTGCTGTCACACCCTCTGTCATTTCTACTACCACTTCTCCTTCTATCACTCCTTCCTCTACTACATCCACTTTACCTGTAACCTTAGCTTCCATAACTCAAAAAACATCCCCTGCCACCTCTCTTACCCCTACCATTCTAGCTACTTCCTGCTCACTAGCAATTTCTTCCAACACCTCTAACAACCCTATTTCTTCCACTCTCACCATTTCATACCCTTCCACTACCACTACACCTACATCTTCTACTTCTTTACCATTGCCTCCCATTTCTACCATCCTTTCACCCCCTCTTCCTCTATCTTCACTCTCCTTTCCTTCACCCCTTGTCATCAGTCTTGGCTAACCTGGCACAAGTCAATATGCCTTCCCTAGCCATATCTTCTGTTGTTCCTATTTCACAAATGCCTGCAGATTCGTTGGTAGTACCACTGCTACCTGGGATTGAGAAAGTATGTACAGAGTTGGGATTACATGAGCCTGAAATAGCACTTGAGGAGGAGAAAGATATATTGTTTGAAGTAATTGATAAAGACTCCCATGAACCTTCAGCCAATGTTGAAGTTATTGATGTATCCGATAGCCCTCCAAAAAAAGATCAAATAGAAGAAGTCTTCAAATCTACCCAAGAAACTACAGGGGCAAATCCAGAAAACTTCATCCAAGGAGAAAGAAAAGAAGAGATAAGCACAAGAAAGAATGAAGAACTGGAGCAAGGACAGAAATCTCCCAAGGAGCTGGCTATAATTGATAAGGATGGAGCCACTGAATTGAATAAATCCTCTGCACTTGAATGGCTGCAAAATAGAATGACATACTCTGAGCCACAAGTGGAGGTAATGTAGCTTGATTTGAGCACAATTCTATCATAGGTTTAGAAGCCCAAGAAGCAAAAGAAGGCTAAGATATAGTCCAGGATCTATAGGGATGAATTAGGATCGAGAATTGCAGAAATAGCAATCCTGCCAGCTAATACAACAAAAGAACAAGTCAAGGTAGAAGATTACATGATATCTATAGTTAATCTGAGACCTACCACTCATGCTCAAAGAGTGGATGATTTTAAGGATTTAGTCACATCAATTTTGGAATAGTTGGACAAGGATGAAACGTCCAAGAAGGATTTGAAGTAGTAAAATGAAGAACTTCATGCATGCCTTCAATTTTTTGTAAAGCTAGTAGATGCAGGAGGAGATATAAGGACAATACCCACTTTCCTATCTACTGATAAAATGGCCAGATTGGGTGAGGTAAGATCCAAATCCCAGGGTATAGAAAATTGGTTATTAAAAGTTTTTGAGATGGGATGTGAAACCATTAGTGCCTCTGGTCAAGCGAATAAGAAATTAGTAGAATTGCATAAGAAATGGAAAGATTTGCATGAGGAATGTGATTCATTCAACGAATATTATTCACATATGTATCCTTGGATAAAGAGCATAAGAGAATTGCCTGCCCAAACTCTAGTTGTAGAGAACATTTTGACTAGGAATCAACTGCCAAAGGCCATTGAATGGTATCAACTGTTGCTTTTGAGAAAAGAAACTTTCGAGCATATAAAAGAAGCATATAAACCAGCTGATGAGGAGCTTAGATCAATCATATATGATATCAATGACTCTTTAAAGGATTGTCGGGAAACATCCTATGATGATTATGCTCCATTTGATATTGAACAGTGAAAATATAAGTTGCATAAAGTGATTTTTGAAGATGCCATGCTTAGTATGGAGGAAAGTTTAGATAAGGCAAGTGACCTCAGAGCTGAATTCAAGGCGTTTCAAAAGGCAGGAGTAGAGATAGAGAGAATATATATTAAATTTAGTCAAGAACTAGAGGTGTTCGACTACCGGGTAAATCATTTGAAGGATCCAGATCCATCTGAGATTAATCTTGCACTTGACGCGTGGTTGACTTACCGTAATAAGCTGGCTAACAAAGATAAAATTGACTTAAATAAAGAATCTTGATATTATTTTGAATATTCTAAGGATGTAATCCTGTCACAATTGTAAATTGTTGTATTCGGGGCAGCATGTGACTCTATTTTGTCTTTTATGTGCTTCTAAAATGTTCTTTTCTACTAATATACTGAGTTGGCTAGTCAAATTGACTAGATTCAATGTATCTAGAGGCTATTTTTTGTCTTTTTCATAGAAGACAATGCAATCCAAGAATTGATGTGAGCTATTATAATTGTATTTATTGATGTAATCTGGACTATCGGTGTCAAGTTAATCTCCGTCGTTCATTTGAAAACTTGGTATGCTACTTTTCTATATAAAGGGCTGCCATTTTCTTTGTTTGTAAGAGAGATTTGATGCTGAATTGTTGACTCTATGCCATTTCAAGTAATTCAAAGCAAGTTTCTGTAGAAATTCTAAGAATTTGTATCTTGTGTTGGCTCATTTTGGTTTTGATGGTTCACTTCTTTCTCTTCCATAGTTAGTTAGTTGTGCTTTTGTGATGTTTATGGTTCACTGAAGTATCTGATGAATACTCTAAGTCCATACTTTTAGTTATTTACTGATGGTAGATAGTTGTGTAAAGTTATTCTGGGTTGATTATTTGTGCTAAAGTTCAATTGCATTTCATAAGTTAAGTTGTGCCGTTTATTGGGTATTTATCAAATGAATGTAATCTAAAAATTTATTGACTTCCATTGAAGATAGCACCATTTTCTGCAACACTGTAACACCCACTTCAGTTTGGTAACTCAGTAAGCTGGTTCAAATTTTTGGAGTATTTGTCTACTAAAGAAAACCTATGTATTATGAATGTCACTTAGGACTCTTTTAAAACCCTAACCTTTTGCATTTTCTTTAAAACCATTGTTAGTTGCTAGATTAGGAAGTTCAGTAATGCTTTATCTTGTTTCATCAACTAAAAACCATAAAAGGGTTTATGTGTGTTTGTTGCCTCAAAATTAAAAACTCTGCAGATTGCATGTAAGACCCCTTGTAGGCACAGCTAGAACATACCAACTGAGAAATTCCAAGCAAGCTAAGACCTTTCTATATTATCTTTGGAGTAGTCTTACCTGGGGTAGGATACTTTTCAAGAGAGGTGTGAAACTAGCAATCACATCTATGTTGTTGTGTACTAAAACTGTTAGAATCTGAAAAGATTATTAACCCAGAAAACTAGTGCAAATGAATAGATATTGAAACTATGAATGCAAATGATATGAAATCAAAATAGCAACACAGAGTTAGTCTCCAAGAGAGTAATGCAAATACTAGAAGCAAAATAACATTAAGAGGATGCAAAAGCAAAAGATACAAAATACAAGCTAGGTAGCATGCTTATATAGACTAGGAAGAGGGAGGAGGTGGCAACACTGACCAATGAGGAGCAACCATCTATCAGACTAAAGATAGCAAAGTATCTTCCCAAGATAGCTAATGGATGCTCACATGTAGGAAGGTGACACCTTAATAGAAGTGTAGGAAAAACCTAGGAATAGAGGGAAAAATTAAATAACCCACTAGGAAATAAAAACCTACACTAACACCCCCCATAAGCAAAGCTTAGGTGGATGTAGAAATGGGTCCCGACAAATCAAGCCTGATGAGGTACCCATGTACATAAAATTCCCCCCCAAAAAAGAGAGAGAAGAGACCCCCCCAAAGGTAGAGAGAGTCAGGATTCTGAGTGAGAGGAAGAAGCCCCCTAGAAGATGAAGCATCCTGCACCCCCAGCAAAGCTTGCAAATGAAGGAACTTTCTCTCAGTGAAGGGTTTGGTCAAGATATCAGCAACCTGCTTAGAAGTTAGACAGTAGTAAAGGTCGATGACATGGCCATGGATGAGCTCTCGAATGTAGTGCATGTGGACCTCTATGTGTTTGGTCCACTAATGATGGACCAGATTCTGTGAGATCTAAATGGCACTCTGGTTGTCACAAAATATGACTGATGGCCATTTGATCTAGATACCAAACTCAATGAGAAGATTCTGAAGCCAAATGGCCTCAGTGGCGGCATTCATAGCCCCCCGATACTTAGCCTTAGTAGAAGATGGAGAAATAGCAGATTGCTTCTTGCTTGACCAATAAATAGGACCCAAACCAAGTGAGAATCTATAACCTGAAGTAGACTTGCGATCCTAAGAATCGCCTACCCAATCTAAATCTGTGTAGTCCACCAAGTCAAGGTCAATGCCTGCTACCTAGTGAATCCCAAAACTATGAGAACCCTGAATGTAGTGAAGGATTTGCTTGGCTGCTTTCTAGTGCATCTCATGAGGCTCCTGCATGAATCAATAGACCATGCCTACAGCATATGAAATGTCAGGTCTCATATGAGTCAGATAAATGAGACTCCCAACAAGTTGTCAGTATAAAGTACCATCAACAAGTGGAGAAGAACACTGAGCCTCAAGTTTGACTCCAGAAAGAAAGGGAGTCAGAGTAGGCTTATAGTCAGCCACATGAAACCTTGAGAGCAAATCTAGAGCATACTTGGACTATGTGATGGTGATCTTGGAAGAAGACTGAAAGATCTCAATCCCAAGAAAGTAATGCAACAAGCCCAAGTTAGTCATCAAAACCCTGTCATGAAGGGTAGTTTTGATAGCCCCAATGGTGAATGAAGAACTCCCTGTAATCAGCAATTCATATAGAACCAAAAATAGGAGTGAATCATCCTGCTACAAAATGTAGACATTGGGATCAGAATGGCACTGAGTGAACCCAATTGATAGAAGGAAGGAGTCCATCTTGGCATACCAAGCTCGAGGAGCCTGTTTGAGGCCATAGAGAGACTTCTAAAGATGGAACACAAGTGAAGAATCCTGAAGGAACCCCTGTGGATGCTCCATGTAGATCTCCTCCTGAAGGTCACCGTGAAGAAAAACACTCTTCACATCCATATGGTGTACTTCCCAATGATTAGCTACATCAATGGTAAGAACAAGTCAGATGGAATTCATTTGGGCAACTAGTGCAAAAGTCTTAGAGTAGTCAATCCTAGGAACCTAGGAGAATCCTTTGGCAACTGAGCGAGCCTTATGTTTGTCAACCGACCCATCTACTACAAATTTTGTCTGATAGATCCACTTACATCAAACAAGTTTTCTTCCCTTGGGAAGAGGGACAAGATCCCAAGTGTGGTTCCTCATCAAGGAACTATACTCCTCTTGCATAGCTATATCCCACTCAGGAATACCAGAAGCCTCATGAAAAGACTGTGGATCTGAGGCAGTAGCAATGAAGACATGTGGAGCATCCTGGAACTATGAATGAGTCCACCTGGTGTCTAATGGATCCTCAACCCAATCACCGGCAGACTGCAAGGTGTGTCTAGCCCAAAGTGGACTGGAAGATGGAGAATCTAGAGGAGAATTATCAACCTCTGAATGATGACTAGGAGAGGAAGGAGGTGAGTCCTCTGAATCACTCTCTGCATCAGAAGTGGAGCTAGAAGACTACTCAGGTGAATCTGACTCATCACAAGATCTGTCATGTATCCCGAGTGACTCCAATGTCAAAGTAGAAGGAGTTGGAGAAGTGATAGAAAGTGAGCTTGAAGAGCCCTCCTCAAACTAAACACTCCTCTCAATGAACAACTCATGTGTAGTAGGGTGGAGCAACCAATAACCCTTCACACCATCAGGATAACCTACAAATATGCAAGGTCTACTCTACGGATCCAAGGCCTTACATTTCTCTGTAGTAATGTGGGCCCATGCAGGAGAACCAAAAACTTGAAAGTGCTTAACTGATGGTTTCTGACCTCTCCAAGCTTCAAAAGAAGTGACTCCTTTCAAGGCTCGGTGAGGAACATAGTTTTGGATATAACAAGCATAGTTAATGGCCTCTGCCCAATACTGTGGTGGAAGAGATCTAGAGTGAATCATGCAGTTCACCATTTCCTTCAAGGACCTATTCTTCTATTCTGCAACACCATTTTGCTAAGGATTGTATGGAACTAAATGCTGCAAATCAATCCCCTCTGAAGTGCAAAACCTCTCAAAGCAATGGTTGACATACTCACCACCATTGTCAGTGTGCAAAACTTTGATGGTTTTCTTGGATTACTTTTCTACAAAAGTTTTGAAGTCCTAAAAATGATCAAACACCTCTGACTTCTGTTTGAGAAAGTACACCCAAGTATATCGAGAAAAGTTATCAATGAATGTGAGGACATATCTAGCCCTGCTGAAAGAAGGATGCTGAAATGGACCAGCCAAATCATTGTGAACTAACTCTAGTATCTGTGAAGCTCTCCATGCCTTACCTTTGTCAAAATTTTTGTTAGGATGCTTACCAAGAATGCAACCTTGGCAAACACCACCTAAAAACTGAACTGAAGGCAACCCTGTGACCATGCTCTATTGGTTGAGTTGCTACAAGTAGCGGAAGTTAAGATGGCCAAACCGCTCACGCTATAATCTACTCACATCATTAGAATGAGTGAGCAAAATAGTCGAAGGAGGATCAGGAACAAAGTGAGAAAATAGATAAAGCTACGACTGATGATTTGCTCTCCCAACTGCAACTGTAGAACCAATGCGCAACTCACGAATCTCCACTGAATTGGGAGTGAACTCAACCTGCTTGCCTGAACCTATGTGAGTGATTTGGTATACTGATAAGAGATTAGTTGATAATGAGGGCACACAAAGAACATCATGGAATGTGCCATCCCCCACATCAACAGACCCTCTCCCACACACCTCAACAGGAGTGTCATCACCCATCAAAATAGAAGGCATAATACACGACTCCAAAGATGCAAGTTCTTCCTTAGATGAAGCCATGTGGTGCGAAGCACTCAAGTCAAGAACCCAAGTGGATGGTGAAGAAGCAACTACAACAAGGGCCTTGCCCTTTCCTTTCCCCTTGTTATTTTCTTTTGCCTTATTAAACCCCTCATTAGAACTCTATTTGATAGACTCAGGAACACTGATATTATTCTTCTCAAGAACGTGTGTCAAGTGATCAATTTGTTTCTTCAAAAAATTATGTTCATCATGACCGGGTCTTTGACAATAGGAACATTGGACCCTCTTTTTCTTAGGATTGTTGCTCTTGGAAGATTGGATCTCATTAGTTGCTTTTGAAGCAACTGATATCTAATCCTTCTTCTCCTTACTATTCTTCTGTTTCTTATCCTTACTATTGTTATTACTACTTTGTCCTTTCTATTCTTTTGTGCTTTGGTTGGTAGCCAAGGCATGTGACTTAGAGGACTTAAGAGTGCCCATCTTGATTAGCTTGTTCTATTCCTGAGTGAGATTGACAGCAAAATCATCTAAAGATGGCATGGTGAATTGAGTACCAAGTGTACCCTTAGTAGCATAGAAGGTAGAAAAAAACACAGTATTCTGAACTTAGCTTAGAGAGAATACTAAGAATCAGTTGTTCATCTTTCTTTTCAATTCCACATTATTTTAACTGCAGCCTTAGTTATTTCAATTTAGTGAAGAAATCCTAGATTGTGTTGAAATTGCCTAGACATAAACTAATTAGTTCATTTTCCAACATATGACCCCTCATTGAATCTTGTGTGCCAAATAGTGTTTCTAGCTTTGTTCAGATTTCATTTGGTTTATTTAAAGACTCAATGTGAAAGAGCAAATTAGAAGAAATAGACAAACACAATGTTATATATGCCTCATCACATTTGTTAAACCACTTAGGCTTATCTTCATCTTTAGCAGGTTCAATTTCAAGTCCCATAGTTATCCTATTTAATCTATCTTTCCTTAAGTGAATTGTCATGCATGATTTCCACTCAAAGTAATTGTATGGAGTTAGGATGGGCACATTTGTTTGATCCATGATGAAGAAATGTAGAGAAGAAATTTCAAAAAGAAGAGAACCCAATCAAGACAACTACCCCCTTTTCACTCAATCAAAGAACCTGTTGATGATTGTTTTTACACATTCATAACAGAAGTTAAAATTCATAAAATGAACCTAACTATCTTGAAAGATATGAAGAAATCAATTAAGATTACTTAATCCCAAGTTTCCATATGGTCAGGTCTTGACCTTGTGGATAGTTCAGTAGGTTAATATGAAGCTGTAATATGCAAGGGCCTTACTTGATTTAAAGTGATTGATTACTTACTGGACTCGAATTATGCAAACTAACACAAATATCAACATTTTATTCATTCATCTGCACAAATCTGTTAATGTATCACAAAGCTTTGTATGATTTATATTAAAACATGTTTTTCTTTTCAAATATGTATAAAGATTGCCAAATATCAACTCAATTGTTCTTACTTCTTTAAAATGTTAGACAATCTCCTTTTGATTTTTGCATTTAAGCTAAGTATTTCAAATTATTTCAGAAAAGTTAGAGAAATTCAAATTAACATCACTTGCTACAGGATCTAAATACTCTATTGTGCACATGGTAAGAAATACAACAAATTCAATTGGATCAGCAGACTAGATCATTAAATGTGAATATCCTGTGTATTTTCACGAATATGCATTCAAGATTGCGAGCTTTAAGAGAAATTGTTTCCAATACAAAGAAGAGCCAGAAGACACTCTAAATATAGAGATGGAATTCTAGATTCATTTATATTCAAAACATACAGTCGTATATGATTTACAATGTATGAATGACTCTTAGCTTCACTAATCAAATTCACAAAACTTACAATGCTTTACAGATACAATAAGAAAGCTAGACATTCCACGCATTCCTTAGTGTAGACATAGGTGACCTCCTCTAAACTAAAATACTCTTTCTACTCAAAGTCTTAGAACAAATTACAATTGACAGCTAATTTCTAAAAATCCCTGTGTAAATAATGTATAGGTAGCAAAGTTCTTTATATAGATTTTGAACTTCTCATTGCTACGGCTACAATTTCCATCTACGGTTGAGATCTCTCCATTATTGATCAATGGTGTTTCTTTGCCTCTAACTACCTACCAAAATATCTAATTAGCATCCTTTTCTTTCCCTCAAAGAATGCTACTGGAATCTTTTCAAAAATAAGATTCCCCTTCTTCATTAACTTTCTCTCGCTGATGTTATTTATTTGACCTCTTCTCAAAACCACTGCTCGTCTTTGTCTTCTCATTCTTTTAAGTATGTTTTGAAATTGTTGTTTACACCCTCTACAAAGGTCCAGTCCCCTCCTGGACTTTTTGCCAATATGTATTCCTACATCACAACCCCTTCTTTCAACTTCTTTTCTCTGTTCTCTGAGCCTTCTCTTCTCTTCTTATACTTCTTCATTCTAGCACTTTCTTCCATCAATGTATCCATCATCTACTTGCTAAGATTTGCATCAGGATTTTCTATGCATGGTGTAAATATGGCATTGAACTCTGTTAATGCCCTTTCTAACGCATATGCTGGCATTTCCATACATTCATGTTGTAGGAGTCTTTCTATTATCTTTTTATGCATTCTTATCATTTCGTCTGCTTTCTCTTCTAAATCTTGTATAACTGTTATACATTTTCTGAGGTTATCTTCCTCAAATTTAAGCTCTAATCTAGTCTTTGGCACTTGATTTGCCAATGCTATAGTAATTGCTCCTTCATTGATCAATTCTTCTACTCTTTCTTAAACTTCTATCAACTGTTCAAGTTCATACCTACATTCTTCTTTTCTAGATTGGCCATTATGTACAAGTATCAGGCATTTGTTCTTTTCTCCTGCAACTACCCTCCAACTTCCCATAGCCTGCCTTATTATTTACTCACCTTCTTGCATAAAATCTCTAAACCATTCATCAAAAATGTTAGCCTTGACCCTTTTATTTTCCATGTCCTTTATTTCTTCCTTTGATACCACTGCTATGTTATTAGGGAATTCTGGGACTATGGCACTGGGATCAAATATCCCTTTAATAAATTGTTGAAGTTGGACAATGTGTCCCTTTAAGTACTCCTATTTATCCTTGTCTTTTCTTAGCATCTCTGCCATCACTTGGTGCATATCTTCCCATTCATTGATGTGTTGTTCCTTGGTAGTATGCCCAAGGTCACAATTTAATATCTTATATTCTTCCAAGGCTATTTACCTTTTGCCTTTTCCTTTTGTGGTATGGCTAGGTTCAATATTCTAGATCAATCTGGACCCCTCTATATAGTAGACATTATCCTAGCCTTTCTCTTTTCTTTTCTTGGAGTGGTCTTCTCACCTAGCAAACTTTTAATATTAATTGGTACTAATTGTACCTCTTTTTTCTCCTTTCTTATCTCTCCTTCTAACCATGAAGGAATTTCTTTTGTCCCTTTTGCAGTCTTATCTTCATCGATCACCTCCTCATGAAGCTTCTCTGTTTCTATTTCTTACTATTGCTACTATTCCTACTGTTGTTGTTGTTCTTGTTGTTCCTCTAGTTGTTCTTATTGTTCTGGAATTTGCTACTGTAGTGGAAGCTCTTGTCCCATGGGATCATTTTCCAGTTCTTTTGATTCAACCTCATTTTCATCCTCTTCTATTTTAGTGTCTCCTCCAACTTCAATCTCCTCTTCAGGACCTTCTTGTTTTGATGGTTCTTTTTCTTGATCATCTTCTGCATGTATTTGTTCCACATCTAGCATGTTAATATCTTCTATTTGTTCTTCAGCTTTACTTTCATCCATCTTTTTTGTTGCCTCTATTCCTTTTTTGTGTACCTATTCTATATGTATAGGGGAATTTACCTTTGTACTATCTTCTTTTACTTCATTTCCTTGATCTTGCATATTTTATGTTTCTCTTCTTCGCTTTGCTCATCATACATATTTAGTATATTTAAGGCATCTGCTCCTGATATGCCAGCCTTTGTTTCATCTTTTGTTTGATCATGCCTTTCTATGATTATCTCCTCATGTGTTCCTTCTTTCTTATCTTCTTCAATCTTATGTGCTTCCTCTTGCACATCTTTAATAATTTCAGGAGGAACTAAGGTACCAAATGGATCCACTGATCTTGTTTCTTCCTGTACCTTTTCTTCTTCATGTTCTAGGTTGTGCTCAATAAATGACTAGAATCTTCTTCTATTTCAATCTCTTTTCCCTTATACATTGCTCTTTCCTCACTATCACTACTATTAATGTGCATAGTCTCAATAATTTGTTTGTCTTTGTGAATTTCTAACTTTTGCTGCATTTCTCCAGCCAACTCTATTTTTACTTTAATGTATGTTTGTCCTAGTTCTAATGAAGTGGAAGCACTAAGTATATTGCTCAGCCTTTCAACTACTTCCCGTGCTCCAATTATATCACCTAGTTTAGTGTTGTGTGGTTACACAACACGCCCCATTTTGACTTGGCAAAACAGGGACCCAACTTTTCTTTTGGTTTGTGTTGTCTGCTTTCTGGCGGTTTGGTAAAATCAGTCATGTTCATCATCATGTGGAGTCAAGATGAGGTAAATCCCCAATATAAGGTCAGTCTGTCAAAATTCGCATTTTGTGTCTGTGACCACATTTTCTGAAAGAGCATTGAAATTCATGCAGGTTTGCCTTTTACATCACCCAAATATTCATCAGGAGGTGAGAGTTATGAGCAGTCAAAGTCTTGGTCAAACCTGCTATTCACAAGAAGAGGGTCATATTTTATAACCTCAGTTATGCTGTTTGAAAAACATCATCATCATATTTGAAACGTCCCCCCCCCGATAATATCCTGCGGTTCAAATATCTGGACGTCAACTTTAAGTGATAGTAAGTATTCCCCGTCGAGCGGTCTTTTATATAGCGAGCATCATGTTTTCAAATATAACCCGATATTCGTTAATATCATCCTGATGCAAAATATCACCCTAAACAAACATCCTGATGACGTCATCTAAATACGATAAACAAAGAAACAAACATCCTGATGACATCATCATCATATTTGCATTTCGACAGGATATTTTGTAAACATGATCATGCTCACCCAATATGACGATGACATCATAAGACATTTCCAATACAAAGAACAAATATCATGATGACGGCATCCTGATATTCTGAAAAGAGAATGAGTAAGTTTGAAGGTCATCATCATATTTTAAAATATCACCCGATAGACTGAAATATCCTCCTGATGTGTTAAAATGAAAACAAGGGTGCGTTGTCACCCGAATTTTGTCGCGATAGCAGTTTCAAGACTAGGGAGGATGATATTGAAACTCAACCTGATATTTATGAATATCATCTTGCCCTCATGATATCTTGTCGTATGAATATTCCCCCGCTCCCTTTGCCGCCATTTCCATTAAATGCGTGCAGATATGGTAGGTGATTCCCGCCGACCCCGAAACCCAATGAAACGTCTGGTGAGATCCTGAGTTTTCGCACGAATGATCAAAGATTGCAATCTAACTTGTCAGAGTTACCCTAAGTTTACCCTAACTGCAAGGTTAAAAGGTAATTCAACCGCCATTATTACATTTACCTGCGTTAAAATTGTTTTACAGAGCACTAGCCTCCATTTCTGCATAACAGCTACCGTTGCGCGACTGGAGCTCATAAACTGAGGGAGGAAGGTGATCAGCAGCTGAATCAAGAGCGTCTTAGAGATATACTGGTATAAAAAGAAATAGGCATAACCAGGTAAGTGAACTCAAACCCTCATCATGTTGTTTTAAATAATGTTGAAAGTTCTGGTTATGTATCCATGCAAGTAAGTAATGTAGAATTGATACAATAAGCATGATATTTGCAGTATGTATGCATGCATATCCTGTTGTGAGAAGAAATGTTGTTAATTGCAGGTACCCATGGCTGAAAAACGTTTAGTCAAGAATCAGGAAGAATTCAGCAGGCCTATGTTCTCTTCACAGAGAGGGGTCCTGTTCAAATTTGGGGCAATTACAGACACCCATCAGTGGAGTACCAACCTGGAAGCTTGGTCAGCCAAGCTGAATGATGGACAAGATAAGAGTCCAGTATTGGACGCCGTGTTTGTATCCGGCATGTGGAACGCTGCTGGCTTCCCCTACTCCATGGAGTCTCCGGAGCTGGTTATTGAGTGCGCCTAGAATTACAACCCTCAGATGAGGCAGGTGGTGAAGCATGGGAGGGTGTATGCAGACCTGTCCATCAAAGGTCTATCCCGAATGTTTGGACTGCCAATGGGCAGTAAGGTAAAGAGTGTAGACTTGAAGAAGTCTGAAAGAGAATATGAGGCCAACAAGAAGACGGCCAGAAAGAATATGTATGCTTGGCGGGCCGAGAACAGCACGTATAATGCAGCGGCCAAGCTCCCTGTGCACATGTTCAAATTTGATTTTAATGAGGAATATCAGTATGTGATTGCCCTACTGAACAGGGTGACTGGCCAGCCTGATGCTGGTGAATTCAGAGACTGGATGTACGGCATAATAATGATGTGCCTATATGCAGACATCAAGCCACTGTGGGGCCAAATCATAAGTGATGCTCTGCATGAGCAGCTACTGAACCTGGGAGGTTCAGATTGTGCCTTCTATATGACCTCTTACATTGTTTATTCTTGTGCATATAGAGGTACGTTTGATGCCTTGACTACAGATGGGAAGCTAACAGGCACAAATGCAGCGTATATTTGGGATCATCATCCCCAGCTGCAAAGAACCAACTACATAAAAGATTACAAACTGGTCAATGATGCATTCTCTATGCATCTGGTAAGGACCATGGAGGATGACAGAACTAAAAGACTGAGCATGGAGGCTCAGGAGGCAGTATACAGGCATGGGGCATGGTACATCCAATTTGCCACCTTTTCCTACATCAGGATAGAGGGTTTTGAAGGGCATCCCCTGATGCTGCCAAGGTATCCTACGGATGCAATAGTATTAATGGAATTTATCAGGCAGGGATCCACTATAATACAGATGTATAAGGATGCCAAGAAGCTGCCACCAATTTTGTTCCCCGTTAGCATCGGCAACTATATGTGCCCTGACTCGGATAATATTAAGAAGGTGATGGTCACTCTGAACAAGATGAATCTACTGCCCTTCCCAGTAACGAGACCATATGATCCTTACGGCCGAATGCAGAAGATTCTAGGAAAGCCTATTCACCAAAGGCACCTAGAAGATTTTTGGGCTGACTGCGAGGATGAGGCAGAGGCCAGGAGAAGGAGGTATCAAAGGTTGACTCTGAACCAGATCAGGACATTTGACTGCGTGCCCCTTCCTCAGCAGCTGAAGAGTGATGATGGCAGGATAATGGCAGATGAATACGAGCAGAAGAAGATATACAATGATACCATCTCTGCACCTAACCTCACCATGCAGGAGGATATGTCCTTGGACCCATTCTTTGCCAGAACCATACACTTGACCCAAGCTTGGGTGGATGCATAGGTAGAGGCACTGAAGAAAAAGGGTGTTGCCATCACCATGGACAACAAGAAGAAGGGGCAGGACATTCCTGTAGATGAATATGATGACTTCCTGCTGGAGAAGAGGAAGACTAAGGGAGAAAGGATCCCTCCACCACAGCAGCCAAGCAAAAGAGCCTCAAGAGGCAAGAAGGTGGAGAAGGGACCCAAAGGGGTCATAATTGAAAGGGCAGTATTTACAGCTGAGGAAGCAGCAGGAGCAGGATCAGAATCGGATTCTCCTCCCAAGCCCAAGAAAGCCAAGACAGCAGAGGCTGGAATAACAGAGACCCAAGAAGTGCGTCAATCATCCAGACAACCAGGTAAAGATATCCTCATGGAGGAGGAGCCTGAAGAAGAGGAGGAAGCTCCACTGATAATTAGAAGAAAGAGGAGAGCTCCGCAGGTGTTGGTTCCTACCACACCTAAGAAACCAAGAACCTCCATGAGAGGTGAAATAAGTCACCCCCCAGCGCAAGTACAAGGGGTAGGTAGTGAAGTGCAGAAGGAACTTCAGCATAACGTTCCACTTCCTACCATTGTCAAGTTCAAAACGGAACTGGCAGAAGAGCAACAAAAGGAAACATCTCAGGCACAAGCAGAAAACCATGTCTCGCTAGAAGAGACAATAAACTTGTCTGACGATGAGGTGGTGCAGGATGTAGCTGCACAAGAAATGGAAACACTTGCAGCTGCTGGCATCAGTGTGACTCCTCACAAGCCTCCATCTATCCAATCAATGCTTGAAGAGATGAAACAAGCAGAGGCGGAACCAGAGAAGAGCCCAGAGCAGGTAGCTCAGGACATAGGGCTGGATACATTGATTGCTGAGGTGACAAGTCCTGTAGTGGTTGACTTGACAGAAAAATAGGATGCAAGTCCTGAGAAACCAGCAGGATCACCTGATAAGGGCCACCTGACAAAGGAGATAGAGATGGCAGAAGTAGAAAGCCATGCTTTTGAATCAGGCCAGCAAAGCCCACAGGATACATCAGCAGGACCAGTTATAGTAGAGGTCCAAGAAATAAAGGCTGATGATGAGAAGAAAGAAGCAATAAAAGATCCTGCCGATAAAGCACAAGAGGTAGATGCTGCAGGTACAGAGCAAATAGCCGCCGCAGAGTAGATGCCATCACCTCTGGCAGATCCTACAATATCAAAGGTGGTGGACATACCACCAGAAGTTGAAAAACAAAAGGAGGATGACCAACCTCCACAAGGGGAAGAACTGGGAACAGGTGAAATAACGAAGGAAAAAGATCATGATCATCATGATCTACATATAGGTACACCGCAGGGTTCCCCACACAGAGAAGATGCTCCCCCGGAAAAGGAAGATCCTCAACAGGAGGAGGCACCTCAGGATCAACAACAGCAAGGCGAGCATCATGAGGAAGAAAAAGAAAAATCACCTTCTCCACAACACATATTGATGGAAACAGGAGATAGAGGTGAACAGCATCAGGATGCTGAGAAGCATGATCAGGTGCCTCCATGGTTAGAAAAGGAGGTGAATGTTGAGGAGGAACTGGAGATTCAAGAATTCGACGTCTCCACCCTGTTCACCGCGGATATAATGAAACCCAGGAGGAAGGCCAGAATGACTTCGGCCATCAAAAGAGATCCGGCGACAGGAAGAAGGACCGCACAGATTGTTGTACCTGCCGTAGAGAAAGAGAAAGGCAAAATCACTGTGGATGAATTCCAGATAAGCACAGTTGATTTGGGTTTTGCCAATGAAGAGCAGGAAGGTCAGGAAGGAAAAGACATTATAGACTCTCTAATTCAGAAGGTGAAAAGAGAGAAGGAGAAGAATAAGCAACATAAAGAGCACATTGCTCAGTTGCATGCATACATTAAAGGTTTAACCAACCCTGAGGATACCACAGGTGAAGCTGCAGTCCCATTGACTGCCATTTCTCAGGAGGAGGTGAATAAACTGGACCTCATGAAGTATGAGGCGTCCGTAATAAGGAAATGGGTGTCATCCACATTGGATGATGCCATTGAAATAATGAAAGGTTCTTTGAAGAGGTGGAGCATCCTAAGCGACTCCAAGGCTAAGGTGGATAAATTGTAGATGCAGACCAGAAAAAGGTCTTATAAACTGGAGAGAGTCCTTAGCATGTTGGGAGAAATAAGGAGGATCAACCCACAACTGCTTATCAGTAAGTAGGTGTTAAATAATAATACTGCATTGTTGGTAGATATCTAGTATAAAGATGTACAGTTTGAATGTGGAGTCCTCAAGAGATGCAATAATAAGCTGAGAGAGATCAGCATGAGGCTACGCGATTTAATGGGCATTGAAGCAGACATGCTCGAAACATTAGAGGGCAAGGTGGAAGGGAAGATAGAGAATCAAGATGAAGATTCTGCTCTCAAGGCTCTGTGTAATAACTTCCAAGTGGAAGATGATGGTCCGCTAGTCCACTTGACAGAAGAGATAATAAATAAAATGATGAGGATCAAGGTCAAGATGGAGACCTATAATGAAACACTGCAGGATAGAAAGAATAAACTGGATAACAGCAGGGATAAGTATGAAGTGCACAAACACGCCATCATCAAGGCAAAGACTCAAGATGGCGGAGGAATAGACCAAGTTGTGCAGTCATACGAGCAAATCCAGAGCAGCATGCAGCCCCATATGCAGCAGCGTCATCATCCGGATAGCGAAAGTTCAGAGAGCGATGCACATGATGATAACCCGCATGCATCGGATGAAGAGCATGATGAAGATACATCATGAAGGGGAGCATCTTGCATATGTAGTATAGATAGTTGCCAGCTGGCAACTTGTGCCTTTTTGTAAAATTGACAAGTCATGAAGTGATGACTGTTGATCTTTTGTAACGGATTCCTCACCTTATTCTATAAAAGGTGGTGGAATGCATTGTTATATTCATTCGAAACTTAATTGAAATCTGATTGCTGAAATATTTAGGACTTATTTCAAAGCTGCTGTATATGTACATGTCATTTGCATACTTAATGAAAGAGAAGAGTATTCAGATTACAAATCTTAGTAAATCTTGAGTAATCGTTGTCTGAATTCTGGATATATGCTTTGATTTGCTGTGTCCCTTGGAGTGCTTATCAGGTTGCATGTATTGTTTTCATTCATTATCCTCTGAAGTTTGCATCAACTATATCTAGCTGTGGAATGTCCTGGTGAACATATGGTTTGATTTCTTCTCCTCATGACAGTATCAAGCATGTATGTGGATCAAAAGCTAAAGGTTCATCTTAATTAGAAGTATTTCCTTTAATTTCTTTCAATTTCAGAGCATCTCACTATCACAATTGCAAATAAATTGATAATCTTAAGCAAACAACCCAAAATATGCAGACATCTCGTAGATAATCGTAAATATTTAGCATATTTGAACACTAAGCATGCACAATCGAAAATATCATGCAAAGATCTAGGTATTTTACTTCTTTTCATCAAATAACCGTATAATTTGACTTCTCTGTAAAGAACTTCTGCAGGAAAGTCATGATGATGGCACACTTTCACGTAAGGCCCCAAAATGGAAACAGCAATTCACATTAACTACTGAGTAACATCAGTCGATTAAGACCTAATCACCGGAGACTTGGGATCATGAATTCTTTGAATTCACGGCATCTTTCAAGATGAATAAAGGTTAATGTGTACTTTTATTCTATGCTTGTTTGTGACTAACATCATGACCAACATAAATTGGCGCTAGAAGGAGGGCCTAACTCCGGAAGATCACGCTCATCATCAATATTTTCAGGTTTGATGACGCATAGAGTAAGGTAACCTCAGATCGTCTATGAATTTCAGTAAATTACGTAAATATTTACTATGAGAAGTTTGTATATGCACATTCTATGTAAAGATTTCCAGATCTCACATAAATATTGCAAGCTTTACAGTAGATCTCTCTGAATTCACTAATATCGGCTAAAGATACGTAAATTTGTTCAAGCTTTGAAGAATTTAGGCCTTAAACACTCGAGATCTTGTGCTACGGGTCAGGATATCCCAATATCCTGTCATATTTGCAGTATCCTCGCAAATATTTCGTAAATATCCGGTCCTATCGGTCATCTGATCGCAAATATCACCTCATCCAGTGAAATTTAGCCAATATTTGCAAAGTTCCAGCCGATTTGCCTCCAAATCGAGAAATCCTGGCTCACAGGATAAATACCAGGTCTAGACCTAGTGAAATTTTTGAAGAACTGCCTATTAGAAGTTTCAGACCTAGGACTGTAGACATTCATCATACTCCAGGGTCTAGTGCGTCAAAAACTTCACCAGGACCTCCTCCTATAACTCCTGTTGGTTTGCAAATACCTTCCGGTATATCTGTGACACCTCCTGTTCAAACCCAGGGTATACCTTTAGTTCAACCTTAGCCAGCTGCACCACCAGCTCAACCTCCTCAGGTTGCAATGTCTTTCTTTGCAGCAGAGTCACCTTTGACCTTTACTGCATATCACGAGTTACCAAAGAATCCGGACAAACTTTGTCCAAAATATCATCCTTATCAAGATGCTGATGATCATATCAGGACATTTAAAGAAGCTTGCTGCAGAGCCAGAATAGAGCATCAAGATGTGGTGTGTAGATTATTCCCTTTTTCCTTAGGGGAAGAGGCTTATAATTGGTTCATTAGTCTTGGTCAATCTTTTGTTGGTTCGTGGGCTGTCTTAGAGAAAGCCTTTCTTGACAGGTTCAATGTCCCTATTGATCCATCCATGAATTACCATATGTTTGCCACAATCAAAAGATTTGAGAATGAGCCTATTGCCAATTTTAATGCTAGGTTCCAGAAAATGTTGTCCAAGCTAGTTGCCCCATATGTAGTAGCTGATGCTGCTGCTAGGAGTATCTATTATTCAGCCCTGGATCCATTAACTTCCATGTTCATCAGAAGAACACATACTGAGATCACTACATTGACAGAAGCTTTTCAAGAAGCTATCAAGGTAAATCAGCAGTTGATACCTGCTCCTACTCCAAATATAGTATTCCCTACTTTGCCTGGCATGCAATCACAATATCTAGCACAATATCCTGCAGCTTATCCTTCACAATATCCTGCACAATATCCTAATGGATCAGTGATACCCCCAGCAGTCATGCCTGCACCTTTGCAAGTACCTCCACTAAGTATTATGCCCCCTCCTAATGGAAATAGCCAATTGCCACAATATCCTGCACATGCTCAGACACCTCAGGATACTGATCTATCCAACAATAACCATGGATCTTCCTTTTTCAAGCCTCAGACTGAAAATGTAGTGGCCAAAGCCCAAGAGGAGAAGGAGGAAATCAAAGAAATTTTTGCTCAACTCAGAAAACTCACCACAGAAGTAACACATTTGAGGAATCAAGGGTTTTATTCGCAGTCAGGTCAAAATAGAAATTATTCCAATGACAGACCAAACTACCCTGACAGAGGATATAGCAATAATAACTTCAACAATAATGCTGGAAGTAATAATAATCCTCCTAGACAGCCCAGAGTGTGGAACTCCAGGCCAAATAATGGTTCATTACCATCACCCCTAGACAATTAGCCTCCAGGTGAAGCTAAACAGACTACTAGAGTCAATCTTGCTGAAGCAGCCCTTACCAATTGGTGCAGGATCCACAATACAAATGCACATGCAGAATTAGATTGTCCACAATTCAGGATTGCTGCCAGCATCTTTCAGACTGAAGTGTCTAACACTTCTGGAAATCCACCTCAGGCAGAAGGAAATGAAATAGTTCCTTGTGGATATGACTCCGCTTTTGTGTTAGAAACATACACTAACCAGCCTCATCCGAGTTATGATCAGACTTGTGAGGAATCTGCCTTAACCTTTGAAACAAATTATGTTTTTCCCTTTGAGGATGAAAATGAACCTGCAAGAGAGCATGAGGAAGTACATGCATATCAGCAGCAATACCCTGGTAAGCACAATTATAACCTAAGGAGCAATGCCAACAGACCTGCTGGTCCATTGACATCATCTCTACCTCCAAACAATTTCAACACACCTCCTGATCCTAAGGCTAGCAATAACCCTGGGTTCCCTAAGGTGAATGCTCAATACTTGTCTCCTCAAAACACAGTAACAAAAGTCGTAAATGCACCTCAGGAGTCTGACAAGTTAGTCAGCTATTTGGCTGATGAAATGAAGAAAATCAAGATCAGCCTGTCCTTATCAGAGTTACTGAAAACTCCTGCCATCAAAAAGGCATTCATGAAGTCACTAGATGATCCTACTCCTAAAGAGGATAATCATCTTTCAAGTCAGTCTAGTGGCAAGGATCATGCTGCTAAAGATAATACTATCAAGCCTAAGGTGTCAGCTACAATCCAAGCTGCTGAAACCTCCCACATGACCTTGTATAGAGATAAAACTGAATCACCTCCGTTTCTCCTCACCATAAGAATGTTCAGCAAGAACTTGCACAACTGTTTGGTTGATTCAGGAGCCTCAACGAACGTTATGCCTTTGTCAATATGTAACGCATTAGGACTGCATCCTACTAAATCCTTAAAGAAGGTCACTCAACTGGACAAGACAGAAGTAAGTGTAGTAGGAGAACTAACTCACATTCACATGCAGCTAGCATCTAATCCTCGGATACAGTATTACATTGACATTCAGGTAGTTGACATACCTGATACATATGGGATGTTGCTTAGCCGAGACTGGTCTAAAACGCTTAACGGATATATGTCTACAGATTTCAGTCACATGTGGTTACCATGGAAAGGTATACCTAATCAGATCAGGATTGATGCTGAGCCTAGGATGAAACATATGATCACGGAATACAACAAAACAAATGAGATCATGTATGTAAACATAGAACCTGGAGTTTATCGCCTCAGGCCGCAGACTGTTAAAATAGAAGAGATCCTGATGCTTGATGTTCATCATCATCATGATGATGATTGTCATGAAGACATGCCGAGTATGGAATTTGATAATAATCCAGATAATGAGAACGAAATAGATCGCTTCAGAGATTTTGAGATGCATTTATCTACTCAGGTAAAACGTTGCCAATTATTAAATATACCTGCTAATGATATTTTGATTGATGGATGGTGCAGATTACACAGCGAAGCACACTCAGAAAAGACTTGTGAACCATGCTTAGACATGATGATACTGGAGCAGACGTATAGTGAAGCATCATCATCATATTCTGAGGTGAGTGCTACATCTGATGATGATGATGATACTAATTCTTATTTGTCTTCTGCAGGAGCAGAGGCGCTGGTGGATCCTGATGAAGATCATATCCGGAGAATAGAAGAAGTCCTGGTGTCAGACCCGACGAATGACGCGAAGAAAGAAAAGATCACTCCTGGTAGTGATTGCTTTATGGAACTGGATTATGAGTTGTTTGATGAAGACAAAGGCAGTGACCTGACGAAGTTCAAAGAATTTCTGGTAAAAGAAATAGAGAAGATGACACGACAGCGTAAATCTCCCCAGGAGGTTTTAATTAAAGGTTGGTGTAGGCTGCATGAGGCGCCTCACTCAGAAACAGCTTGCTCACTGTGTTTACACATTTTGAAGAAGCATGCAGCTGTATATCCTGAACATCATCCTCCTGCTGAGATGGAAGAGAAAACAGAAAAGCCATCAGGCTCACAAAATAAAGGAAAGAAGAAACTTGAGGATGATGACATCCCTAAGTTAAAGTGGATATCCGGCGGAGCAGCAGCCAGAGCTGCAAAGAAGAAAGAAAGTTCAAGTAAATATCCTGCTGAAGACAAATGTCCTGCTGAAGATAAGCCTTGGATCTTAAGGTTTGATAGATCTAAATCCAAGCAAGGTGCTGGGGTAGGAATTGACCTTATTAATCCATCAGGGAAGTCCTATTTAGCAGCTTACAGATTACAGTTCCCCTGTACTAACAATGTAACAGAGTATGAGGCTCTGATTCATGGACTGTTGTTTGCTCATAAGAAGAAAGTGAAGATCCTGCATGTCTTTGGAGATTCAGAACTAGTTGTGAGGCAAGTAAGAGGAATTTACTCCTGCAACTACAAAAAACTATCAAATTACAGGCATCGAGTGTGGGACCTGATTGAAGACTTTGATGCCTTCAATATCACTCACGTACCAAGAGAACAGAACCAGAGGGCAGATGCCCTTGCTCAGGCTGCTAGTACATTGGAACTGCTATCCATATCTGGTCTGAAGAGATTTTCAGTAGAATTGGTGTCAGTACCTTCGGTACCTGACAATGTGACTAATCTCCAGGTGTTTGATGATGATCAGCATATCCTGGACTTCATATCAAACAGAGACATATTTGAAGCTCAGATTATAGATGAGAATAGTATGGAAGATCATGTATGGGAAGAAGATGAGATTTTAGAGTTACCTAGTAACAGAATTCCCAAAGGTATGATTGAATTAGAGAGAGCCTTTGATCTAGATAATATGCTTAAACATAAAGATCTGCCTAAGGCAAATGGAGGTCAATATTCACAGGTGAATATTGGACAAGCTGATGACAAGAGAAATGTCTTATTGGGTAAGGTTTGTACACCAGAAGAGTTAGAAGGAATAACTTAGGCCCTTAAAGATTACATACATGTAATTGCATGGACTTATGACGAGCTAAAGACATATGACACTTCTATCATAACTCATACTATACCTCTCAAGCCAGATGCAAAACCTTTCAGACAGAAGCAGAGGCCAGTCAATGCTCTGCTTGAACCAATCATCCTTGAAGAAGTCAAGAAATTGTTAAATTCCCGAATAATATTTCCTGTGAGGCACTCCACTTGGGTGGCAAATCTTGTGCCAGTCAGAAAGAAGAATGGAGACATCAGGTTATGTGTAGATTTCAGGAACCTAAACAGAGCATCAGAAAAGGATAATTATCCTTTGCCCTCTTTGGATGAAGTTCTACAGATTGTAAATGGAGCCAAAATGATGTCCTTCTTAGATGGTTTTTCAGGATACAACCAAGTAATGGTAGATAAAATTGACAGATTGAAAACTGCCTTCACCACAAAGTGGGGTATATTTGCATATAGACGTATGCCATTTGGACTTATAAATGCTGGAGCTACATTCCAGCGAGCAATGGACATAGCCTTCAGAGGCTTAATAGGAAAGTGTATAGTCATCTACATGGATGACCTGACGGTTTTTTCCAAGGAAAGGGGAAATCATGTTGCTGATCTCAGAAATGTACTGAAGAAATGTGAAGAATATGGAATATCTTTGAATCCTAAGAAGTGCATATTTGGAGTCACCACAGGAAAGCTACTAGGCCACCTGATCACAGAAGATGGAATTATCATTGATCCTGACAGGGTGGAGTCTATTATGAAGTTACAACTTCCAGGAAGCAAAAAGGAACTTAAATCTTATTTTGGTAAGATAAATTTTGTGAGGAAGTTCATCACCGGCTTTGCTGAAATTGTCAGACCACTGAATGCCATGTTGAAAAAAGATGCACAAATTGAGTGGACACCAAAAGCCAAGGTTGCTTTTGAAGATATAAAGAAAGCCATTTCAGATGCTCCTGTCCTCATTAGTCCAGATTACACAAGAGATTTCTACATCTACTCATTTGCTTCAGAACATACTTCTGCAGCAGTGTTAACTCAAAGAAATGAAGAGAAAGAAGAGAAACCAATTGCCTTCATGAGCTGTCCTTTCAGGGATGCTGAGTTGAGATATGTAGATGTTGAAAGACAGGCACTTGCATTAGTCAGAGCAGTAAAGAAGTTTAGACATTATATACTGAGAAGCAAAGTGATTGCTGTGGTACCAGATGCAGCAGTGAAGATGCTGCTGATGCAGAGTGAACCTGGTGAAAAAAGAGCCAAATGGATTACTGTATTACAAGAATATGACATGGAGATCACACCAATGAAGCTAGTAAGAGGACAAGCTCTGAGCCAGATGATATCTGAAACTGATCCAAACATCATCAGTCAGCAATATGTGATCAATGAGAAAGACAATAGAGAATGGTATTCGGACATCAGGCACATCCTGATCACCGAAAGATGTCCTTCAAGAATGCAGGCTTCACAGAGAAGAGCCTTAAAGATAAGATCCCAGAAGTATATGATGAAGGGAGGAACCCTGTTTAAAAAGAATTATGAAGGGATATACTTGAGATGCTTAGAGAAACCAGAAGCAAAGAAAGTGTTGACAGAGTTACATGACGAGTTTGGAATGGCACACGGATCAGCATTGGCCACAACACATGCAATCCTCAGAGCAGGATATTACTGGCCTACAATTTTTAAAGACACGGCTGATCATGTTAAATGTTGTCATGTTTGCCAGGTTGCCGCTAACAGAGAGAAATATGCTGCACAACCGTTGCAGCCAGTGGTGGAAGAGCGCCCATTTGCACAGTGGGGCATGGATTTCATAGGACCAATCAATCCTCCGTCTTCCTCAGGCCATAGGTATGTCCTGACGATTACTAACTATTGTACTAGATGGACTGAGGCTACCAGCAGCAAAACCTGCACTGCAGATGATGTCATCAAATTTCTGGAAAGCAACATTATCACCAGGTATGGAACTCCCTATGCATTGGTAAGTGATAATGGTTTTGCCTTCATTTCCACCAAATTGTCAAGTTGGGCTTTTGATCATGGGATCATACTTAAGTTCTCATCCAACTACTATCCTCAGGGAAATGGATTAGCAGAATCCACCAACAAGAATTTACTGAGTATCATAAGAAAACTGATAGAGAAAAATCCCAGGGAATGGAACTCATTTCTAAAATATGCCTTATGGGTAGACAGAACTAGAATGAAAACTGCATTAGGAAACTCACCCTTCCAATTAGTATATGGGGTAGATCCTATCCTCCCTGTAAACTTGAAAATTCCTACTCTGCAGTTTGCCCAAGAATATCTAGGCATAGATAATAAACAAGAAGTCAGGTTGCTTCAGTTGATGCACCTGGAGGAAAAACGAAGTCAAGCGATTGACCAATTTGTGAAACATCAGGCTGTTGTCAAACGCTGGTTTGACAAGAGAGCCAGAATTAAAGCTTTCAGGATATCCGATTTAGTCCTAATGTGGGATAAGGCCCATGAAAAGAAAGGTGACCATGGTAAGTTTGATAGATTATGGATAGGTCCCTTTCAAATTTCTAAAATTTTAGGAGATAGCACTTATAGGCTTAAGAACCTGACAGGTGAGGATGTCCCATTGCCAGTCAATGGACAATTCCTCAAACATTATTTCCAAGCTTGAATGACCTTATGACAGTCATATGTATCATATTGTATATTTGTATAGTTGTTTGTACAGTTTGTTTGGTGTGTTGTTTTTGTTTTGTTGGTTGGGACCTTGTACTGGTAAGTCAGGATGATGCACTTCATCACCCTAAGAAAATAATTAAGTTGTTGAGATTCAAGTAATGAGATCACATTTAAACATAGGTTATGATTCATTCAAAGAAGTGTTCATGATCAGGTTTGTGATATCTCTTCATCAGGGTGCTTTTTCTTGGTCAAAGCGAATCCATCACAATGAAACACCTAACAGCCTTGGGTTTGTTGAACACACTAGTATAGGTGTTAAGTGAAAAATCTAAAGGGACTCCCTTGCTACCAATACAATCTCCAACCTAAAGCTGCAAGTGACTGTACCTTGTACAAATGAACTGACATGATGATATCAGATATAAATTTTTAGGAGAAACCAGAAAAGAAATAAAATTAGGCCATCTAAGTAACTCTACCGGGGCTATGGATGCCTGCTGGCAGTGGGGCTCTACTTAGGGAGATTGTATAGATAACCTTGCCAGGGCTATAGACGCCTGCTGGCAGCAAGGCTCTATCCAGGTTGGCTATGAGGGATGATCTCCAACTATGTAGTTTAACACCAGTTACTTATGTTTTCAACTTACTTTCAAGATGAGGATAATTCATCATATGCACACACCTGATCCTTTGTTAGCTTTATCACCATGATGAAATTTTATCATTCAGAGGATTATGATGCCTACACTTAGACAGAATTAGAACACTATAGATGAATGTGATCACATCACTTGAATCATTAGAATTTGTTTATTTTCTTTGGTGGTAAGTTGTTGTGTGGTTGCACAACACGCCCCATTTTGACTTGGCAAAACAGGGACCCAACTTTTCTTTTGACTTGTGTTGTCTGCTTTCTGGCGGTTTGGTAAAATCAGTCATGTTCATCATCATGTGGAGTCAAGATGAGGTAAATCCCCAATATAAGGTCAGTCTGTCAAAATTTGCATTTTGTGTCTGTGACCACATTTTCTGAAAGAGCATTGAAATTCATGCAGGTTTGCCTTTTACATCACCCAAATATTCATCAGGAGGTGAGAGTTATGAGCAGTCAAAGTCTTGGTCAAACCTGCTATTCGCAAGAAGAGGGTCATATTTTATAACCTCAGTTATGCTGTTTGAAAAACATCATCATCATATTTGAAACGTCCCCCCCCCCCCGATAATATCCTGCGGTTCAAATATCTAGACATCAACTTTAAGTGATAGTAAGTATTCCCCATCGAGCGGTCTTTTATATAGCGAGCATCATGTTTTCAAATATAACCCGATATTCGTTAATATCATCCTGATGCAAAATATCACCCTAAACAAACATCCTGATGATGTCATCTGAATACGATAAACAAAGAAACAAACATCCTGATGACATCATCATCATATTTGCATTTCGACAGGATATTTTGTAAACATGATCATGCTCACCCAATATGACGATGACGTCATAAGACATTTCCAATACAAAGAACAAATATCATGATGACGGCATCCTGATATTCTGAAAAGAGAATGAGTAAGTTTGAAGGTCATCATCATATTTTAAAATATCACCCGATAGACCGAAATATCCTCCTGATGTGTTAAAATGAAAACAAGGGTGCGTTGTCACCCGAATTTTGTCGCGATAGCAGTTTCAAGACTAGGGAGGATGATATTGAAACTCAACCTGATATTTATGAATATCATCTTGCCCTCGTGATATCTTGTCGTATGAATATTCCCCCGCTCCCTTTGCCGCCATTGCCATTAAATGCGCGCAAATATGGTAGGTGATTCCCGCCGACCCCGGAACCCAATGAAACGTCTGGCGAGATCCTAAGTTTTCGGACGAATGATCAAAGATTGCGATCTAACTTGTCAGAGTTACCCTAAGTTTACCCTAACTGCAAGGTTAAAAGGTAATTCAACCGCCATTATTACATTTACCTGCGTTAAAATTGTTTTACAGAGCACTAGCCTCCATTTCTACATAACAGCTACCGTTGCGCTACTGGAGCTCATAAATTGAGGGAGGAAGGTGATCAGCAGCTGAATCAAGAGCGTCTTAGAGATATACTGGTATAAAAAGAAATAGGCATAACCAGGTAAGTGAACTCAAACCCTCATCATGTTGTTTTAAATAATGTTGAAAGTTTTGGTTATGTATCCATGCAAGTAAGTAATGTAGAATTGATACAATAAGCATGATATTTGCAGTATGTATGCATGCATATCCCATTGTGAGAAGAAATGTTGTTAATTGCAGGTACCCATGGCTGAAAAATGTTTAGTCAAGAATCAGGAAGAATTCAGCAGGCCTATGTTCTCTTCACAAAGAGGGGTCCTGTTCAAATTTGGGGCAATTACAGACACCCATCAGGGGAGTACCAACCTGGAAGCTTGGTCAGCCAAGCTGAATGATGGAAATATTCAGGACTTATTTCAAAGCTGCTGTATATGTACATGTCATTTGCATACTTAATGAAAGAGAAGAGTATTCAGATTACAAATCTTAGTAAATCTTGAGTAATCGTTGTCTGAATTCTGGATATATGCTTTGATTTGCTGCATCCCTTGGAGTGCTTATCAGGTTGCATGTATTATTTTCATTCATTATCCTCTGAAGTTTGCATCAACTATATCTAGCTGTGGAATGTCCTGGTGAACATATGGTTTGATTTCTTCTCCTCATGACAGTATCAAGCATGTATGTGGATCAAAAGATAAAGGTTCATCTTAATTAGAAGTATTTCCTTTAATTTCTTTCAATTTCAGAGCATCTCACTATCACAATTGCAAATAAATTGATAATCTTAAGCAAACAACCCAAAATATGCAGACATCTCGTAGATAATCATAAATATTTAGCATATTTGAACACTAAGCATGCACAATCGAAAATATCATGCAAAGATCTAGGTATTTTACTTCTTTTCATCAAATAACCGTATAATTTGACTTCTCTATAAAGAACTTCTGTAGGAAAGTCATGATGATGGCACACTTTCACGTAAGGCCCCAAAATGGAAACAACAATTCACATTAACTACTGAGTAACATCAGTCGATTAAGACCTAATCACCGGAGACTTGGGATCATGAATTCTTTGAATTCACGGCATCTTTCAAGATGAATAAAGGTTAATGTGTACTTTTATTCTATGCTTGTTTGTGACTAACATCATGACCAACATATAGAAGTCTCACCCTTTGACAAACTTATTGGGATTGCCCTTCTAATTTGTTGTCCCGCTACCTCCTTGGTAATTTGTGCCTCTTCTGCACTAATTTCATGGATTATTGACCTTGCATCTACAAAAGTATCTGATGCCACTGCCACTGTTATTCATAGTGCATATGGATCCATTAAAGTAGCATTTTTATTTTTTTCAACAACTTTGGCCTCTACAATCCTCCTTTTCTTCTCATAAAAACATTACAGATCTTCACTAGGCTCTGCTTTTCTTTTTTTCCCTTTCTTTGGATAGGTGATCTCTTTGCCTTTAGCCTTAAGTTCTTCAATTCTATCTTTTAGCCATGTCTTTGAAAATAATATCACTGGCTTGGACAATATGTCTAGAGATGTGTTCCATGGCTTTGACCAATCAGGCTCTATAATAGGAGCCAACCTTGCTTCTGCATAACTATGATGTAATAGTTTATCATCATCTTGAACCTCTGGAGGAACATAAATGTCACCTATAGACTTCATTTGCTCAATGGTTAATCTTTTATGAGATATTTTCCTCACTTCCCTGTCATTCTTGCAATCAGCCCAAAAATCCTCAATATGTATTTGATGTTTATACTTTTATCCACAAAGTTCTGGATCCTATGGAAAGGATCAAATCTCCTTACTAAATAGAACTCTTGAAAGCCACAATATCTCAGTTCTTGCTCTGAATATCCTACAACTTCTTCACTGAAACAAAAGTATCTGCCAATAGCCCAAGGCAACTTCAGATTCCCTCTATTGAACTTCCTTTTATACATCTTAAACACATTCAAGTTCTGCCTTGAAAATTCTAACACAATCAACTTATCAGAAGGATACCTAGGCAACATAAATGGTTTTCCTTCAAATCCTTTAGTCCTTATGTAAGTAAAATGCTCAAACTGAATGAACCAGGAACTATGCAATCCAATTGCATCTTCTGCACTTTTAGATAATCTTTTGTTAGCTTGTTCTCTCAACACTCTTACCATGTAAGTATAAAAAACATCATTAACCAAAGCAAACTCTTTCAATGCATTCTCCTCTTGCAATTTGGTGCAGTGTTCATACACTAATTTCTGATCATGACCATTCCCTAGGGTACCCACCCTTTCTATTCCATGTATGTATGGTTTAATTTCTACAGCACATGAATATAACACATAAGAAGATAAATAAAAGGGCATCATCTTCTATTTTCTCAACATGGCCTACTTCCAAATAGCTATGGTTATTGCCTTTGCCCAATGGATTTGCCCTTGCTCTTTTTTCCCTGCTCTTATGAACTCAATAACAATGAACATCCATGGTTCACATTTGGTGCCATCTCTCAGTCCAACTAACCTACTCAGCATGGTGATCATCAAATAAATTTCCTCTTTGAAGTATACCCTCATCAAGTTCTTATGTACTCTGGCTATAGCCTTGGGTTTAGTTTTTGGGCTATACCAGCCGTGGAATATTTTACCTTTACATTCCTTTTCATTTGTATGAAAATCTTCATTATATTGATCGATATCAATATCTCTTATTTTCTCCTTAATTTCCAATCCAAATGTTCTGGCAATCCCCTCTGTAGTTAAATCAGCAATTAACCTGTCATATAACATGATCTTCCTAGTAGCTAGATCATATAAAGTCACATAGTCCAAACACAAATCCCTAGCCTCCATTGCTAGTGGGAAACCTACAACCTTGTATAATCCACTCTCCTAGATACATTTCATATCTTGTGAAGCATCTGCAACAGTGATTTTCTTTAACACATCCTCTGCATCATAATTCCCTATGTTTGTATCTGTGCCTACTCCACTCATACTAATCAGAGATGGATAACCTCTGTGCAAAGGCAATTCTTCTTTCTCCACCTCCTTTTGTGGTTTCCTTTCTTTTTTTTCCTTGCCCCCTGTATCTTTCCTCTGTTTCGGGGCCATCCTGTAGAAACATGCATCTTTTAACTTTCATTTTACTTTCATGTCTAAGGTTTTTACTGTGAATTTCTACTTTTACCATTTTACCCTAACTCGTTTGTCTTTTCTATTTTTTACCTTTTAAATTTGTTAATCCCTACCCATTTAATTAACAGCTAAAACCAAGATTAAACAAATGTATACATTTTAAACTGAAATTACTAAAGTTAATAGTATCTTACCAAATGAAAAGAAATGGCATTTTGGGATAAATACCTATTTTTCGTGACCATTTAACCGTTGTCATTGACTTACTTTTACCTTTTTGCTTTCATCTAGTGATTGTAACTCTGTCGTCTCAATGAGTTCTGCTTAATTTACTGTAACAGCTTTCCCTTTCTCTGCAAAATTAATTTACTGTAACAGCTTTCCCTTTCTCTACAAATTTTAACTCTCAACAATGTATATCTGAAAGTGAAATAACATCAATTTTACCTTAACCCTCATTAAATATTACTTTTCTTGAGTGTTAGACTTGCATTAACTACAATAATTAATGCGCTACAACTTCGGCTTTCTATTGCAATGTTTGTGTTTTTTAAACTTTCTTGCCGTTACTTCCTTTCTGCATACATTACCTTTTCTTTTGTATTTTCCCTTGTATGTTCTCCTTTGTATATTCTCATTGTATCTTCAAACATACAAACACTTTACGTAAACAATCAAACTAAAGTTCTTTCCTTTTTTTTCTTTTTCCATACTTCCTTGTATATCGTTGCTTGTATATTACTTTTGTATAAGTGAATATACAACACACTTATACAAACCCTCTCATTCCTTTTACCTCTCATGATGTCTTTATTTCTTTGTATATCTAGTATGTATGTCGTAAACATACAATCACTAAAACATGCAAAGACTTTTGTATTTAATTTCTCTTTCGTATCCGGCTTGTATTTCCACTTTGCATCTTTTAACATACATCAGCTTGTATATCTAAAATATAGATTGTTATTATACAAGAAAAATGTACAAACAGTGGGATCCACCTTACCTTTCACTTGCATCTTTCGCCTTTGTATATAATGCATGTATCTAACTCTTGTATACAAGCAGGAATACATACAAACATTACATCCTATTTCATAACCTTTCAATTCCACCACTTCTATAAATCGATATATCTTACCTTGGTATATAAGCCCGAAACATACATGGATTTTCCCAACATGAATAAACCTTTCGGTTCTGGCACTTGTATATGTGCAATGCATATCGGATTTGTATGTAAGATACATACAAAGCACAAAACATACAACATCTTAACCATATTTTATGATCATTTCGGTTCCGTGATGTATATAAATTGCAATGCATCCCTAGATATAATTTGAGTTTCGATGCATCATTTATATCGTATTTTAATTTTCTTTCAATTCCACATTGTATGTATATCGTAATGCATGTCTCCAAACCTACATACAATGCAGGAAATATACAACAATTATATCTCATTTCATAAAATTTTGATTCCAGGTGTATACGCCTAAAAATGACACAAATCATCCTAAATAAATATTCTAAATATTTATTCCATTCTTCTATTAATTAAATAAATATTCCAAATTTATTTAATCGATTCATTGTTCCATAATTAAATAAATTCTATTTATTTAATTAAAATTCTTCTATTTGTCCTACACAATTAAATAATCATAAATTATTTAATTAAGCCTAATTCCTCTATCCTAAAGTTCTAAATTCAAAATTCCACATCACCTTTACACCTCACCTTTTCCACCTCACCTTGTCCACCTCATCAGGTTGCACATGTAATTAAATATATTTAATATTTAATTACCTTATTTTCCCTCACCCACATGGCCTATTTCTTCTCCAATCAGAGGTCAGTTAACCAATCAATCAAATCTGTTAACTAACCTATCAATTGAGTCAAATTCTCAATCAATTCAGTCAGTTCCATAATCCACTCTTCTAACTGATCAATCAAATATGTTAACAGACCAGTCAATGGAGTTAACTCTCCAATCAGTTTTGTCACATCCCCCCTTTCATGATGGAGCTGGGACACTTGTCACATTTCTACTGGTTGTACATTCCTCAACCATCCTCAGCCGTTGATCTTCATATCTCCTCTCAACCGTTGATTCCCATTCTTCTGAGTCTATAAATGAAGCTTCATTCCTCCATTCTATTCATCCAGGCTTTTGACATCGTTACTCTGCAGAAATATCACCAGCGCGCCTTTGGCACCCTTTTCTCATCTACAAGCTTGAGATCACCATTGTTGCATTGGAGCTCACCTTCATTGCATATCACACCATAGCCATTCACCTTCAACTTCCTCAAACAGCTTTAAAAGATTGCACTCTTTGAGGGCTCATCTCATCTGCGAAAGGATGATTCGTGATAGGCAAACAACAGAAGCATCGAAACGGGAGAGGTTTGCACTGTGTTTGTTCATTGCTTCATTTATTGAATCCTTCTTGTTTCACTATTCTGTTGATGTTTGGGTCATCTATATTTCATTTGATTGATCACCATTTTACCCTTACATTTTTGGCGCCCACCGTGGGGCCGTTGCCCCTTTATTTCACCATTTTTTGAGCTTTTTTTAAGGTAGGTTCCGTACAGGTCCCGCAGAGTCACGCACAGATTGGTTCGGTGCATCCGTTCATTTTTACGGCACTTTTGAAGACTGTTACGATGCTTCTGTAAATCCTGCGCATCTGTGTATTTCTGCGGCGCTTTTGTAGACTCTTGTTGTGCATAGGTCATAACTGTGCATCTGTTGACTGTTACGGTGCTTCTGAAGACTGTTGCTGTGCATACATTAAAACTGTGCATCTATTCATTTTAACAGCGCATACGTTTAATCTTGCAGCGCATTTATTATTACGGCGTTTCTGTTGATCATTTCTGCGCATCTGATCACTGAAGCTACACATTTGTAATAGACTCAAGTTTTAGTACTTTTCTAGAGGATTTTGCTAACGCTAACCCCTTTGCAGGTGTTTACTGGAGCAGTTTTGCAGGATAGGCTCGGGTTCAGTTACATGTAGTTGCATCTAATTAGGTCACCTTTCATTTTCTGGGAAAGAGTAAAATGGTTGTTCATTACAAATCTTCATCTAGTCCTAATTAGGGAGGAAGTAACTGGTTTATTTCACGCTTGCATTGCAAACACCTTCAAAGTTATTGCTATCTGAGATTTAAAATTGAACTCATCACTGATCTTGAAGGTAAAATGAACCATTGCTATATTGTGAGACCTGAATTTCAAAGTTAACAATCTCGTGCTTCGCGGTTTTAAAATTGAACTCATCACTGATCTTGTAGTTAAAATGAACCATTGCTATATCGTGAGACCTAAATTTCAAAGTTAACAATCTCGTGCAACGTGGATTTAAAATTGAACTCACTACTGCTTTCTGGGATTTAAAACTAAACCACTGCAATATTGCTGAAATCACTTCAAAGTTCTGTTTGAGTAGATTAGCCCATTTAGTTTTTATCTTTTAACTAGGGTGGATTAATCAGTGTATTCTGTGCTTGCGAATGACAATAGGTTTATGCTTTCCCCTCTCCTGGGTGATCAGAGTGCCAGACTTGTCATTCTATTTGTTTAACCTTTAGGAGGGGCCTGCCCTTGGATGCACGCTTGTCCAAGCGGGAACAACCCTGAGTGGTAACAGGCTAACACCAAGCCCTACCGAGCCACTTAAAATAAATTGTGTTTGAGGTGAAAACCTCCTGCAATGAGTGCTGTTATGTTACACCAATGGCCAACCTCCCCCAAAACCCTCTCAGGCGTAACCCTTTGAGGCTGGGAGACTCCATAACGGAGAGTAGCGCCGCCGCACGTGTAACCACTTGAACGGTTGCCTGAATTAAATACCTCTTGTTTTAGTGGCCCAAATCCCTTATAATCCATTTCTCACCTAGGATTTTGTGCTTGCTTTTGTCCAAAATAGAGTCGAAAAACTACAAAAACAATGGAAAACTACAAAATACTCTTTGTGCTTGCTGTGTTTTCTTGCTAAATTAATTCATAATATCAGATCAGGAAGACCTTTTCCAGCCAAAGAATACCAAAAATAGAGAAAAATCCAAAAAAAATTTGCAAAAAATACCAGAACTGCGCATATACACTTTTCTGCTGCGCATATACAGCGACTTGCTGCACTTTTGCACCGACTGGCTGCGCATACATACCTTTCTGCTGTGCATATACACTTTTTGGCTGCACTTTTACAGCGACTTGCTGCGCTTGTACACCGACTTGCTGCGCATATACTTTTCTGCTACGCATTTACACACTGTTACTGCGCATACATACTTCACCAGAGCTACGCTTTTACAGCGACTTACGGCGCATTTACCCATTCTTGCTGCGCATCTGTTTCTGCGCATGTGTGATAGTGAGCATTTGCCCTATTTTTGAGAAGTTTTTTTCAACTATTCAGAGTACCCATTTCGGCCTAGTTTCATTTTCCGAGGTTAGAGTCAACCTTGCAGTCAATCTTCATCCATTTCACCCAATTCTCTCTCTTTCGTCGGTCATCCCAGTCACCTTCTATCCAAGTCACTCTTGTCCCAACGTCATTCTATCCCATACTGATTCGACATAGGTCCTTCTTCGTTTCATTTGTGAATTCACGTAAGCCTAGTAGGTCACAGTACCTTTTGCTAGTAGTCTTGTTGAACGACTAAGCCCTACACAGTAAGACTGGTATCGACTACCCTTGCTAGTGGCTAGAGTCTTGTGTCAACTGTCTTTACCTGAAGTCATTGAGTGAGAGAACCCTTTGTCCAAATCTTGTTCTAGATATCCCATTCATAACAGTCTTAGTCGACACCTTGCCAGAATTTCTAGTCCTCACCTCCTCCATCCCGCGTCACCTTGCATGGTTCTTACTCGATCCCAATACAACAAACAAATAGAAATGGCTGAATCATCCAATCACCTTCTCCCACCATAGGATGGTGAAGAAGAGATTTCTCATGAAGAATTGGTGGCGCACATGCAAGATAGAAAATTCCAACGTGTCGTAGAGAAAATGATCCTTGAAGACCCTCACAAATATTTCCATCATCTTGCTAGTCTCAAAATCAAACTCCCCGCAGACTTGGACATTAGCTCCATCATGGAAAATGCAGACAATGAACGTGAGAGGGACACAAATGACACAGTCCCACATGCACATGAGAGAGGCACAAATGACACGGTCCCCCATGCCAATGAGAGAGGAAAGCAACCCATAGATCAAAATGCTCCTATGGCAGATGTGAGACAACAAATCGAGAGTCTAAAGCTAGAAATCTCCAACCTTAAGATCGGCACAAGTTCCAAGAACTACTCCTTGGAAGATATAGCACCATACCCCTTTGACAGAAGTTTGGTCATGAAACCATTCCCCTATCAGTTCAGAATTCTAAAATTTGACAAATACAAAGGAAAGGGGGACCCTAGAGATCATATCAGGGAATTCACTGCAGCATGTTTAGAAGTAGCTCACAATGAGACCTACTTAATGAGACTGTTCCCAAGATCTTTAGGAGGTCAAGCTATGGAGTGGTTCTCACGTCTCCCACCAGGAATCAAAACTTTTGATGAACTTGTCAATAAATTCATAACGCACTTCTCTTACAACATAGAACACGAAGTATCTATGCTAGACCTATGCAACACCAAACAAAAGAGTGGTGAGTCATTTGCCACCTTCTTACAACGATGGAGACAGCTAGCTAGTAAGTGTTCTTACGACATGCCTGAGAAGCAGCTATTGGAAATGTTTGTCCACAATTTGAATACTGATCTTAGCTATCAAATTCAGCTACAATGCCCTACCTCATTCGCCAAAGTCATTGAAATGGGCCTATTCATTGAAAAAGCTATGATCGCTAAAGGAACTCTCAAGCTCTACAAGGACACACCTCCTTCCAATTACACAACTGACAAGTCAAAGTTTTGGACCAAGAACAAGAATGTGGTCAACGATGGAGTAGTGGATGCCAAGGCGGCAGCCCCTAAACAACAACCCATATTCACTCTTAAGGAAGAAGCAAATAACGGGGCACTCAACAAGCCACCCCCTCGGGAACCTAGACCTTGGTTCAACTCAAATCCGTGGAGGAAATTCACACCGTTAGGAGAATCTCAAGAGTCTGCCCTCAGAAAGTTATTGGCTAATAATGAAATTTCTCTACCGCCAACAAGTGACTATGAGCCTATAGTCAAACCTCCCTATTGGAAGGACACAGACTATTGTGAGTATCATCGAGGAAGGGGGCACACAACCAATAATTGCATCCGTCTTAAGAATGTCATACAGGATATATTGGATCAAAATCAGGGAGGGACACAACAGCATACCTCCAATGAATCTCATGTGGCCTACCGGGATCCTCTTCTGAATCACAACAGGCCGTATAACAACAATCACAACAACGGCCACAAGAACAACAATGGTCACAACAACAACAATGGTCACAACGGCAACAACTCCAACAGCAATCCCAACAACGACAACAATCGCAATCAGCCAAATCAGAATAGTGGGTCGAGTAATGCTAACTATGCAAGCGTTCCATTTGAGTACACCATTAACTGCATTTTAGAACATCTTCCGCAGGTCAATGTCATCTCCCCCAACCAACAACCAGGACCTAACCGAACTGGTTGTAGTATAATTACCCGCAGTGGTAAAGTCACGATCAATACCACCCCTCCAAGGTCGTCACCATCTCCGTCCAACTCCCGTCCATACAATGTCATCGACTAGTTACAAAAAACCCCGGCTCACATTTCTATATTGGAGCTCTTGCGTCTATCTCCTTCTCATAAGGAGATTCTCGAGAAAGCCTTAGTGGAAACTACTGTCCCCACTAACCTGGCCCAAGAGGAGTTTCAGACCATGGTAGGCAATCTGACCTCCTCCCCTTCCATATCATTTACTGAGCAAGATGACCTTTCCATATCTCAACCCCACAACACCCCCTACACATTGTCGCATTCGTACACAAGCACCGCATCAAGAGGGTTCTCATTGATGGGGGTGCCGGTTTGAATATTTGCACGTTGAAGCTTGTCCTTGCATTGGGGTTCTCCGAACAGGCAGTTGATCCACGAAGGAAAATTACCATAAAAGCCTATGACGAGGAGGAAAGAACCACAAAAGGCACGGTTGTCCTACCTATTCAAGTCAGACCGGTAATCAAAGATGTGGTGTGCCAAGTCCTTGATCGAGAGCTTGCTTATAATATCCTACTAGGGAGACCATGGATCCATGCCATGAAGGCTGTCCCCTCAACCTACCATCAGTGCATTAAATTCCCGCACAACGGCAAGCAGGTTACTATTCAAGGCGACCCCGATCCCTAACAACACTGCAATTCTTTCCAAGCAAAACCCGAATGTGTCATACCCAACAATAGAGCCCACATTTCCCCTACCCCGCAACAGGACCATTTCGCTGAAGCTTCCTCCTCACGGCCTAAACCAATGAAATCCACCATAAAAGAAAATGGCGTGGGGGAATACCAGATTGAGCACAGCCTCAACCTTGCAAAAATGCCCTTGTCTCCTCGCTCTTTTGGCCAGCCCAAGCATCAACCCAGGCATTTTCCAAAGCCATCTGCTCCCCCTCTAACTCCTGTAAATCCCTTTGTAAAATGGGGGACCTTATCTGATGAATCAGAGGAGCGAGATCTCTTGCAATGGCTTTATGCCGAAGAAGAAAACACACCCCAAGATCCACCCAGACTCCCTACAGAACTCTATGGGCGAGGTGAGACCATCTTGCACAAGATGGGATATGAAGGACAAGGCCCTATCAGCCTCAGAAAAGAAGGGATCATTGAACCTATACAACCTTCTTCCTCCTCTTCGGCTAGAAACACCACTGGCTTAGGGTACAAAGGCAAGGGTAAAGCCAAGGAAAATGCCTATCTTGTGGAGACAATCCAAACACTCCAAGTGGATAGTGACACAGATTCAGAGGATTCAAATGAGTATGAGTGGGACGAGCTAACAGAGCACTCCTACGATGACAAAGAGGTTGACACCATCCAAACTCTTAGCCCCTACCATGAGGGACAAACGCAATGGGACAGACCACTAGAGTCTGATTTGCCCCTCCCTGAGGTTATGGCTTTCGAGGAAAGTTTCAATTCCATTGCGATAAACAACTTGGAGGAAAGTACCACCCAGAACACTACCCCCACCTGTGCTCCTAACATTTCCATCCACACCATTAATGAATCAGGTCTCTCATCCAACTCCCTTCCCCTCTTGCACCCTGAGCTTATTGACTGGGATCTGCAAGGAACCCCCCAATTAGATATGTTCCAGAACGATGATGCCTACATTGACTATATGGAACTTAGAGATCACTTACCAAAAGGAGATCATAAAGCAGGTTTTGCTATCGAACTCAATACCGTGGCTTACTTCAGGGAGGGTGCCAAGCCTTCTAGTCGCAAAAATATAAAGATCAAAAATGGATCTGACGGTGAAAACTGCCGTGCGGCAGTGTCAGATCATAAAATAGTAAAAAGAAAGGACGTATCTGAAGGTGAAAACCCAACTGTGGCACCTGACAATAGAACGCTTGACACCCTCCCAAGTGATATGTATCAGGAGAGGTCACAGATCGTGGTGGAACCAACAGAGCCAGTGAATATCGGAACCGAAGAGCAACCCAAGATTATCCACTTTGCAAAATCTCTCACACCACCTGAGAAAACTAGGTTTGTACCATTCTTTAAAAAGAAGAGAGGCGGATTTGCTTGGTCATATGCCGACATGCCAGGTTTGGACCCAAACCTGATTCTACATCACTTGCCATTGGATCCAGGGGTGAAGCCCATAAAGCAAAAACTGAGAAAGATGCATCCTCATATAGCCCTTCTGGTCAAGGAAGAACTCAAGAAATTGCTAGATGTGGGGTTCATCAGAGCCATAGACTATCCTGAATGGATATCAAACATTGTGCCAGTGTCTAAACCGGATGGCCGAGTTTGACTATGCAATGATTTTCAAGACTTAAACAAGGCATGCCGCAAAGATGACTTCCCGTTGCCAAACATAGACATCATAGTCGACCTTACAGCAGGACATACAATGTTATCACTCATGGATGGATTCTCCAGGTATAACCAAATCAAAATAGCACCTGAGGATCAACACAAAACAGCTTTCACTTGTCCATGGGGTACCTTTTGCTGGAATGTCATGCCATTTGGGCTGAAAAATGCAGGTGCTACATATCAGCGGGCCATGACAACTATATTTCATGACATGATGCATGTAACTATGGAAGACTATGTTGACGATATCTTGGCAAAATCCCTCACCAGGGACTCACACCTGGACACATTAGAAAAAGTCTTCCAACGGTTGGATCAATTCCAAGTAAAACTGAACCCGAAGAAGTGTGTGTTTGGGGTCACATCAGGCAAGCTGCTAGGCTTCATCGTGTCAGCAAACGGCATAGAGGTAGACCCGGCCAAGGTCAAAGCAATCATGGACATGCCTCCGCCCAAAACTCTAACATAGTTGAGATCCTTACAGGGCAAGCTATAGGCCATCCGCAGGTTTATCTCACAGCTGGCAGACAAGTGCCATCCTTTCAGCCATCTCCTACATAAGAACGTTCCATTTAAATGGGGTGAGCAGTGTGAAGAGGCATTCAACAAGCTCAAGGAGTACCTCATGAATCCTCCTATACTCATGCCTCTGATCCAAGGAAAACCTTTGATTCTCTACATATCTGCTACACCTACTGCTCTTGGGCTCTCCTAGCGCAGCAAGACTATGAGAACAAGGAAAGAGCTGTGTACTACATCAGTCGAACCTTAGTGGGCTACGAGTTGCAGTACTCACAGGTGGAACGTTCATGCCTTGCGGTGGTTTTTGCTTCACAAAAACTCTGACACTACATGTTGGCACATCCTGTCAAACTCATTGCCAAGATCGACCCACTAAAATATCTTCTCAGCAAAGCAGCTCTCACGGGTCGACTAGCCAAATGGGTTATGCTTCTTAGCGAATATGATATAGAGTATGTGGACAGAAAAGCCATCAAGGGGCAAATCATCGCTGACCAACTAGCTGAAGCACCATTACAGGACACTTCACCAATGCAGTTTGAGTTTCCTGATGAGTCTTTATTCACTCTATCAACATCTCCTTGGAAACTCTACTTCGACGGGTCTTACACCAACCATGGATCGGGGGCAGGTATCTTGTTTATCACTGCCCAAGGCGACACAATTCCAAAGTCCTACAGGTTGTTATTTCCATGCACTAACAATATAGCGGAGTATGAAGCTTTGGTAATTGGTCTCAAGATGGCCACTAAGTGGAAAATCCAAGCACGATGTGTCTATAGTGATTCTCAGCTTGTCATAAACCAGGTCAACGACGAGTATCAGACCAAAGATGAGAAGCTCATCCCATACAAACGGATGGTCGACGACCTCAAAGAACATTTTGGGACCATCTCGTTTGAGCAAATACCTAGGATAGAGAACAAAGCAGCAGATGCAATGGCGACCATAGCCTCTCTTCTTGAGATACCTGAACATGAGTCACGGTATGAGTTCTTAGTAGAAACCATTCGACAACCGGCTTATGATCTCCTCGAAACCCATTCCATTTGCCTCCTAGTAGGATCTGATTCACCTTGGTATGGTAAGACCTACACTTACCTCAAGGACAATATCCTTCCTTTGGACCTCTCTTCCAACCAAAAATGAACTTTCATCCGACAAGCCTCCCATTACACCATTATCGCCAATACCCTTTACCGACGTGGTCTGGATGGTACTTTACTCCGTTGTCTAGAACAAGAAGAATCTGTAACTGCCTTGCGAGACGTGCACGAAGGGATCTGTGGAACACACTCCAACGGTCCTTCCTTAGCTAAGAAACTCATGCGTTTGGGTTATTACTGGCCCAATATGGAAATGGATTCATATCAGTTCATCAAAAAGTGCAAACAGTGCCAGATACACGGGAACCTGATTCATGCACCTGCTCAGGAGTTGAGACCTCTAACGACACCCTGGCCCTTTTGCCAGTGGGGACTTGACCTCGTGGGAAAGATTCATCCATCTTCTTCCAACGGCCATAAATTCATCATAACCGCCACTGAGTACTTTACAAAGTGGATTGAAGCCGTTCCCCTATCAACCGTCACAGGAAAGCAAATTTCCTCTTTCATTCTGAATTACATTATCTGCCGATATGGCATCCCTTCATCCATCATAACGGATAACAGGAGACCCTTCAAAAATCAGGATGTCCAGGAACTTTGTGAACGTTTCAAGATCCAACATCGTTTCTCCACTCCATACTATCCCCAAGGTAACGGCCAAGCTGAGGCATCAAACAAAACCATTCTGAAAATCCTAAAGAAGACTGTCAATGAAGCTGGTCGCGATTGGCACGTCCAACTCAATCCTGCTCTGTGGGCCTACAGAACCAGCATACGCACTCCCACAGGTGCTACACCCTACGCCCTCGTCTATGGTTCCGAAGCCATCCTTCCCATTGAGGTCAAACTCCCATCCCTTCGGGTGTCGTTGAAAGGTCTCATATCAGACGAAGAGTACAGAGTCTCCAGACTACAAGAGCTAGAACTGCTAGAGGAAAGGCGCCAGAAAGCTTTTGACCATCTCAAAGCCTATCAATAGATGATGTCAAGAAGCTACAACCACAAGGTTAGACCAAGATGCTTCAAGGTTGGGGACCTCGTCCTAAAAGAGAACCCTCGCAATCAGCAGGACAGAGAAAAGAAAGGTAAGTTCGAGCCTAACTGGCTTGGGCCGTATGTAATTGTAGCTATTTACGGATCGGGGGCATATCAGTTGGCCACATCAGAGGGTGAGTTGTTTGATGATCCAATCAACAGCATGCACCTTTGCCGGTTCTATACCTAGGCGAACCCCAATGCAAGAGGGCACAAAAAAGTCAAAAAAAAAAATCAAAAAAATCAAAAAAAGTTGAAACAAAGAAAATACAAAAAAATCTGAAAAAATAGAAAGCATACAAAAAAATCATCCTTTGGTGAAAACTTGGGAAACAGGCACCTTGGATAGGTATCATGATGAAAACCTGGCAATCAGGTGTCATGTTACTTTCTAGCTTCTCGTGCAAATAAAAACAAGTGATGAAAACCTGGTAAACAGGCATTACTTGTGACGAATCGCATTCTCCATCTTTGGGAATCCAATCACCTTGAGCCCATTCTCCCTCTATTTTCCCCATTCGACCCATATCCATCCCACGATAAACACTTGACAGTTCCCTATCATGGCTTGATACTCACCTTGTGGCCTTGTCGACCAAGGTTTTGTCCCATACCGTCTCCTCAATGTGAGCCTAGCGTAGTGTCTCTCGTCAGTGTCTATGGTCCAGATCCGTGAACTACGTTGCCTCTGCGCTGTCACGTAGGCAAGGCCATTATTCTAATGCGCCCCCGAGGCTTCCATCTCTCCCAAGGTCCCATTCGTCTCCTTTCTTGTCTTCATTCTTGTCGTCTTTCTTCTAGTCCATCCATGGTCCATTAGGGTTTTCCCCGAACTACGTTGCCTCTGCGTCGTCACGTAGGCAAGGCCATTTAGCAATGAGCCCCCGAGGCACTAGGTCAGTCCCTTAGGGGCAGTCTTCTCAATAAGGATTGTGCAACCTTCTCATCAAGCAAGCAAATGCAAGCAAAAACCCGCGCTTCAAGCAGAAATCTTAACTATGAGCATCTTAACCTATGCAATGCAAATGCAAATACCCAAGGTCTTCTAAATGATTTTATGCAAATTAAGGCAAGAAATAAACACATATCAACATAAATATGCTTTGTAGATTGGAACCTAGGGTTAAGTTACAGAGTCTTGATTTTTGCTATCATACCTTCCTATGCTACTCAAGGATGCCAAAAGCTAGAGATGCTATGATGGGAGCATGATTACTTTCTTTGTTTGTTGTTTGTGGATTAAACTTTAGTAATGTGACGCCTTGTCTAAGGACATGATCGGCAAAAGATCTTCGAGGACATCAAAGGTCTTACATGAACGGGGGCAATCCTTGCTTGTTGAAATGCAAGAAATACTCAGGTCATCTAGAGTCAATTTTGACTAGATGCTTGTATTAACTTGCTAAATCACACTCCATGTAAGCGATACTCAGGTCGTCTCGGTTCAATTATACCTAGATGCTTGTATTCACTTACAACATTTCAGAAAAGTACCAAAAACAAAATGCCCTATGATGAAATAAAGCAATCTAAAAGCAAAGCACCCATCCTATATCCGTATACACATCCATACAATCCTCATTATCCAAACTATGCAGAGTGACGATATCAAGAAAAGTTCCTAAGTCATTCTTTCACAACCATTCTTCTATCCATCATGTCATTCTTGCGTCGATAGAGTACATTTGGACTTCACAAAAACAAAGCATATAGGAGCATATCATATCATTCGTAGAACTAGTCATGCACATGATTAGGTTAGTAGAATGCACCATCCAATGCATTGGGTCACCAATACATCTGCATCACATCACAGCTTAAAAGCACAGAAAAACCACAAAACAACATAGCTACGTGCATCACATATACAGTTACGTCATCACATAGACATCATATTCCATATAAATAAATTTGCATTAGATCATATAGACATCACATATACAGTTGCATCATCACATAGAAATCATATCACATTTGGCATACATTTGTAACATTAAAACATATAGACATCATATAGCAGCATATCAAAGTGTATCCCATATAGCATCAGATAGACCATCTAACTATGCACATACATCACACAATAGAAGTAAAATCATCATCTCATAACACATGCAATAGATACACAAAGCTGCATCATCATATATACTATCATATAAAAGAGGTCCAAATGTACAATATCACCATCTCTCTCAAAATCAAAGTGTCATATACAATATACGTCCAAATGGATGGTGATACATGTCCCAAAATGTACAAAATCTGATATGTGTCTACCCCTGCTACTGTGGGCCACCACTGCCAGCTCCTGACTGCTGAGGTCCCATCACAGACGCCCCTGACTATGAAGGACCTGCTCTGTGAGCCACCCCGGACTGACTCCTGAAACTCCCTGCCCTCTGGCTCGATGCCACGGCACCATGATACAAACCTCGGTAGTACTGAGCCTGTGACTATGCTCTGGCTAGATCTGTCTATGCCTGTGCCTGCTGCACATGTCCAACCAAAAAGGAACTTGCTGCATCTATCCCCATGGCGGCCACAGCAGCGTCCCACTCTACACGGATAAGGCGTACCCGTGCATCCACCATGTCTCTCTCACAAGTCAACCCAGCGATCACCACTGCATCTGTATCTCGCCTCCTCTCCACCCTCCTCAACTATGCCTGCAGCTCTCGCACCTGTCCCCTCAGGCTGGCTATGGTCCTCTCAAGAGCCTCTCCCTGTACTGGCCCCTGTGCTGCCTCTCCCTGTATTGGCCCCTACGCGGCCTCTGCCTGTCCTAGCCCCTATGGCTGGGGCACCTGCTGTTGTGGTACCTGTTGGGGTGGTGGCATTTGTGCCTGCTGAGGCACCTACTGCTGTGCCTCTCCCTGTCCTGGCACTACCTGCCCAGCCTGATCTATCCTCCTCTGCTGCCTCGGCCTCTCTGCAGCTCTGCCACCCCATTGTCCTCGTCCTCCTCTAGCTCCCCTCCGACCTGGGCCAGCCTCTCCCTCCTCCTCTGAGTCCACCTCGTCAATACGAGGCACCAACATGGCGGGTCCTGAATATCTCAGGAACGGATGTGCAGTGATCTAGTCCTCATACTCCTGTGTGACCCCCGCATCTGCTATATCTCTCCTCATGTCCCACACCACATAAGGTAACTGCTGGAACTCTACCAGAGCCTCCTCATAAGAAGCCATCGGCCCCCATCGGACCCTCTTTGCATGCGTCTGTGCAAACATAGCCTACCCCTGTGGCATGCCCTGTCTCTGCCCAAACTGTCTCAGCACTCGGCCCACCATCTGCCTCTCCAGTATATGCCGTGTCCGGCCTATCAACCACCTGGTCTGAAAGCAGTAGGGCAGCTCATCTCCCTCGTCATCCCAGGGCTCGCAATCCAGATATGGTCGCCAGACGACCACATCTACCCCATCCAAGGTATGCCTCCAATACTCTAGCTTCCCCAGCCTGTGCTGGGAAATCACTCCTGCGTAGCCATAGCTGTATGGCTCTCCTCGCTGCCTAGCAAAGACGCACATCAGCCTGGTCACTGCTATGTGCTCCCACAGCTAGAACTGTAACAGCAACACCCCAGCCGATAGACTCGTGCTGCAGTGGTACACCACCTAGTGCATGTCGTGATATAGGTGGGCCAGTACGTAGACTCCCCACGCATATCGAGTGCCCTCAGTCAGCATCTGCTCCATGATCCTGCCCCATCCAATGGGGAACCTGTGCGATCTCCTGTCCAGGCATACAACACCCCCAATCAGTCCAGCCACAATCCCAGGGAAGTAGTCATTACAGTCATATATATCCTGCCACAGGATGACCTATCCCACCAGCTCGGGATCATCAAATACTCGCTGACACTCGGCGAGTCCCGCGTCCCGCTGTGCGTCGTACTCCACTAACTCGCCTACCACGGGCAAGTGCAGTATCCGATAGACATCCTCCAACGTCACGGTCATCTCTCCAGTAGGAAAGTGGAAGGTCCCGTCCTCACTGTGGAATCTCTCCACAGCAGTTGTCAGTAGTCCTCGGTTCGCCCGCACCTTGGGCATGAAGCAAACGTAATCCAAACCCATGGCACCAAGCGCCACTCTGTCAGCCTCCGTCAGCATGTATCTCTGCAATAAAGGCATAGGGAATGTCTCCCTCGACTGCAGAGTCTCTCGTATCTCCTCCTGCAAGCACGCAAAGCAAGGCGTCAGTCTCAAGCCGCATATACTATACTCAACATATTTGCTGAACTATATCAACTAAAACTTAGCATTTCAAATTGATCAAAACAGCACACTACATCTCTTGACTAGATTCCTGTAATCTCAGAGATAGCTCATCGATTCCTGCATCAAACAGGACGCTAATCGAATCAATTTAGCTAAGTCATTTGCCATCCCAAGCAAATGCGCCACTACAGGTGGTAAAAGCGCCATTTTTGGTATATGCGCCGCAAGAATTAACATATGCGCCGCAAAATGCATATGCGCCGCTACAGTGCATGTATGCGCCGTTCTAACACATGCGCCACAGAACTCCACGTATGTGCCGCGAAATTACGCATGCGCCGCAAGAGTCCACGTATGCGCAGCTTTCGCGTATGTGCTGCTACATTTCATATATGCGCGGCGAAAATACAAAAGTGCTGCCAAATTACGTATGCGCAGCTAGAATGCACATAAGCGCAGCTTTCATGCATGCGCCACCAAAACCGACACATGCGCCGTGAAACCACAAAAGCGTAGCTTCGCAAGGCATATGCGTCGTTCTGCATTTCGGTGCATTCATTTCACCTATTTTCTACATGCATTTATGACGCCTAAAATCGACCCTAGGGGAAATTTTTCGAAGCACATACCGGGGGTCCTGCCTCTGCTGGCCGCCCGAATCGTCGGACTCGCTCAAATCGGTGCTCCTCGCGTGGAATATCTGCTGCTCTGGCTGCCATGCTGCTCCAAGTTTGCTCTGAGCTCTCTTTCTCCAATCCAGATCAACCAAGTGTGCAAATGACTATTCTTGTGGACCCAGCTCCTATTTATAGCCTCCAAACCCTAATTCTGGCTAGGTGATGACTGTGACTACTTCCCATGCCCATTTTTTCTCCCGTTTTCTTCCCGCATCCCTTTTCCTCCAACCTATCCTAACCCCTTCCTCGTCGTGAGATTGTCTGTCTCCAAACGGTTCGCCCTTTTTCCCGTCCAATCTCCCGAGGGGGCATCCTATCGGCATTTAACCTATACCAGGGGCAAACTGGGGCATGTATCATCATTCAGACTATCAAATTCTTTGAAGCAACGCTGTAAACTGCATTGCATCAAAGAGGGGCAAAATGTATACGCCTAAAAATGACACAAATCATCCTAAATAAATATTCTAAATATTTATTCCATTCTTCTATTAATTAAATAAATATTCTAAATATTTATTCCATTCTTCTATTAATTAAATAAATATTCCAAATTTATTTAATCGATTCATTGTTCCATAATTAAATAAATTCTATTTATTTAATTAAAATTCTTCTATTTGTCCTACACAATTAAATAATCATAAATTATTTAATTAAGCCTAATTCCTCTATCCTAAAGTTCTAAATTCAAAATTCCACATCACCTTTACACCTCACCTTTTCCACCTCACCTTGTCCACCTCATCAGGTTGCACATGTAATTAAATATATTTAATATTTAATTACCTTATTTTCCCTCACCCACATGGCTTATTTCTTCTCCAATCAGAGGTCAGTTAACCAATCAATCAAATCTGTTAACTAACCTGTCAATTGAGTCAAATTCTCAATCAATTCAGTCAGTTCCATAATCCACTCTTCTAACTGATCAATCAAATCTGTTAACAGACCAGTCAATGGAGTTAACTCTCCAATCAGTTTTGTCACATCCCCCCTTTCATGATGGAGCTGGGATACTTGTCACATTTCTACTGGTTGTACATTCCTCAACCATCCTCAGCCGTTGATCTTCATATCTCCTCTCAACCGTTGATTCCCATTCTTCTGAGTCTATAAATGAAGCTTCATTCCTCCATTCTATTCATCCAGGCTTTTGACATCGTTACTCTGCAAAAATATCACCAGCGCGCCTTTGGCACCCTTTTCTCATCTACAAGCTTGAGATCACCATTGTTGCATTGGAGCTCACCTTCATTGCATATCACACCATAGCCATTCACCTTCGACTTCCTCAAACAGCTTTAAAAGATTGCACTCTCTGAGGGCTCATCTCATCTGCGAAAGGATGATTCGTGATAGGCAAACAACAGAAGCATCGAAATGGGAGAGGTTTGCACTGTGTTTGTTCATTGCTTCGCTTATTGAATCCTTCTTGTTTCACTATTCTATTGATGTTTGGGTCATCTATATTTCATTTGATTGATCACCATTTTACCCTTACACCAGGACTTGTATAACTTGTTGTATATCCCGCTTGTATATTTCATTCTTGCCAAACATACAAGCGGGAAAATACATTCACCAAACTCAACTGACTATTCACTTCAACTTTAACTCTTTTCAAGTCTGATTTGTATGTGAATATAAAGCGTTAATAAAATGCATACAAGTATAACCATATATATAAACCTGATGACCTCCTTTTACGACTAACGCAAAGACACGACATACAAATGAATTTGTATATGGGTGACTTTGTATATACAAACAACTTTGTATATGCAACATACAAACCCTCTGATTGTACATTTACCAAAAATACTTAAAACTTGTAAAATACTGTGAATTCTAAAATAGTTTAAAAAACAACCCTTACTCATTTTTGACAAGGAATTCACCCATACTCTGCCCTGGTACTTAATGTTATTTTTTCTTTATTTTTACCAAGGTTTGTAACTTTCACTTCTTTTTCCCTTTTACCACCAAGTAGACCCACACAAACAAGCAAAGAAGCTAGCCACATCAAGGGTCCTCATTTTGCTAAGGAGTAAAATGGGGCATGTTGTGAGCATCACAATAGAACCCCCCATGAAAATATGATTTGGCACTTTATATTAGTGCATTTACAACTTCCACTAGCAAGAAATACTAAATAGTCTTGATTTCAATGCATTACAAAACCCTCACGAAGAGCATATGCTAAAAAATACAACTTTGGCACAATATCTAGAGAAATAAAAAGCACCACTGCGATCTACTCAAAAAATTATGCACTTTCAAAAAAAGAATCGCCTCGATATGAGGTCATATGTGAAAGTTATGATCCTCCGAAGTTCCCAAAATGACAACTATGTAGTGTCACGACTGAGAATCTACAATTTTTGAAAAATCTCTGTATCAAAATCAAAAAATGACTACACTAGTGCATAGAGCATGAAAAAATAGCTAAAATAAAAAAAAAATTCATGGGAAATGGAGTTTGTATGGGCAAGAACGAAGCATTTGAAAACTACCTTCAAAATTGCAACTGCCAATGGAGAGGGGTCCTGCTGTAGCTTTCTAAGTGCATTTCTGCACAATATATAGAGTTCATGCAAAAACTAAAACATACCCAGATGCTTTTTCTGTGCTGTGAACAAAACCTAGAAGGTGGTTTTCTTGTTGATGTACCGAAGATGTTGATCTAGTGTAACAGAATGCCTTTAGCTACAAAAAACAACCCCAGCAACCAAAAAATGACGTGTAAAGGCTGAATCAGCTATCTAAGATAAGCAATGGCTTGTTAGAACCTACAATTTTGATTGAAAACACCAAATATGCAAGATGGTTGTTAGATTTGAGCTTTAAACCCCAGTTTCGCAACTATGTATGACGATCTCTGATTTCGATGAAATGAAAACCAAATCTAACTTTCTCAAGCCTCCTAGACATGTTGGAATAGATGGAGATGCTGCCAGTATAACCAGAAATATTGCAATCACCCAGATTTCATAAAACACATGTGCAAACCCCAGATATTAAAAAAGTTTCTGTCAAACTTTTCTAATTCTCAAGATCATCCAAAGATGCAAGAGAAGAGCATATTGGGCTTTTTGAAAAACTATAGTAAGATTTATTAGCCCTCCCAAATCTCTCAAATATGGAAACTAAAATCTACTCTTGCACATAGAATAGCTCTGATACCATGTTAGAATCTAAAAAGATTATTAACCCAGAAAACTAGTGCAAATGAATAGATATTTAAACTATGAATGCAAATGATATGAAATCAAAATAGCAACACAAAGTTAGTCTCTAAGAGAGTAATGCAAATGCTAGAAGCAAAATAGCATTAAGAGGATGCAAAAGCAAAAGATACAAAAAACAAGATAGGTAGCATGCTTATATAGACTAGGAAGAGGAAGGAGGTGGCAACACTGACCAATAAAGAGCAACCATCTATCGGACTAAAGATAGCAAAGTATTTTCCCAAGATAGCTAATGGATGCTCACATGTAGGAAGATGACACCTTGCAACCACTCACCTAATAAGACATGCTTTATTAACCTAAGCAAGATTAATAGAAGTGTAGGAAAAACCTAGGAATATAAGGAAAAAATAAATAACCCACTAGGAAATAAAAATGTACAATAACAAAAACCACCATCAACAAGTGGGTTATAGCTTATAGAACTCTTCACAAAATTTTTGACACATCAAACAGTTCATCAATTGAGCACCCAGATCAAAAGTGATTGCCTCTAGAAGTTGGACCTCATATTTTTGGGAAATATGCAAATGTGTTGGACACTTAAAAGAGCTATGAAGGGGAGAGTTACATGTGTTGGTGTGTGATTTGGAACATCACAAGGCATCTTTGATTGGAGATAATTTGGGCACCACTTTTGGGTGGTTTTGGCTCATGGTTTTGTAATTACCATTAACAGTTTACTTTATTGTATCTCCTATATATCATGAGCTTGAGATGGAGGTTGTGTAAGAGTTATATAGATGTTGAGTCACCTCTAGATCTCTACTTGGTTATACTCATGTGAAAGCTTGCTCTATAAGTATATTGTAATCTTCTTAATTCTTAAATAGTATAATGGGCGGCTTTGGAGTGTGGGGTGTTTTACTCAAAAGGGTTTTCCCCACATATATCTTGTGTTGTGAGTTTTGCATTTACATTTGGATGTTGTTATTACCTTTTTGTTAATGTGCATCTTAATATGTAATTGTAAAAGTTAAAATTTGCATAAATCTTTCCTCAGTTGATCAATGTTGGAAGCATTTCGGCATACCTTGCTTCCTTTCACACAAGAGGAAATAACTAAATTATTGACAAAATACCATGATATTATATCAAAGAATGTGCTAGAAGGATTGCCATAAATCTAGAGTATTAGTCATCATGTGGACCTCATACCTAGAGCCACTTTTCCAAACAAAGCGGCACAAAAGATGACACCAATAGAAAATGCAGAGCCAAATAGACAAATATAGAACTTGTTGAGGAAAGGATTGATTAGAGAAAGTTTAAGCCCATGTGCGGTACTGGCAGTACTAACACCAAAGAAGGATGGAGAATGGAGGATGTGTATAGACCCAAGGGCAATCAATAAGATCACCATCAAGTATAGATTTCCATTGCCAAGGATGGATGATATCATGAATTGTTTGAGTGAAGCAAAATACTTCACAAAGATAGACCTAAAGAGTGGATACCATCAAATTAGAATCAGAGAAGGAGATGAGTGGAAGACTACGTTCAAGACAAATGAAGGATTGTATGAGTGGTTAGTCATGCCTTTTGGATTAACTAATGCACCAAGTACTTTCATGAGGTTTGTGAATGAGGTTTTGAAGAAATTCTTGGGTAAGTTTGTTATTGTCTACTTGGATGATATTATGATTTTTAGTAGAACAAAGGAAGAACATTTGTGGCATATTAGACAATTATTTTAGTGGCTAAGTATTGACATCAAGAAATGTAGTTTCATGAAGATAGAATTGGTATATTTGGGATTTTTGATTTCTACGGAAGGATTGAAGATGGACCAAGAGAAAGTTAAAGCAATTGTTGAGTGGCTAACACCTATGAACCTTAGAGAGGTAAGATCTTTTCATGGATTGGCAAGTTTTCACCAAAAGTTCATTAGAAATTTTATTATTGTATGCACACCAATGACAAAGACAATGAGGGAAGACCAGAAAGATTTTAAGTGGACATTAGGAGCACATAAGAGTTTTGAGTTGTTGAAGCAAAAGGTGACAGAACAACTAGTGTTAGCATTACCGGATTTTGAGAAAGTATTTCAAGTTGATTGTGATGCTAGTGGGAATGCAATAGGAGAAATGTTAAGTCAAGAAGGGAGACCAATAGCATATTTCAATGAAAACTTGAATGATACAAGGAGGAGATATTTGGTTTATGATCAGGAGTTCTATGCCATAATTCAAGCCTTGATGATGTGGAGACATTACTTGTTGCCAAATGAATTTGTGTTGTACACTAACCATCAAGCTTTGCAGTATTTGAACAACCAAGGTAAGTTGAATTAGAGACACATGAGATGGTAGAGTTCATGTAAAGTTACACACTTCTATTGAAGCACCAGGGTAGAAAGTCAAACAAGTTTGCAGATGCATTGTGAAGAAGAAGGAACTTGTTGACAGAGATGAGAGTAGAAGTACTAGGTTTTGAAGAACTTATGCACCTGTATGAGGATGATCTTGATTTTGTGGAAGCATGGAAAGCATGTAGAGAGCCTGTTATGACATATAGAAGCAAACAGTTGGATTATTTCATTCAGGAGGATATGTTGTTCAAAGGGAATCAGTTGTTTATTCCTAGGAGCTCAATGAGAGAAATTTGATCAAAGAGAAGCATAGTGGTGGATTAGCCGGACATTTTGGTATTGATAAGATAGTAGCTTTGGTGAGTAAACATTATTTTTAGCCTCAAATATATAAGGACATAAGTAAATTTGTTCAAAGTTGTAGAGTTTGTCAAGTTGCAAAATGAAGTAGTCAAAATACTAGATTAAACCTTTGACAATACCGGAGAGACCTTGGGAATATATAAGCATGGATTTTATATTAGTTTTACCAAGAACATAGAGGGGATATGATTCCATATTGGTAGTAGTGGACAGATTTTCAAAGATGGTGCATTTCATTCCTTGTAAGAAGACAAATGACATGTACATGTTGCTGACCTATTTTTCAAGGAGATTGTGAGATTGCATGGATTACCAAAGAGTATAGTTTCAGATAGGGATACAAGATTCATAGGATATTTCTGGAGAACATTGTGGAAGAAGATGAAGACATACCTAAAGTTCAGTTCAACATTTTACCCACAAATAGATGGACAAACAGAAGTGGTAAATAAGAGTTTGGGTAACTTGTTGAGATACTTAGTAGAAGATAAGACAAAAAATTGGGATATAATTCTATCGCAATTAGAGTTTGCATACAATAACTTAGTGAGCAGAAGTACAGGGAAGACACCATTTTAAATTGTGACTAGAGTACAACCCAGAGGAGTTACAGAGCTGAGAGACATCAGTATGGATAACAAAAGGAGTGCAGAGGCAAAAGAATTTGCAGTATACATGGAAACGGTACACACTTAGGTCTGGAAGTGTTTAGAATAGATGAATAGAAAATATAAGAGACAAGAAGATGAAAAGAGGAGGCCTAAAAATTTTTATGTTGGAGATGAATTCATGGTGTATCTTAGAAAGGAAAGATTTTTAGTGGGCACATACAACAAGATGAAGATAAGAAAGTTTGGACCATGTAGGATTCTTAGGAAGTTTGATTCAAGAAATGCATATGAAGTAGAATTATTGAAAGCATTTGATATATCACCCATATTCAATATTGCAGATTTATATTAGTATTATGAGGGAGAATTAAGTGATAGAGTTGAAGTTGGATTGAAGGATCAGTGACCACAACAACAACCGAAGTAGATAGAGCAAATTTTGGATAGCAAAATTAGACACATAACCAAAGGCAAGTAGTATAAAGAGTACTTGGTTAAATGGAAAGGAAGACTAGAGAAATATTCATCATGGATTTCTTAGGTAGAGGTAGACAACATTGGTTTTCCTCTAGCCCCAAGAAAGTGAGGGAATCACTTTTCAAACAACCCTAGGTGTCTGATGCAGGAGAATCCCAAGTTGAAAGGCAATCTTGCATCAACCAAAAACATTTGATTTATTTTCTTTTCTCATATTTCAATCAGTTCAGTCTTGGTAGATTGCACCACATTCTACTGCATGATCATTTCATAGATCACATAATGGGATAAAGACTCTACACTATGTCATCTATGTCATATCCAAATCTCATGAGATATGCAATTGTCCATAGAAAGTTATTGCTATTAGAACAATGTCAGAACTCACAAAACAGAGCATTCAACACTCAGTATGAGCATATAGATTTGGTGGCACCTTCCTATAACTTACAAAGCCAAATGGAACATCTCATGCGCTAATTTGGGACTCAAGATATCTTCTTTCAAAATAGCAACATTTTCCTTCCTAACGTAGAGCACTACCATATGATTAAGGCTAACCTACACATTTCATCAACCATCATGTTTTGGAACCTCTTTGTTTAGGGTAAAATTTGGATTTGTTTAATGTTTAGGTGTTATAGATGTCTGAATCCTCCTTTCACCCTATACATTCAAGCATCTAGGGTCGAGTAGCAATGCACTATCATACCCTAGATCATTGTGAGATGTAGGGAAGCTTGGATTAGGGTGTTTAATTATCAATTTTCCTTCTCTTATGCTTAATTGACCATTAAAACCCTAATTATACAAATACAACAATAAACTAATGAATAACAGAAAAAGCTCTTGCAGAGAGATGTAAAATATCAAATCACAGAGTACCTATTTTTAGGGTTTTGAAGCAGAAAAGTTGGGACAAAAGAGCAGACGCCCAAGTCCAATGCCCTGCTTTTTGTCCAGATCCAAAAACTTAGTTTGTAACTCTTCCCTGCTGTCCCAGAGATTTTCACATCATAAAAGTTGGAGGACTAATGAGTAGGTGTCCAAGTCTAGGGTGTTGTTTTTTCTTCTATTCTATAATTCTAACACTTCAAGATGCCTTCCTACAACTTCACTTTTCTCAGCTCTGCAACCTGTAACCTGCAACCATGAAAACCTTGGGAGGGGGTTTTGGTGTTTAGAGGCTTGCCTCGGTCAAGCCCTGAAGGATACTTAGGTCTCTGAACACTGTTGTTAGATAGAGTGTGCGTATCCTTGTGAGGTAGAGGCAAAAACCAAAGGAAATGATGATGAAAACACAATATAATGTCACCTTGTAGTGAAGATCTCATGAAGGAAGATGCTCTTCATTCCATGATGAAATAGATGCTCAAATATACAAATACAAACACATAAACCACACAAATCTGCTCTTACAACACAATGAAATCCTTGAATCACCTTGAAAACACTTGAACATCACAATTGCCATCTAGTTTTTAAATGAATGCCTAAACATGCTTTTATATACAACTACAAACACTCAATATTTTTGTAATTCAAACTTACTGTGTTGGCATAGGACCCAAATGACGCTCATAAATCGACACCTAAAAATTAGGACTACCCCAAAATAAGGCAGGACAAGGGTGCGGGTGCCCAAGTTCTCCCCCCTATTTTGGGCAAGGTCAAGCTCAAGGGGTCCTCCTAGGTCCCATTTGTCATGTTACCTATGGCTCATTCCATCGGGATGCCAAATTATGAAGTAAGATGTCCTAAATGCATGCAAAAGACTCAGGAGCTAAACCTTAAGAGGGAAAAGCCCTCAAGGGGACATTTTTTGATGTTACATTTAGCCCCTACGTTAATGTATGTATAAACACAAGGCCAATACATCCATTAAAGTATGGTCACAAACACAACAAACACACCAAGCATGGAGAAGACACACCAATCACATAGAAAACAGTAATAGGCACATAAAACATGGAGAAGATAGTCACAATCATGTAGAACATAGAGCAGATAGTCAATGCATAGAAGACAGGCATGATAAATTTTCTTTTTTTTTCTCATATATATGAAATCCAGATGCAAGTACTAGAAAGTAAACAAATCTCCCATAATACATGATGCACTCATCATGTAAGTCTTTGTATATATGGGGCAACACACATGCAAGACACGTAAAACCTCCCAAAATGTAGACTGCATATGGGGCAACAGACAACAAAACAAAGCAAGCATGCCAAACACACACACTTTGAAGACATGGAGAAAACATGGCAGGAAAGAGATGGAGTGTTCCTATTTCTAGGCTCAACACCATCTCAGGCACATTATAGGCACACACCAACGATTGGGCTTCACCACAAAAATCACCGAAGACACGGTTAAGGGTTGAGTTAGTCACAGAACTGCTCCCTGCCTCTGCAAAGGACTTTTGAAAAATACAACCCCACCCATGTCACGAAGATGCCTTATAGTGAAAAGGAAGCATGGCATACAACCCCACCTACATCACAGAGATGCCTTACAGTGAAAAGGAGGTATGAGCTCAAAAGTATACAACCCCACCCGCATCACAGAGATGCCTTATGGTGAAAAGGAGGTATACGCAATAGATTTCAAGATAGATTGGTTGATTGCAAACAAATTTAGGATGTAGCAAGTACTCATTGCACTAGTTTGCACCTAAGGACAAGCACATTGCTAACATCTATAATAGATAGCTTACCCTATATATGCCCCCACCTTAAGGTGGTTGATATCATGCATCGATATCAAGCACGTTAAGGTAGGAAGAAAACACACAAGGGAACATAGACTTTCGCAAAGCCCATACCCCCTAGAGGTAACATGTACTTCATGATCACCAAATGTTCCCACAAACACATCCCTGCAAGAAACATGTTAGTGTCTACAAAATCATGATAAACAACATCAATGCATATGATTAACCACACAAAGAGCCAAGGTTATAGTATGAATTCAGAGTTTGAGGATAACCATGGGGCTATATCATGAATCTCTCTGAATCGAGCACCACCAAGGCTAGATTCAAATACAAAAAAAGGTGCATAGAGCAGCAGTATTGTTAAGGTTTGTAAATGTGATAAAAACATCATCAAATTCACTACGTAGAAAGCATGAGTGCTTCCACTAGCCAAGCGTCGGATAAAATATACAACCCCATCGTCATATTAGGAACTAAGTCCATTTTTTGATTGCTCTCGAAAGGGACACTAGGTCCACATCAGTATAAATGTTTTTGTCATCCACCCACTAGGTGGAAACACTAGAGGAAGGGAAACAATAAATAAGAGAGGAGAAGCAAGTGTCTTAGGGACAGTCACGTAGGAGGGTGCCCCTAGTGTCACCAACTGCAATGCTATGTCCATAAGATACAACACACAACAATGAAAGAAAAGAGAGTGGCAATATAGAAGAATGATGATACAAATAGAAGATCACAACAGAGAAAGTCTTTTGGTATCTTAGACCTTACAGGAGAATCTGAGGTCATCCCAAGAGGCCTAAACAACACATAACACATCATAGGAGAAGCACATCATGAGAGAGATAAAGGGTTAGAGATACTTACCTGTAGGGTCTTCTAGGCTAAGTATTATCATCAAGTAAATCATTGCCATCTTCCCTCCCTTGAATGCTAGAGGAAAGTGGGACATAAGGTACCATAGCCCAACTCTTGTCTTGCTCATCATTTTGTTCATTGTTAGGATCAATGTTTTCTTGTTTAGATGCAAGGTAATCTCATCGCCTTCTCTTTCTCCTTTTTGCATGTTGACATTGTTGTGCTTTACGACTTAGTTTTTGTAACATAGGGCTTTGCTTTGTCATGGATTTTTGTGTTGTAGAGGAAGTACCAAGATCAAAGTTCATTTGTCTAGGTGGAATGTTTTATTGTTGAAGCTTACTAGCATGCTTATTCTCTATCCTCTTAGTGATGTCTAAATGACTTGAATATTCAAACAAAGGAGGGACATTAAAGATCTTCTCTTCCTTTGTGAAATCCAAGGTGTGTGAACAATCAAATAAAGGAAGGAGGTTGGTGGGATGATACACAGAGGTAGGAATTTGATTATTGTTAAATGAATGCTCATTTTCTACCCATGGAATGTTCTTTGTTAAAGGGAACTCTTCATTCACTAATGCTTTATCTTGGCCATGGAGAGTAGTGGAATTACTAAAGCTATCCCTAGTCTTCTCATTTGAGTATTTAGTTATAGGGGAAGTAGGATAAATTATGGGATCATCATCAGCTCTTTCCTTGCTACTCATGGAGAAGAACTCAATTAAGCTTTCTAATATCATAGGATGTTCACTCATGAGGGTTAAAAATTGGTCAAAATCAAGATCTTGATAAATGCATGCAAAGATACCATTGAAAAATCACATGAAGGTGCCATTTCAATGTAAGATCAGATTTTGAGAATCTTTTCAAATTGATGCAAAAGACAAGTGCAAAACTATATGTAAAAATAGCTTTAAATGCTTGATTTTTATACTTTTTTTATGCAAATAAGTGAAAGAAAAGGGTGTTGTAAGGATTTCAGTTAGGGGAAGAAACTTATATTTCTAATATCAGTCCAAAACATTAATAATATCCTTCTCAGCACACTCTTGATGCAAATCCAAGATAATGCCAAGTCAAACTATAGTGAAAATATGTCGAAATAGGCACTTTTTTCACCAAAAATCAATGTAAAAGACTATAACAAAGGCTGTTGTGAGGAAAGTGATTATGGACAGAAAATTATATCAATAATAACATCCAATTAATGTCAAAATACCCAACACAACATGTTTTTAGTGCCACTTAAGGTCAAACCCTAGTAAAATACAACAAAAATAGGTTTTTTTGTAGTTTTTCAAATTCAAGACCTAGAAAAAGAGGTGTTGTAATGAATTTTAGGAGTTGAAGAAAATAGAATCAATTATATCAGTCACATAAATCTATAAAATTGATCACAACATGCTTGCAGTGCAAACTAGGTCAAACCCTAGGGCAAAAGTAGTCAAAATGTGTAGTTTTCCACCAAATTTTTAATACAAGAGCCTGTTAAAAGGGTGTTGTGAAAATTTTTAGGAGGGGAAGAAAATTATTACCCTGATAATAGTCAATTAGTGCAAAAATAACCTTCACAACACACCTATGGTGCAAGTTTATAGAGTTGATAAGGCCAAATTTATTGAAAATAGTTGTTTTTGAAGCCCTAGGTTTGAGATCTTGACACAAAATGTTATGTGAGTGTTTTTAAGTCTGATTTATGATGAAAATGAATTTATCTCAGATCTAAAAATGATTTTCAAGGTTTAATATGCAAAATGCCAATGCAAATCTAATGAAAATGCATGAAAATTGCTAGTTTTTGTTGAAATTTTCTATGCAAAAATATAAATATTTTAAATCTAACTGCAAATTTACACTAAAATGCAAGACTAAATCCAAATGAAAATTTTAATGAGCCTCTAAAATCAGTATAAAAATCTTAAAGAATATTTTTCCTACTAACCCTAGATTTTGGAGTTACTAGGTTATATGAAAATTGTCAAAATTTCTACAAAAGCCTAGCAAATTAATAATGAAAATGCAATACAATTTTCTGAATTTTTGCATTTTTCTATAGTTTATATCAAATCTGATGCAAAAATAATGAATTAGGGAAATTTAGAAAGAATTGATGCAATTTAGTGATTTATATGAAAATGCAAGCTAAGGTTTTCAAATTTTTGCAAATTTTTCAATTTTTTTGTAATTTTCTCAATGCAATAAGATGAAAGACTATATGAATGAATGAAATCAATCCAAATATAAAGACACACACACTCAAAAAGTTTCAATTTAAATCCAAAACATGGCTTCACTAAAATGTTTAGGGTAAAATTTGGGTTTGTTTAATGTTTAGGTGTTTTAGATGTTTTAATCCTCCTTTCACCCTATACATTCAAGGATCTAGGGTTGAGTGGCAATGCACTATCATACCCTAGATCATTGTGAGATGTAGGGAAGCTTGGATTAGGGTGTTTAATTATCAATTTTCCTTCTCTTATGCTTAATTGACCATTAAAAACTTAATTATGCAAATACGACAATAAACTGATGAATAACAGAAAAAGATCTTGTAGAGAGATGTAAAATATCAAATCACAGAGTACCTATTTTCAGGGTTTTGAGGTGGAAAATTTAGGGACAAAAGAGTGGGTGCCCAAGTGTGATGCCCTGCTTTTTGTCCAAATCTGGAAACTCAGTTTGTAACTCTTCCCTGCTATCCTAGAGATTTTCCCATCACAGAAGTTGGAGGACTAATGAGTAGGAACCCAAGTCTAGGGTGTTGTTCTTCCTTCTGTTCTACAATTCTGACACTTCAAGATGCCTTCTTGCAACTTCACTTTTCCTAGCTCCGTAACTTGTAACCTACAACCATGAAAACTTTGGGAGGGGGTTGTGGTGTTTAGAGGCTTGCCTTAGTCAAGCCCTGGAGGACACTTACGTCTCTGAACACTGTTGTCAGATAGAGAGTGCATGCCCTTGTGAGGTAGAGGAAAAAACCAAAGGAAATGATGATGAAAACACTATGTAATGTCACCTTGTAGTGAAGATTTCATGGAGGAAGATGCTCTTCATTCCATGATGAAATGGATGCTTAAATATGCAAACATAAACACATAAACCACACAAATCTGCTCTTGCAACATGATGAAAGCCTTGAATCACCTTGAAAACACTTGAACATCACAATTTCCATCAAGTTTCTAAATGAATGCCTAAACATGCTTTTATATGCAACTACAAACACTCCCACCAAGATTTTTGTAATTCAAACTTACCATGTCAGCATAGGACCTAAATAACGGTCATAAACCAACACCCAAAAATTAGGACTGCCCCAAAATAGGGTAGGACGAGGGCATGGGCACCCAAGTCCTCCCCCCTATTTTGGGTGGGGTCAAGTACAGGGGTCCTCCTAGGTCCCATTTGTCATGTTACCTAGGGCTCATTCTGTCGGGATGCGAAATTATGAAGTAAGATGTCCTAAATGCATGCAAAAGACGTGGGAGCTAAACCTTAAGAGGGAAAAGCCCCCAAGGGGACATTTTTTGATGTTACACTCTTAAGGCCAATGCAGAGCATTCCTTAAGCTAGAAGTTGATATATATGAATTCATTATATGTATTATGTGAGTAGTGAATATGATAGAAAGTTTTTAGTCTTTAGTAGTGGATTTTGCAAAAGGCACTTCAAAGCTATATATTTCATATAATTTGCCAGAAGATAGGTCTGTGAGCCCATAGTTGTCTGCATGTTATCGACATGAGAAGATTGTATTTGTTTAAGCGATTGAATTGAGACATTTCCATTTGTCACTCTATTATGTGTGTTTTCTAGTGTGTTTACTTTAAGGCTTCATGGTAGGACAGTCCTATTTCTGGACCCTCCATCCATGACTGCACCAAATTCGGCCACTTTGTAGCTTCTTTTGGCTTCAATATTTGTTGTTGATTAATCACATTTTATGTTATTATTTACAATCTGATATCTTTTGTTAGCATTATGTCATATAAACATTTCATGCTAACATTAACAGTTTATATCAAACCTTAACATTAAATTTCCATCCTAACTTTTATGTTAGCCACTAGATTATTTTCTAGCATCTATTGTAACTAACAAGGATAAAAATTTCCTATATAGATCACTAGGGGCTTCTCACTTGCTGAAGGAGGCAGTTTTGTTTTCCAAAATGCCATAACTTGCTAGATGCTTATCTATTTCTTACAAATTTGTAGTCAATGAAAAGTTCTTTCCATCCACATCACTTCAACAAAATCAAACTAGAAAAAAAATTCATTTTTGATGGGTTTTTTAAATCTTGAACCCCATTGTACATGCAATTTTTGATAGGGCATAAATTTTGTCTACAATACCAAAAATTAGAAAATTTTACTTTTGAAAGTGCTCAGAATTTTGCAAGGAATTCAAAATTATTGACAAATTTAAGATTTGGATTGTCCTTTTTGTAAAAATCACCATAACTTATAAATGGTTAGTTTGGCATCCAATCTTCAAATAAGTTGTAAATTTTTCTTGCATTTCTTTTTTGGGGGTTTCTAAATAGAAATATAAAATCAGGGAGGTTGTCTTGTGTGAATTTTCCACAATATGGATATCCTACTCACTCCATTTATGGAAGCAGAAAATGGAAATTGAACTCAAGAAGCTTGGATTGTATCATGTCACAATGGGTTTGGAACCTGAACCTACTTCAACATCTAAAAAATGTAAGTGGTACAATCGTATGGATGAAGCCTATGGAACTCAGTGTGTTTCAATTTCACAAGATCTTTTCTTTCATCTTGATTGAGGTACAACACCTAACAAAATCTAGATGAAGTTAGAAAGTTTGTTTGGCAGATAGGATTTGATGAGAGGGCATTAGATTGAAAATGAATTAATTAGTCTTAATCTATAGGACTTCACAACAATCTTGGATTTATTTACTAAGATGAATCTACTAATGTTTCAACTAAGATGAATCTTATCCAAACTTGGTCCATAATATTTTGTATTTGTTTCTACTTTTCATACTACTAGGAGTTCAATTGGTGCAACCTATACTATGCCTCCACTTGAAGATTTTGTTGTTCAATTAACACAATAGCAAGAAAAGATAATTCAAATGGGTGTATTAAAGTATCCAACAACTCATGCACTTGTTACAAATTCATCTTCAAATCATAGGGAAAAGAACAAATCTAAGGATCAGGATAAGGGAAACTCAAATAAAAGATCCAAGTCACAAGTTCAATCTGATTCATCTCCCTCAATAAAAGGGAAAAGTTATAAGGAGAGGCCTACTTGTTCTTATTGCATGAAAATTGGGCATGAAGAAAACAAATATTTTAAGAAGAAAGAAGTTGAGTTCAAAAGAATTATTCAACAAAAGGACCTTGAAAAATCTAAACTCAAAGCTTGTATTTCTTCATTTTCTCCATCAATATCAGAAACATCTAAGGGCAAAGAACTCATGGCATATGCAATCTTTGAGTCTCAATGATGGATTCTCAATTCAAGATCATCACATCACATGACTTCTGGCCCACTTTTGTTCTCAACATTAGGCCCTACATCCACATCCAAAATACTGATGACAAACAACACATACATGGTTGTTTGTGGGAAAGATGCAGTTGAGATAGGCGTAGGATAATTCCATATGTCCTCTTCATTCCAAAATTGTCACAAAATATCCTTTCCATCTATCAAATTACCAACAGTGGTACAGGGAGATAGTTGAGTTCACTTAAGAATCAATCATCATATGCAATTTGCATAGTATAGAAGTCATTGCAGTTGGAAAAATTGACAACTTTTCTTGTGTTGACACTTTTTCTAACATTGCACCTGACCATATTTCCACTCCAATTCACACTCCTAAATCCAGTGTGAATACTCCATCAAAGGTATAGTTTGGTTAGTAAAACTTTCATGTTCTTCAAATAGGCCATCCATCACCTCCACCATCACTTGTTGCTTCACATAGAGCTTCTTTAGATTCAGTGAAACACAAGATGTTGTCCATACATATCTTGATCCTAATTGAATTCCACCAGTTGCTTCCATACAGCTTCCAGAAATTTCATTGGTGTCTCTAAATTATATGAACCATTCAAATACATAATTTGATCTTCACACTTGGGAAGATCACATGCACCTTTCTACAGTTCTCTTTCTTCCATATGGAAGAAATTTTGTTCATCTTTCTAGGATCAATTTCAGTGTTCTTCATCGAGCATTACTCAACACTACAAGATCCATTATTCTATGGAGGGATCTCTAGTCTCTCTCTTTCTCTCCTTTGAGGTGAACATTTCATGTACTTTTGTGATAGAAGTAGTCCTTGGGGGGGTCATGATGAGTCCTCTTTCTATCTTCTTCTTCACTTGTATATTTTTCATGTACCATTTCTCTTTTGGAGAGGGGTCTTTCCCATTGGGTTTTCTCATTTTCTCCAATTTTGAGAAATTCATTTGTACATGGGTACCTAACACAGTCTAGTAGCTGGGACCCATATTTGTATAGCTTCTCCCTAAGTTTCACTTAAGGGGGGATGTTAGTGTAAATAAGGTCATTATGTAACTATTTATCATAACACATTTACTAGGATTGACCTATTCACATTTAACTTAAGTTTACTTAGCTATTTTAGACTTTGTCTCACCTCATGTGGTAAAGACATGTATTCTCATTCTTATGAGACACCTACTACATATGTACTTGCTACTTTCATGAACACTTGTCATTTAGCTCACAAGTGTTGCATCTTAGGAAGGTTTGTCACTCGTTGTGTTCAACCATCCCACCTTCTGTCTCATGCCTATTTATACAGGGCTTCTATACACATTCTAATTATCTTTGGCCAATATATTTTTGGATTTTATGTGCAATTATCTTTTGTGGAAGTTATTCCGTCTTTGCTTGCTTATTTTGGCTGCTCTAACACCAACTATTTGATAAAATGTCTACTTTCAACATGTTGGATAACTATTTGACATAATTCCTATATTTGGAAATAATGGCTTATCTTTGTCATAGTAATCTTTAGACAATTTACTGCTAACATTTGATTTCTAGAACTTCATTGTAAGATTATATTCAGTTCAACCATTGGATCCATTTTAATTTTCTATATTTTCCTCCATCTTGGTGTGAATCAAAATTAGGTGAATTAATTTACCAATTTGGCATTGACATAATTCCACTTGTATTTAGCTATTTTGGCTTGATCAAAATTTGCATTCGCTATCATCTAATTTGTCTTGATTGATTCTATGTTTCTGCTTTTATTGTTAGTTGGTTAGCTTGCCACCAACATCTTTCAATTAATTTCACTATCCTCATTCTAATCTTAGTATGCTCTCACCTTGCCCACATTAGGAACTTAGTGATCAGAAAGAGTTAGAATTTGAGTGATTACAAAATTTTAGAGGATGTGTGCTAACAATTGTGAAAGTGACAATACAATCCAAAACCAAGAGAGGGTGTTAGATAAATATGTTATAAATTTCTCACACCTTTCCTCTAATTGGTTCCTTCATTTTATTTTATTATTAGAAATCTTGATGCTCATATTTTAAAGAATGGTTTCTTACATAAGGGTTGCCTCTGCAATCTCCCTAAAAGAATGTTTTTTACTCATTTGATTTTAATAGTGACGTGTTATTCTTGATTCGCTAATAAAGAGAGATGGGGTGTCATTTATTATCTATCTATGAAGAATGAATTGGCTATTTTGTAATAGAGAAGTGCCATTGCATTATACACTAGCCCAATAATCAATATTACACACTGGGTTTAAATGTCAAAAAGGGAGAAATAGATTCTAGGACCTCCATTGACTTCTTATCAGCTCCCAAAGGAGATTTTAAAGCTTGAGGGTGTAGAACAAACTTCTCTAAAATTAAAACAAGGCACTTTTCTTCTATTACATTCAATAGAAGTCTATAATAATCTAAGCAAGAATGAGAAGGATTCATAGCATTCTTGTAGCCAAGAAATTGCATAGGGATTTGGCTTTAAATCTCGTGAAGCTTTCGAGGAGGTGCCAAACCCTACCTCTCCACATTGTCTAGAGAACACCCATTATGCTTTGAAGAAAACTACCTTCCTAAAGAGGATTATGTAAGGGTATCAATCACTCGAGAATCAAATAAAACTACACCGTCCTCAACATTAGTCGCTTTAGCTTTCACCTCCCCTAATCCCACCTCAAAACAATATCCTTTGCTTCCTATTGTCGTACAACTTCACTCCCTTTTAAAAAAATGGCTAATCAAGTTTCTCACTCATTGTAACATTACTAAAAAATAGAACTAGCTTTAGGAGAAAATATTTATTTTTCATATTAAAAATAGGTGTAGGGAGGCAAAGGTAGAAGAATTGGCTTCCTACACTAAAACTTGAAATGAATGATATACAAAAGAACTTTAAAACTGATATGAACAATTATAGAAAATGCAAAAACACATATATAGAAATATAAACAATACAAACCATTACACAATGATTTTCATGGAAAAACAAATTTGGTAAAAAAACAAATACTCCAAAAGAAACCACCAATTATATTATTTAGCAACAAACATAATTACAATACAATATCCAGTGCCTCTTATAGGAGTTTCACAAACATATAATTTTGGAAAAAAATTGGTTGCATTCCATCTTATATATTATACCTTCACAATACAATAATACAACACTACCAAGAACCAATTTATAGAAGATAAAAAAATAAGAAAACAACAAATCTAAACCCAAAGACATGCGTTGGTAATCACTAGCTAATTTAGGCATTCTTATATGTGTACAAATCACAACACCCAAATCAAGAGGATTTAAGTTAGAAACTTCCTCTTTCAACTAAAACTTTCCACTTGTGATCTTATTTGCCGGTTTGATGATCTTCCTTGATCTTCTTCAAGTCCATGGTTTACTCTCTATCATCATGTTCTTTCTATCTCAACAACTCTTACATTTTTAAGTTATCATAGTTTCTTTTAGAAACTCCCATGACAACTAAAAGATAATTATAGATTACCAAAATACACCTTATCGAACACATGACAAGTGGAAGACCTCATTTCTGATATGAGGATATTTTAATTAAATTAAATACATAAATAAATAATTAAATGCTAGGAACTTGCAAAGGTTGATACACCTTAATTCCTAACACTGGGGATCTATAATGTGTGAATTCATTCATTACCTAATCTCATCAAATTTATGCTAGGAGATTTGCTTTTTTGCCTTGAGCTTCAACAACCTCATATTTTATTCCTCATAACTTTAACAATAACTAATATTTTGTTGCTTATAAATTAAATGTCATAACATTTTGTTGCTAATATTCAATGGCATAATATGTTGTTTCTCTCTATTTAATGTTGCAAACACTACCAAAATGCATGTTATAATTTATGTTTTTCCCTATTTTGTGGGTACATAATTAAAGGTTATAACTGAACAATTTATACAAGAATCTATATATTTTCATTATATCTCTTAGAGTTTGCAATGGCTTGTATCTATATTTTTACATTTTGTTATGCCATAGCTATAGTATATATTTTATGCTAAAAGATTTACATTTAGCTCTAAGATTCACTAGCTCCATAGAATAATATTTTGCTTCTATGGAATAATATTATTTAGATACTTTTAGTTTATTTAGATAATTTTAGTTTAGTGCTACAAAAGATGAGTAAATTTTAGATTCTAATTTAGTGCTTTTAAATCTTTAGAGACTTGAGGGATCAAAATGTTAAAAATTCAACCAATTGAGTTACACTTCAAGTAGGATTGAACATAGTGGTCAAATAGTTAGTTCTAGAATGGCGTTCTGCTCCTACACGGGCTAGGGGAAACCCTAGCCACTTTTTCTTCTACTTGCTGTGCATGTGTGTGGTGGTCTGCAGGGTCATTTATTATGGCATTCGTGTGGGTGGGGGCATTCATTTTCCTGGTGTTGTGAGCTTTATTCCTTGGGGTTGCATTGACGATGGTTGGGTCATTTTTTTTTGCTAGTTCCTACACGACTGTGTGGGAGATACTACTTTCTTTTATTATTTTGGAGGCTCTTTCATGTGCCTTGGGCTATGGGAGGTATGGATCTTGCTGATCTGTCCATGCATGAAAAATCCATGAAGAATTTAAACATGCCTTTGACTGGTGAAGGCTCTTCTATGAAGAAAGGTTTTCCAAGAATAAAAAAGTGAATGGATGCCTAGAGAGAAACCATGAGCACCCAGTTTTGGTTATCCAACTAGAGTCTATTGTGAAAGATGTTGCATACTTGAATAATCATGCTCTAATTTGCAAATTCATGGGGATCCATCTCTCACTACTAGTTTTCGAGTCCTAGGCCCAGAAGGTTTGGAATCTAGAGGGTGAGATGGAGATAAAGTTGGCAGCCAACAATTATTTTATTATTGTGTTTGTTGATAACTAAGAGGGGGGGTGAATTGGTTATCTTAGTTATTTGACTTTCTTTTCTTCTTTAACAATTAGAGCAATATCAAACCATATCAACATACATAACAATGGAAGAAGAAATAAAATCAACACACATGACACAATATTTTGACGTGGAAAACCCTGTTAAGGGAAAAAACCATGAGGTGATTAACCCAATATTGTATTCTCTATTAAAAGAATAAGGTAGTACAAAATGACACTTGCCAATTAGGGCTCACTGCCCGAGCACACTTCTCACAAGAAGCTCACTACCTACAATAGTTTATAGAAGTAAACTAGATACTTGAACTGATGAGAAGCATCCACATGTGCTTAGGTTCAGTTCTGATTAAGCTCAATACACTAATTTACTGCACTTCATTCTTCCTCTGCCTTAGTACTGTTGTTTTGTCACATACCGGACCTTCATTGCTTCTTCCATGCTACTCTCTGCTTTTCTTCACACAACACCACATGACACCACACCCTTCACATCCAAATCCATCTGGTATATATATCCACACCAATGATTTCAACACCTTTCTAGTTGGCATCCGGAATAGTCAATATTTTCCCAAACTCTAATCTGTCGGCTGAATCCTTGCTTGTCAAGTGATGCGTATCAAAGAGATGCTTAAAGAAGTCATCAATAATGTTGGCCAATCATGAATGATACCTCAAGAAATTTGATCACCAGCAATATCTCATCCGGATTAAGGTCTAATGCTCTATCGGTCAGGTCTTCCTCAGTCTACTCTGCCAATCAGGAACCCAACACTAAGGTGATCATATCTTTTCACTCTTACATCACCAGAGGCTCAATCTTTGGAATATATTAGTCAAGGTACTCCACTTGAATTCTCCAAGTCCGCGCTTTACTAAGATACTTCCTCTAAGAGATTCGGACCTAAATGTCGGACCTTGCTACATACTATGTTCTTGCTTACTAGACCAAGATACACTTCAGTCTGTCTTCTGGTATGGTCATATCATGTCCTGCGGATGTGTGGGATAGACTTTGTTGCCATCAATGACAACACTCATGAAGCCATATAGTGTCTCTTGCCAATAATCTCCCCCTTTGGCATTGATGGCAACACTTAGTGAAAAATGACTGTCACACTATACTCCCCCTTGGCTGATGCTCTGTTCTTATGTACATTTTTTGGAGCTCCCCCTTAGTTGGATTCCTCATTTTTTATTGCTCCTCACTCCCCCTTTGACATCAATGGCAAAGGGTGGGGTCCGCACACCAAAATTTACAAAAATCAATGTATACTTGGTCGCATAAGTATATAAATAGGTTATACGTACATATACTTAAGTATATCTTCAAAAGTGTTTTTCAACTGTACAACTTCTGTTGCCCAACTCAACTTCATCTTGTCCAAAATTGAGATGTAACCACTCAACAAGAATGCAAAAGCTTATGCCCTCTTCAAATCTGTTGGATCACTGGTCCGGGCTGTGGTCTGAGCATCACTTAGGGCCTCATGCATGGCCTCTAACTTAGGGATAATTATCCCTCTAATTTCACTCAACCTGCCTATTCTATTTTTCTTCTCTTTTTCAAGCTTCTTATTTTCATTTAAGACTGTAATAGTCTGACACTCTTGATTTATTATGGATGTGGTAAGAGGATCAAAATTTTGAGATAGTCTTGACAATTTATCCTCATGTTCTTTTACTTTCTTATCAATATCCATTGTTACTTTGGACCAGGATAGACAAAATTTATACATTTCTCTGCCATCTTTAAGAGCATTTTCTAAGCTCTTTATCCCAATATCCATATTTCTCCTATCATTGGTTATTAGTCCTTGTACTTCAGAGAATCGTTTTCCCAAAAACTCTTTCCGGACCTTTTCTTCTATTGACTTCTCTAAGGAATCAAAATGCGCATGAATAGAATTTACAAGAGATTTTAGATTACCGGATGTGGAGGCTGAAGAATCCTTTTGGAAGGATGGCATGATCTTCTCCAATACACCAGATGCAACTTCTATGAGCTCACAGTCTTCCATGTGAGACTTCAAGAGTTTTTCTTTCGCCTTTACTTGAGTAAAGGATGCTAGCTTCATGGTTTGAACTGGGGAGAGGGAATCAAAATTGAATGGTCCTTGAAGCAGTTATGGTTCATCAAATTCCATCATCTCTTTGGTCAAGAAATCTTTGACAGTTTCTACAGTGTCTCTTGCCAGAGACAGGTCTTCTTTCCTTCTGCAGTCTTAGAACTGTCTCCTGGGATCTTCTATGTTTGGTCTTTTTCTTTTTCCTTTACTTCTTCTTGATTGGATTTCTCCTCTAATCTTTCTTCTCCTTTAGATCTGGAGTCTGCAGGGGAAACCAGAGGAGAGATGTGTGCTTTTTAATGGACTTCTTCTTCTGGGGCAAGGGATTCTAAGTCTTTAGCTATCTCTTCACTTGTCTCCTTTGCCTCTTGTGCCACTATCTTAGAAGATTCTCCTTTGTCATCCATGACAGAGGGTTCATTACCTAAGTCTTCTATAATAGGAAGATTAAATATTTTAAAAGTATTCCGTAGAATATCTTCTATTTCTTTTGGGACTTTGTCAATTTCACCAAGCATAAGTTGATTCATTCTAGCCTTTCTCTGAAACTTGTCCTTGCAGTCCTTGAAGATAATATTCATTTGTTTAGGGGTAATGGATGGATAGAGATGAATAGCAATTTGCTCCTAGATTTCTAGATCTTTTGCTTGGGCATTGTTCTTCCTTATTTCAAGTTCCTTCTCTAAGCTTTTGGGAATTAGAGATATAATTTCAATGAAAACTTTGTTGTAGATGTTTAAATACCTGACTATGGCATCTTGCAATATATTTCGATCAGTTTCATTATATTCATCATAAAATTCAACCATTGGTTGTAAGTTCCCATCCACAGTAACTGATCTAATGATATCATCAATGTGGATAGTAGGTTTTTCAACAAATTCCTTTGCCTTCTCTTCTTTGTCTTGACTGGTAGAGGGTTCACCAGTTGTTTTCTTCTTCTTCATTTTCTTTACTTCCTTATCTATCTCTATCTCTTCATCATTCTTGAGGCTTGTGTATGATCTTGTAGCCTTTGTCTTTGTTCTCTTTTCTCCTTTACCTGATGATTTTGCTTCTGGTTTTGATGCCTTTGAGCTCTTAGCAGTGGTAGGTGCAGAGATCTTAGAGGATCTGGTCTAGGAGAGGGCTTTTATTGGAGCACTTTCTTTTTCTGCTTCTTCCTTTTCTTTCTCTATCCTTTCCATCTTCTCTCTATTTGCATTAAGTGCCTCTTTTGATATTCCATGCCTCTTGGCAAATTCTTCTACTTCCCTCCTCACCTTTCTTTTCATTTCCAGTTGTCTTAGCTCCACATGAATCTTCACACTCAACTCTTCAAAGGTTCCAAACCTTTCTGCCTTAGGATCCTTGGGTTGACTTAGCATGTGTTTAACATGTAGCTCTACGATTTTCTCATCTAATTCATACCCCATTAGCATGATCCAGACTATCCTTGGCTCCACTGCCTCCATTAGGCACTGATCAGTTTCTACCATAAAGTATACTATATCCTTATACTTTTCAACTAGATATTGGGGGATTCTCTCTCTACATTGCATCATATTCTGAGAGTTCTTGAAGTAGGCCTAGAGTGTTATGTTCTATGCCTTGGCATCACCAAGTCCATGCAAATAATCCCTGATTTGTATGGCTACTGGTCTATCATTTTGCCACATCAAACCACTAGATTCGGGAAGCTCACTCATAAAGTAAAAGAACAAGCATAGTATTAGCCCACCATACTTAAATGAATTTTTTTTATCCTTCTTTATTTTCTACAAATTCTCTAATAGTTGATTCAGGAGAAGCTCACAGAGATCATAGCTAGCATTTTCTCTTAGCATCTGATAAGTAGTGTAAATTGTAGTTTCAGGTACTGAATTTTCCCTACTCGAATGATATATCTTGTAACAAATTATCATAGAGGCAAACTTGATATCCAGATCAGTGATATCTTCTATTGTCATTGCCCTCTTATCAAATTTCAATCCTGTTGCTTCACTCACTATCTGATTCTTGACGGACTTAAGAGCAGGTATCCCACCGGATGAGTGCAATCTAGTAACTACCCTAATGGCATCCTTGGTTATCTTGAATGGTCTCATCAACCACATAAAGTTGTCATGCATTCTACTCAGAACATACCGGACCCATTCATCTTCTGCAAAATAGGGGAAATAGATGCAATGTCTAACATGCTTGTCCCGGATAGCCTTGTACTGAGGTTTGAGTTCAAAAGAATCATCTATTAACTAGTTGTGATAGATATCCCTTAGCTTGGATTCCCCAAATTCCTCAATGTTATCATGAATATATGCCCTAACATCTTCTACATGCAAAACCCCATGCAAAATGTTTGAAAAGGCACCTAGGGGATCAACTTCTAGGGATTTGTATGGATGTTTCTTGAATTTGGGATGCGGTCTATCAGTGACCTTCACAACATTTGGTGTAGCCATCTTTCAAAAGATTCTCAAAGAGATTTCAAGAATGGAAAATACCTTTTATGCTTTTATGGTTCATGAAATGAGCCGAAAAGATCACCGGTTGACTTGAATTCTATGGTTGATCCTTGAGAGAGATGAAGCAAACTTGTTTGCAGAGCTCTTCTTATCTTTTTCACTAATGCAAATGTGCAAATGATGAGCAAATGAACCCTTTTATCTCTAAGAAAACCCTAATTCCACATTGCAATAAATGTGCAACTTAAGTCATTCTGGTTGCCTTGTTCTTCTTGTTTTGAGAAAGATCTTTTCCAAATCACTAAGATATACTTAGAGTTATTCTCAGTGATTAATGACAATCTATCTTCCTTTCCTCAAACATTTTATCTATCCGTAGATCAAGATATCTCAAATTTGAATCATACTGGATCTAACTGTGAAAATCTTGTTCTTATCAGATGACTATTAAACCAAATTAATCTCAGATGATTAACCTCTTCAAATTCATTGTGGATTTTTCATATCTTTCCCAAGGGTTATTTAAATGTTTCTCTAAGAGCCCTTTTAGTACATAACCTTCCATGTGCCAATTTTAGGCACCAATTGACTGGCTGGGGAAAAATATTTTCTTTTGTGACTCCCCCTGAGCCAGAGCTCATCTATTTAGTTTCTGAAAGGAATATCAGCACCAGATTCTGGTGCAGATCAATCCTCAAATTTTTATGTACTCCTCTTCACCCAAATCTTGTTCATCTACCTTTGAATTTCATCTACATTCATTTTTCCTTTTCCTTTGTCTTGGTTTTGATTATGATGTATCAAACCCTTATTGTCCTAATTCTTACTTCTGCAAAATTTGGTAATATGACCGGATCTATTGCAATTGTAGAAAATAATATTTCTTTGCATATTTGATTGATATCCTCTTGATCTACACTAATTAGCCATATGTCCCATTCTATTGCATACAAAGCATCTTGCATTGAATGAATTGTTCATTTTCATATTTCTACACTCATGAGATTTGTGACCATACCTTTTGCAATTGAAACACTATCTGGAGAAGGATGAATTAATCTAACTCATTCTTCTTCTGTACTGATTTGCTTTATGACCAAAGTTATTGCAGTTGTGGCAGTATCCATTGAAAGATGGATATCTTTGAGCATTTGGTTGCCTTACCAGAGGTCTTCTAGGTCTATTCCTTGGATTTCCTGATCCAGAGTTCTTCTGACGGGATCCAAAGCTTTCACCTTTCTCATACCCCAAGCCTTGTTTGTCATCTACTCTCTTCTGTCTTTGAAGAAGAACTTCAAGTTGAGTAGAGCTTATCTTGAATTTCTCTTTATATTCATTTGTTGTTTGAAGATCCCTTTTAAGAGTGTCAATCTGATTCTCAAGTTATTCTTCATTATCTCTAGCTTCTTCAAGATCAGATTCTAGATGCTTGATTATTCTATCCATTTTGTGGTAGTCTTCTGACTTCTCCTTGAGAGATTGTCTTAGATCATCTTTAGTTTTTCCTTTCTCTTCAATTTCTTGGGTGAATTTCATGACTCCTGATTCCATTTCATGTCTTACCATAATGACCTCTTTTGATAACTTTTCACATAACTTGGTTTTCTCCTTCAAATCTTCATTTGTATCATCGGCTTCACCTTGACTGGCTAATTGCTAAAGTAGTTCCTTTCTCTTTTTCATAAGATACTCAGTTTCTCTTTTAGTTCATTTATGAAATCATCAGCCTGTTTGAGTCTTTCCTTCAAGTTGTTGACTTCGGAGTGAGATTGTTCAAGATCATCTAGGGCAGACTAAAGTTGTTCCCTCATACCATACATATCCATTGAGATTCCCAGATCTTCCTCAAGCTATTAGGCTATTTTTCAAGGAACTTGGCTCTGATACCAATTGTTGATAACTGAGAGAGGGGGGGTGAATCAGTTATCTTAGTTATTTGACTTTCTTTTCTTCTTTAACAATTAGAGAAATATCAAACCATATCAGCATACATAACAATGGAAGCAGAAATAAACTCAACACACATGACACAATATTTTGATGTGGAAAACCCTGTTAAGGGAAAAAACCATGGGGTGATTAACCCAAGATTGTATTCTCTATTAAAAGAATAAGGTAGTACAAAATGGCACTTGCCAATTAGGGCTCACTGCCTGAGCACACTGCTCACAAGAGGCTCACTACCTACAATAGTTTATAGAACTAGACTAGATACTTGAACTGATGAGAAGCATCCACATGTGCTTAGGTTCAGTTTTAGTTAAGCTCAATACACTGATTTACTGCACTTCATTCTTCCTCTGCCTTAGTACTATTGTTTTGTCACATACCAGACCTTTATTGCTACTTCCATACTACTCTCTGCTTTTATTCACACAACACCACATGACACCACACCCTTCGTATCCAAATCCATATGGTATATATATCCACACCAATGATTTCAACACCTTTCTAGTTAGCATCTAGAATAGTCAATATTTTCCCAAACTCTGATCTGTCGGTTGAATCCTTGCTTGTCAAGTGATGCGTATCAAAGAGATGCTTATAGAAGTCATCAATCATGTTGGCCAATCATGAATGATACCTCAAGAAACTTGATCACCACCAATATCTCATCTAGATTAAGGTCTGATACTCTGCCAGTCAGGTCTTCCTCAGTCTACTCTACCAATCAGGAAGCCAACACTAAGGTGATCATATCTTTTCACTCTTATATTACCGGAGGCTCAATTTTGGAATATATTAGTCAAGGTACTCCACTTGACTTCCCCAAGTCCCCGATTTACTAAGATACTTCATCTGAGAGATCCGGACCTAACTGTCAGACCTTGCTACATATTTTGTTCTTGCTTACCAGACCAAGATACACTTTAGTCTATCTTCCGGTATGGTCATATCATGTCCTACGGATGTGTGGGATAGACTTTGTTGCCATCAATGACAACACTCATGAAGCCATATAGTGTCTCTTTCCAATAGTGTTTACATGCATGTCAGACCGATTTAGGGCTTTTGAAGGTAGACCTTATTTTTTCAATCAAATTGGACTATTCATGAAACCCTAGCATGTGGGCTTCAATTTGGTTGAGGAGCTCCCTACATGTGTTCTAGGCTGGGTTCATCTTCCTTGACTCCCCTTAGAGTTTTGGAGGAGTGACATCTTGCATATGATTGCTCTACTTCTTGGTAAGCTGGTCGGTCCAACTCAATAGACTTGGGATCAAAAGGTAATTACCTATGCTCATGTTTGTGTTGAAATAGACTGAAATAACCTCTGCCAGATTCTCTGGAACTCTGCATAGGATCCAATTCTTGGGTCCAACAACTAGATTATGAAACTCTTCCATTTAGATGTCATTTCTGCCACAAGTATGGACACCTACAAAGGAAGTCTCCTTGATCTAATTAGGCAACTGGGGTAGCTAACTCAATCCTCATTTTAGATCTGAAGAATGATAAGGGGAAGTCTCCCATGGTTGTTGTTGGGGTGGACAAGGAGGGCTTCATCCTGGTCAAGATTTGCAATAAGAGAAGGGGTCTGAAAAGAACTTTAAAGGATAGGCAATATGATGGGGCTTTTCATCGGTTTGATGCTCTAGAAAATTTGGCTCAAGAGGAGGGAATTCCAATTGATTTATCAACTGGTGTTGGATCATTAGGAGTGGATTTCTCAAAGGGAATGACCTTCTAAACTTGCTAGTGGGGGAAGCACAGGTTGAGCATATGGTTATAGATGGGCCAGCACAGATTTTAGTTGAACCTAAACCGAGTGGGCCTCTAGTCCTTCAGGGGTTGGCAACCTTGGTGAATTCAACTCCTTCTCTACTAGGGGAGTTTTGGATTTTGGTAAGAATAGAGGGATAGTGTAGGTTCTAGGTTTGTAGCCGAAGTCTCTTAAAAAGGGGCCTTAAAAGAAGGCTTCTAAGGTAGGGCACAAGAAGGACATAGAGAAGGTTAAATTAACTAGTGAGAATTTGGTGGAATTAGGGTTAGTGAAGACCATTGACTCCCACTTTTCCCACTCTCAGAAATGATTGTTATTTCATGGAATGTGAGGGGTATGAATAGCATCCCTCGACACAAGGCTATTCATGAGATGATTAGTGTTCATGGTGCTGATATGGTTTTTCTTCAAGAAACCAAGCTATCTGTGAATTGTATGTTGAATCATTCTTCCTACATCTAGTCTCGTGGCTCGTGTTAGTGTGTTGGGGCTCAGGGCAATTCAGGGGGTGTGGCTTGTTTCTAGGAGCTAAGGAAGATTGTTCCTCTTAGGTGGTTCTCATGCCACTCTTCCTTGTCTGTGATTGCTTCTAGCCTAGATTCAAGTGAAACCTACCTCTTTTCTAATGTGTATGCTCCTTCTAATTTTATTGGTAAAGTTTAGTTGTGGTTGTTAGAGTAATAGGTTAATTACTTAATTAATTTAATCATATTGATTAATTAATTAAGTCACCTGTACTTTATTTCTCTTAAGCTAAACTTAGGCACTTTAATAATTTATTATTAATCCAAGGGTTCTCACTTTTAGGGTTTCGATCTCCTTTCATAAGGATTGATCTTATTGTAATTATTCATTCTTTATGCATTTTACTTCAGATTTGTAGAGCACCATTCTTGTGCCTCTTGGTCTCCTTTGTGTGATAGGTTATTTTCTTGCAGGTGTTCATTGGGATCTATGAGGTTGGTTTATCAACTTCAACATGGTATCAGACCTCTAGATTTGCAGGTTCCTATTCATTTTTTGAGGGATCTTTCCTTAAAGAGACATTTCGGTGCATCTTGAGTCAATTTGGACCTCACCATTGAATCCAGAAGGTTCAAAATAGTCAAGATTGACCTTTGTTTCATCAATTTTGGTTATACGGTCCCTGATCTACGAGGGTTTCCAGATCTAGAGGGTACCTGCAATTTTGGAGCATTTTCAGCCCAAATGGATCTCAACATCACGTTAAGAGCACGCAAAAACCCTAAAATTGACTGTAAAATCATCAAAATCAGACACAGTGACTCTAAGAGGCAATTTTCTTTCATTTCTGGGTCATACGGCCTGGTATGGCACGAAATCCAAAAAAATAGAGTTTACAGGTGCAGCAATCAGTTAACTGCTAGTGGTTATCGCTAGCGATTAATGCTCATAGTTAATGCCAGCGGCTAGCTAACCGCCAGGCTTCACCCCAAAGCCTTTTTGGAGCAATTTTGGTATTTTGGTCATAACTTTTGCATTTGAACTCAGATTTTTGAAAATGAAATATTGGCAAAAAGCTGATTCTCAGACTAATCTAGTAGTTTAGGTATTTTTTACTGGTTTTGCTATTGTTTTGCATTTATTTCTAGTTAAAGTCAAATCTTTGTTTCTGTACTTCTGGAGGTATAAATTTTGCATACGGACTCCATTTTTTGAAAATGAATAGGCATTGGAAAGGTCTTCCAGTGCTCTTTCTAGATCTGTAGAGTTTTTCATTAGAAAATTTATCAGGTACACAAAGAATTGTCTGAAGTGATTTTTGTTTTTTCCTGCTTTCTAGCTTTCATATTTACATAGGGGTTTGGTTTTTTGTGTTGTGGGGGGTGGTTTTTTCTTGCTTTCTGTATATACACATCAAAGAATAGAAAACTTTTCCCTTAAACACATTTCAAAAACTTAAACATCATGGAAGACACCTCATCATTTGATTGTCTTAGCCCATATAATTATAACATCTGGAAAGCACATATGACCAAATTGCTCATGTCAAAGGGTTTGTGGTCCTGTTTGGATGACATTTAGCCTCAGTTGGCACATTAGTTTAAGATTCTACGGCATAGAAACAAAATGGATGAGGCCATGGGTTTGATATCACTACATGTTTTAGACATTCTTTTATTTCACCTAGAGAATTACACAACTCCTTGGGCAATGTGGACCAAGTTCAATGATCTATTTGGCACCATCAATCAATTTAGAACACTTCAGATTGAGGTAGAACTAACTTCCTTGGTACCTGATTCATTTTTATCTATTGAGGATTTCTTGATGAAATTCAAATCTCTCAGATCACTTTTGCAAGGTTGTGGCAGGATCAAAATTGACACAGAGTGTATTTACCTGATTCTATCTAAGCTTCAAGGCTCCTTGTAGATCTTTTCTTCTACATTCTATTCCACCATGGATGCTTTGGGTCCAACTTTTACCATACCTACCTTTGAGGTTTTCTGCAATCATTTGACTAATAAGCAAGCCAAGCTATCACAGTTGGATGCTCTCATAGGATCAAAGAACCAAGCCTTGGTAGCTCAGACATCTAAGGGGAAGCCAAAGAAGAAATAGAAGCCTAAGTCAAATTCAACAGGCAGTGAGAGTTCCTCCAAGCCACCTAAGTCAGATTCCAAACCACACTATAATCCTAAGGAGGATAAGTCTTCTAAGTGTGGTGAGTCTTCCTCCAAGACAAAGAAGAAATCAGGTGATCCTTACAGTTTTTGTGGCAAGGAAGGTCATCTAGTTACCAAGTGTTGGAAGAGATTAGAGGCTTTATAGGAGGCCATGCAGTAACATCATATCTCTTCACCTCAGTCTTCTTCTCCACACACAGGGAAAGGTCATGCTCTTTCTACACAGGCCTTACCTTCAGCATCCACATGGATTCTAGATTCTAGTGATTCTCACCACATGAAACATACTTAGGAGTTTGTTACCACACTTGCCCATTGTGGCACTTCACAAATTGCAATTGGTGATTCTACACAACTTTAAGTTATGGGTTCAGGTCTTGTTCCATTGGATGGTGGTTGTCTTTAGGATGTTCTTGTTGTTCCTGACATTTTGACAAATCTCCTTTCTGTTTACCAAATTTGCCATTCCGGCACTGGTAATACAGTTAAGTTCTCACCACATGATGTGGTTATTCAAGACCTCCATGATCCTAATTTAGTTGTGGCTACTAGGAATGTTGATCTTACATCCCACTTATACAGATTTTATGGCTTTGAGAGATCAGATGGTTCTAGTTCATCACTTATAGCACATGCAGACACAATGAGCAGGCTTTGGCATGAGCGTTTTGGCCATGTCAATTAAAGATATCTACATCAGATAAGTACACAGGCACTTGTGATTGGGGTTCCTCTGATTTCCTGTATTGATGGTGTTTGTTGAGGATGTGTACTTGGCAAAAATCATTGGGATTCTTTTCCTACAGGTAGAGCCACAAATGCTAAGGCACCCTTGGAGTTGGTACATAGTGACCTCATGTACTTTCTAACTTCTTTATTCTCAGGGGCCAAATTTGTGCTCACATTCATTGATGACTTCTCCAAGCATACATGGGTGTATTTTCTTACATACAAGAGCGATGTCTTTGATACTTTCAGGATCTTCAAGACATTCATGGAGAAGTAGTTTGGACTCTCTATCAGGAGGATATGCATAGACAATGGGGGGAGTATGTCAATCAGGATTTCAAGGACTTTTGTACTAAGCATGGTTTGTAGCATCAGTTTACAGTTCCTTACACTCCTCAGTAGAATGGCATTGCTGAGAGAAAGAATAGAACTTTACGAAAGATGGCCAATTGTATGATTCAATCACATGATATGGATTCTTCATTCTGGGTTGAGGCAGTGAATTGTGTCAATTACATTCAAAATCAGATGCCTCATAAGGCATTATGACATATGACTCCTGAGGATGCTTGGACCCATGTCAAGCCCGATGTTTCTACATTCTAAGTTTTTGGTAGTGAGGATTGGGCATATATTCCTGATGCTCAGTGGAAATCCATGGAGAGGAAAAGCCAACCACTCATACTTGTTGGCTACTATGAGGATGTTAAGGTGTACATGTTGTTTGATCCTAATTCTAGAGAGGTCTTTTTTTGATGAGATGCCCAGTTTGATGAGTGCTTTCCTCAGATGGATTCTCCATCACCAGCTTTTCCCTCACTTCCTACTCCTCCCACTTCATCTCTTGAGGATTCCTTATCTCTTGAGGATGATGTTGATGATGATCCACCAGCACCACCATCTCCAGATATTTAGCCTTTACCCAAGTGGGCCTACAATACTATTGATGCAGCTAGACCTTTGGTAGGTGATCCTTCATATTCCCATCGTACCCATGCACATACATCAGGTGCTAGTCTTTTGAGTCATGCCATTTCAGATGATCCTTAGAAGTTTTTAGATGTGATAGGTAATTCTAAGTGGGATAGGGCTATGGAGGAGGAGTATTCTTCATTGATGAAGAATAATACTTGGGATCTTATTCATCTTCCTAAGGGAAGAATGTTGGTTCGGTGCAAGTGGGTGTACTGTACCAAATATGTTGCAAATGGTTTAACTAATAAGTATAAGGCTTGTCTTGTTGTGAAGGGGTTTTCTCAAGTTGAGGGTATTGATTACTCTAAGACCTTTTCTCCTATTGCCAAGATGAATTCTATTCGCTTTGTACTTTCACTAGCAGCTTCATAGGGATGGATAATTTTTTAGATGGATGTGAAGAGTGCCTTCTTGCATGGAGACCTACATGAGGAGATCTATATTGAGTAGCCTCAAGGATTTGTGTAGGACACTTCATTGGTTTGTAGACTTTGGCATTCATTATATGGCCTCAAATAGGGCCCTCGAGCTTGGTATGAAAAGATGGACTCTTTTTTGCTTTCTTCTGGCTTCACCCGTTGTCATTCTAATCACACAGTGTACATTTAGTGTCAGGAGAGTGATCTTTTAATCCTTGTGCTATATGTTGATGACTTGATTCTTACAAGATTTCATCCTCCATGATTCAGAGTGTTCAAAGAGTTTTGATGGAGCAGTTTAAGATGATAGATCTCAGTCTTCTACACTACTTTCTTGGTCTACAGGTTATTCAGTCTTCGGATGGGATCTCCATATTTCAGAAAAACTATGCTCTTGATATGCTTTAGAGATTTGACATGCTTGATTGCAAGCCTACCCCCACACCATTTCAGTTAGGTGTTGTCATGTCTTCCACTTGCACCACTCCTTTAGTAGATTCTACATTATATAGGCAGTTGGTTGGCATCTTATTATAGCTAACACATTCTCATCCTAATCTTTCCTTTGTGGTTGGTCTTGTCTCTTAGTTCTCCCATGATCCACATTAGAGCCATTGGCAAGCTGCCAAATGTATCTTGAGGTATATTTTGGGAACCACTCATTATGGCATTCACTATACATCAGGAGTACCTCACATTATTGGCTTCACTGACTCAAATTGGACTAGTGATGTCAATGGTTGGAAGTCTACTTCTGGCCTTATTTTTTTCCTTGGTTATGGTCCTATTACATGGTCTTGCAAGAAGTAATCTACTATTGCATTATCATCTACATAGGTTGAGTACCGAGTTGTAGTTTTATCTAGCCAGGAGGTTTAATGGCTTTGATAGTTGATGAATGAGATTGGTTTTCCTCCTGATAGTCCCACTCTTCTTTGGTGTGACAATTAGAGTGCTATTCACATTTCATGCAACCCAGTGGAGCATCAGCGGACTAAGCACATTGAGATCCACATGCACTTCCTCAAGCAATTGATTCAGGATAGTTCTCTCATCTTGGAGTACATTCCTACAGAGGAGCAGGTTGCAGACATCTTCACGAAACCTTTGGCATCACCTCACTATCTTCAATTGTGATCCTCGCTTGGGGTGAAGGAAGTTGTCCTTGGGGGGTCTTTATGAGGCCTTCCTTCCTTTATGTTTTTTTAGACATGCTTTCATCTCTTTTTGGAGAGGAGTTTTTTCCCACTGGGTTTTCTCCTTTACTCTGCTTTACAGAGATTTAGTTGTATTTGGGTACCTCATTAGGCCTAGTTGTCGGGACCCATCTTTGCTTTCATGCATTTCGTCCTTACTTTTTTTATCTTCTCCTTAAGTTTATCTTAAGGGGGGTGTTAAAGTAATAGGTTAATTACTTAATTAATTTAATCATATTGATTAATTAATTAAGTCACCTTTACTTTATTTCACTTAAGCTAAACTTAGGCACTTTAATAATTTATTATTAATCCTAGGGTTCTCACTTTTAGGGGTTTGATCTCCTTTCATAAGGATTGATCTTATTATATTTATTCATTCTTTATGCATTTTTCTTTAGGTTTGTAGAGCACCATTCTTGTGCCTCTTGGTCTCCTTTGTGTGACAGGTTATTTGCTTGCAGGTGTTCATTGGGATATGTGAGGTTGGTTTATCAACTTTAATAGTGGTCTCATGTCAGATATATCCAGTCTTTGGCTCCCTTACTCTTGTGGGTTGTTGTTGGGGATTTTAATGTAGTTGTTTGTCTGGAGGAAAAATGTGGCGGGAATGCCAGGCTTGATTCATCTACTTGCTTTCTAAGGGATAATATAGAGTTGATAAAGTTAGTTGATGTGAAATTGAATAACAAGACCTTCACTTGGAATAATAGGAGGTGAGGTGATAATGCTATTTCTAAGAGGCTTGACAGATTTCTTATATCCTATTTTTAGGTTAGTGATAGGTGGACTACTAGTTCTGAGATTCTAGATTGGAAAGGATTAGATCATTGGCCAATTAAGCTTTCTACATTTTCATTTAGAGCTTCTAAGAACCTATCCCTTAAATTCTAATTAATGTGGTTACGGGACCCATCCCATTATGATCTATTGAGTAGTTGGTGGATCTAAGGAAAGTTGGATCATGGTAGAGCTATGTATTCCTTTGCCAAGTAGTTACATTATGTGAAGTTTTAGCTCAAGAAGTGGAATAGGCAATGTCGTGGCCATCTTCACCTCAACAAATTGTCAGCCCAAGCTAGCTTGGATACCATTACCTACCAAATCTGTGATCATGGCCTTACTAAAGAGTTACTTAGGAATGAGGCTGCTAATGTCAAGGAACTAGAGGAATGGGAGTTATGTGAGGAGATCTTCTGTAAGCAAAAGTCTTGTGTGGATTGGCTTCAACAAGGGGGTTGCAATGCTGCCTTTTTCCATAGTTCTATCAAGGCTAGAAGGTTTGGAAATATTATTCCATCTCTAGTGTCACCAGAGGGGATGCAACTTGTTTCTAGGGGTGAGATCTCTAGGGAGACTTCTCACTTCTTTTCTGAGCCTTTTACTGAGGATTCTATTTTGACCTCTGGTGGGGAGAACCTTATTTTGGATTGTATTCCTACCCCGGTCTCTTATGAGATGAACAAAGATATCATGTGCCCTATTTCTTTGTCTGAGCTAGAAGAGGTCATAGTCCAAATGAAAAAGGTAAAGCCCTAGGTTTGGATGGATTTCTTATTGAATTCTTTTAAGAGTTTTGGGAAGTTATCAAATTAGATCTTCTTGAGATGGTCCAAGAGTCACATTGCAATAAGAAAATGTTGCAGGCTCTAAATTCTAATTTTTTAGCTCTTATTCCCAAGAGGGAGGGAGCTAACTATTTGGATCATTTTAGACCTATTGTTCTTTGTAATGTGGTCTACAAAATAATTACCAAATTGATTGTAGAGAGACTTAAGTTGTGGCTTCACTCTTTGATCTCTGGAGAATAGGGTGGATTTGTTGCTCACGGGAAAATCCTAGATGAGGCTATGATTGCTACTAAGGCTATTCATTCTATGGAAAACTCAAAGGAGAAAGCCATGTTCATCAAGCTTGACATGGGTAAGGCTTATGACAGGGTTAGATGGGCCTTCCTACAGAAAATTCTTCAATCCTTTGGATTTGGTAGAGCGTGGATTGATTGGGTCATGAGTTGTGTTACTTCTTCTTCCTTTTCTTTCCTTATTAATGGGGAACCTTCAAAGTTGTTTAGTGCTTTTGAGGGACTTCGCCAGGAGGATCCTTTCTTTTCCTACTTGTTTATTATTATGGCTGAGGGGCTAGGAAGTCTTATCAAATCTTAGGTTAACCAAGGATTGATACATGGTTGGAGCTGGGAGGGTAGGGTGCCTCCACATTCTCACTTGCAGTTTATGGATGACACAACTTTGATGGATTTGGCTAGGATTCAGGAGGCAGTGAATTTAAGGAAGATTCTAGAGATTTACTTGGCTGCTTCTGGCCAAAATATAAATGAGGGTAAGTCCTCTATTTTCTTTTTTAATACTCCATGTCTTATTCAAAGTAGGATTGCTTAGATTCTCCAGTTTCAAATTGGTTCTCTCTTGTTGTCTTATCTTGGGGTACCCATCTTGGTGGGGGCTCTCCTTCGTGAGCTTTGGCAGGATGTTTTGGATGAGCTCCATAGTAGGGTTTGCCACTAGACTTATCGATGGCTTTCACCAGCTAGTCAGGTGACTTTTTTGAATTTGATTGTTCAGGCCCTTCCTATTTACAGATGTTTTGTTTAGGTTGCCCCTGTGTGCTTTGTTAAGGAGTTTGATGCCCTTGCCCATCAATTTCAGTGGACTGACAATTTGGCCTCCTCAAAATGGATTCTTGTGAAGTGGGATTCGGTGTGTACATCAAAGAAAGAAGGTGGACTTAGCCTCAAACCTCTAGGTTTGAGTTGGCAGGCCTTGGCTATCAAACTCTATTGTCTTTGGTGTAATTGTCAGGATGAAGATTGGACTTGAATTCTCACCCTTAGGTATCTTCTGGGTGTGAGTTATGTGGATGTCCGTTAGTATAACCTTTCAGGGAAGGGGTCCATGATTTGGGAGACTCTTAAAAGAGGGGAAAACTAATTAAATAGGGTCTCTTTTGGATTTGCAATAGGGGCTCTGATGATCTCTTCTAGCATGATTCTTGGGATGGGCATTCCCATATCCTGGCAATTTTCCCTCATATACAGGCTCTATGTAACAATTTTCTTGCTATTGGTTGGACTAAGCTGGAGGATTTTAAAATGACTCAAGCTTTGGGTCAAATGGAGGTGATGTGTTGGAAGGTTCTATAGGAATGGTTGTCAGGTGGCACTGAGGAGGCTCGTCAGGACCTTGCTAGGATTTTGGCTAACAGATTGTGTAATTCTCTTCATAGGAGAGACATTCTGGCTTGGGGCTCTAATCTGAAAGGATAGTTTTCTGTTGCTTCAAGCTACTTGGATCTTGATAGATAGATGTATGGGAGGACTGGCATTCCTTGGTGGAAACAGGTTTGGAACAAATTTTCCTAGCCTAAATATAATTTTTTCTTATGGCTGGTGGCCTAGAATAGATGCCTAATCTAGGATAATTTGAGGAGGACAGGCTTCTAGGGCCCTTATATTTGTGTTCTCTATAGGATTAGTGAGGAGGATTCCCCCCACTTGTTCTTTCAGTGCCCTTTTGCTCAGGCGATTTGGTACCATTGGTGGGAGGCTTGGAACCATACTTGTGTTCATACCTCTTCTTTTGTTAACTTCTGGGCTAGTTTGGGTAGACCTCCTACTTAGACCTCTTTTCTTAAGGTTGCTTGGATTATTGGCTCAACATTTATTCTCTAGAATTTGTGGCTGGAAAGGAATCGTAGGATATTTTAGGATGTACATATGGTGGTGGCCCAATTATGGAAGAAGATTTTTAGCAGGGTCTAGGAGACCATTTCTATGAAATGGGACTTGTCTGATATTATGGATCCTAGTAATGTGAGGACCATAAGGAACTTGAGGTTGGAGGTTGGACGACTGGGAGTCCCTATTGGTAGAATATCTTGTCATACTAAGAAAAAAATTCAAAGGGATGGTAGGTGGATGCCCCCTCCTAGTGGTATCTTGAAAGTGAATATCGATGGTTCCTCTAAGGAGAATCCTGGACATGCCGGGATCAGTGGTATTGGTAGGGATAGTGGAGGTGGTGTGGTTTTTCTCTTTTCTATGTATAAAGGGCAGCAGACCAATAATTTTATGGAGGCTCTAGCTATTCTTCATGTGGTGGAAAGAGGGAGCTCTCTTAGTTGAAGATGGATTATTTGTAAATCTGATCACAGATTGTTGTGGATATGTTAAAGGATCAGAGGATGGAGGGAGCTAGTTAGCAATTGGCTCTGGTGGCTAAGAAGGTTTAGAGTTTGTGTAGTTCTTTGGATTTTATCTCCTTTCATCATATTCCTAGGGAGTGGAATAGAGTGGTGGATTTCCTGGCCAAGTGGGCTTCAGAATGTAAGGAGGGGTGGGATGCCAATGATTGGGGCCACTTCCCTCCTGTTTCTGTGGAGGCTTTGGAAAAGATTGTTTTGGAGGACAATAATATGTAATTGGTTTGATACAAGGTTCATTTGGCATTCCCTTAGTGCCTTTTGGTTTTTTCTGTAATTTTTTGGTTGCTTCAATAAAATTTTTACCCCCTTTTATAAAAAAAATTACACTTCAAGTAGAAATCATATCATTTATGATGCTATATGTGATGCTAGTTTCCTAGTTTAAGTTGAGTGAATGGGCCTCCATACACCTCCTATCCTAGTCTTAACCTCCCTTGGACTATGGGTTGATAAGTTTTGGTATGTATATAGGGAAGTTAAGTTATAGATACTAATGAGCACGAGGGTTGCCTCATGCAAAGCTCACTTTGTCCCTCTATATTCTAGGTTTTGCACCACCATTGTTGCACATTTATTATATATTTAGAAAGAAATATATATTTAGTGTGTTCCACAAGTTCTATCCCTTTGGTGTCCAAAATTTTACCAAGACCAAATGCCTCCCTATATAAAATATGGGCTACAAAATTTATAAAAAAGAAAAAGAAAAAAGAACTTCACAAATGAGCAACTATAGTTTTAACTTTATTACTAATATTTTCCAATGCCACTCTTTTTTTTTTTCAATACCTATTCTCTACATTTTTATACTATAAAATTTGTATTTGAGACCTTGACATCACCATCAGGGCCTATATTTGACAATTGACCTTGCTTGTCAAGCAATTTTTTTACAATTATTCATTTAGCATCCCACCCCTTCTCACACTCTGAATTCCACTTGGCCAGGCAATCCACCGCTCTATTCCACTCCCTAGGAATATGATGAAAGGAGATAAAATCCAAAGAACTACACAAGCTCAAAACCTGCTTAACCACTAGAGCTAATTGCCAACTAGCTCCCTCGAGCCTCTGATCCTTTAACATATGCACAATAATCTGTGATCAAACTCATAAATAATCTGCCTCCAACTTAGAGAGATCCCTCTTTCCACTGCATGAAGAATATCCAAAGCCTCCATAAAATTATTAGTCTGCTACCCTTTATACATAGAAAAGAGAAAAACCACACCACCTCCACTATGCCTACCAATACCACCAATCCCTGCATGTCCAGGATTCCTCCTAGACGAACAATCAATATTCACTTTCAAGATACCGCTAGGAGGGGGCATCCACCTACCATCCCTCTAAATTTTTTGTTTAGTATGACAAGATCTTATGCCAATAGGGACTCCTAGCCCTCCAACCTCTAGTCTCAAGTTCCTTATGGTCCTCACATCACTAGGATCCACAATATTAGACAAGTCCCATTTCACAGAAATGGTCTCTTGGACCCTGCTAAGAATCTTATTCCTTAACTAGGCCACCACCATATGTACATCTTGAAATAGCCTACAATTCCTTTCCAGCCACAAATTCCAAAGAATAAAAGTTGGGCCAATGATCCAAGCAACCTTAAGAAAAGAGGTCTAAGTAGGAGGTCTACCCAAACTAGCCTAGAAGTCACAAAGAAGAGGCATGAACACAAGTATGGTTCCAAGCCTTCCACCAACGGTGCCAAATCCCCTGAGCAAAAGGGCACTAAAAGAACAAGTGGGGGGAATCCTCCTCACTACTCCTATAGAGAATACAAATAGAAGGGCCCTAGAAGTCTCTCCTACTCAAATTATCCTAGGTTAGGCATATATTCTAGACCACCAGCCATAAAAAAAAGTTACACTTGAAGAATAAATCATATCATTTACGATGCTATATGTGATGCTAGTTTCCTGGTTTAAGGTGAGCAAATGGGCTTCTATACACCTCCTAACCCTAGTCTTAGCCTCCCTTAGAATATGGGTTGATAAGTTTTGGTACGTATATAGGGAAGTTAAGGTATAGATACTAATGATCACAAGGGTTGCCTCACACAAATCTCACTTTGTCCCTCTATATTCTAGGTTTTCAACCGCCATCGTTGCACATTTATTATTTATTTAGCAAGAAATATATATTTAGTGTGTTCCATAGTTTCTATCACTATGGTGTCTAAAATTCACCAAGACCAAGTGCCTCCCTATATGAAATATGGGCTACGAAACTTATAAAAAAGAAAAAAGGAAAAAGAACTTCATAAATGAGCAACTATAGTTTTAACTTTATTACTAAAATTTTCCAATACCACTCTCTTTTATTTTTTGATACCTATTCTCTACATTTTTATACAATAAAATTTGTATTTGAGCCCTCGACATCACCATTAGAGCCTAAATTTGACAGTTGACCTTGCTTGTCAAGCAATTTTTTTACAGTTATCCATTTAAAGGTGTCCTTAAAATACTATAGCATACAAGTCTTAATAAAAGTAAAATTATATATAAACCAACTTTATATATCATTATAGTCCTATATTTATTTTGACAATCTATCCAAAATCACTCCTTTCATGTGATACAATTTTTCTAAAGTTTGATTGTATTTTACAACAAAAATACCTAAATTCAACTATACAACCATCAAATTTAGGCCCTGATCACCACTACAAAAATTACTTAAAATATGTTTTCCATTATTACATGTTAAGTATTTAAATTGACCCCCTAGTTCCATTTTTAAATTGTGCCATAAAGTTTGCATGGAAGGCTAATTTCTATCTTGTGTTGGAACTCTTCTATAGAGACCTAATGGTTGAGAAAGGGGTAGTTTTGATATATGCTTTTTAATAATTGAATTGTGCATATGAGAGAACTTACATTTTTCATATTATAACAATGTCTATGTTGATATATTTAGTTTGGTATGCTATAACTATTTTCTAAATTTTATGCTAAAAGATTTTTATTTGAGCCCTTAGTCACTTGAGCTTTAAATGAAAAGCATTTGCACATTATAGGCATTCTCTACATTTTTTGATTCTCTGTGATGCAAGAGCATCCAAACTCACAGGCAATTGTGCATCACCAAAAGAATATTTATCTTCATGTTTAGTTTTCTACATTTTATTGTATGTTTGGGCTTTGGGAACATCTTGTGAAGTGTTGTAAAAATAAAAATCTCCATTTTTCAAGACTTGGCTTCCATTTTCAACATCAAATGCAACTAGGGTGTTTAATGTGATTTTTAAAATTATTATATTCCATAATTTCAAGGTCCTAGGGGTTGAAGGGGTCCATTTATCATGGTAGAAGGGTTTGTGAAGAAAAAATCAATTAAGTTTAATTAATTTACTCAACTTGGATGCATTGGGAAGTGTGTAAAGGATAGGTTAATATTGGTATTACCTCATTTAAAGTTTAATGTTGCATTTCTTAAATTTTAGTGCCTAAAAAGGATGAAAAAGCCATTGATTTTTAGAACCAAATTAGTGACTTCAGTTTCCAATTTGGGGTACTTTGAAAGGGTAAATGAGCATGACTTGCTTTGTATTTTTTATAATTTTTAGAGGTCTCTCGAGAAACAAGTTTTTTCCACATTTGGAAGCAATAAATTATGTTTTATTTCATTTTTCTAATGAAATTTCAAGGGTCAAGTTGGTAGAAATGAAAGAGCAGATTTTGGGTGCCATGTTTTGTTGCCTCAGAAGGATTTTAACCTCTATAAAATGTAGTATTGGATGATGTTAAGGGTCAGTGATTAGTAACAATAAGGTTGAAGAAAAAATTGCAAGTTGCTCAAGAGGATGGCATGAAGAGATGCAAAAAAATAGCTTACCAAAGAGAGGATGAAGATAAGTAGAGAAGAAGAAGAAAGTTGTAGGTATTTATGGTAGAAAAGAGAGTTAGAATAAAAGAAGAAAATTATATTGAAGAAGAATAAGGAAGAAATGAAGGCATGAGGATTTGAAGACATGCATAAATGAAGTTTCTTGAAGACCCTCGTAGGAAGGGGAAAATTTTGAATTCTATTTTCTATTGAATCTTGAATTAATAAATTTGTTCTTGGAGAGTTTGAATAAAGTTGTCATTTCATATTTTTCTACAATTAATTAACATTTGAATTAGTTAAAAATATGGGATGATATGTTAAGGCTACAAGATTGTGTAGTCTAATAAGACCCCCTAATCTTGTCTTGCATCAATTAGTATTAGAGCAGGGAAAGTTCTTGTGAGATGTCAGTAAGGAGAAGGGCTTTAGATTTGAGGTATGTATATTTTTGTTGCAAGTAAAAAAATAAAATAAAATAAGATTTGACTATAGAGAGATAAGATTTGAGATTATGATTTATGAGGGTTTATTTTGTATTATTGTCCTCCAATAGAGGTAGTTCTAGGAAGAAGATGTTTTAACATCCTCCACTATGTGGAAAGTGGGTAGAGCGTGTTTTGGAATGTACATCTTTCAACAAGTTTGTTGGGTAGAGGATAGTTGATAAAATTTTGTTGAATTTTGTTGTAGGTATACGAGTCCTATAACTATAGAGGGCTTTATGCTTTAGTGATTTTTTTACAAGTAGATTCTTGTGACTATAGGGAGAAAGTTGTGAATCTCTAAGATTGGCGAGTTGCAGTGTGAGGTGTGTGAAAAATTTATTCAAGAAATAGGACTCTAGAGTGGCCTCAGGAAAGGCTATAAAATGTTTTTACAAAGAAGAGAAAAAGAGTTTAGATTGAAAGTGTTTTTGAAAAGTTGAAGGAAATCTAGAAAAGGTTGCATGCATTAGAGTTTTTGTAGAATAGAGTTATTATAGATGAGAGTAATTGTGAAAAGGAATGTTGGGTAGATGGCATGTTGAAAGAGGAAAATGTGTTGATGATGGAAGAGGAAGAGTAAATGGGTAAGATTGAAACCCATATTTTATCTTGCATTGCTATTTTTATAGGTAACATGGAAGACAAAAAAGAAGGAGAGGAGGAAATCCTCATGCAAGAGGATAGGGGCAAGGTGAAAAATATGGTTGTAAAAGAATAGGTACAAGAGGATGAATAAGAGGAAAGAGAGGTTGATGAGATAACATGTTTATTGGAAGGTATGTAGTCTGAGGAAAAAGGGATGAAATTTTTTTGTTTCAATAATGTGAATAGAGCTAATTTGTGTGAAAGAGAAGTGAATGATGGGGTAAAAGAAATTGTTGTGACCCAAATTTTTTTGGCTCCTAAGAATGCATTTAATTGTGCCTAAATCCATCAAAATGATCCCTAAGTTGTGTCCCTCTATGTTGCCCTTATTTTTTGCCTATATGCCTTTGAAAATATGAAAAAACTTCAAAAATGGCCAAGTAAAGAAAGTAGTCAATGAGTTCCTCGTCGGTGGAAATCCTTGATGAGATGGAATAAAGTAGAAAAAAGGCAAAAGACAGTGGTCAGAAAGTTCCTAGTCAGGTGGAAATTGCTAATGGAATGGAACAATTCCCGATGAGCCTGAAACCATTGATGGATAAAGAGGAAAAGGCATAGAGTAAAAAATTGAAATATTTAATGTGTTATAAAATCTTTCCAAAACATGTTTTTTTTTGTGTTAACTATTTATACATGCATGTACCTCTATAAAATATGATTAATGCCTTGTATGACTGAATGGAGGTGGTTGGTAAATTAATTTTTGTTGTTGGTGCATTTGGTGTGGTAGGTGAGTACCCAAATTGTCTTCTCGCTCTATTTTTCTACCCAAATTGCCAAGTAACTATAACTCTATATAGGTGTGAAAAAGAAGTAATATAGGTTGGTCATTGAACCAATTGTCTAGTCTAGAATCACCTAAGGAAATTTTAGGGCATCAAGAAAAGGAAAACGTCAGGGCATTGAATGAAGGGATGTCTCTAACAGTCACTAGGAAAGATCTTCATTGAACATTTTCATGTAATGGTACATCTCCATGACATTTTGTAATGTTTCAAGGGAACATTGAATCATAGTTTTAGGTTTCCCCTTTGCTACATTTGCTAGAACGAATGTAACAAAGATTTGAGAATGTGTGACACCATTGAAATCATTCAAGCCTTTTGTATGGGTCATGCCTTTGTTGCATATGGATTGTTGCAGTAGTGTTTTGGATAAATAAGTATGTCTATCATATGAGGTATATTTTAGATATGTATATGATTACATTTCATGTTTTTGTTGATGGGTGTTGGATATATCTCCTTCCTTTAGTTTTTCATGACTATATTCCAATGGAGTAGGTACCAATCCATATTGGTGAAAGATCAAATATTCCATTTCAATCAAATGCTAGTCCTATTAGTTGTAGGAGTAGGTGTAAGGTTAGTTTAGTTTTCATGTTGTTCATGGTTCTATGTAATAACAAGGAATAAATTTGAAGTGCTATGAAATAGTTTAAATCTTTTGTGAATCATGTCATGCATGTCTACATCTTGCTAATGTGTAAAGAATGTCAAATGTGTATCTTATGGGAGTATAAAGGGTGTTATTTATGGGTGCATGTGCAAGATGCATTATCAGCTTAATTAGATATTTGTGCAACCATTCTATTTTGATCTAGTGACAATTATAGGAGGTCAAATGTACATTGGGTATGGTTGTGGGTATTTATTTATGTTTTAATTCATGCCTCTAGGAATACCATCCAATCAATCTTGAATAGAAGAGAAGACTACCCACTACTATTAGTTGGCTCTCAATCAACCTCAACCTATTGATGAGCCCCTTTCCTATCTCCTTCATGATGCCTTTGGCCTGGGAGATGAGAAAATACTCTAGAGTTTTGGACCTACATTTTTGGGACCCAACAAAGATAGTTAGGAAATTGTTTAATTTTAATAATATTTTTTGTAACAAGTTGAGTGTAGATGAGATAGTGACAAGAGAGTGGAAAGAATTTTAGTGGAGGTGGTCAGATTGTGATAGGTTGAAACCCACAAGAGAAGAGAAGAGAGAAACATGCATTTGGTGGAGGAGGTCAGCCTATGGCGGAAAAATGTAGACAAGTGAAAGACGGGTTGGTAAGTACATTTTCTAGAGGAAAAGAGGAAGAGTTCCAAGTAGACATTGGAAAGGAGAAGAAGGAAATTTTCATGGTACCTATGACATCATTGGAGTATGTTGTAGATAGTTTACTATTTGAAAGGGTGGTACAATCAATCAACTTTATTTTGTGAGCCATGCTCACAAACTTCTTACCCAACATGTCTGAAGCATGAGCATCTAGGCTCACAAGCAATCATGCATCACCAAAAAAAAATTATGTTTAGTTTTCTATCTTTGTGTTGTAGATTTGGGCTTTAGGAACATCTTGTGAATTGCTGTAAGAATAAAAATATCCATCTATCAAGAATTGGCTTCCATTTTTCACACTAGAAACAACTAGGGTGTTTATTGTCATTTTTAAAATTATTATATTTCGTAATTTCAAGGTCCTAGGGGTTGAAAGGGTCCATTTACCATGGTAGAAGGGGCTTGTGAAGAAAAAATGATTAAATTTAATTAATTTACTAAACTTGGATACCTTGGGAAGTGTGTAAAGGATAGGTTAATATTGGTATTATATCATTTAAAATATAATGTTGCATTTCTTAAATTTGGTCACCTAAAAAGGAGGAACAAGCCATTGATGTTTTCAACCAAATTAGTGACTCTTGATTTTCCAGTTTGGGGAACTTGGAAGGGGTGAGTGAGAATGACTTTGTTTTTATTTTTATTTATTTTTCAAAGGTCTTTGGAGTAGGAAGGCGATGGAGATGGTGCATCAATCTTGGGTGCCACATTTGGAAGCAATAAACTATGCTTTATTTCATTTTTCTAATAGAATTTCAAGGGTCAAGTTGGTAGAATTAAAAGAGTAGATTTGGGTGCCACATTTTGGTGCCTCACATGGGTTTTAACCTCTATAAAATGTAATTGTGAATGATGTTAAGGGTCAGCAATCAAAAATAGCAAGGTTTAAGAAATAAACTTGCAAGTTGCTTAAGAGGATGGCATGAATAGATACAAAAAAATCCGCTTACCAAAGAGAGGAAGAAAAGAAGTAGAGAAGAAGAAGAGAATTGCAAGTATTCAAGGAAGCCAAGAGAGTTAGAATAAAATAGGAAATCATATTGAAGAAGAAGGAATACATGAAAGGATGAGGATTTGAAGACATGAAGGCATGAAGTTGCCTAAAGACCCTTGTAGGAAGGGAAATTTTTTAATTCTATTTTATGTTGAATCTTGAATGTAATAAATTTATTCTTAGAGTTTGTTTGGATATATATTCATATGTGAGTTTGAATAAAGTTATAATTTCAAATTTTGTTGAAATTAATTGTGATTTGAATGAGTTAAAAATGTGGGATGATATGTTAAGGCTGCAAGATTAGGTAGTCTGATCAGACCCCCTAATCTTGTCCTACATCAATCTATTTACGTTTTAGTCCTAAGACTCACTAGCCTAACATTAGGAAAAAAATAAAAATAAAAAATATTGTGTTACATGTTAGGCATTGGAACCAAACTCTAGAAGGTCAGTGCTATGACTCCATCAACGGTAGCCAAGAGTATTATCCTATACAATAGGTCTTGATGATTTTCATTTAAAGTATTAGAGGTTTGAACAACCATTTTGTCTATCCTCCATTGTAATAGGACTGACTACTTGTAAGCTAGTAGCAAGAAATAATTGGTCCAATGGTTTTTTCTTTACATAGAATTAAATATGCAAAGGAAAAACAATTCCAATTGTGTGAACCATATCATAGACAAACTTTATTTCTAACATTTTTAGACAATCATTTACTATTTTTGAATTCTAAGAGTCATGCAAAAATGTCGTTAGTTGCAAATATGTCTTGATAAGTTATATGAGCAAATGTGTTTGGCCATTACAAAAATTGTAGTGTAGTTTCAAAATTGTAAATTACTGAGGACATGGTAATAGTTACATAGTAATTTTATGCTAAAATGTTTCATGTCATTTAGGCACATGAAATGCTAATAATCATCAATAGATAGAAAATCCTATTGGTTTACTTATAATGTGTTAATACTATGTGAATGTTATCTTTCAAGTCTTTGATTGAAGATATGTATGGCTTCAAGGTATTGACCTTTTAAATGGATTATACTTTTTGAGGGATTTAAGAAATTAGATATTGTTAACACAAGGATGTCTTGTAACCCCTTTAAGAAGTTACATTAGACAAGAATGAAAAGATTTCAGTAACCCATTATTGAGTTTAAACATTGTGAGAACACCTTTAATGACTAAACCAATGTTTGAGTAGGAGAGAATCTAGAAATCTATTTAAATGATTATTTTCTGGAAATTTTAATTGTAATATCTTCAATGATTTTAAGGGTTGTAATGAGTCAAGCGCATTGTTAAACTAGTACAACTATTTTTACTAAATTTACAATTTATATATGTATGTATATAACTAGTCTATACATCTTAAATATAAATATGTTTTAAACACCAAGAGATCAACCAATCAATATGTTTCAATTAAATTTTTAACATCCAAACATGCAAAGGCAAGGAATATTAAAGGATGAAATTTCCTAATTGAACTAGTCAATAACCATTGTGAATCATGAAATTGCTTCCTATTTTGAACATACTATATTGATTATTTTTAAATCTCATTTATTTCACTATATTGTCTAGTGACATTTATTATTATCACCGATGTGTGATTCCTCTACATTTGGTGTTGAAGAAATGTCCAATGTTAACATTAAGATTAAAAGTATTTGTGAAATGAATTCTTAAAGAAGGAACTTTTTGTTTTCTCTAAAAGTGCCAATCTCTTTAATTACATTTGTTGAATGATATTATTAATTTCAATTATATTTCCTAAAATTTAGAATGCTCATTATTATCGTTTTATGGTTCTTGGATTTAAAAATATCTAAAGGGTATTAAGATGGGAAATATTTCTAAATCTAATGGGGAGGATATTTCTTTTTATCTTATGTTTCTTGGTGTTAAAAATTGAATTTGGGTGTTAATAATTAAATTTTACATTTGAAATATATAATAAATATGATTTATACACTAAATGGTGAGTCTTATATCTTCTTTTTTTTTCTTGTAGATACTTTAATATTTGATGGTAGAAGTATTCAAAATGGGCATTAATTGCACATTATTTGGAAGAGATGGAACACCACTTTATGTGCATTTGGATTAGAAGTTGTACATTAGATCTTCTTTCCATTTGATTTAGGATGAGAAGTGTATTCAAGGAAATTTGAACAAATGAAAATAAAGCAAAATCAAATGCAATTACCTATGCCCAACTTTCTGAATACCTCAAATGATCCATGCAGGATTGATCAATGTAGATGCTAAGATGTTGATTGCACACAATTGCATCATAACTTTGATGAGAGATGATAGAAAGCTATTGTGAAAATGGTTCAACAGAGTAAGGATGATCAAAACTCAAAGTGATACCCCAAATGGCTTGTGAGAAGCCATATTTATAGACACAAGGTTGATTTTTGATGTGGAGGGAAGAAGATAAGATAAGGATTGGATTTGATTTGATTTTTTCTTTATTAGACAAAAGAGGAAATAAAATAAGATAAGATAGGATTTAGAAAGATAAAAAGTAATTTGATTTTCTACTTTAAAGGAAATAAATCCTAAAAATATGAGAGGATGAATTGACAAAATATCTAATTCAATAAATAAAATTTATTTAATTATAGAAAATAGATAAATGACTAATTAAACAATTAAAAATAATTATTTAACTAGAGAGGATTAATGTCCATGAATAATTAAATAAATAAAAATTTATTTTATTATAGAAGATAGGTTTATGGGATTGAAAGGGGATAAAGTAAATTAGTCAAATAAATAAAATTTATCTAAATAATTAGGTGATAACATGGGTACCTAGGGTGAAACATGCTAATGACAAGGTGTTGGACATTTTTAGGTGTCTATATTTTGCCCCTCTTTGAGATGATGTTCAAGATGATGAAATTTGTGTCGAGTAACATCATTTCAAAGTAGCTAAGGTATGGATAGAGAAAAAAGGTGGTAATGGAAAGATAGGATGACAATGCCCCCTCGAGAGGATAGGCGGGTTAGACAAACATGGGTAGGCTCTTGACATGAAAGGGATTCGTCAAAAAAGAAATGAGGTAGAAGAAATGAATGATGTGTTATGCTGCAATGAAAGTGAGCAATCATGATGTTTGATATAGCACTAGAGGTTATGCACCAGGGTATGAGGACCAAGGTGATGATGTGTCTCATGCTCCAGCATAATACAACTTTGTCTAGATGTATGAGGAAGAAAACTTAGAGCATTAAAGTCCTAATGCACAAAAGGTATGATGTGACCTTAGATGCAAAGGATAATGCAAGAAGCCATTCCAACACACACAAGATATGAATATTGGCTGGAATGATATAGATCTAATACAAGTGCAAGATAAAAAGATAACACACACAAGCAAGCAAGCATGCATGCATAAATGATACAAAAACAAACTAAGTATTGCCCCTATCAAGCTGTAAACCAATGATTAATTATTTGAATGATTGATGATGATAGTGACAATCCTTAGTGTTGTCCTTATGGGGAATGATATATCCCTAGATCAACATAAGGATGCAGGAAAGATATATCCCATTGATAATGATGATAATTGATTGATTAATTGATTGGGTTTATGACAAGATCAGGATCAAGACCAAGGATTTGATTGGATAATTTGACAAGCTTGATTGATCTGATTGGTTTGGATAAAGGATGACTTGCATTTGGATTTATTTCTTGGAATGATTTGATTGAGATTGGTTGGAAGAAATGATGGATAATTGATTTGAAGAAGTGGTTGATTGGAAGAATTATTTTGAAAGATTGATGAATTGATGAAGATAGATGATAGAAGAAGATGAGAGATGGAAGAAAGAGAAGATGATAGGCGGATGGAAGAATGAATTGTTGGTACTTGCATACTAGATACTTCCTTCGTATTCCAGACTACCTACATACCCATATCCATGGGATCAAAGGACCACACGATGATGATGAGACATGATGAATATGTAGTTCTGGGAGGCGTTTATTGATGATGTGGGAGATAGATGATGGAAGAAGAAAGTGATGATGGATGATGAGGATAATGAGGGGGAGATCATCTTATGCCTGAATCTAGGTACTTCCTTCGTATCCTAGATTACCTACATACCCTGTATCCACGAGATCAAGGTACTTAATGATAGAGATGAGATGTAGTTCTGATTTGTGATGATGATGGTGGATAGATTGATCAAGTGATGGATTGATTGAGATTGATTTACTTTGATTTGATAGATTTGATTGGATTTGTTTTGATGGGTGTGATGTGATTTGTTTTGATTGGATTGATGTGATGGATTGATTTTATTACTTGGATCTTTTTTTGGTTGAATATTTGATTTTTTTGGATTTTTTCAGGACTTTTTGTGATTTTTTTTGTATTTTTTGAAAAGGTTTTGGGATGACATTAGATAAAAATTTGAGTAGCCTTTGTGCTAGATACCAATGACAAGGGAGAACCAAGTCTAGGTGCAATGAGGTAGGTAGGTTGGATTGGATGCATAGATAGAAGGATGTGATATAGGGAATGGATGTACGCATTAGAGAGAAAGGATGTGATCTCAAAGGTTATGTCACATAAGAAAAAAATGCCACATTCTAGATAGTATGCTTAGGGTTTTACATGACAAGGATCATGACGATAAGATAGTGATAGGAGTGGATGAAAAGGATGAGGTATATCAAGAGATATCCAAAGCGTGTTTTAACATTTTGCCCCTAATCTTTATCAAGATCAAAATGAGGAAGGGAGGATGAATGGATGCAATGGGATAGGTGAATGTATGTGGAATAGATAAGGATGGTAGGAAATGGTATGACAAGATAGGATATGAAAATGATATGGTGGATGAGACAACGTGCCCCCAAGTGTAGGTGACATAGAATATCAACTTACACATGATGCCTATTTGCCAGGTTTTCATCATGGTACTTATCCAAGGTGCATGTTTACAAGGTTTTCATCATTGGACGAAGGGATTTCTCTTTACTTTTTTCAATCATTTTTTTAACTTTTGGATGAGATAGATGGATATGGATGGGAGGGACTCAGGTGTCTAGTTCCATGAAAGTGATAATCCTATTAGATGGATGTCATCACATGGACCATGTCAAGTGTTGGTCATAGATGTTTGTAGGGTGATTGCATGAAAGATGGATTAGGTAGATAGCAGGGTAGGTGGAAGCTCCTTGTTTAGACAATGTGTACATTTGTTGGCCATGATTGGGATTTTTAGAGGATTTATGGATGGATGGATAAGGTGTTGGAAGTAATGGAGGTAGATTCAATGGAAGGATATTAGGAGTGGGAAGAAGTAGAGGTAAATTTGATGGTGGAAGATGAACGGTCACATGATTTTGACATCTGTAAGATGATGGAGGTGGAATGGCAACATATGATTTAGGTATATGATAGGGTTGACGATGGAAGCTGGTGGACTTAGGTCACATGGAGGAAGTATCAACATATTTAGATTGTTGAACTTGGGGTGTTTATCCAAGGCCAAATGAACGTGGAGGGACCTTGACATGGATAGGCTCCAAAATACCTTGTTGATGAAGGCCTAAGCCTTTACCTTGGCAGTTCATGTTTTGAAGCATGCAGTGAACAATGGGACTATGTATAGGTGGAACACTAAACACAAGTTCCTCATTGGATGGAGAAGGTGAGATAGAGGATAATGGTTGTTGGTGTTCTAAGGAGGAACACTCAAGGATGAAGGTGGTAAGACCAATAGGATATGATGGTGGATTTGGAATAGGGTTGATGGTGGATGTGGAAGGATCATTATTGGTTTGATCTTCGATGCTTGCTTGGGAGGCCTTGATGAGGAGTGGATGTTTGTAGATCATGGATGGGGCTAGATGGAGGATGGATAGAAACTATTTGGATATCTTTCTCATGGATGGGTATGGGATTATGGATAGGATCAAAGTGTTCATAGATAGGCTCTTCAAGGGTATCATCTTGATCATAGAAAATAAATTGGTTATGGACGGGGTGGATAGAGAGGATTTGATCTTGATTAGGACTAGGACTCGACATTTCCACATGCTTAGGGTCATACTCTTGATATAAATATTGGGGTTTCATAGAAGTGAAAGTGGGATGCTCTTGGACAAGTTTGATAGGTTCTAGGTATTCATCCATAATAAAGTATGATGGACTTTGATTTGGGCTCATGATGGGAGGCTCTTGAATAGGCTCAATAGCTTATGGGTCATATGATGGGGTTGAAGGGATAGGCAAGTTAATAGAGGGCTTCTAGATAAATTGTTCCTAGATAGTAGCCAATGGATCACATCCTTTGCAAGGGTAAGGGTGGATGAACAATATAGGGGATGAACAATAAGAGTAGATGGAGTGGTAGGTTTAGGATTAGGACTTGGTGGATGGCTTAGATTGGGATTAGGATTGGATAGGTGGGTGATGGGATTAGGGAGTGATGGTTCTTGGATGGGTTCAAGGATAGGTGTTAGATTAGATGGTGGTGATGGAAGGGTGGAAGATTGGGAGGACTCCCTAGCTTCTCTTTTTCTTTGGAGAAAATCCCTCAAGGATTCATTGGGTGCTCTTGGCTTAAAATTTGGGTGTTTTGATGGTGGATTAGATGGTGGATTAGATGGTGAATGGGTGATAGGGTTTGATGGATTGGGAGATACATAAGATCATGGATTAAGGTTGATAGGGTCGGAGGGATATTGTGATGGAGTGATTGGAGGATAGGGACTAGGGGGTGGGGGGTTTGGATGGGGAAATGGTTGTTGATATAGGTTTTGGATTTTGGTTATGACGCATGCTAGATTAGTGTTCCCTTGATCAAAGTTAGCATGACAAAAGTTGGGAGATGGATAAGTTGGATGTATTGATTGGTTGGATAGGTATGATAGCATGGATGTATAAGGGGATGAAGATTGATATGAAGGTAAAGGTTGATATGAGGTTGAAGGTTGATATGATGTGGATGGGGATAAAATGTAGAGTGTTGAAGGTTGATATAAGGTTGATGGGGTGGATATATATGATTGATATGGAGGTTGTTGATGCATTGATTGGGTTTGATGTTGGAATTGTTGATGTTATGGTGGCACAAGGTCTTCTTCCTTTCTATATAACCACTTAAGTTGATCAAGCATTCTTTTGGTGCCATAAGGATCATTCTCATAGGTCTTGTTTAGAAATGCCATGTCCATGTTTACAAGTGGTAGAGTAGGATATGAGGATGTGGAGTGGTTGTGATGTTGGAGATCAAATTTCAATACATTAGGATGATTTGTTTTGCTTCAAAGAGTCGATGATTCTCTATACTTAAGATAGACTAGTGACACTTAAGTAATAGAGTTGATTGGGTGATTTCCTATACTCAAGGTAGACTAATGACACTTAAGTAATAGATTTGATTGGATGACTTACTTGAGATAGACTAATGATCTCAAGCAAGTTTGAATAAATGTTGATAATGATCAAATAAGGTCTTGATTTTTGATTGGGCTGATTTGGATTTTGGGTTTTGATAATGGTGTGGATGGTTGGGTTAGGTGACTTGGATGGATTAGGACAATGATAAGGATGATGTGGGATAACAAGGTGGGATAACTTGGATTGATGATTATGTGAGGCCCACCCTTGCACATCTGGATTAGTTGCGTTTGTAGATGTGAGGCCCATTATTTCACTCCCTTATTTTTTGCTCCTTTCGTATTATTGTTGGAGACATTTTAGACATTTGGGGACTATTGATCCTGATATGCAGACTTTCTCGACTATATTTCTTTATGTTGGTTAGTTATGCTTAGTATGTTGTGATGAGACTAGATCTTGATTTTTATTCACTGATGATGATTAGACTTGTGATATGCATTCTAATATGTTAGAGACTCTACTTGTGAGATCATATCTTGGATTTACTATGCGATTTTTATCTTGAGATGGTTTATAGAAATACAAATTATGAATCTTATTATGATGTAATTTTATGATGTTTTAATTGATTACATGATGGTGTGAGTGTATGTTTTTCCTTGCTTCAGCTATGATATACATGTTGGATTAATCTTTTGTTTAAGTGTGCAGGTGATCTACCCAAGACATGGAAAATCAAAGATCATCCCACACACTTTGTGAAATTCTATGTTGAACTGATCTAGTTCCAAGAGGAACCAAGATCAATTGTGTAAATACTTGATGAATTTTTGCAATGTTTGCGTATGTTGTCTTTTGGGCTAGGTCTACCTATTTTTAGTTGATTGTATATTGGTGTTGTAAATGTGTAATGTTTATTTGACCTTATTTTTGTTTTGATTTTTGTGACCCCTTTCATGTGATTTTCTACACCCTAAGGTGCTCAAATTGGGTTAAAAGTGACCTAGGGTTGTACCCCTAAGGTCTAGGTCCCATTTGAGCTTGTCTAACACTAGGATAACTCCCATATGATCACTTAAATTTCACCATGAAGTGAAGTGACGAAAATTGAAGTTTGGGGAGGAGTGGAAGGTTGGGTCAAACCTCCAACCTTATCCACACATCATTCCAAAGCATTGGGGTACCTTGCATTGAAGGCTTGGGGAGGCTTCAAGATCCCTAATTATGGAGGACCCAACTCCAAGGTTCTCACACATTGGTGAGAGTACCTTGAAATTTTGTGGGCTTTCATGGGAGGATAGGATTTGGACACTTGTCATACCCTCATCCTTTTTGGGCTCCACCTTTCTCTCCCACACATGTGAGAGAGCACAAGTGGAGGGGGCAAGACTTGGTGGAATTGGAGGGTGACATGTGTCACCCCCACACTCCATGGAGCTTGCAAGTGGATGTGAGGAGGAAGGAGAAGGTGACATGTGTCACCTTCTCATTCCTCAAGGCTCATGGAGAGAGCGTATTTTAATCCCTCTTGAAGAAAGGGAGAGGGTTGTTGATTTCATTTATATTTTTTTTATTTTTATTGGAATTTTGGGAGAGACTTTGGAGGATTGAAGGCTTGGAGAAAGATTGTGGGCTCTTCTTCAACCTTCATCCATTGTTGGTCTCTTAAGGTAAGCCTCAAGGCATTTTATCCTTCCTTATGCTTTATTATTTTTGGTTGTGTGCTTGAAATGCTTTGGGTGTTTGTTTTTTCTTTGTTGTGGGGTTTTTGGGTGTTTCAGGATGAGACTACCAATCTTGGTGTGTCCATCCATGTGTGAGGTGGGGGAGGAGTAAACCTCCTCAAGGTCACCCTCCTGATATTGGTATTTTTGTGGACTTGAGGGCAAGATATTGGAGTATGGAGTATTTTTGTTTGGCATGATTGCCACGGTGAAATTTATAAATTCATGGAGTTATCATATTGGGCTTGAGGCCTATTTTGTGTTGAGACTTTGGGATTTTTGTAGAGTGATCCTCTAAGTAGAGTGATGTCCACTTCCCTACCCTCTTCAAATCCATTCTTATGGATTTTGTGATGTGTAAACCTTATGGGTGTTTTTCTTGTTTTTGTGTGGCTTGCTTATTGTTGTGTTGTGGTTTGAGACCCATGTGAAGATCAACCTCCAAGCTCAGGGGTGACCCACATGTGGGTCTATGGTAGGGAGGAGAGCATTTTGGTGGCTTGGAAGTTTCCCCATTGTTTTAGTTTTTGCAGGTTTAAAGTTGGAGTCATTTAAAGCTTGGATATGAGTTATCATTTTTGGTGTTGTGTAATTTTTTTAGCTTTTGGAAGCCATGACCAAAAGAAAGGCCTAGTTGTACCTTGTTAAACTATAAGAAATATATTATTCTCTTAATATGTATTGTCTCAAATTATCCTTCTAGCTGGTTTCATTTCATTATGTTGCTCTGAGAAAGAAATTATTCTGTGTGTTGGAAGAGGAAATTTAACTAGATATCTATGTTGTTGTTTTGAACTATTTTAGTACTCAAAGGAATTATAGGTTGCATTATTCTCATTGTGCTCTTACAAATATATATATGTCATGTTGTATGTGACTAAAAAAAATTAGATTTGAAAGAAAATGTGGCTAGGTGAAACATTTACTTCTAGTTTAGTTTGTTGTTGGAAAAATTCAGCTCTCTGTTTAAAATATAAAAAAATGTATTTTTGTGCAATATTGAGTTAAGTGTAAATTAAGATAGGTTTCTGCCATAATGCTTCTTTTATTGCATGAGTTTAAACATTTATTTTATTCCAGAAAAGAGAAATTATACAATGTAAATAAGTAGACCTTTATTTTGTTACATTTCATAGAACTAAAAGAAAGAAAGAAAAAAAAAGAGAGAACGAAATGGATATTCAGCTTGTTATAAAAAAAAATAGATTATATATAGTTGATGTTTACTATCATTTATTTCAAAAAAAAATATGGTTATTATTTTTATTTACTTAAAAAAAAATAGAAAGAGTTTATAATAGAGATTTAGTTAGTATATATATATGATTTCACTGTCTTATTACTGTGTAATTCATTTTGGGCTGAATAGATATTTTTCCCATTTTTGCTTATATATACTTAATCTTTTCACATAATATACATAACTGAGGAAGGTTCATGCCCTATATATATATATAATCCTTTCATTCTAAATAAGCATTCAGGAATTGAAATGGCTAAAAGTTGTTAAAAAGCAAGATCAAATATTAATAAAAATAGATGGAACCCTGGAAAGCCCTAAACAGGCATATCCTACAGGCGGTGAAGAGGTTGGGTGGTGGCCTTAGCCACTGCCATCATTTCATACTTAGTGGCCACAGAAAGGAGGGGGGTTAAACCCTTGTGAGGACTTAGCATTCAACGCTTGGTGCTTGGTGCCTCCTCCTTCAGCCGCCCCTGTCTACCTCTTGTTGTGAGCCTACCCTCATTTCGACCTGCCAACAGTTAAACATAGGCCTATATATATATATATATATATATATATATATATATATATATATATATATATATATATATATATATATATATATATATATATATATATATATATATATATATATAATGTGCTTTGTAATCTAGTAAATAAAAAATAAAAATGTATCTTTTTTGGAGATACTCAAAATATTAGCTGAACCCTATCCCTGTATTTTCACAAAGATTTCGAAAAGAAAATAAATATATAGGTATTATGAAGGAGGGGAAATAGATATTCATTGTGTATACACCCCTTGTGTTTATACCTTTGTGCAAATCTCCATGGCTGCCCCATTTGAATACTTGCAACAAAACAACTCAGAGAGAAAATATGGGAGAAGATTAGAAGAGAAAGAAGATAGAGGAAGAGGAGAAGAGAAAATAATAAATAGAAAGGAGAATAGCGTTGAGATAAGATTAGGGTTAGGTCATCTTGTGTTTTAGAAACAATTATAATATAGTAATGAGGAAATTTCTATTTTAGAGTTTATTCATTTTCTATTTTTTTTCCTTATGCACGTGATAATTCGTTTTCCTCTCATCTTTTTGAGATTTGACTTGTGGTATTTTACGCCTTTTTATTTCCTTGGGATAAATTATGTAGTGAGATAGTTTTAATGTGGGGATTTGATGGGCTTTCTAATAATTATTTTAATATTATAAGTTGTGATTTTTGCTTTGAGCTTAGATGTTGAGCTTTTACTTAATGCTTTATTTTATTTAAGTTGAGGGTTTATTTAAAAAAAAATTTAGAATATTGCATTTTTGATTTATTGAGTTAAGTGGGAAATGAAATTTTATTTAATTTAAATATTTATAATTCCTTATCTAATTGCCTTTTTGAAATATTGAGTTATGTGGGAAATCATGTGGAAAATTTATTTAATTTAAATATTTCTAATTCCTTATTTAATTGCCTTTTTATTTAGTATATTGTGGGGATTAATTTATATTCTTTTTGTTTTAAATTTAAATTATCTCTTAAAACCTATTTTCACTTTATTTCATTCCCTTTTTATTTATTTTTTTATGTTGTGAGATTAAACTTAATCTTTGTCCATTTAGGTGGGATTTTTGAAAGAGGGTTAGGTGTGGAAATTAATGTTAGAAAATTTAATTAATTTAATCCGTTATAATTCTTTTTGGCTAATCTATAGTGTAAGGGGGATACTTATTTTAATTAATTATTTAATTTGAACCCCATTTAATTTATTTGGTTAGTACTCAACTTAAGCACGAATTTTAATTATTATTTTTTACTTTAGAGTTTAGAAATATTTTTATTTTAAATTTTATCACCTTGGCTAACAGGGAATGTTGAAGTAAACTTGGTTTGGGAATATATTAGTTTTAAATTAATTTCTATGAATGCTAGTAAGGTGTTATGCTGCGAATTTTTTTGGGAATTAAGGTTATTTAATTTAGTGTTTTTTATTACGTATTTTATTAATATGTTAATAGTTTATGCATTATTATTATGTTGTAGATGAAATTTTAATTAATCTGATTAGCTTTAGTATTAGGGTTCGATTTCATTGCATGTCAAATTTCCTCCACTTCACTTAGGAATCTTAGGGTTAGTTTCAAATTTGAACCTAACCCTATTGGCGATGCTTCTCATGTCGCATAACTCTGTAGTCAGCTTATATCTCACAGGGCTTGTGAAAGGTGTTCACATTACCCTGTTGATTGCTTGACTTGTTTACACCTTTGTGTGTAGGCCACTAAGCACACTAATGCATGCGAGGGGGTTTCTAGGGTTGCATGGAAAAGTTTTTGGTATTTCGTATCATGCCACATGGAAAATGTGGACATGACACATGTATTGTGTGTCATGACCACATGGGAAATGTGGGCATGACATTTGGTATCAAAGCCCAAGCTTCAAACACTGGGATCTCTGGGTGTGTATTATTGCCAAGTTGGGCTGATAATAGACTGTGCATACTGTTGATAACTGAGAGGGGGGATGAATCAGTTATCCTAATTATTTCTATTTTCTAAACTTTCTTATTAATCAATGCAGCATTAATTCAAATAAGAAAACATAACCATGAAATGGAAATACACATGACACAATATTTTTGACGTGGAAACCCTATTAAGGGAGAAAACCACAGGGTGATTAACCCAAGATTGTATTCTCTGTTAGAAGAATGGAAATACAAAATGGCACTTGCCAATTAGGGCTCACTGCCCGAGCACACTGCTCAAAAGAGGCACACTGCCTACAAGAGACACACTATCTACAACTTATAAAGAGTGTAATACAATACTTGAACTGATAAGGAGCATCTATATATGCTAGAGTTTAGTTCTGGTTAGGCTCGGTACACTGATCTACTACACTTCATCTTTCCTCTTCTTTTGTGCTGCTCTCCTTTCACATACCGAACCTTCCTTACTGCTTTTACTCTGCTCTACTGCTTTTCTTCACACATCACAACACAACACTCACACCTTCACATCTAAATCAATCATGTATATATATCCGCATAAGTGATTTCATCATCTTTCTAGTCGGCATCTAGAGTAGTCAATAATTTCCTCAAACTCTGATATGTCAGCTAAATCCTTGCATACAAAGTAATGTAGATCAAGCATATACTTGTAGAAGTCATCAATCATGTCAGTCAAACATAAATTATGCCTTAAGAACCTTTTCCATCATCAGTAACACATCCAGAATAATGTCTGATGTTCTGCCAGTCAGTTCTTCCTTTGTTCACACTGTCACTTGGGAACCTGACACTCAAGTATTCATATCTCTTTATCCTTTCCACACCGGAGGCTCAAACCCTGGAATCTATCAGTCAAGATACTCCTCTTGACTTCCCCAAATCTATACTTCATTGAGATACTTCTACTGAGAGATCCAGACTTGTCTGTCAGACCTTATTAACTGCTCTATTCTTGCTTACCGAACCTTAACACTTCTTCAATCTGACTTTCGGTGAGGACACACCATGTCCTGCGGATGTGTGGAATGATCTTTGTTACCATCAATGACCAATCATGAAGCCACACAGTGTCTCTTACCAACAATCACCCCCTTTGGCATTGATAGCAACACTTAGTGAAAAATGACTAAGTGTGATATTACACTCCCCCTTGGTTGATGCTCGGTTCTATTGTACATTTTACCGGAGCTCCCCCTTGGCTGAAGTCCACATTTTTCACTGCTTCTCACTCCCCCTTTGACATCAATGGCAAAGGGTGGGGTCTGCACACCAAAATTCTCAAAAATTCAACTATACTTAGTCAAATAAGTATATTTTCCAGTTATACTTTAGTATATCTACAAAAGTATTTGTCAATTGTACAACTTCTATCACGCCAACTCACCTTCATCCTGTCCAAAATTGAGATGTGACCACTCAATAGGAACGCAAAAGCTTCTGCCCTCTTTAGATTTGTCAGATCATTAGTTCAGACGGTAGTCTGAGCATCACTTATGGCCTCATGCATGGCCTCTAACTTAGGGATAATGATCCCTCTAAGTTCGCCCATCCGAGTAATTATGTTCTTCCTTTCCTTCTCAAATTTCTTTATTGCATTTGTGATTGCAATAGTCTGACACTCTTGATTTCCTATGGAGGATGAGAGAGGATCAAAACTTTGAGACAAACTTAGTAGTTTATCCTCTTGCTCTTTTACTTTCTTCTCAATATCTTTGGTCATTGTGGGCCAAGATAAGCAAAATTTATACATATTTCTGCCATCTTTAAGAGCATTTTCCAAGATCTTTATCCCTACATCCATAACTCTCCTATAATTTGTTATCAAACCCTGTACTTTGGAGAATCTCTTATCCAAAAACTTCTTCCGGACCTTTTCTTCAGCTGACTTCTCTAGAGAATCAAAATGTGCTCTAACACTATTGACTAGAGTTTTGTGATTACTGGAAGAGGAGGCTATGGGATCCTTCTGAAAAGATGGCATGATCTTTTCCAACACTCCGTATGCTACCTCTATAAGCTCACAGTCTTCCATGTGAGATTTCAGTAGTTTCTCTTTGGCCTTCGCATTTGCAAATGCAGCTATCTTCATTGTTTGTACCGGAGATAGAGAGTCAACATCTAATGGCCCTTTTAGTAATTCCGGTTCATCCATTTCATTAGTTTCTTTTGTCAAGAAGTCCTTGACATATTCTGCAGTGTCACTTATGTTCCTTTTAGCTTGACTTCCTTCTTTACTTTTCACTTCTTTTTCTTTCTCCTTTATTATTTCTTCTTCCTTAGATCCAGAGTCATCAGGGGAAACCGAAGGAGAAATGTTAGTCTGTTTATGGGCCACCTCTTCTGGAGCAGAGGATTCCAAGTCCTTAGCTGTTTCTGCACCGGTATTCATTACCTCTTCTGTCAATTTCTCAGTAGACTCTTTTGCAACACTTGTAGTCGAGGGATTAGTACCCAAGTCCTCTATAATTGGAATGTTGAATCTTTTGAATACATTCCAGAGGATCTCTTCTGTCTCTTTTGTAACTCTATCAGTCTCTCTGAGCATAAGTTGATTCATCCTTGCTTTGCTCCTGAACTCATCCTTACAATCTTTGAAGATCATATTCATTTTCTTGGGATCGATTGAAGGATATAGCTGAATTACTATCTGTTCCTAGATTTCTAGATCTTTGGCTTGGGCATTGTTCTTTCTTATTTCAAGTTCCTTCTCCAAGCTTTTGGGGATCAGAGATATAATTTCAATAAATGCTTTGTTGTAGATATTTAGGTACCTGACTGTGGAATCTTGGAATATCTTCTGATCTGCTTCACCATAATCATCATAGAATTCAACCATTGGCTGAAGATTTCCGTCCACTATGACTGATTTGATTATGTCATTGATGTGAAGAGTGGATTTTTTAACATATTCCTCTATCTTTTCTTCTTCCTTCTGTCTGAGAGAGGGTTCACCAGATGTTTTCTTCTTTTTCTTCATTTTCTTGATTTCTTCATCAGATTCAGTCTCCTCTTCATCCCTTTGACTAGCATAAGCCCTTGTGGCTTTTGTCTTTGTTCTTTTCTCTCCTTTGCCGGATGATTGTGCTTCCAATTTTGATGGTCTTGAGCTTTTGGCAGTGGTAGGTGCAGATCTCTTTGATGGTCTGGTCCAGGTGGAAGACTTTGCCAGAACACTTTTCTCACTTTTCTTTTCTACCTTTTTCTTTTCTTCCTCAGCCCTTTCCATCTTTTCCCTATTGGCATCAAGTGCCTCCTTTGAGATGCCAAATCCTTTGGCAACATCTTCAACTTCTTTTCTCACCTTCCTCTTGATCTCTGGTTGTCTGAGTTCCACATGAATCTTTACACTTAGCTCCTCAAAGGTTCCAAACCTTTCTGCCTTGGGATCTTTTGGCTAACTTAGCATGTGTTCAACATGTAGCTCAACAATTTTCTCATCAACTTCATACCCCATAGGCATGATCTAGACTGTCCTTGGTTCCACTGCCTCCATTAGGCATTGATCAGTCTCTACCACAAAACAAATAGTATCTTTATATTTCTCAACCAATGATTTTGGAATTCTTTCTCTGATTTGCATAGTATTTTGGAAGTTCTTAAAGTGCCCCTACAGAGCTGTATTCCTTGCCTTGGCATCCCCAAGTTCATGCAAGTAATCTTTAATTTGAATTGCTACCGGTTTGTTATTTTGCCATACCCATCCATTGGATCCGGGCAGTTCATGTTGGCAAGAGACACTATATGGAATCATGGTTGTTGTCATTGATGGCAACAAAGGTCATCCCACATATCTACAAGTCATGGTGTGTCTCTACCGGAAGTCAGAATGAAGATTGTTGTGGTCCGGTGAACAAGAACAGAGCATGTGGCAAGGTCTGACAGATTGGTCCGGATCTCTCAGAGGAAGTGTCTTGGTGCAGTGCGGATTTGGGGAAGTCAAGAGAACTACCTTGAGTGGTATATTCCAAGGATTTAGCCTCCGGTGATGGACAAAGAAAAAGTTATGAATAGTTGAGTACCAGATTCCTGAGTGACAATGAGAATAGAGGAAGAACTGACTGACAGAACATCAGACTGTTTTCCGGATGTGTTACTGTTGATGGTAAAGGTTGTGAAGGCATGAATCATGTTTGGCTGACATGATTAATGATATCTACAAGTATATTCTTGATCCGCATTACTTGGTATGCAAGGATTCAGCCGACAAAACAGAGTTTGTGAGAAGATAGACTATTCCGGTTGCCGACTAGAAAGATAATGAAATTACTAGTGCGGATATATATAGAGGATGGATTCAGTTGTGAAAAGTGTTGTGGTGTTGTGTGGAATGCGAATAAGTGCAGAGCAGAGCAGAAGTAGTAAGAAAGATCCGGTATGTGAAAGGAAAGCAGATTAAAGAACAAAGGAAAGATGAAGTGCAGCAGATCAGTGTACTGAGCCTAACTGGAACTGAACTCCAGCATATGTAGATGCTTCCAATCAGTTCAAGTATTGTATAACATTCTTTTGTAGACAGTGTGTCTCTTTGTAGGCAGTGTGCCTCTTTGTGAGCAGTGTGCTCGGGTAGTGAGCCTTAATTGGCAAGTGCCATTTTGTAATTCCTTATTCTTCTAATAGAGAATAATCTTTGGGTTAATCACCCCGTGGTTTTCTCCCTTAACAGGGTTTCCACGTCAAAAATACTGTGTCATGTGTTTCTCATTTCATGATAATATTTGTTTGTTTGATTCAATGCTGCATTGATTAATAAGAAAGTTCAAAAGAAGAAATAATTAGGATAACTGATTCATCCCCCCTCTCAGTTATCAACAATTGGTATCAGAGATAAGTTCCTCCTAATAGAGCCTAACAGCTTGAGGAAGATCTGGGAGTTTAAAATGGATGCATATGGTTTAAGGGAGCAACTCAAGACTGCCCTTGAGGATCTTGAACAGTCAAACTCTGAAGTCAATGAATTAAAGGAAAGACTCAAACAGGCTGATGAATTCATGAGAGAACTAAAGGACAAATTAAGTCTCTCTATGAAAAAGAGAAAGGAGCTACTCCAACAATTGGCAAGACAAAGTGAAGAGAGTAATACAAATGAAGAATTGACTGAGAAAACCAAGTTATGTGAAAAGTTATCAAAAGAAGTCATTATGGTAAGACATGAAATGGAATCAGGAGTTATAAAGTTTACTCAAGAGATTGAAGAGAAAAGAAAAGTTGAAGACAATCTAAGACAATCCCTTAAAGAGAAATCAGAAGAATGCCACCAGATGGACAGGATTATCAGACATCTTGAATCTGATCTTGAAGATGCCAAAGATAATGAAGAAAAACTTGAGGATCAAATTGTCTCTCTCAAAAGAGACCTTCAAACAGCAAATGAATATAAAGAGAAATTCAAGATAAGTTCTACTCAACTTGAAATTCTTCTTGGAAGTCAAAAGAGGACAGATGACAAGTATGGTTTGGGATATGAGAAAGGAGAAAGCTCTGGATCCGGTCAAAAGAATTTTGGATTAGAAAATCCAAGGAATAGGCCTAAAAGACCTCCGGTAAGACAGCCCAATGCTCAAAGATATCCATCCTTCAATGGATACTGCCACAGCTGCAATCACTTTGGTCACAAAGCTAATCAGTGCAGGAAGAGAATGAATCAGACTAATTCATCCTTCTTCGGACAGTGCTTTAACTGCAAAAGGTATGGACACAAGTCTCATGAATGTAGAAATATGCAAATAAACAAATCATTCAATGGTAGATGCTTTGCGTGCAATAGAATAGGTCATATGGCTAATCAATGCAGATCAAGAGGTTATCAGTCAAATATGCAAGGAAATGTTATTTGCCAAATCTGTAATAGGTCCGGTCATAATGCAAAAGTCTGCAGAAGCAAGAATCAGGACAAAAGAGGTCCGGTGTATAATCAGATTCAAGACAAGGGTAAACAAAAGATGAATGCAGATGAAGTTAGGAATCAGATGAACAAGATTTGGGTGAAGAAAAGTTCAGAGAATATAGAAGTTGGATCCGCACCAGACTCTGGTGCTGATATTCCTTCCGAAAATTAAAAGGTGAGCTCTGGCTTAGGGGGAGACTCAAAGAAAATCTTGTTCCCCCAGCCAATCAAGTGGTGCCGGATATGGCACAAGATGCGGAGTAAAGGGTTTGAAGATATAAGTCTTGAGATGATCCAGATAAGATTTCAGAGGTCCGCATGAAGATGTCAAGAAGTTGTGATCGATCAAGTAAGACCTGTTCCGGGAGATGCTCTGGAATGACAGAGGATTACAAAAAGGTCCGGAGAGATCCGGAAGTGCATTGTCCTATTCTGTGGATTGGACAGAGTGTTTGGGATATCCTTGTGATGTGTTATCTTGATTTGTTCATGGTTGGAAGTTCCGCATGATGTTCATAGACCAGGACTGATCCGGTTCTCCAAGTTATCCGAAGAAGGCAAACAGGAATAATGTAGGTCAAGCATTTATTGCAAACAGATATTAGGGTTTGTGAAACAATATAAGGGATTTCTCAATAATCACTTGATCATTCCACACCCAAGAAGAAGCGAAAAGTGGAGCTCTGCAACAAAATTCATCAAGTCCATCAAGATCACTTGCAGAAGTTATTACATACGGAAATCAATCCAACCACTCCGTATAACCGAAGGCGCATAAGGTATTTTTCCATTTTTAATATCTCACTGCAAATCTTTGAAAAATGGCTACTCCGAATATAGTTAAGATCTCTAATAGACCTCGCCCCACATTCAAGAAACATCCATACAAATATTTGGAGGTAGATCCACTAGGAGCCTTCTCTAGTGTTCTGCATGGTGTATTGCATATGGAGGACATTAGGGTTTACATTCATATGAGTTTTGAAGACTTTGGAGAATCAAAACTGATGGATATCTATCACAAATAGTTGATAGATGACTCCTTTGAGATTAAACCTCAATACAAAGCCATCCGGGATAAACACTTTGCACAGTACATCCATTTCCCCTATTTTGAAGAAGATGAATGGGTCCGGTATGTACTAAGTAGAGTGCATGACAGCTTCCTATGGTTGAACAAGCCCTTCAAGATCACCAAAGATGCAATTAGGGCTGTAACCAGTCTGCACTCATCCGGTGGATTACCTATTCTCAAGTCTGTCAAAAATCAGACAGTTAGTGATGCAACCGAATCTAAGTTTGACAAGAGAGCTATGACAATTGAAGACATCACTGAACCGGATGTCAAATTTGCATCTATGATAATTGGGTACAAGATCTATCACTCCAGTAGGGAAAATTCAGTACCGAGAACTGCAATTTACACAGCTTATCAAATGTTAAAGGAGAATGCAGACTATGACTTGTGTGAGCTTCTTGTAAACTAACTTTTTGAAAATCTGCAGAAGATCAAGAAGGACAAGAAAAACTCCTTCAAGTATGGCAATTTGATCCTTTGTCTCTTCTTTTATTACATGAATGAGCTTCCCGGATCCAATGGATGGATATGACAGAATGACAGACCGGTTGCCATTCAAATCAGAGATTATTTGCATGGACTTGGGGATGCCAAAGCAAGAAAAATAGCTCTATGGGGATATTTCAAGAACTTCCAGAGCATGATGCATGCAAGAGAAAGAATACCCCAATCCCTTGTTGAAAAGTACAAAGACACAGTATGCTTTATGGTAGAAACAGATCAGTGTCTAATGGAGGTAGTAGAACCAAGAACTATGTGGATCATGCCCATGGGGTATGAAGTGGATGAACAGATAGTGGAACTGCATGTTCAACACATGCTAAGTCAGCCCAAAGATCCAAAGGCAGAAAGGTTCGGAACATTTGAGGAACTAAGTATCAAAATTCATGTTGAACTCTGAGAACCAAAAATCAAAAGGAAGGTGAGAAAAGAAGTAGAACATATTGCTCAAGGCCTAGGCATTCCAAAGGAGGCACTTGATGCCAACTGGGAAAAGAGGAGAAAGGCTAAGGAAGAAAAGAAAGAGGCAGAAAAGAAAAGTGAAGAAAGTGTTCCGGTTGAAACTTCCACCCGGACCAGATCATCAAAAAGATCTGCACCTCCCACAACCAAAAGTTCAAAACCAAAAGTCCAGGCATCCAGTAAAAGATCTAAGACAAAAGCCACAAGGGCTTATGAAAGCCAAAAGGATGAAGAGGAAACTGAGTCAGATGAGGGAGTAAAAGAAATAAAGAAGCAAAAGAAGAAAGGATCCGGTAAACCCTCCACAGGCCAAGACAAGGAAGAAATGGCAGAGGAATTTGTTGAAAAGCCCACTCTGTCCCTAGACAGTGTAGTCAAATCAGTCACTGTGGATGGGAACCTTCAACCGGTAGCTGAATTCTATGATGACTACAATGAGGCAGATCAAAAGATCCTACAGGAAGCTACAATCAGGTACCTGAACATTTACAATAAAGCTTTTATTGAGATTATCTCCAAAATTCCTAAGAGTCTAGAGAAGGAACTAGAAATAAGAAAGAACAATGCCATGGCAAAAAACCTTGAGATCAGAGAACAAATAGCTATTCAGCTATATCCTTCAATTGATCACAAAACAATGAACATGGTATTCAAAGACTGCAAGGATGAATTCAGGAGCAAAGCAAGGATGAATCAGCTTATGCTTGGTGAGACCGACAAGGTAGCCAAGGACACTGAAGAGATTCTCCGGAAAACCTTCAAAAGGTTTAATCTTCCTGTTGTAGAGGACTTAGGTGCAGAAACAGCTGTGGACTTGGAATCATCTGCTCCGGAAGAAGTGGCCCTTGAACAGACTAACATCTCTCCTCTGGTTTCCCCTACAGTCTCCGGATCCCAAGAAGAAGAGAAACTATAGGAGAAAGAAGCAGCAGTAAAAGAAAAAGAGGTTGACAGCACCAAGGATGCAGAGAAAGAGAAGACTCCAACAGAGAAAACCACAACTGAAAGTGGTAAGATTGTGGAAGGAGAAAAGATTCCAAAGGACAAAACTGTAGAAGAGAAGAAACATCTGTCTCTAGCAAGAGACACTGCACAAACTATTCAAGAATTCTTGACAAAAGCCACTATAGAAATTGATGAACCAGACCTGCTAAAAGGACCATTAGATTTTGACTCTTTGTCACCGGTACAAACAATGAAAATAGCCTCATTTGCAAATGAGAAAGTCAAAGAGAAACTACTGAAATCTCACATGGAAGACTGTGAGCTTATGGAGGTAGCATCCGAAGTGCTGGAAAAGATCATGCCATCTTTTTAGAAGGATCCCACAGCCTCCTCTTCCGGTAATCTCAAAACCTTAGTCAGCAGTGTTAGTACACATTTTGAATCTCTAGAAAAATTAGCTGAAGAAAAGGTCCGGAAAGAGTTTTTGGATAAAAGGTTCTCCGAGGTACAGGGTTTGATCATTAATGATAGGAGAAACATGAACATTGGGATAAAGAGCTTAGAAAATGCTCTTAAGGATGGCGGTGAAATATACAAATTTTGTATCTCCTGGTCCAAGGTAACAGTGGACATTGAGAAGAAAATAAAAGAGCAAGAGGACACACTACTAAGCTTGTCTCAAAGTTTTGATCCTCTTTCTTCCTCTATAACAAATCAAGAATGTCAGACTATTGCAGTCTTGAGTGAAATCAAGAAATTGGAGAAGGAAAGGAAAAATAGAATAAGCAGGTTGAGTGAGCTCAGGGGGTTAATTGTCCCTAAGCTAGAGGCCATGCATGAGGCCATAGCAGAAGCTCAAATCACAGCCCAACAAGTGAGCTGAAAGATCTAAAAAGGACAGATGCATTTGCATTTTTGTTGAGTGGTCACATTTCAATTTTGGATAGAATGAAGCAAAGTTGGGCTACAGAACTGATCCAATTGAAGACATCCTTTGCAGACATTCTTCAGTTTATGTGAGTATGTAATATGCGGCTAAGTATAGTAAATTTTTGAAAATTTAGGTATGCAGACCCTACCCTTTGCCATTGATGTCAAAGGGGGAGTGAGGAGCAGTGAAAAATGAGGAATCCAACCAAGGGGGAGTTCCAGAAATTGTATATAAAGATAGAGCATCAGCCAAGGGGGAGCATAGTGTAAACACTTAGTCATTTTTCACTAAGTGTTGCCATCAATGCCAAAGGGGGAGATTGTTGGCAAGAGACACTATATGGAATCATGGTTGTTGTCATTGATGGAAACAAAGGTCATCCCACATATCTACAAGTCATGGTGTGTCTCTACCGGAAGTCAGAATGAAGATTGTTGTGGTCCGGTGAACAAGAACATAGCATGTGGCAAGGTCCGACAGATTGGTCCGGATCTCTCAGAGGAAGTGTCTTGGTGCAGTGCGGATTTGGGGAAGTCAAGAGAACTACCTTGAGTGGTATATTCCAAGGATTTAGCCTTCGGTGATGGACAAAGAAAAAGTTATGAATAGTTGAGTACCGGATTCCTGAGTGACAATGAGAACAGAGGAAGAACTGACTGACAGAACATCAGACTGTTTTCCGGATGTGTTACTGTTGATGGTAAAGGTTGTGAAGGCATGAATCATGTTTGTCCGACATGATTAATGATATCTACAAGTATATGCTTGATCCGCATTACTTGGTATGCAAGGATTCAGCTGACAGAACAGAGTTTGTGAGAAGATAGACTATTCCGGTTGCCGACTAGAAAGATAATGAAATTACTAGTGCAGATATATATAGAGGATGGATTCAGTTGTGAAAAGTGTTGTGGTGTTGTGTGGAATGCGAATAAGTGCAGAGCAGAGTAGAAGTAGTAAGAAAGATCTGGTATGTGAAAGGAAAGCAGATTAAAGAACAGAGGAAAGATGAAGTGCAGCAGATCAATGTACTGAGCCTAACCAGAACTGAACTCTAGCATATGTAGATGCTTCCAATCAGTTCAAGTATTGTATAACATTCTTTTGTAGACAGTGTGTCTCTTTGTAGGCAGTGTGCCTCTTTGTGAGCAGTGTGCTCGGGCAGTGAGCCCTAATTGGCAAGTGCCATTTTGTAATTCCTTATTCTTCTAACAGAGAATAATCTTTGGGTTAATCACCTCGTGGTTTTCTCCCTTAACAGGGTTTCCACGTCAAAAATACTATGTCATGTGTTTCTCATTTCATGATAATGTTTGTTTGTTTGATTCAATGCTGCATTGATTAATAAGAAAGTTCAAAAGAAGAAATAATTAGGATAACTGATTCACCCCCCCCCTCTCAGTTATCAACAGTTCATTCATGAAGTAGAAAAATAAGCACAATAACAGTCCACCATATTTAAAGGAGTTCTTCTTGTCCTTTTTGATTTTCTGTATGTTTTCCATCAATTGACTCAGAAGGAGTTCATAGAGATCATACTCTGCATTCTTTCTCAGCATCTCATAGGCAGTATATACTGCAGTTCCAGATACTGAATTCTCCCTACTAGAGTGATATATCTTATATCCTATTATCATAGATGCAAACTTGATATCTGGGTCAGTAATATCTTCAATGGTCATTGCCCTCTTATCAAATTTTGATCCAATGGCCTCAGTTACAATGTTGTTTTTGACAGATTTGAGGACAGGTATCCCTTCGGAGGAGTGTAAACCAATTACTGTCCTAATTGCCTCCTTAGTGATTTTGCAAGGTCTGTTCAGCCATAGGAAGTTATCATGCACCCTACTCAATACATACCGAACCCATTCATCTTCTTCGAAGTAGGGGAAATGAATGAACTGATCAAAATGTTTCTCCTGGATGCCCTTATATTCTAGTTTAAGCTCAAAAGCATCATCTATCAATTATTCGTGATAGATGTCTCTTAGTTTGAATTGCCCAAACTCTTCAATATTGGCATGTATGTAAACCCTAATGTCTTTTGTGTGCAAAACACCATGCAGAACACTGGAAAAAGCTCCTAGGGGATCTATTTCCAAAGATTTGTAGGGATGTTTCTTGAATTTGGGGTGAGGCCTATCAGTGATCTTCACTATATTTAGAGTAGATATCTTTTAAAGAGATTTGTAGAGAGATATTTTAAGAACAGAAAATACCTTTTGCATCTTTCGGTTTCACGAAGTTAGCCGAATCAATTTCTGAATGAAATGACTTCTGTAAATGATCTTTGATGAGCTTGAGAAATTTTGTTGCAGAGCTTCTCTTTTTGTTTCTTCTTGAATGCAGAATGAACAAATGCTTAATGAGAAAACCCTTATATTGGTCCGCAAACCCTAATGTCAAGTTGCAATAAATGCTCGACCTAAGTCATTCCAGTTTGCCTTATTCAGATGACTTGAAGAACCAGATCAATCTTGGTCTTAAACATCTTGCAGATCTTCCAAATCTTAATCATAGTTTATTTGGATGTTTCTCTTATGAATCCTTTAATCCGCAACTCTTCTTGTGCCAGTTCTGGCACCAATTGACTGGCTGGGGGAACAAGGTTTTCTTTGTGTCTCCCCCTGAGCCAGAGCTCACTTTTTAATTTTGGGAAGGAATATCAGCACCAGAATCTGGTGCAGATCCATCCCCTACACTCTCTGTACTTTTCTTCACCTAAATCTTGTTCATCTCACTTTGAACTTCATCCGCATTCACTTTTTGTTTTCCCTTATCTTGATTCTGATTATGATGTACCAGACCTCTTTTGTCCTGATTCTTGCTTCTACAGAATTTTGCAATATGACCGGATCTATTGCAAATTTGGCAAACAACATTTCTTTGCATATTTGATTGTTATTCTCTTGATCTGCATTGATTAGCCATGTGACCCATTCTATTGCATGCAAATCATATACCATTGAATGAATTGTTCATTTGCATGTTTCTGCATTCATGAGATTTGTGACCATACCTTTTGCAGTTGAAACATTGTCCAAAGAAGGATGTATTAGTCTGATTCATTCTCTTTCTACACTGATTAGCTCTATGACCAAAGTTATTACAGTTGTGGTAGTATCCATTGAAGGATGGATATCTTTGAGCATTAGGCTATCTTACCAAAGGTCTTCTAGGCCTGTTCCTTGGATTTTCTGATCTAAAATTCTTCTGACCGGATCTGGAGCTTTCTCCTTTCTCATACCCCAAACCACACTTGTCATCTACCCTCTTTTGACTTTCAAGAAGAACTTCAAGTTGAGTAGAACTTATCTTGAATTTTTCTTTATATTCATTTGTTGTTTGAAGATCCCTTTTAAGAGAGACAATTTGATCCTCAAGTTTTTCTTCATTATCTTTAGCATCTTCAAGATCAGATTCAAGGTGTCTGATTATTCTATCCATCTTATGGCAGTCTTCTGATTTCTCCTTGAGAGATTGTCTTAGATCATCTTCAATTTTTCTTTTCTCTTCAATTTCTTGGGTAAACTTCATAACTCCTGATTCCATCTCATGTCTTACCATGATGATCTCTTTTGATAACTTTTCACACAACTTGGTTTTCTTCTTTAGATCTTCATTTGTATCATTGGCTTCACCTTGACTTGCCAATTGCTGAAGGTGTTCTTTTCTCTTTTTCATAGAGACTTAGTTTCCCTTTTAGTTCATTTATGAAATCATCAGCCTGTTTGCATCTTTCCTTCAATTCATTAACTTTAGAATTTGACTGCTCAAGATCATCTAGGGTAGACTTAAGTTGCTCTCTCATACCATACACATCCATTTGAATTCCCAGATCTTCCTCAAGCTGTTAGGCTCTATTGGGAGGAACTTGGCTCTGATACCAATTATTGATAACTGAGAGGGGGTGAATCAGTTATCCTAATTATTTCTACTTTCTAAACTTTCTTATTAATCAATGCATCATTAATTCAAATAAGTAAACATAACCATGAAATGGAAATACACATGACACAATATTTTTGATGTGGAAACCTTGTTAAGGGAGAAACCCACGGGGTGCTTAACCCAAGATTGTATTCTCTGTTAGAAGAATGGAAATACAAAATGGCACTTGCCAATTAGGGCTCACTGCCTGAGCACACTGCTCACAAGAGGCACACTGCCTACAAGAGACACACTGTCTATAACTTATAAAGAGTGTAATACAATACTTGAACTGATAAAGAGCATCTATATATGCTAGAGTTCAGTTCCGGTTAGGCTTAGTACACTGATCTGCTGCACTTCATCTTTCCTCTTCTTTTGTGCTACTCTCCTTTCACATACCGGACCTTCCTTACTGCTTTTACTCTACTCTACTACTTTTCTTCACACATCACAACACAACACTCGCACCTTCACATCTAAATAAATCATGTATATATATCCACATAAGTGATTTCATCATCTTTCTAGTTGGCATCCGGAGCAGTCAATAATTTCCTCAAACTCTGATCCGTCGGCTGAATCCTTGCATACAAAGTAATGCGGATCAAGAATTTACTTGTAGAAGTCATCAATCATGTCAGCCAAACATAAATTATGCCTTAAGAACCTTTTCCATCATCAGTAACACATCCGGAATAATGTCTAATGTTCTACCAGTCAGTTCTTCCTCTGTTCACACTGTCATTTGGGAACCCGACACTCAAGTATTCATATCTCTTTATCCTTTCCACACCGGAGGCTCAAACCCTGGAATCTATCAGTCAAGATACTCCTCTTGACTTCCCCAAATCTGCACTTCACTGAGATACTTCTACTGAGAGATCCGGACCTATCTGTCGGACCTTATTAACTACTCTATTCTTGCTTACCGGACCTTAACACTTCTTCAATCTGACTTCCAGTGAGGACACACCATGTCCTGCGGATGTGTGGAATGATCTTTGTTGCCATCAATGACAACAATCATGAAGCCACATAGTGTCTCTTGCCAACACATACTTGTGTTGCATGTCTAACTCTAGCTTGTGCAATGATGAGTTTGTAAGACACCTTGTGTAAGAATAGTTTATTTTCCCTCAATTTTTGCTTCCACTAACCCCCATGTATGACTTGGTGTCATAGGTACATGGGGAGTGTATTCATGATGAATAGAGTAATTGAAGGACTATACAAGTCCTAAAATTGAAAGTTGGTCAGTACCTTGACCTAGTACTATCCTAAGAGTATGGTATCGGATGAGTTTTGCTAAGTGTTGTTTCAAGCTTAGCCTCACCCCCTATCCTAGTGTTGGTGCATTTCAATCCTTCTTTAAGGGTCATGATAACTTATTGTAAGTGTACCCTTGGACAAGTGTTATTATGATAAAGTCTTGTTCCTTTGGCTACCTGAAGGTTGCCCTGATGAATGTTGAGTTGTGTTGTCCTACTTTGTAGAAGGAAAGGGATGTATTGAGTGGTACACTATCTTAAACAAAGACTCATGTACCCTAATCATTTATTGGATCTACATGGGAAAATCTAGTTAACCTTGTATCTTGGGGTAAGTTGTGCCATTTTTAAATGCCCCTCTGGCTGGGATGCGATGGAGTTGTGAACCTTTAGTTGTCCTTCACCTTGTTGTAGAATTAAGTCATCCTAATGAGTGTGGTGGTCACTCAAGGGGTGAGTAGATTGGTATATTCTCTTATAAGAGTCACTTGGTACCCTCATTTGGAGGATGGAGAAGTGAATGTTAAAAGAGTTTGGCATATAAAGCCTTTATGACTAAATTCTTGGGTTTTGCTTCTTATTTGTTTTATGAAAGGTTGAGTAGTGGCTTGAGGACCACTTCATGATTGTGAGTCTTGTGACTTTTGTTGTGCCACGTCAAGTAAAACTCCTTGCAACATGATGGTGCCTAGTGGATAATTTGGCTATGTGCAACCCACGCATTAATTTGTAATGTGCTTTGCACATTAAGTATAATTACCTCGCTGGTTGATGGTTAAAATGTTGTGTATGTGCTTGAGGCTGGGACATTTTATGATAGTTAAGGAGTATGACCTAGTTGCAAGTGTGATTTCATATCTGTAAATAAATAGTAATCTAAATTGCACCTTGATCCCTCCCTTGTGGCCTAATTTCACTGAAAATTGCTTACCTTTATGTCATGATAGGGTGATGAGTTCCCCTTGAAGATGTACATAGGCTTTGGTGCTTGGAAGGTTGTAGTGAAGCCTTGTGATGGGTGCTAACAAAGAAAGTTAAGTTTAAGTTTTGGTTCTCCTATCAGGTAATGTGGAAACCCTCTAAGTGCTATCTTCTTGAACTATTAGATATTAGATTTTGGTGACTCCTGAGGTGAGTCCCTCGTGCAACTGATTCCATGATTCCTCTAAGGAAATCCTAATGGTTATAAAGATATTATTTTTATGGATTACAATAAGTCTAAGTGTTGAGTTGAATAATGAATCACACACCTTACTTTAGGGAAATGGATGTGGTTTGTCCCTAATAGGAGTATCTTGGAAACGTTGGGATTGTAAGGATGTGAGTGGAGATTAAGTCCATGTTGAGGATACTAGTAATTTGGTTGTGATACCTTTTGGGTGTTAGTGGTTGGGTGATGTGATCAACCTGCATGATTGACATAGATGCATCTGATGGGTTGTTTTCAGGTGATATAAGGTCATGTATGGAACTTGAAAGAAGTTTGTGAGCTACCTTGGAAAATTATTAGAATTTTGGAAGTTGGTAATTTTAGTTGGATTTTAGTAGTATCCATGAAGATGTGGCTGTGTGTTCCTTACTAGGAAGCACGAAGGAACCCACTTCGAAGGTGACTCTTGGGATACATGACTTTTGGCAATATTTTCCAAGCATATCCTAGGTTGCCTAGAAGTTATGGGTGTGTGTGTAGTTGGGGTGTTTCTTGACCTAGGTTAAGAGCATGACCACTATCCCTCTCCTCTCGTTTGTTACTATGTTATATACATATAATGTTGTAATGTGTAATTTTGGTTAAATTGTTGAAGTTGATTATCTACTTATTGATGAAATCCTATTGTTTTCAAAACCAACAGTTTTGAGTCTATTTATTTGGGCTACTTAGCCGACTTACTTTCTTGTAGTCCTCTTACCTCAAGGACTTATTTTATTGTACGTCAATTTAAATTTGGAATGTTGAATTTGGCACTACTTTTGATATTGACTTATCTTTTAAATTTGAATAATCTTTTGGATCTTAATTCTTTTGAATTTTATTCATTAAACTTATTAAGAGTTATCTTTCGCAAGCTTTTACTTTGAGGATCTTGTTATTGTTGGTATTGCTGGTACTTGTGTAGTGTTGTGAACTATGTAACCTATGCTACCCATAAGGGGTGCTTAGTGAGAGGGAGATGGGAATAGTCAGTCTTGGCTGACATCATAAGCTTGAAGTTGTTGGTGGAATGCTAGTGGTGGTTCAGAACTTCCTTGTTGAACTTGTGTCGTGTTGAGAAGTGTTTTGGTGCTATTCTATTTTGGAGGCTGAGTCTTTATGATTCAAGAATGGGTGCTAGTAAGGTTCAAAGGAGTTGATAGGTTGGAAAACCTTCAGATCCTTATTTTGTTATGTGGATCTACTATCCATGTGATGTTGGCTCCCTTGTTTTAAGAGGTTTCGTAGTTTTTCTGATCGACTAGAAGTTGGACCCACGTGATTTGTAGTGGTATAGGCATTTAGCTCCACCCCTTGATGCTAGGGACAATTGGACATGTTTGGTTCCTACTTGTTCTATAAGTCTGATTTAGGCAGTCTAGTAGGGACCTGTGGATCAATGGGGTAGCCAACACTTGAGAATATCATACTATTATTTGGGATCTTGTGTGTTTAGCTTAGCATCGACAGTAAGTTGATGTGATGCATGGATGGGGCTTGAATGTTGGTTTTGGGGCTAGTTGGTTGGCCCAACTTCCTTTTAGTTGCTCTATGCTAGTTAGGTTTCAAGAGGAATAAGAGGGACTCGGGGTATGAGTCAGTTTAGTTATTGTTGAAGGCCTCTCATAATGATAACCTTCTGGGTAGTCCCTACCATGCTTGACCTTGAATTGCCTGGCGGTCTATCCTTGGGTATCTAATGTTCTTGTGTCTTTTTTGGCTCGTAAAGTGTTGGAGTATGTATCATGTTAGATTCTTGACCCCTCCTAGTCAGAGAGGGGTATCCTTGAGATTATTGCTAGGCATTACTATTTATGTTCTTTTGGTTCCTGTTGATGATGATTATTAGTCATTACAACATGCATAAAAAATTACACAACAAACCTTTATTATCTTATAAAGTACGATCAACTTAGAATAAGTTAATGACTCCAAGTCTCTGTTGATTAGGTCATGATCATCTGACGTTACTCAGAGGTTGATGTGACATGTTGTTTTCCATTTCAAGGGGCCTTACATATTTTTGAATGATCAGTATGATTCTATTTCCTGTAAATTGACTCCACAAAGAGATTATTTCTACTCTATTTCCAGAGATAGTTGTTGTATTTGTAAGTTTGATAAATTCTTCTAATTATTGATCATCATGAACTTGTTCTTTCTTCTACATAGTATATTTACTCAAATGATGTGTCTATAAGTAGGTATATGCATGAATTTCATGGATTTATCTGTGAATTTGCATGATATTTGTCAATTCAACATGCTTTAACTCTAAATATGCTATGTATTTCCAATTATCTACAAGATGTTAGCATATTTCATGTTATTTGCTTTTGATTCTCTGTTGTATGCAATTATGGTGATGGATTGTTATGAAATTGAAAGAAATTTAAAAGAATGCTTCTAATTCTAGTGAATATTTAGCTATTGAACCACATACATACAATATACATTCATTAGGAGAAGAAATCAAACCATATTTTCACCAGGATGTTCCATAGCTAGATATAGATGATGCTAACTTCAAAGGATAAGGAATGAAAACAACACATGCCAACTGACAAGCACTCCAAGGGATGCAGCTAATCAAAGCATGTATCAAGATTTTAAGCACAGATTACTCAAGATTTGTAATGATTTGTAATCAAATTATCTTCTCTTTCATTTAGTATGCAAACATGTATGTTTACAACAAGTTTGAAATAAGTCCTAATATTTCAACAATCAAATTTTAATTAAGCTTCTGAATATTCAAAATATGGCACCCCTGCACCTTTTATAGAATAAGGTGGAGTGGTTACAAATGACCTACGGTCAGGATTTGTCAATTAAAATCAACGGTAAATTATCACTCTTTGACTCAATCAACACTTCCTCATGGCACAGGTTGCCAGCTGGCAACCATCTGGATGACTCATTATCTTATGAGTACATGGTGCATATGTTTCTTTGGTGATGCATCTTCATTTCATTCTTTGGGTTCCTCCTCTTTATCTTCTTCTTCATCATGATCATCATCTTCCTTACTTTCTGTATTGCTATCACCCTGATGAATATCCTCCTATATATGTACCTTCATTATTGTCCTAATATTCTCATAAGCTTGAACAATTCTATCTACCTCCTCGCCATCTTGGGTTTTGACTTTTGTAATGGCATGCTTATGAGACTAAAATTTATCTTTGATTGCATCCAGCTTAGCTTTTCTACTGTTCAGTGTCTCATTGTAAATCTCCACCTTAACCTTGATCCTCATGATCTTATTCATCACCTCCTCTATCAGGTGGGTGAGGGGGTCATCAGCTACCGGCTGGAAATTATCATGCAATGCCTTGATGGCAAAATCTGCATCTTGGTTTTCTATCTTTCCCTCTACTTTTCCTTCTAATGCTTCTATGATCTCTGCCTCATCTGCCATTATGTTGTGCAGCTTTATACTGATATCCCTAAGCTTGCCACTGTATTTCTTCAGGATATCACATTCAACCCTGATATCCTCATACCAAATGTCTATTAGCAGGGTAGTGTTATTATTTAATACTTGATTGCTTATCAATATTTGAGTATCAATCCTCTTTATTTCACTTAGAGAAGTTAAGGCTTTTTCCAACTGGAATGACCTCCTTCCTATTTCACTTTGCATTTTGTCTACTTTCCTCTTCAAAATGCTCAAAGAATTCCACCTCTATAAAGAGGTCTTCAATACTTCCTCAGTTCTGGTGAGTGTTGATAGAATCCATTTATCCATGATCATGGCCTGATGCCTCATGAGGTCCAATTTGTTGACCTCCTCCTGAGAGATGACAGTCAATGGGACTGCTGGATCAATTGGTGTATTATCAGGGATAATCAACCCTTTTATATATGAATGTAGTTGAGCAATGTGCTCTTTATACCATTTTTTTTCTCTTTCTCCTTCTTAACCCTTTGGGTCAAAGAATCAATGATATCTTTCCCTTCCTGACCCTCTTGGTCTTCATTAGCAAAACCCAAATCGATAGTTGTGATTTGGAACTCTTTCAGGGTGATTTTTCCCTTCTCTTTTTCTATAGTGGGAAGAGCTACTTGAGCAGTCCTCCTGCCTATAGCAGGATCTCTTCTGATAGCTGAGGTTAATCTAGCTTTCCTCTTTGGCTTCATGATGGTCTCTACAAACAAGGTTGAAACATCAAATTCTTGAATTTCAAAGCCTTGTTCTGTACCTATTTCCTTTTCAAGCCACTGAGGCACTTCATCCCCGGATCCTTGTTGTCTTTTGTCATCATCACGTCCACCTTGTTCTCCAATATCTATCTCTATTCTGGGTGCAGAAGATGATTTCTTGATTTCTTCCTCATGATGTTCTACATGAGGGTGATCTTGTTTCATCTCTTCTTGCTGAGGGGTCCCTTTTTGTAGGGGAGGATCTTGTCGAGTATCCACATGATGATCCTGCACTTGATCCTATACCACCTCCTTCTGAGTTTCATCCACCTTATTAAGTTCCTCACCTTGAGGCATATTGGTAGCCATGGTTGTTTGTGTGTTTGGATCCGGTGCATCACCCTGATCTTGGGTTACATTTTGTTTCGCACCTGATGTGCTGACATCTTGTGTTTTAAGGTCTTCATGACCTAATGTATCTTTTTCTCCTGTGGCCTATTGAGTCCAGGTGGCATCATCACCTGATGTGTCCTTATCACCTTTGCCCTTTTGTTGGACTTCAACTATTCTCAGCTCATCGGGTATCTCCCATTGTTGTTGGCCCATATCTATTACCTCAGGTGCACCTACTTTATCTTTGGGGCTCACATGCCCCCTGTATGTTAAATCTACTATTGCAGGGCTAGTTACCCGATCTACCAACTTGTCAAGCCCGATTTGTTGGGCTGCCCTTTCTGGGCTACTTTCTCTCACTTCCTCTGTTTGTTTCAACCCTTCCAATACTGCCATCTACACTGATGGGGTTCCATGTGGGGTCATGCAAGTACTAGAAGCAAGGGTTTCCATCTTTTGAGAACTACATTTTGCACAACTTCATCATCTGATAGGTCCACGGTGTCCTGCAAGGAGAAAGAACCACCATGGCCTACCTTGGAAGCTTCCTTTGTCTGTTCTTCTGCTTTCTCGGTCTTAAACTTGATAATGGTGGGAAGTGGCACATCGTGCTACATTTCTTTTCTAAACACTTCACCACCAGCCCCTCTCAATACAATAGGGTTGGCTCTAATATCACCCCGCATAGATGTTCTTTTCTTCTTGGGTGGTGACGTCAATGGCACCGCCCTCCTCTTCATGTTGACCATCATCAGTTCATCACCTGCAGGCTCTTTATTTACTAGCTCTTCCTCAAGAGGGATATCTTCTTCCATATTCTATTGTTGTGAGGCTTGACCCTCATCCCATCCTTTTGCAATCTCTATAGCTGGCCTCAAGATCCTCTTTGTCTTAGGCTTTTCCATTAGAGGTGGTGCAGATGAGGTGGATGCCTGCCCTGATGTGGATGCACCTGCAGTTGGTATAGCAATTCTCTCAATTATCACCCCCTTAGGCTCATCATCAATTTTCTTTCCTCTGGGGGGTCCTTTCCTTTGTTTCTAGGTAGGTAGCCTTTCCCCATTAGATTTTCTTTTTTCACCGAGGAAGTCATCATACTCCTCATCAGAGAACTCCTACCTTTTCTTCCTAGCATCCAATGTAATGGCTACACCTCTTTTCTTCAATGTGTTTATCTGTTCATCTACCCAAGCTTGGGTCAATTGTAGCACCCCACCTGTAAACTGATCCAAGGAAATATCCTCTAGTTGTGTTAAATCAGGGGCCGAGATGGTGTCATTATACACCTTCTTGTCTTCATATTCATTTGACATGGTCTTACCATCATCCTTCTTCCACTGTGTTGGCACTGAGATGCAATCAAATGTCCTTAACCTGATTTAGGGAGAGCCTCTGATATTTTCTTCTTCTCACTTCAGCCTCATCCTCACAATCAGTCCAAAAATCTTCCAGGGGTTTTTGATGTATGGGCTTCCCCACTATCTTCTGCATCCTTCCATAGGGGTCATATGATCTAGCCAATGGAAATGGTTGTAGGCACATTAGGTTCAGACCTCCTATGGCATCCTTTATGCTCTCTAGATCAGGGCACATATACCAACCCATAGATATTGGAAAAAGTACCAGGGGTATCATCTTCTATGCTTTCTATGTCTCTAGTATGGTAGATATTTGTCTCAAAAATTCCATTAGGACTACCCCATCAGTAGGGTACCTGGGTAGCATCAGGGATTGTTCTTCAAATCCCTCTATTCTAATATATGAAAAAGTGACATACTGGATGAACCAAGTGCCATGTTTGTGTACAACTTCCTGAGCCTCCATGCTCAATCTCTTGGTTCTATCCTCTTCCATAGTTCTAACCAAATGCATAGAGAATGCATCATTCACCAATTTGTAATCAAAGAGATAGTTCTTTCTTTGCAGTTGAGGATAATGATCCCATATGTGGGCATCATCTACATCACCTCCAACCTTACCCACTGTAGTCAATGCATCAAATGTTCCTTTGTAAGCACATGAATAAACAATATATGAGGTCATATGGAATGAGCATTCCTAACCTCCCAGGTTTTTCATCTATTCATCCAATGCATCACTGATGACCTTGGCCCATAATGGCTTGTTATATGTATAGAGGATCATCTGGATGATCCTAAACATCTAATTCTTAAAATTTCCAGCATGAGGCTGGCCTATTATCCTACTGAGTAGGGCAATCATGTATTGATATTCATCATCGAAATCAAATTTGTATAGATGTACGGGCAACTTAGCAGAGGCAGTGTAGGTGGTGCTCTTAGACCTCCATTGGTACATCCTCTTCCTGGCGTTCTTCTTATTGTTTCCATACTCTATCTCTAGTTTATGTAGATCCACACTAACCACTCTCTTCCCAACTAGAAAATTGAAAGTAGATGTAATGCCCTTAATTGAAAAGTCTGCATATACCCTTCCATACTTCTCCACTCGCCTGGTCTAAAGGTTATAATTCCTGGCACATTCTACTACTAGTTATGGGGTTTCCATGGCATAAGGGAATCTAGCTATGTGCCACATTCCTGATACATATATTGCATCCAGAAGGGTATTGTCTTTGTCATGATCAATTCTGGTAGACCATGCCGCTAAATCAGTGTCTCCCTGGTGAGTATCCCCAATGATGTCATACTTGAATTGTACCCCTTCGGGCTGAACATACATGGGCTTAAGAAACTCTGCATCAGACCTGTTCTTCCTAACATCTACCATGGATTCATGCAATGAACATGACTGGTCTTACCATACGATATCCATGTGCATTCTTACAACATTTATGTATACCTCTACAGCATTATGTCTACCCTATTCATCATCTTCACTACATCATGATATACATATTCATAAATTCAAACCACTGGAAAGAGCATACTACCTATATGTGCAGAAAATGACAATAGGAGGGTTTTCAATTACTTACCTGATAACGCTTTACTCCTGGGTTAGATGGGCAATTACGAAAAATGGCTGCGAATGCTGATGATCACCCGCTTCGTTACATTGTAAGATCTTGTCCGTTCACAGGTTTCTCGTAAGAGGGTTTGACTTCTCTGCTCTATAAATTCTTGTTTTTTTCACAAGGTAAATGAAAATAACCTTGGAAAGTTACCTTTAAACTCATCCATAGGGAAAATTAGGGTAAAATAGTGTTAAATCGATTAAATCCCTTGATCCTCTGCAGAGAGTCCATAGATGATGCCAAGTGTTCGACTTGTATTCACAGTCAGCGGGAATCCACCTACCGCATTTATGTCCATTTAATGTTAGGAAACAAGAGGGAGGGTAATCTTTGAAATATCAGGTGATGTGCAAAACATGACCCCCTCTGTATAAAGTGACCTTCCGCCTTTGAGTGGAAAAACTATGCAAAAGAATTGGGTGATGTGGTCAACGTTGACCAAATGCATATCGGGTCATGAATTTAAGATCATGGGATATTCAAAATATGACCCTCGCAAAGTAAAATGACCCCCTTGGGAAAATATCAGGGTGACGTCACCATATTGGTGACCATATTTAAGCATTGTGTTGTGATGATGTCACTGTCATGTTGTTGAATATGGTGGGGCTTCGTATATATACCTCCGCGAGGAGAGATGGAATGATGACGTCACCATCAGGGTAATATTCTTTGTTTGTTATACTTGGGTGACGTCACCCTCATATTGGCACGGGGTGATATTTTGCAAAGAGGGTGACATTCGAAAGATTATTGATATTAAGAAATATGACCCCCGCAAAATAAATGAAGTTATTTGACAAGCAGATAACATCTATCATGTAAAATTGACATCCAAATTTTGTGGACCAAATGATTATTAGGTGATAAACTTATATCGGGGTGATCTTACATAATATGACTGATTCTTAGAAATATGACACCCCCCCTACTTGGAATATCAAGTTTGACCAAAAGTTTGACTTAACATAATTTTCTTCTCTTAAAGAATTTCAGGGTGATCCAAAAGGCAAACTTGCATGGAATTTCAAGCACTTTCCAACCATGAGGTTAATGATGTGAAATACTAACTTTGACAACTAACCTCATCATGGTGACCTAGCTACCCCCTTACAGGGCCACTTGCATGACTTACTTTTACTAGACCTCCAAAAAGTAGAAAAACAACAACAAGCCAAAGTAACAAAAAAAGAGTTAGGTCCCTATTTTGTCAAGTCAAAATGGGGCGTGTTGTGTAACCACACAACAGTTCCTTACATTTATGTTGAAATCAATCTGAGTCCAATGCCATTTAGGATTGGCTTGTAGGTGGGTTACTCTACGATTCTCCTATGTTAACTTCTAGGAAGGAAGTTTAGCACTAGGGGAGGAGGATGTGAGGCCCACCCTTGCGCGTCTGGATTAGTTGTGTTTGTAGATGTGAGGCCTATTATTTCACTCCCTCATTTTTTGCTTGTTTCATATTACTGTTGGAGACATTTTAGACATTTGGGGACTGTTGGTCTTGATATGGAGACTTTCTATACTATATTTCTTTATGTTGGTTAGTTATGCTTAGTATGTTGTGATGAGACTAGATCCTAATTTTTATTCATTGACGATGATTAGACTTGTGATATGCATTTTGATATGTTAGAGACTCTAGTTGTGAGATCATATCCTGGATTTGCGATGCAATTTTTATCTTGAGAAGGTTTATAGAAATGCAAATTATGAATCTTATTATGATGTGGTTTTATGATGTTTTAATTGATTATGCGATGGTGTGAGTGTATGCTTTTCCTTGCCTTGGCTATGATATACATGTTGGATTAATCTTTTGTTTAAGTGTGCAAGTGATCTACCCAAGCCATGGAAAATCAGAGATCACACTTTGTGAAATTCTGTGTTGACCCGATCTAGTTCCAAGAGGAACTAAGATCAACTATGTAAATACTTGATGAATTTTTGTAATGTTTGTGTATGTGTCTTTTAGGCTAGGTCTACCTAATTTCAGTTGATTGTATATTGGTGTTGTAAATGTGTAATGTTTATTTGACCTTATTTTTGTTTTAATTTTTATGACCCCTTTTCATGTGATTTTCTACACCCTAAGGTGCTCAGATTGGGTTAAAAGTGACCTAGGGTTGTACCCCTAGGGTCTAGGGCTCACGTGAGCTTGTCTAACCCTAGGATAACTCCCATATGGTCACTTAAACTTCACCCTGAAGTGAAGTGACGAAAATGGAAGTTTGGGGAGGAGTGGAAGGTTGGGTAAAACCTCCAACCTTATCCACATCTCATTCCAAGGCATTGGGGTACCTTGCATTGAAGGCTTGGGGAGTCTTCAAGACCCCTAATTGTGGAGGACCCAACTCCAAGGCTCTCACACATTGGTGAGAGTACGCTGGGGTTTTGTGGGCTTTCATGGGAGGATAGGATTTGGAAAATTATCGTACCCTCATCCTTTTTGGGCTCCACCTTGCTCTCACACATGTGTGGGAGAGCACAAGTGGAGGGGGCAAGACTTGGTGGAATTGGAGGGTGACATGTATCACCCCCACATTCCATGGAGCTTGCAAGTGGATGTCACAAGGAAGGAGAAGGTGACACGTGTCACCTTCTCATTCCTCAAGGCTCATGGAGAGAGCCTATTTTAATCCCTCTTGAAGAGAGGGAGAGGGTTGTTGATTTCATTTATATTTTTTTCATTTTTGTTGCAATTTTGGGAGAGATTTTGGAGGATTGAAGGCTTGGAGAAAGATTGTGGGCTCTTCTTCAACCTTCATCCATTGTTGGGCTCTTAAGGTAAGCCTCAAGGCATTTTATCCTTCCTTATGCTTTGTTATTTTTGGTTGTGTGCTTGAAATGCTTTGCGTGTTTGTTTCTTCTTTGTTGTGGGGTTTTTGGGTGTTTTGAGATGAGACTACCAATCTTGGTGTGTCCATCCATGTGTGGGGTGGGGTAGGAGTGAACCTCCTCGAGGTCACCCTCCTAATATTAGTATTTTTGTGGCCTTGAGGGCAAGATATTGGAGTATGGAGTATTTTTGTTTGGCATGAGTGCCACGGTGAAATTTATAAATTCATGGAGTTATCATATTGGGCTTGAGGCCTTATTTTGTGTGGAAACTTTCAGATTTTTGTAGAGTGATCCTCTGAGTAGAGTGATGTCCACTCCCCTACCCCCTTCAAATCCATTCTTATGGATTTTGTGATGTGTAAACCTTATGGGTGTTGTTCTTGTTTTTGTGTGGCTTACTTATTGTTGTGTTGTGGTTTGAGACCCATGTGAAGATCGACCTCCAAGCTTGGGGGTGACCCACTTGCGGGTCTATGGTAGGGAGGAGAGTGTTTTGGTGGCTTGGAAGTTTCACCATTGTTTTAGTTTTTGCAGGTTTAAAGTTGGGCTCATTTAAAGCTTGGATATGAGTTATCATTTTTGGTGTTGTGTAATTTGTTTAGCTTTTGGAAACCATGACCAAAAGAGAGGCCTAGTTGTAGCTTGTTAAACTATAAGAAATGTATTATTCTCTTAATATGTATTGTCTCAAATTATCCTTATAGCTGGTTTCATTTCATTATGTTGCTATGAGAAAGAAATTATTCTATGTGTTGGAAGAGGAAATTTAACTAGAGATCTATGTTGCTGTTTTGAACTATTTTAGTAGCCAAAGGAATTATAGGTTGCATCATTCTCATTGTGCTCTTTCAAATATATATATATATATATATATATATATATATATATATATATATATATATATATATATATATATATATATATATATATATATATATATATATATATATATATATATATATGTTATGTTGTATGTGATTGAAAAAAATTAGATTTGAAAGAAAATGTGGCTGGGTGAAACATTTAGTTCTGTTTCAGTTTGTTGTTGGAAAAATTCAGCTCTCTGTTTAAAATCAAAAAATGTATTTTTGTGCAATATTGAGTTAAATGTAAATTAAGATAGGTTTCTACCATAATGCTTCTTTTATTGCATGAGTTTAAACATTTATTTTATTCCAGAAAAGAGAAATTATACAATGTGAATAAGTAGACCTTTATTTTGTTACATTTCATAGAACCAAAAGAAAGAAAGAAAAAAAGAGAGAACAAAATGGATATTCATCTTATTTTAAAAAAAAGATTATATATAATTGTTGTTTACTATCATTTATTTCAAAAAAAAAGTTATGGTTGTTATTTTTATTTACTTACAAAAAAAACATAAAGAGTTTATAATAGAGATTTAGTTTATATATATATATATATATATGATTTCCCTTTCTTATTACTGTGTAATTTATTTTGGGCTGAATAGATATTTTTCCCAATTTTTCTTATAAATACTTAATCTTTTCACATAATATACATAACTGAGGAAGGTTCATGCCAGTAACACACACATAGATATTTAATATTAAATCCTTTCATTCTAAATAAGCATTCAGGAATTGAAATGGCCGAAAGTTCTTAAAGAGCAAAATCAACTATTAATAAAAATAGATGGAAGCCTGGAAAGCCCTAAATGGGCATATCATATAGGTGGTGAAGAGGGTGGGCGGCAGCCAATTTCATACTCAGTGGCCACAGAAAGGAGGGGGGTTAAACCCTCGTGAGGACTTAGCGTTCGGTGCTTGGTGCTTGGCGCCTCCTCCTTCAGCAGCCCCTGTCCACCTCTTGTTGTGTGCCTACCATCATTTTGACCTGCCAACAGTTAAACACATGCCTATATATATATATATATATATATTGTGCTTTGTAATCTAGTAAATAAAAAAATAAAAAATAAAAATGTATCTTTCTGGAGATAATCAAAATATTAGCAGAACCCTATCTCTATATTTTCACAAAGATTTTGAAAAGAAAAAAAATATATAGGTATTATAAAGGAGAGGAAATAGATATTCATTGTGTATACACCCCTTGTGTTTATTCCTTTGTGCAAATCTCCATGGCTGCCCCATTTGAATACTTGCAACATAACAACTCAGAGAGAAAATGTGGGAGAAGAATAGAAGAGAAAATAATAGAATAGAAAGGAGAATAGGGTTGAGATAAGATTAGGGTTAGGTCATCTTGTGTTTTAGAAACAATTATAATATAGTAATGAGGGAATTTCTATTTTGGAGTTTTTCATTTTCTTTTTTTTTTTCTTATACACGTGATAATTTATTTTCCTCTCATCTTTTTGAGATTTGACTTGTGGTATTTTATGCCTTTTTATTTCCTTGGGATAAATTATGTAGTGAGATAATTTTAATGTGGGGATTTGATGGGCTTTCTAATTATTATTTTATTATTATGAGTTGTGATTTTTGCTTTGAGCTTAGATGTTGAGCTTTTAATTAATGCTTTATTTTATTTAAGTTGAGGGTTTATTTTTTAAAAAAACTTAGAATATTGCCTTTTTGATTTATTGAGTTAAGTGGGAAATGAAATTTTATTTAATTTAAATATTTCTAATTCCTTATCTAGTTGCCTTTTTGATTATTGAGTTAACAGGGAAATCATATGGAAAATTTATTTAATTTAAATATTTTTAATTCCTTATTCAATTGCCTTTTTATTTAGTATGTTGTAGGGATTAATTTATATTCTTTTTGTTTTAAATTTAAATTATCTCTTAAAACCTATTTTCACTTTATTTCATTGCCTTTTTGTTTAATTTTTTGTTTTGTGAGATTAAATTTAATCTTTGTCCTTTAAATTAATTTAGGTGGGATTTTTGAAAGAGGGTTAAGTGTGGAAATTAATGTTAGAAAATTTAATTAATTTAATATGTTAAAATTCTTTTTGGCTAATCTATCGTGTAAGGGGATATTTATTTTAATTAATTATTTAATTTGAACCCCATTTATTTTATTTGGTTAGTACTCAACTTAAGGATGAATTTTAATTATTTTTTTTACTTTAGAGATTAGAAATATTTTTATTTTAAATTTTATCACCTTGGCTAACAAGGAATGTTGAAGTAAACTTGGTTTAAGAATATATTAGTTTTAAATTAATTTCTATGAACACTAGTAAAGCGTTATGCTGCCGGATTTTTTTGGGAATTAAGGTTATTTAATTTAGTGTTTTTATTATGTATTTTATTAATATTTTAATAGTTTATACATTATTATTATGTTGTAGATAAAATTTTAATTAATCTGATTAGCTTTAGTATTAGGGTTGGATTTCGCCGCATGTCAAATTTCCTCCACTTCACTTAGGAATCTAAGGGTTAGTTTCAAATTTGAACCTAACCCTATTGGTGACGCTTCTCGCATCGCATAACCCCCTAGTCGGCTTATATCTCGCAGGGGTTGCGAAAGGTGTTCACATTACCCCGTCGATTGCTTGACTTGTTTATGCCTTTGTATGTAAGCCACTGAGCATGTTGATGCATGCGAGGGGGTTTCTAGGGTTGTGTGGAAAAGTTTTTGGTATTTCATGTCATGCCACATGGCAAATGTGGACATGACACGTGTGTTGTGTGTCATGACCACATGGGAAATGTGGGCATGATAGATTAGGATGAAGTGATTAAGATGAAATTGTCTCGTGATAGGGAGTTTATTTTTGATAGCTTTTTGACAATTTTATGGCAAGCAGACAAGATAGAAAATACTCATACAAAATCCATTCACAAACATTTACCACCTTTGCTGGCTGAGATAATACCTATTGGGTTCCCACTTGGTTTTACCCAGCCACATCTACTTATGGTGTATAGCTCTAGGAACTTGGGGCATGGGCTCCCCCTTACAATGCACTCACTTCTCAGGCACACTAAGTTCAAGGTCCTCAAGACACGTAGATCTTGAGGTACCTTGCTATCTCTACCATAAGCCATGAAAATGTTGGATGGCTATCAGAGTTTCCTCCTATACCAAAAGATAGGGGTTTTTGGCTTCTACACAAAAGTTTCTAGTAAGGGCTTCCATTTGGGTGGCTATACATGCAGCAATTCGCTCCATTAATTGAGGCTTCCCAACCTATAGAGGTTACGCTCCATAGGGTTTTGGGGGAAACATTCATCAGTATAGCAAAACAACTCCCGTCATTTGTGACTTTTGACACAAACACATTATTTATAGAGTGGTTTGGAAGGACCTGGCTTTATCTTGTTTCTACTTGGGTCGTACCGCTTTTCACAATGGGAAGGCAGGCCCTCTAAAGTTAGAAATAGTTTCTTTTGCACACCAGATCCATTGGTTAGGCAGGGGGAGAGGATACCTTCATTACCAAATTAGGTAACAAACAATCTCAACAAGCAAACAAAGAAAAGAAAAGCAAACACAGAGTAGACAGTGTTAATTTTAAGCACCAAACTGAAGTGCACCTACTCTAGTGATAAATAGGATTCTTTGACCACTCAAACCTGTGAAAGATATGTTAGTAGTTTGTTTGCTCCATTCTTTGACAAGCGATTAGGACAAGTTGCACAGATAAAATGTTAGTTGCCAAAGATATGATCAGATAAAAAACTTACAAATGAATGATCTGATATAGCCAAATAGACAATAAAAATATAAAGTTCAGACAATCCTATGCAATTTTAAAAAAAAACATCGAAATTGGACATGTTTTGCAAAAGTTATGCTCAATTGAAGTTTTAAGAATATATAATGTTTGACTAAGAAAATAACTGATAAAATAATGATATTACCTATCCAAACCTTCACAACTATAAAGTTCATCAAATTACCTTTCTGACGAGTCCAAATTCATGTGATTTCGCCTCCGTATGTGAAAGTTATAGAAAAAAGAAAACAATACCCCCTTTAGGTAAGTTTGAGATGACAAGGGTTGACTAGTTTGACTTTTGTTTGGCTGGTTGAACTTTTGATTAGTTTGCAAAAAAAATTGTTTGATAGCACGTGCTGATTGAAAAATAGTTTTGGTGCTTCTGATTTTATTAAAAATTTTTAAGATCCCAAGGTACCAAACCTCAAACTTTAAGGCTATAATGTCAATGTTAACACTAAACCCTAACTGTCTAAGTCAAAAGGCAACATATAAAGATTTTGGAGGGTCAACTTGTATTAAGGTTTAAACATAGGTCAAAGACAACAACTGTAATAATGCCAACAACTATAATAATGTTTAATATGATAATGATTGTAATAATGCAGTGACCTCCAACTTTTGAAGACCGACCTTTGACTTTGGAAGCACCAACTGAAGATCTTTTTAGCACTGAATGTTGGAGGTTTAGGATGCCGACTTAAGGTCTAGAAAGGTGCCGACTAAGAGATTAAAATGCCAACAAAAGGATTTTTAATGTCAACCTCAAACTAAAACAAGGTTGTTAATGTTTTGAAATACTATTTAACCATGAGATAGCACAAAAGACTTATGACGGGCTGATGACAATTTATCAGCCAACCAAAAGGATTTTTAATTCTGATGAAAGGCGACATTTTTGCTAAAAATGGCAACTGATACATGCACAATGGTGGTCGAGTAGCAGTCGATGGCCAATGAGACAACAAAAGGAAATGACCCTCTCAATGGATGTCAACCTTCTACTTTTGACTGTGATTTCTAATGTAATTGTGGCTGAGTTGAGGTTAAGCGGCGGTAATCTAACGACGGTAATCTATAAGTCAAAGCTAAAGGTGGCGATTGTTAACATAAAGGTAGTGACCGTTACCCTAAAGATAGTGACAAGGAGATTAAGGGATTTTCAATAGAGGGCTTTACACCTCCCTTTAATAAATTTGAACTTGCAACATAAAAACACATGGAAATGCCATACCACCACAAATAGAGATTAAACAAAGACATCCAATACCTTCAGATATGCTACATAGGTCATACAACTGTATGATACGGCCTATGAAAATAAAATAAAATTTAAAATTTTTAAAGAAATTTCATAGTTGCCAACCATAGGTATATTTATAGTCAAATTTTACGAAAATGATTATCCACCTACAAAACTCGATAATGGGGATTAGAAACAACACAAATTTTGTACCATAAGAACTTGCAAAAACATAAAATTGAATAGGAGAAGTAGGGATACCAGGTGTGCCAGAATGTATTCAAGGAAATTTGAACAAATGAAAATAAAGCAAAATCAAATGCAATTAGCTATGCCTAACTTTTTGAATACCTCAAATGATCCATGCAGGATTGATCGATGTAGATGCTCAGATGTTGATTGCACATAATCACAACATAACTTTGATGAGAGATGATAGAAAGCTATTGTGAAAATGGTTTGACAGAGTAAGGATGCTCAAAACTCAAAATGATACCCCAAATGGCTTGTGAGAAGCCATATTTATAGACACACGCTTGATTTTTGATGTAGAGGGAAGAAGATAGGATAATGATTTGATTTGATTTGATTTTTGCTTTATTAGACAAAGGGGAAATAAAACAAGATAAGATAGGATTTAGAAAGATAGAAAGCGATTTAATTTTCTGCTTTAATGGAAATAAATCCTAAAAAGATGAGAGGATGAATAGACAAAATATCTAATTAAATAAATTAATTAGATATGCATGAGTCATATTTTTAGAAAGAAAGCAAGATGATTTTTTTTTCAAATTTTCTTAATTAAATAAATATTTAATTTATTTAATTAATTTGGATTATGGCGAGGGATGATGTGGAAAGATTTATTATAGAAAATAGATAAATGACTAATTAAACAATTAAAACTAATTATTTAACTAGAGAGGATTAATGGCCATGAATAATTAAATAAATAAAAAATTATTTAATTATAGAAGATAGGATTATGGGATTGAAAGGGGATAAAATAAATTAGTCAAATAAATAAAATTTATTTACCTAATTAGGTGATGACATGGGTACCTAGGGTGAAACATGCAAATGACAAGGTGTTGGACATTTTTAGGTGTCTACAAGAAGTTATACACTTGTGCGTATTTTAAATTATAAAGTATGTATTTAATTTAACAATCATGTTTTATGTGTTTGGACAAATGAGTTGTAGGATTGCATGAACTCAAACTATTAAATGTGATGAGAGATACATACTATTTTATTTTAATTGCATAATATTCTAGTATGTATTCTTTATTTGCACTAAATTAGATTGACATACGTCTTATGTGGAGCTAGATTTTGATACTATTGTTTGCATTTTTGTATGAGATGATGCATAATTGTACGTATTTTTGTGTATTAATCACATATGTTATGTTATAATATGATTTACACTTTCTTATATATGTATTTCTATTGTTATATTAAACAATAATAACAATATGTTCTATTAAAGGATCAAAATATGACAACCACCCTCACAACTATTGGAACATGCTAGACTATTGGGTCTTCTCCCCTAGAATGAGCTTTATGATCAACTAGAAATTACATATCTAAGGTGAAAACAATTCCTTTTACTATCATTTTTCTTGATTAATAAGACAAAAAAATTGCCCCAAACAAGGCAAAACATCACAACAATCACCTAATTAAAGTGGAAATTGAAATACGATCAGAATTATATATACATTAGGTTGACAAAAGCTAACCTGTGATGGAGTTTAAAAGCTCAAGATATAGAGTGGATACCTTAGGGAATTGATTATAGATAAGTAATTATAGAGCCATTGAAATAAATAAGTAATATTGTAACACATTGATAACGATGACACAATTTCAATAAAATATCATCTATACATTAAATTATATGGTTTCTCTAATTCAACTATAATTAATAAACATTTTTGAAATAAAATCATTATGCTAGAGGCGTTCTACAATCACAGCAGGGGTGGAGTTGAAGAGCTGAAAGATTCCAAGATTCTGTGTAATTTTATAAGATTCCAATCTAAAAAACAAAAAGAAAAAGATTTATATGCATGAGATTATTAAGATAGAGGATCATAATGAAACACCACAATAAATACACCACTAAACATGACACCACTCTCAAAGATGCTTTTGCTATTTTAAACCAAAATGCAAATAATATAGTTGCGAGAAGCATTCTACAGTCACAATGAGGTGGAGATGAGAGCACTCATATTCCGTGTAAATATATAGCAAAGAATCTTAAAAGAAAAATCAAAAAAAAAAAAGGAAATTTTTTTTAAAAAATAAATAAATTGGAAAAAATAAAAATAAAAACCATGAAACATAGAAAGGTGGAGAAAATCACAAAAAAATATAGAACCAAAAAAAGAAATTGGAAAAAATAAAAAATCAAAATCAAAATTAAAAAAAAAATTAAAAACAATTCAAGAAAAAGTGGAGAAAATCACAAAAAGTATGGAAAACACAAAAAACAAGTACATAACACCAAAATATATCTCCCCAAACAATAGATATATTTTTTTAAATATAAAAATACTAGTTTATTTGTATTAAAAACATTAAGTCCTTATATATTGGAAGCCTTCACCCACTTAAGTATAATCATTCTATAATTTTATAATTAAAAGACTATATTTAAGTGTATCAAAATGTTCTCCAAATTTCCCTACCAAAGACTTCTATTACACCTCCAAACAATAATAAGTATTAGTCTTTACGTAGAGCGTGAATACAATTACATCCCAAAAGATTAGCGAAAAAAATAACAAAGCTAGTGAGTTGATTATATCATCTCCATGATTGAAGAAAGCCTAGTTATTGTATTCGCATCAGAGATTCTCTCTAGCATTCTAACTACTTTCATTGTTGGACGATATTTAGATCTGGGCGATTACTTGAAATGGCACACCATCCTCGGAAGTCCTCGGTGCCCACTTTGGAAGTGGGTTTTCCTCCCTAAACATTCTAACGTTGGATTTCGCCTTGATATCATTTCTAAAGTGACAACTCTTAGCCGTACACATCTTCTCTCATGTCATTCTCTCACTTAATGCATACTCTAAAAAAAAAAAAATTGCATAAGTTGTTTTGTGTGGGTTTCTTGTTGGGAAAATTTCTCAACCTTGCCTTTTCCATATTTGTATTTTTTTATATCTTAACAATTTGTAATTATTATTTAGGTGTCATGAAAGTTTCTAAAAGTAACTATGACAACTTGCAAGTTGTTTTTTAGTAGTCAGATTAGAAAGAGCGTGAAAAAATGAAAATATAAATGGGAACTTGGATAAGATAAAGAATATCTATTGTTTCGCATGTGCACATTCAAAAGGTGGATATAGTGCCAAGTTGGAAGAGGAAGTTTATTATTTAATTCCTCTTGATTAGGTGTTGTGATTTTTGCATGGATAAGAATGTCTAAATTAACTAGTGGTTTCTAGCAATGTCTTTAGAAACCATTCATGATTTGTGGTTTTTCTCGTGCCTATATATTAACTGAAGGAGATATAAGTTTGAGGAACCAAGTTGTTGAAGTAACGAAGTGTTGCAAAAATTCAAAGAGATTAGTTGTATTAATGTAACTCATTTGAAGGATTAATACAAGATAAGGATCTCTTTGGGTGTGGAGTTTTTTCAGAGAAATGTTTCTCCATATAAATCTTGAGTTATGGTTTGCATCTATTTTCTATAATCATTTTTCGTGTTCATCTATGATTTATCACTATCTATTTTCTTGGATGCTTAAAATATTCAATACATTTTCATTGTAAATTTTTATCTTGTTTTCTACATTTGTTATCAAAGCCTTGGTTGGATTGATTAGAGAAAGGGATTCCTTTCTTTGAGTTCGTGATTGGGTTTTTTGTTGTAGTGGGAGTGTGTTGTGTTTCCTTACATTTTCAAGTTCAGGTGATACGTGATCATGGCTACTTCATCTTGGTTGGAGATTGAAAAATTCAATGCTATAGGGTATGAACTTTGGAAGCTAAAGATGGAGGATGTCTTGGAAGAAAGAGATCAATGGATTGCTATGAATAGTGAGAAGAAACCAGAAAAGAAAGAATGGATAAAATTAAATAAAAAAGCACGCGACACTATTCATTTGTGTTTATATGATTCTATTTTATTGAATGTTTCTAATGAGATTATTGCATATAAATTGTGGAATAGAATATGAGAGATATATCAAACTAAGAGTCTAATTGTTAAGTTATTTCTGAAAATAAGGTTATATTCTCTTAAAATGAATGATGAGGACTCAGTTGCAGAACACTTGAATTCATTTAATCTAATCTTGAGTCAGTTATAGTCAATTGATGTAAAGATAGATGAGGAGGATAAATGCATTTCGTTGTTATGTTCATTTCCTGAATCTTGGGATAACCTTATCATTGCAAACAATGGTTCTTTTATAGATGATCTAAAGTTGGATGCCCTTATTGGAACCTTGCTCTCAGAGTAAATGAGAAGAAAGACTTGGGAGGGGTATAAGGATGCATTGTATGTGTGAGGTAGATCTAAGGAGAAAGGTAAGGACAAGAAGAAAGGTGATAAGGACAAGTATAAGAACCATTCTAAGTCCAAGGGAAGGTGTAAAACACCTAGTAAGAGTAGATTCAGGTGTTGGAACTATGGCAAACAAGAGGATCTTAAAAAGGAATTTAAGGATAAGAAGAAAAATAGTGATGATTCCTCTACAGATAATCCTTTGATGATGAAGCTTTTGATGCTTTTATTATTTCTAATAATATGACTTTTGATGACTCTTTCTTGATAGATTCAGGTGCTTCCTACCACATGACACCTCATAAGGAGTGGTTTTCAGCATATCCAACTTATGATGGTGGGAAAGTTTTCATTGGGGATAATAATAAATGAATGATCATTGGCCAAGGGAAGGTAAAATTAACATTCAATGATGGGAGGGTCAAAACCATCAAAGATGTATTACATATCCCTGGTTTAGCTAGGAATTTAATTTTTGTATAAAAAATGAATGATTCAAGGGTGCATGTTATTTTTGAGAAAAGTGGTTGCAAGTTGAGCAGAGGAAGTTTGGTGTTAGCTAGAAGCACTAGGTGTGGCACCTTGTTTAGGCTCGAAGCATCTACATTTTGTAACTTTGTTAATATGACTAATAACTATATATCCTGAAATTTGTGGCACCATAGAATGGGCCACATAGGTGAGAAGAGTCCCAAAACCCTCATAAATAAAAATATGGTTGATGGTTTCTGTAATGCCCACCTCTACCTCGACACATAAAAGTGGGCAAACACACAAGCTGAACTACAAAATTTTTCTTGGATTAAAGTTGGATTAGATAAAATTTAATTAAATTCACATAGTCTCCTATGGAATTCTTACATCACTCGACATAACGTCGAAGGGAATAGCACACAAAGTTAATTCCCACAATTATTACATAGATACATTGAGGCATTGTAGCCTTTTCACAAATTAAATATTACCTATGACAAACCTCACTTTGTTAAACATGTGATCAAGTTCAACTAGGGAAAGATAAAATTGTTTAAATGACAAAATCTTAATCAAACTTTAGCGGATAAAGTTACATAAATAAAAGTCAAGAATATAACATTGAAAATCACTAATAAAAAGTTAAATTTAAGAGAATTAACATTTTGGAAATTGAAACTTATCATTCAAAAATAATTTATCCAAGAGAAATTCAAATAAATAAAATTCAACCATCACACATACACATGACCACATAAGCCTCAATTCCATTTTACAGATTAGGCTTGGGTAAATAGGGTATAAACAACATAGATTCTTTGGAAATATGTGAATTTTTTTTCCATCACCATCCACCTACACACTCGAGTTTTGAATATCAACATATCATTAAAAAAAAATAGCTAAAGCAACATTTAGAATAAACATTCATGTACAAAATTAAACTATTCTGATCCACATCATTTTCTAACAAATATCAAATTAATTGACATCTCAATTTTAATTTTAATATGCATTCATAGATTCATAATACCATCTTTAAAAGTCATATCAAATTACTCAAGCATATAAATAGTAAAATTCTAATATTTCAATTACCCATGTCAATATACATATTAATCACACACTCAAAATGACTCATGTACATGATATGTTACGAAAATGTGTGTTGTACACCTTGCATAATAATGATATACCTTATTTATATAAAATAAATATTTATTTTTGGTGCATCTTAATTGATGTGTTTAGCCACATTAAATATTTATTTGGGTGCCACTTCTAAGATTTGTATGTAACATTAGGTTAGTTATTTTGTGTGGGAGACATAGAATAATTAATTGAGAAATTATTTAATATTGGGCATAAAGTGAAAACTTAGTTGCAAATATTAAATGAGGGGTCAATGGTTTTGTGTATCCATGGTTTTGGAACACATGGTTTTCCCTATACTATATCTTGTATTTATGTGAGCTTGATTCTATAAAGCAAGAACATGGTTAGTCATTGGGGTTGGTTGGTTGGTTGTTTGGATGTAGGTTGTCATTGTATTGGGTTTCTCTTGTAAGTGTTGTTACCTATTTGTGCACCTCAGCCCAAACAGGCAAAGCTAGGACAACACTATATATTTTTTACCATGAAGAGGGAGGTACATATAAATGATTGCTACAAGATACTAAAGGACATCCTAAATCAATGATGAAGATAGCAGTCATGATGGAAGTGTATAAAGAAGCAGAAAAAAGGAGAGATAGATCACTGCAACACATACATACACCTAGATCAGGTGTCTAACACATGAAGAAAGTAGGAAGAGTAGTGCAGGGTAAGAACTCACTGTCGGCTTTAGAAAGACTACTACCTAGGTAGGAGGCCATTCCAGTCATCATCTCTACCAGAATCATGCATCAACTCATTAAGAGTTGCTACAGGGTTGAGATAGAGATGGGAAGGACACCCTATAGGAGCAGGAGACATTCAAGAGTAGACAAGAGGATAAAGTAAGATACAAGTTTCAGATTGCTTCAATTTTATTCATTACAGCTTGTTTAAGTTCCAGATGATAAAGGTACATAGTTTGTTGAATTCACTTATGATTATAAGCAATTGTAAATTAAGAAATAAATTTTAGATGTACTTTCCTTATGCAATTGATAATTTTACAAAAGAAGAACAACACACAAGTCATTGAACAAAAAAACTGCTTATATTCTCAAGGAAATTGTGTTCAAAGTTCCCACACAAGCAGTGGGAATTGACTATAAATGATGAAATGAAAAGAACAAATATACATCTGAAACAAGAAACATAGAAAAGAGAAGGGGATCCATCATTGCCTATGATGATAAATCCCCCACTTGTAGCTGCACCATCTTCAAGTTCTCTAGTTTTGCCTCCAGAACCAACTGCAAGAAGAAGAAATGAAGGTTAGATCTCAGGATATTGTTCACTTATATATGTAAGAAAATCAAATGTACATGTTCCCTTTTCAAAAGCATCAAACAAGAAATGAAAGAGATAAAGAACCATCCAGATGCAAACATATAGCCACAAGAAGATGCAAAAAATGAAGACCACATAAGCAGAAGAGAGGCTCTTTGCCTCTATTTTTTCTCTAACTTTTGTTCTGAGTGTGCAAGTATGTGAACATGCATCATTATAAGAAGCCTTGTCAAGCCTCTGATAGGTCTAATATAGATTATAAGGACAACAGGTGATGATGAAACCATGCAAAAGAGGATGAACAACCCTATTGACTATTTTCAAGCTACAAGACAATCATCATGCTACAAGAATAGTCATAACCACCATGAGAAGAGACAATCAAAATACATATATAACTTCCATAGGAAGACTATTCCAAATAAAGTATGACATTCATGGAGGCAACAAGGAGTAGTCATCAACTGCTACAGGAGGACAATCATGAGCTTCAGGAACATCGAAGATCTCCATGGACAACAAAGTGTGTGGAAGGTTGATAAGTGTTGTATAGGTTCCTTGAGGTCTATCAAAGATAAAGAGATTGATATGCAAACACTATAAGCATGCATGACTAAAGGTGAAGCAACTACAGTATGCAAAGAAAAAACAAAATAGTCATGAGAAAAGCATAATGCAAACAAAGAGCAGTCCCTCAGTAAGAGCTAAGGATCTACAGAAATAGAGTCAAAAATAGGGTCAAGCTTTGCAAGGGTTTGATTTTTTGTTGTCAGTTTGTATGAGGGGTATATAAAGGTTTCAACAGAATAGTGGTGCAAAAGAGATATTGGGCACAATATATTTGACCATAGTGAAAGTTTGAATAGTATCATGACAGACCGAGAGCAAAAACAAGTCCACAGTCCCTCATCATGTGGTATAAAACCCTCATATGCCATGGAAAAACACTAGAGGAATAAAGAAACAGCTTGGAGAGTTTATTCAAAGAGAGCAACCAAGGTTTTAATGCATAGTTTCAATCCCCTGAAGAGCCATAGAGAAAGTAGATAAATAGAAGTATCTTACAGTTTTCCTCAACAAAGAAAGAAAAGGAAGTATTTCACAGTTGTATCTTGAGGAAGTATTTCACAGTTGTATCTTGAGACTAAAGAACAATAGATGGAAGAGATCACCATACATAGCCAAAGGAAGCAAAAAATAAAATCATAAAGCCAAGTTCTTTCACTGTTTTCTTAGGAAAACTAGAGAAGTAGAGCAGAAGAAAGAGAAAATGTTTACCAGTTGCAGAGAGATCTAGTGAAGGAGTAGCAAGTTCCATGGCGGTGCCCTCTCACAAGAAGTAGAGCAAAAAGAGTGAAAAACCAAATGATGCTCAGCTAGGGTTTGAAAACCTTTTTGTCAAAAGTATGATGCCCTAAATTTTGGTCAAACACCAATCAAAGAGACTTCTAAAGTCTCCCTTTTTTGATAAATCAAATGAAATAACATCATAGCCCATGGTGAAACACTTTTCTAGTGTTTTAGGAGTTAGCAGGAACCATCATGAGCTCGTGGATAAGCATTTGAGAAGTATTTCAATGTCAAGGTTAAACATCATTAGCCCTTTTCCTCTTTGAATGGTCAAAATACCACTATAATATATTTTAACAAATATTAAGGTAAATAATTACTCAAGTTACCTTAATACTTGTTAAATATGAAATCATATTGTAATTTATGCTAACACTTATTAAAGTAAGTCAATAACTATAATTACCTTAATATTTGTTAAAATAAACTTATGATTGCCTTCAAATCATGCAAAGAAGAGATAAAAGACCGAGTCAAAAGGTGGTGAAAGGGCATGTAAAGGGGAGATGTTTTGCAGTTTACTTGGACTTTTTAGTCAAACTATAACATTTTTAGAGGTCCAGTTGTTCAAGTGGCAAGATGAGGGGAGTTCAAAGCTAAAATCACTCAAGATGGAGTAGTTTTGAACCCTCAAATGTAGGCTTTTTTCCTTGCTTGCCCAACAACTGGGAGTTACTGATTTGATTCAAGGATCCTTTTCCAACCACCTCATACATCAGGAGGGGAGCTGAGTTCTAGTGGAGTTGACTTCCCGATTGTTTGGAGAGAGATTTTGGTAGTAAAAGAGAAAGCTCTGGATGTTTTCTTTTCTAAGTTCTTGCTTGTTTTCCTTTGCACACAACAAAGAAAACTTCTGTATTGTAACTCATTTACCAGTATTTTTAGATACAGCAGCAGCATTATTTACAACATTTTTCAGATATTCTTGTAAGGTACTCTTATTATTTCTCAATAAATCAATGTGTTACTTTATGAGATACATGTGTTATGTGTTTGATTGAATGATTCTGATAATGAGTTTGTTTGTGATTTTAAACAAATCCTCTTAAATTTTTGTCTCATTCCTTGAAACTTAATACATAAAGCAATTGATTCATATAGGTTGTAGGTTGAGTTAGTCATTTTCTCAACTCTTTAGTTGTGAAAGCTTTAGTTTTCCTTTAGAGAAGTAGAAAAGATTCTAGCCTTCCTATGAAATATTAATGTATGATTATTGTTCAAGCTGAGTTGTGTAACTAGGTCCTTTTGAGAGAAAACTATGAATCAAGATAGCAAGGATAGAACTTATAAAATTGGTGCATCACCTCCTAGGATCTAGTTTTTCAGTTTCATAGCAATCCTTTTATCCCTTTTCCTTCCAAATACTCAAGATTCAAGAGATTCATCAGGGAACTAGCCCTCTTTGGAGGTTCACCTTCACCATAGACAACCCACAGTGTGAAGGTGATCCCATGTTTCATATGATTTTTGAGCTTTAGGCTTGACAAGGGTGCAATCCTCATGACAACAATTTTTGGCACACCCAGTGGGACTATGAATTGAGATTCAAGACACTAAACAACATATTTTCATTGTTGTTTTGGTATGTACAGTAGCAATTTCTACATTTTGAAGTGATATAAAACATAACTAGTGACTCTACAAGATCAAACCTACTAGTTCCAGTAGTACAAGTGCTCAAAGAATACCAAAGATCTATTTTGGTGATTTTCATGCTATTTTCCTTCATGAGAATCCTTCAAATCACTTGGTGACTCTACTAGTATGTACAAAATTTTCTAAAGTAGTCCTGGTTTTCTTGTTTTAGGGAAAGTTTTCATGAAATCCCAACTCATTTGAATATTCTAGCATGGAAAACTATCAAGGAAAGTATGTTTCTTTAACTCCTTTTTCGAAAAAATGCAGTTTTAGAGCCTTCTCAATACCCATATTAGACTGAAAAGGCTACTGGTTTCATCTCAAAGAACCATGTAATAGAAGGATATCAACATGCTCATCATGCTTACCTCCCACCCACCCTTGCTTAGCCTTCTTAGTAGCCTATCCATGCCTATAATCAGCCTCATGAAGGCTATTTAATCCTCACCAACATGCTTATCCTCCTAGCCAACCTTAGGATGTTGAGAACATGAGCATTTGAGATATTATGTTAGATTTTCAAAAACAGTTGGATGCTATTGAAAGAGAATGTGAGTATAACATGCAACAGGAAGAACCTGCTTATCAAGCCTATCTCCAATAGCAGGAAATGGAGGCACAAGTAAGGTATGAAGAAGAATGTTTTACTAAACAAGTTGTAGAAAAAGAGGAACAAATGAGGCAAGTGTTTGTACAAATCGAAAGGATGGAATCTCAGTCAATATCCTCTGTTCCTAGCTTCATAAAAAATTATCGTACAACCATGGGTCAGTGATGCAGGAGCATCCAGAGGTGTAAGGGCAATCTTGCATCATCCAAAAAGAAGCTAATTCAAAACCATTGTAGTTGTTCTCATTTCTTCCCATAATATCTAGAATAATAATGTAGGACTTTCAGTTTTTCCAAAACTACTAAAAATAGCGACCTACCTATTTAGGAAAGTGTACCTGCTATTTTTAGAAAGTTTGCATTTAGGCACGTAATGAAGCAAAAACTTCTAGAAAGTTACATAATGGAAATATAAGACCTTTGGCGAAGGAATCAGGCAAAGATCATTTATGAGCTAAAAGATATTAAAGTTTTTATTTTCTGAAAAGCCCTTGAAAATTTACGGAACGAGATATGAGGCACTAAAACTTCTCATAACATCTCAAAAAGTTGATGAAAATCTATTTATGGATTTTCATCATGATAGTTCACATCGTGAGCTTTTCGGTGCTTAAAACGGTTCGTCAATCGGACACTCGGATCAAAAGTTATGCTTCCCGAAAGTTGACCTACTTTTGGAGGGAGTTGCAAATTTTGAAATTTAGCTGGAGGCCACCAAAAAGTGCTATTTATGACTATTTTGGGAACCCTGGGCAGTAGTAGAATTAAGGGGGGCCAGTGTAGAGTCTAGAATAGGGGGGAAAATAGAAACCCTAGCTGATTTGGGGTTACAGAAGGCTGAAGATTCTAGAGTCTTGAGGTTGGGAAAGCTGTAATGTGTTGCAACCAGTAGAGGATTCATCCTCTGATTGTAATTGAGCTTCTATAATGTAATGAGTTGCCCAATTCAATAAAAGAAAGTTCTATTTGTTGTGTTTAATATTTGTTATTGTGTGTTTTGTGATTTACCCCCTTCATCAGTCAACCCTTAAAAGAGGAGGTTTCAGGGTTCAAAATCCCAAGTGTCAATGAGGGAAAGCTTTCTGAATCAACAAGTACCCTCATTTTAAGATTCCAAGTTTTAAAGATTCAAGTCTTTTCCAAGAGCCCTTAGAAGTACAAAATCAGTCTATGATCTATCAAGAGCAGCCCATTCAAAAGCCTATTCTTCCTCATGCATGTGTAGAGGATGTCAGTTCATGCTTGACACTGAATCCTTTACATTTTGATTCATTTGATGCTATTCATGAGATTAATGAAAGAAGATTGCAAAGGTTACAAGGTGAAAATCTTCAGTTGCAAAGACAACTTGTACAAGGTTCATTGAACAAGAAATCAAATGAAGAGGAAGATTTAGTCTCTTTGTTTGATCAGCTACCTAGTTTTGTTGACAAGGATGAGGAGAACATGCCAATGTTCACCTTACCAGTTGATTTGGAGCAACAAGAAGACATTAGAGAACATGATGTGTTACTTGTTCATGAAGACAAGAATGAGGATGAAGCCTCGATCCATATAGAAGAACAAAAGGATAGCCCTATTTTAGAAGCTAGTGAGATTGCTTTGCATGAAGATATCTGTTAGGATGGGCAAGTAACCAAATCAGAACTTATGCTTCAAAAGGATGATCCTGATGCTTCATCAAGCCTTCAAGAAGGCTACTATGAATCTAAGGTGAGTGCTCTTGTACAAAAAAGTAAAGAAGATCTTGAAGATGATTCTTTTTGGGATGAATTAGAGGTTTTTTTGTGCAAATTTAGATGTGAAACCAACATCTCAGGAAGAAGAAGTTCATAAACAACAAGACCATCAAGTGGAAATAACTTTTTTACCAAAGGTTTCTGATCAACAGGATGATAGAACAATAGAATGTAAACATCCAACCAGCACTGTATGTTTGAGAATGGGTTTGTCAAGAGGATGTCCTATTTGACATTTAATCCAGTTGGAAAGCAACAAGGAGAAGCCATTACCTATCATGCTCATTTCAAGGTATGAAGATGAGCAACAGGAAGAAAAGAGTCAACTCACTTGTCCACCTGAAAGAAGTTTTTTCATTCAAAACAAGTGGGTATGTGTTTTTGATCTCTTTCTTGAAGAGGTATTACATAAGTTTATTGGATATTGTTGATCATGATGTTAGTCACAAACAAACATAGAATAAAAGTTACACAACAACCTTTACTCATCTTGAAAGATATGATGAATTCAAAGAATTCATGATCCCAAGTCTTTGTGGATTAGTTCTTAATCAGTTGACGTTACTTAGTGGTTGATGTGTGTTGCTGTTTTCCATTCAGAGGCCTTACGTTAGTTTATTCAATACATTCAGTTCATGTAGAGGTGCTACATAGAAAGGTCATTCCACAAAGTTATTTCTTCAAATAGTGTGTCTATACTTGAATCTTTGCATGATATTTATCAATTGTACATGCTTTAACTTCAAATATGCTATGAATTTTCAATTGTCTATGAGATGTCAGCATATTTCATATCATTTACTTCTGATTATCTGTTATTTGCAATTGTGATGGTGAATTTCTGAAATTGAAAGAAATTAAAATAATGCTTCAAATTATGATGAATCTTTAGCTATTGAGCCACATACACACTTGATATAGTCATGAGAAGGAAGAAATCAAACCATATTTTCACCAGGATGTTCCACAACTAGATACAGATGATGCAAACTTCAAAGGATGAGGAATGAAGACAATATATGCAGAATGATGAACACTCCAAGGGACGCAGCAAATCAAAGCATATATCAAGAACTCATACACAGACTACTTAGGAATTATGATGATTTGTAATCAAAATGGTCTTCTCTTTCATTAAGTATGCAAAAATATCTATGCTTACAACAACTTTGAAATAGGCACTAATATTTCAGTAAACAAATTTCAATTAAGCTTCCTAATGTTTAAAATAAAGCATCCCTACACCTTTTATAGAATAAGGTGAGGGAGTGGTTACAAATGACCTACGGTTAAGATTTATCAATTAAGATCAATGGTGGATATTTCTTTCCTTTGACTTGGTCAACTTTTCCTGTAGCACAGGTTGCCAGCTGGCAACCATCTAGGTAACTTATTTTCTTTTAAGTACCTGATGCATTTGTTTCCTTTGTGGTGCATCTTCATTTACTCCTCAGGTTCTTCTTCTTCATCATGACCATCACTTTCTATGTCTTCATCACCCTGATGAATATCCTCCTGTATATGGACCTTTAATGTTGTCCTGATATTTTCATATGCTTCTACTATCTTATCAACTTCTCTGCCATCCTGAGTTTTAGCTTTGGCAATGGTGTGCTTGTGGGCTTGATATTTATCTCTGAGGACTTCTAACTTACCCTTCTTGCTCCTCAATGTGTCATTATAGTTCTCCACTTTGACTTTGATCCTCATGATCCTGTTCATTACTTCTTTCATCAGGTGGGTGAGAGGATCATCAGCCATCGGCTAGAAGTTATCATGCAGAGCTTTTATGGCAAAGTCTGTATCTTGGTTTTCAATTTTTCCCTCTACTTTTCTGTCTAGGGCTTCCAGGACTTCTTCTTTGTAGGACATCATGTTGTACAGCTTCGCACTAATATCTCTTAGTGTACTGCTGCACTTCTTCAATACATCACATTCAAACCTGATGTCTTTATACCAAATATCCACTAGCATGGCAGTGTTATTATTCAATACCTGATTATTTATCAGGATCTGAGGATTAATCCTCTTTATTTCAGTCAGAGTACTCAAGGCTTTCTCTAACTAGAATGATCTTCTTCTGGCCTCATTCTATAACTTAACAACCTTCTTCTTGGAGATACTCAAAGAATTCCACCTCTGCAAAGAGGCTCCCACTACTTCCTTAGATCTCATGAGTGCTGGCAGCATCCACTTTCTCATGATCACTGACTCATGCTTCATAAGGTCTAATTTATTAACCTCCTTTTGAGAAATTGTAGTCAATGGGACCGCCTGATCTGATGATGTATTGTCAGGGCTAATCAACCCTTTTATGTATGAATGCAGCTGAGCAATGTGCTCTTTATGCTGCTTATTCTTCTCCTTTTCTTTCTTCACCCTTTGGGTTAAAGAATCAATTATATATTTCCCTTCCTGACCCTCCTTGTCTTCATTGGCAAACCCTAAGTCAACTGTAGTGATCTAGAATTCTTCCAGGGTGATCTTGCCTTTCTCTTTTTCAACAGTGTGAAGTACTACTTGGGTGGTCCTTCTGCCCGTAGCATGATCTCTTTTATTTGCAAATGTTAATCTAGCTTTCCTCTTAGGCTTCATGATGGTTTTTGAAAACAATTTTAAACATCAAATTTTTAAATCTCAAAACCTGATTCTGTACTGATTGCTTTCTCAAGCCATTGAGGTACTTGATCTCTGGATCCTTGTCATTTATCATCATCATCATGTCCACCCTGATCTCTAGTATTTGTATCTGTTATCAGTGAAGAGGGTGATGTCTTGATTTCCTCCCCATGATGTTCTTCATGAGGGTGATCTTGTTCTATTTCCTCATCCTTCTCCTGAGGAGTTTCTTCTTGCAGTGGAGGATCTTGCAGTGCATCTACATGATGATCCTGTATTTGATCTTGCACTTCATCTTCTTTTGTTTCATCCACCTTGGTAATTTCCTCATCCTGAGGTATATTTGTATCCATGGATATCATTGTGTCTGAACTAGGTGCATCTACTTGATCCAGGATCACATTCTGCTCCGCACCTGATGTATCTACCTCCTAATTCTTTAGGGCATCATGACCTGAGGTTTCTTTATCACCTGAGGTTTCCTAAGTTTGGATGGCATCATCTCCTGATGTGTCTTTATCATTCCTGCCATTTTGCTAGACTTCAACTATTTTGGGCTCATCAGATATATCCTGTTGTTGTTGGCCCATATCTGGAGTATGATTCTCCACTTCTGTCAACTTGACTTCCTCAATATTTTTTGCTTTATCAGGTGCACTTGCTTGAGGTTTAGGACTTACATCCTCCCTGTATGTTAGGTCTATTACTGCAGGGTTGGTTACCTGATCGACTAACTTATCAAGCTTGATTTATTGGACTACCCTCTTTGGGCTATTTTCTTTTTCTTCCTGCCCTACTTGCTTCAACTCTTCTAATATCACCCCCTGTACTGATGGGGTTCCATGTGGGATCATGCGAGTGTTAGAAGCAAGGGTTTCCATCTATTGAGAAGCTACATTTTGTGCCACCTCATCATCTGACAGGTCCACAGTTTCCTCTAATGAGAAAGGACCACCTTGACTTTCTCTAATGGCTTCTTTTGCTTGCTCTTCAACTTTCTCAATCTTAAACTGAATGATGGTAGGAAGTGGCACATCATTTTACAATTCTTTTCTGAACACTTCACTACCAGATCCCCTTAATATTACAGGGTCATGTCTTATCTCACCCCTCATAGATGTTCTCTTTTTTTTAGGTGTTGACATCACCAGGGGTGCCTTCCTATTTCTTGTGACTATCATGGGGTCATCTTCTGCAGCCTCTTCTTCAATAATAATATCCTTTTCCACACTCTGTTGTGAGATTTGGCCCATATCTTGTATTTCTATAGTATCTATAGCCAGCCTCAGGATCTTTTTGGTCTTTTGTTTATCTGCTAGAGGTGGTACAGATGAGGCTGATGCCTGTCCTGATGCTAATGCATCTTCAGCTAGTATATCAATTCTTTCAATTATTACCCCCTTAGGTTCATTATCAGTCTTCTTTTTTCTTCTAGGGGGTCCTTTTCTTTGTTTCTGAGCAGGCAGTCTACCTCCATTAGATTTTCTCTTCTCTCCCAGAAAGTCATCATATTCCTCATCAGGAATCTCCTGTCTTTTCCTCTTGTTATCTACAATGATGGCCATCCATTTCTTCTTCAGTATAATTATTTGTTTATCCACCCATGACTGGGTCAACTGCAACACTCCACCTGTAAATTGATCTAATGAAATGTCTTCAGGCTGTGTTAGGTTAGGGGCTGAAATGGTGTCATTATACACCTTATTATCCTCATATTCATTGGACATGGTCTTTCCATCATCTTTCTTCAGTTGTACAGGCACTGAGATGATATCAAAGGTCCTTATCTAATTTAGGGTGAGTCTTTGATATTTTCTTCTTCTGACCTCAGCCTCATCCTCACAGTCAATCCAGAAATCCTCTATGTGCTTCTGATGTATGGGCTTCCCCATTATCTTATGCATTCTACCATAAGGATCATATGATCTAGCCAATGGAAGTGGCTATAAGTTCATCAAGTTCAGACCCGCTATGGCCTTCTTTATGCTTTCAAAATCAGGGAAGATATACCACCCTATAGTTACTGGAAATAATACTGGAAGTATTTTCTTGTTTTCTTTGTATGCATCTAGTATAGTTGATATCTGTCTCAAAAACTCCATCAGGACTACCCCATCAGTAGGGTACCTAGGCAACATTAGTGGCTGTCCTTCAAAAACTTCTATCCTGATATAAGAAAATGTGACAAACTAAATGAACCAAGCACCATGCTTGTATATAACTTCCTGAGCTTCCATGCTCAGTCTTTTGGTTCTATCCTTCTCCATTGGTCTGACCAGATGCATAGAAAATGCATCATTCACTAATTTGTAGTCATGGAGATCATTTTTTCTCTACAACTGAGGATAATTGTCCCATATATGGGCATCATTAATACTGCCACGAATCTTTCCAACTATGGTCAGTGCATCAAATGTACCTTTGTAAGGACATGAGTATACAACATATGAAGTCATGTAAAATGAACACTCCAGGCCCCCTATGTTCATCATCTACTCATCTAAAGCATCACTAATGATCTTAGCCTATAATGGCTTGTTGTATGTATAAAGGCACATCATGATGACTCCATACATCTAATCCTTGAAACTTCCAGAAGTAGGCTGGCCTGTCATCCTGATGAGCAGGGCAATCATATACTGATACTCATCATTAAAATCAAATTTGTACAAATGCACTGGTAGTTTGGCAGAGGCATTGTAAGTGTTGTTCTTTGATCTCCACTGGTATATCCTCTTTCTTGCAGTCTTCTTATTATTTTCATATTCAATCTCCAGTTTTTTCAGATCCATACTAACTACTTTCTTTCCAACAGGGAGATTGAATGTAGATGTAATTCCTTTTACTGTCAAATCTGCATAAACCCTACCATTCTTTTCCACCTGCCTTGTCTTAGGGTTGTAATTTCTTGCACACTCTATTATCAATTTAGGAGTTTCCATGGAATAGGGAAATCCATCCGCATACCACATTCCTAATACAAATATGTTTTCTAGTAGGGTACTATCTTTATCATTAGCCATCTTGGATGACCATGCCGCCAAATCCATGATTCCTTGATGAGTATCTCTGATGACACCATACTTGAACTATACTCCCTCAGGTTGGGCAAACATAGGCTTAAGAAATTCAGACTCAGACCGGTTCCTCCTGACGTCTGCCATGGATTCCTATAATGAACACAACTGGTCTTACCATTTGATTCATATACATGCATACAACATTATACGTTTGCCACATCATGCCTATTATACTTATCAATTTCCATTTCATCATGATGTGCACACTTATAGTTTCAAACTACTGGAAAAAGTATACTACCTGGACATGCAAAAAACAACAACATGAGGGTTTTTTGATTACTACTTACCTGATAACGCTTATCTCCTGGATTAGGCTAATAATTATGGAAGAGGGGCTCAGATACCGGTGATAATCATGTGTTCTGTTCAGCTGCAAGCTATTAGTCTATCCACAGGTAGCTCATACGAGGGTTTGAATGTCCGCTCTATAAATTCTAGTTTCTTCGCAAGGTAAATGCAAACTGACCCTGGAAATTCACTTTTAACCTCATTCTTAGGGTAGGATTAGGTCAAAAATGGGTTAAATCAATTAAAACCATTGATCTCCTACAATGAATCTACAGATGTTGCCAGGTGTTTGGATCGTGTTCGTAATCGGCGGGAATCCACCTACTGCATTTATGGTCATTAAATGTTACGAGGCAAGAGGAGGGGGGTGATCTTCATAAGATCAGGTGATATTAGAAATATGACCTCCTCGGTGTCATATGACGTTTTGCCTTTGAGCAGGAAAACTGATGTTAAAGAATCGGGTGATGTTGAGAATATTAGGTGATGTTCTTAAAATCAAGTGATATTCAAAATGTGACCCTCAAAACTAAAGTGACCCCTTCTTCGAAAGATCAAGATGATGTCACCGGCATATTATTTAAAAGGGTGATCGCTGGAAACATACCTCCACAAAGTAAAAAGGATGATGACATCATCATCAGGGTGATTTTCTTTGTTCATCGGGATTGGATGATGTCATCGGCATATTGGCACTGGGGTGATATTTTGCAATAGGGTGATATTTGAAATATCAGGTGATATTCAAAATGTTAGGTGATATTCAAAATATGACCCCCGCAAAATATATGAGGCTACTTGACGGCTAAATACCATTATCACGTAAAATTGACATCCAGAGTTTCAGACCAAATGATTATCAGGTGATAAAATTGGATCGAGGTGATCTTAGCTAAGATGGCTAATGTTAAGAAATATGATCCCTGCCCAGAATATCAGGTTTGACTAGAACTTTGACTTGTCATAACTTTCTCTCCCTAAGGAATATCAAGGTGATCCAAAAGGCAAACCTGCATGAAATTTTGTACTCTTTCCAACCATGAGGTTATTGATATGAAATATTAACTTTGACAAACTAACCTCATCGTGATGACTTACCCATCTCACTTATGTAGGGTCACCTGCATGACTTACTTTTACCAAACCACCGAAAAGTAGAAAAACACAAGAACAAGCTAAGAAAAAAGTTGGGTCCCTATTTTGTGAAGTCAAAATGGGGCGTGTTGTGTAACCACACAACAACTTGCCACCAAAGAAAACAACAAAATTCCAATGATTCAAGTGAGGTGATCACATTCATATAGAGTATTCTAACTCTTTCTAAGTATACTCTTTCTAAGTATACGCATCATAATCTTTCTATATGATAAAGTTTTCATCATGGCAACAATGCTAACAAAGGATCAAGTGTGTGTAAATGATTAATTATCCTCATCTTGAAAGCAAGTTGAAAACATGAGTAACTCATGTTAAGCTACATAGTTTGGGAGCATCCCTCATAGCCAACCTGGATAGAGCCTTGCTGCCAGCATGCGTCCATAGCCCCGACAAGGTTATCTATACAATCTCCCTAAGTAGAGCCCCACTGCTAGCAGGCATCTATAGCCCTAGTAGAGTTATTTAGATGGCCTAATTTATTTCTTTTCTAATTTTTCAATATTTTATATTTTGTAAATCTGATGTCATCATGTAAGCTTAGTATGCAAGGTATAGTCACTTACTTATTTAGGTTAGAGATTGTATTGGTAGCAAGGGAGTCCCTTTAAATTTTTCACTTAACACCTATACTTGTGTGTTCAACAAACCCAAGGCTGTTATGTGAGTCATTGTGAAAGAATCACTTTGTTCAAGAAAAGGAACCCTGATGAAAAAAATATCACAGACCTGATCATAAGTACTCAGAATAAGTCATAACCTATATATAAACTTGTTCTCATCACTTGATTCCTAATAATTTAATTATTTTCTAAGGTGATGAGTTGCATCATCTTGACTAACCAAAACAAAACTCAACAAGAAAACAAAACAAAAACCAAAACAAAACTATACAAACAACTATACAAATATACACTATGATACACATGACTATCATGAAGCTCACTTAGGCTTGGAAATAATGTTTAAGGAATTGTCCATTAACTGGTAATGGAACATCCTCCCCTGTCCAATTTTTAAGCCTGTAAGTGCTATCTCCTAATATTTCAAAAATTTGGAAGGGACCTATCCAGAGTTTGTCAAACTTACCATGATCTCCCTTCCTCTCATGTGCTTTGTCCCACATCAGGACTAGATCTGAAATTCTGAAGGCCTTAACCCTCACTCTTTTGTCAAACCAACGTTTGACAACAACTTGATGTTTGGAAAATTGATCAATTTCCTGACTTCTTTTCTCTTCTAGGTGCATCAATTGAAGCAACCTGACCTCTTGGTTATTGTCTATGCCAAGGTATTCTTGTGCAAACTGTAGTGTAGGAATCTTTAGGTTAACAGGGAGGATGGGATCCACCCCATATACTAAGTGAAAAGGTGAGTTTCCTAATGCAACCTTATTCCTGGTTCTATCTACCCATAAGGAATATTTCAGTAGGGTGTTCCACTCCCTAGGGTTCTTTTCTATCAACTTTTTTATGATGTTCAACAAATTTTTATTGGTGAATTCTGCTAATCCATTCCCTTGGGGATAGTAGTTTGAGGAGAATTTCAATATGATCCCATAGTCAAAAGCCCAGCTTGATAATCTTGTTGAGGCAAAAGCAGACCCATTGTCACATACCAGAGCATAGGGAACTCCATACCTGGTGACTATATTACTTTCCAGAAACCTGATGATATCTTCAGCATTGCAGGTCTTGTTGTTGACAACTTCGATCCACCTAGTACAATAGTCAGTAATAGTTAAAACATACCTGTGGCCTAAAGATGATGGAGGATTAATTGGTCCTATGAAGTCCATTCCCCATTGAGCAAATGGGCGCATCTCCATCACTGGATGCAAAGGTTGAGCAACATATCTCTCTCTATTGGCAGCAACCTAACACATGTGACAGCATTTAATATGTTTAGCAGTATCCTTGAAAATTGTGGGCCAGTAGTATCCTGCTCTGAGGATAGCATGAGCAGTGGCCAAAGATGACCCATGGGTAGTCCCAAACTTGTCATGTAGTTCTGCTAACACCTTGTCTACTTCTGGCCTCTCTAGGCATCTTAGGTATATCCCCTCATAATTTTTCTTAAAAAGGATTCCTCCTTTCATCATATACTTCTGTGACCTTATTTTTAGGGCTCTCCTTTGTGAGGCTTGCAGTCTTAGAGGACATCTTCTGGTGATCAGGATGTGCCTGATGTCTGAGTACCATTCTCCATTATCTTTTGCATTAATAACATACTGCTAACTCATGATATTGGGATCAATCTCTGATATCATCTGGCTTAATGCCTGTCCTCTTACTAGCTTCATGGGTGTAATGTCCACGTCATATTCTTGTAGGACTGTGATCCATTTAGTCCTTTTCTCACCTGGCTTGCTCTGCATTAATAACATCTTGACAAATGCATCAAGTACCACATCAATCACTTTAGTCCTTAGGATATAGTGCCTAAACTTCTTTACTACTTGAACCAAAGCAAGTGCCTGCCTTTCAACATCCATGTATCTTAGTTCAGAATCTTTGAAAGGGCAGCTCATGAAAGCTATGGGCTTCTCCTCCTTTTCTTTATTTCTCTGTGTCAGCACAGCTGGAGAGGTATGTTTTGAAGCAAATGAATAAATGTAAAAGTCCCTGGTGTAATCTGGACTGATCAGAACTGGAGCATCAGATATAGCTTTTTTAATATCTTCAAAAGATGCTCTAGCCTCTAGTGTCCACTCAATTTTAGCATCCTTCTTGAGCATGGTGTTTAAGGGTTTGACTATCTCTACAAAGCTAGTGATAAATTTTCTAACAAAATTAATCTTACCAATGTAAGATTTGAGCTCATTTTTGCTTCTAGGAAGCTATATTTTCATGATGGATTCCACCCTGTCAAGATCAATGATAATTCCATTTTCAGTTATTAGGTGGCCTAGTAATTTTCCTGTTGTTACCCCAAATATGCATTTCTTGGGGTTCAGGGATATCCCATATTGTTCACATTTTTTAAGCACAATTATGAGATCTTCTACATGGCTTCCTCTATCTTTAGAGAACATTGTTAAGTCATCCATGTATATGACTATGCATTTTTCAATTAAGCCTCTGAAGGCTATGTCCATTGCTCACTATAATGTTTCTCCAACATTGATTAACCCAAACGACATGCACCTGTAAGCGAATATCCCCCACTTTGTGGTGAAGGTAGTTTTCAATCTGTCAATTTTGTCCGCCATCACCTAGTTATAGCCGGAGAAACCATCCAGAAATAACATCATTTTGGCACTGTTAACAATTTGTAGGACCTCATCCAAGGAAGTTAAAGGATAATTATCCTTCTCAGAAGCTCTGTTTAATTTCCTGAAGTCCACACATAATCTGATGTCATCATTTTTCTTCCTTACTGGGACCAAGTTTGCTACCCAAGTGGAGTGTCTGACAGGAAATATGATCCTAGCATTTAGTAGTTTCTTAACCTCTTCAAAAATAATAGGTTCTAACAAAGCATTGATACACCTTTGCTTCTGTCTAAAAGGCTTAGCATCTGGTTTCAAAACTATTGTGTGAGTGATGACTGATGTGTCATACGTTTTTAATTCATCATATGTCCAGGCAATGACATGGATGTAATCTTTGAGAGCCTGGTTTATGCCTTCCAACTCTTCTTCTGTGCAAACCTTCCCAATTAGGACATTTCTCTTATCATCATTTTGTCCAATATTAACCTGTGAATATTGTCCTCCATCATCTTTTGGAAGATCTTTTTGTTTTAGCATGTTGTCTAGATCAAATGCTCTTTCAAGCTCTATCATTCCCTTAGGAATCTTATTGCTGGGAAACTCTAAGATTTCTTCCTCTTCCCAGACATGATCCTCTACATTATTCTCATCTATGATCTACGCATCAAATATATCCCTATTGGAGATGAAATCTAGGATATACTGATCATCATCAAATACTTGGAGGTTGGTTACATTGTCAGGCACAGAAGGTACTGATACCAACTCTACTGAAAATCTTTTCAGACCAAAAATAGATAGTGGCTCCAAAGTGCTAGCAGCCTGGGCTAAAGCATCTATCCTATGATTTTGTTCTCTGGGTACATGGGTGATATTGAATGCATCAAAGTCTTCAATTAGGTCCCACACACTGTATCTATAATTGGACAGTTTTTTATAGTTGCAAGAGTAAATTCCTCTTACCTGTCTCATGACTAATTCTGAGTCTCCATAGACATGCAGAATTTTCACTTTCTTCTTAAGGGAAAACAGTATCCCATGGATTAGAACTTCATACTCTGTTACATTGTTGGTGCAGGGGAACTATAGTCTGTATACTGCCAAGTAGGATTTTCCTGATGGATCAACCAAATCTATCCCTACTCCAGCACCTTGTTTAGACTTGGATCCATCAAATCTAAGGATCCATGGCTCATCTTCAACTGAAGGCTTATCTGAGTGTTCCTTTTTCTTCACAGCTCTAGCAGCTGCACCACTTGATATCCCTTTAATTTTGGTGGTTTAATTTCTTTAGACCTCACCTTTCCTTTCTTCTGTGAAGCTGATGTCTCTTCTTTATTTCTATCACTGGAAGGAGAATTTTTTGATCTAGGCAATGTCTGCCTTTTCAAAATATGTAAACACAACGAGCAAGTAGTTTTTGAATGAGGTGCCTCATGTAACCTGCATCAGTCTTCTATTAATACCTCCTGTGGAGATATCTGCTACTGTGTCATTTTCTGAATCTCTTTTGACATAAACTCTTCAAATTTAGACATTTACTACCTCTGTCTTCATCAAATAACTCATAATCTAATTCAACTAAACAATCACTCCCTAGGGTGATTCTCTTTTTTCTTTTAACATTACTTTTGTTACATACCAGGATTTCCTCTGTCATCTGAATATGGCCCTCATCCTGTTGTATGGATTCTCTTGTTCCTATAGAAGACAAACAAATATCAGTATCACTATCACTGTCATTGTCTACAGAACTTACCACCGATGATGATGATGATGCTGATGCTTCACTGCATGCTTGTTCTAGGTCCAACATGTCTATGCATGCTTCACAAGTCTTCTCGAAATGTGCCTCATTATGAAACCTACACCAACCATTGATTAGAATATCATTAACAGGTATCTTTAATAATTTACATCATTTCATCTCTCTAGACAAGTGCATTTCAAAATTCTTAAAATGATCCACCTTGTTTTCACTTTCAGGATCACAATCAGATTCTATAACTATTTCATCATCCTGAGGGTCATCATGATGATGATGAACTTCATACATCAGGATTTCTTCTATCCTGACAGTCTGTAGCCTGATGGAGTAGACTCCAGGTTCTAAATCCACATACATGATCTCGTTAGTTTTGTTGTATTCAGTGATCATGTGCTTCATACGAGGCTCTGCATCTATTCTTATTTGATTCAGTATCCCCTTCTAGGGCAACCACATATGACTGAAATCTGTGGCCATGTATCTGTTAAGAGTTTTAGACCAATCCCTACTAAGTAGCATCCCGTATGTATCAGGTATGTCAACCACTTGAATGTCTATGTAGTACCAGATCCTGGGATCAGATGCTAGCTGCATGTGAATATGAGTTAACTCTCCTACCACACTCACCACTATTTTGTCCAATTGTGTCACTTTATTTAAGGATATAGCAGGATGTAACCCTAAGGCATTGCATATGGATAGGGGCATTACATTGGTAGATGCTCCTGAGTCTACTAAACAATTGTGGAAATTTTTATTGAACATCCTTATAGTAAGGAGGAAAGGAGGTGACTCACTTTTGTCTCTGTACAATGTCATGTGGGAGGTTTCTGCAGCTTGGACAATAGCTGGCACTTTATGTTTGACATTAGGATCTCTAGCAGCATGATCTTTGCTACCAGATTAACCTAAGGTATGACCATCTTCTCTCGAAGCAGGATCATCTAGTGATTTCATGAATGCCTTCTTGATTGCATGGGTTTTAAGCAACTCTGACAAGGATAGGCTGATTTTAATCTTTTTCATCTCATCAGCTAGATAGGTGACCAACTTGTCAGATTCATGAGGTAGACTCACAGCCTTTAGTGTTGTATTTGGTGATGCTAAGTATTGAGCATTAACCTTGGGAAATCCAAGGTTATTACTTGCATTGGGATCAAGAGGTGTATTGAAATTGTTCGGAGGCAAGAAAGTGGTCAAAGGTTGACCAGCAAGCCTATTTGTATTATTTCTCAGGTTGTAGTTATGCTTACCCTGATATTTTTGTTGATAGGCATGTACCTCCTCATATTCATTTGAAGGCTCATTTTCATCCTCAAAGGGAAAAACATAATTTGACTCAAAAGCCATGGCTAATTCCTCACATGTCAGGGTGTAATCCTGGTGAGAAGGCACTGTCTGCTGATAAGGATAATTAGTGTAACTCTCTAGCACTAAAGTAGAGTCATATCCACAAGGAACAAGTTCATTTCCTTCTACATAAGATGGATTTCCTGAAGTATTGGACACTTCAGTCTAGAAAATACTAGCAGCAATCCTAAATTAAGGATAATCTAACTCTGCATGTGCATTGGTATTATGGATCTTGCACCAATTAGTGAGGGCTACTTCTGCAAGGTTGACTCTAGTGGTCTATTTTGGTTCATTTGGAGGCTGATTGTCTAGGGGTGATGGCAAGGAACCATTATTTGGTCTAGTCTTCCACACTCTAGGCTGTCTGGGAGGATTATTGTTGCCATTATTGTTGTAATTATTGTTGTACCCCCTATCAAGATAATTAGGTCTGTCATTAGTATAGCCTCTATTCTGATTAAGCTAGCAATAGAAGTTCTGACTTCTCAGATGAGTAATCTCAGTTGTAAGTTTCCTTAACTAAGCTAATATTTCCTTAATCTCTTCTTTCTCTTCCTGAACCTTAGCCACTACATTTTTGGTCTGGGGCTTGAAAAAGAAAGATCCATTATCCTGATTAGACTGATCTGCACCCTGAGGTAATTGTGTTTGTCCAGGATACTATAATATCTGGCCATTTCCATTTGGAGGAGGCATAATACTCGGTGGAGGTATTTGCAATGGACTAGGCATCACAGCTGGAGGCATCATGGTTCCATTTGGCTGTTGTTGGGCAGGATAACTTAGATAACCTAGGAGTGTTGGAAAAGCAATGTTTGGTGTGGGAGCAAGAACTAGCTGCTGACTGACCTTGACAGCTTCTTGGAAAGCTCCTGCCAAAGTTGTTACATTAGGAAGTGGTCTCCTGATGAACATGGAAGTTAAAGGATCCAAGGCTGAATAATATATGCTCCTAGCAGCTTCATCTGCTACAACATATGGTGCAACTAACTTGGATAGCATCTTCTGGAACCTAGCGTTGAAGTTAGCAATGGGTTCTCCTTTGAATCTTTTAATCATGGCAAATAAATGATAGTTCATGGAAGGATCTATTGGTATTTTGAACCTATCAGTGAAAGCTTTCTCTAAGGCAGCCCATGAATTGACTGAACCCTAACCAAGGCTAATATACCAGTTATAAGCCTCTTCCCCTAAGGAAAATGGAAATAACCTACATACAACATCTTGATACTCAATTCTGGCCCTACAATAGGCTTCCTTGAAAGTTCTAATGTGATCATCAGCATCCTGATATGGATGTTACTTTGGACAAATTTTCTCAGGATTTTTTGGCAAAGCATGATATGTATTGAATGTCAAAGGAGATTTAGCTGCAAAGAAAGACATTGTAACTAGTGGAGGTTGAGCCTGAGGTATCACTAGTTGAGGCTGGACTTGAGGTGTGACATGTGGTTCTATAGGTGTTTGTAACCCAAGAGGAGTTATAGGAGGGCATTCAGGTGAAGCTCCTGACATACTAGGATCAAGAGAGTGATGTATGTCTACAGTTCTCAGTCTAAACCTGTTGACAGGTAATTCTTCAAAGATTCCACCAGATCAAGATTTGGTATTTGGCTTGAGAGTCAGGATTTCTTAAATTTAAGGAAAATTGGCTGGTTGACTATAAAGATCGGTTGGAATTTACCAGCAAAGGCGATATTTATGGTCAGAAAAGGTAACTGGCTAGATATTTGCAAACTATTTGCACAAACAATGTAAATATGAGGTGATATTGAGGTCTAGTGACACTTGCAACTGGATATCAGGTTTCTAAAGTAGATACCTCAAAGCTTTGACAATTTACCTGAAATAGGGCTGATCTTTGCAAATTCATGATGATTAGCTACAAAGCTTGCAATATTTATGATTAATTTTTGAAAATTTCACAAATGATTAGCATGTATCATCTCAAAACAACAAATCTCTGTGTATTAATCAAAATCTAGGGGTGTTTCAGTGTTACCTTACTATCTACATCATCAACTCAGACAAAACATACGGATGATGAGCGGGGTCCTCCTTACCTCAATTCGTGTTGCATTAGGAGCGAGGAGCCTGCAGAAAATGAATGATGACTAAAGCAATGGTGTTCTTTCTCGTTTAGCCCTCCTTCTAGCACCAATTTATGTTGATCATGATGTTAGTCACAAATAAACATAGATTAAAAGTTACACAACAACCTTTACTCATCTTGAAAGATACGATCAATTCAAAGAATTCATGATCCCAAGTCTCCGTGGATTAGTTCTTAATCAGCTGACATTACTCAGTGGTTGATGTGTGTTGCTGTTTTCCATTCAAGGGCCTTACGTTAGTTTATTTAGTACATTTAGTTCCTGTAGAGATGCTACATAGAAATGTCATTCCACACAGTTATTTCTTCAAATAGTGTGTCTATACTTGAATCTTTGCATGATATTTATCAATTGTACATGCTTTATCTTCAAATATGCTATGAATTTTCAATTGTCTACGAGATGTCAACATATTTCATATCATTTACTTCTGATTATCTGTTATTTGTAATTGTGATGGTGAATTTATGAAATTGAAAGAAATTCAAATAATGCTTCAAATTATGATGAATCTTCAGCTATTGAGCCACATACACACTTGATACAGTCATGAGAAAGAAGAAATCAAACCATATTTTCAGCAGGATGTTCCACAGCTAGATACAGATGATGCAAACTTCAAAGGATGAGGAATGAAGACAATATATGCAAACTGATGAGCACTCCAAGGGACGTAGCAAATTGAAGCATATATCAAGAATTCATACAAACTACTCAGGATTTATGATGATTTGTAATCAAAATGGTCTTCTCTTTCATTAAGTATGCAAAAATATGTATGCTTACAACAACTTTGAAATAGGCCCTGATATTTCAGCAAACAAATTTCAATTAAGCTTCTGAATGTTTAAAATAAAGCATCCCTGCACCTTTTATAGAATAAGGTGAGGGAGTGGTTACAAATGATCTACGGTCAAGATTTATCAATTAAGATCAACGGTGGATATTTCTTTCATTTGACTTGGTCAACTTTTCCTGTGGAACAGGGTGCCAGCTGGTAACCATCTAGGTAACTTATTTTCTGTTAAGTACCTAATGCATTTGTTTCCTTTGTGGCGCATCTTCATTTACTCCTCAAGTTCTTCTTCTTCATCATGATCATCATGACCATCACTTTCTATGTCTTCATCACCCTAATGAATATCCTCCTATATATGGACCGTTAATGTTGTCCTGATATTTTCATATGCTTCTACTATCTTATCAACTTCTCCACCATCCTGAGTTTTAGCTTTGGCAATGGCATTCTTGTGGGCTTGATATTTATCTCTAAGGACTTCTAACTTACCCTTCCTGCTGCTCAATGTTTCATTGTAGTTATCCACTCTAACTTTGATCCTCATGATCCTATTCATTGCTTCTTCCATCAAGTGGGTGAGAGGATCATCAGCCATCGGCTAGAAGTTATCATGCAGAGCTTTTATGGCAAAGTCCGCATCTTAGTTTTCAATTTTTTCCTCTACTTTTTCCTCCAAGGCTTCCAGGACTTCTACTTCGTAGGACATCATGTTGTGCAACTTCACACTGATATCTCTTAGTTTACTGCTGCACTTCTTCAGTACACCACATTCAAACCTGATTTCTTTATACCAAATATCCACTAGCATGGCAGTTTTATTATTCAATACCTCATTATTTATCAGGATCTGAGGATTAATCCTCTTTATTTCACTCAAAGTACTCAAGGCTTTCTCTAACTGGAATGATCTTCTTCCGGCCTCATTTTGTAACTTATGAACCTTTTTCTTGGAGATACTCAAAGAATTCCACCTCTACAAAGAGGCTCCCACTTCTTCCTCAGCTCCCATGAGTGCTGACAGTATCCACTTTCTCATGATCACTGACTCATGCTTCATAAGGTCTAATTTATTAACCTCCTCTTGAGAAATTGCAGTTAATGGGACTGCCTGATCTGATGATGTATTGTCAGGGCTAATCAACCCTTTATGTATGAATGCAGCTGAGCAATGTGCTCTTTATGCTTCTTATTCTTCTCCTTTTCTTTCTTCACCCTTTGGGTTAAAGAATCAAGTATATCTTTCCCTTCCTGACCCTACTAGTCTTCATTGGCAAACCCTAAGTCAACTATGGTGATCTAGAATTCTTCCAGGGTGATCTTGCCTTTCTCTTTTTCAATAGTGGGAAGTGCTACCTGGGTGGTCCTTCTGCCTATAGCATGATCTCTTCTAATTGCAGATGTTAATCTAGATTTCCTCTTAGGCGTCATGATGGTTTCTGAAAACAATGTTGAAACATCAAATTCTTGAATCTCAAAACCTGATTCTATACCTATTTCTTTCTCAAGCCATTGAGGTACTTGATCTCTGGATCCTTGTCATTTATCATCATCATCATGTCCACCCTGATCTCTAGTATTTTTATCTATTTTCGGTGAAGAGGGTGATGTCCTGATTTCCTCCTCATGATGTTCTTCATGAGGGTTGTCTTGTTCTATATCCTCCTCCTGAGGAGCTTCTTCTTGTGCTGCATCTGCATGATGATCCTATAGTTGATCTTGCACTTCATCTTCTTTTGTTTCATCCACCTTGGTAATTTCCTCATCTTGAGGTATATCTGTATCCATGGGTATCATTGTGTCTAAACTAGGTGCATCTACTTGATCCAGGATCACATTCTACTATGTACCTGATGTATCTACCTCTTGATTCTTTCGGTCATCATGACCTGAGGTTTCCTGAGTTTGGACGACATCATCTCCTAATGTGTCTTTATCATTCCCACCCTTTTGCTAGACTTCAACTATTTTGGGCTCATCAGATATATCCTATTGTTGTTGGCCCATATCTAGAGTATGACTCTCCACTTCTGTCAACTTGACTTCCTCAATATTTTTTGCTTTATCAGGTGCACCTGCTTGAGGTTTGGGACTTACATCCTCCTTGTATGTTAGGTCTATCACCGCAGGGCTGAATACCTGATCGACTAACTTATCAAGCCTGATTTGTTGGGTTGCCCTCTCTAAGCTATTTTCTTTTTCTTCCTGCCCTGCTTGCTTCAACTCTTCTAATATCACCCCCTGTTCTGGTGGGGTTCCATGTGGGGTTACTCGAGTGTTACAAGCAAGGGTTTCCATTTGTTGAGAAGCTACATTTTGTACCACCTCATCATCTGACAGGTCCACAGTTTCCTCCAATGAGAAAAGACCACCTTGAGTTGCTCTAGTGGCTTCTTTTGCTTGCTCTTTAGCTTTCTCAGTCTTAAACTGAATGATGGTAGGAAGTGGCACATCATGTTGTAATTCTTTTCTGAACACATCACTACCAGATCCCCTTAATATTACGGGGTCATGTCTTATCTCACCCCTCATAAATGTTCTCTATTTTTTAGGTGTTGATGTCACCAGGAGTGCGTTCCTCTTTCTTGTGACTATCATGGGGTCATCTTCTATAGGTTCTTCTTCAATAATAATATCCTTTTCCACACTCTGTTGTGAGGTTTGGCCCATATCTTGTATTTCTGCGGTATCTATAGCCAGCCTCAGGATCTTTTTGGTCTTTTGTTTATTTGCGAGAGGTGGTGCAGATGAGGTTGATGCCTGTCCTAAAGCAGATGCATCTTTAGCTGGTATATCAATTCTTTCAATTATTAACCCCTTAGGTTCATTATCACTCTTCTTTTTTCCTCTAAGGGGTCCTTTTCCTTGTTTCTGAGCAGGCAGTTTGTCTCCATTAGATTTTCTCTTCTCTCCCAGAAAGTCATCATATTCCTCATCAGGAATATCCTCTCTTTTCCTCTTGTTATCTACTGTGATGGCCATCCCTTTCTTCTTCAGTATATTTATTTGTTTATCCACCCATGACTAGGTCAACTGCAACACCCCACCTATAAACTAATCTAATGAAATGTCTTCAGGCTGTGTTAGGTCATGGGCTGAAATGGTGTCATTATACATTTTATTATCCTCATATCCATTAAAAATGGTATTTCCATCATCTTTCTTCAATTGTGCAGGCACTAGGATGATATCAAAGGTCCTTATCTGATTCAGGGTGAGTCTTTGATATTTTCTTCTTCTTACCTTAGCCTCATCATCACAGTCAGTCCATAAATCCTCTATGTGCTTCTGATGTATGGGCTTCCCCATTATCTTATGCATTCTACCATAAGGATCATATGATCTAGCCAATGGAAATGGCTGTAAGTTCATCAAGTTCAGACCCACTATGACCTTCTTTATGCTTTCAAAATCAGGGCAGATATACTACCCTATAGTTACTGGAAATAATACTAGAGGTATTTTCTTGTTTTCTTTGTATGCATCCAGTATAGTTGATATATGTTTCAAAAACTCCATCAGCACTACCCCATTAGTAGGGTACCTAGGCAACATTAGTGGTTGTCCTTCAAAACCTTCTATCCTGATATAAGAAAATGTGGCAAATTGGATGAACCAGGCACCATGCTTGTATATAACTTCTTGAGCTTCCATGCTCAGTCTTATTGTTCTATCCTCCTCCATTGTTCTGACTAGATGCATAGAAAATGCATCATTCACTAATTTGTAGTCATGGAGATAATTTGTTCTTTGTAACTAAGGATAATGGTCCCATATATGGGCATCATTAATATTGCCACCAATCTTTCCAATTGTGGTCAATGCATCAAATGTACCTTTGTAAGCACATGAATATACAACATATGAAGTCATGTAAAATGAACACTCTAGGCCCCCTAGGTTCATCATGTACTCATCTAAAGCATCACTGATGATCTTAGTCCATAATGGCTTGTTGTCTGTATAAAGGCACATCATGATGACTCCATACATCCAATCCTTGAAACTTCCAGCAGTAGGCTAGCCTGTCATCTTGTTGAGCAGGGAAATCATATACTGATACTCATCATCAAAATCAAATTTGTATAGATGCACTAGGAGTTTGGCAGAGGCTTTGTCAGTGCTGTTCTTTGATCTCCACTAGTATATCCTCTTTCTTGCAGTCTTCTTATTATTTTCATATTCAATCTCTAGTTTTTTCAGATCCATACTGACTACTTTCTTTCCAACTGGGAGATTGAATGTAGATGTAATTCCTTTTATTGACAAATTTGCATAAACCCTACCATGCTTTTCCACCCACCTTGTCTTAGGGTTGTAATTTCTGGCACACTCTATTATCAATTTAGGAGTTTGCATGGAATAGGGAAATCCAGCTACATACCACATTCCCGATACAAATATGTTGTTTAGTAGGGTACTATCTTTATCATCACCCATCTTGGATGACCATACCACCAAATCTGTGTTTCCCTGATGAGTATCTCCAATGACGCCATACTTGAACTATACTCCCTCAGGTTGGGCAAACATAGGCTTAAGAAATTCAGACTCAGACCGGTTCCTCCTGACGTCTGCCATGGATTCCTGCAATGAACACAACTGGTCTTACCATTTGATTCATATGCATGCATACAACATTATATGTTTACTGCATCATGCCTATTATACATCAATTTCCATTTCATCATGATGTGTACACTTACAGTTTCAAACTACTGGAAAAAGCATACTACCTGGAAATACAGAAAACAACAACAGGAGGGTTTTTTTTTATTACTACTTACCTGATAATGCTTATCTCCTGGATTAGACTGATAATTACGGAAGAGGGGCTCAGATACTGGTGATAATCACGTGTTCTGTTCGGCTGTAAGTTGTTAGTCTATCCACAGGTAGCCTCATACGAGGTTTGAATGTCTGCTCTGTAAATTCTAGTTTCTTCGCAAGGTAAATGCAAAATGACCCTAAAAATTTGCTTTTAACCTCATTCTTAGGGCAGGATTAGGTCAAAACCAGGTTAAATCAATTAAAACCATTGATCTTCTGCCATGAATCTACGGATGTTGCCAGGTGTTTGGATTGTGTTTGCAATCGGCGAGAATCCACCTACTACATTTATGGTCATTAAATGTTACGAGGCAAGAGGAGGGGGGTGATCTTCATAAGATCAGGTGATATTTGGAATATTGGGTGATATTAGAAATATGACCTCCTCGGTGTTATATGACCTTCCGCCTTTGAGAAGGAAAACTGATGTTAAAGAATCGGGTGATGTTGAGAATATCGGGTCATGTTCTTAAAATTAGGTGATATTTAAAATGTGATTCTCAAAACTAAAGTGACCCCCTCTTCGAAAGATTGGGATGACGTCACCGTCATGTTATTTAAAAGGGTGATCGCTGGAAACATACCACCGTGAGGTTAAAAGGATGATGATGTCATCATCAGGGTGATTTTCTTTGTTCATCGGGATTGGATGATGTCATTGGCATATTGGCACTGGGGTGATATTTTGCAATAGGGTGATATTTGAAATATCAAGTGATATTCAAAATGTTAGGTGATATTCAAAATATGACCCCCACAAAATATATGAGGCTACTTGATGGCTAAATACCATTATCACATAAAATTAACATCTGGAGTTTCAGACCAAATGATTATCGGGTGATAAAATTGGATCGGGGTGATCTTAGCTAAGATGACTAATGTTAAGAAATATGACCCCTCCCCAGAATATCAGGTTTGACTGGAACTTTGACTTGTCATAACTTTCTCTCCCTAAGGAATTTCAGGGTGATCCAAAAGACAAACCTACATGAAATTTTGTACTCTTTCCAACCATGTTGTTATTGATATGAAATATTAACTTTGACAAACTGACCTCATCGTGATGACTTACCCAACTCGCTTATGTAGGGTCACTTGCATGACTTACTTTTACCAAACCGCTGAAAAGCAGAAAAACACAAGAACAAGCCAAGCAAAAAGTTGGGTCCCTATTTTGTCAAGTCAAAATGGGGCATGTTGTGTAACCACACAACAGATACCCACCCTTTCCTCACCAATTATTGATTACTTACAAGCATGGAAAGCAGTCTCAGCTGATCAAGAAGGGAAGCTATTTTGTGGAACCAGTTAATGGCTTTGCTTAGATAGGTTGTTTCATTTGTTTAATTTCAGGTAGGTAGGTTACATAAGGCTTTCTTTCCCAATAAGTGCTGATGCATAGTTTACTTTCCTTGTTTAGGGTCAGTTTCATCTTGTTTTTCGTAGTTGTGTCCATGTGTTGTTGCTGTTCAATGTTTCTAACAATTGAGCTACAAAGTTTTATGAGTTCTCTAAAGCCTAAATGACTCTATTACCTAATGGATATGCTAGGAAAATGGTCCTATGAATTTTAGTAGGCTAAACTAATGTAGAGGTCACCAAAAATGTTACCTACTTGTGCACCTCAGCCCAAACAGGAAAAGCTAGGACAAAATTGTATATTTTTTACCTTGAAGAGGGAGGCATTTATAAACGACTGCTACAAGATACTAAAGGATTTGCTAAATCAATGATGAAGACAACAATCATGATGCTAGTGTACAAAGAAAAAGAAAAACAGAGAGATAGACCACTACAACACAAGTAGAGACCTAGATCAGGTGTCTAACACATGAAGAAAGTAGGAAGAGTAGTGCAGGGTAAGAACTCACTGTCAGCTTTAGAAGGCCTACTACCTAGGTAGGAGGCCATTCTAGTCATCATCTCTACTAGAATCATGCATTAACTCATTAAGAGTTGCTACAAGGTCTAGATAGAGATGGGAAGGACACCCTACAAGAGGATAAAGTAAGCTATGTAAGTTTTAAATTGTTTCAATTTTATTCATTACAAATTGTCTAAGTTCTAGATGATAAAGGTACATAGTTTGTTAAATTCACTTATGATTATAAGTAATTGTATTAAACAATAAATTTCATATATACTTTCCTTATGCAATTGATAGTTTTACAAAAGAAGAACAACAGACAAGTCATTGCACAAAACAACTGCTTATATTCACAAGGAAATTGTGTTCAAAGTTCCCACACAAGCCGTGGGAATTGACTATAAATAATGAAATGAAAAGAACACATATACATCTAAAAATGGAAACATAGAGAAGAGAAGGGGATCTGGAATTGCATATGAAGACAAATCCCCCACTTATAGCTGCACCATCTTTAGCTTCTCTAGTTTTGCCTCCAAAACCAACTGCAAGAAGAAGAAAGGAAGGTTAGAGCTCGGGATATCCTTCACTTATATATGTAAGAGCATCAAATGTACATGTTCCCTTTTCAAAAGAATCAAACAAGAAATGAAAGAGATAAAGAACCATCCAGATGCAAACATACAACCACAAGAAGACGCAAAAAATGATGACCACATAAGCAGAAGAGTGGCTCCTTGCCTCTATTTTTTCTCTAACTTTTGTTCTGAATGTGTAGGTATGTGAAGGTGCAACATTATAAGAAACCTTTTCAAGCCTCTGATAGGACTAAGACATATTATAAGGACAACTTGATGATGAAACCATGGAAAAGAGAATGAATAGCCATAATGACTATTTTCAGGCTATAGGACAATCATCAGGCTACAGGACAATCATCAGGCTACATGAATAGTCATAACCACCATGAGAAGAGAAAGTCAAAATGCATATATAACTTCCATAGGAAGACTGTTCCAAAGAAAGCATGACAGTCATGGAGGCAACAAGGAGTAGTCATCAACTGCTATAGGATGACATTCATGAGCTTTAGGAATAGTAAAGATCTCCATGGACAACAAAGTGTGTGGAAGGTTGATAAGTGTTTTATAGGTTCCTTGAGGTCTATCAATGATCAAGAGATTGATATACAAACACTAGAAGCATGCATGACTAAAGGTGAAGTAGCGACAGTATGCAAAGAAACAACAAAATAGTCATGAGAAGAGCATCATACAAACAAAGAGAAGTCCCTTAGTAAGAGATAAGGATCTATAGAAATACAATCAAAAATAGGGTCAAGCTTTGAAAGGGTCTTATTTTTTGCTGTTAGTTTGTATGAGGGGTATTAAGACGTTTGAACAAAATAGTGGTGTAAAAGTGATACTGGACAAAACATATTTGACCATAGTGAAATTTTGAATAGTATCATGACAGTCTGAGAGCAAAAATAAGTCCACAGTCCCTCATCATGTGGTATAAAACCCTCATATGCCCATGGAAAAACACCAGAAGAACAAGGAAACAACTTGGAGAGTTTATTCAAAGAGAGCAACCAAGGTTTTAATGGATAGTTTCAGTCCCTCGAAGATCCATAGAGAAAGCAAATAAACAAAAGTATCTTACATTTTTCCTCAACAAAGAAAGAAAATGAAGTATTTCATAGTTGTATCTTGAGAGAAAGAACAACAGATGGAAGAGCTCACCATACGTAGCCAAAGGAAGCAAAAAAGGAAAACATAAAGCCAAGTTCTTTCACTATTTTCTTAGGAAAACTAGAGGAGCAGATCAAAAGAAAGAGAAAATGCTTACCAGTTGCAGAGGAGATCTAGTTAAGGAGTAGCAGGTTCCATGGCGGCACCCTCTCACAAGTAGTAGAGCAAAAAGAGTGAAAGACCAAATGATTCTTGGCTAGGGTTTGAAAACCTTTTTGTCAAAAGTATGATGCCCTAGATTTTGTTCAAACACAAATCAATGAGACTTCTAATGTCTTTTCTCCATTTTTTGATAAATCGAATGAAATAACATCATAGCCCATGGTGAAACACTTTTCTAGTGTTTTAGGAGTCAACAGGAACCATCATGAGCCAGTGGATAACCATTTGAGAAGTATTTGAATGTCAAGGTTAAACATCATTATCCCTTTTCCTCTTTGCATGGTCAAAAGACCATTATAATATATTTTAACAAATATTAAGGTAAATAATTATGAAAGTTACCTTAATACTTGTTAAATAAATTAGATAAAATCATATTGTAATTTATGCTAACACTTATTAAGGTAAGTCAATAATAATAATTACCTTAATATTTATTAAAATAAACTTATGATTGCCTTCAAATCATGCAATGAAGAGATAAACGACCAAGTCAATAGGTGGTGAAAGGGCATGCAAAGGGGAGATGTTTTGTAGTTTACCTAGACTTTTTAGTCAAACTATAACATTTTTAGAGGTCCACTTGGTCAAGTGGCAAGATGAGGGGAGTTCAAGGCTAAAATCACTCAAGATGGAGTAGCTTTGAACTCTCAAATGTAATCTTTTTTTCCTTTCTCGCCTAGCAACTAGGAATTACTAATTTGGTTGAAGGCTCCTTTTCCAACCACCTCATGCATCAGGAGAGGAGTTGAGTTCGAGTGGAGTTGACTTCCCAATTGTTTGGAGAGATTTTGGTAGTAAAAGAGAATGCAAAGGATGCTTTTTTATGAGTTCTTGCTTGTTTTCCTTTGCACACAACAAAGAAAACTTCTGTATTGTAACTCATTTACTAGTATTTTTAGATAGAGCAACAACATTATTTACAACATTTTTTAGATATTCTTGTAAGGTACTCTTATTATTTCTCAATAAATTAGTGTGTTACCTTCTGAGATACATGTGTTATGTGTTTGATTGAATGATTCTAATAAGGAGTTTGTCATTGATTTTAAACGAATCCTCTTAAATTTCTATCTCATTCCTTGAAACTTAATACAAAAAGCAATTGATTCATATAGGTTGTAGATTGAGTTAGTCATTTTTTCAACTCTTTAGTTGTGAAAGATTTAGTTTTCCTTCAAAAAAGTAGAAAAGATTCCATCCTTCCTATGAAATATTAATGTATGATCATTGTTCAAGCTAAGTTGTGTAACCGGGTCTTTTTGAGAGAAAATTGTGAGTCAAGATAGCAAGAATAGAACCTATAAACTCAGTGCATCACCTCCTAGAATCCAATTTTTAGTTTCATAGCAATCCTTTTATCCCTTATCCTTGCAAATACTAAAGATTCAGGAGATTCATCAGGGAACCAGCCCTCTCTAGAGGTTCACCTTCACCATAGACAACCTACAGCCTGAAGGTGATCCCATGTTTCACAAGATTGTTGAGATTTAGTCTTGACAAGGGTGCAATCCTTGTGACAACAAGTGCATATGTGAAGCATCGCATGAGATGAGTAGCTATGTACTTAGACACATGGAGGATGCATTGGAGGAGCTTGATATTTCAAGAGTGTATGAGAGTTTGTAAGTATATTGTAATGTTTCATTGTTGATTAATACATTGAGTATCAAATGCTTTTAGAGCCAGGTATTTCCTTCTTGAGGGTTTTGTCGAGATATATCTTGTGTTATCTTGTGGCTTGTCTATTTGATCTTTTCATTATGGAAAATCTTGTTGGCCTTGTTTCCAATCGCCAATTTTTAAACTTCTTGTGTCGAAATCCCTACATTAAATCACTCCTAGTCACAAGTGTTGATTATCCTAAATTATCAAGTCATTCACTAGTTTGAAGAAGGATCTCAATCATTTCAGTTGAAACCTTGGAAGTAGTTGCGTAGGGTGAGAGATTTATGAAAACAATTAAATCTTGAAATATGTGATAGCTGCTGTAAAATTATTGTTATGGTTGTGTTTGCAACTGCATTTCACCTAAGTACGGCCAATCTCTGGGCCAAAACACCTCACAATTGGAGAGATTTTAAGCTTCTCATTTTCTGTTGGCAATTTCTAGAAATAATTAAAATAGGAATTCTATATGCATTGGAGCTAAAGCATCTAACCGGAGACTTTATATCAACATTTCAGACAATGTGCCAAGATTTTGTGAGAAAATACTATCTCAGTCAAAAGTTATGTCCTTTTTCTCCTTCATTGCATTCACAGATTCCACAGACAAGTTTTATGAAGATTTGGCAAGATGAAGTTAGATATTTTTAATGTCTTGAGACCTACATTGGCACACATTGAGATTCATAATACTAGTTTTATGCAAGAGTTTGGTAAATAATTTTGTTTTTGACACTATCATTCTCTATCAATAAAGGCATAGTGGAGCAATTTATATCAGTAATTTGGCAAAGGGGTGAACAAGAATGCCAGAATGTGTGCACAATATGTACATCCAATTTTAAATTCAGTGGAAAACATATCCCAGTGGAAGTCTCTGTAAAATATTTAAAGTCTCTTTTGAAGTTTAACCACATTGGTTGAGGAAAGGGGCACCATATTATTTTCTACGAGCAAGTTCTATACCCATATATAGAGAAGATTTATTCTCTCATATGCTAAAGAGTAGTGTTTCTCTTTTACAAGTCACCTGTAATACTAAGCAAAAATATTTTATGTGGATAAGTTTTGATGTCAAGCAAAAATTCACATTCTTTGTTAAGCAAAAGCAAGAAGCATGATTGTATGCTTCATATAGCAAATAATATGTAGTCTAATTTTGTTTCCTAAGAAGCACAATTCAATAGTTTAAAATGCTTTAAGACATGTAAAAATTCAGAGAGGTGGAAAGGTTTTCAAAATTAAAATACTGATAGAAGTTGTAAAAAGAGACCAAATTATGGAGGAAAGCATGACCATCAACAAAATTATTTAGTTTAATAAGTTCCTTATTTTCTTGATGAAGTTATTAAAACTTCTATAGTTGCTGATGAAAGGTGCTCATTTTACTTGTTGGGGATTTGATTTAGTTTTAAAACCTCTTTAAAATATCGATAGAACTTGGAAAAGGGAAATAAAGTGTTGATGAAGACGTAGCAGTTTTGATTATCAGAAGTTTTATTTAGTTCTTGAAATGTTTTAAAACGTTGAAGATAGAAGAAAAGATCTTTTTAATTTCTTTCATTTACTTTTACTAACACTTACCAAAGTTTTATACATCTCCGATGAGTTAAAGGAAAACTAGTTTCAAATGCCTTAATCGACACTTTTCTAAGGTTGAGAAAGCATCCAAAAACCCTGATGAAGTAGTTTATGAGGAAGTAGTTTGTATAACTACTCAAGAAGCCTCTTACACAAAAAAAAACCATTCTTGAAGTGCATTCCACAACCTATACCAACATTCTCCTCACCTATGTAAACCATGACAACATAGATAAGGCATTTAAAATGTTCTACAATATGTTTTAAAGAAACGTGGTTCTGTAAGTACAATGGTTGCAGGATATTCACACAATAGTTTTGTTGATAAGGTCATAGAAACATATTAGCAAGTGCAATTGGCAGGTGTAAAACCACATCTCGACAACCTGCCAAATCGCGCCTTCTACAAGTGTATGGACATCAATTAAAGCATAATAAAACATAGATTTTTGTCATTTATTAGAGTTCAAAATGCTCTGGCAAACATGTATACAAGATGTGGATGCCTAGACAAGGCATATCAACTATTCGACCCTTACTAGCATCCTCTTCGTGCAGCCTAGATAGGGCATTTGAATTGGTTTACAGAATGCTTCAAAGAGATGCAATCCCATGGAATGCAGTGACGACAACATAGACACAAAATGATTTTTGAAAAGGTTTTAAAAATTTTCAAATGAATGCACTTGGCAGGTGCATGACCGAAACCCCATAATAACCATGTTCCTCTTGGCCTGTGCCAAAATGGGAACTTTAGAATGGGTTTTGGAGATCCATCAAAACATAATGGAAGAAATATTTGTGTTCAAAGTGTTATAGTCTAAAATGCTCTAGTAGACATGTATACTAAGCATGGGAGGCATATGAAAGGCATGTGAACCATTTGAGAAAATGTCTTAGAGAAATGTGGTCTCAGAGAAATGGTTGCAAGAAATTTTAAAAATGGATGTGTTGAAAAGTTTTCAAAACCTGCAGGCAAATACACTTGATGGGTGTAAAGCCAAGATTTGCCACTTTAACAACAACCTTGCCTTTATGCTGAAAAGTTATAGGGGAAAATGATGAAGAACTTGAAGTTTAGTCACTAACTATAGCTTATAAATCTCCAGTTGTCTGTCATGCCCACATTCACCATGTGGTTATGACATGATAACCACATGTCATTTCCACATTTGCCATGTGGTCATGACATGAATTACCAAAAATATTCTACCTGACTCTACAAACCCCCTCATGTGCAACTTGCGTGTTTGGTGACACATGCACGTAACGTAGTTGTCTCTACAACTAGGTGCATCGCCTGAAGGTGGGGAAGGTCAATCACAATGAGATGAAGTGATACTCTCTTCACCATCCCTACAAAATGTAAGCCATTAAGGATGTGTGTGTCGTAAGGAGTGACACTAAGAGGTTTGGATTCCATTCTAGATTCCAACCGTAGAGTTACCAACATGAAGTGGGATGATTTTTATATAAATTGAAATCCAACCTTAGGTCCACTATGGACCTAAGGAACCTAACATTAAACTAATATTTCAACTAAATCTAACTTAAACAATTTATCTAATATATAATGCAAAAGGAAAAATAATTGAACTAAATTAAAAATTTATCTCCATCTAGTCTAGATAAATTTCGGCAGCATAACGGGTCAAAATGGAATAAATCCTATAGTGATTTTGACAACATAACGCCATCTCATCAACTATAGGAAGTTTTAAAAATAAATTAAAATAAAATATCACACTCTAAACCCCTTTCAAAATTTAAATAAATTAAATGCATATCATTATCTATATACCCTTCCCAAGTATTTTAACCAAATAAAGTCAACATATCCACAACTAAAATTTTAATTCCAACATAAACTAAACTAAAGTTAAATTGCAATACAATTGGTCTAATACATTTAACATAGGGGTTAATTTAATTCTCACATAAAGTGTACAACCCATAATACACTTAACTAAATGAAAGAAATAAATACCTCCAGACACATAAAAGACAAAAAGGCTCCCACACTCCAAGTGGGTTTGGTTTAGCACACTAACTCAAAATTAAGTAAATTAAGCCATCACTAAAAAATATTAGGGCACCAAACCCTAGGATAGAATTATAAATTCACAAACACACCTCATTTGTTCACATTCAAAACGTAAGGCTTTCTGGTTGGGCAGGTTTTCAAGGAAGGACAAGGAGGATGGAAGGTACCTCCCCAAGTGGGAGGTATCTTCCCAATCAAGGAAAGATTATTTATTTTCTTTAAGGATTTCTAACATGTTTCATTTTTCTACAGGTTCCAATATTTTCCTCTAACATTTATCTTTTTGTTTACTAAGTATATGTTTTATTTCCCATTCTCTATCATGGTTAGGTTAAAAGATAGGAAGTTATCTAATGCTAAATTAAATCTTCTAAATAGTGTAAGTTTCCATGTTTTCCATTTATGCCCTCAAAAATATTTTTTTGTAGAGGGTAAAGAAATTACACAGAGGGATTTAATTTAGCTCAGAACATGATTATATAAAGGTAAACAACATCACACACACACACACACACACACACACACACACACACACATATATATTTTAAAAGAAGAGGTAAATATTAAAACAAGGGTGGATGCATCAATTTAGGGCAGAGTAAAGAAATGAAATTAAGTGCTGAGAGGGCTGAAGCCCCATATTTCATGGCCGGTGGCCCTTAAATATTTAATAGGCTGCGATGTTAGAAACTCATACGATTAAATGAATGGTAATGGGGGGCGGGGGTGGACCCTCCCCCCCACGATACATGAATCTCACAGCCTGAGGCACAGGGGTTTCAGCCCCTACGTCCACCCATGATCTTTTTCTTAAACACAAGAGAAACCCTAAAATAAACTTATTCGTTGAAACAAAAGGATACTTGGTATCAATTACTATGCTTTATGTTAATTAAAAGATATATATATAAAATAATATTAAAATACTCACTATGTAAAAGCAGTGGGGTTTTAAATTAAAACAGTGAATAAGTTCATAATAAAATATATATAACTATGCCTTTATATATTTACTATATATAAATGTATATTTAAATATATTTAAATCTATCCTAACTATGTAACAATAAACATAAAGTATTTATAAAGATACATATACCCAACTCCAAAAGGAGGATTTCAAACATACTAACCACATTTATTTTCCCCATAACAAGCATAAAAAAGTATTATATTACTTTCACAAGCATGAAGATAAACTTATTGCCATTAGCATTTAGAATAAATACATTATTTACAAGGAGGGTAAATAAACTACAACCCTTATGAGAGCTCAACTCTCAAACAAAAACCAACTTATTTCAAGCCCGAAAATGGGGATAAGGCATCTCAATGCCTTCATTTTTACAAAAAAACATAAGGCCACTAAACTCAAGTTTTCTTCCAAGTCCAACTCCTCCAAAGCCACAAAAAGAACGTACAACACAAAAAAATAGTTCAACATGCCCATGGGAAGGTCTCCTCCCAACCTAGGCCTACTAATAGGCCACCCTCAAGCTAGAAGGCCTTCCAATAACCAAGGATCAAACCACAAAGGATACAAAACACTCACATCAAACACTATAACACCCTCCCAAGGTAAAACACAAAACTAACCCATTTTGAAAATGAGTTGAAGGGTGAGAGAGTGGACTACTCTCAACTCAAGGAGACCCAAAATTCAAATACTTATAAAACCTTGGCCTCTTGCCATAAACTTCACATATTTTCATCACAAGGCACTCTTGCCATAAAACTATACTTCTTAAAATGGCAACACAAGGCCCATGGCCATAAAAAATATACCAAAACCAAGAGGGGAAACTGAGGAGGTTCACACCTCTCTCACCCAAGACAAAGGTGAGCTCTCTCACATGAAGAGCTCACCCCAACAACCCTTTAAAACCCACATACACAAAACTAAAAGAACATAATCACATTAATCATATACATACATATTGCATAAGCAAAAACAAGTAAAATAATAGGCTTGAAGCCTTGAGGAATACCTCTCAAGCTTTAAGGATGGAGGATGTTGATGAAGAGCTTTCCACAAGTCCTTTTGAAAATCCTTCAAAGTTCCACTTGAGTACTTCTCTCCTCCTGAACATAAGCATAAAAATCTCCAAAAAAAAGAACCCTCATCTCATCTCAAGGAGAGAGATAAATAGGCAATGCTCTCAAACCCTAATGGATGAGAAGGTGACACTTGTCACCCTCTCCTCCATCTACATAACCCTCCTCACAACCCCACAAGAATGAGGAGGTGACACTAGTCATCTCCCCATTCAACAAAGCTACACACTCTCCCACTAATTCTCTCACACATGTGTGAGAGCATAGGGAGATGTACGAGCACACAAAGGGAGCCTCACATGAATGAGGAGGTGACACTTGTCACCTTCTCGTTCAACTAAGCTACACTCTTCCCCACAATGCTCTCACACATGTGTGAGTGCATAAGGAAGAGGTCTCACACATGTGAGAAGCTTCAAGAAGATTCTAAAGCACTTGAGGCAAGGGTAACATTACCCAAGTGGGTGAGGTTAGGTTAGGTGAGATGGTGACATGCCAACCACCTCTCACATCTTCCCAACTCGTCACTTGACTCAAGGGCCAAGTTTGGGTGACCATACATGGTTTAAAACAAGTTTAAACATGTTAAGAATGGTCCTAGACCCTAGGGATATGACCTAGGGTAAATATTTGACCATTATTAACACTATGAAACACAAAAATTCACTTGAAAAGGGCTCCAAACATTTAGCACTAAAAATTGTGCAAACCCAACATTACAATTTTTTATTTTATTTTTATTCCTAATATAGAGCTATATTAAAGTATCTGTCAAAAAATTACAGAGTTCACAGCCTATCCATAGCTGGCAGAGAGAATATAATGGACACCCGATACAGACTAGGAGAAAAGTTTTTAAGACCACGCAGGGTCAGCACTATACCCATCCAATAGAAAATATAACTACCTAGGTCTAGAATAACCTTGCTTCTACTATACAAAATGAAGCAAAGGGATCAACAACAGCTAGAAATCATACTTAGAAAGCTTCATGCTGAAGTGTTCTACCCAATCAAGACCATCCACTGCCACCATTCCAAGGGTTTTTCTAATGTAGTCCACTGCTATTGCCGCCTAGTCTTTCAACACCACTAGATCAAAGCCTCTGGTGTCTAGGATGAACGGGAATATTTTTATGACTGCACCAGGATCTTCAAGAAGAGCCTAGTCTCTTAGACGAGGGATGCTGATGCCAGGACTAGCAACCTGTAGAGAGAAATCCAGATCCCTTAGATGCTCAGGGTTAAAAATACCTTTCATTATAGCATCTACCTCAACTTTATCCATCCCCAATTCGAGGAGCATTGAAAGCACCCGAGAAGAGATATCTATGTCTACCCTATACCTCTCATTGTTCTCCATGAAAGCTTTCCCTAGGAGCAATTTCACAACCCCCACCATCAATTCATTTGTTCGACAGAGAATTCTCTGCAACCTAAGATCGATAATTACCCCGATGAAGGCCATCTATCTTTTTCTACTGGTTAGTCTGACTAGGGTGTCCATTCCCCCACAGTGAATGGCCTCCATAGAAACTATGACAACAAAATGTGAAGGCATTAGTCAGAGGCAATGGAGATTACAGAATGAAAACACTGTCTCCTCAGATTGCTTATCAACATGTCCTCCGAATCTTCTTGAATGTCTGCTGAAAGAACAACCAACTCACGCCAACCTTGGCACTCAACCAAATGAATGTGGACATCCCTTCAACCCATGCCAACTTACCACCCCTACAGATCATCATTGCTCCCTTAACTGTCTCGGCCTTGCCACCTATGATGAGGTGGCAAGGCTCCCTCCTAGCCACCCAAAACATTAAAATTTTTACAACACATCAAGAGATAAATTAAAAAGGAGTAAACCTTACAAAATATCATAAATCCAATACAACATAATCAACATTCAAAAACATAAATGAACTTAGTCCAACTTAGGACTAGGTTGGCTTAATAGGGCTATAACATATGGTTATTGTCTGACCTCTGATTTTCCAAGGGCATGGAAAGTTACCTGCACACTTCCACAAACCCATTAATAGCACATGGTAAAACTAACCAAAGCAAAGTAAACTACATATAACACACACATGATCGCATAATCACATATAACATCAATAATAACCACATGCTAATATATATATATATATATGTGTGTGTGTGTGTGTGTGTGTGTGTGTTTCTTAATTCATTAACCATTCACAAGTATAATCAGGATCACATAATGTAAGATATATCATCAATTTCACCATCATTACACATACAAATAACGTCAAATGAAATCATAGCATCTAACATCATGTCATCAAATGAAATCTAACATGAGATCTAATCATCCACAAAGCATAAACCATCTATCTATCAAGCATAAGATAGAGTATGAAGGTCCAAGTAAGGGATCAATAGTCCCCAATATCCACATGTCCATCATAAGATCCATCAAATAAGCATCGTAAGAAAAAATAAAAGGTGAGTCAAAAGGTAGGCCTCACATTGTCTTAGCTCCAAAATGAGAGGTTTTGTCATTAGAGTAACTTCTACAGTTTATTCAATTGCTAAGGCCATCTTACACTACAATCATCCTTCCGGTGTTTAGTTATTGTTCTTTGTTGGCATGTTGATTACATGTATGAGTGCTCAAATCCATGAGATGTGTGACATGGAATGATAGGAAAGCTTTTAGGCTATAGCATTTTCAGTATGCAGGAGAGTTATGTTGACTCTACAAGTGTGCAGAGTAGTTTACAGTGTTGGCTTGTGGTCTCATGAAGTCAGATGTGATAAATTTGTATGAAAAGGACAGAAATAGCATGCAAAATGAGTGTTGAGGAGAAATAAAGCTCAAGGAACTGTTGTGTGGTTACACAACACGCCCCATTTTGACTTGACAAAATAAGGACCCAACTTTTTGGCTTGTGTTTTGTGCTTTCTGGCGGTCTGGTTAGAGTAAGTCATGCAGATCATCATGCATTAAAAGGCTGGGTAAGTGATCATCATGAGGTTAGTTCATCAAATTTCATATTTTATTCCAAAAACCTCATATTTAGAAAGAGCATTAAATTCCATGTAGGTTTGTCTTTTACATCACCCTGATATTCGTCAAGATGTGAAAGTTATGAGTGGTCAAAGTTTGAGTCAAACCTAATATTCCCAGGGGGAGGGTCATATTTCGTAACATCAGTCATATTATAAAAGGTCACCCCGATATAGTATATCACCCGATAAAATCATGCGGTCTGAATATCCGGACGTCAATTTTAGGTGATAGTAACCTTTACCCGTCAATAGCCTTATGCATTTCACGAGGATCATATTTTTTCAAAGTAACCCGATATTTCATAATATCCTCCTGCTGTAAAATATCCCCCTAAGCCAATATCCTGATGACATCATCCAAGTCTGATAAAAGAAGAAACAAACATGATGATGACATCATCATCATTTTACCTCTCGCGGTATATTTCTTGAGCATGATCCTGCTTATATATCATGACGATGACGTCATGATGCCTTGCCGATGCACTAAACAAATATTAGGATGACGTCATCCTAAGATTTCGAAAGAGAGACATGTAAGTTTGTCCAGTCATCATCATCTTTGAAACATCACCTGATATATCGAGATATCCTCCTGATGTGCTAAACATAACCAAAGGGTGCGTTCGTCACCTGATCTTGTCAACGATAGTTTTTCCTCTCAAGGAGGATGATCATATTAAACTCAGGACGATATTTGCAAACATCCTCCTATCATTTGAATATCATCCTATCTTGCGAATATCACCCCGCTCCCATTGCCTCCATTGTCATTTAATGCGCGCAGACATGGTAGGTAGTTCCCACCGATCACAAGACCCGATGGAACAGCTGGCGAAATCCTGACTTTTCGTGCAAAATTAACAAATAAGATTCAATCTGTCAGGGTTTGCCCTAAATTCACCCTAAGTGTATGGTTAAAAAGGTGAATTCACCGTCATTTCATTTTTACCTTGCAATAAATTTGTTTTTAGAGAGCACCAGCTTCCATATCCTCATACAGACGATAGTTGCACGAATTGAGCTCATAGACAGAAGGGAGTGCGTGATCATCAGCAGAATTAAGAGCATTGTCAGAAGTCCACTGGTATAAAAGGAAATTTGCATATCTAGGTAAGTAAATGAAACCCTCGTTCTGTTGTTTCTGTAATAGTCAGGTATGGGTGGTTAATCTAAAGTTCTAGTTTATGCATCCATATGATTAAGTAATGTTGAACAGATATAGGAGGCATGATGATTAGTAAAGTTAATTGTAATATGCATGCATGTGTATACCTATTGTAAGACAGGATTTTGTTAATTGCAGGCACCCATGGCTGACAAGAGGTTAGTTAAGTGTCAAGCAGAATTCAATAAGCCTATGTTCTCCTCTCAGAGGGGCGTCCTATTAAAGTATGGTGCAATTACAGATACCCATCAGGGAAATACTGATTTAGAAGCATGGTTAGCTAGGTTGAACGATGAGAATAACAAGAGTCCTGTGTTGGATGCAATTTTTGTATCCGGGATGTGGAATGCCACCGGTTTTTCATACTCCATGGAATCTCCAGAACTGGTTATTGAGTGTGCCAGGAACTATAATCCAGAGACCAAGCAGGTGATGAAACATGGGAGGATATATGCTGACCTATCCATCAAGGGTCTTTCCAAGACATTTGGATTGCCATTGGGCAGCAAGGTTAATAGTGTGGACATGAAGAAATTAGAGAGAGAATATGAGAATAACAAGAAACAAGCCAGGAAGAATATGTACCAATGGAGGGCTGAGAACAACACATATCCTGCAGCCACCAAACTTCCTGTGCACTTGTTCAAATATGATTTTAGTGAGGAGTACCAGTATATGATTGCACTATTGAGTAGAGTCACAGGCCAGCCTGATGCTGGTAGTTTCAAGGACTGGATGTATGGTGTGATCATGATGTACATATATTCAGATATCAAGCCACTGTGGGGCTAGCTAATAAGTGATGCTCTGCATGAGCAGCTGATGAACCTAGGAGGTTCAAGTTGTGCTTTCTATATGACATCATACATTGTTTACTCCTGTGCTTATAAAGGCACATTTGATGCACTAGTTACAGATGGAAAGCTTACAGGCATAGTTAATGTTGTGCACATTTGGGATCATCATCCCCAGCTGCAAAGAGCTAATTACCTCCAAGATTACAAACTGGTAAATGATGCATTTTCTATGCATCTGGTCAGAACCATGGAGGAAGATAGAACAAAGAGATTGAGCATGGAAGCTCAAGAAATAATCTATAGCCATGGAGCCTGGTATATACAATTTGCCACATTTTCCTACATGAGGATTGAGGGTTTTGAAGGACTTCCCCTCATGCTGCCAAGATATCCCACTGATGCAGTGATACTGATGGAGTTCATAAGGTAGAGCTCCACAATATTAAAAACATACAAGGATGCAAGGAAGTTGCCACCAATTTTATTTCCAATCACCATTGGCTGGTACATGTGTCCTGATTCAGAGAACATAAAGAAGGTGATGGTCACCTTGAATAAAATGAAACTGCAGCCTTTTCCACTGACAAGACCATATGATCCTTACAGCAGGATCCAGAAAATAATAGGAAAGCCTATTCATCAGAGGCACCTAGAAGACTTCTAGGCTGACTGTGAAGATGAAGCAGAAGCAAGAAGAAGAAGATATCAAAGGCTAACACTGAATCAAATCAGAACCTTTGATTGCATCCCCATCCCTCAACAATTGAAGAAGGATGATGGAAGGATAATTGTAGATGAGTATGAGCAGAAGAAAATATATAATGATACCATCTCTGCACCTGACCTCACCATACAAGAGGACATATCCTTGGACCCCTTCATTGCCAGGACCATACAGCTAACCCAAGCCTAGGTTGATGAACAGATAGAGGCTTTGCAGAAGAAAGGTGTTGCCATCACTGTGGACAACAAAAAGAAGGGGCAGGAGATTCCTGATGGGGAGTATGATGATTTCCTGAATGAGAAGAGAAAGTCTAAGGGAGATAGACTCCCTCCACCACAACAACAAAGAAAAAGACCCCCAAGGGGCATGAAAGTAGATAATGAACCCAAAGGGGTTATTATTGAAAGGGCAGTATTTGTAGCTAAGGAGGTAGCAGCATCAGGATCAGGATCTGGATCAGGATCAGCATCCCCTCCAAGGACAAGGAAAGGAAAGTCCAAGAAGAGTAAGACAACAGAGACTGGAATTACTAAGACCATAGAAGAGGGTCAATCCTCAAGAAAACATGATGAAGAAGATATCCTCATGGAGGGAGAGCCTGAAGAAGAAGAGGCTCCTTTGATAATAAAAAGAAAAAGAAGAGCTCACAGAAGAGCAGATGAAAGAAACCTCCTAGACACAAGCAGAAGGTCACATCTCGCTAGATGAGACAATAAATTTGTCTGATGATGAAGTTGTACAGGAAGTGGCTTCACAGAAGATGGAAACCCTTACTGCAGGTACGCACATGACCCCTCACAAGACTCCACCAGTTCAAACTATATTGGAGGAGATGAAGCAAGTGGAAACTGAGAAAGAAAAGAGCCTAGAGCAGATAGCCCAAGAAATGGGGCTAGATACACTGATTGCAAAGGTGACAAGTCCTGCGATGATAGACATAACAAAGAAACAGGATGTAAATCCTGAACATCCAACAGGATCACCTGACAAAGGGCAACCTGCCGAAGAAGTGAAGATGGTAGAACCAGAAGGCCATGCTTCAGAAATAAGCCAACCAAGCACACAAGATGCATCAATGGAACTTGTTGTAGTAGAGTTTCAGGAAAGGAAAGCTGATGAGAAATGTGTGGTAGAAGATCCTGCTGCCAAGGTTCAAGAAATAAGTAGCACAGGTGCAGAACAAATTGTGATTACAGAACTAGCACCGGCACTTAAGGAGACTTCTCAATTATCCACAACTAAGAATGTTCTTCAGCAGGAGGAACAGCCAAAGGAGAATGAGGTAATGATAGAAAGGGATCATGATCATCATGATCAGCATATAGATACATCACAAGATCCTCCACCTCAGGAAGATGCTCCTCCGGAGAAAGAGGTTCCTCAACAAGAGGATGTGCCACAGGATCAATGTCAAAGCGAACATCATGAAGAAGAATTAAGGAAATCACCTTCTCCATCACATCTGCTGACAGAAACAAGAGACAGGTGAACATCATGATGATGTAGAGAAACATGATCAGGTACCTCTGTGGTTGGAGAAAGAGGTAAATGTAGAAGAAGAATTTGAAATTCAAGAATTTGATGTCTCCACCTTATTCTCTGAGAATATAATAAAACCTAAGAGGAAGGCTAGAATGACTTTGGCCATCAAAAGAGATCCAACAACTGGGAGGAGGACTGCACAGATTGCAGTACCTACTGTGGAGAAAGAAAAAGCTAAAATTACCTTAGATGAGTTCTAGATCAACACAGTGGACTTAGGATTTGCCAATGAAGACCAAGAGGGTCAAGAGGGCAATGATATTATTGATTCTTTAATTCAGAAGGTGAAAAGAGAGAAAGAGAAAAATAAGCAACACAAAGAGCACATTGCTCAGTTGCATGCCTACATAGGAAGGCTGACCAATACTAAAGATACTTCAACTGAACATGCAGTCCCATTGACTGCTATTTCTCAAGAGGAGGTGAATAAATTAGACCCCATGAAACATGAGGCATCTGTACTAAGGAGATGGATGTCATCCACATTGGGTGATGCAGAGGAAGTGGTAAAGGCCTCTTTGAAGAGGTGGAACACTCTCAGTGACTCCAGAACCAAGGTAGACAAATTGCAGATGCAGACAGGAAAAAGGTCTTACAAATTGGAAAAAGTATTAGACATCCTAGGAGAAATAAGGAGGATAAACCCTCAGCTGCTAATCAATAAATAGGTACTAAACAGTAATACTGCCTTGTTGGTTGACATATGCTATAAGGACATTCAATTTGAATGTGGAGTACTCAGAAGATGCAATAATAAACTGAGAGATATCAGCATGAAGTTGCATGATTTAATGTCTGTTGAGGCAAAAATATTGGAAACACTGGAAGGAAAAGTGGAAGGGAAAGTTGAAAATCAAGATGAAGAGTTTTCCATCAAAGCTTTACATGGCAACTTCCAATCAGTAGCTGATGATCCACTTGTCCACTCGATAGAAGAAGTCATAGAAAAAATAATGAGAATCAAAGTCAAGATGGAGAATTACAATGAGAAACTGCAAGATAGGAAAGACAAACTGGATAGTAGTAGACACAAATATGAAGCACACAAGCACACCATCATCAAAGCAAAGACTCAGGATGGCAGAGAAATAGATAAAATTGTGCAGTTATATGAACAAATCCGGAGCAGCATGTAGCCTCATATGCGAAGTCATCATCATCAGGATGATGAAAGTTTGGGAAGCGATGCACATGACAATGATGCAGCATAAAGTAAATATCAGCATTAGATACTTAGTGGAAATAAGTTTTTTAGATAGTTGCCAGCTGGCAACTTGTGCCATTTTGTAAGGTTGACATAGTCAAAGAGAAATCTTGACTGTAGATATTCATAGACAAATCAAGATCGTTGATCTTTTGTAATGGATTCCTCACCTTGTTCTATAAAAGGTGCAAGAATGCTTCATTTTGAACATTCGAAACTTAATTGAAATTTGTCTGCTGAAATATTCAGGGCTCATTTCAAAGCTTTTTGTATACATTTATATCTTTGCATACTTAGTGAATGAGAAGACTGTTTTGGTTACAATTCATAGTAAATCTTGAGTAATCAGTGTGTGAATTTTGGATTTATGTTGTGATTTGCTGCATCCTTTAGAGTGCATGTCTACTTACATACATTGTTTTCATACAATTCCTTTGAAGTTAGCACCTACTGTATCTAGCTATGGAATGTCCTGGTGAACATATGGTTTGGTTTTCTTCTCCTCATGACTGTATCTGATATACATGTGGTTCAATAGTTGAAGATTCATCTTTCATTTGAAGCATTTCTTTCAATTTCTTTAAATTTTAGAACATTTCACTATCATAATTGCAAATAACTGAACATCTAAAGCAAACAATACAAATATGTGGACATCTCATAGATAAGTGGAAATATTTAGCATATTTGAAGCTAAAGCATGCATTACTGATAAATATCATGCAAATATTTGAGTATAACTGTATTGAATCAAATAACTGTGTAAAATGACCTCTCTGTGAAGAATCTTTGCAGAAATAGTGTCATGATGATGAACTCTTTGTAAGGCCCCAAAATGGAAACAGCAACACACATCAACCTCTGAGTAATGTCAGAAGATTAAGACCTAATCACCAGAGACTTGGGATCATGAATTCTCTGAATTCATCGTATCTTTCAAGATGAATAAAGGTTAATGTGTACTTTTATTCTATGTTTGTTTATGACTAACATCATGACCAACATAAATTGGCGCTAGAAGGAGGCCCAACTGGAAAAGACACCATTGCGTCAGTCATCATACATTTTATGTAGGCTCCTCGCTCCTAACGCAACATAAATTGGCATTAGAAGGAGAACCTTTATCTGAAAGAACATGCTCATCATCATTATTTTCAGGTTTGATGATGCAGAAAGTAAGGTAACCCCAGTGCATTCGTGAATTTCAAATATTGCTCAAATATTTACTGTAACAGGCTTGTAAATGTTCATTCTGTGTAAAGTTCTTGAAATTAGTCATAAATATTGCAAGCTTTACAATAGATCATCATGAATTCACAAATATCAGCCAATGATACGTAAATCCGTTCAAGCTTTGAAGAGTTTTGGCCTTAGAAACTTGATATCCTGTGGTAAGAGTCATTATACCTCAAATATCCTTTCATATTTGCAGTATCTTTGCAAATATTTCATAAATATCCAGTCCGATCAGCCATCCAACTGCAAATATTGTCTCAACCAATGAAATTCATTCAATATTTACGATCATCTGGTTAGTTTTAGCCAATTTGCCTCAAAATTGAGAAATCCTAGCTCACAGGATAAATACCAGGTCTAGATCTAGTGGAATCTTTGAAGAATTGCCTATTAAAGGTTTCAGACCTAGAATTGTAGACATCCATCATACTCCCAGGTCTAGTGCATCAGGAGCTTCACCAGAACCTCCTCCTGTAACTACTGTTGGTTTGCAAGTACCTTCTGGGATATCTGTGACACCTCCTGTTCAACCTCAACCCCATGTCCAACCTTAACCAGCTGTACCACCAGCTTAACCTTCTCTGGTCACAATGTCTTTCTTTGCACCAGAATCACCTTTAACCTTCAATGCATATCATGAGTTGCCAAAGAATCTAGACAAACTTTGTCCAAAATATCATCCTTATCAGGATGTTGATGATCATATCAGGACATTTAAAGAAGCTTACTATAGAGCCAGAATAGAACATCAAGATGTTGTATGCAGATTATTTCCTTTTTCCTTAGGAGAAGAGGCTTATAATTGGTTTATTAGTCTTGGTCAAGCCTCTGTTGGTTCATGGGCTATCCTAGAGAAAGCCTTTCTTAATAGGTTCAAGGTCCCTATTGATCCATCTATGAATTACCACATGTTTGCTACAATCAAAAGATTCGAGAATGAACCTATTGCCAATTTTAATGCTAGGTTCCAGAAAATGCTATCCAAGTTAGTTGCTCCTTATGTAGTAGCAGATGCTTCTGCTAGGAGTATCTATTATTCAGCCCTGGATCCATTGACTTCCATATTCATCAAGAGAACACATCCTGAGATCACTACCTTGACAAGAGCCTTTCAAGAAGCTATCAAAGTAAATCAGCAGCTAGTCCTAGCTCCTACTCCAAATATTGCATTCCCTACATTGCCTGGCATGTATCCAACATATCCTGCACAACATCCTACATCATATCCTGCACAATATCCTAATGGTGCAATGATACCTCCAGCAGTCATGCCTGCACCTTTGCAGGTACCTCCATTAAGTATCATGCCACCTCCTAATGGGAATGGCCAAATATCACAATATCCTGCACAAATTCAGACACCTTAGGGTGTTGATCTGTCTAACAATAACCATGGATCCTCTTTCTTCAAGCCTCAAAGTGAGAATGTAGTAGTCAAAGCTCAAGAAGAGGAGGAAATTAAAGAAATTTCTGCTCAACTAAGAAAACTCACCACAGAAGTGACACATTTGAGAAATCAAAGTTTCTATTCCCAGTCAAATTAGAATAGAAATTACTCCAATGATAGACCAAATTATCCAGACAGAGGATACAATAACAACAATAATTTCAATAATAGTGGTGGAAATAACAATAATCCTCAAAGACAGCCTAGAGTATGGAATTCCAGGCCAAATAATGGTTCATTACCATCACCCTTAGATAATCAGCCATCTGGTGAAGCTAAACAGGCTACTAGAGTCAATCTTGCTGAAGCGGCCCTCACTAACTAGTGTAGGATCCACAACACAAATGCTCATGCAGAGTTAGACTGTCCACAATTTCAAATTGCTGCCAGCATTTTTCAAACAAAAGTGTCTAATACTGCAGGACATCCACCTCAGGTAGAAGGTAATGAAATAGTTCCTTGTGGATATGATTTAGCCCTAGTGCTAGAAAGCTATACCGATCATCAAAATTATTCTCATGCATATGAAGAATTTGCTTTAGCTTTTGAGTCAAATTATGTCTTCCCTTTTGAAGATGAGAATGAGCCTTCTATTGAACATGAGGAGGTGCATGTATACCAACATCAATATCCTAGCAAGCATAACTATAACTTGAGAAGTAGCTCCAACAGACCTACTGGTCCACTGACATCATCTCTACCTCCAAATAATTTCAACACACCTCTAGACCCCAAAGCTAGCAATAATCCACGATTCCCCAAGCTAAATGCCCAATATCTGTCACCATAGAATATAGCATCAAAATCTGTTGCCTTACCTCGGGAGTCTGACAAACTTGTTTCATACTTGGTAGATGAAATGAAAAAGATAAAGATCATCCTATCTCTGTTAGAGTTATTGAAAACTCCTACAATCAAAAAAGCTTTTATGAAGTCACTGGATGATCCTGCTCCTAAAGAGGACATTCCTTCTCCAAGTCATCTTAGTAATAAAGATCATGCTGCTAGAGATAGTAATATCGAGCCTAAAATGCCAAGTACTGTCCAAACTGTAGAAACATCACATATGACATTATACAGAGATAAGAGTGAGTCACCACCTTTCCTCCTTACCATAAGGATGTTTGGAAAGAATTTACACAACTGTCTGGTAGATTCAGGTGCATCTACAAATGTGATGCCCTTGTCCATATGCAATGTCTTAGGACTGCATCCTGCTAAATCCCTAAAAAAGGTGACACGGCTAGATAAAACAGAAGTGAGTGTAGTAGGAGAACTGACTCATATACACATGCAGCTAGCATCTGATCCCAGGATCTAATATTACATTGATATCCAGGTAGTTGACATACCTGATACATATGGGATGCTACTTAGTAGAGATTGGTCAAAGACTCTGAATGGATATATTTTCACTGACTTCAGTCACATGTGGTTGCCTTGGAAAGGTATACCAAACCAGATAAGAATAGATGCTGAACCCAGAATGAAGCACATGATAATCGAGTATAATAAAATGAATGAGATCATGTATGTTGACATTGAGCCTGGAGTTTATGCCATTAGACCACAGACTATCAGGATAGAAGAGGTCCTGATGCTTGACTTTCATCATCATCATCATCATGATGATCATCAGGAGGGTGTGCCAGTTGTAAAAAATGATAATAATTTTGAGAAAAAAAATGAAATAGATCGCTTCAGAGACTTTGAGATGCATCTGTCCAAATAGGTAAAGTGTTGTCAATTGTTAAATATACCTATTAATGATATTTTGATTGATGGATGGTGTAGATTACACAACGAAGCACATTCAGAAAAGACTTGCGAAACATGCTTAGACATGATGATGCTGGAGCAGACATGCAGTGAGGCATCATCATCATATTCTGAGGTAAGTTCTACATCTGGTGATGATGATGATACTGATTCTTTTTTGTCTTCTGCAGGAACCACAGAAAAAGTGATAGATCATGATGAAGGTCATGAACAGAGAATAGAAAAAATTCTGGTGTACAATCAGATAAATGTTAACAAAAAAGAAAAGATCACCCCAGGGAGTGATTGTCTGATGGAGCTAGACTATGAATTGTCTGATGAAGACAAAGGCAGTAACCTGACCAGATTTGAAGAGTTCTTGTCTGGAGAAATTAAGAAAATGATAAGACAAAAGAAACATCCATAAGATGCACTAACTAAAGGTTGGTGTAGGCTGCATGAGGCACCTCATTCAGAGACTGCTTGTTCACTGTGTCTGCACATTTTGAAGAAACATACAAAGCTTGATCCAAAAGATCATCCTCCTGATGATGGAAAACAAGAAGAAAAATTAGCTTCTCAGAAGGAAGAAAAGATGAAGTCTAAGGACACTGACATTCCTAAGTTAAAATGGATATCAGGTGGAGCAGCTGCCAGAGCTGCAAAGAAAAATAAAGGTTTAGCTAAACCTCATGCTGAAGATAAGTCTTGGATCCTTAGATTTGATTGATCCAAATCTAAGCAAGGAGCTGGAGTAGGGATTGATCTTATTGATCCATCAGGAAAATCCTACTTAGCTTCATACAGATTACAGTTCCCCTGTACTAATAATGTGACAGAGTATGAAGCTCTAATTCATGGGATACTGTTTGCTCTCAAAAAGAAAGTGAAAATTCTGCATGTCTTTGGAGACTCAGAATTAGTTGTCAGACAAGTAAGAGGAATCTACTCTTGCAACTATGAAAAATTATCAAATTATAGACACAGAGTGTGGGATTTGATTGAAGACTTTGATGCATTTAACATCACCCATGTTCTTAGAGAACAAAATCACAGGGCAGATGCACTTGCCCAGGCTGCCAGTACATTGGAACCACTATCTATATCAGGTCTGAAGAGATTTTCAGTAGAACTAGTATCTGTACCATCAGTACCTGATAACGTTACTAATCTTCAGGTCTTTGATGATGACCAACACATTCTTGATTTCATCTCCAACAGGGATACATTTGATGCTCAGATCATAGATGAGAATAGTATGGAAGATCATGTCTGGGAAGAAGATGAAATATTAGAGTTGCCTAGCAACAGAATTCCCAAAGGCATGATTGAATTAGAAAGAGCCTTTGATTTGGATAATATGCTGAAGCAAAAGGATCTTCCCAAAGCTGATGGAGGTCAATATTCACAAGTGAATATCAGACAGGATGATGACAAGAAAAATGTCTTGATAGGTAAGGTTTGCACACTAGAAGAATTAGAAGGAATAACTCAGGCCCTTAAGGACTACATCCATATAATTGCATGGACTTATGATGAGCTGAAGACATATGACACATCTGTCATAACTCATACTATACCTCTCAAGCCAGATGCTAAACCTTTCAGACAGAAGCAAAGGCCAATCAATGCTTTGCTTGAACCAATAATATTTGAAGAAGTCAAGAAATTGTTAAATGCCAGGATAATCTTTCCTGTGAGGCACTCCACTTGGGTGGCAAATCTAGTGCCAGTTAGGAAGAAAAATGGAGACATCAAGCTATGTGTAGATTTCAGGAATCTAAACAGAGCATCAGAAAAGGATAATTATCCTTTACCCTCATTAGATGAAGTTCTGCAGATTGTAAATGGAGCCAAAATGATGTCCTTCCTGGATGGCTTTTCAGGATACAACCAAGTGATGGTTGATAAAATTGATAGATTGAAAACTGCCTTCACCACCAAGTGGGGGATATTTGCATATAGACGTATGCCATTTAGACTTATAAATGCTGGAGCAACATTCCAGCGAGCAATGGACATAGCCTTCAACGGCTTAATAGGAAAATGTATAGTCATCTACATGGATGACTTGACAGTATTCTCCAAAGAAAGGGGAAATCATGTAGCAGATCTCAGAAATGTGCTGAAGAAATGTGAAGAGTATGGAATATCACTGAACCCCAAGAAATGCATATTTGGGGTGACAACAGGAAAGTTATTAGGCCATTTGATAACTGAAGATGGAATCATCATTGATCCTGACAGGGTGGAGTCTATCATGAAAATACAACTTCCTAGAAGCAAGAAAGAACTTAAGTCTTACTTTGGTAAGATTAACTTTGTAAGAAAATTCATCACTAGTTTTGCAGAAATAGTCAGACCACTAAATGCTATGCTGAAAAAAGATGCCAAGATTGAGTGGACAGCAGAAGCTAAAGCTACTTTTGAGGACATAATGAAAGCCATATCAGATGCTCCTGTACTCATCAGTCCAGATTACACAAAGGATTTCTACATCTATTCATTTGCTTCAGAACATACCTCTGCAGCAGTGTTAACTCAAAGGAATGAAGAAAAAGAAGAGAAACCAATAGCTTTTATGAGCTGTCCTTTCAAGGATGCTGAACTAAGATATGTGGATGTTGAAAGACAAGCACTTGCATTAGTCAAGGCAGTAAAGAAATTTAGGCATTATATACTGAGAAGTAAGGTGATTGCAGTAGTGCCTGATGCAGTAGTGAAGATGCTACTCATGCAGAGTGAGCCTGGTGAAAAAAGAGCTAAGTGAATTACTGTATTACAAGAGTATGACATGGAAATTACACCAATGAAGCTGGTAAGAGGACAAGCTTTAAGCCAAATGATATCTGAAATTGACCCAAACATCACAAGTCAGCAGTATCTTATCAATGATAAGAATAATAAGGAATGGTATTCAGATATCAGGCACATCCTGATTACTGGAAGATGTCCTTTGAGATTGCAAGCTTCACAGAGAAGAGCCTTGAAGATAAGGTCACAAAAGTATATGATGAAGCAAGGAACCCTATTCAAGAAGAATTATGAAGGAATATGCCTGAGATGCTTAGAAAAGCCATAAGCAAATAAGGTTCTATCAGAGTTACATGACAAGTTCGGAATAGCACATGGATCAGCCTTGGCCACGACACATGCAATCCTCAGAGCAAGATATTATTGGCCCACAGTTTTTAAAGATACAACTGATCATGTTAAATGTTGTCATGTATGTCAGGTTGCTGCTAATAGAGAGAAATATGTTGCACAACCCTTGCAGCCAGTGATGGAAGAGCACCCATTTGCACAATGGGGCATGGACTTCATAGGACCAATCAATCCTCCATCCTCCTCAGGCCATAGGTATGTCTTAACAATTACTGACTATTGTACTAGATGGACTGAGGCTGTCTGTAGCAAGACTTGTACTACAGATGATGTCATTAAATTTCTGGAGAGCAACATTGTCACTAGGTATGGAACTCCTTATGCTTTGGTAAGTGATAATGGTTCTGCCTTCACTTCAACTAAATTGTCAAGTTGGGCTTTTGATCATGGGATCATACTTAAGTTTTCATCCAACTACTATCCCCAAGGGAATGGATTAGCAGAATCTACCAACAAAAATTTATTGAATATCATAAGAAAACTAATAGAGAAGAACCCTAGGGAATGGAACTCATTTCTGAAATATGCCTTATGGGTAGACATAACTAAAATTAAAACTGCATTAGGAAACTCACCTTTCCAATTGGTATATGGAGTGGATCCTATCCTTCCTGTAAACTTGAAAATTCCTACTCTGCAGTTTGCCCAAGAATACCTAGGCATTAATAATAGACAAGAAGTCAGGTTGCTTCAGTTGATGCACCTGGAAGAGAAAAGGAGTCAAGCAATTGACCAGTTTGCAAAACATCAGGATGTTGTCAAACGTTGGTTTGACAAGAGAGCCAGAGTTAAAGCCTTTAGGATATCTGATTTAGTCCTAATGTGGGATAAAGCCCATGATAGGAAAGGTGACCATGGCAAATTTGACAGATTATGGATAGGTCCCTTTCAAATTTCTAAGATACTAGGAGACAGCACTTATAGGCTTAAGAACCTGACAGGTGAGGATGTCCCATTGCCAGTCAATGGACAATTCCTCAAACATTATTTCCAGGCTTGAGTGACTTCATGATAGTCATGTGTATCATATTGTACATTTGTATAGTTGTCTGTACAGTTTGTTTTGTTTTTGTTTGTTTTGTTTTGTTTGTTGAGACCTTGTTTTGGTTAGTCAAGATGATGCACCTCATTACCACAGAAAATAACTAAATTGTTAGGATTCAAGTGATGAGATCAGATTTAGACATATGTTGTAATTCAGCCTAAGAAGTATTCATGATCAGGTCTGTGATATCCTTTCATTAGGGTGCCTTTTCTTGATCAAAGTGAATCAATCACAATGAAACACCTAATAGCCTTGGGTTTGTTGAACACACAAGTATAGGTGTTAGGTGAAAAATCTAAAGAGACTCCCTTGCTACCAATACAATCTCCAACCTAAAGCTGCAAGTGACTATACCTTGTACAAATGAGCTAACATGATGATATCAGATACAAATTTTAACAAAAAAATTCAAAAAAGAAATAAAATTAGGCCATCTAAGTAACTCTACCAGGGCTATAGATGCTTGCTGGCAGTGGGGCTCTACTTAGGGAGATTATATAGATAACCTTGTCGAGGCTATAGATGCCTGCTGGAAGCAAGGCTCTATCTAGGTTGGCTATGAGGGATGATCTCCAACTATGTAGTTTAACACTGATTACTTATGTTTTCAACTTGCTTTCAAAATGAAGATAATTAATCATCTGCACACACATGATCCTTTGTTAGCATTGTTACCATGATGAAATTTTATCATTCAGAAGATCATGATGCTTATGCTCAGAAAGAATTAGAATACTATGGATGAATGTGATCACATCACTTGAATCATTGGAATTTGTTTGTTTTCTTTGGTGGCAAGTTGTTGTGTGGTTACACAACACACCATATTTTGACTTGACAAAACAGGGACACAACTTTTTGTCTTGTGTTTTGTACTTTTTGGCAGTCTGGTAAGAGTAAGTCATGCAGATCATCATGCATTGAAAGGCTGGGTAAGTGATCATCATGAGGTTAGTTCGTCAAATTTCATATTTTACTCCAGAAACCTCATATTTAGAAAGAGCATTAAATTCCATGCAGGTTTGTCTTTTACATCACCCTGATATTCGTCAAGATGTGAAAGTTATAAGTGATGGTGTTAGGTTGTCATTGATGTCAAAAGTGTTCAGGAGCATGAAACATCATCTTGCAGATATAGAGAATGGTTTTGCATCATCAGTGTACATCATCTTGTTTGTTGTTGATAGGAGCAGGAGCATGAGACATCATCATGAGACATTCATGGTTTACTTGGTTCATACAATCAGTTGGAGAGATGTGTTCTTCACAATGTCATGATTTATCAGTGAACATGACATATTCTTGGTAGGCATGGTCTTCATTATTCATCAGGTTCTTGACAAGGTTAATGATATCAATTGTTGGTATTCAAAGGTTTGCAATGTGTTGGTTCTTGACAAGGTTGATGATATCAGTTGTTGGTATTCAAAGGATCACATGAATACACTTGATGTTTGGTGTTGGTTTATGATTAATCACAGGACTTGTTTGATCAGGTTTGGCCTTTTGAAGTTGATTGGTTAGTCAAGATACAATTCATATGGTTGAGAGTTGAGGTGTATTTTTCCTCACATTGTCATGTTGTGTGGATAGTGTTGGTGATATGATGTGTGTTGCATAGAATGTCAAAAGGTTGATAAGGGAGTTCATTGATGATTGATATAGATATTCAAAGTTTGAGTGAAAGCTTGACAAAGTTTCTATGTAGAAGTTTATCAGGACTTTATTGTCATCATCATGTATATGAGCACACGAAAGATTTGATACTATATGTCATGATGTTACAAGCTGAGTTAGAGGGATCAAGCTCTAGGTCTATTTTCCATTCTTTGCCTCTAAAGACCTATTTTATAATCCTCTCTGCCTGTCAACATAGAAATCACTTTTTAATTTAATTCACTGTTGACCCGTTATACAGGTTAGTCACTTAAAAGTGACTTGTTAAAGGGTTTATGCATCATGCTATCAACCGGCCCCTTTCCTTCTTTTTACCTATAGAGCAAGTCTTTCAAAATGGGCGGGCTTTCATTATGTTTAAATTTAAACTCACCACCGCCAATTACCAAGAGGGCACGGGTTTATGCATTAAGGAAAAGGTTTTAGTTTTACTTGAAAACTTTAAGAAGTATTTAGAATCCTTTTTAAAGCCCGAAATTAAAGATAGAAAGTTTCTTTTTATTAAAAAAACTTAAGTAATTTCCTTATTAATCCTTTTGATCGGTCCCTTATGTAAGGAGTTTTTAATAAGGAGTTTTTTTTTAGAAAAATCTTTATGAAGAATTTTTTAAGGAGTATTTTTGATAAGGAGATTTTTATTATTTTTTGTGAAGAGATTTTGTAATAAGGAGATTTTTATGAAGAGTTTTTTTAAAGACTAATTTTTTTTTGGGAGATTTTTTATGGAGATTGGAGATTGTTTTTGAAAGGATTATTTTGAGAATAAGGCAGATTGAGGAGAAATTAATTTTTGTTGCAGATTGGATAAAGATTTTTATTTTGCAGGAGATTATTTTTGAAGAAGAATTTGAAGAGGATAATGAAAAATTTGTTTGAAGAAATTTGCAAGGGTTTTGTATTTTGGAAAATATGAAACATCATGCAGGGATTGAAATGAGAAGGTGAAAATATTTATACAAAGGAATATGAAAAATCTTTTGCAGGTGAATCAATTTGAGAAGGCTATTCATTTTTGACATGAAAAATTAAGCAATCCAGTGATTTTTTTTTAAAAGAATATGAAGGATCATGTACAGAGAAGAGGAAGATCAAAAGATTTTTTAATGCATAGAATTGACAGGAAGATATTTTGTTTTAAATATAGAGAAGAGAATATGAAAGGTTTTTTAGAAAGTGCATTGTGATGGGTTGTGAAAGATATTCAGATTTTATTTAATGACATTACAGATGCTTTGATTAAAGTGTCTTGTGGATTAACAAGATGAGATGAGTGATGTTGTACAGATCTATGATGAACTGACAGGGATCAAATACAGATACAGAGATTGACAAGGTGATCAGAAAGACAATATGCAATTGTAATAATAATCAGGTGCATTGATTGTATGACTGGTAAGGCAGAGATGAAACATACAGAGAAAAGTAGTGTTGTTGAGCATATCTGGATGAAGAATTGATTTTTGAATGGAATGACCATTTGAACACATAAGAGAGAATAAAAGTTATGTATTGAAACAGAGAAACCCTCTGAATTTGTGTTTTCAGTTTATTCTATAATTGGGGTTGGTGCTCCTTGAAGCTGGTGCTTCTAAACAGTATGCCAGTGAGGCTTGTAGGTCAGTGAGACCTCAATAGTCAGTGAGACATAATATTCAGCCAGTGAGGCTTTGTAAGATGTTTTCAAAGTTAAGCTAGTGAGGCACTTCATGAGTGGTTTTTCTACCCAGAGAGGGTTTTCCACTCCAGTAATTCTTATGTTGTTTCTATGTGTGTTCTTGCTTCTATGTTAAGATTTATCTCTATGTGGTACTGCTCATAATTTTCATTATCAAACTTGTACATAGTTTATTGATGACTTTCTTTTTCTGAGTCTTGTAAATCAAAAGTTATAATAAGTTGCAAAAATCTACACAACACTGATTCACCCCCCCTCTCAGTGTTGTCCGAACTCCTACAATAAGTGGTCAAAGTTTGAGTCAAACCTGATATTCCCAGGGGGAGGGTCATATTTCGTAACATCAGTCATATTATAAAAGGTCACCCCGATATAGTATATCACCTGATAAAATCATGCGGTCCGAATATTCGGACGTCAATTTTAGGTGATAGTAACCTTTACCCGTCAATAGCCTTATGCATTTCGCGAGGATCATATTTTTTCAAATTAACCTGATATTTCATAATATCCTCCTGCTGTGAAATATCCCCCTAAGCCAATATCCTGATGACGTCATCCAAGTCCGATAAATGAAGAAACAAACATGACGATGACATCATCATCATTTTACCTCTCGCAGTATATTTCTTGAGCATGATCCTGCTTATATATCATGATGATGACGTCATGATGCCTTGCCGATGCACTGAGCAAATATCAGGATGATGTCATCCTGATATTTTGAAAGAGAGACATGTAAGTTTGTCCAGTCATCATCATCTTTGAAACATCACCCGATATATCAAGATATCCTCCTGATGTGCTAAACATAACCAAAGGGTGCATTCATCACCTGATCTTGTCAACAATAGTTTTTCCTCTCAAGGAGGATGATCATATTAAACTCGGGATGATATTTGCAAACATCCTCCTATCATTTGAATATCATCCTGTCTTGCGAATATCACCCTGCTCCCGTTGCCCCCATTGTCATTTAATGTGTGCAGACATGGTAGGTAGTTCCTGCCGATCACAAGACCCGATGGAACAACTGGCGAAATCCTGACTTTCCATGCGAAAATTAACGAATAAGATCCAATCTGTCAGGGTTTGCCCCAAATTCACCCTAAGTGTATGGTTAAAAAGGTGAATTCACCGTCATTTCATTTTTACCTTGCGATAAATTTGTTTTTACAGAGCACCAGCTTCCATATCCTCATACAGACGATAGTTGCACGAATTGAGCTCACAAACAGAAGGGAGTGCATGATCATCAGCAGAATTAAGAACATTGTCAGAAGGCCACTGGTATAAAAGGAAATTTGCATATCCAGGTAAGTAAATGAAACCTTTGTTCTGTTGTTTCTGTAATAGTCAGGTATGGGTGGTTAATCTAAAGTTCTGGTTTATGCATACATATGATTAAGTAATGTTGAATAGATACAGTAGGCATGATGATTAGTAAAGTTAATTGTAATATGCATGCATGTGTATACCCATTGTAAGATAGGATTTTGTTAATTGCAGGCACCCATGGCTGACAAGAGGTTAGTTAAGTGTCAAGCAGAATTCAATAAGCCTATGTTCTCCTCTCAGAGGGGCGTCCTATTTAAGTATGGTACAATTACAGATACCCATTAGGGGAATACCGATTTAGAAGCATGGTCAGCTAGGTTGAACGATGAGAATAACAAGAGTCCTGTGCTGGATGCAGTTTTCGTATCCGGGATGTGGAATGCCACCAGTTTTCCCTACTCCATGGAATCTCTGGAACTGGTTATCGAGTGTGCCAGGAACTATAATCTAGAGACCAGGCAGGTGATGAAACATGGGAGGATATATGCTGACCTATCATCAAGGGTCTTTCCAAGACATTTGGATTGCCATTGGGCAGCAAGGTTAATAGTGTGGACCTGAAGAAATTAGAGAGAGAATATGAGAATAACAAGAAACAAGCCAAGAAGAATATGTACCAATGGAGGGCTGAGAACAGCACATATCCTGCAGCCGCCAAACTTCCTGTGCACTTGTTCAAATATGATTTTAGTGAGGAGTACCAGTATATGATTGCACTATTGAGTAGAGTCACAGGCCAGCCTGATGCTGGTAGTTTTAAGGACTGGATGTATGGTGTGATCATGATGTGCATATATTCAGATATCAAGCCACTGTGGGGCCAGCTAATAAGTGATGCTCTACATGAGCAGCTGATGAACCTAGGAGGTTCAAGTTGTGCTTTCTATATGACATCATACATTGTTTACTCCTGTGCTTATAAAGGCACATTTGATGCACTAGTTACAGATGGAAAGCTTACAGGCACAGTTAATGCTGTGCACATTTGGGATCATCATCCCCAGCTGCAAAGAGCCAATTACCTCCAAGATTACAAACTGGTAAATGATGCATTTTCTATGCATTTGGTCAGAACCATCGAGGAAGATAGAACAAAGAGATTGAGCATGGAAGCTCAAGAAATAATCTACAAGCATGGAGCCTAGTATATACAATTTGCCACATTTTCCTACATGAGGATTGAGGGTTTTGAAGGACCTCCCCTCATGCTGCCAATATATCCTACTGATGCAGTGATACTGATGGAGTTCATAAGGCAGAGCTCCACAATATTAAAAACATACAAGGATGCAAGGAAGTTGCCACCAATTTTGTTTCCAGTCACCATTGGCTGGTACATGTGTTCTGATTTAGAGAACATAAAGAAGGTGATGGTCACCTTGAATAAAATGAAACTGCAACCTTTTCCACTGACAAGACCATATGATCCTTACGGTAGGATGCAGAAAATAATAGGAAAGCCTATTCATCAGAGGAACTTAGAAGACTTTTGGGTTGAATGTGAAGATGAAGCAGAAGCAAGAAGAAGAAGATATCAAAGCCTAACACTGAATCAAATCAGAACCTTTGATTGCATCCCCATCCCTCAACAATTGAAGAAGGATGATCGCAGGATAATTGCAGATGAGTATGAGCAGAAGAAAATATATAATGATACCATCTCTGCACCTGACCTCACCATACAAGAGGACATATCCTTGGACCCCTTCATTTCCAAGACCATACAGCTAACCCAAGCCTGGGTTGATGAATAGATAGAGGCTTTGAAGAAGAAAGGTGTTGCCATCACTGTGGACAACAAAAAGAAGGGGCAGGAGATTCCTGATGGGGAGTATGATGATTTCCTGAATGAGAAGAGAAAGTCTAAGGGAGATAGACTCCCTCCACCACAAAAATAGAGAAAAAGACCCCCAAGGGGCAAGAAAGTAGATAATGAACCCAAAGGGGTTATTATTGAAAGGGCAGTATTTGCAGCTGAGGAGGCAGCAGCATCAGGATCAGGATCTGGATCAGGATCAGCATCCCCTCCAAGGACAAGGAAAGGAAAGTCCAAGAAGAGTAAGACAACAGAGACTGGAATTACTGAGACCCTAGAAGAGGGTCCATCCTCAAGAAAACATGATGAAGAAGATATCCTCATGGAGGGAGAGCCTGAAGAAGAAGAGGCTCCTTTGATAATAAAAAGAAAAAGAAGAGCTCCATAGGTGGTGGTGTCTTACTCGCCTAAGAAACTAAGAACCTCCATGAGAGGTGAAATAAAACAATCCCCTACATTGTTACAAGGGGCAAGTAGTGAAGTGCATAGGGAACTTCAGCACAATGTTCCACTTCCTACCATAGTCAAGTTTAAGACTGAGCTCGCAGAAGAGCAGATGAAAGAAACCTCCTAGACACAAGCAGAAGGTCACATTTCGCTAGATGAGACAATAAATTTGTCTGATGATGAAGTTGTACAGGAAGTGGCTTCACAGAAGATGGAAACCCTTACTGCAGCTATGCACATGACCCCTCACAAGACTCCACCAGTTCAAACTATGCAGTCCCATTAACTGCTATTTCTCAAGAGGAGGTGAATAAATTAGACCTCATGAAACATGAGGCATCTGTACTAAGGAGATGGATGTCATCCACATTGGGTGATGTGGAGGAAGTGGTAAAGGCCTCTTTGAAGAGGTGGAACACTCTCAATGACTCCAGGACCAAGGTAGACAAATTGCAGATGCAGATAGGAAAAAGGTCTTACAAATTGGAAAAAGTATTAGACATCCTGGGAGAAATAAGGAGGATAAATCCTCAGCTGCTCATCAATAAATAGGTACTAAACAGTAATACTGCCTTGTTGGTTGACATATGCTATAAGGACATTCAATTTGAATGTGGAGTACTTAGAAGATGCAATAATAAACTGAGAGATATCAGCATGAAGTTGCATGATTTAATGTCTGTTGAGGCAAAAATATTGGAAACACTGGAAGGAAAAGTGGAAGGGAAAGTTGAAAATCAAGATGAAGAGTTTGCCATCAAAGCTTTACACGGCAACTTCCAATCAGTAGCTGATGATCCACTTGTCCACTTGACAGAAGAAGTCATAGACAAAATAATGAGAATCAAAGTCAAGATGGAAAATTACAATGAGACGCTGCAAGACAAGAAAGACAAACTGGATAGCAGTAGACACAAATATGAGGCACACAAGCATGCTATCATCAAAGCAAAGACTCAGGATGGTGGAGAAATAGATAAAATTGTGCAGTTATATGAACAGATCTGGAGCAACATGCAGCCTCATATGCAAAGTCATCATCATCAGGATGATGAAAGTTCGGGAAGCGATGCACATGATGATGATGCAGCATAAAGTAAATATCAACATCGGACACTTAGTGGAAATAAGTTTTTTAGATAGTTGCCAGCTGGCAACTTGTGCCATTTTGTAAGATTGACATAGTCAAAGAGAAATCTTGACAGTAGATATTCATAGACAAATCAAGATCGTTGATCTTTTGTAACGGATTCCTCACCTTGTTCTATAAAAGGTGCAGGAATGCTTCATTTTGAACATTCGAAACTTAATTGAAATTTGTCTGCTGAAATATTCAGGGCTCATTTCAAAGCTTTTTGTCTACATTTATATCTTTGCATACTTAGTGAATGAGAAGACTATTTTGGTTACAATTCATAGTAAATCTCGAGTAATCAGTGTGTGAATTCTAGATTTATGTGGTGATTTGTTGCGTCCTTTGGAGCGCATGTCTACTTACATACATTGTTTTCATACAATTCCTTTGAAGTTAGCACCTACTGTATCTAGCTGTGGAATGTCCTAGTGAACATATGGTTTGGTTTTCTTCTCCTCATGACTATATCTGATATACATGTGGTTCAATAGCTGAAGATTCATCTTTCATTTGAAGCATTTCTTTCAATTTATTTAAATTTTAGAACATTTCACTATCATAATTGCAAATAACTAAACATCTAAAGCAAACAAGACAAATATGTGGACATCTCGTAGATAAGTGGAAATATTTAGCATATTTGAAGCTAAAGCATGCATTATTGATAAATATCATGCAAATATTTGAGTATAACTGTATTGAATAAAATATATGTGTAAAATGACCTATCTATGAAGAATCTTTGCAGAAATAGCATCATGATGATGAACTCTATGTAAGGCCCCAAAATGGAAACAACAACACACATCAACCTCTGAGTAACGTCAGAAAATTAAGACCTAATCACTGGAGACTTGGGATCATGAATTCTCTGAATTCATCATATGTTTCAAGATGAATAAAGGTTAATGTGTACTTTTATTCTATGCTTGTTTATGTCTAACATCATGACCAACATGAACCAATCATGTCCTATTGCACAATGTACTCTCACAAATTCTTCATTTCTAAAGATACACTGGCAAGGAGAAGGCATTGGTTTCTACTCTACAATTAGAAGAGCTAAGTTTGAGGAGCTTAATCCGGATCTTTTCAAGATGTGCATGGAGATTGTCAAGGAAGATTTAAGGGATGCTGAGGTGAAAAAAAAACTATTCATAAACTCAAATCCCAAAGGTACAACATTTGTTATGTCATCTCCTCAATAGAATTGAAATATTTAAGAGCATCAAACCTTGATAAAAGTATAATTTATAATGTTTCAATTTAAGTTGTATTTTTAAGCAGAAGAAGACATAGTATCTACCTCAGCAAAACCCATAACTCGAAAGTTACAAATTTCTAGTTGTCTTTTGTAAAAGTGACTGATGTCACTAATTGTATCTGGAAGTTAGTTAATAGGCTTTCTTTTTGGAGAAACTAAGTGAAATCTAACCAAAATAAAGCCTATTTTTAAATTTGTATTACAAAAGGGTAGTTATGAAGTAGTTATCAGGTGGTTACAAGGTAGTTACTAGGAAGAAGCCTATAAGTACAAGTGTCATGCCCACATTTCTCATGCGGTCACGACACGCATCACATATATCATGTCCACATTTGTCATGTGGTCATGACATGAAATATCAAAAATTTTACCACGCTTCCCTAGAAATCCCCTCGCACGCATAAGCATGCTCGATGGTGTTATGCATAAGGCGTAAACATGATAGTTGATTGTGGGGTAATGCATTCACTTGCACATACCATTCGCAATGAAGGCTAATTAGGGGTTAATGCGACGCGGTTAACGTCACCAATAGGGTTAGGATCAATGATCGAAACCCTAAGTTAACCTATGTGAATGATGGGATTTTGACGTAAGTCATAATCAAAGCCAAATTCAAGTGCATGAGAAAAACATAATTTAATACCAAAACCTAATGTCGATATCTGAAAAAAATCAAAAATTTAATCCTAAGTGAGGTTAAATTTCCCTAACCTAGCTAAACCCTAAATTCTGGAAAAATCCGACAGCATAACACCTTACGAACGTGATTAGGGTTTATTACAATAAAATTGATCTTGATCAAAAGTTTACTGGTTTGGTTTTAAATCACCTACGTTACACTAGTTAAATTGGTAGATTAGTTAAATAGATTAATTGAACATTTTTCAACAAAGCTTGATCAATTTGTTCTCCTTCACATTTTCTATCAATCAGAGTTATCACTGCATCCTTTACATTATTCTTAATTTCTTGGTATATTAGATCACGGTAACATGTTATACTAACTTCCTTTAAATCGTTTACTAGGTTTCCAAGTTGGTTTGAACGACGTCTTTATTAAATTAATAAAATTGCTCTAGATATAATTAAAAAGGAACATTAAATTAATAACAATCTAGTTATATATTAACCTCATTGAATTTGGTTTTATAATTAAAGGATTAACCCACTTGTTAAAATAAATACATTCCAATGATTAAATTGGTATAAGGTTAAATAAAACAATAAAATTCCCCATTTACAAAATTCAAATTAGAAATCAATAAAATATAATTTCACTCTAGCTATAAAAGAATACCCTAATTAATAATTAACCTTCCCTCTAAACCCAAGATACTAATAATAATAGAAACATTTCGCAAGGGAATTAAAAATTACCCAATTCTTATTTATCTCAAAACCCCGTTCAAAACAAATGTAATTTTAAAGCAAATGAAGAAAAATAATAAAGAAAGTGGGAAATGAAATAAGGGCAATTTTAAATTACAAATCCCTAAAAGGTCCTCAAATAGAAAACTAATTTCCCTAAGGAGGAAGGAGCAAACCCTAGCCTCCTTATTCTCATTTTCCCTCTTCTCCTTTTTCTCATTTTCTTTCATTTTATTGTGTTTTGGATTTGTGTTTTTGTTGCAAGTTTTAATGAAGAGGCCATTCATGGCCACACCAAGAAGTGCATATGCTCTCTCTCTCTCTCTCTATATATATATATATATATATATTTGTATTTATATATTTTAAAAATGCATATTTTATTTGTTGTGTTGTGGAGCTAACTGCCCACAAAGGCGGAAAAGAGCAAGAGGCGAAGCTGAGAGGAGGTTTGATAGCGGAACTGTGGTAGAGGGGACGGTGTAAGGAGGGCCACAAGAGTTAAAGGGACCAGCGGCAGCGGTAGGAAATGGGTCTGCGCAGGGTGTAAGGGACTGTCGGCAGCGGAGCTATGGAGGGGACTGTGCGAGGGATGGTCTGCGAGGATTGAGGGAAGGGAGAGTTTGGGGAGAGGGTGGAGGCCCCACCCACATCCCACATAGTGGGGTGTGGGTGGGGGCTCCACCCCCTCCCCACACTCATACATAAGGCAGCGGTGGTGGGGGATTCGAACCACTCCACCAAAACACCTTTTTTTTTTAATTTCTACGAACTTCTTAAAAAAAACACAGTCACTTTTCATTCTATTACACAACATTTATTTTTTATTTAATGAGTTATATATATATATATATATATATATATATATATATATATATATATATATATATATATATACACACACACACATAGCAAAACACAATTTATTTAAAAATCACAGTTTATTCTATAATAAAATATAACAAAAGAAATATATGTATATGTATATATATATATACCGCTGTATATACAATAGTCTTTTCTTTTTTCTGATTTAACATTTTATTAAATAACTGAAATTTCTGTTTTATTTGCCATTCTAAAACTCACAGAATTTCTTTTTTTTAAAACAATTAGCAAAAGATACCTTTTTTTTGTTAAATCAAATTTATATAAAGCAAAGGAACGTTTCTTTTTTTTTGTAATAACATATTTCCACATAATCATTCCTTCAAAGAATTTATTCATTGTATTGTTTTTTTTAAAGCAAATGCATTTAATTAAATACTTCAAATATTTAGCAACAACTAATTTTTTATTTATTTTTAATAAACATACAAATAAAATGACAATAAGACCATATCATCCTTTCATTACTCTATTTTTTTGTTGAATCACAAGCATTTGAAATCAACAAACTAAAATTTCTAAATGTAATAAATTTATTACAACTCAAGTTTAGATCATAGATCCATACAAATCAAGAGAGTAAGATTTCCTCTCTTTGAATTCTAAAAGAAACTTCACAAGGCATATCTTTGTCATGCTCTCTCAAGAGCTCAAAATAAGAATCACAAGGAAAGAGGTATAGTTTGCTTCAACATCTCTAAGCTCCAAGAATCATGCAATGACACAAGAAGTGGGAAGAAAACACAACAAACTGCTCTCCTCCCTATCATTGACTCACTCATGAGTCACCCCTGAGCTAGGAGGTCAACCACACACTAGGAAAACTCAAACCACAACACAACATTGCATTCAACACCCAAAAACAATTTACTCCCATGGCTTACACAACACAAAACTCACTCAAAGTGAGTTTAATGGGGTAGGGGAGTGGACATCACTCAACTCAAGAGTGCCACTCCAAAACTTCCCAATACAAATATCTCTCAAGGCCTCAAGCCAACACTATTATTCATAATTTCACAAAGCTTTCATTTGGCTCTCAAGCCATTTCACATATTGCACATCTACACATATTGCCCTCAAGGCTAAAACTCCACAAAATCAAGGATGTGACCTCGAGGAGGTTCACTCCTCCCCCACCCCACGCATGTTGAGAATCTTCTCCCAAGTAGGAGAGGCTCTTACAACTCCCTTACAATTTTTCCCCACAACAACAAGTAAAAAACTCAAAATGGAAACTCACACATAGCATCACACAAATAAAATAAAGTGCATAAGGGAAGGCAATAGCCTTGAAACCTACCTTATCAAATGCAATTGGAAAGTAGTTGAGAAGAGCTCCTCTAACTCCTCCAAGTTGAGCCACCAAGTTTCCTCCAACTTTTTCTCCAAAATAATTAAAATCCAAAATTTTCAAAAATTCAACAACCCCATCCCTCTCTCCAAGAGGGATTATAATAGGCTCTTCTCATGAGCCTTGAGGAATGGGGAGGTGACACATGTCACCTCCTCACTTCTCCTCCCAACTACAAGCAAGACTCTTGAAATGGGGTGGTGACACATGTCATTCACCCACCCCACCAAGTCTCTCTCTCCTCCACTTGTCCTCTCTTAAACATGGGGGAGAGAAAGGTGGAGCTTAAGAAGGAGTGAGTGCCACGTGTGCCCCAATCCTCTCCTCTTAAGAAGGACCACACAACCCCAAAGTACTCTCACCAATTGTGGGAGAGACTTGGAGTAAAGTCCTCCACAATTAAGGGGTCTTGGAGACTCCCCCAACCTAGGGAAGAGGAAAGGAAGAGCTTGAGTGTTTGACCCACTCATCCTCTCCCTCCCAAGCTTCCATTTTCGTCACTTTACTTTAGGGTGAAGTTAAAGTGACCAAATGGAAGCTTACCTAGGGTTACACAAGCCCAAATAACCCCTAGACCCTAGGGGTACAACCCAGGGTCAAGTTTAACCCAAATTTAGCACCTTAGGATGTAGAAAATCACATGAAAAGGGGTCACAAAAAAAATTAAAACTAAAATTGAGTCAAATAAACATTACACATTTACAACACCATAATACAATCAACTGAAAAAGGGTAGACCTAGCCCAAAGGACACCATACACAAACATTATGAAAATTTATCATGCAATAAACAGTAGATCTTGGTTCCTCTTGGAACTAGATCGGCTTCACAAGGGAAAACAACACAGTGTGTGGGACGATCTCTAAATTTTTGTGGCTTCATTAGAAACACCTACGCAATCAATTGAAATGTTAATCTAACATGTATATGATAGCCGAAGTAAAGTGAAACAAGCACATACAACATCACATGTTCTTATAAGCATCAAGGAAATCACATTATAGTTAAATTCTAAATTCTACATTTCAAACATCCATCCCAAGATAGAATCACATAATAAATTTCTAACTAAAATCACATGCATAGTATCCAAATAACATCATAATGTAAGTCACATGTCTAACATCGTTAGCAAAATCCATATCAAGTTCTAATCACATCGTAATCATGCTAAACATAATAAATCCACATACAACATAAAGTCTAATAGTTCTGTAAATCAGGATCAACAGTCCCATAAGTCTAATATGTATCACCTATAGTAAAAATAAAGTACCCAAATATATGGGAATGAAAAGGGTAGGGCTCACATCCTTGCCCCCTAAGATTGTACTTCCTCCTGGAAGTCATCAAAGAGGTGACAATAAAGGGACCTAAATCTCACTGCATCCTCCCATGTCATCGTGACCTCATCATACATGTCCCACTAGACCCTAACCTAGTCTAGCTCTTGACCTCAAAGGCCCAACTTCTGATGAGCTAATATGCGAATTGGCTCCAAAGCCAGCTATCCATTGCCTCTACCTGAAGAGCACTCTAATCCAATACATGAGATAAATCAAATATGTAATGTCATAAAATAGAAACATGAAAAACATTGTGGATACGTGACAGGCTAGGTGGTAAGGCTAGATGATAGGCTATAGGTCCTATCCACTCCAAGATCTCAAAAGGTCCAACAAAATGAGGTGTGAGCTTAGATCTCTTTTTGAATGGATTGGCCTCTTGTGCGGTCGCACTCTCAAGAACACTCTGTCCCCAACTGAGAAGTTCTGATCTACCCTCTTAGCATCGGCATACTTCTTCTGTCGATCCTAAGCCTCTTGAAGTCTCTGCCTAATCAAAGTCACATGTTGCTCCATATCCTGAACCAACTCTTTCCCTATCGCAACCCTGTCCTCAATACGGTCCCAACTCAAAGGTGTCCTACAAGGTCTGTCATACAAGGCCTGAAAAGGAGGCATACCCAATGAGTTGTGATGCCCATTATTTTAGGAAAACTCAAATAGATACAAATACACCTCCCATCTACTCTGATGATCCATGACATACATACGAAGAATATCCTCAAGAACCTCATTAACTCTCTTTGTTTGTCCATTGGTCTCAGGATGATAAGCGGAACTGAAGTTGAGTTTTGTGCCCAACACCTGCTGCAAGGCTCTCCAAAAGGCTGAAGTGAACACTAAATCCCTGTCAGAAATGATACGGTGAGGTACCCCATGTAATCTAACAATTTGATCCAAGTATATTTTTTCCATAGATGGTGCATTGTATGTCGTGCGTACATGTGAGAAATGCACCACCTTGGTCAACTTGTCAACCGTCACCATGATGGCATCATGGCGGCATGATGACATAGGAAGACCAACAATGAAGTCCATGGAAATGATGTCCCATTTCCACTCAGGTATTTTGTGAGGGTATAAAAGACCTGCTGGATGTTGATGCTCGGCCTTAACCCTCTAGCACTTAAGGCAATGAGCAACATATTCTGCAATATCCCATCTCATATTTGCCCAATGGTATAACTGTCACAAGTTGGCATGCATCTTCTTCACCCCTGGGTGTGCTACATAAGGTGCTCTATGAGCCTCTGAAAGAACCACTGCATGAAGGTCACCCACATGGGGTACATAGATGCGCTGTTGATGTCTAAGAAATCCATCCAACTCAAGGGAATATCTTGCAAATTTACCCTTAAGAGCCCTTTGTTTCTGGATCTCCTGCTGCACCTCAAGAAACTACTCATCCTCAGGTAGATGCTGAATGATGTGCTCTCTCAAGTCCACACTCAAGGTCAAGGTTAGGATCTCATGGTGCCTCCAACTTAAAGCATCAGTGACCATGTTCTCCTTCCCTTTGATGTAGTGGACATCAAAGTTGTACTTGCATAGAAACTCCATCCAACGCCACTGGCAGGCATTCAAATTCAACTGTGTGAATATGTACTACAAACTATGGTGATCTGAATGAAGCTCAAAGCGATGACCCAAAAGAAAGTGTCTCTAACGAACAAGAGTATGTACCACTGTTGTGATCTCTAAATCATGAGTAGGGTAGTTCAGCTCATGTGTCTTGAGCTTACGTGACTCATATGCAATCGCCCTACCACCCTGTATAAGCACAACTCCCAAACCCTGAAGTGATGCATCTGTACAAACTACAAAATCCTCTACAGGATCTAGAACAGCTAAAATGGGAGCATTGATAAGATGCTCTTTGAGGACCCAAAGGCCCTCTCACACTGCTCGGTCCAAGTGAAACTCTTCCCTTTCCGCTAAAGGGAAGTGATAGGGTGCGCTATCCTGGAAAAGCCTTCTACGAATCTATGGTAGTAACTAGCTAATCCCATGAAACTCCTGACCTCTGTCACACTAGTGGGTGCTATCCAATCTCTGATAGCTCTGATCTTCGATGGATCTACGGAGATGCCATCGCCTGATAGGATGTACCCCAAGTACTATACCTCTGTCTTGAAGAAGGCACACTTCAGCAGGTTGCCATAACATTACTTCTCTCGCAAGCACCGCAAAAACTGACACAAATGATCCACATGCTCCTCCTCGGTCTATGAATAGATCAAAATATCATCAAGAAAAATGATCATGAACCAATCCAAGATAGTATAGAACACCTCATTCATGAGACTCATGAACATTGCAGGGGCGTTCATCAAACCAAAGGGTACCACTATGAACTCGTAGTGGCCATATCTAGTTCAGAAAGTAGTCTTATGAATATCTGCCTCTATGATGCGCAATTGGTGATACCTAGATTTCAGATCAATTTTTTAGAACACTCTGGCTCCCTGTATCTTGTCAAAAAGGTCATCAATCCTAGGTAGAGGGTAACGGTTCTTCACCATCACCTTATTCAACTACCTATAGTCCATGCACAAGTGAAGAGACCTATCCTTCTTCTTCACGAAGATAAATGGTGCGTCCCATGGTGAAATGCTAGGTCAGATGTGCCCCTGTTGATAACTGAGAGGGGGGGGGTGAATCAGTTATCCTAATTATTTCCCTTATTGAACTTTCCTTTTAATTGAAGCAGCATAAAATCAAACACAAAACATTAACCATGAAATAAGAAACACATGACACAGTATTTTTGACGTGGAAACCCTGTTAAGGGAGAAAACCACGGGGTGATTAACCCAAGAATTATTCTCTGTTAGAAGAATAGGAAATTACAAAAATGGCACTTGCCAATTAGGGCTCACTGCCCGAGCACACTGCTCACAAGAGGCTCACTGCCTACAAGAAGACACACTGTCTTACAAAGTGATAAGAATCACAGTCTTGAACTGATTGGAAGCATCTGCATATGCTGGAGTTCAGTTCCGGTTAGGTTCAGTACACTGATCTGCTGCACTTCATCTTTCCTCTGTTCTTTAGTCTGCTATCCTTTCACATACCGGATCTTTCTTGCTACTTCTGCTCTGCTCTGGACTTGTTTGCATATCCCTTCACACATTACACACACTTCACAACTAAATCCATCCTCTATATATATCTGCACAAGTAATTTCATCACCTTTCTAGTCGGCATCCGGAACAGTCTAGTTTCTTACAAACTTTTGTTCTGTCGGCTGAATCCTTGCTCACCAAGCAATGCGGATCAAGCATATACTTGTAGATATCATCAATTATGTCGGCCAAACATGATTCATGCCTCCGCAACCTTTATCATCATCTGTAACACATCCGGAAAGTAGTCTGATACTCTGTCAGTCAGTTCTTTCTCTGTATTCACTGTCTCTCAGGAATCCGGTACTCAACTATTCATATCTTTTTCCCTGTCCATCTCCGGAGGCTAAATCCTTGGAATATACTACTCAAGATAGTCCTCTTGACTTCCCCAGATCTGCACTGTGCCAAGACACTTCCTCTGAGAGATCCGGACCAATCTGTCGGACCTTGCCACATGCTCTGTTCTTGTTCACCGGACCACAACAATCTTTAATCTGACTTCCGGTAGAGACATATCATGACTTGCGGATATGTGGGATGACCTTTGTTGCCATCAATGACAACAACCATGAATCCATATAGTGTCTCTTGCCAACAATCTCCCCCTTTGGCATTGATGGCAACACTTAGTGAAAAATGACTAAGTGTTTACACTATGCTCCCCCTTTGCTGATGCTCTGTCTTTATATACAATTTCCGGAACTCCCCCTGAGTTGGATTCCTCATTTTTCGGAACTCCCCCTGAGTTGGATTCCTCATTTTTCACTGCTCCTCACTCCCCCTTTGACATCAATGGCAAAGGGTAGGGTCCGCACACCAAAATTTTCAAAAAATTTCTATATATAGCCGCATATTTACATACTCACATATACTGCAGAATGTCTGCAAAGGATGTCTGCAGTTGAACCATTTCAGTAGCCCAACTTAGCTTCATTCTGTCCAAGATTGAAATGTGACCACTCAACAAAAATGCAAAAGCTTCTGCCCGCCTGAGATCTGTCGGATCTTTTGTATGGGCGGTGGTCTGGGCATCACTGATGGCCTCATGCATAGTTTCCAACTTAGGGACTATAATCCTTCTAAGTTCTCCCATCCGGTTGGTAATGTTCTTCCTCTCCTTCTCAAGATTCTTTATTTCATTCAAGACTGCAATAGTCTGACATTCTTGATTTATTATAGAGGAAGAGAGAGGATCAAAACTTTGAGATAAGCTTTGAAGCTTGTCCTGTTCCTCTTTTATTTTCTTGTCAATTGCTGCTGTTGCCTTTGACCAAGATATACAAAATTTGTAGATGTCACCGCCATCCTTAAGAGCATTTTCTAAGCTCTTTATTCCTATGCTTACAATCTTCCTATCCTTAGAGATTAATTCTAATATTTCAGAAAATCTCTTATCCAAAAATTCCTTCCGGACCTTTTCTTCAGCTGATTTTTCTAGAGAATTAAAATGTGTATCAATACTGCTGACTAAGGTTTTTAGATTACCGGAAGTGGAGGCTGTCGGATCTATCTGGATTGATGGCATGATCTTTACAAGTACTCCGGAAGCAGCCTCTATCAACTCACAGTCTTCCATATGAGACTTCAGGAGCTTTTCATTTGCCTTGGCATTTGCAAATGAAGCTATCTTCATTGTTTGTACCGGAGAGAGAGAGTCAAAATCAAATGGACCTTTTAGAAGCTCCGGTTCATCAATCTCTAGAGTTTCTTTGCTCAAAAATTGTTGAACAGTTTGTGCAGTGTCTCTTGCCGGAGACAGATGTTTCTTTTCTTCTGCAGTCTTAGAACTGTCAACCTCTTTGTCTGTCACCACTGCTTCCTTCTCCTGCAATTGCTCTTCTTCTTTGGATCCGGAGACTGTAGGGGAAACCGGAGGAGAGATGCTTGCTTGTTCATGGGCCACTTCTTCTGGAGCAGAGGGTCCCAAGTCCTCACTTGTCTGTTCAGGGCTCACTTCTTCCGGAACAGAAGATTCCAAATCAGCAGCTGTTTCTGCACCTAAGTCCTCTACAACAGGAAGATTGAACCTTTTGAAGGCCTTCCGGAGGATCTCTTCTGTCTCTTGTGCCACTTTGTCAGTCTCACCAAGCATGAGCTGATTCATCCTGGCTTTACTTCTGAACTCATCTTTGCAGTCCTTGAAGATCATGTTCATTGTCTTGGGATCAATTTGAGGATATAGCTGAATAGCTATCTGCTCCCGGATCTCAAGATCTTTGGCATGAGCATTATTCTTTCTTACTTCCATTTCCTTCTCTAGGCTTTTAGGAATGAGAGATATGATCTCAATGAAAGCCTTATTGTATGTGTTCAGATATTTAACTGTGGCTTCCTGCAGAGTCTTTTGGTCTGCCTCACTGAAGTTATCATAGGATTCAGTCATTGGTTGAAGGTTTCCATCCACCGTGACTGACTTGATTACGCTCTCTAGTGACAGAGTGGGCTCTTCAACAGTTACCTCTGCCATTTCATCCTTGTCTTGGCCTGTGGAGGGCTTACCGGATCCTTTCTTCTTCTGTTTCTTTACTTCTCTTACTCCCTCATCTGATTCTGTTTCCTCTTCATCCTTTTGGCTTTCATAAGCCCTTGATGCTTTTGTCTTGGATCTTTTACCGGATGCCTGGACTTCCGGTTTTGAGCTTTTGGTTGTGGAAGGTGCAGATCTCTTTGATGATCTGGTCTGGGTGGGGGTTTCAACCGGAGCACTTTCTTTGCTTTTCTCTTCTTCCTCAGCCTTTCTCCTCTTTTCCCGGCTGGCATCAAGTGCCTCTTTTGAGATGCCTAGGCCTTGAGCAATGTGCTCTACTTCTTTTCTCACTTTTCTCTTAATCTCAGGTTCCCTGAGTTCTACATGTAATTTCACACTCAGCTCCTCAAAGGTTCCAAACCTTTCTGCCTTTGGATCTTTGGGCTGACTTAGCATGTGTTGAACATGCAGCTCCACTATTTGTTCATCCACTTCATACCCCATGGGCATGATCCAGACAGTCCTTGGCTCCACTGCCTCCATTAGGCACTGATCAGTGTCAACCATAAAGCACACTGAGTCCTTGTATTTCTCAATGAGAGACTGGGGAATTCTCTCTCTTGCTTGCATCATGCTCTGAAAGTTTTTGAAGTATCCCCATAGAGCTGTATTTCTCGCTTTTGCATCCCCAAGTCCATGCAAATAGTCTCTTATCTGGACTGCAACAGGTTTGTCATTCTGCCATACCCATCCACGTGTTCCGGGTAGCTCATTCATGAAGTAAAAGAATAGACATACAATGAGAGTACCATACTTAAAGGAGTTCTTCTTGTCTTTCTTGATTTTCTGTACATTTTCCATTAATTGGCTTAGTAGTAGTTCACAAAGATCATATTCTGCATTCTTTCTTAGCATTTCATAGGCTGTGTATATTGCAGTTCCGGATACAGAATTCTCCCTGCTGGAGTGATAGATCTTGTATCCTATTATCATTGATGCATATTTGATATCCGGATCCGAAATATCTTCAATGGTCATTGCCCTCTTATCATATTTTGATCCGGTGGCCTCAGTTACAACGTTGTTCTTGACAGATTTGAGGATAGGTACCCCTCCGGAAGAGTATAGACCAGTTACTGCTCTAATTGCTTCTTTTGTGATCTTACAGGGTCTATCTAGCCAAAGGAAGTTGTCATGCATCCTGCTCAGTACATACCGGACCCATTCATCTTCTTCAAAGCTAGGGAAATGAATAAATTGCTCAAATTGTTTCTTCTGGATGCCCTTATACTCTGGTTTGAGCCCAAAAGCATTGTCTATCAGTTGCTTGTGATAGAGGTCTCTTAATTTGAATTCCCCAAATTCCTCAATGTTTGCGTGTATGTAAACCCTAATGTCTTCAGTATGTAAAATTCCGTGGGGAACACTAGAGAAGGCTCCTAGTGGATCTACTTCCAATGATTTGTAGGGATGTTTCTTGAATGAGGGGCGAGGTCTATCAGAGATCTTAACTATGTTTGGAGTAGCCATTCTTCAAAGATTTGCAGTGAGGCAATGAAAAACGAAGAATACCTTATGCGTCTTCGGTTTGCACGGAGTGGTTGGATTGATTTCTTTATGCAATAGCTTCGGCAGGAGATCCTTGGTGTGCTTGATGAACCTTGTTGCAGAGCTCCACTATTCGCTTCTTCTCAAGTGTAGAATGAGCAGATAACTTTTGAGAAATCCCTTATATTGCTCCGCAAACCCTAATATCTGGTCTGCAATAAATGCTTCACCTGCATTATTCCGGTTTGCCCTGTCTGGACATCTTGGAGTATCCCGGATTAGTCCTGATCACTGAATATCATCCGGATCCTTAAATCATGAATAAATCGAGGTAACACATTACAAGAACATCCCAAACACTCTGTCCAATCCGCAGAACAAGATCGTGCATTTCCGGATCTCTCCGGATCTTTTTGTAATCTTTTATCATTCCGGAGCATTTCCCTGAACAGGTCTAACTTAATCGAACACATCTTCTTCATAACTCCATGCGGACCTCTGAAAACTTGACTGAAGCATCTCAGGACTCATATCTACAAACCCTTTAATCCGCATCTTGTGCCACATCCGGCACAACTTGTTTGGCTGGGGGAACAGAATCTTCTTTGAGTCTCCCCCTGAGCCTGAGCTCACTTTTTAATTTCCGGAAGAAATATCAGCACCAGAATCTGGTGCGGATCCAACCTCTACATTCTCTGAGCTTTTCTTCACCCAAATCTTGCTCATCTGATTCCTAACTTCATCCGCATTCATCTTTTGTTTACCCTTGTCTTGATTCTGATTATACACCGGACCTCTTTTGTCCTGATTCTTGTTTCTGCAGACTTTAGCATTATGACCGGACCTATTGCAGATTTGGCAAATAACATTTCTTTGCATATTTAACTGATATCCCCTTGATCTGCATTGATTAGCCATATGACCTACTCTATTGCATGTAAAGCATCTACCTTTGAATGATTTGTTTACTTGCATAATTCTGCATTCATGGGATTTGTGTCCATACCTTTTGCAGTTGAAGCACTGTCCGGAGAAGGATGAATTAATCTGATTCATTCTCATTCTGCACTGATTAGCTTTGTGACCAAAATGGTTGCAGCTGTGGCAGTATCCATTGAAGGATGGATATTTTTGAGCATTTGGCTGTCTTACCGGAGGTCTTCTAGGCCTGCTCCTTGGATTTTCTGATCCAAGATTCCTCTGACTGGATCCGGAGCTTTCTCCTTTCTCATATCCCAAACCATACTTGTCATCAGTCCTCTTTTGACTTCCAAGAAGAACTTCAAGTTGAGCAGAACTTATCTTGAATTTCTCTTTATATTCATTTGCTGTTTGAAGATCTCTTTTGAGAGAGGTAATTTGATCCTCAAGTTTTTCTTCATTATCTTTGGCATCTTCAAGATCAGATTCAAGATGTCTGATAATCCTGTCCATCTGGTGGCATTCTTCTGATTTTTCCTTAAGAGATTGTCTTAGATTGTCTTCAGCCTTTCTTTTTTCTTCAATCTCTTGAGTGAACTTTATAGTTCCTGATTCCATTTCATGTCTTAACATAATGACTTCTTTTGATAACTTTTCACATAACTTGGTTTGCTCAGTCAATTCTTCATTTGTATTGCTTTCTTCACTTTGTCTTGCCAACTGTTGGAGCAGCTCCTTTCTCTTTTTCATAGAGAGACTTAATTTGTCTTTTAATTCCCTCATGAATTCATCAGCCTGTTTGAGTCTTTCTTTTAATTCACTGACTTCAGAATTTGACTGTTCAAGATCCTCAAGGGCAGTCTTGAGTTGCTCCCTTAAACCATATGCATCCATTTGAAATCCTAGATCTTCCTCAAGCTGTTAGGCTCTATTAGGAGGAACTTAGCTCTGATACCAATTGTTGATAACTGAGAGGGGGGGGGGGGGGGGTGAATCAGTTATCCTAATTATTTCCCTTATTGAACTTTCCTTTTAATTGAAGCAGCATAAAATCAAACACAAAACATTAACCATGAAATAAGAAACACATGACACAGTATTTTTGACGTGGAAACCCTGTTAAGGGAGAAAACCACGGGGTGATTAACCCAAGAATTATTCTCTGTTAGAAGAATAGGAAATTACAAAAATGGCACTTGCCAATTAGGGCTCACTGCCCGAGCACACTGCTCACAAGAGGCTCACTGCCTACAAGAAGACACACTGTCTTACAAAGTGATAAGAATCATAGTCTTGAACTGATTGGAAGCATCTGCATATGCTGGAGTTCAGTTCCAGTTAGGTTCAGTACACTGATCTGCTGCACTTCATCTTTCCTCTGTTCTTTAGTCTGCTATCCTTTCACATACCGGATCTTTCTTGCTACTTCTGCTCTGCTCTGGACTTGTTCGCATATCCCTTCACACATTACACACACTTCACAACTAAATCCATCCTCTATATATATCCGCACAAGTAATTTCATCACCTTTCTAGTCGGCATCCGGAACAGTCTAGTTTCTTACAAACTTTTGTTCTGTCGGCTGAATCCTTGCTCACCAAGCAATGCGGATCAAGCATATACTTGTAGATATCATCAATTATGTCGGCCAAACATGATTCATGCCTCCGCAACCTTTATCATCATCTGTAACACATCCGGAAAGTAGTCTGATACTCTGTCAGTCAGTTCTTTCTCTGTATTCACTGTCTCTCAGGAATCCGGTACTCAACTATTCATATCTTTTTCCCTGTCCATCTCCGGAGGCTAAATCCTTGGAATATACTACTCAAGATAGTCCTCTTGACTTCCCCAGATCCGCACTATGCCAAGACACTTCCTCTGAGAGATCCGGACCAATCTGTCGGACCTTGCCACATGCTCTGTTCTTGTTCACCGGACCACAACAATCTTTAATCTGACTTCCGGTAGAGACATATCATGACTTGCGGATATGTGGGATGACCTTTGTTGCCATCAATGACAACAACCATGAATCCATATAGTGTCTCTTGCCAACAGCCCCTTCTCAAGAAACTCCTCTAACTACAATTTAAGCTTTGTAAGCTCATGAGTGGTCATCCTATAGGGTGCACAAGACACTGGCTCAACACTTGACACTAAGTCAATATGAAAATCTACCTCGTGACGAGGTGGCATCCCTGGTAACTCTGGTGGAAACATGTCAGCAAACTCCCTCAAGATAGGGTGATCATCTAATGATGCCTCAGGCTCGTCCTTTGATCTATCACTAAATGTGATAGCGAACATCTGACATCCCTTCCGCATGCAATGCTTAAGCTGCTAAGCGGATATCATACAAACTGTCGTGGGCTTCCGAATGCCCACTATCTCAACCAGTGCACCATGATCATCTAAGCAACTAATCACATTTTGGCGACAATCTAGCTTGGCTCCATGAGCCGCATGCTAGTCCATACCCAAAACCATACCGTAGGATCCTAATGGCATAACTCTAAGGTCACAATATGTAGTGAAGGACCCCAAATAAATCTCACAATCCTGAACCAAGGTATCTATTGACATCCTGGCCCTAGAGGCCAACTCAACCTCCCACCTAATGTCCTGCCTAGAAGCCACCATCCTATAACACTCCACTAACATCGTAGATATAAAGGAATCAGTAGCGCCAAAATAAAAAAGAATAGAAATGGGGGCACCCCTGATCATACCTGATGTCTCAATCACAGATTCCTGATAGTCATCTTGGCAGTTATCAACCACTGCAAACCTGTAGTGGGACTTGCCCCCATCTCCTATCGTCCGCTTTGACCCTCCTGAACGGGGCTATCCCCCTACCGTGAAACCCTATGGACACACTAGCCAAAGTTCTACCCCACCACAATCATAACATGGGTCCCTAGCCTGTATCTGTCCTAACTAAGTCCTAGCATCCTTCTACTACCCAGTCTATCCCGTGGACCCCTGTGAACTCTTATATGACTACTGTGACCTCGCGGGTCCCATAGGTTGTCCCTACTGTCTCTGATCCCTATGCAGGCCCTGTTGCTACCAACCATGATTCTATCCTCCCTATGCCCTCTGCTGGGGTCTAGACCTCTGCTGATGCTACTGCTGCTGTGGAGGCCTAGGAGGTAATGATGGAGAACTAAATCCTCCTCTCTGTGGTGGTGGTGGTGGTCTACGAAAGTTCTACTGCTGCTAATGACTAAGGTCTTGAAACTACGGGTGTGAATTCTACCCTCATCCCTAAATCTCCTCTACAATATAAGCCTTCTTAGTAGCCTCACTCATAGTTTGGGGGTCTACCATACGCACTAGTCCTGCTATCCCCTAATTCAAACCTCTGATGAATTTATACACCAGACGTTTCTCATCGTGGAGATACTCTGCATAATGTGAAAGCTCAATAAATCAACTCTGATACTATGTAACCGTGAGTCCTCTCTGCTATAATTCATGGAACTCATCTATCCAATATTGCCTATAATGGTCTGATAAGTAACGTGCATTAAAGTGCTCTATGAATGTGTTCCATGTGAGTGTGTCTAATGATAACCGGTGCTTGCACTCTTCAGTGCACCACCAAATAACTGCTGCATCTCTTAGGAGGTGTACTACCACGCGTGCTTTCGTGTTGCTCCCATAAGGTCGTAACACAAAGCATCTGTCTAGACTAATGAGCTAAGCCTCAGCCTCGGCTCCCTCTGTAGCTCCTGCGAAGGTAGGTGGATTAAGCCTAAGTAGGTCTCTGATGGGATCTCCTCTATCTCTATGTCCTATGACTAGCTCATCCATACCATACTCATAGGATCCATGATGTACCTGCTCTACCCTTATAGTCTCATCTCATCTTGTATGTTGTGGAGGACTCCTACTCTATGCTCTATAAGCTGACCCCACCTCCTCCACAGTAGTATTTGGTATCTCTACAAAAGGCTCCACACGTGGCACCTCTCGCAGATCAACATAGGGCTCTACACGTGGCTTAGCTTGTGACTCAGCATGTGCCTCCTCACTTGGCTCCTCTCACAGGTCAATACGGGGCTCGTCACGTGGTGTTGGTACAACTAGCACTAACCTCTCTAACATTGCCTATAATGTCTGTAAAATCTGAGGTACTATATCAAGTCCTAGTGGTGCCTGCAGTACCGACTAATCTGATAAGGCTACTGGTCCCTGACCCTCAGTCAAAGAATCACTGTGCACCTCGATAGACGCAGTGTGGTGTAAATGTATTCACCAAACTCGTCGGGGGAGGCATCCTACAAAACAAGGTAATCACTAATTAATCGAGGTTGCAGAAAAAGTAACGTGGCCAAATAAGCCTAGTGTTTAAACTTAGGCTCTGATACCAAATGTCATACCCACATTTCCCATGCGGTCACGACATGTATCACACATGTCATGTCCACATTTGTTATGTGGTCATGACATGAAATATCAAAAATTTTAGGACGTTTCCCTAGAAACCCCCTCGCACGCGTAAGCGTGCTCGGTGGTGTTACGTATAAGGCATAAACATGACAGTTGAATGCAGGGTAATGCATTCACTTGCGCATACCATTCACAATGAAGGCCAACTAGACGGTCAATGCGATGCAGTTAACGTCACCAATAGGGTTAGGATCAACGATCGAAACCCTAAGTTAACCTATGTAAATGATGTGATTTTGACGTAAGTCAAAATCAAAGCCAAATTCAAGTGCATGAGAAAAACATGATTTAATACCAAAACCTAATGTCGATATCTGACAAAAATAAAAAATTTAATCCTAAGCTAGGTTAAATTTTTCTAACCTAGCTAAACCCTAAATTCTAGAAAAATTTGGCAGCATAACATCACACAGACGTGATTAGGGCTTATTATAATAAAATAGATCTTGATCAAAAGTTTACTGGTTTGGTTTTAAATCACCTACGTTACACTAGTTAAATTGGTAGATTAATTAAATAGATTAATTGAACATTTTTCAACAAAGCTTGATCAATTTGTTCTCCTTCATGTTTTCTATCAATCAGAGTTATCACTGCATCCTTTACATTATTCCTAATTTCTTGGTAGATCAGATCACGGTAACATGTTATACTAACTTCCTTTAAATTGTTTACTAGGTTTCCAAGTTGATTTGAATGACGTCTTTATTAAATTAATAAAATTGCTCTAGATATAATTAAAAAGGAACATTAAATTAATAACAATCTAGTTATATATTAACCTCATCGAATTTGGTTTTATAATTAAAGGATCAACTCACTTGTTACAATAAATACATCCCAATGATTAAATTGGTATAAGGTTAAATAAAACAATAAAATTCCCTTTTTGCAAAATTCAAATTAGAAATCAATAAAATATAATTTCCCTCTAGCTATAAAAGAATACCCTGTTTAATAATTAACATTCCCTCTAAACCCAAGATAATAATATTAATAGAAACATTTCCCAAGAGAATTAAAAATTACCCAATTCTTATTTATCTCAAAACCCCATTCAAAACAAATGTAATTTTAAAGCAAATGAAGAAAAATAATAAAGAAAGTGGGAAATGAAATAAGGGCAATTTTAAATTACAAAGCCCTAAAAGGTCCTCAAATAGAAAACTAATTTCCTTAACGAGGAAGGAGCAAACCCTAGCCTCCTTATTCTCATTTTCCCTCTTCTCCTTTTTCTTATTTTCTTTCATTTTGTTGTGTTTTGGATTTGTGCTTTTGTTGCAGGTTTTAATGAAGAGGCCATTCATGGCCACACCAAGAAGTGCATATGCTATATATATATATATTAAAAATCCATATTTTATTTATTGTGTTGTGGAGCTAACTGCCCATAGAGGGGGTGAAGAGCAAGAGGTAGAGCTGAGAGGAGGTTCGGCGGCGGAACTATGGTGGAGGGGATGGTGTAAGGAGGGCTGCGGGAGTTAAAGGGACTGGCAGCAACGGCGGGAAAGGGGTCTGCGCAGGGTGTAAGGGACTGTCGACGACGGAGTTGTGGAGGGGCTTATGCGGGGGATGGTCTGCAGGGATTGAAGGAAGGGGCAGTGTGGGGAGGGGGCGCAGGCCCCACCCACATCCCACATAGTGGGGTGTGGGTGGGGGCTCCGCCCCCTCCCCACACCCATACGTAAGGCAGCAGTGGTGGGGGGTTCGAACCCCCCCTCCAAAACACTTATTTTTTTAAAAAACATTTCTGCGAACTTCTTAAAAAAAAACACAGTTACTTTTCATTCTATTACACAACATTTATTTTACTATATATACAATAGTCTTTTCTTTTTTCTGATTTAACAATTTACTAAAAAGAATCTAAATTTAAATACATTGAATATAAACACTCAAAACTATATATATATATATATATATATATATATATATATATATATATATATATATATATATATATACACTTGAAATAACTGAAATTTTAATTTTATTTGCCATTCTAAAACTCACAGAATTTCTTTTTTTAAAAACATTTAGCAAAAGATACTTTTTTTTTGTTATATCAAATTTCTATAAAGCAAAGGAACATTTCTATTTTTTTGTAATAACATATTTCCACATAATCATTCCTTCAAAGAATTTATTCATTGTATTTTTTTTTTAAAGAAAATGCATTTAATTAAATACTTCAAATATTTAGCAACAACTAATTTTATTTTTTTTTAATAAACATACAAATAAAATGGCAATAAGACCATATCATCCTTTCATTACTCTTTTTTTGTTGAACCACAAGCATTTGAAATCAGCAAACTAAAATTTCTAAATGTAACAAATTTATTACAAGTCAAGTTTAGATAATAGATCCATACAACTCAAGAGAGTAAGATTTCCTCTCTTTGAATTCTAAAAGAAACATCACAAGGCATATCTTGGTCATGCTCTCTCAAGAGCTCAGAATAACAATCACAACGAAAGAGGTATAGTTTGCTTCAACATCTCTAAGCTCCAAGAATCATGCAATGACACAAGAAGCGGGAAGAAAACACAACAAACTGTTCTCCTCCCTACCATTGACTCACTGATGAGTCATCCCCGAGCTAGGAGGTCATCCACACACTAGGAAAACTCAAACCACAACACAACCTTGCATTCAACACCCAAAAATAATTTACTCCCATGGCTAACACAACACAAAACTCAATCAAAGTGAGTTTAATGGGGTAGGGGAGTGGACATCACTCAAATCAAGAGTGCCACTCCAAAACTTCCCAATACAAATACCTCTCAAGGCCTCAAGCCAACACTATTATTCATAATTTCACAAAGCTTTCATTTGGCTCTCAAGCCATTTCACATATTGCACATCTACACATATTGCCCTCAAGGCTACAACTCCACAAAATAAAGGATGTGACCCCAAGGAGGTTCACTCCTCCCCCACCCCACATGTTGTGCATCTTCTCCCAAGTAGGAGAGGCTCTTACAACTCCCTTACAAGTTTTCCCCACAACAACAAGTATAAAACTCAAAATGGAAACTCACACATAGCATCACACAAGTAAAATAAAGTGCATAAGGGAAGGCAATAGCCTTGAAACCTATCTTATAAAACCCAATTGGAAAGTAGTTGAGAAGAGCTCCTCTAACTCCTTCTCCAAGTTGAGCCACCAATTTTCCTCCAACTTTTTCCCCAAAATAATTAAAATCCAAAAATTGCCAAAAATGCAACAACCCCATCCCTCTCTCCAAGAGGGATTATAATAGGCTCTTCTCATGAGCCTTGAGGAATGGGGAGGTGAAACATGTCACCTCCTCACTTCTCCTCCCAACTACAAGCAAGACTCTTGAAATGGGGTGGTGACACATGTCATTCACCCACCCCACCAAGTCTCTCTCCCCTCCACTTGTCCTCTCTTAAACATGGGGGAGAGAAAGGTGGAGCTTAAGAAGGAGTGGGTGCCACATGTGCCCCAATCCTCTCCTCCTAATAAGGACCACACAACCCCAAGGTACCCTCACCAATTGTGGGAGAGACTTGGAGTAAAGTCCTCCACAATTAAGGGGTTTTGGAGACTCCCCCAACCTAGGGAAGAGGAAAGAAAGAGGTTGAGTGTTTGACCCACTCATCCTCTCCCTCCCAAGCTTCCATTTTCGTCACTTTACTTCAAGGTGAAGTTAATGTGACCAAATGGAAGCTTACCTAGGGTTACACAAGCCCAAATGACCCCTAGACCCTAGGGGTACAACCCAGGGTCAAGTTTAACCCAAATTTAGCACCTTAGGATGTAGAAAATCACATTAAAAGGGGTCACAAAAAAATTAAAACAAAAATTGAGTCAAATAAACATTACACATTTAGAACACCATAATACAATCAACTAAAAAAGGTAGACCTAGCCGAAAGGACACCGTACACAAACATTATGAAAATTCATCATGCAATACACAGTTGATCTTGGTTCCTCTTGGAACTAGATCGGCTTCACAAGGGAAAACAACGCAGTGTGGGATGATCTCCAAATTTATGTGGCTTCGTTAGAAACACCTATGCACTTAATTAATTTATGTTAATCTAACACGTATATGATAGCCAAAGCAAAGTGAAAGAAGTACATACAACATCACATGTTCTTATGAGCATCAAGGAAATCACATTATAGTTAAATTCTAAATTCTGCATTTCAAACATCCATCCCAAGATAGAATCACATAATAAATTTCTAACTAAAATCACATGCATAGTATCCAAATAACATCATAATGTAAGTCACATGTCTAACATCGTCAATAAATCCATATCAAGTTCTAATCACATCGTAATCATGCTAAACATAATAAATCCACATACAACACAAAGTCTAATACTTTTGCAAATTAGGATTAATAGTCCCATAAGTCTAATATGTATCACCTATAGTAAAAATAAAGTACCCAAATATATGGGAATGAAAAGGGTAGGCCTCACAACAAGGCTATTTTAAATGTAAAAGGATTTTTTTTGTTTGGAAAAGACTTGGAGGGGGACTAATGGAGAAGCTTTTTAGAGACCTTTTGTACACTTTGTACATGAAAGCTTTTGAAATTGTATAATTTCACAAAGATAACAAAGATTACATTTGGTTCATGTGTTCCAATGGTACTTATTTATTGTTACTAATTTCTCATATGTCAGATTGGTAATACTTTTGTGTCACTATGTAAATCATAGGTCGTCCATTGAAACATTTTAACTATGCTATTGGTGTAAAGAAATGCAATCTTATCTTGGTATCTTGATTCAAATGTTATTGATGTAACCCATGTCAAAGTGTGTGGGATTAGTACGTCATTCTTTCACCATTGTTATACTATCATATAAATTGTTATCCAATTCATCATATAGGTTTAGGAACATAGTTTCTAGCTCTTATGGTGAAACCCCCCTTTAACCTATTAATAAGTTTATGAAATCTTAGTTGGTATTCGTATGTCTACTACTAGGGTTTTTGTAAGTCATGTTCCTTTAGTTTTTCTTTTTCTCCTTTTTGTACTTTTAGGTTAAAAGTACACAAAAAATACAAATAGCCCCAGCATACGAGGGAGATACTCCTCTCAAATGGAGAGGAAAGTTGTTAATTCAGTAATAGCTTCTCCAGCTATTGGGACATTTGTCACTACCTGTTGGGCGAGTCACTTTAAAATCTGCAGTGACAAATCTGTTTACCAATAGATTTTTGGCGACTCTACTAGTGAGCTGAAGCATTGGTGCCTCTATTGTTCATAAATCTAAGGATGCCTCCCTTGGAATGGAGGTTGATGACTCTGTACATGTGAGATACCCATTGTCATCATTTTAAAACTTGCACTATAGCATGAAATCCATCTCAGCCATGGGGAACCCACATTGGCCCATTAGCCTTGGCTCACTACACACCTTTACATGTAAGATCACATAAGCACTTTCCAAAGTTCACTAGAGAAAACTCATAGAATAATGAAGATCATCCTCCCCCCTAAGACTAAACTTTGTCTTGGAAGTCAGCAAAGAGGTGAGGATAAAGAGTCATCAAACTAGCAACATCCTCCCATGTAGTCGAGACCTCATGATAACGGTCCCACTAAACTCTGACCTAGTCTAGATCTTGACCTTGAAGGGCCAACATCTAATGAGTCAATATATGAATTTCCTCCAAAGCTAGTTGCCCATCTAACTCAACCTATAAGGCATCCCAATCCAAAACATGAGCCATATCAAAAATATAACGTCTCAGCACAGAAATATGAAACACATCGTGGATGCATGACATACTAGGTGGCAAGGAAAGACAGTAAGCTATAGGTCCTATCCACTCCAAGATCTCAAAGGGTCCAACAAAATGAGGTGCAAGATTAGAGCCCTTTCCATAATTGATTGGACTCTTATGCATCCACACTCTCAAGAACACCTTGTCGCCAACTGAGAAGCTCTGATCCAATCTCTTGGAATTAGCATACTTCTTCTGGTGATCCTGTGCCTCCTGTAATCTCTACCTAATCAAGGTGACCTATTGCTCCATATCCTATACTAACTCAGGTCCAATATTCACTCTGTCCTCAATACAGTCCAAACTCAAAGGAGTCCTACAAGACCTACCATACAAGGCCTAATAGGGAGGTATACCTAATGAGCTATGATGCCCATTATTATAGGCAAAATCAACTAGATACAAGTAGTCCTCCCATCTCAACTAGTGATCCATCACATACATGCAAAGAATGTCCTTTAAAACCTAATTTATCCTCTCATTCTACCCATTTGTCTTAGGGTGATATGCTAAACTGAAGTTGAGCTGAGTGCCCAATGCCTGTTGTAATGGTCTCCAAAAGGCTGATGTGAACACTGAATCTCTATCTGATATGATGTGATGAGGAACTCCATGAAGTCTCAAAATGTTGTTCAAGAAGACCCTCGCCACTTGTGGTACATTGTATGTCATGTGTACTAGTGAAAAGTGTGCTACCTTGGTAAACTGTCACCATGATGGCATCATGGTGACGAGATGACAAAGGTAGCCCAACAATGAAGTTCATGGAAATGGTATCCTATTTCCACTCTGGTATCTTGTGAGGGTAAAGTAGTCCTGATGGATGCTGATGCTCGGTCTTCACCCTCTGGCACTCAAGTCAATGAGCAACAAACTCTACAATATCACATCTCATTCCTACCCAATGATACAACTGTCTCAAATCGGCATGCATCTTCTTCATCCCAGGATGTGTTGCATATGGTGCTCAATGAGCCTCTGATAAAACCAATGATTGAAGATCTCCTACAAGGGGTACATAGATGCGATTTTGATGTCATAGGAGTCCATCTATCTCAAGAGAATATCTCACAAACTTGCCCCTAAGGGCCCTCTATGACTGAATCTCCTACTGAACCTCAAGAAACCACTCGTCCTCTAGTAGTTGCTACAAGATGCACCCTCTCAAGTCCACACTCAAGGTCAAGGTTAGGATCTCGACTCAAGGCATTGGCAACCACATTCTCCTCCCCTTTGATGTAATGCACATCAAAGTTGTACTCACATAGGAACTCCCTCCAACACCGTTGGTAGGCATTTAGATTCAATTACATGAAGATATACTGGAGTCTATGATGATCAGAGTGTAACTTGAAATGACATCCTAAGAGGAAGTGTATCCATCAAACAAGAGCATGAACTACCACTGCAAGCTCCAAATCATGTGTTAGGTAGTTCAGCTCATGGGTCTTGAGCTTTCATGACTCATACGCGATTGCTCGACCATCCTGCATCAGTACCGCTCCTAATCCCTCTAAAGATGCATCAGTGCATACCATGAAGTCTACCGCTGGATCAGGTACTGCTAAGATAGGATCACTAGTGAAACACTCCTTAAGGACCCCAAAGGCCCTCTCACATTGTTCTATCCACAAGAATCTCTTCCCTTTATGCTAAAGGGAAGTGATAGGGTGTGTTATCCTAGAAAAGCCCTCAACATGTATGCGATAATATCCTGCTAGCCCCATGAAGCTCCTAACCTCTGTGAATTTGGTAGGCATTGGACAATCTTTGATATCTCTAATCTTTAATGGATCTACTGAGATACCATCACCAAATATAATGTTCCCCAAATACTGAACCTCTGATCGAAAGAAGGCACACTTCGCTAAGTTGCCATAAAGTTGTTGTTCTTTCAAACATTGTAGAACCTGGCGCAAGTGCTCCTCATGATCCTCCTCAGTCCATAAATAAATCAATATGTCATCAAGGAATTTGATCACAAAACAATCTAGGAATGTGCAAAACACCCCATTCATGAGACTCATGAATACTGTAGGGGCATTCATTAAACTAAAAGGCACCACAGTGAACTCATAGTGACCATAGCGAGTCCAAAAGGAGGTCTTACGGATATCTACCTTTGTAATGCGTAACTGATGGTATTCGAACTTCAGGTCAATCTTAGAGAACACTCTAGCTCTCTGTATCTGATCAAACAAGTTGTTGATCCTAGGCAAAGGATAATAGTTCTTCACTGTCACTCTATTCAGCTACCTATAATCCATACAAAGCCGAAGAGATCCATCCTTCTTCTTCATGAAGATGACTGGTGCACCCCAAGGTGAGACACTAGGTTAGATGTGCCCCTTCTCTAGCAACTCCTCTAGTTGAAGCTTGAGCTCCATGAGCTCATGTGTGGTCAGCCTGTAAGGTGCACAAGAAACTAGCTCGACACCTGGTACAAGGTCTATATGAAAATCTACCTCTGTACGAGGTGGCATCCCTAGAAGATCAGGTGGAAAAATATCTGTGAACTCCCTAATGATGGAATGGTCATCTAGGAAAGCCTCTAACTCATCCTCTAATCTATCACTGACTATGATTGTAAACAACTGACAACCCTTCCACATACAGGGCTTAAGCTATTTAACAGAAATCATGCATACTGCGGTGGGATTTTGAATGCCCACTATCTCTGCTGCTATGCCATGATCATAGAGGAAACCTATCACCTTTTAGTGACAATCTAGCTTGGCCCTATGAGCCACAAGCCAATCTATGCCTAGCACCACACCATATGACCCTAAGGGTACGATCCTAAGGTCAACAATTATCATGAAGGTACCAAGTGTTATCTCACAATCTCTAACCAACGAATCTACCTCCATCTTGGCCACTCTAGCTAACTCAACCTCCCACTTAATGTCCTTCCTAGAGGGCACTAGCCTGCAATGATCCACTAACGATGGAGAAATAAAGGAGTCTATAGCTCCTAAGTTAAACAAAATAGTAATGGAAAAATCCCTAATAGTACTTGGAATCTCTATCACAGAGGCCTGAAAGTCATCCTGGTGGTTATCAACCACTACAAATACTTGGTACGATCAACTCACATCTCCAATTGTCTACTTGGAACCACTAACACACTAACCTCTAGCTGTAAATCCCTATGGGCACTCTCTATCTAAGTTTATTGCACCCCCACATACATAACAAGGTCCTTGAGTTTGGACATGGAATGACTGAGTCCAACTAGACTGATGTGCTCCAAGTCATCTTGTACTACTCTGAGACCCTCTAAAGGACTGCTGTGACCTAGATGGTCCTGCAACCAGTGCCTATTGATGCTAGTCTCTCCATAGACCCTGTGACTTCTATCCTTGATTGGACCACCCTCTACCCTCTGCTATGGTTGTGACCTCTACTGATACTATTGTAGAGTTCTAGAAGGTAAAGATATAGATCTAAAACTGCCCCTCTGAGGTGGCTAGGGTCTACAGAAACCTTGGTCCTGCTAATGACTATGGTCCTGAAACTATGGATGTGACTCATGGCCTTGTCCATGGACCTCCTCTGTGATGAGTGCCTTCTCGATGGCCTTGCTCATAGTCCGTGGGTCTGCCATGCGAATAGGTCCCGCTATGCTAGGACTCAAGCCTCTGATGAATCTACTGACGAGAAGCTTCTCATCTTGCAAGTACTCGGTATAATGTAACAACTCAACAAACTTGCACCCATACTATGCAATTGTTGACCCTCACTGTTGTAGATCATGGAACTCATCTATGCAACACTTCTTGTAGTGATATGAGAGATATCGTGCATTATAGCACTCCATAAAAGCATCCCATGAAAGCGTGTCCAAATATAGACAATGTTTGTGCTCCTCCGTGTGCCACCAAGTTGCCGTAACATTGTGATGAAAATTTACTGCGACACATGCCTTCGTATTTCCCTAATAGGGACACAATGCAAAGCACTAATCTAGACTGATGAGCCAAGCCTCAACCTCAACTCCTTCTGAAGTACACATGAAAGTAGGTGTATTCAGCCTAAGGAAATCCCTGATAGGGTCTCTGTGGTCTCAGTGTCCTTGAACGGGTGCATCAACCTTGTCTCCCTATCCATAACCAAATGGGTCATGATGGATTGACTCTACCCCGACCTCCACCTCACACTTCTTGTGGTATGGTGGGCTCCTTTTGTGCTCTCAGTGAGCTGATGCACCATCTACGGAGGTAGTGTCTGGGATCTCTACATGAGGCTCATTCACAACTGGTAGCAGTCTCGCTAACACTGTCTGTAACGCCTGAAGGATCTAGGGACCAATGTCAGGTGCCACTGGTGGCTGGTCCTCGGAAGGTGTAGCATCCCATTTATCAACTCCTTTGGACTCACTGGTGTGTGAGCACCCTCTCCTCAATCTAGGTGGCATCCTACATGAACAAGGTGCCTAAAATTAATACAAAATTGTGGAATAAATAATGTGTCCTCAATGCCTAATATTTAAACTTCTACTTTGATACCAAATGTCATGCCCACATTTTCCATGTGGTTATGAGATGATAACCACATGTCATGTCCACATTTTCCATGTGGTCATAACATGAATTACGAAAAAAATTCCCACTCGACTCTACAAACCCCCTCGAGCGCAACATGCGCGCTTGATCACACACACACGTAACGTAGTAGTCTCTACAAATAACGTCAGGTGCATTGCCCGAAGGTGGGGAATGTCAATCACAATGGGATGAAGTGATACTCTCTTTACCATCCCTATGAAACGTAAGCCACTAAGGGGGTGTGTGTCGCAAGGAGAGACACTAAGAGGGTTGGATTCCGTTATGGATTCCAAACCTAGAGTTACCAAAATGAAGTGGGATGATTTTGATATTGTATATCAAAAAATTTGGATTTACAAATGGAAATGATCAAACAAATGAAATACATAACCCAAACCCAAATAATTCAATACCTCGAAGATGCAAGATGAGCTTGATTGATTGATCGCTTTGTTGTGTTGATTGCTCGATTCCGCAGCATAACGTTGATAAGAAGATAAATGATGGATGATTTGTGGTTGATAGATGCAAGCTAGGTAGATGAAAGAGGATAGATAATGGCTTGAGATGAAAATTTAGCAGAGTGAGGTTGCATGAAGAAGAATCCTAAATTCTCCTCTAATGGCTCAAGAGAGGCTTGTTTTATAGGAAAGGCTTGGTTCCAATGGATGGTTAGGATCAATTAGGGCTTTAGATGAAATGGATGGATAGGATTAAGTTAGGTTTCCTTGCACATTAAGAAATTGTAGTCAATTGACATGTGGCAAGGGAAGATAAGGCTTAGGTGTGCTTGTGTAGATAAATACTGAAATTAGGTCCCATTAGTTGTGCATGTGAAAGATAAAAGTTGTAACACATGATTGACTGGACAAGTGTTGGAATGTGATGAAAGATGAGGACTTAATTCAAATAAAATATTTGAATTAGTTGGGATATGAGTTGGAAATTAATTAAATAAATAAAATTTATTTAATTAATTAGATAGATGAATAGGATGGGATAAGATATGATGTGGAAATTAATTAAAATTTATTTAATTAATTGGGATGGGGATAGGATAAATGGGATTATCCATGTGAAATTAATTAAATAAATAAAATTTATTTAATTAATTAGCTAAGTAGGATGAGGATGGGATTGAATGGGATTTTAGAATGGGATTAGGATAAAATGCTACATGATGTCTAGGATAATGTTTTTGACAAGGTGTTGCAAGACATGGACAAATTTGGGACAATTTTAGGTGTCTATAGATATAAATCAAAATATAACCTTAGGTCCACTATGGACCTAAGGAACCTAACATTGAACTAATACTTTAACTAAATCTAACTTAAACAATTTATCTAACATATAATGTAAAAGGAAAATTAACTAAACTAAATTAAACATTTATGACCATCTAGTCTAGATAATTTTTGGCAGAATAACAGGTCAAAATGGAATACATCCTATAGTGATTTTGACAGCATAATACCATCTCATCAACTATAGGAAGTTTAAAAAATAAATTAAAATAAAATATCATACTCTAAACCCCTTTCAAAATTTAAATAAATTAAATGCATAGCATTATCTATATACCCTTTCCAAGTATTTTAACCAAATAAAGTCAACATATCCACAATTACAGTTTTAATTCCAACATAAACTAAAATGAAGTTAAATTTACATAATAATATTGGTCTAATACATTTAACATAGGAGTTAATTTAATTCTCACAAAAAGTGCACAACCCATAATACAATTAACTAAATAAAAGAAATAAATACCTCCACACACATAAAAGACAAAAAGGCTCCAACACTCCAAGTGGGTTTGGTTTAGCACACTATCTCAAAATTAAGTACATTAAGCCATCACTAAAAAAATATTAGGGCACCAAACCCTAGGACAGAATTATAAATTCAAAAACTCACCTCATTTGTTCACATTCAAAACTTAAGGCTTTCTGGTTGGGTGTACGGATTTTCAAGGAAGGACAAGGAGGATGGAAGGTACCTCCCCAAGTGGGAGGTATCTTCCCAAGCATGGAAAGATTATTTATTTTCTTTAAGGATTTCTAACATGTTTCATTTTCCTACAGGTTGTAATATTTTCCTCTAACATTTATCTTTTTGTTTACTAAGTTTATGTTCTATTTCCCATTCTCTATCATGGTTAAATGCATAGGTTAAAAGATAGGAAGTTATCTAATGGTAAATTAAATCTTCTAAATAGTTTAAATTTCCATGTTTTCCATTTATGCTCCTAGAAATATTTTTTTTAGAGGGTAAACAAATTACACATATGGATTTAATTTAGTCCAGAACATGATTATATAAAGGTAAACAAGATCACACACACACATATTTATATGTATACACATATGTAAATACTCAAACAGAATAAATATAAGCAGAGGCACCTGTGTGTGTGTATATATATTACTTCTGCCAATAAAATAATATTAAAATACTCATTGTGTAAAACCAGTGGGGTTTTAATTAAAATAGTGAGTAAATTCATAATAAAATATATATAACTATGCCTTTATATATTTACTATCTATAAAAAGATATTTAAAAATATTTAAATATATCCTAACTATGTAACAATATTCATAAAGTATTTATAAAGATACATATACCCAACTCCAAAAGGAGGATTTCAAATATACTAACCACATTTATTTTCCCCATAACAAGCATAAAAAAGAAATATATTACTTTCACAAGGAGACTAAAAAATAAACTTATTTTCTTTACCCAATCTTTTTTTAATGCAAAACTAAAACAACAAATAAACAAAGAGAGAGATAAGACATAGATATATTTTCTTTCATAATAATGAAATGAAGATAAACTTATTGCCATTAGCATTTAAAATACATACATTATTTACAAGGAGGGTAAATAAACTACAATCCTTATGAGAACTCAAGTCTCAAACAAAAGCCAACTTATTACAAGCCCAAAAATGGGGATAAGATGTCTCAATGCCTTCATTTTTACAAAAAACCATGAGGCCACTAAACTCAAGTTTTCTTGCAAGTCCAACTCCTCCAAAGCCACAAAAAGAACCTACAACACACACAAAATAGTTCAGCATGCCCATGGGAAGCTCTCCTCCCAACCTATGCCTACTAATAGGCTACCCCCAAGCTAGGAGGCCTTCCAATAACCAAGGATCAAACCACAAAGGATAGAAAACACTCGCATCAAAAACTATAACACCCTCCTAAGGTAAAACACAAAACTAACCTATTTTGAAAATGAGTTGAAGGGTGAGAGAGTGGACTACTCTCAACTCAAGGAGACCCAAAACTCAAATACTCATAAAACCTTGGCCTCTTGCCATAAACTTCTCATATTTCCATCACAAGGCACTCTTGCCATAAAACCATACTTCTCAAATTTGTAACACAAGGCCCATGGCCATAAAAACTATACCAAAACCAAGAGGGGAAATCAAGGAGGTTCACACCTCTCTCACCCAAGACAAAGGTGAGCTCTCTCACATGGAGAGCTCACCCCAACAACCCTTTAAAACCCACATACACAAAACTAAAAGAACATAATCACATCAATCATATGTACATACATATTGCATAAGCAAAAGTAAGTAAAATAATAGGTTTGAAGCATTGAGGAATACCTCTCAAGATTTAAGGATGGAGGATGTTGATGAAGAACTTTCCACAAGTCCTTCTCTCCTCCCCAACACAAGCATAAAAGCCCCAAAAGTAAGAACCCTCATCTCATCTCAAGGAGAGAACTAAATAGGCAAGGCTCTCAAACCCTAATGGATGAGAAGGTGACACTTGTCACCCTCTCCTCCATCCACATAACCCTCCTCACAACCCCACAAGAATGAGGAGGTGACACTTGTCATCTCCCCATTCCACAAAGCTACACACTCTCCCACTAATGCTCTCACACATGTGTGAGATCATAGGGAGATGTGAGCACACAAAGGGCACTTCAAATTAATGAGGAGGTCACAATTGTCACCTTCTCATTCAACTAAGATACACTCTTCCCCACTGATGCAGGAGCATCCTTGGTTCAAGAGTAATCTTGCATCAACCAAAAATATTTTCATTTCAGTTGGTTTGCATTTTAGTCCTTTCATTTTCCAGTTCAGTTCAAAGCAGTTCAGTCAGAAGTAGTTTCAGCTTGTGGTCCAGTTTTGGCAATTCACATCTTGTAGCTCTAGACTTAGCATCTACATTTATTTATCTACATCATATCAAGAATTCAAAGCATTTGGATCAGTTACCAGAAAGATATCGCTATCAAAAGATTGACTATTTTCTCAGAGCCGAGCATTCTAACAGTTCCTGATAATCAGCTGAAGAAGGCTTGCGGATTATTCCTTGACTAGTGGATCTCAATGACACATCATTCAATGTCTTGTGGTTCATGGCCGACCTTCCCCAAGGGTCCACACATTTTTCCATTCATTTGAGGAAGTGTTCTATGCATTTAGGTCTGACCTATCTGTGAACACATTACAACTCTTCATTGGAGTTTGTGACTTTCTTTAGCTAACGCAGAGGAAACTTTTGGTCTGAAAATGATATATATTGATGTAATAGATCCTTAGGAAAGTAGCTATTTACATAAGAAAGATCTGATAGTTTAGATTTTGTGTGAAGGAAGCTTCAAAGCTTTATCTTGTGCATGTATGTAATCAAGCATGTGATCCTTAATTGTAAGCCTACATGTTGCCAGCTAGATTGTATTTGAATTCTTTGATATATTGAATGACTGAATCTACAATTGTCCCATTTTCTTTGAGTTGTTTCCGTTGTGTTATTCTTGCTGCACGGTCTGGATTGTTCATTCTTGTGAACCCTCCTACCGTGACTGTACCAAGTGGTATTAGAGTGAAAGTTTAATTCTTTGGAGTGAATTGGTGAAGGGAATTTCATACGATCTTGTTGTAAGTAGATCGCCAATTCAAGGTAGGTTACTTGTACACAACCGATCACCAATTGAGAGGTAGCTGTCACTTATAGCCCGATCGCCGAACCTGAGGTAGTTTGGACTTGATCCTAGGAAGATGCCATCGCAAAGAGTTCCTCCTATTGGTACAATGGCTAATAGGATGGATGAGATGATGGAATTAATGAGAACAATGCAAATTCATTTTGATGTTGTTGAAGAAGATAGGCGAAGAGGATTGACACCGAGACCTAATGTTAAAAGTGATGATGAGGAAGAATTTTAATCTACTGAACAAATTGGTGAAACCTTAGAAGGCAATGAAGAAGAAGAATCAGATCAGATAAAGATGTTGAGAGCTATTTCAAAGATTAGAAAAAGACCTAGAGTTGACGTACTGAACTATACTGGTAATTTGAATCCTAAAGAATTGATTGACTAGATAAATGACATGGAAGAATACTTTGAATATGAGGAGATTCAAGATCTAGAGAAGATGAAATTTGCAATGAAAAAGTTGAAAGGATATGCTGCTATATGGTGGAAAGAAGTTCAGTTGGAAAGAAACAGAAGAGGAAAAGAAAAGATTACAAAGTGGGACCGGATGGTGACAAAGTTGAAGAATCAGTTTATACCTACTAACTATGAGTTGGAGCTGTTGAAAAGATTGCAGAACTTGAGACAAAAGGAGAAATTTGTGAAGGAGTACACTGAAGAATTTCATAAGATGATCATAAGGACATGACATAGTGAAGCAAGCAAGGACAAAGTGGCTAGATACATCAATGGACTGAGATTGAACATTCAAGAAGAACTAAGCTTGGTAAGGATGACATCTTTGGAAGAAGCATACCAGTTTGCCCTGAAAGTTGAAGAGAAGCTGAATAAGAGACATGATCAGAGACAGAGAGGCAGAGGAGGTAAATTTCAGAGAGGTAAAACTTTTTCTAGATATGATAGATCATTTGTGGAGCAGAACAAGTTTGACAACCCAGTTAGGAAGGATGACAGAGATAACAATTCTTACCAGAGAGATGATAGAAATTTTTATTAGAGAGGAAACCCTAGTGCATACCTAAATGGAGGATACAGAAGAGAAGAGGATTTGATAGGAGGACATTCAGAGGTACTTGTTTCAAGTGTGGAGGTGAAGGACATAGAGCATTTGAGTGTAATCAGGGTAGTACAAGTAAGAGGACAGAAAATAATGGAAGAGCAGCCTATGTTGAAGAAGAACCTATTGAGTTAGATGACCCCTGTTCTGTTGGTAAACCTGAGAAAGGAGAATCATTGGTGATGAGGAGAGCACTATTTCAAATAGAGTCAACTGAGGAACCATCACAAAGGAAAAGTCTATTCAAAACTAGATGCAAATCTAGAGGTAAGTGTTGTAAAGTTGTAATTGATAGTGGTAGTTTAGATAACCTAGTTTCAGAGGAGATGGTGACTAAGATGAAGTTGGAAAGATTGAAACACCCTAATCCCTATCAGATAGCATGGATTCAAGATTATCATCAGGTACTGGTAAGTGAACAATGTTTGGTGAAATGCCATATTGGATCTTATCATGATGAAGTCTTGCGTGATATTATGCCTATGGATGTTTGTCATATCTTGTTGGGTAGACCTTGGCAGTATGATAGAAAAGCTATACATGATGGAAGAAAGAATACATATACTATATTATAAAATGGGAAAATAATTACTTTGATTCCTTTAGAAGATGATCCTAAAGATGTGGTATGTGGAAATTCTAGAATCTATTTGGTAGATGGAACAAAATTTTTGGATGGTTTGAAATAGGAAAGTATGTGTTATGCCTTGATTGCTAAAGTGCCTAAAGTAGTGAATAAAGAAACTGAACCGGATGAAATAAAGGAGTTGCTAAGAGAGTATGAATACATCATATAAAATAATGTACCTGAAGGATTACCACCTATAAGGAGTATCATTCATCACATGGATCTTATACCAGGAGCAAGTTTGCCTAACAAAGTAGCACATCGGATGACACCAGTAGAGAATGAAGAACTAAATAGATAGATGCAAGAGTTGTTGAGAAAAGGTTTGATCAGAGAAAGTTTGAGTCCTTGTGCAGTACCTACAGTGCTTGCACTAAGGAAGGATGGAGAATGGAGAATGTGTACTGATTCTAGAGAAATAAACAAGATCACAATTAAGTATAGATTTCATTTACCTAGGATGGATGATATCATGGATTGTTTGAGTGGAGCAAGATATTTCACAAAGATAGACTTGAAGAGTGGATACCATCAGATCAGAATCTGAGAAGGTGATGAATGGAAGACTACTTTTAAGACAAATAAAGGATTGTATGAGTGGTTAGTGATGCCTTTTGGATTGACAAATGCACCGAGTACTTTTGTGAGATTGATGAATGAAGTCTTAAAGAAATTCTTGGGTAAGTTTGTGATTGGGTACTTGGATGATATTCTGATATTTAGTAAGACAAAAGAAGAACATTTGTGGCATATTAGACAAGTTTTATAGAGATTGAGAGAAGAGAAATTGGTGATAAACATCAAGAAGTGTAGTTTCATGAAGGAAGAATTGGCATATTTAGGATTTGTGATTTCTGTTAAAGGATTGAATATGGACCCTGAGAAAGTGAAAGCAATTATTGAATGGCCTACACCGGAGAGCATTGGAGAGGTTAGATTATTTCATGGATTGGCTAGTTTCTACCATAAGTTCATTAGAAATTTTAGTTCAGTTTGTAACCCTATGACAGAGACAATGAGAGGTGATAGAAAGGATTTCAAATGGACATCTGGAGATGATAAAAGTTTTGAGTTGTTGAAGAAAAAAATGACAGAGCAACTTGTTTTGGCATTTCCAGATTTCACTAAGGTATTTCAAGTTGATTGTGATGCAAGTGGAAGTGCAATTGGAGTAGTGTTAAGTCAAGAAGGTAGACCTATAGCATATTTTAGTCATAAGTTGAATGATACAAGGAGAAGATATTTAGTTTATGATCAAGAGTTCTATTTCATAATTCAAGCCTTGAAGAAGTGGAGACATTACTTGTTACCTAAGGAGTTTGTGTTGTATACAGATCATCAAGCTTTACAATATTTGAATAGTCAAGTAAGTTGAATCAGAGACATATGAGATGGGTAGAGTTCATTCAAAGTTATACTTTTGTGTTAAAGCATAGGAGTAGAAAATCAAATAAAGTTGTTGATGCCTTGAGTAGAAGAAGAAACTTGTTGATAGAGATGAGAGTTGAAGTGTTGGGTTTTGATGAATTGAAAAACATGTATGAGGGAGACACTAATTTTGCAAAACTTTGGAAAGCATGTAAGGAACCTGTTGTGCTAGATAGAAGTAAGTGGTTGGACTATTTCATTCAAGAAGATATGTTATTCAAAGGAAGTCAGTTATGCATACCTAGAAGTTTAATCAAAGACAATTTGATCAAGGAGAAGCATAGTGGTGGATTGATAGGACATTTTGGTATTGACAAGATATCAGCTTTGGTAAGTGAAAATTACTTTTGGCTTCAAATACATAAGGATGTTTGAAGATTTGTGCAGAGTTGTAGAGTTTGTCAAGTTGCAAAAGGGAGTAGTCAGAACATTGGATTGTATAAACCTTTGACAATTCCAGAGAGACCTTGGGAAAACATAAGCATGGATTTTGTAATGGGATTACCTAAGACATAGAGAGGACATGATTCAATATTTGTAGTGGTTGACAAATTTTCAAAGATGGCTCATTTCATACCTTGTAAGAAGACAACTAATGCAGTGCATGTAGCTGACCTATTTTTCAAAGCGATTGTGAGATTGCATGGATTACCTAAGAGTATAGTTTCAGACAGAGATACAAAGTTTGTTGGATACTTTTGGAAGACACTTTGGAAGAAGATGAAGACAAATTTGAAGTTTAGTTCTACTTTTCATCCACAGATAGATGGATAGATAGAGGTAGTGAATAGGAGTTTGGGAAACTTGTTGAGATGTTTGGTTGGAGACAAAGCTGGAAGTTGGGATTTGATTCTTTCACAAGCAGAGTTTGCATATAATAATTTAGTAAATAGGAGTACTGGAAGAACACCTTTTGAGAATGTTACCGGAATTAATCCTAGAGGAGTTACAGAATTGAGGGATATCAGTACAGAGGAAATAAGGAGTAAAGTAGAAGAATTTGTAGACCATATGAGGACAGTGCATAATCAGATAAAGAAACATTTGGAGGATATGAATAGAAAGTACAAAGAGAAGGCTAATGAGAAGAGAAGACATAAGGAATTTGAAGTTGGAGATGAAGTGATGGTGTACTTGAGAAAAGAAAGATTTCCATTTGGGACTTAAACAAGTTGAAGATGAAGAATTTTAGACCTTGTAGGATACTCAGGAAATTTGATTCAGGAAATGCTTATGAAGTGGAATTACTAGAGACATTGGGTATTTCACCTATTTTCAACATTGCAGATCTTTATCAGTATCATGAAACATAATTCAGTGATAGCATGGAAGAAGACATGAAGAAGCAATTACCACAACAAGCACCGGAACAGATAGAAGAAATTTTGGACAACAGAGTTGGACATAGTACTAGAGGAAGACAATACAAAGAATATCTCATGAAGTGGAAAGGAAAACCAAAAGAAGATTCATCATGGGTTTCTCAAGCTGAGGTGGAGCATCTTAGTTCTTTCCTAGCCCTAGCAAAGTTACGGACTCACTTTTTCAATAACCCTGGATGTTAGATGTAGGAGCATCCCTGGTCCAAGAGTAATCTTGCATCAACCAAAAACATTTACCTTTCAGTTGGTCTGCATTTCAGTTCTTTCATTTTCTAGTTCAGTTCAAAGCAGTTCAGTCAGAAGTAGTTTCAGCTTGTGGTCCAATTTTGGCAATTCACATATTGCGGATCTAGAGTTAGCATCTACATTCATTCATATACATCATATCAAGAATTTAGAGCATTTGGATCAGTTACTAAAAAGATATCACTATCTGAAGATTGATTGTTTTCTCAGAGCAAAGTATTCTAACAGTTCTTGATAATCTGTTGATAGAGAAGGCTTGCAGATCATTCCTTGACTTGTAGATCTCAATGACACATCATTCAATGTCCTGTGGTTCATGGCCAACCTTCCCCAAGGGTCTGTACATTGTTCCATTCATTTGAGGAAGTGTTCTATGTATTTAGGTCTGACCTATCTGTGAACATGTTACAACTCTTCATTGGAGTTTGTGACCTTCCTTAGCTCACCCAAAAGAATTTTTTGGTCTGGAAATGATATATATTGATGTAATAGATCCTTAGGAAGGTAGCTATTCACATAAGAAAGTTCTAATAGTTTAGATTTTGTGCGAAGGAGCTTCAAAGCTCTATCTTGCGCATGTATGTAATCAGGCTTGTGAGCTCTAATTGTAAGCCCACATGTTACTGGCCAGAACGTATTTGAATTCTTTGATATATTGAATGATTGAATTTGCAATTGTCCCATTTTCTTTGAGTTGTTTCTGTTGTGTTTACTCTTGCTGTACGGTCTGGATTGTTCATTATGTGAACCCTCCTATCATGACTGCACCACCCACAAATGCTCTCGCACATGTGTGAGTGCATAGGGAAGAGGTCTCACACATGTGAGAAGCTTCAAGAAGCTTCTAAAGCACTTGAGGCAAGGGTAAGCTTACCCAAGTCGGTGAGGTTAGGTTAGGTGAGATGGTGACATGCCAACCACCTCTCACATCTCCCCAAACTCGTCACTTGATTCAAGGGTGAAGTTTGGGTGACCATACATTGTTTAAAATAAGTTTAAACATATTAAGAATAGTCCTAGACCCTATGGGTATGACCTAGGGTAAATATTTGACCATTATTAACATAGGAAACACAAAAAATCACTTTAAAAGGGATCCAAACATTTAGCACTAAAAATTGTGCAAACCCAACATTACAATTTTTACAACACATCAAGAGATAAATTAAACAGGGATAAACCTTACAAAATATCATAAATCCAATACAACATAATCAACATTTGCAAACACAAATGACCTTAGTCCAACTTAGGACTAGGTCAGCTTAACAGGGATATAACATATGGTTATTGTCTGACCATGGAAAGTTACCTACACACTTCTACAAACCCATTAATAACACATGGTAAAACTAGCCGAAGTGAAGTGAACTACATATAACACACACATGATAGCATAATCACATATAACATCAATAATAACCACATGCCAACATATATATGTTTCTCAATTCATTAACCATTCACAAGTATAATCAGGATCACATAATGTAAGATATATCATCAATTTCACCATCATTACACATGAAGAATGTCAAATGAAATCATAGCATCTAACATCATGTCATCAAATGAAATCTAACATGAGATCTAATCATCCACAAGGCATAAACCATCTATCTAATGAAGCATAATATAAAATAAGAAGGTCCAAGTATGGGATCAACAGTCCCCAATATCCACATGTCCATCATAAGATCCATTAAATAAGTATCGCAAGTAAAAATAAAAGGTGAGGCAAAGGTAGGCCTCACATTGTCTCAGCTCCAAAATGACAGGTTTTGTCATCAGAGTAACTTCTATAGTTTGTTCAATTGTTAAGGCCATCTTACATTGTAATCATCCTTCCGGTGTTTAATTATTGTTCTTTGTTGGTATGTTGATTACATGTATGAGTGCTCAAAGCCGTGAGATGTGCGACATGGAATGATAGGTGAGCTTTTAGACTATAGAATTTTTAGTATGTAGGAGAGTTATGTTGACTCTACAAGTGTGCAAAGTAGTTGTGCAGTGTTGGCTTGTGGTCTCATGAAGTCGCATGTGATAAATTTCTATGAAAAGGAAGGAAATAGCGTGCCAAATGAGTATTGAGGCAAAATAAAGCTCAAGGAGCCAATCTTGTTCTATTGTGCAATGTACTCTCACAAATTCTTCATTTCTAAAGATACACTGGCAAGGAGAAGGCATTGACTTCTACTCTACAATTAGAAGAGCTAAGTTTGAGGAGCTTAATATGGATCTTTTCAAGATGTGCATGGAGATTGTCGAGGAAGATTTAAGGGATGTTGAGGTGAAAAAAAACTATTCATAAGCTCAAATCCCAAAGGTACAACATTTGTTATGACATCTCTTCAATAGAAAGGAACTATGTAAGAGCATCAAACCTTGATAAAAGTATAGTTTATAATGTTGCAATTTAAGTTGCATTTTTAAGAAGAAGAAGACATAGTATCTACCTCAGTAAAACCCATAACTCGAAAGTTACAAATTTCTAGTTGTCTTTTGTAAAAGTGACTCATGTCACTAATTGTATTTGGAAGTTATAAAATAGGCTTTCTTTTTGGAGAAACTAAGTGAAATCTAGCCAAACTAAAGCCTTTTTTTAAATTTGTATTACAAAAGGGTAGTTATAAAGTAGTTATCAAGTGGTTACAAGGTAGTTACTAGGAAGAAGCCTATAAATACAAGGCTATTTTAAATGTAAAAGGACTTTTTTGAGGGGAAAAAGACTTGGAGGGGGACTTATGGAGAATTTTTTTAGAGACCTTTGGTCTAACACTTTGTACATGAAAGCTTTTGAAATTATATAATTTCACAAAGATAATAAAGATTACATTTGGTTCGTGTGTTCCAATAGTACTTCTAATTTATTGTTACTAATTTCTCATATGTTATATTGGTAATACTTTTGTGTCACTGTGTAAATCATAGGTCGTGCATTGAAACATTTTAACTATGCAATTGGTGTAAAGAATTGTGATCTTATCTTGGTATCTTGATTCGAATGTTGTTGATGTAACCCATCTCATAATGTGTGGGATTAGTACGTCATTCTTTCATCATGTTATAGTATCATATAAATTGTTGTCCAATTCATCATATAGGTTTAGGAACGTAGTTTCTAGCTCTTATCGTGAAACCCCCCTTTAACATGTTAATAAGTTTATGAAATCTCATTTGGTATTTGTATGTGTACTACTAGGGTTTCTATAATTCATGTTCCTTACGTTTTCATTTTTCTCCTTTTTGTACTTTTAAGTTTAAAGTACACAAAAACTACAAATACCCCCATCATACGAGGGAGATACCCCTCTCAAACACAGAGGAAAGTTGTCAATCTAGTAATAGCTTCTCCAATTGTTGGGACATTTGTCACTGCCTGTTGGGCGACTCACTTTGAAATCTGCAGTGGCAAATCTATTTACCAATAGATTTTTGGTGACTCTACTAGGGAGATGAAGCATTGGTGCCTTTGTTCTTTAGAAATCTAAGGATGCCTCCCCTAGAATGGAGGTTGATGAGTCTCTAGAGGTGAGATACCCACTACTGTCATTTTTAAATGTGCACTATGCAATGAAATCCATCTCAGCCATGGGGAGCCCACATTGGCCCATTAGCCTTGGCTCAGTACACACCTTTACCTATAGGATCATGGAAGCACTTTCCAAAGTTCACTGGGGATAACTTGTAGAATCCTAAAGATCATATTCTAGCATTCACAGTTTCTTACGGAATTCTGGGAGTTAATGAAGAAAATGTCTTTGTGCGGTTATTTGTTGGAAGCCTCATTGGACTAGCCATAGAATGGTTTCAACACTTGAAAGAGGGTTGTATTACAAACTGGGATAGCTTGAAAGGAAAGTTTCTTGCAAGGTTTAAAATTGTAGTTGATGTAGGTGAGCTTTTATCTCAATTTTTTTAGATACAAAAGAAAGAAGGTTAATCCATAAGGGATTTTGTGGAACGATTCAACAAATCTTTAAAGAAAATCCCTCAAGTTGATCGACCAAAAGAAGACAACCAATTGTGTACCTTTATTGCTGCATTATACCCTAAAGTCAAATTCATCTTGAAGTGGAATAAGGTATGAAATATGGAAATTGCACAAAAGGAAACCATTGAGATTGAAGATGACTTGATTCTATCTGGGTTATTGAAAGAAAAAGATACTAAAAGATGTATTCCAGAGGTTTCAAGAAATGAGTCAACAAAGAGGTCTTGCATGGAAAACCATAATTATCATCCTAAAAAGCATGCCTACACATAGTTTAATCTCAATTCAAAAAGAGTAAAGTTAATGCCTCCTTTAGGCGATTGTATGAATCTCATAGTGTTGGGTGAAAAATATTTGTTTCATGATGATTCATTTCCCTCAACAACCAAATCGTGGGAGAATGCTATCAATCATTGCATCCAGTCAAAAAGTGCAATAACTTGTTCAACTTCATTGGCAACAACTATTGAACGATCATTCACCAACATGAGTGATAAAGAGGCAAGCAACGATGATCACTTATTAATGTCTTTTTCTTCACTGGAGATTGAAGACTTTACTTTTTAAAGTATTGAGAAAGATACAAAGAATGTTTTGGTGGAAGCAAAGATGGAAGGTCAACTTGGAGATGGAGAAAACACAAATGCATCACCAAGCAATATTTTTCAAACTTCTATGCAGCCTGAGTACGAAGCTTTTAGATTTCTTGAAAAACATGGTGGAGAAGAATCACTGCAATGAAAGCATATCAAAATCCATAAAGATACCAACAAATAGTTTGAAGATAGAAGGCACGAAGATGAATTAAAAAGCATCCTCATTCCAACGCATGTGCAATCTGAGTTTTATGGAGCATTCAAGGTTCATAATAATCCTCTTTTTGAATCTTCTAGTCATGTAGATGCCTCTATATCAGATATTGTGAGTTCATTTTGTATTCCTTCCAATAGTTATGTTGAAGAAGAGGAATACATACACACATCTGATAATTGTTCTGATTCCAAGAAAATGGAAAGAATAGAGGACAATCTTGGGAATTATACTAAAAGTGATATGAGCAGTCATGAAGAACTTAGGAATGATCAAATTGATGATGACACATAGTTCCACAAAGTTTTTATCCCAAGTTGGTTCTTAGAAATGCCAAATGATGAGTTCTTGTGTGGAGAAGTCGATATTTCCCCTTTACGATTTATAGAAGAGGATACTCCAGAAAATATAGAGTTGTCATTAGTGGACTATGGAATGCTTGAGCCAATCGTTGCAAAGAAAGATGAAGTTATTTTATCTGAGAATGATCCAATGTTCACTAAGGCTGTTTACTATGATCAGGATTCTCAATTTATTTCAAAGGATGTTGATTCGCATCAAGTTTTGCAGCAAACACATATAGCTCAAGACTGGTCCTTCTATGATTCTAATGGTCATGAGTACCTTCAAAGATGGGATATTGATGCATTCAATGTGGCACATGAAGGTATAGATTATAATACACTGGATGATGTGATCCAATAAGATTCAAAGGTTTATAATGAGGAATGGCTATTTGGGAATAATATATTACTTGAAGTGTTTTTGAATGTTGTTATTTGTAGATCTTTCATCACAGTAATTGTAAATTGGTAGTAGGGTTTACAGGTGCTCCTTGATTATCATCCATTATTTCGCATAGGTGCATATTTTTCTTAGCTTGTCAATGGCTTCATGTGATCTTTCTAAGGCAATTTTGAGGTAGGAGTCACCTACCATGTATATAGGTTAACTAGGTGTTTTGGTTGTGTCTCTCTTGTTGCATTTCTTGTGTGTCTTTGGTCGTTTGCCATGTCTCTACTTTTTCTCTTCTTTTTGTCTCTCTTGAGCCTCCTTGTACATTGTGTTATCTCCTGACTCTATAGCCCAATGGATTTAAGGCATTAATTCTTTCTAGAGATTCTAGGTTCATCCTGCGTCCTCAAGGTCCTTGTCTGAGCAATTAGAGCCAGTTGTCGGCCTTGTTTCCAACTTGCCAATTTTTAAACTTCTTGTGTCAAAATCCCTACATTAAATCACTCCTAGTCACATGTGCTAATTATCCTAAGTTGTCAAGTCATTCACCAGTTTGAAGAATGATCTCCATCATTTCCGTTGAAACCTTGGAAGCAGTTGCATAGGGAGGGTGATTTATGAAAACAATTAAACCTTGAAATCTATGATAGTTGGTACAAAATTATTGTTATGCCTACGTTCGCAAGTACATTTCTCTAGCCTATAACACCTTACAATTGGAGAGATTTTAAGCTTCTCATTTTTTGTCGGCAAAACTATCTAAACACAGGCTTTATATCAACATTCCAGACAATATGCCAAGATTTTGTGAGAAAATAACATCTCAGCCATAAGTTATCTCCTTTTTCTCCTTCATCGCGTTCACAGATTCCACGGACAAGTTTTATGAAGATCTGGCGAGATGAAGTTAGATATTTTTCATGTTTTGAGACCTGCATTAGCACACATTGAGATTCTTAATGCTCATTTTAGGCAAGATTTTGGTAAATAATTTTGTTTTTGTCATGCCCACATTTTCCATGTGGTCACAACATGCGTCACACGTGTCATAGCCACATCTGTCCTGTGGTTATGACACGAACTATCAAAAATTTTCTCACGCTTCCCTAGAAACCCCCTCGCATGCATAAGTATGCTCGGTGGTGTACGGTCAAGGTGAAAACACTACAGTTGTCAGCGGGGTACAAGTACAATTGCGTGCAACCAGACACAAGTAGACCAACAAGGGGGTCTCCTCGACGCAGTTAACGTCGCTACACGGTTAGAAATTTCAGGGTTTCCAATCCTAAATCTCGGTAGATTTTGACAGCATAATGCCTCATGGCTTAAGTGGGAATTATGTAATTCTATACTTCTTACAGGGTTCCCTGACGGATTAACAACTTCTCACGATGCCTTATTCATAATGAACTTACAATTGATCTTTCTTGTTGGGTCATTTTTCAACAAAGCATGATTGTCTGTCTCCTCTCTTGTTTCCTAAAATATACTCCTCCTTCAAACTTAGCATTCTCAACAAGGCAGTTCGTTTGCCCTCTCTTCTGTTTCTCTGGGTCTTAATTTTGATTGTATTTCTATCGCGCTCACCTTAACTATTTCTCTAAAATTTAGTTTGTTTATATTTCGGTCTCTCTCTTTTGGTTTCTACGTTTTCTTTATGTTTATCCTGTCCTTTCTTCATATTCTATGTCAATTAGAGTTATCACTGTATCTACTTTTAACTTTATTCCTAACTTTCGGTTGGTCCAGATCACATAGGCTGGTTTACTACTTCGCTGGACTCAGTCTCCTGGTTTTCTCCGATCTAGGATTCACCTTTTCATTTGTATTAATTAAACTTGTTCCTAAGCAAATTTAGCGGAAGGGTCCATCTACTTAGTTCTCTTATCCCAGGTGGGAAATGCCACGCATTTTCTCCTCTGTGTTTTCCAATGTTAGTTTTTCTTCTTCTTACTCTCTTGTAGGTTTTCTTCTCTGGATGTTTACTAACTACAGTTGAGATTAAAATGGCCTCACATGGAATGTCTGTGATGGCTTCATAAGTTTATTTCCAGTGATCTTTTAAACAAGGTGACGTGTAATTTTCCTCTTCATTTTCCTGGTTATTAAATTTCATTGATAGTTGAAACTTCCGAGAAACTCTTCCTGGAGTATTATAGTATATTCCTTTATGCTCTCTTTAAATTATAATTTTATTTTCTCTTATTATTGTAAAGAGAAAACGGCCTCTCTGGTGACTTATATCACCTAATTAATTGATGTATGTATCTATATACATATATATACAGATTGTATATATACATATATAAATAGATATACAAATATATTTATCTGGGTAAAATTAAGACTATTATTATTATTAATTACTATTGTTAGATTATTTTATTAATTTATTTAACTATTATTACTATTGTTATTATTACAATTGTTATTCTTCTATTTTTTTTATATATAATATTATAATAATTAATATATATATATATACAATTATATACCATTGTTATTGTATATAAGAGGCTCTCCTCTTTATAAAAAAAATCCAAACCATGGAAACATTTCTTATTTTATTTGGTTAATTTATTTCCCAAATAGCAAGCCCTAACCCTTTTTTTTTTGTTTCCTTTTGAGAAGGGCAGAGGGATGGAGAGGTGGCGGCGCGGCCATGGCAGGGGTCGCAGTGGAGGAAGGTCGCAGCGGCCGTGGCAGAGGGACGGAGGTGGAGGTGGCCGCAGTGGCAGTGGAGTGGGCAGATATTGGTTAGGCCGCAGTGGCAGAGGTGGAGGGGTGGTTTTGTGGCGGTGGAAGTGCAGAGAGAGCGGTGTTCGGGCCACGTGGTGGAGGTCTGGTGGGAGGTAGCGGCTCGTAGGCCACGGAAGGAGGTCACCCACAGAAGTTGTGGAATGGCGGGGGTGTTGTGTTGTGGGGAGTCCGCAGTCACACGGCCGCGGACTGTGGTTTATCTTACGGGGGGGTGTGGGGAGGGGCGGAGCCCCCACCCACACCCCACGTAGTGGGGTGTGGGTGGGGGCTCCGCCCCTCCCCACACCCAATAAGCACCGACGGGGGTGGTGGGAAGGTTCAAACCCTTCCCACCACCACATCACATTATTTTTTTTTTTTGTTATGTGCTGTGTAATACACAGCGACCAAACTGCGATTCATTGTATGTTATTTCTATTTTTTTCTTATGAAAATTCCTCTATATTATTAACTCTTCAAATCACATTTTGATAAATTTATATATATATCCCACAACTTTCAGACATAATATATTTTTTTTTTACAGAGAAACTTAAAAGAAATACAGAGAATTAAATAAGTAAGGCTATTAAATATAACTCTTTTTAACAATCGTATTAATAATTTTCTTTCACAGGTAACTTTATAATTACAGAGAAATGAAAACAAAGAAATCTAATTTATCTTACAATCACATTCTCATATAATAATTAAACATTTCAAATGCAGAGAACAAACAATAATTCTTTCAAATGCGATTTACAATTACCGTTTCGTTAAGAATTGAAGTTCTTAAATGCAGAGATTGAATTATTTTTTCTATTTAACAATTCCAGTTCATCTACAAATTGCAATATAAATACGGAGAATAAATCTCTTAATCTGCCAATTACAATTTTATTAAGATATCTATCAATGCAAATTCAAGAATTAGACTTCATACACATAATGTTAAAATCAATTTTTTTCTTGCTTTTCTTCTCTTAATTTCTAACTTGCTAATTTCAACTTAACGCATATTAGTTTAAACTGAAAACGGAAAGAATAATTAATATCACATTGGCTCTCAACTGATTCAAATTACCATATCTAAACATTAACAAAATACATAGTTTCCTCCAACCACCTCCAAACAATACTATAGTTAAACTTTTAACACCTTTGTCAAGATCAACATACAATTTCACTACTTAACAACAGTTACTCCAAATATACATGCTGTCAAAACTCATAACTAACAAACACCACTGAAGGGAAGAATTTCTCTCTTTCCCCAAACAATAAATTATACAACTTTAGAGGAAGAGAATCCCTCCATAATGAACTTAAACAGGATGTAGCTCAATGAACCAAACTCTTCTTATAGCAAGGATGAAGTTCTTTCTCCCTAAATACAGTACTTCTCCAATTCCAACCATAAGCTTCAAGAGGAAACCTGCGTATCAAAGACAAACAAAGAAGAAAACACCACTCATCTAGCTCTCCTCCCTTCCGTAGACCCGCAAGAGGGTCACCCCCGAGCTAGGGAGACCATACTCACACCTGGGAATTCAAGCACTCCACTTCACAACAGGGAACAACAACAAACCCAAAACACACAAACACCCGTGGGTAAATTATACAACACGAAAGCTCAACTACAGTGAGCTTCATAAGGGGCAGGAGAGTGGACACACTCAACTCCAGAGTGTCACCCTTACAGATAATATAACCAACACAATTGCTCTTGGCCTCAAACCAAGTTTGATCACAAAATTTTCTAAGGAATTCTGTATTTGACTCTCAAGCCAAAGATCCAATCACAAATACATGCCCTCAAGGCTTTCAACATCCCAAAAGAAGAAACCAGGTATGCACCCGAGGAGGATCACTCCTCCCCTACCCCAAACTTGATGAGCATTTCTCCCAAGTGGGAGAAGCTCTGTCAACAACCCGACAACAGATCCCACAGAAACAAATCTAAAACACAAACAAATAAACATCTTTCACACACATTTCATACAGCATTCAGATATATGAAAGAAAGGTAAAACCAAACCAACCTTACAAAGCCCTTCAGGAATGAAACTGTTGTAGAGCTCCACTGAGATCTCTTCCAACCTTAGCCACCAACTCCCTCTTCCTTTTCCTCTCCCCAAAAGTTAACTTTCTTATTTTTTTTTGGCAATAAAAATAAAACTCTCCAAAAATTCAACTAACTCCCTTTCCATCCCAAAACTGGAAAATAAATAACCCAAATCCTTTTCAGTTTAGAGGAATGGGGAGGTGACACTTGTCACCTCCTCACTCTTCCCAAAACCACTATTATGTCCCAAGGGATGAGTGTTGGCTTATGTCACTCACCCATCCCTAGAGTACTCCTTATCCTTCTCCTCATGTCATTTCTCTTACGCATGGGAGAAATAAAAGGAGTTAAAGGAGGAAAAAATAGGTGACCCATGCCTCTTCTTCCTTCCTTCATAATGGATGACCCCACAACTCATGGGGAATCTCACTAATGGTGAGGGTGACTTCAAGTCAATCCCTCAATAATGGATGGGTTTGTAGTCATCTCTTACCTTGGGAATTGAAGAGGGATGGGTTGGGTGTTGGTACAACCCATCATGTCCCCCCCCATACCTCCAATTTTCGCCACTTAACTTCAGGGTGAAGTTAATATGGCCTTATGGATGTTACTCAAGGGTTACCCATGCCAAATGGGGCCTTGGACCCATGGGTTATAACCCAAGGTCAACTTTAACCTACTCATGACACCCATGGTCAAGGTAAAGCACAAGAAAAGTCCTCAAAGATTTAAATAAAAGAAAGAAATTCAAATTCAACCTTTTTACAACACAAATCATAATATAGTGTTACAAGAGGGTAACCTAACCCACTCAACCCTATGAAAGACCATATTACAACATCACATCAAACACAGCGTGATCTTGGTTCCTCGTGGAACCAGATCGGCTTAACAGGGAATAACAATAACAAGGTGCGGAATGATCTCCGAAATCTGTGGTTTGATTAGTAAACCCTGCACACTAAATTACAAGATTAGTTTCACATATAATCATCATAGCCGAAGCAGCTTAAAAACATGCATTATCATGACATAGTTCTAATTAGCATAAATGAAATCATATTACAATTTTCCATCATCACCTAATTAACTTTTCTGAAATGTAAACTTATCCAAACATCACCCAATTAGTTTTTCCATAATCATAATAAAGTTTAATAGTTTGACAAATCCAGGAACTGCTATCCCACAAATATATAAAGTATCAATAACAGTAATGTAAATAGTCACAAGAACAGAAGTAAAAAGGGTGGTCCTCACATCCTCTCCCCCTAAGACTGTACTTCCTCCTGGAAGTCATAAAAAAGGTGAGGATAGAGGGTCTTCAGTTGCGCTACATCTTCCCATGTCACTGTGACTTCGTCGTATAGGTCCCACTGGACCCTAACCTAGTCCAGCTCTCGACCTTGAAGGGCCAGCATCCGATAAGCCCATATGCGAATTGGCTCCAATGCCAGCTGTCCGTCTACCTCTACCTGAAGAGCACTCCATTCCAACACGTGAGATAAGTCAGAAATATATTGACGTAAAACTGAGACATGAAATACATCGTGGATACGTGATAGGCTAGGTGGCAAGGCTAGACGATAGGCTACAGGTCCTATCCGCTCCAAGATCTCAAAAGGTCCTACAAATCAAGGTGCGAGCTTAGAGCCCTTCCCGTAACGGATTAGACTCTTGTGCGGTCGCACTCTCAAAAATACTCTATCACCCACAGCGAAGCTTCGGTCTATCCTCTTAGCATCGGCATACTTCTTCTGCCTGTCCTGTGCTTCTTGAAGTCTCTGTCTAATCTGTTTGACCTGCTGTTCCATATTCTAGACTATCTCTGGACCAATGGCCATTCTGTCCTCTATCCAATCCCAACTCAATGGTGTTCTGCATGGTCTACCGTATAAATCCTGGAAAGGAGGCATACTCAATGAGCTGTGATGCCCATTATTGTAGGTGAACTCAACTAGATATAGGTACTCCTCTCATCTAGACTGATGGTCTATAACATACATGCGAAGCATGTCTTCTAACACCTGGTTAACTCTCTCTGTTTGTCCGTCGGTCTCCGGATGATAGGCTGAACTGAAGTTGAGTTGTGTGCCCAACGCCTGATGTAAGGCTCTCTAGAACGATGAAGTAAATACGGAGTCTCTGTCAGACATAATGCGGCGAGGTACCCCATGAAGTCTAACAATCTGATCGAGAAACACCTTTGCCACTGATGGTGCATTGTATGTTGTGCATATCGGTGAAAAATGCGCCACTTTGGTCAGCTTGTCAACTGTCACCATAATAGCATCATGGCGACGTGATGACATAGGTAGACCAACGATAAAATCTATAGAAATGGTGTCCCATTTCCATTCAGGTATCTCGTGAGGGTACAACAGTCCTGCTGGATGCTGATGTTCGGCCTTGACCCTCTGACATTCTAGGCAACAAGCAACATAATCAACAATGTCACGCCTCATGCCAGCCCAATGATAAAGCTGTCATAAGTCAGCATGCATCTTCTTCACTCCTGGGTGTGCTGCATAGGGTGCTCTATGAGCCTCTAATAGAATAATGGTACGTAGATTACCCGCGTTCGGTACATAGATGCGTTGCTGATGTCTAAGCAAACCATCAGACTCAAGGGTATATCCTGCGAATTCGCCCTCAAGGGCCCTCTGATTTAGAATTTCCTGCTGCACCTCAAGAAACCACTCGTCCTCCAGCAGATGCTGTAAGATGCGATCTTTCAAGTCCACCCTCAAGGTCAGGGTCAGGATCTCGTGGCGCCTTCGATTCAAAGCATCAGCGACCATGTTCTCCTTCCCTTTGATATAGTGGACATCAAAGTCGTATTCGCATAGGAATTCCATCCAATGCCGTTGGCAGGTGTTCAAGTTTGGCTGTGTAAAAATATACTACAAACTATGATGATCCGAATGGAGTTCAAAGCGTCGACCTAAGAGGAAGTGCCTCCAGCGGACCAAAGCATGAATAACTACTGCAAGCTCTAAGTCGTGAGTAGGGTAGTTTAACTCATGTGTCTTCAGTTTCCACGATTCGTATGTGATCGCTCTACCACCCTGTATAGGCACGGCTCCCAAACCCTCTAATGATGCATCTGTGCAAACAACAAACTCCTCCGTAGGATCTGGAACTGCTAAAATAGGAGCACTGGTAAGATGCTCCTTGAGGACACCAAAGGCCTTTTCACACTACTCGGTCCAAATGAAACCCTTCCCCTTTCGCTGAAGGGAAGTGATGGGATGTGCTATCCTGGAAAAGCCCTCGACAAACCGACGATAATACCCGGCTAGCCCCATAAAGCTTCTGACCTCTGTCACATTGGTGGGTGCCGGCCACTCCTAAATTGCTTTGATTTTAGATGGATCTATAGAGATGCCATCGCCTGATAAAATATGTCCCAAATACTGCACCTCTGTCCTGAAGAAGGCACACTTCGCCAAGTTGCCATAAAGCTGCTGCTCTCTTAATCGCTGCAAAACTTGACGCAAGTGCTCCACATGCTCTTCCTCGGTCTGCGAATAAATCAAAATGTCATCCAGAAATATTATCACGAACCGATCTAGGTAAGTACGGAACACCCCGTTCATGAGACTCATGAACACTGCAGGGGCGTTCGTCAACCCGAAGGGTACCACTGTGAATTCGTAATGGCCATATCTGGTTCGAAAAGTAGTCTTATGAATATCTGCCTCTGTGATGCGCAATTGGTGATACCCAGATTTTAGATCAATTTTCGAGAACACTCTGGCTCCCTGCATCTGATCAAAAAGGTTGTCAATCCTAGGCAGAGGATAACAGTTCTTCACCGTCACCTTGTTCAACTGCCTATAGTCCATGCATAATCGAAGAGACCCATCCTTCTTCTTTACGAAGATAACCGGTGCGCCCCATGGTGAAACACTAGGTCGGATGTGCCCCTTCTCAAGTAATTCCTCTAATTGCAGCTTAAGTTCGGGGAGTTCATGTGTAGTCATCCTATAGGGTGCACGGGATATTGGTTCCGCACTCGGCACTAAGTCGATGTGGAAGTCCACTTCTCTTCGTGGTGGCATCCCTGGTAATTCTGGCAGAAATACGTCGGCAAACTCTCTAAGGATAGGGTGATCATCTCAAGTAGCCTCAGGTTCATCCTCTGCTCTATCACTGACCGCAATGGCAAACATCTGACATCCCTTCCACATACAGCGCTTAAGCTGCTGAGCGGATATCATACGAACAGCCGTGGGCTTTTGAATGCCCACTATCTCAACCAGCGAACCATGATCGTCTAAATAGCTAATCGTCCTCTGGCGACAATCAAGCTTGGCTCTATGTGCCACAAGCCAATCCATATCTAGAACTACACCGTAGGATCCTAATGACATAACCCTAAGGTCACATGATGTAGTGAATGATCTTAATGTGATCTCACAGTCTTTAACCAAGGTATCTATTGACATCCTGGCCCCAGAGGCCAATTCAACTTCCCACCTAATGTCTTGCCTAGAAGCCACCAGCCTGCAACGCTCCACTAACGATGTAGACAGAAAGGAGTCAGTAGCTCCTGAGTCAAAAAGGATAGAGATGGGGGAGTCCCCAATCATACCTACTACCTCGATGACTAAGGCCTAGAAATCAGCCTGGCGGTTATCAACCGCTGCAAACATGTGGTGGGATCTGCCCATGTCACCTATGGTCTGCTCAGATCCTCCCAATCGGGGTTGTCCCCCTGCTGTAAATCCCTGCGAGCACTCTCTATCCAAATGTCCTGCCCCACCACACACATAACACGGTCCTCTAGCCTGTAACTGCCCTGGCTGTGTTTTGCCCGATTGTTGTTGCCCAGTCCGTCCAGTGGACCCCTGTGAGCCTCTGTAAGACTGCTGGGACCTCGCGGGTCCTGCTGATGAACCCTGTTGTCTCTGATCTCTGTGTGAACCCTGCTGCTGCCAACCACAATTCTGTCCTCCCTGACCCTTCTGTTGGAATTTAGATTTTTGCTGATGTTGCTGCTGCTGTGGAGGCCTAGAAGGTAATGATGAAGAGTTATATCCTCCTCTCTGTATTGTGTTTTGAGGCCTTCGAAAGTTATGTTGTTGTTGGGGATTACGATCCTGATACTACGAACGTGAATTCTGCCCTCATCCTTGAATCTCCTCTGATATAAGGGCTTTTTCAATAGCCTCGCTCATAGTCTGGGGGTCTGCCATACGAACTGGTCCTGCTATCCCGTGATTCATCCCTTTGATAAATTTGTGTATTAAGATTTTCTCGTCATGGAGGTATTCCCCGTAACGAGAAAGCTCAATGAATCAGCTCTCATACCGAGTAACAGTGAGTCCCCTCTGCTGTAAATCATGGAACTCATCGATCCTGCACTGTCTGTAATGTTCTGACAAATATCACGCATTAAAGCGCTCAATGAAGATATCCCAAGTGAGTGTATCCACGGAAAGTCAGCGCTTGCACTCCTCCGTGCGCCACCAGGTAGCTGCGGCATCCCTCAGAAGATGGACTGCCACTCATGCTTTCGTGTTGCTTCCATATGGTTGCAACGCGAAACACCTGTCTAAACTAATCAGCCAAGCCTCGGCCACAGCTCCTTCTGTAGCACCTGCGAAATTGGGTGGGTTGAGCCTAAGTAGATCTCTGATGGGGTCCCCTCTGTCTCTAAGTCCCACCATTGGCTCTTCCACCCCATCCTCATACAATCCATGATGTACCTGTTCTGCCCTCTGGGTCTCATCTCGTCTCAAAGGTCTCGGAGGACTCCTGCTCCGTGCACGGGAGGCTGACCCTACCTCCTCTACTATTGTGTCGGGGATCTCAACGAAAGGTTCCACACGTGGCACCTCTAGTGGATCAACGCGGGGCTCCTCAAGTGGCTCAATACATGACTCGGCACGTGGCTCCCTACGTGGCTCCTCTCGCGGATCAACACGAGGCTCAACACGTGGCTCAGGAATCACTGGCGGTAACCTCTCTAACATAGCCTACAGTGCCTGTAAGATTTGTGGTCCTATATCCAATACTGGTGGTGCCTGTGGTACTAGTGGTGCTTGTGGTATAGGTTGTGCAGGTGGTGGTTCTGTAACTGTGGGTGCCCGTCCCTCGGCTGAGGAATCGCTGTGCACCTCGACAGACGCTGTGTGGCGTGATCGCGCTCATCGAACACGTTAGGGAGGCATCCTACAAAACAAGGTAGAGACTAATTAATCAAAGTTGCGGAATAATAACGTGCCCAAATATGCCTAGTGTTTAAACTGGGCTCTGATACCAAATGTCATGCCCACATTTTCCATGTGGTCACAACACGCGTCACACATGTCATAGCCACATCTGTCCTGTGGTTATGACACGAACTATCAAAAATTTTCTCACGCTTCCCTAGAAACCCCCTCGCATGCGTAAGCATGCTCGGTGGTGTACGCTCAAGGCGAAAACACTACAGTTGTCGGTGGGGTACAAGTACAATTGCGTGCAACCAGACGCAAGAAGACCAACAAGGGGGTCTCCTCGACGCAGTTAACGTCGCTACACGGTTAGAAATTTCAGGGTTTCCAATCCTAAATCTTGGTAGATTTCGACAGCATAACGCCTCACGGCGTAAGTGGGAATTATGCAATTCTATACTTCTTATGGGGTTCCCTGACAGATTAACAACTTCTCACGATGCCTTATTCATAATGAACTTACAATTGATCTTTCTTGTTGGGTCATTTTTCAACAAAGCACGATTGTCTGTCTCCTCTCTTGTTTCCTAAAATATACTCCTCCTTCGAACATAGCATTCTCAACAAGGCAGTTCGTTTGCCCTCTCTTCCATTTCTCTGGGTCTTAATTTTGATTGTATTTCTATCGCGCTCACCTTAACTATTTCTCTAAAATTTAGTTTGTTTATATTTCGGTCTCTCTCTTTTGGTTTCTACATTTTCTTTATGTTTATCCTGTCCTTTCTTCATATTCTACATCAATCAGAGTTATCACTGTATCTACTTTTAACTTTATTCCTAACTTCCGGTTGGTCCAGATCACATAGGCTGGTTTACTACTTCACTGGACTCAATCTCCTGGTTTTCTCTGATCTAGGATTCACCTTTTCGTTTGTATTAATTAAACTTGTTCCTAAGCAAATTTAGCGGAAGGGTCCATCTACTTAGTTCTCTTATCCCAGGTGGGAAATGCCGCGCATTTTCTCTTCTGTGTTTTCCAATGTTAGTTTTTCTTCTTCTTACTCTCTTGCAGGTTTTCTTCTCTGGACGTTTACTAACTACAGTCGAGATTAAAATGGCCTCACATGGAATGTCTGTGATGGCTTCTTAAGTTTATTTCCAGTGATCTCTTAAACAAGGTGACGCGTAATTTTCCTCTTCATTTTCCTGGTTATTAAATTTCGTTGATAGTTGAAACTTCTGAGAAACTCTTCCCGGAGTATTATAGTATATTCCTTTATGCTCTCTTTAAATTATAATTTTATTTTCTCTTATTATTGTAAAGAGAAAACGGCCTCTCTGGTGACTTATATCACCTAATTAATTGATGTATGTATCTATATACATATATATACAGATTGTATATATACATATATAAATAGATATACAAATATATTTATCTGGGTAAAATTAAGACTATTATTATTATTAATTACTATTGTTAGATTATTTTATTAATTTATTTAACTATTATTACTATTGTTATTATTACAATTGTTATTCTTCTATTTTTTTTTATATATAATATTATAATAATTTATATATATATATATATATACAATTATATACCATTGTTATTGTATATAAGAGGCTCTCCTCTTTATAAAAAAAATCCAAACCATGGAAACATTTCTTATTTTATTTTGTTAATTTATTTCCCAAATAGAAAGCCCTAACCCTTTTTTTTTGTTTCCTTTTGAGAAGGGCAGAGGGATGGAGTGGCGGCGGCGCGGCCATGGCAGGGGTCATAGTGGAGGAAGGTCGTGGCGGCCATGGCAAAGGGACGGAGGTGGAGGTGGCCGCAGTGGCGATGGAGTGGGCAGATATGGGTTAGGCCGCAGTGGCAGAGGCGGAGGGGTGGTTTTATGGTGGTGGAAGTGCAGAGAGAGCGATGTTCGGGCCGTGTGGTGGAGGTCTGGCGGGAGGTAGCGGCTCGTAGGCCGCAGAAGGAGGTCACCCGCGGAAGTTGTGGAATGGCGGGGGTGTTGTGTTGTGGGGAGTACGCGGTCACATGGCCGTGGACTGTGGTTTATCTTACGGGGGGGTGTGGGGAGGGGCGGAGCCCCCACCCACACTTCGCCCGTCCCCACACCCAATAAGCGCCGACGGGGGTGGTGGGAAGGTTCAAACCCTTCCCACCACCACAGCACATTGTTTTTTTTTTTTTTGTTATGTGTTGTGTAATACACAGCGACCAAACTGCGATTCATTGTATGTTATTTCTATTTTTTTCTTATGAAAATTCCTCTATATTATTAACTCTTCAAATCACATTTTGATAAATTTATATATATCTATATATATATATGTATATATATAAATATATATATATATATATATATATTTATCCCACAAATTTCAGACACAATATTTTTTTTTTACAGAGAAACTTAAAAGAAATACAGAGAATTAAATAAGTAAGGCTATTAAATATAACTCTTTTTAACAATCGTATTAATAATTTTCTTTCACAGGCAACTTTATAATTACAGAGAAATGAAAACAAAGAAATCTAATTTATCTTACAATCACATTCTCATATAATAATTAAACATTTCAAATGTAGAGAACAAACAATAATTCTTTCAAATGCGATTTACAATTACCGTTTCGTTAAGAATTGAAGTTCTTAAATGCAGAGATTGAATTATTTTTTCTATTTAACAATTCCAGTTCATCTACAAATTGCAATATAAATACGGAGAATAAATCTCTTAATCTGCCAATTACAATTTTATTAAGATATGTACCAATGCAAATTCAAGAATTAGACTTCATACACATAATGTTAAAATCGATTTTTTTCTTGCTTTTCTTCTCTTAATTTCTAACTTGCTAATTTCAACTTAACGCATATTAGTTTAAACTAAAAATGGAAAGAATAATTAATATCACATTGGCTCTCAACTGATTCAAATTACCATATCTAAACATTAACAAAATACATAGTTTCCTCCAACCACCTGTGAGGACCGCCCTTTTTACTTCTATTGTTATGACTATTTACATGACTGTTATTGTTACTTTTTATGTTTGTGGGATAGCAGTTCCCGGAATTGTCAAACTATTAAACTTTATTATGATTTTGGAAAAACTAATTGGGTGATGTTTGGATAAGTTTACATTTCAGAAAAAATGAATTAGGTGATGATGGAAAATTGTAATATGATTTCATTTATGTTAATTAGTACTATGTCATGATAATGCATGTTTTTTTTAAGTTGCTTCGGCTATGATGATTTTATGTGGTTACTGATCTTGTAATTTAGTGTGCAGGAATTACTAATCGAACCACAGATTTCAGAGATCATTCCGCACCTTGTTATTTGTTATTCCCTGTTAAGCCGATCTGATTCCACGAGGAACCAAGATCTTTTTGTGTTTGATGTAATGATGTAATGTGGTCTTTCGTATGGTCGAGTGGGTTAAGTTACCCTCATGTAACATTATTTTATAATTTGTGTTGTAAAAAGGATTGAAATTGAATTTCCTTATTTAATTTAAATTTATGAGGCCTTTTCTTGTGCTTTACCTTGACCAGGGGTGTCTTGTATGGGTTAAAGTTGACCCTGGGTTATACCCCATGGGTCCAGGGGCCCATTTGGCATGGGTAACCCTTGAGTAACCTCCATCTAGTCATCTTAACTTCCCCCTGAAGTTAAGTGGCGAAAATTGGAGGTATGGAGGGGACATGATGGGTTGTACCAACACCCAACCCATCCCCTCTACATTCCCCAAGGTAAGAGATGCCATCCATTATTGAAGGATTGACTTAAAGTCACCCCTTCCATAGTGAGATTCCCCCACGTGCTGTGGGGACACCCATGTGAAGAAGGGAAGAAGGGGCATGGGTCACCTGTCTTCTTCCCCATTAACTCCTTTTATTTCTCCCATGTGAAAGAGAAATGACAGGAGGAAAGGGATAAGGAGTACTCTAGGGATGGGTGAGTGACATAAGCCACCAGGACAGAATAGTGGTTTTGGGGAAGGGTGAGGAGGTGACAAGTGTCACCTCCCCATTCCTCGAAACTGAAAAGAAGGGGGTTATTTGTTTCCAATTTTGAGAGGGGAGGAAGTTAGTTGAATTTTGGGGAAACTTTTATTTTGCCTTACCAAAAATAGAAAAGTTAGCTTGTAGAAGAGAGAAGGGAGAGGGAGTTGGTGGCTAAGGTTGGAAGAGAACTCTGTGGGCTCTGCAACAGCTTCATTCCAGGAAGGCTTTGTAAGGTTGGTTGAATTTTACCTTTGTTTCGTATAGCTGAATGTGTATGTAAAGTGTGTGAATTTGTGTTTAGATTTGTTTTCTGTGGGGTTTGTTGTCGGGTTGTTTGACAGAGTTTCTCCCACTTGGGAGAAATGCTCATCAAGTTTGGGGTAGGGGAGGAGAGATCCTCCTCGGGTGCATACCTGTTTCCATCTTTTGGGATGTTGAAAGCCTTGAGGGCATGTATCTGTATCTGTATCTTTGACTTGAGAGTCATATACAGATTTCTTAAAAAAAAATTTGTGATCAAACTTAGTTTGAGACCAAGAGAAATTGTATTGGTTAACTTATCTGTCAGGGTGACACTCTGGAGTCGAGTGTGTCCACTCTCCTGCCCCTTATGAAACTCACTGTAGTTGAGTTTCCGTGTTGTGTAAATGACCCACGGGTGTTTGTGTGCTTTGGGATTGTTGTTGTTACTGTTGTGAAGTGGAGTGTTTGAGTTACCCAGGTGTGAGTATGGTCTCCCTAGCTCGGGGGTGACCCACTTGCGGGTCTACGGAAGGGAGGAGAGCTAGATGAGTGGTGTTTTCTTCTTTGTTTGTCTTTGATACGCAGGTTTTTCCCTTGGAGCTTCTGGTTGGCTTGGGAGAAGTTATATTTGTGAAGAAATAGTTATTCTTCTTTGTCATGAGAATTAGGCCTGGTTCATTTCTTAAGAGTTGAAGAGAGAGCACCTCTCTTGTTATTGCTGTAATTTATTGTTACCCTGGGGGTGAAGGAAATCACCTCCCTGATTTTGTTATTGATGGACTTTTACTTGGTTGTCACAAGCTATCAGTTGTATATTGTTTGGGAGAGGGAAGTTCATAACTGGGAAGTTAGTTGTATGTATCCATGGCTTAAAATCTGTAATATGAATGTGCTTAAATTTTCAAGTTTGTTGCTTGTAAACCTTGTTAAATAGCACTTTATTTATGTTTCAAGTATTATTGAAAGGAAGAGTTCATTATTTAATTGCAATCTAATCTGAGTTTGTTTATATAATTGAAAGTTTGGAATTGCTTAACTAGTTGAAGGTTAGATTTGTAGTTCATTGTTATAATGGAAAAGACAGTTTTAAAGGTGTAAGTTTATTCTCCATAATTAGTGGATTCAGTTAATTTGTAAAGATTAGAGAAAAGCTATCATGTATGTACTTCTGTTTGTCAATTTGAGAAAATTATGTGATTTATGAAAATAGATTGTAATGGAGACATTTGCATAGTAAGATAAAAAAAAATGAAATATAAATACATACATCAATATATATATATATATATTTATATATAGATAGATGTAATATAGTTGGTAATTAATTAAACAGAATTATGAGATATTGAATATCTTGCTGTATTTGAGCAATTTGAAGTCTATTTATATACATAAATATATATATTATATCTATATATATAAATATATATATATATATATACTTGAGTTGTTAAATTGAGTAATATCATGCTAATATATATATATATATATTTATATATATATAAATATATTTCCATATATAAATGACCACTGGAAAATTATATTAAAATGACAGAGATGTTACATGGAATAAAAATTAAATCGCTGTGTATTTCGCGCTGTGTATTTCGCACTACACAGCATGTAAATAGATGACATTTGAAGTGGTGGTGGGAGGGGTTTAATCCCCCCACCACCCCGTCGGTTCGCAGTTTGGGTGTGGGGAGGGGCGGAGCCCCCACCCACACCCCACGTAGTGGGATGTGGGTGGGGGCTCCGCCCCTCCCCACACCCCCTATTATTACCACAGTCCGCGGTGGAGTCCGCGGACTCCACATTCACCACCGCCGCAGTTCTGTGGCCACCCACTGTGTATTGCCCACTGCGGTGGAAACTCCGCTCCGCCGCTGTTCCTTGCGGCCTCCGACCCTCTGTGCGGCCGACCCCTGCCGCCATTACCCTGTCACAACAAGCATAAAATGTTTAAAAAAAAAATGTGTTAGGGCTATTTAGCCCTAGCATCTAAGCATTGGTTCATTTAAATAACAAAACAAAAATATATATATATATATCTATATATATATATATTGGCATGATATATGTCATATATATATATATATATGGTTCATTTACATAACAAAACAAAAATATATATATATATATATATATGTTGGCATAATAGATGTCATATATAAATATATATATATAATGTTTTGAAAGGGAATTGTAAATAAATAACGATATATTTAGTTATATAGTTCTATATGTATATAAATTACATATATATATTTATATATATGTATATATATACATAGAAGAGGTGACTTGGGCCATTATATGAGGCCCTCTCTATCATTCATAACAAGGGGATGTGCAAAATTAAGTCAAAAAAAAAGGGGGGTTTCAAATATGGGAATTATGTTTTTGTCTTAAGTGGAGTACAAACGTAATTAAACAGGGATTTTGTGATATTTCCACAGTTAGGTTTTCTTAAGTGTTGAACAAAACAACCAAAGAATTTATGTTTCCATGGTAAGGGTTTTATAAAGTGGAGAGCCTCCTACATGTATTAACAACGGTAAATGATTTACAATAAGAGTATTAATAATACTGATTAGTAATAATAACAACAGTAATTATAGATAAGAGAAAATAAAATTATAATTTAATGAGAGCATAAAGGAATATACTGTGTTACCCGGGAAGAGTTTCTCGGAAGTTTCACTATCAACGCGGTTCAATAACCGGGAAAATGAAGAGGAAAAATTACACGTCACCATGTTTAAAAGGTCACTGGAAATAAACTTAAGGAGTCATCACAGAAAGTCCATGTGAGGCCATTTTAATCTCAACTGTAGCAAACGTCCATATAAGTAAACCTGTAAGAGAGTCAGAAGAAGAAAAAGTAACATTGGAAAAACACAGAGGAGAAAATGCGCGACAATTCCCACATGGGATAAGAGAACTAAGTCGATGGACCCTCTAGCCAAAATTTGCTTAGGAACAAGTTTAAGTAAGATATACAAGAGAAGAAACCTAGATCGGAGAAGACTAGGAGACCGAGTCCAGCGAAGTAGTAAACCAGCCTATGTGACCTGGATCATCCAGATGTTAGGTTTAATATTAACAATAGAAACAGTGATAACCCTGATTGATGCCCAATATGAAGAAAGGAAAATGAAAGAGAGAGAGACCGAAATATAAACAAACTAAATTATCACAGAAATAGTTAAGGTGAGCGCGATAAAAATACAATCAAAATTAAGACCCAGAGAAAAGGGAAGAGAGAGCAAACAAACTGCCTTGTTGAGAATGCTAAGTCGTAGGAGGAGTATGTTTCAGGAAATAAGAGAGGAGACAGACAACCATGCCTTGCTGAAAATTGACTAAATAGGGAGATCACTAGTCGGTTTAGTCGGAACAAGGCGTCGTGGGAAGTTGTTAATCTATCAGCGAACCACGTGCGTAAATGAGTGCTGCGTAATTCCCACTAACGCCGTAAGGCGTTATGCTGCCGAAATTTGCCGAGGTTTAGATTTAGGAACTTTGGTAATCTCACTCTTGCAATGATGTTAGCGGTGTCGTAAAGATCCTCTTGTTGGTCTGCTTGCGTCTAGTTGCATGCAATTGTACTTATATCCCACCGAAAACTGTAGTGTTTTCGCCATGAGAGTACACCGCCGAGCATGCTTACGCATGCGAGGGGGTTTTTTTTAGGACTGTGTGAGAAAAGTTTTTCATATCTCATGTCATAACCACATAACAGATGTGGCTATGACACGTGTGATGTGTGTTGTGACCACAAGGAAAATGTGGGCATGACACCACCTCCAAACAATACTATAGTTAAACTTTTAACACCTTTGTCAAGATCAACATACAATTTCACTACTTAACAACAGTTACTCCAAATATACATACTGTCAAAACTCATAACTAACAAACACCACTGAAGGGAAGAATTTCTCTCTTTCCCCAAACAATAAATTATACAACTTCAGAGGAAGAGAATCCCTCCATAATGAACTTAAACAGGATGTAGCTCAATGAACCAAACTCTTCTTATAGCAAGGATGAAGTTCTTTCTCCCTAAATACAATACTTCTCCAATTCCAACCATAAGCTTCAAGAGGAAACCTGCGTATCAAAGACAAACAAAGAAGAAAACACCACTCATCTAGCTCTCCTCCCTTCCGTAGACCCGCAAGAGGGTCACCCCCGAGCTAGGGAGACCATACTCACACCTAGGAATTCAAGCACTCCACTTCACAATAGGGAAAAACAACAAACCCAAAACACACAAACACCATGGGTAAATTATACAACACGAAAGCTCAACTACAGTGAGCTTCATAAGGGGCAGGAGAATGGACACACTCGACTCCAGAGTGTCACCCTTACAGATAATATAACCAACACAATTTCTCTTGGCCTCAAACCAAGTTTGATCACAAAATTTTCTAAGGAATTCTATATTTGACTCTCAAGCCAAAGATCCAGTCACAAATACATGCCCTCAAGGCTTTCAACATCCCAAAAGAAGAAACCAGGTATGCACCCGAGGAGGATCACTCCTCCCCTACCCCAAACTTGATGAGCATTTCTCCCAAGTGGGAGAAGCTCTGTCAACAACCCGACAACAGATCCCACAGAAACAAATCTAAAACACAAACAAATAAACATCTTTCACACACTTTTCATACAACATTCAGATATACGAAAGAAAGGTAAAACCAAACCAACCTTACAAAGCCCTTCAGGAATGAAACTGTTGTAGAGTTCCACTGAGATCTCTTCCAACCTTAGCCACCAACTCCCTCTTCCTTTTCCTCTCCCCAAAAGCTAACTTTCTTATTTTTTTTTGGCAATAAAAATAAAACTCTCCAAAAATTCAACTAACTCCCTTTCCATCCCAAAATTGGAAAACAAATAACCCAAATCCTTTTCAGTTTAGAGGAATGGGGAGGTGACACTTGTCACCTCCTCACTCTTCCCAAAACCACTATTATGTCCCAAGGGATGAGTGTTGGCTTATGTCACTCACCCATCCCTAGAGTACTCCTTATCCTTCTCCTCATGTCATTTCTCTTACGCATGGGAGAAATAAAAGGAGTTAAAGGAGGAAAAGACAGGTGACCCATGCCTCTTCTTCCTTCCTTCATAATGGATGACCCCACAACTCATGGGGAATCTCACTAATGGTGAGGGTGACTTCAAGTCAATCCCTCAATAATGGATGGGTTTGTAGTCATCTCTTACCTTGGGGATTGAAGAGGGATGGGTTGGGTGTTGGTACAACCCATCATGTCCCCCCCCCATACCTCCAATTTTCTCCACTTAACTTCAGGGTGAAGTTAAGATGGCCTTATGCAGGTTACTCAAGGGTTACCCATGCCAAATGGGGCCCTGGACCCATGGGTTATAACCCAAGGTCAACTTTAACCTACTCAGGACACCCATAGTCAAGGTAAAGCACAAGAAAAGGCCTCAAAGATTTAAATAAAAGAAAGAAATTCAAATTCAACCTTTTTACAACACAAATCATAATATAGTGTTACAAGAGGGTAACCTAAACCACTCGACCTTATGAAAGACCATATTACAACATCACATCAAACACAGCGTGATCTTGGTTCCTCGTGGAACCAGATTGGCTTAACAGGGAATAACAATAACAAGGTGCGGAATGATCTCCGAAATCTGTGGTTTGATTAGTAAACCCTGCACACTAAGTTACAAGATCAGTTTCACATATAATCATCATAGCCGAAGGAGCTTAAAAACATGCATTATCATGACATAGTTCTAATTAGCATAAATGAAATCATATTACAATTTTCTATCATCACCTAATTAACTTTTCTGAAATGTAAACTTATCCAAACATCACCCAATTAGTTTTTCTGTAATCATAATAAAGTTTAATAGTTTGACAAATCCGGGAACTTCTATCCCACAAATATAAAAAGTATCAATAACAGTAATGTAAATAGTCACAAGAACAGAAGTAAAAAGGGTGGTCCTCACAGTTTTTGACAGTATCGTTCTTCATCAATGAATGCATACTGGAGCAATTTGTATAAGTAATTTGGCAAAGGGGTTGACAAGAATGCTAGAATGCATGCACAATATGTACATCTAGTTTAAAATTCGGTGGAAAACATATCCCAGTGGAAGTGTCTGTAAAATCTTTAAAATCTCTTTTGAAGTTTAACCACCTTAGTCGAGGAAAGGGGCACCATATTATTTTCTATAGGCAAGTTCTATACCTGTATACAGAGAAGATTTATTCTCTCATATGATGAAGAATAGTGTTTCTCTTTTCCAAGTCGCCTATAATACTAAACAAAAATATTCTATATGGATGTTTTGATGTCAAGCAAAAATTGACATTCTTTGTTAAGAAAAAGCAAGAAGCAAGATTGTGTGCTTCATATTGCAAATAATATGCAGTCTAATTTTTGTTGCCTAAGAAGTAAGATTCAATAGTTTAAAATGGTTTAATACAATGTGAAAAAAATGGAGAGGTGGAAAGTTTTTCAAAACTCCTTTAAAATGCTGACAGAAGTTGTAAAAAGAGACCAAATTATGGATTAAAGCATTGCCATCGGCAAATTTTTTTAGTTTAATAAGTCCCTAATTTTCCTGATGAAGTTATTAAAACTTCAATAGTTGCTGATGAAAGGATGTCTTTTTTACTTGTCGGGGATTTGATTTAGTTTTAAAACCTCTTTAAAATACCGATAGAACTTGGGAAAGGGAAATAAAGTGTTGATGAAGACATGGCAGTTTTAATTTTCGAGAGTTTTATTTAGTTCTTGAAACATTTTAAAACATTGAAGATAGAAGAAAAGATCTTTTTAGTTTCTTTCATCAGCTTTTACTAACATGTAATAGGGTTTTATACATCTCCAATGAGTTTTTTTTAGAACAAAGAGGGGGCTACCCTCAGACAAACATATTAATTCATTCATAAAAAGATACAAAGTAGTTACAAGTAAATCAAAATTGCAAAAAGGAAAGAGCCTGATAATAGCCCAAGGGGCTGTGAATGGGAAATTAGGAAACTTATCAATAATGAAATATAATAACCCAATACATCAATGAAAATATGTGAATAACAAACATAAACAAATGAAAGCATGAAACTTACAACCTGTTACCCTGCGGCTTCCATTGGTCACCTATTCTTTCTCGATCCTGACTGATGAAAATGGGCCCTCAGGGAGCTTGCTTCCTTGCTTCAATTCCTCAAGATGACAAGTAGAAATGGCTAGAATGATTCCTGCATTATGACGGTATGAAGGAGAGAAGAAGAGAAGAAGAAGAAGAAGAAGAAGAAGAAGATTCCCTAGATAGGTAGGAATTTGGGCATAGTAAGTGTTGACTTTTCTTTTGAATCAGCATTAGGGTCTGCCACTTCTAATGCACAGGCAGATTCAGCCAACTGAATACAGGAGGTTGCGTGAGCTCCTCCCCTTCACTTCTGGTTCTGCCGCACCAAGGGGGGTATCCCTATAACTCAAGATGTAACCTTGACTAGCTCAAAGATAGAAAGATCTAACTTGACAACAACAGGCAGAATACTCTCATGTATGGACCAAGATCTGCATGATAGATCACAAGGCTGGCAACATTCTTGGACATGATGTCTGGTTGGGTATGAGAGCATGCAGGGGGTTCCTAATCCTACTCCTACAACTAACAGGTGGAAGTATGAAATGTTTTAGTTTAAATTTTGGATGCAAAGCTGGACATGGTGTATAACACAAGAACACAGCATGATTGGTGCCTATCCAGGGCTTGGAGTCGGTAGACATACACCTGTGAATGATCAGCATGAATAGCTAAAACTGGATTTCAGGGGGATACACATGATATCTGCCTTACAGATATCTCCCAATACAGAGTGTTAAGTTATCTCTACTTATGGCATCCCTACTGTAGTATACCCTTCCCAATGTTCAACCTGAAAACAATTTAATCTACTCCTTGAGCAGAAGTTAAAAGATCAGACATTCAACATAGGAATTCTATGCTCTAGAATCTAAACATTACCCAAATATCCAGATTCAGAAGAAGAATACATGCAATACTGGAGACAGAATTAACACAACACATGCTAAGATAGCATTACTCATATAAGATCAACCATGAAATCAGTGGATTCATGCCAAATCGTACAACAGGAGATACATAAACTCACAAGTTAGACTGTACAGAGCAACCAGATCAGCTGGTTTTGGATTACAGAGCCAAAAATCCTCAACTTTCAACAACCTTGAATGAATAACACCGTCTGCATTATATAGCAGGAGGGTGTATTCAGCATTAACTACCAGGTTGACCAAAAATCCCGCCAGATACACAGTATCATAAAAATGGCGCTCAAACACATTACCAGATTGGCGCCCAAACATGAATGCAGCAGGTAGGAGAGGAGACAGGAAGACATCTCGAGCCCTGCGCCACTGTCCACTGATGTACACCTTCAATCGGGTACCAGATCCGCCCACGCCATCGCCCATACCTCTGCAACCTTCGCCATTAATGGCACACCAACCCGCGGCCTCAGAAAGAACATCAATTCTGCATCGCAACCATTTCCCGCCGAGATTCATCATCATGATATTTGAAAATGCAGGATATCAATTATCCCACATGCACCCCGCGGTGACTTCTTTAACACTTTATATACTAGGTCATGAGCATATATGATGTCGGTGCTTTTGCTCCTGACGACACTAGTATAAGACTTCATCATCATCATCCTCCAGCAGCATGATATCCTGTCGCTTGAAATATCACCCTGACGTCATCATCATATCGCAATATAGCCTGCATGATAATCACCTTCATTGGCACAACCTGATCCATCGGAGGAACATCCTCCTGCTGAGCCTATACCAAAAGTCTGGCCGATGAACATCCTGATGACGTCATCATCATATCCTGCTGACGTCATCATCATATCCTGCTGACGTCATCATCATATCCGCCTGCTGCGCACCTCCTCATATCCGGATGACGTCATCATCATGTTTGCAAATATCAGGGAATCTCCATAAGATGATCAGTGTTCGAAATATGACCCCCCCGGACCTTGATGACGTCATCATCATATCGACATCAGGATGATATTCGGAAGATAACCAGATATTTGGAAATATCATCCTGATGCACTAATATCATGCTGCACTGTAGCTCCGCTATAAGATCAGGGCGAAATATGAATATGATGATGCTTGAAAAGATCACCCCCCACTAGATAACGTTGATAAGAAGATAAATGATGGATGATTTGTGGTTGATAGATGCAAGCTAGGTAGATGAAAGAGGATAGATAATGGCTTGAGATGAAAATTTAGCAGAGTGAGGTTGCATGAAGAAGAATCCTAAATTCTCCTCTAATGGCTCAAGAGAGGCTTGTTTTATAGGAAAGGCTTGGTTCCAATGGATGGTTAGGATCAATTAGGGCTTTAGATGAAATGGATGGATAGGATTAAGTTAGGTTTCCTTGCACATTAAGAAATTGTAGTCAATTGACATGTGGCAAGGGAAGATAAGGCTTAGGTGTGCTTGTGTAGATAAATACTGAAATTAGGTCCCATTAGTTGTGCATGTGAAAGATAAAAGTTGTAACACATGATTGACTGGACAAGTGTTGGAATGTGATGAAAGATGAGGACTTAATTCAAATAAAATATTTGAATTAGTTGGGATATGAGTTGGAAATTAATTAAATAAATAAAATTTATTTAATTAATTAGATAGATGAATAGGATGGGATAAGATATGATGTGGAAATTAATTAAAATTTATTTAATTAATTGGGATGGGGATAGGATAAATGGGATTATCCATGTGAAATTAATTAAATAAATAAAATTTATTTAATTAATTAGCTAAGTAGGATGAGGATGGGATTGAATGGGATTTTAGAATGGGATTAGGATAAAATGCTACATGATGTCTAGGATAATGTTTTTGACAAGGTGTTGCAAGACATGGACAAATTTGGGACAATTTTAGGTGTCTATAGATATAAATCAAAATATAACCTTAGGTCCACTATGGACCTAAGGAACCTAACATTGAACTAATACTTTAACTAAATCTAACTTAAACAATTTATCTAACATATAATGTAAAAGGAAAATTAACTAAACTAAATTAAACATTTATGACCATCTAGTCTAGATAATTTTTGGCAGAATAACAGGTCAAAATGGAATACATCCTATAGTGATTTTGACAGCATAATACCATCTCATCAACTATAGGAAGTTTAAAAAAAAAATTAAAATAAAATATCATACTCTAAACCCCTTTCAAAATTTAAATAAATTAAATGCATAGCATTATCTATATACCCTTTCCAAGTATTTTAACCAAATAAAGTCAACATATCCACAATTACAGTTTTAATTCCAACATAAACTAAAATGAAGTTAAATTTACATAATAATATTGGTCTAATACATTTAACATAGGAGTTAATTTAATTCTCACAAAAAGTGCACAACCCATAATACAATTAACTAAATAAAAGAAATAAATACCTCCACACACATAAAAGACAAAAAGGCTCCAACACTCCAAGTGGGTTTGGTTTAGCACACTATCTCAAAATTAAGTACATTAAGCCATCACTAAAAAAATATTAGGGCACCAAACCCTAGGACAGAATTATAAATTCAAAAACTCACCTCATTTGTTCACATTCAAAACTTAAGGCTTTCTGGTTGGGTGTACGGATTTTCAAGGAAGGACAAGGAGGATGGAAGGTACCTCCCCAAGTGGGAGGTATCTTCCCAAGCATGGAAAGATTATTTATTTTCTTTAAGGATTTCTAACATGTTTCATTTTCCTACAGGTTGTAATATTTTCCTCTAACATTTATCTTTTTGTTTACTAAGTTTATGTTCTATTTCCCATTCTCTATCATGGTTAAATGCATAGGTTAAAAGATAGGAAGTTATCTAATGGTAAATTAAATCTTCTAAATAGTTTAAATTTCCATGTTTTCCATTTATGCTCCTAGAAATATTTTTTTTAGAGGGTAAACAAATTACACAGATGGATTTAATTTAGTCCAGAACATGATTATATAAAGGTAAACAAGATCACACACACACATATTTATATGTATACACATATGTAAATACTCAAACAGAATAAATATAAGCAGAGGCACCTGTGTGTGTATATATATATTACTTCTGCCAATAAAATAATATTAAAATACTCATTGTGTAAAACCAGTGGGGTTTTAATTAAAATAGTGAGTAAATTCATAATAAAATATATATAACTATGCCTTTATATATTTACTATCTATAAAAAGATATTTAAAAATATTTAAATATATCCTAACTATGTAACAATATTCATAAAGTATTTATAAAGATACATATACCCAACTCCAAAAGGAGGATTTCAAATATACTAACCACATTTATTTTCCCCATAACAAGCATAAAAAAGAAATATATTACTTTCACAAGGAGACTAAAAAATAAACTTATTTTCTTTACCCAATCTTTTTTTAATGCAAAACTAAAACAACAAATAAACAAAGAGAGAGATAAGACATAGATATATTTTCTTTCATAATAATGAAATGAAGATAAACTTATTGCCATTAGCATTTAAAATACATACATTATTTACAAGGAGGGTAAATAAACTACAATCCTTATGAGAACTCAAGTCTCAAACAAAAGCCAACTTATTACAAGCCCAAAAATGGGGATAAGATGTCTCAATGCCTTCATTTTTACAAAAAACCATGAGGCCACTAAACTCAAGTTTTCTTGCAAGTCCAACTCCTCCAAAGCCACAAAAAGAACCTACAACACACACAAAATAGTTCAGCATGCCCATGGGAAGCTCTCCTCCCAACCTATGCCTACTAATAGGCTACCCCCAAGCTAGGAGGCCTTCCAATAACCAAGGATCAAACCACAAAGAATAGAAAACACTCACATCAAAAACTATAACACCCTCCTAAGGTAAAACACAAAACTAACCTATTTTGAAAATGAGTTGAAGGGTGAGAGAGTGGACTACTCTCAATTCAAGGAGACCCAAAACTCAAATACTCATAAAACCTTGGCCTCTTGCCATAAACTTCTCATATTTCCATCACAAGGCACTCTTGCCATAAAACCATACTTCTCAAATTTGTAACACAAGGCCCATGGCCATAAAAACTATACCAAAACCAAGAGGGGAAATCAAGGAGGTTCACACCTCTCTCACCCAAGACAAAGGTGAGCTCTCTCACATGGAGAGCTCACCCCAACAACCCTTTAAAACCCACATACACAAAACTAAAAGAACATAATCACATCAATCATATGTACATACATATTGCATAAGCAAAAGTAAGTAAAATAATAGGTTTGAAGCATTGAGGAATACCTCTCAAGATTTAAGGATGGAGGATGTTGATGAAGAACTTTCCACAAGTCCTTCTCTCCTCCCCAACACAAGCATAAAAGCCCCAAAAGTAAGAACCCTCATCTCATCTCAAGGAGAGAACTAAATAGGCAAGGCTCTCAAACCCTAATGGATGAGAAGGTGACACTTGTCACCCTCTCCTCCATCCACATAACCCTCCTCACAACCCCACAAGAATGAGGAGGTGACACTTGTCATCTCCCCATTCCACAAAGCTACACACTCTCCCACTAATGCTCTCACACATGTGTGAGATCATAGGGAGATGTGAGCACACAAAGGGCACTTCAAATTAATGAGGAGGTCACAATTGTCACCTTCTCATTCAACTAAGATACACTCTTCCCCACTGATGCAGGAGCATCCTTGGTTCAAGAGTAATCTTGCATCAACCAAAAATATTTTCATTTCAGTTGGTTTGCATTTTAGTCCTTTCATTTTCCAGTTCAGTTCAAAGCAGTTCAGTCAGAAGTAGTTTCAGCTTGTGGTCCAGTTTTGGCAATTCACATCTTGTAGCTCTAGACTTAGCATCTACATTTATTTATCTACATCATATCAAGAATTCAAAGCATTTGGATCAGTTACCAGAAAGATATCGCTATCAAAAGATTGACTATTTTCTCAGAGCCGAGCATTCTAACAGTTCCTGATAATCAGCTGAAGAAGGCTTGCGGATTATTCCTTGACTAGTGGATCTCAATGACACATCATTCAATGTCTTGTGGTTCATGGCCGACCTTCCCCAAGGGTCCACACATTTTTCCATTCATTTGAGGAAGTGTTCTATGCATTTAGGTCTGACCTATCTGTGAACACATTACAACTCTTCATTGGAGTTTGTGACCTTCTTTAGCTAACGCAGAGGAAACTTTTGGTCTGAAAATGATATATATTGATGTAATAGATCCTTAGGAAAGTAGCTATTTACATAAGAAAGATCTGATAGTTTAGATTTTGTGTGAAGGAAGCTTCAAAGCTTTATCTTGTGCATGTATGTAATCAAGCATGTGATCCTTAATTGTAAGCCTACATGTTGCCAGCTAGATTGTATTTGAATTCTTTGATATATTGAATGACTGAATCTACAATTGTCCCATTTTCTTTGAGTTGTTTCCGTTGTGTTATTCTTGCTGCACGGTCTGGATTGTTCATTCTTGTGAACCCTCCTACCGTGACTGTACCAAGTGGTATTAGAGTGAAAGTTTAATTCTTTGGAGTGAATTGGTGAAGGGAATTTCATACGATCTTGTTGTAAGTAGATCGCCAATTCAAGGTAGGTTACTTGTACACAACCGATCACCAATTAAGAGGTAGCTGTCACTTATAGCCCGATCGCCGAACCTGAGGTAGTTTGGACTTGATCCTAGGAAGATGCCATCGCAAAGAGTTCCTCCTATTGGTACAATGGCTAATAGGATGGATGAGATGATGGAATTAATGAGAACAATGCAAATTCATTTTGATGTTGTTGAAGAAGATAGGCGAAGAGGATTGACACCGAGACCTAATGTTAAAAGTGATGATGAGGAAGAATTTTAATCTACTGAACAAATTGGTGAAACCTTAGAAGGCAATGAAGAAGAAGAATCAGATCAGATAAAGATGTTGAGAGCTATTTCAAAGATTAGAAAAAGACCTAGAGTTGACGTACTGAACTATACTGGTAATTTGAATCCTAAAGAATTGATTGACTAGATAAATGACATGGAAGAATACTTTGAATATGAGGAGATTCAAGATCTAGAGAAGATGAAATTTGCAATGAAAAAGTTGAAAGGATATGCTGCTATATGGTGGAAAGAAGTTCAGTTGGAAAGAAACAGAAGAGGAAAAGAAAAGATTACAAAGTGGGACCGGATGGTGACAAAGTTGAAGAATCAGTTTATACCTACTAACTATGAGTTGGAGCTGTTGAAAAGATTGCAGAACTTGAGACAAAAGGAGAAATTTGTGAAGGAGTACACTGAAGAATTTCATAAGATGATCATAAGGACATGACATAGTGAAGCAAGCAAGGACAAAGTGGCTAGATACATCAATGGACTGAGATTGAACATTCAAGAAGAACTAAGCTTGGTAAGGATGACATCTTTGGAAGAAGCATACCAGTTTGCCCTGAAAGTTGAAGAGAAGCTGAATAAGAGACATGATCAGAGACAGAGAGGCAGAGGAGGTAAATTTCAGAGAGGTAAAACTTTTTCTAGATATGATAGATCATTTGTGGAGCAGAACAAGTTTGACAACCCAGTTAGGAAGGATGACAGAGATAACAATTCTTACCAGAGAGATGATAGAAATTTTTATTAGAGAGGAAACCCTAGTGCATACCTAAATGGAGGATACAGAAGAGAAGGAAGAGGATTTGATAGGAGGACATTCAGAGGTACTTGTTTCAAGTGTGGAGGTGAAGGACATAGAGCATTTGAGTGTAATCAGGGTAGTACAAGTAAGAGGACAGAAAATAATGGAAGAGCAGCCTATGTTGAAGAAGAACCTATTGAGTTAGATGACCCCTGTTCTGTTGGTAAACCTGAGAAAGGAGAATCATTGGTGATGAGGAGAGCACTATTTCAAATAGAGTCAACTGAGGAACCATCACAAAGGAAAAGTCTATTCAAAACTAGATGCAAATCTAGAGGTAAGTGTTGTAAAGTTGTAATTGATAGTGGTAGTTTAGATAACCTAGTTTCAGAGGAGATGGTGAATAAGATGAAGTTGGAAAGATTGAAACACCCTAAGCCCTATCAGATAGCATGGATTCAAGATTATCATCAGGTACTGGTAAGTGAACAATGTTTGGTGAAATGCCATATTGGATCTTATCATGATGAAGTCTTGCGTGATATTATGCCTATGGATGTTTGTCATATCTTGTTGGGTAGACCTTGGCAGTATGATAGAAAAGCTATACATGATGGAAGAAAGAATACATATACTATATTATAAAATGGGAAAATAATTACTTTGATTCCTTTAGAAGATGATCCTAAAGATGTGGTATGTGGAAATTCTAGAATCTGTTTGGTAGATGGAACAAAATTTTTGGATGGTTTGAAATAGGAAAGTATGTGTTATGCCTTGATTGCTAAAGTGCCTAAAGTAGTGAATAAAGAAACTGAACCGGATGAAATAAAGGAGTTGCTAAGAGAGTATGAATACATCATATAAAATAATGTACCTGAAGGATTACCACCTATAAGGAGTATCATTCATCACATGGATCTTATACCAGGAGCAAGTTTGCCTAACAAAGTAGCACATCGGATGACACCAGTAGAGAATGAAGAACTAAATAGATAGATGCAAGAGTTGTTGAGAAAAGGTTTGATCAGAGAAAGTTTGAGTCCTTGTGCAGTACCTACAGTGCTTGCACTAAGGAAGGATGGAGAATGGAGAATGTGTACTGATTCTAGAGAAATAAACAAGATCACAATTAAGTATAGATTTCATTTACCTAGGATGGATGATATCATGGATTGTTTGAGTGGAGCAAGATATTTCACAAAGATAGACTTGAAGAGTGGATACCATCAGATCAGAATCTGAGAAGGTGATGAATGGAAGACTACTTTTAAGACAAATAAAGGATTGTATGAGTGGTTAGTGATGCCTTTTGGATTGACAAATGCACCGAGTACTTTTGTGAGATTGATGAATGAAGTCTTAAAGAAATTCTTGGGTAAGTTTGTGATTGGGTACTTGGATGATATTCTGATATTTAGTAAGACAAAAGAAGAACATTTGTGGCATATTAGACAAGTTTTATAGAGATTGAGAGAAGAGAAATTGGTGATAAACATCAAGAAGTGTAGTTTCATGAAGGAAGAATTGGCATATTTAGGATTTGTGATTTCTGTTAAAGGATTGAATATGGACCCTGAGAAAGTGAAAGCAATTATTGAATGGCCTACACCGGAGAGCATTGGAGAGGTTAGATTATTTCATGGATTGGCTAGTTTCTACCATAAGTTCATTAGAAATTTTAGTTCAGTTTGTAACCCTATGACAGAGACAATGAGAGGTGATAGAAAGGATTTCAAATGGACATCTGGAGATGATAAAAGTTTTGAGTTGTTGAAGAAAAAAATGACAGAGCAACTTGTTTTGGCATTGCCAGATTTCACTAAGGTATTTCAAGTTGATTGTGATGCAAGTGGAAGTGCAATTGGAGTAGTGTTAAGTCAAGAAGGTAGACCTATAGCATATTTTAGTCATAAGTTGAATGATACAAGGAGAAGATATTTAGTTTATGATCAAGAGTTCTATTTCATAATTCAAGCCTTGAAGAAGTGGAGACATTACTTGTTACCTAAGGAGTTTGTGTTGTATACAGATCATCAAGCTTTACAATATTTGAATAGTCAAGTAAGTTGAATCAGAGACATATGAGATGGGTAGAGTTCATTCAAAGTTATACTTTTGTGTTAAAGCATAGGAGTAGAAAATCAAATAAAGTTGTTGATGCCTTGAGTAGAAGAAGAAACTTGTTGATAGAGATGAGAGTTGAAGTGTTGGGTTTTGATGAATTGAAAAACATGTATGAGGGAGACACTAATTTTGCAAAACTTTGGAAAGCATGTAAGGAACCTGTTGTGCTAGATAGAAGTAAGTGGTTGGACTATTTCATTCAAGAAGATATGTTATTCAAAGGAAGTCAGTTATGCATACCTAGAAGTTTAATCAAAGACAATTTGATCAAGGAGAAGCATAGTGGTGGATTGATAGGACATTTTGGTATTGACAAGATATCAGCTTTGGTAAGTGAAAATTACTTTTGGCTTCAAATACATAAGGATGTTTGAAGATTTGTGCAGAGTTGTAGAGTTTGTCAAGTTGCAAAAGGGAGTAGTCAGAACATTGGATTGTATAAACCTTTGACAATTCCAGAGAGACCTTGGGAAAACATAAGCATGGATTTTGTAATGGGATTACCTAAGACATAGAGAGGACATGATTCAATATTTGTAGTGGTTGACAGATTTTCAAAGATGGCTCATTTCATACCTTGTAAGAAGACAACTAATGCAGTGCATGTAGCTGACCTATTTTTCAAAGCGATTGTGAGATTGCATGGATTACCTAAGAGTATAGTTTCAGACAGAGATACAAAGTTTGTTGGATACTTTTGGAAGACACTTTGGAAGAAGATGAAGACAAATTTGAAGTTTAGTTCTACTTTTCATCCACAGATAGATGGATAGACAGAGGTAGTGAATAGGAGTTTGGGAAACTTGTTGAGATGTTTGGTTGGAGACAAAGCTGGAAGTTGGGATTTGATTCTTTCACAAGCAGAGTTTGCATATAATAATTTAGTAAATAGGAGTACTGGAAGAACACCTTTTGAGAATGTTACCGGAATTAATCCTAGAGGAGTTACAGAATTGAGGGATATCAGTACAGAGGAAATAAGGAGTAAAGTAGAAGAATTTGTAGACCATATGAGGACAGTGCATAATCAGATAAAGAAACATTTGGAGGATATGAATAGAAAGTACAAAGAGAAGGCTAATGAGAAGAGAAGACATAAGGAATTTGAAGTTGGAGATGAAGTGATGGTGTACTTGAGAAAAGAAAGATTTCCATTTGGGACTTAAACAAGTTGAAGATGAAGAATTTTAGACCTTGTAGGATACTCAGGAAATTTGATTCAGGAAATGCTTATGAAGTGGAATTACTAGAGACATTGGGTATTTCACCTATTTTCAACATTGCAGATCTTTATCAGTATCATGAAACATAATTCAGTGATAGCATGGAAGAAGACATGAAGAAGCAATTACCACAACAAGCACCGGAACAGATAGAAGAAATTTTGGACAACAGAGTTGGACATAGTACTAGAGGAAGACAATACAAAGAATATCTCATGAAGTGGAAAGGAAAACCAAAAGAAGATTCATCATGGGTTTCTCAAGCTGAGGTGGAGCATCTTAGTTCTTTCCTAGCCCTAGCAAAGTTACGGACTCACTTTTTCAATAACCCTGGATGTTAGATGTAGGAGCATCCCTGGTCCAAGAGTAATCTTGCATCAACCAAAAACATTTACCTTTCAGTTGGTCTGCATTTCAGTTCTTTCATTTTCTAGTTCAGTTCAAAGCAGTTCAGTCAGAAGTAGTTTCAGCTTGTGGTCCAATTTTGGCAATTCACATATTGCGGATCTAGAGTTAGCATCTACATTCATTCATATACATCATATCAAGAATTTAGAGCATTTGGATCAGTTACTAAAAAGATATCACTATCTGAAGATTGATTGTTTTCTCAGAGCAAAGCATTCTAACAGTTCTTGATAATCTGTTGATAGAGAAGGCTTGCAGATCATTCCTTGACTTGTAGATCTCAATGACACATCATTCAATGTCCTGTGGTTCATGGCCAACCTTCCCCAAGGGTCTGTACATTGTTCCATTCATTTGAGGAAGTGTTCTATGTATTTAGGTCTGACCTATCTGTGAACATGTTACAACTCTTCATTGGAGTTTGTGACCTTCCTTAGCTCACCCAAAAGAATTTTTTGGTCTGGAAATGATATATATTGATGTAATAGATCCTTAGGAAGGTAGCTATTCACATAAGAAAGTTCTAATAGTTTAGATTTTGTGCGAAGGAGCTTCAAAGCTCTATCTTGCGCATGTATGTAATCAGGCTTGTGAGCTCTAATTGTAAGCCCACATGTTACTGGCCAGAACGTATTTGAATTCTTTGATATATTGAATGATTGAATTTGCAATTGTCCCATTTTCTTTGAGTTGTTTCTGTTGTGTTTACTCTTGCTGTACGGTCTGGATTGTTCATTATGTGAACCCTCCTATCATGACTGCACCACCCACAAATGCTCTCGCACATGTGTGAGTGCATAGGGAAGAGGTCTCACACATGTGAGAAGCTTCAAGAAGCTTCTAAAGCACTTGAGGCAAGGGTAAGCTTACCCAAGTCGGTGAGGTTAGGTTAGGTGAGATGGTGACATGCCAACCACCTCTCACATCTCCCCAAACTCGTCACTTGATTCAAGGGTGAAGTTTGGGTGACCATACATTGTTTAAAATAAGTTTAAACATATTAAGAATAGTCCTAGACCCTATGGGTATGACCTAGGGTAAATATTTGACCATTATTAACATAGGAAACACAAAAAATCACTTTAAAAGGGATACAAACATTTAGCACTAAAAATTGTGCAAACCCAACATTACAATTTTTACAACACATCAAGAGATAAATTAAACAGGGATAAACCTTACAAAATATCATAAATCCAATACAACATAATCAACATTTGCAAACACAAATGACCTTAGTCCAACTTAGGACTAGGTCGGCTTAACAGGGATATAACATATGGTTATTGTCTGACCATGGAAAGTTACCTACACACTTCTACAAACCCATTAATAACACATGGTAAAACTAGCCGAAGTGAAGTGAACTACATATAACACACACATGATAGCATAATCACATATAACATCAATAATAACCACATGCCAACATATATATGTTTCTCAATTCATTAACCATTCACAAGTATAATCAGGATCACATAATGTAAGATATATCATCAATTTCACCATCATTACACATGAAGAATGTCAAATGAAATCATAGCATCTAACATCATGTCATCAAATGAAATCTAACATGAGATCTAATCATCCACAAGGCATAAACCATCTATCTAATGAAGCATAATATAAAATAAGAAGGTCCAAGTATGGGATCAACAGTCCCCAATATCCACATGTCCATCATAAGATCCATTAAATAAGTATCGCAAGTAAAAATAAAAGGTGAGGCAAAGGTAGGCCTCACATTGTCTCAGCTCCAAAATGACAGGTTTTGTCATCAGAGTAACTTCTATAGTTTGTTCAATTGTTAAGGCCATCTTACATTGTAATCATCCTTCCGGTGTTTAATTATTGTTCTTTGTTGGTATGTTGATTACATGTATGAGTGCTCAAAGCCGTGAGATGTGCGACATGGAATGATAGGTGAGCTTTTAGACTATAGAATTTTTAGTATGTAGGAGAGTTATGTTGACTCTACAAGTGTGCAAAGTAGTTGTGCAGTGTTGGCTTGTGGTCTCATGAAGTCGCATGTGATAAATTTCTATGAAAAGGAAGGAAATAGCGTGCCAAATGAGTATTGAGGCAAAATAAAGCTCAAGGAGCCAATCTTGTTCTATTGTGCAATGTACTCTCACAAATTCTTCATTTCTAAAGATACACTGGCAAGGAGAAGGCATTGACTTCTACTCTACAATTAGAAGAGCTAAGTTTGAGGAGCTTAATATGGATCTTTTCAAGATGTGCATGGAGATTGTCGAGGAAGATTTAAGGGATGTTGAGGTGAAAAAAAACTATTCATAAGCTCAAATCCCAAAGGTACAACATTTGTTATGACATCTCTTCAATAGAAAGGAACTATGTAAGAGCATCAAACCTTGATAAAAGTATAGTTTATAATGTTGCAATTTAAGTTGCATTTTTAAGAAGAAGAAGACATAGTATCTACCTCAGTAAAACCCATAACTCGAAAGTTACAAATTTCTAGTTGTCTTTTGTAAAAGTGACTCATGTCACTAATTGTATTTGGAAGTTATAAAATAGGCTTTCTTTTTGGAGAAACTAAGTGAAATCTAGCCAAACTAAAGCCTTTTTTTAAATTTGTATTACAAAAGGGTAGTTATAAAGTAGTTATCAAGTGGTTACAAGGTAGTTACTAGGAAGAAGCCTATAAATACAAGGCTATTTTAAATGTAAAAGGACTTTTTTGAGGGGAAAAAGACTTGGAGGGGGACTTATGGAGAATTTTTTTAGAGACCTTTGGTCTAACACTTTGTACATGAAAGCTTTTGAAATTATATAATTTCACAAAGATAATAAAGATTACATTTGGTTCGTGTGTTCCAATAGTACTTCTAATTTATTGTTACTAATTTCTCATATGTTATATTGGTAATACTTTTGTGTCACTGTGTAAATCATAGGTCGTGCATTGAAACATTTTAACTATGCAATTGGTGTAAAGAATTGTGATCTTATCTTGGTATCTTGATTCGAATGTTGTTGATGTAACCCATCTCATAATGTGTGGGATTAGTACGTCATTCTTTCATCATGTTATAGTATCATATAAATTGTTGTCCAATTCATCATATAGGTTTAGGAACGTAGTTTCTAGCTCTTATCGTGAAACCCCCCTTTAACATGTTAATAAGTTTATGAAATCTCATTTGGTATTTGTATGTGTACTACTAGGGTTTCTATAATTCATGTTCCTTACGTTTTCATTTTTCTCCTTTTTGTACTTTTAGGTTTAAAGTACACAAAAACTACAAATACCCCCATCATACGAGGGAGATACCCCTCTCAAACACAGAGGAAAGTTGTCAATCTAGTAATAGCTTCTCCAATTGTTGGGACATTTGTCACTGCCTGTTGGGCGACTCACTTTGAAATCTGCAGTGGCAAATCTATTTACCAATAGATTTTTGGTGACTCTACTAGGGAGATGAAGCATTGGTGCCTTTGTTCTTTAGAAATCTAAGGATGCCTCCCCTAGAATGGAGGTTGATGAGTCTCTAGAGGTGAGATACCCACTACTGTCATTTTTAAATGTGCACTATGCAATGAAATCCATCTCAGCCATGGGGAGCCCACATTGGCCCATTAGCCTTGGCTCAGTACACACCTTTACCTGTAGGATCATGGAAGCACTTTCCAAAGTTCACTGGGGATAACTTGTAGAATCCTAAAGATCATATTCTAGCATTCACAGTTTCTTACGGAATTCTGGGAGTTAATGAAGAAAATGTCTTTGTGCGGTTATTTGTTGGAAGCCTCATTGGACTAGCCATAGAATGGTTTCAACACTTGAAAGAGGGTTGTATTACAAACTGGGATAGCTTGAAAGGAAAGTTTCTTGCAAGGTTTAAAATTGTAGTTGATGTAGGTGAGCTTTTATCTCAATTTTTTTAGATACAAAAGAAAGAAGGTTAATCCATAAGGGATTTTGTGGAACGATTCAACAAATCTTTAAAGAAAATCCCTCAAGTTGATCGACCAAAAGAAGACAACCAATTGTGTACCTTTATTGCTGCATTATACCCTAAAGTCAAATTCATCTTGAAGTGGAATAAGGTATGAAATATGGAAATTGCACAAAAGGAAACCATTGAGATTGAAGATGACTTGATTCTATCTGGGTTATTGAAAGAAAAAGATACTAAAAGATGTATTCCAGAGGTTTCAAGAAATGAGTCAACAAAGAGGTCTTGCATGGAAAACCATAATTATCATCCTAAAAAGCATGCCTACACATAGTTTAATCTCAATTCAAAAAGAGTAAAGTTAATGCCTCCTTTAGGCGATTGTATGAATCTCATAGTGTTGGGTGAAAAATATTTGTTTCATGATGATTCATTTCCCTCAACAACCAAATCGTGGGAGAATGCTATCAATCATTGCATCCAGTCAAAAAGTGCAATAACTTGTTCAACTTCATTGGCAACAACTATTGAACGATCATTCACCAACATGAGTGATAAAGAGGCAAGCAACGATGATCACTTATTAATGTCTTTTTCTTCACTGGAGATTGAAGACTTTACTTTTTAAAGTATTGAGAAAGATACAAAGAATGTTTTGGTGGAAGCAAAGATGGAAGGTCAACTTGGAGATGGAGAAAACACAAATGCATCACCAAGCAATATTTTTCAAACTTCTATGCAGCCTGAGTACGAAGCTTTTAGATTTCTTGAAAAACATGGTGGAGAAGAATCACTGCAATGAAAGCATATCAAAATCCATAAAGATACCAACAAATAGTTTGAAGATAGAAGGCACGAAGATGAATTAAAAAGCATCCTCATTCCAATGCATGTGCAATCTGAGTTTTATGGAGCATTCAAGGTTCATAATAATCCTCTTTTTGAATCTTCTAGTCATGTAGATGCCTCTATATCAGATATTGTGAGTTCATTTTGTATTCCTTCCAATAGTTATGTTGAAGAAGAGGAATACATACACACATCTGATAATTGTTCTGATTCCAAGAAAATGGAAAGAATAGAGGACAATCTTGGGAATTATACTAAAAGTGATATGAGCAGTCATGAAGAACTTAGGAATGATCAAATTGATGATGACACATAGTTCCACAAAGTTTTTATCCCAAGTTGGTTCTTAGAAATGCCAAATGATGAGTTCTTGTGTGGAGAAGTCGATATTTCCCCTTTACGATTTATAGAAGAGGATACTCCAGAAAATATAGAGTTGTCATTAGTGGACTATGGAATGCTTGAGCCAATCGTTGCAAAGAAAGATGAAGTTATTTTATCTGAGAATGATCCAATGTTCACTAAGGCTGTTTACTATGATCAGGATTCTCAATTTATTTCAAAGGATGTTGATTCGCATCAAGTTTTGCAGCAAACACATATAGCTCAAGACTGGTCCTTCTATGATTCTAATGGTCATGAGTACCTTCAAAGATGGGATATTGATGCATTCAATGTGGCACATGAAGGTATAGATTATAATACACTGGATGATGTGATCCAATAAGATTCAAAGGTTTATAATGAGGAATGGCTATTTGGGAATAATATATTACTTGAAGTGTTTTTGAATGTTGTTATTTGTAGATCTTTCATCACAGTAATTGTAAATTGGTAGTAGGGTTTACAGGTGCTCCTTGATTATCATCCATTATTTCGCATAGGTGCATATTTTTCTTAGCTTGTCAATGGCTTCATGTGATCTTTCTAAGGCAATTTTGAGGTAGGAGTCACCTACCATGTATATAGGTTAACTAGGTGTTTTGGTTGTGTCTCTCTTGTTGCATTTCTTGTGTGTCTTTGGTCGTTTGCCATGTCTCTACTTTTTCTCTTCTTTTTGTCTCTCTTGAGCCTCCTTGTACATTGTGTTATCTCCTGACTCTATAGCCCAATGGATTTAAGGCATTAATTCTTTCTAGAGATTCTAGGTTCATCCTGCGTCCTCAAGGTCCTTGTCTAAGCAATTAGAGCCAGTTGTCGGCCTTGTTGCCAACTTGCCAATTTTTAAACTTCTTGTGTCAAAATCCCTACATTAAATCACTCCTAGTCACATGTGCTAATTATCCTAAGTTGTCAAGTCATTCACCAGTTTGAAGAATGATCTCCATCATTTCCGTTGAAACCTTGGAAGCAGTTGCATAGGGAGGGTGATTTATGAAAACAATTAAACCTTGAAATCTATGATAGTTGGTACAAAATTATTGTTATGCCTACGTTCGCAAGTACATTTCTCTAGCCTATAACACCTTACAATTGGAGAGATTTTAAGCTTCTCATTTTTTGTCAGCAAAACTATCTAAACACAGGCTTTATATCAACATTCCAGACAATATGCCAAGATTTTGTGAGAAAATAACATCTCAGCCATAAGTTATCTCCTTTTTCTCCTTCATCACGTTCACAGATTCCACGGACAAGTTTTATGAAGATCTGGCGAGATGAAGTTAGATATTTTTCATGTTTTGAGACCTGCATTAGCACACATTGAGATTCTTAATGCTCATTTTAGGCAAGATTTTGGTAAATAATTTTGTTTTTGTCATGCCCACATTTTCCATGTGGTCACAACATGCGTCACACGTGTCATAGCCACATCTGTCCTGTGGTTATGACACGAACTATCAAAAATTTTCTCACGCTTCCCTAGAAACCCCCTCGCATGCATAAGTATGCTCGGTGGTGTACGGTCAAGGTGAAAACACTACAGTTGTCAGCGGGGTACAAGTACAATTGCGTGCAACCAGACACAAGTAGACCAACAAGGGGGTCTCCTCGACGCAGTTAACGTCGCTACACGGTTAGAAATTTCAGGGTTTCCAATCCTAAATCTCGGTAGATTTTGACAGCATAATGCCTCATGGCTTAAGTGGGAATTATGTAATTCTATACTTCTTACAGGGTTCCCTGACGGATTAACAACTTCTCACGATGCCTTATTCATAATGAACTTACAATTGATCTTTCTTGTTGGGTCATTTTTCAACAAAGCATGATTGTCTGTCTCCTCTCTTGTTTCCTAAAATATACTCCTCCTTCAAACTTAGCATTCTCAACAAGGCAGTTCGTTTGCCCTCTCTTCTGTTTCTCTGGGTCTTAATTTTGATTGTATTTCTATCGCGCTCACCTTAACTATTTCTCTAAAATTTAGTTTGTTTATATTTCGGTCTCTCTCTTTTGGTTTCTACGTTTTCTTTATGTTTATCCTGTCCTTTCTTCATATTCTATGTCAATTAGAGTTATCACTGTATCTACTTTTAACTTTATTCCTAACTTTTGGTTGGTCCAGATCACATAGGCTGGTTTACTACTTCGCTGGACTCAGTCTCTTGGTTTTCTCCGATCTAGGATTCACCTTTTCATTTGTATTAATTAAACTTGTTCCTAAGCAAATTTAGCGGAAGGGTCCATCTACTTAGTTCTCTTATCCCAGGTGGGAAATGCCACGCATTTTCTCCTCTGTGTTTTCCAATGTTAGTTTTTCTTCTTCTTACTCTCTTGTAGGTTTTCTTCTCTGGATGTTTACTAACTACAGTTGAGATTAAAATGGCCTCACATGGAATGTCTTTGATGGCTTCATAAGTTTATTTCCAGTGATCTTTTAAACAAGGTGACGTGTAAATTTCCTCTTCATTTTCCTGGTTATTAAATTTCATTGATAGTTGAAACTTCCGAGAAACTCTTCCCGGAGTATTATAGTATATTCCTTTATGCTCTCTTTAAATTATAATTTTATTTTCTCTTATTATTGTAAAGAGAAAACGGCCTCTCTGGTGACTTATATCACCTAATTAATTGATGTATGTATCTATATACATATATATACAGATTGTATATATACATATATAAATAGATATACAAATATATTTATCTGGGTAAAATTAAGACTATTATTATTATTAATTACTATTGTTAGATTATTTTATTAATTTATTTAACTATTATTACTATTGTTATTATTACAATTGTTATTCTTCTATTTTTTTTATATATAATATTATAATAATTAATATATATATATACAATTATATACCATTGTTATTGTATATAAGAGGCTCTCCTCTTTATAAAAAAAATCCAAACCATGGAAACATTTCTTATTTTATTTGGTTAATTTATTTCCCAAATAGCAAGCCCTAACCCTTTTTTTTTTGTTTCCTTTTGAGAAGGGCAGAGGGATGGAGAGGTGGCGGCGCGGCCATGGCAGGGGTCGCAGTGGAGGAAGGTCGCAGCGGCCGTGGCAGAGGGACGGAGGTGGAGGTGGCCGCAGTGGCAGTGGAGTGGGCAGATATTGGTTAGGCCGCAGTGGCAGAGGCGGAGGGGTGGTTTTGTGGCGGTGGAAGTGCAGAGAGAGCGGTGTTCGGGCCACGTGGTGGAGGTCTGGTGGGAGGTAGCGGCTCGTAGGCCACGGAAGGAGGTCACCCACAGAAGTTGTGGAATGGCGGCGGTGTTGTGTTGTGGGGAGTCCGCGGTCACACGGCCGCGGACTGTGGTTTATCTTACGGGGGGGTGTGGGGAGGGGCGGAGCCCCCACCCACACCCCACGTAGTGGGGTGTGGGTGGGGGCTCCGCCCCTCCCCACACCCAATAAGCACCGACGGGGGTGGTGGGAAGGTTCAAACCCTTCCCACCACCACATCACATTATTTTTTTTTTTTGTTATGTGCTGTGTAATACACAGCGACCAAACTGCGATTCATTGTATGTTATTTCTATTTTTTTCTTATGAAAATTCCTCTATATTATTAACTCTTCAAATCACATTTTGATAAATTTATATATATATCCCACAACTTTCAGACATAATATATTTTTTTTTTACAGAGAAACTTAAAAGAAATACAGAGAATTAAATAAGTAAGGCTATTAAATATAACTCTTTTTAACAATCGTATTAATAATTTTCTTTCACAGGTAACTTTATAATTACAGAGAAATGAAAACAAAGAAATCTAATTTATCTTACAATCACATTCTCATATAATAATTAAACATTTCAAATGCAGAGAACAAACAATAATTCTTTCAAATGCGATTTACAATTACCGTTTCGTTAAGAATTGAAGTTCTTAAATGCAGAGATTGAATTATTTTTTCTATTTAACAATTCCAGTTCATCTACAAATTGCAATATAAATACGGAGAATAAATCTCTTAATCTGCCAATTACAATTTTATTAAGATATCTATCAATGCAAATTCAAGAATTAGACTTCATACACATAATGTTAAAATCAATTTTTTTCTTGCTTTTCTTCTCTTAATTTCTAACTTGCTAATTTCAACTTAACGCATATTAGTTTAAACTGAAAACGGAAAGAATAATTAATATCACATTGGCTCTCAATTGATTCAAATTACCATATCTAAACATTAACAAAATACATAGTTTCCTCCAACCACCTCCAAACAATACTATAGTTAAACTTTTAACACCTTTGTCAAGATCAACATACAATTTCACTACTTAACAACAGTTACTCCAAATATACATGCTGTCAAAACTCATAACTAACAAACACCACTGAAGGGAAGAATTTCTCTCTTTCCCCAAACAATAAATTATACAACTTTAGAGGAAGAGAATCCCTCCATAATGAACTTAAACAGGATGTAGCTCAATGAACCAAACTCTTCTTATAGCAAGGATGAAGTTCTTTCTCCCTAAATACAGTACTTCTCCAATTCCAACCATAAGCTTCAAGAGGAAACCTGCGTATCAAAGACAAACAAAGAAGAAAACACCACTCATCTAGCTCTCCTCCCTTCCGTAGACCCGCAAGAGGGTCACCCCCGAGCTAGGGAGACCATACTCACACCTGGGAATTCAAGCACTCCACTTCACAACAGGGAACAACAACAAACCCAAAACACACAAACACCCGTGGGTAAATTATACAACACGAAAGCTCAACTACAGTGAGCTTCATAAGGGGCAGGAGAGTGGACACACTCAACTCCAGAGTGTCACCCTTATAGATAATATAACCAACACAATTTCTCTTGGCCTCAAACCAAGTTTGATCACAAAATTTTCTAAGGAATTCTGTATTTGACTCTCAAGCCAAAGATCCAATCACAAATACATGCCCTCAAGGCTTTCAACATCCCAAAAGAAGAAACCAGGTATGCACCCGAGGAGGATCACTCCTCCCCTACCCCAAACTTGATGAGCATTTCTCCCAAGTGGGAGAAGCTCTGTCAACAACCCGACAACAGATCCCACAGAAACAAATCTAAAACACAAACAAATAAACATCTTTCACACACATTTCATACAACATTCAGATATATGAAAGAAAGGTAAAACCAAACCAACCTTACAAAGCCCTTCAGGAATGAAACTGTTGTAGAGCTCCACTGAGATCTCTTCCAACCTTAGCCACCAACTCCCTCTTCCTTTTCCTCTCCCCAAAAGTTAACTTTCTTATTTTTTTTTGGCAATAAAAATAAAACTCTCCAAAAATTCAACTAACTCCCTTTCCATCCCAAAACTGGAAAATAAATAACCCAAATCCTTTTCAGTTTAGAGGAATGGGGAGGTGACACTTGTCACCTCCTCACTCTTCCCAAAACCACTATTATGTCCCAAGGGATGAGTGTTGGCTTATGTCACTCACCCATCCCTAGAGTACTCCTTATCCTTCTCCTCATGTCATTTCTCTTACGCATGGGAGAAATAAAAGGAGTTAAAGGAGGAAAAAATAGGTGACCCATGCCTCTTCTTCCTTCCTTCATAATGGATGACCCCACAACTCATGGGGAATCTCACTAATGGTGAGGGTGACTTCAAGTCAATCCCTCAATAATGGATGGGTTTGTAGTCATCTCTTACCTTGGGAATTGAAGAGGGATGGGTTGGGTGTTGGTACAACCCATCATGTCCCCCCCCATACCTCCAATTTTCGCCACTTAACTTCAGGGTGAAGTTAATATGGCCTTATGGATGTTACTCAAGGGTTACCCATGCCAAATGGGGCCTTGGACCCATGGGTTATAACCCAAGGTCAACTTTAACCTACTCATGACACCCATGGTCAAGGTAAAGCACAAGAAAAGTCCTCAAAGATTTAAATAAAAGAAAGAAATTCAAATTCAACCTTTTTACAACACAAATCATAATATAGTGTTACAAGAGGGTAACCTAACCCACTCAACCCTATGAAAGACCATATTACAACATCACATCAAACACAGCGTGATCTTGGTTCCTCGTGGAACCAGATCGGCTTAACAGGGAATAACAATAACAAGGTGCGGAATGATCTCCGAAATCTGTGGTTTGATTAGTAAACCCTGCACACTAAATTACAAGATTAGTTTCACATATAATCATCATAGCCGAAGCAGCTTAAAAACATGCATTATCATGACATAGTTCTAATTAGCATAAATGAAATCATATTACAATTTTCCATCATCACCTAATTAACTTTTCTGAAATGTAAACTTATCCAAACATCACCCAATTAGTTTTTCCATAATCATAATAAAGTTTAATAGTTTGACAAATCCAGGAACTGCTATCCCACAAATATATAAAGTATCAATAACAGTAATGTAAATAGTCACAAGAACAGAAGTAAAAAGGGTGGTCCTCACATCCTCTCCCCCTAAGACTGTACTTCCTCCTGGAAGTCATAAAAAAGGTGAGGATAGAGGGTCTTCAGTTGCGCTACATCTTCCCATGTCACTGTGACTTCGTCGTATAGGTCCCACTGGACCCTAACCTAGTCCAGCTCTCGACCTTGAAGGGCTAGCGTCCGATAAGCCCATATGCGAATTGGCTCCAATGCCAGCTGTCCGTCTACCTCTACCTGAAGAGCACTCCATTCCAACACGTGAGATAAGTCAGAAATATATTGACGTAAAACTGAGACATGAAATACATCGTGGATACGTGATAGGCTAGGTGGCAAGGCTAGACGATAGGCTACAGGTCCTATCCGCTCCAAGATCTCAAAAGGTCCTACAAATCGAGGTGCGAGCTTAGAGCCCTTCCCGTAACGGATTAGACTCTTGTGCGGTCGCACTCTCAAAAATACTCTATCACCCACAGCGAAGCTTCGGTCTATCCTCTTAGCATCGGCATACTTCTTCTGCCTGTCCTGTGCTTCTTGAAGTCTCTGTCTAATCTGTTTGACCTGCTGTTCCATATTCTAGACTATCTCTGGACCAATGGCCATTCTGTCCTCTATCCAATCCCAACTCAATGGTGTTCTGCATGGTCTACCGTATAAATCCTGGAAAGGAGGCATACTCAATGAGCTGTGATGCCCATTATTGTAGGTGAACTCAACTAGATATAGGTACTCCTCTCATCTAGACTGATGGTCTATAACATACATGCGAAGCATGTCTTCTAACACCTGGTTAACTCTTTCTGTTTGTCCGTCGGTCTCCGGATGATAGGTTGAACTGAAGTTGAGTTGTGTGCCCAACGCCTGATGTAAGGCTCTCTAGAACGATGAAGTAAATACGGAGTCTCTGTCAGACATAATGCGGCGAGGTACCCCATGAAGTCTAACAATCTGATCGAGAAACACCTTTGCCACTGATGGTGCATTGTATGTTGTGCATATTGGTGAAAAATGCGCCACTTTGGTCAGCTTGTCAACTGTCACCATAATAGCATCATGGCGACGTGATGACATAGGTAGACCAACGATAAAATCTATAGAAATGGTGTCCCATTTCCATTCAGGTATCTCGTGAGGGTACAACAGTCCTGCTGGATGCTGATGTTCGGCCTTGACCCTCTGACATTCTAGGCAACAAGCAACATAATCAACAATGTCACGCCTCATGCCAGCCCAATGATAAAGCTGTCATAAGTCAGCATGCATCTTCTTCACTCCTAGGTGTGCTGCATAGGGTGCTCTATGAGCCTCTAATAGAATAATGGTACGTAGATTACCCGCGTTCGGTACATAGATGCGTTGCTGATGTCTAAGCAAACCATCAGACTCAAGGGTATATCCTGCGAATTCGCCCTCAAGGGCCCTCTGATTTAGAATTTCCTGCTGCACCTCAAGAAACCACTCGTCCTCCAGCAGATGCTGTAAGATGCGATCTTTCAAGTCCACCCTCAAGGTCAGGGTCAGGATCTCGTGGCGCCTTCGACTCAAAGCATCAGCGACCATGTTCTCCTTCCCTTTGATATAGTGGACATCAAAGTCGTATTCGCATAGGAATTCCATCCAATGCCGTTGGCAGGTGTTCAAGTTTGGCTGTGTAAAAATATACTACAAACTATGATGATCCGAATGGAGTTCAAAGCGTCGACCTAAGAGGAAGTGCCTCCAGCGGACCAAAGCATGAATAACTACTGCGAGCTCTAAGTCGTGAGTAGGGTAGTTTAACTCATGTGTCTTCAGTTTCCACGATTCGTATGTGATCGCTCTACCACCCTGTATAAGCACGGCTCCCAAACCCTCTAATGATGCATCTGTGCAAACAACAAACTCCTCCGTAGGATCTGGAACTGCTAAAATAGGAGCACTGGTAAGATGCTCCTTGAGGACACCAAAGGCCTTTTCACACTACTCGGTCCAAATGAAACCCTTCCCCTTTCGCTGAAGGGAAGTGATGGGATGTGCTATCCTGGAAAAGCCCTCGACAAACCGACGATAATACCCGGCTAGCCCCATAAAGCTTCTGACCTCTGTCACATTGGTGGGTGCCGGCCACTCCTAAATTGCTTTGATTTTAGATGGATCTATGGAGATGCCATCGCCTGATAAAATATGTCCCAAATACTGCACCTCTGTCCTGAAGAAGGCACACTTCGCCAAGTTGCCATAAAGCTGCTGCTCTCTTAATCGCTGCAAAACTTGACGCAAGTGCTCCACATGCTCTTCCTTGGTCTGCGAATAAATCAAAATGTCATCCAGAAATATTATCACGAACCGATCTAGGTAAGTACGGAACACCCCGTTCATGAGACTCATGAACACTGCAGGGGCGTTCGTCAACCCGAAGGGTACCACTGTGAATTCGTAATAGCCATATCTGGTTCGAAAAGCAGTCTTATGAATATCTGCCTCTGTGATGCGCAATTGGTGATACCCAGATTTTAGATCAATTTTCGAGAACACTCTGGCTCCCTGCATCTGATCAAAAAGGTCGTCAATCCTAGGTAGAGGATAACAGTTCTTCACCGTCACCTTGTTCAACTGCCTATAGTCCATGCATAATCGAAGAGACCCATCCTTCTTCTTTACGAAGATAACCGGTGCGCCCCATGGTGAAACACTAGGTCGGATGTGCCCCTTCTCAAGTAATTCCTCTAATTGCAGCTTAAGTTCGGGGAGTTCGTGTGTAGTCATCCTATAGGGTGCACGGGATATTGGTTCCGCACTCGGCACTAAGTCGATGTGGAAGTCCACTTCTCTTCGTGGTGGCATCCCTGGTAATTCTGGCAGAAATACGTCGGCAAACTCTCTAAGGATAGGGTGATCATCTCAAGTAGCCTCAGGTTCATCCTCTGCTCTATCACTGACCGCAATGGCAAACATCTGACATCCCTTCCACATACAGCGCTTAAGCTGCTGAGCGGATATCATACGAACAGCCGTGGGCTTTTGAATGCCCACTATCTCAACCGGCGAACCATGATCATCTAAATAGCTAATCGTCCTCTGGCGACAATCAAGCTTGGCTCTATGTGCCACAAGCCAATCCATATCTAGAACTACACCGTAGGATCCTAATGACATAACCCTAAGGTCACATGATGTAGTGAATGATCTTAATGTGATCTCACAGTCTTTAACCAAGGTATCTATTGACATCCTGGCCCCAGAGGCCAATTCAACTTCCCACCTAATGTCTTTCCTAGAAGCCACCAGCCTGCAACGCTCCACTAACGATGTAGACAGAAAGGAGTCAGTAGCTCCTGAGTCAAAAAGGATAGAGATGGGGGAGTCCCCAATCGTACCTACTACCTCGATGACTAAGGCCTAGAAATCAGCCTGGCGGTTATCAACCGCTGCAAACATGTGGTGGGATCTGCCCATGTCACCTATGGTCTGCTCAGATCCTCCCAATCGGGGTTGTCCCCCTGCTGTAAATCCCTGCGAGCACTCTCTATCCAAATGTCCTGCCCCACCACACACATAACACGGTCCTCTAGCCTGTAACTGCCCTGGCTGTGTTTTGCCCGATTGTTGTTGCCCAGTCCGTCCAGTGGACCCCTGTGAGCCTCTGTAAGACTGCTGGGACCTCGCGGGTCCTGCTGATGAACCCTGTTGTCTCTGATCTCTGCGTGAACCCTGCTGCTGCCAACCACAGTTCTGTCCTCCCTGACCCTTCTGTTGGAATTTAGATTTTTGCTGATGTTGCTACTGCTATGGAGGCCTAGAAGGTAATGATGAAGAGTTATATCCTCCTCTCTGTATTGTGTTTTGAGGCCTTCGAAAGTTATGTTGTTGTTGGGGATTACGATCCTGATACTACGGACGTGAATTCTGCCCTCATCCTTGAATCTCCTCTGATATAAGGGCTTTTTCAATAGCCTCGCTCATAGTCTGGGGGTCTGCCATACAAACTGGTCCTGCTATCCCGTGATTCATCCCTTTGATAAATTTGTGTATTAAGATTTTCTCGTCATGGAGGTATTCCGCGTAACGAGAAAGCTCAATGAATCAGCTCTCATACCGAGTAACAGTGAGTCCCCTCTGCTGTAAATCATGGAACTCATCGATCCTGCGCTGTCTGTAATGTTCTGACAAATATCACGCATTAAAGCGCTCAATGAAGATATCCCAAGTGAGTGTATCCACGAAAAGTCAGCGCTTGCACTCCTCCGTGCGCCACCAGGTAGCTGCGGCATCCCTCAGAAGATGGACTGCCACTCATGCTTTCGTGTTGCTTCCATATGGTTGCAACGCGAAACACCTGTCTAAACTAATCAGCCAAGCCTCGGCCACAGCTCCTTCTGTAGCACCTGCGAAAGTGGGTGGGTTGAGCCTAAGTAGATCTCTGATGGGGTCCCCTCTGTCTCTAAGTCCCACCATTGGCTCTTCCACCCCATCCTCATACAATCCATGATGTACCTGTTCTGCCCTCTGGGTCTCATCTCGTCTCAAAGGTCTCGGAGGACTCCTGCTCTGTGCACGAGAGGCTGACCCTACCTCCTCTACTATTGTGTCGGGGATCTCAACGAAAGGTTCCACACGTGGCACCTCTAGTGGATCAACGCGGGGCTCCTCAAGTGGCTCAATACGTGACTCGGCACGTGGCTCCCTACGTGGCTCCTCTCGCGGATGAACACGAGGCTCAACACGTGGCTCAGGAATCACTGGCGGTAACCTCTCTAACATAGCCTACAGTGCCTGTAAGATTTGTGGTCCTATATCCAATACTGGTGGTGCCTGTGGTACTAGTGGTGCTTGTGGTATAGGTTGTGCAGGTGGTGGTTCTGTAACTGTGGGTGCCTGTCCCTCGGCTGAGGAATCGCTGTGCACCTCGACAGACGCTGTGTGGCGTGATCGCGCTCATCGAACACGTCAGGGAGGCATCCTAGAAAACAAGGTAGAGACTAATTAATCAAAGTTGCGGAATAATAACGTGCCCAAATATGCCTAGTGTTTAAACTGGGCTCTGATACCAAATGTCATGCCCACATTTTCCATGTGGTCACAACACGCGTCACACATGTCATAGCCACATCTGTCCTGTGGTTATGACACGAACTATCAAAAATTTTCTCACGCTTCCCTAGAAACCCCCTCGCATGCGTAAGCATGCTCGGTGGTGTACGCTCAAGGCGAAAACACTACAGTTGTCGGTGGGGTACAAGTACAATTGCGTGCAACCAGACGCAAGAAGACCAACAAGGGGGTCTCCTCGATGCAGTTAACGTCGCTACACGGTTAGAAATTTCAGGGTTTCCAATCCTAAATCTTGGTAGATTTCGACAGCATAACGCCTCACGGCGTAAGTGGGAATTATGCAATTCTATACTTCTTATGGGGTTCCCTGACAGATTAACAACTTCTCACGATGCCTTATTCATAATGAACTTACAATTGATCTTTCTTGTTGGGTCATTTTTCAACAAAGCACGATTGTCTGTCTCCTCTCTTGTTTCCTAAAATATACTCCTCCTTCGAACATAGCATTCTCAACAAGGCAGTTCGTTTGCCCTCTCTTCCATTTCTCTGGGTCTTAATTTTGATTGTATTTCTATCGCGCTCACCTTAACTATTTCTCTGAAATTTAGTTTGTTTATATTTCGGTCTCTCTCTTTTGGTTTCTACGTTTTCTTTATGTTTATCCTGTCCTTTCTTCATATTCTACATCAATCAGAGTTATCACTGTATCTACTTTTAACTTTATTCCTAACTTCCGGTTGGTCCAGATCACATAGGCTGGTTTACTACTTCACTGGACTCAATCTCCTGGTTTTCTCTGATCTAGGATTCACCTTTTCGTTTGTATTAATTAAACTTGTTCCTAAGCAAATTTAGCGGAAGGGTCCATCTACTTAGTTCTCTTATCCCAGGTGGGAAATGCCGCGCATTTTCTCTTCTGTGTTTTCCAATGTTAGTTTTTCTTCTTCTTACTCTCTTGCAGGTTTTCTTCTCTGGACGTTTACTAACTACAGTCGAGATTAAAATGGCCTCACATGGAATGTCTGTGATGGCTTCTTAAGTTTATTTCCAGTGATCTCTTAAACAAGGTGACGCGTAATTTTCCTCTTCATTTTCCTGGTTATTAAATTTCGTTGATAGTTGAAACTTCTGAGAAACTCTTCCCGGAGTATTATAGTATATTCCTTTATGCTCTCTTTAAATTATAATTTTATTTTCTCTTATTATTGTAAAGAGAAAACGGCCTCTCTGGTGACTTATATCACCTAATTAATTGATGTATGTATCTATATACATATATATACAGATTGTATATATACATATATAAATAGATATACAAATATATTTATCTGGGTAAAATTAAGACTATTATTATTATTAATTACTATTGTTAGATTATTTTATTAATTTATTTAACTATTATTACTATTGTTATTATTACAATTGTTATTCTTCTATTTTTTTTTATATATAATATTATAATAATTTATATATATATATATATATACAATTATATACCATTGTTATTGTATATAAGAGGCTCTCCTCTTTATAAAAAAAATCCAAACCATGGAAACATTTCTTATTTTATTTTTTTAATTTATTTCCCAAATAGAAAGCCCTAACCCTTTTTTTTTGTTTCCTTTTGAGAAGGGCAGAGGGATGGAGTGGCGGCGGCGCGGCCATGGCAGGGGTCATAGTGGAGGAAGGTCGTGGCGGCCATGGCAAAGGGACGGAGGTGGAGGTGGCCGCAGTGGCGATGGAGTGGGCAGATATGGGTTAGGCCGCAGTGGCAGAGGCGGAGGGGTGGTTTTATGGTGGTGGAAGTGCAGAGAGAGCGATGTTCGGGCCGTGTGGTGGAGGTCTGGCGGGAGGTAGCGGCTCGTAGGCCGCAGAAGGAGGTCGCCCGCGGAAGTTGTGGAATGGCGGGGGTGTTGTGTTGTGGGGAGTACGCGGTCACATGGCCGTGGACTGTGGTTTATCTTACGGGGGGGTGTGGGGAGGGGCGGAGCCCCCACCCACACTTCGCCCGTCCCCACACCCAATAAGCGCCGACGGGGGTGGTGGGAAGGTTCAAACCCTTCCCACCACCACAGCACATTGTTTTTTTTTTTTTTGTTATGTGTTGTGTAATACACAGCGACCAAACTGCGATTCATTGTATGTTATTTCTATTTTTTTCTTATGAAAATTCCTCTATATTATTAACTCTTCAAATCACATTTTGATAAATTTATATATATCTATATATATATATATGTATATATATAAATATATATATATATATATATATATTTATCCCACAAATTTCAGACACAATATTTTTTTTTTACAGAGAAACTTAAAAGAAATACAGAGAATTAAATAAGTAAGGCTATTAAATATAACTCTTTTTAACAATCGTATTAATAATTTTCTTTCACAGGTAACTTTATAATTACAGAGAAATGAAAACAAAGAAATCTAATTTATCTTACAATCACATTCTCATATAATAATTAAACATTTCAAATGTAGAGAACAAACAATAATTCTTTCAAATGCGATTTACAATTACCGTTTCGTTAAGAATTGAAGTTCTTAAATGCAGAGATTGAATTATTTTTTCTATTTAACAATTCCAGTTCATCTACAAATTGCAATATAAATACGGAGAATAAATCTCTTAATCTGCCAATTACAATTTTATTAAGATATGTACCAATGCAAATTCAAGAATTAGACTTCATACACATAATGTTAAAATCGATTTTTTTCTTGCTTTTCTTCTCTTAATTTCTAACTTGCTAATTTCAACTTAACGCATATTAGTTTAAACTAAAAATGGAAAGAATAATTAATATCACATTGGCTCTCAACTGATTCAAATTACCATATCTAAACATTAACAAAATACATAGTTTCCTCCAACCACCTGTGAGGACCACCCTTTTTACTTCTATTGTTATGACTATTTACATGACTGTTATTGTTACTTTTTATGTTTGTGGGATAGCAGTTCCCGGAATTGTCAAACTATTAAACTTTATTATGATTTTGGAAAAACTAATTGGGTGATGTTTGGATAAGTTTACATTTCAGAAAAAATGAATTAGGTGATGATGGAAAATTGTAATATGATTTCATTTATGTTAATTAGTACTATGTCATGATAATGCATGTTTTTTTTAAGTTGCTTCGGCTATGATGATTTTATGTGGTTACTGATCTTGTAATTTAGTGTGCAGGAATTACTAATCGAACCACAGATTTCAGAGATCATTCCGCACCTTGTTATTTGTTATTCCCTGTTAAGCCAATCTGATTCCACGAGGAACCAAGATCTTTTTGTGTTTGATGTAATGATGTAATGTGGTCTTTCGTATGGTCGAGTGGGTTAAGTTACCCTCATGTAACATTATTTTATAATTTGTGTTGTAAAAAGGATTGAAATTGAATTTCCTTATTTAATTTAAATTTATGAGGCCTTTTCTTGTGCTTTACCTTGACCAGGGGTGTCTTGTATGGGTTAAAGTTGACCCTGGGTTATACCCCATGGGTCCAGGGGCCCATTTGGCATGGGTAACCCTTGAGTAACCTCCATCTAGTCATCTTAACTTCCCCCTGAAGTTAAGTGGCGAAAATTGGAGGTATGGAGGGGACATGATGGGTTGTACCAACACCCAACCCATCCCCTCTACATTCCCCAAGGTAAGAGATGCCATCCATTATTGAAGGATTGACTTAAAGTCACCCCTTCCATAGTGAGATTCCCCCACGTGCTGTGGGGACACCCATGTGAAGAAGGGAAGAAGGGGCATGGGTCACCTGTCTTCTTCCCCATTAACTCCTTTTATTTCTCCCATGTGAAAGAGAAATGACAGGAGGAAAGGGATAAGGAGTACTCTAGGGATGGGTGAGTGACATAAGCCACCAGGACAGAATAGTGGTTTTGGGGAAGGGTGAGGAGGTGACAAGTGTCACCTCCCCATTCCTCGAAACTGAAAAGAAGGGGGTTATTTGTTTCCAATTTTGAGAGGGAAGGAAGTTAGTTGAATTTTGGGGAAACTTTTATTTTGCCTTACCAAAAATAGAAAAGTTAGCTTGTAGAAGAGAGAAGGGAGAGGGAGTTGGTGGCTAAGGTTGGAAGAGAACTCTGTGGGCTCTGCAACAGCTTCATTCCAGGAAGGCTTTGTAAGGTTGGTTGAATTTTACCTTTGTTTCGTATAGCTGAATGTGTATGTAAAGTGTGTGAATTTGTGTTTAGATTTGTTTTATGTGGGGTTTGTTGTCGGGTTGTTTGACAGAGTTTCTCCCACTTGGGAGAAATGCTCATCAAGTTTGGGGTAGGGGAGGAGAGATCCTCCTCGGGTGCATACCTGTTTCCATCTTTTGGGATGTTGAAAGCCTTGAGGGCATGTATCTGTATCTGTATCTTTGACTTGAGAGTCATATACAGATTTCTTAAAAAAAAATTTGTGATCAAACTTAGTTTGAGACCAAGAGAAATTGTATTGGTTAACTTATCTGTCAGGGTGACACTCTGGAGTCGAGTGTGTCCACTCTCCTGCCCCTTATGAAACTCACTGTAGTTGAGTTTCCGTGTTGTGTAAATGACCCACGGGTGTTTGTGTGCTTTGGGATTGTTGTTGTTACTATTGTGAAGTGGAGTGTTTGAGTTACCCAGGTGTGAGTATGGTCTCCCTAGCTCGGGGGTGACCCACTTGCGGGTCTACGGAAGGGAGGAGAGCTAGATGAGTGGTGTTTTCTTCTTTGTTTGTCTTTGATACGCAGGTTTTTCCCTTGGAGCTTCTGGTTGGCTTGGGAGAAGTTATATTTGTGAAGAAATAGTTATTCTTCTTTGTCATGAGAATTAGGCCTGGTTCATTTCTTAAGAGTTGAAGAGAGAGCACCTCTCTTGTTATTGCTGTAATTTATTGTTACCCTGGGGGTGAAGGAAATCACCTCCCTGATTTTGTTATTGATGGACTTTTACTTGGTTGTCACAAGCTATCAGTTGTATATTGTTTGGGAGAGGGAAGTTCATAACTGGGAAGTTAGTTGTATGTATCCATGGCTTAAAATCTGTAATATGAATGTGCTTAAATTTTCAAGTTTGTTGCTTGTAAACCTTGTTAAATAGCACTTTATTTATGTTTCAAGTATTATTGAAAGGAAGAGTTCATTATTTAATTGCAATCTAATCTGAGTTTGTTTATATAATTGAAAGTTTGGAATTGCTTAACTAGTTGAAGGTTAGATTTGTAGTTCATTGTTATAATGGAAAAGACAGTTTTAAAGGTGTAAGTTTATTCTCCATAATTAGTGGATTCAGTTAATTTGTAAAGATTAGAGAAAAGCTATCATGTATGTACTTCTGTTTGTCAATTTGAGAAAATTATGTGATTTATGAAAATAGATTGTAATGGAGACATTTGCATAGTAAGATAAAAAAAAATGAAATATAAATACATACATCAATATATATATATATTTATATATAGATAGATGTAATATAGTTGGTAATTAATTAAACAGAATTATGAGATATTGAATATCTTGCTGTATTTGAGCAATTTGAAGTCTATTTATATACATAAATATATATATTATATCTATATATATAAATATATATATATATATATACTTGAGTTGTTAAATTGAGTAATATCATGCTAATATATATATATATATATTTATATATATATAAATATATTTCCATATATAAATGACCACTGGAAAATTATATTAAAATGACAGAGATGTTACATGGAATAAAAATTAAATCGCTGTGTATTTCGCGCTGTGTATTTCGCACTACATAGCATGTAAATAGATGACATTTGAAGTGGTGGTGGGAGGGGTTTAATCCCCCCACCACCCCGTCGGTTCGCAGTTTGGGTGTGGGGAGGGGCGGAGCCCCCACCCACACCCCACGTAGTGGGATGTGGGTGGGGGCTCCGCCCCTCCCCACACCCCCTATTATTACCACGGTCCGCGGTGGAGTCCGCGGACTCCACATTCACCACCGCCGCAGTTCTGTGGCCACCCACTGTGTATTGCCCACTGCGGTGGAAACTCCGCTCCGCCGCTGTTCCTTGCGGCCTCCGACCCTCTGTGCGGCCGACCCCTGCCGCCATTACCCTGTCACAACAAGCATAAAATGTTTTAAAAAAAAATGTGTTAGGGCTATTTAGCCCTAGCATCTAAGCATTGGTTCATTTAAATAACAAAACAAAAATATATATATATCTATATATATATATATATTAGCATGATATATGTCATATATATATATATATGGTTCATTTACATAACAAAACAAAAATATATATATATATATATATATATATATATATATATGTTGGCATAATAGATGTCATATATAAATATATATATATATAATGTTTTGAAAGGGAATTGTAAATAAATAACGATATATTTAGTTATATAGTTCTATATGTATATAAATTACATATATATATTTATATATATGTATATATATACATAGAAGAGGTGACTTGGGCCATTATATGAGGCCCTCTCTATCATTCATAACAAGGGGATGTGCAAAATTAAGTCAAAAAAAAAGGGGGGTTTCAAATATGGGAATTATGTTTTTGTCTTAAGTGGAGTACAAACGTAATTAAACAGGGATTTTGTGATATTTCCACAGTTAGGTTTTCTTAAGTGTTGAACAAAACAACCAAAGAATTTATGTTTCCATGGTAAGGGTTTTATAAAGTGGAGAGCCTCCTACATGTATTAACAACGGTAAATGATTTACAATAAGAGTATTAATAATACTGATTAGTAATAATAACAACAGTAATTATAGATAAGAGAAAATAAAATTATAATTTAATGAGAGCATAAAGGAATATACTGTGTTACCCGGGAAGAGTTTCTCGGAAGTTTCACTATCAACGCGGTTCAATAACCGGGAAAATGAAGAGGAAAAATTACACGTCACCATGTTTAAAAGGTCACTGGAAATAAACTTAAGGAGTCATCACAGAAAGTCCATGTGAGGCCATTTTAATCTCAACTGTAGCAAACGTCCATATAAGTAAACCTGTAAGAGAGTCAGAAGAAGAAAAAGTAACATTGGAAAAACACAGAGGAGAAAATGCGCGACAATTCCCACATGGGATAAGAGAACTAAGTCGATGGACCCTCTAGCCAAAATTTGCTTAGGAACAAGTTTAAGTAAGATATACAAGAGAAGAAACCTAGATCGGAGAAGACTAGGAGACCGAGTCCAGCGAAGTAGTAAACCAGCCTATGTGACCTGGATCATCCAGATGTTAGGTTTAATATTAACAATAGAAACAGTGATAACCCTGATTGATGCCCAATATGAAGAAAGGAAAATGAAAGAGAGAGAGACCGAAATATAAACAAACTAAATTATCACAGAAATAGTTAAGGTGAGCGCGATAAAAATACAATCAAAATTAAGACCCAGAGAAAAGGGAAGAGAGAGCAAACAAACTGCCTTGTTGAGAATGCTAAGTCGTAGGAGGAGTATGTTTCAGGAAATAAGAGAGGAGACAGACAACCATGCCTTGCTGAAAATTGACTAAATAGGGAGATCACTAGTCGGTTTAGTCGGAACAAGGCGTCGTGGGAAGTTGTTAATCTATCAGCGAACCACGTGCGTAAATGAGTGCTGCGTAATTCCCACTAACGCTGTAAGGCGTTATGCTGCCGAAATTTGCCGAGGTTTAGATTTAGGAACTTTGGTAATCTCACTCTTGCAATGATGTTAGCGGTGTCGTAAAGATCCTCTTGTTGGTCTGCTTGCGTCTAGTTGCACGCAATTGTACTTATATCCCACCGAAAACTGTAGTGTTTTCGCCATGAGAGTACACCGCCGAGCATGCTTACGCATGCGAGGGGGTTTTTTTTAGGACAGTGTGAGAAAAGTTTTTCATATCTCATGTCATAACCACATAACAGATGTGGCTATGACACGTGTGATGTGTGTTGTGACCACAAGGAAAATGTGGGCATGACACCACCTCCAAACAATACTATAGTTAAACTTTTAACACCTTTGTCAAGATCAACATACAATTTCACTACTTAACAACAGTTACTCCAAATATACATACTGTCAAAACTCATAACTAACAAACACCACTGAAGGGAAGAATTTCTCTCTTTCCCCAAACAATAAATTATACAACTTCAGAGGAAGAGAATCCCTCCATAATGAACTTAAACAGGATGTAGCTCAATGAACCAAACTCTTCTTATAGCAAGGATGAAGTTCTTTCTCCCTAAATACAATACTTCTCCAATTCCAACCATAAGCTTCAAGAGGAAACCTGCGTATCAAAGACAAACAAAGAAGAAAACACCACTCATCTAGCTCTCCTCCCTTCCGTAGACCCGCAAGAGGGTCACCCCCGAGCTAGGGAGACCATACTCACACCTAGGAATTCAAGCACTCCACTTCACAATAGGGAAAAACAACAAACCCAAAACACACAAACACCATGGGTAAATTATACAACACGAAAGCTCAACTACAGTGAGCTTCATAAGGGGCAGGAGAATGGACACACTCGACTCCAGAGTGTCACCCTTACAGATAATATAACCAACACAATTTCTCTTGGCCTCAAACCAAGTTTGATCACAAAATTTTCTAAGGAATTCTGTATTTGACTCTCAAGCCAAAGATCCAGTCACAAATACATGCCCTCAAGGCTTTCAACATCCCAAAAGAAGAAACCAGGTATGCACCCGAGGAGGATCACTCCTCCCCTACCCCAAACTTGATGAGCATTTCTCCCAAGTGGGAGAAGCTCTGTCAACAACCCGACAACAGATCCCACAGAAACAAATCTAAAACACAAACAAATAAACATCTTTCACACACTTTTCATACAACATTCAGATATACGAAAGAAAGGTAAAACCAAACCAACCTTACAAAGCCCTTCAGGAATGAAACTGTTGTAGAGTTCCACTGAGATCTCTTCCAACCTTAGCCACCAACTCCCTCTTCCTTTTCCTCTCCCCAAAAGCTAACTTTCTTATTTTTTTTTGGCAATAAAAATAAAACTCTCCAAAAATTCAACTAACTCCCTTTCCATCCCAAAATTGGAAAATAAATAACCCAAATCCTTTTCAGTTTAGAGGAATGGGGAGGTGACACTTGTCACCTCCTCACTCTTCCCAAAACCACTATTATGTCCCAAGGGATGAGTGTTGGCTTATGTCACTCACCCATCCCTAGAGTACTCCTTATCCTTCTCCTCATGTCATTTCTCTTACGCATGGGAGAAATAAAAGGAGTTAAAGGAGGAAAAGACAGGTGACCCATGCCTCTTCTTCCTTCCTTCATAATGGATGACCCCACAACTCATGGGGAATCTCACTAATGGTGAGGGTGACTTCAAGTCAATCCCTCAATAATGGATGGGTTTGTAGTCATCTCTTACCTTGGGGATTGAAGAGGGATGGGTTGGGTGTTGGTACAACCCATCATGTCCCCCCCCCATACCTCCAATTTTCGCCACTTAACTTCAGGGTGAAGTTAAGATGGCCTTATGCAGGTTACTCAAGGGTTACCCATGCCAAATGGGGCCCTGGACCCATGGGTTATAACCCAAGGTCAACTTTAACCTACTCAGGACACCCATGGTCAAGGTGAAGCACAAGAAAAGGCCTCAAAGATTTAAATAAAAGAAAGAAATTCAAATTCAACCTTTTTACAACACAAATCATAATATATTGTTACAAGAGGGTAACCTAAACCACTCGACCTTATGAAAGACCATATTACAACATCACATCAAACACAGCGTGATCTTGGTTCCTTGTGGAACCAGATTGGCTTAACAGGGAATAACAATAACAAGGTGCGGAATGATCTCCGAAATCTGTGGTTTGATTAGTAAACCCTGCACACTAAGTTACAAGATCAGTTTCACATATAATCATCATAGCCGAAGGAGCTTAAAAACATGCATTATCATGACATAGTTCTAATTAGCATAAATGAAATCATATTACAATTTTCTATCATCACCTAATTAACTTTTCTGAAATGTAAACTTATCCAAACATCACCCAATTAGTTTTTCTGTAATCATAATAAAGTTTAATAGTTTGACAAATCCGGGAACTTCTATCCCACAAATATAAAAAGTATCAATAACAGTAATGTAAATAGTCACAAGAACAGAAGTAAAAAGGGTGGTCCTCACAGTTTTTGACAGTATCGTTCTTCATCAATGAATGCATACTGGAGCAATTTGTATAAGTAATTTGGCAAAGGGGTTGACAAGAATGCTAGAATGCATGCACAATATGTACATCTAGTTTAAAATTCGGTGGAAAACATATCCCAGTGGAAGTGTCTGTAAAATCTTTAAAATCTCTTTTGAAGTTTAACCACCTTAGTCGAGGAAAGGGGCACCATATTATTTTCTATAGGCAAGTTCTATACCTGTATACAGAGAAGATTTATTCTCTCATATGATGAAGAATAGTGTTTCTCTTTTCCAAGTCGCCTATAATACTAAACAAAAATATTCTATATGGATGTTTTGATGTCAAGCAAAAATTGACATTCTTTGTTAAGAAAAAGCAAGAAGCAAGATTGTGTGCTTCATATTGCAAATAATATGCAGTCTAATTTTTGTTGCCTAAGAAGTAAGATTCAATAGTTTAAAATGGTTTAATACAATGTGAAAAAAATGGAGAGGTGGAAAGTTTTTCAAAACTCCTTTAAAATGCTGACAGAAGTTGTAAAAAGAGACCAAATTATGGATTAAAGCATTGCCATCGGCAAATTTTTTTAGTTTAATAAGTCCCTAATTTTCCTGATGAAGTTATTAAAACTTCAATAGTTGCTGATGAAAGGATGTCTTTTTTACTTGTCAGGGATTTGATTTAGTTTTAAAACCTCTTTAAAATACCGATAGAACTTGGGAAAGGGAAATAAAGTGTTGATGAAGACATGGCAGTTTTAATTTTCGAGAGTTTTATTTAGTTCTTGAAACATTTTAAAACATTGAAGATAGAAGAAAAGATCTTTTTAGTTTCTTTCATCAGCTTTTACTAACATGTAATAGGGTTTTATACATCTCCAATGAGTTTTTTTTAGAACAAAGAGGGGGCTACCCTCAGACAAACATATTAATTCATTCATAAAAAGATACAAAGTAGTTACAAGTAAATCAAAATTGCAAAAAGGAAAGAGCCTGATAATAGCCCAAGGGGCTTTGAATGGGAAATTAGGAAACTTATCAATAATGAAATATAATAACCCAATACATCAATGAAAATATGTGAATAACAAACATAAACAAATGAAAGCATGAAACTTACAACCTGTTACCCTGCGGCTTCCATTGGTCACCTATTCTTTCTCGATCCTGACTGATGAAAATGGGCCCTCAGGGAGCTTGCTTCCTTGCTTCAATTCCTCAAGATGACAAGTAGAAATGGCTAGAATGATTCCTGCATTATGACGGTATGAAGGAGAGAAGAAGAGAAGAAGAAGAAGAAGAAGAAGAAGAAGATTCCCTAGATAGGTAGGAATTTGGGCATAGTAAGTGTTGACTTTTCTTTTGAATCAGCATTAGGGTCTGCCACTTCTAATGCACAGGCAGATTCAGCCAACTGAATACAGGAGGTTGCGTGAGCTCCTCCCCTTCACTTCTGGTTCTGCCGCACCAAGGGGGGTATCCCTATAACTCAAGATGTAACCTTGACTAGCTCAAAGATAGAAAGATCTAACTTGACAACAACAGGCAGAATACTCTCATGTATGGACCAAGATCTGCATGATAGATCACAAGGCTGGCAACATTCTTGGACATGATGTCTGGTTGGGTATGAGAGCATGCAGGGGGTTCCTAATCCTACTCCTACAACTAACAGGTGGAAGTATGAAATGTTTTAGTTTAAATTTTGGATGCAAAGCTGGACATGGTGTATAACACAAGAACACAGCATGATTGGTGCCTATCCAGGGCTTGGAGTCGGTAGACATACACCTGTGAATGATCAGCATGAATAGCTAAAACTGGATTTCAGGGGGATACACATGATATCTGCCTTACAGATATCTCCCAATACAGAGTGTTAAGTTATCTCTACTTATGGCATCCCTACTGTAGTATACCCTTCCCAATGTTCAACCTGAAAACAATTTAATCTACTCCTTGAGCAGAAGTTAAAAGATCAGACATTCAACATAGGAATTCTATGCTCTAGAATCTAAACATTACCCAAATATCCAGATTCAGAAGAAGAATACATGCAATACTGGAGACAGAATTAACACAACACATGCTAAGATAGCATTACTCATATAAGATCAACCATGAAATCAGTGGATTCATGCCAAATCGTACAACAGGAGATACATAAACTCACAAGTTAGACTGTACAGAGCAACCAGATCAGCTGGTTTTGGATTACAGAGCCAAAAATCCTCAACTTTCAACAACCTTGAATGAATAACACCGTCTGCATTATATAGCAGGAGGGTGTATTCAGCATTAACTACCAGGTTGACCAAAAATCCCGCCAGATACACAGTATCATAAAAATGGCGCTCAAACACATTACCAGATTGGCGCCCAAACATGAATGCAGCAGGTAGGAGAGGAGACAGGAAGACATCTCGAGCCCTGCGCCACTGTCCACTGATGTACACCTTCAATCGGGTACCAGATCCGCCCACGCCATCGCCCATACCTCTGCAACCTTCGCCATTAATGGCACACCAACCCGCGGCCTCGGGAAGAACATCAATTCTGCATCGCAACCATTTCCCGCCGAGATTCATCATCATGATATTTGAAAATGCAGGATATCAATTATCCCACATGCACCCCGCGGTGACTTCTTTAACACTTTATATACTAGGTCATGAGCATATATGATGTCGGTGCTTTTGCTCCTGACGACACTAGTATAAGACTTCATCATCATCATCCTCCAGCAGCATGATATCCTGTCGCTTGAAATATCACCCTGACGTCATCATCATATCGCAATATAGCCTGCATGATAATCACCTTCATCGGCACAACCTGATCCATCGGAGGAACATCCTCCTGCTGAGCCTATACCAAAAGTCTGGCCGATGAACATCCTGATGACGTCATCATCATATCCTGCTGACGTCATCATCATATCCGCCTGCTGCGCACCTCCTCATATCCGGATGACGTCATCATCATGTTTGCAAATATCAGGGAATCTCCATAAGATGATCAGTGTTCGAAATATGACCCCCCCGGACCTTGATGACGTCATCATCATATCGACATCAGGATGATATTCGGAAGATAACCGGATATTTGGAAATATCATCCTGATGCACTAATATCATGCTGCACTGTAGCTCCGCTATAAGATCAGGGCGAAATATGAATATGATGATGCTTGAAAAGATCACCCCCCACTAGATAATGCACGAAGCCAGCAGACGGATATCTCCTTGATATCAGCATCATCATGACGCTGGAACAAACATACACCCGGGTGATATGAAAATATCACCCCCTCCTTCGGAAATATCATGATGCAGATGGGCAGAGAAATAGATATCATCCTGACATAAGAATGACGTCAGCATCATCAGGATGAAGAAACAACGAACAAGAAGTGATACAACATCATCAGGATGATATTGACTAAGATCATCCTGACGTTCAAATATGATGACCCCGGTGAATATCGGGTCACACTTAGAACTCTTCAGCAACATCATCAGGATGATCATAACCAAGACTAGCCGATGATAAAAATATCACCCCGGCGAAATATCATGAAGGCAGAAAAATATGATGACCCTCGCAAGCAACACGGTGATAACTGGAAATATGATGATGATGACGACGACCCTTAAGAAAAAACAAGTAAGGTCGAACAACTTAGAGAATAACCCCTTCAGAATATCAGGGCAACATCATCATCATGTCTGGGCAAGGTGATAATTGGAAGATCACCGGATACTTGAGAAATCACCCCCGCAAGCAAATCAGGGCGCACTGTAGCTCATCAGAAGGATCAGGATAATAACCAAACATCACCCGATATTGAAATATGATGATGACGAAGAGAAGCCGGTCGACGGAGGACATGATGACGCTGACCACCATCGAAGAAAATATGATGATGATGACCTCCTCCTCAAAGAAAAAATGATGCTGTAGCTGAGAGATACTGAGGAGGTCCAACACTTAGAACATTTTTTGGATTCTTAGGGAAAGTGCCTGCATGAAAATTGCTCAAAAATTGTCAGTCAATTCAGGCACTAACAGTGGCTCTGTCTGGGGACGTGCAGGTGCAAGACTGCAGCGAGAACCCCAGATCTCTGGGATGCAGACCAGTCCCTTATCCATTGGGCACAGAGTCATGATGTTATATAGATCTGCATCACCAAACTCATTATTTTTAAACATCATTTTGGCGGCCCTGGGCAACCAAAAAGGAAGAACCATAATTTTTTCTTGTCAAATGCCTGATTCCAAACTGGAAGATCCCAATCCCAACTGAAAAGATTGGCATAATCTACCCATAATGTCATCTGCTTAAAAAGATATTCCACCAGTTTTGAAAGCTTGCCACCATCATTTTTAGCTCTGTCATTTTGGATTTTAGAATTAGACATATAACCATACACATAATATTCTTCAACATTAGGCAACACATGTATGTTATGTCCCTCAGACAGTACATCATACTGCTCTTGGCATTCTTTATCATTTATCTGGCTGCTGCACATTATCAGGCACTCACCCAGCTGATCCAAAAATTCAAAATACTCAGAAAATATGAGACCCCTAATATCTACTGATATTGAAAACAAATCCTGATCCACACACCCAATGTTGCACATGTCTGAATCAGGTGATGATGAACATTCATTATTTACAGTTTGCAAATCAGTATCATCATCTTCAAACAAAGGGTTAATCCTGCACCAATGAAGGTCATGACTCACAACATCATATGCATCAGCAGGCTCATCATAAAGGGGATTAACATTCACTGCAAAGGCCTCTGCTTCTTCTTCATGACACTCCAATTCTTCTTCATTATCATCAGATCCAGAGTCATAAGAAGAACAAACCTGATCCATGAATTGGTCATGGATATCATTTTTATCATCTAATTGCCCTGCATACAAGATTTTTGCTGTCTCAATGTACTCTGAAGTTGAACAATCTGCATCATTTTCCAGCCCTCCAATACTTCCTGATGAAACTGATATTGATTCTTGATCCATATGATCACAACTCTGCACAACTGGATCATTTAAACATGAAGGCTCTTTGCTTAGGACTGGTATGCAAATATCACTTGAAAAATTATTATTTTTAACTTCACCTACTGGGCAAAAAAGGACATCCTCCTCTATGATAGAAACATCATTTACTTGGAATGATGCAAAAACTGGGACAACAGGGGTGTGAGTGCTATGACATTCATTGTCAATACCTGAACTAAATCCTTCATTAACACTGGGGGCTGCAGGACAACAAAAATTTTCAGAGAAATAACCCTTTTGTATTCCATACCTCCAATTGTTTTCAATATCAGTTGCAAACTGATGTGCCTGATGCAATGTGGTGGGCTCCTTGTCTCTTAATCTGTAACTCATTTTCTTATCAAAGGCTCCCAAATAGATAACTAAGCACAGTGCATCATTAGGTCTCATGCATTCTGGAATTCTATTCAATGCCCTCATAAATCTGAGGTTAAAGGCTGGGATCAACTCATCTTCTTTAATATGGATGTACATGAAGTCACTAATAGCTGCATATTCAGAAACTCTTTCACCATACTGTACTAGAAATGCTGATTTAAAACCATGCCAAGAGTTGACAGAGTGAGCTGGAAGGTAGGAAAACCAGTCCCTTGCATCTTCATCTAGAGATTGAACAAATAATCTCATAACCACATCCTCATGGTCAATCTCAAAGTCATCTATCACATTCATGAACTGCTGCAAGTGTCTCTCAGCTGATTCATCCTTTATACCCTTGAATTTAGGCAAAAAATTTCTGATTTTAGGTGGAAAAGCATTTGGATAGCCACAAATGCCACTAAAATTTATGGGCTTATATCTATCTATGTTGAAACTTCTTTTATTACATGGTTGGGATTGACTGTTATACATTTTTGCATTTGACACTTCACAAGGGTGCATAGGCAGATAATACATCCTTTATGTTTTTGCAACCCTCCTCTCTACTCAGATTTTATACTAACAATGACTTTAGGCACTCAAAATTCAAACTGTTTTTTCAAACTTCCCTAAAGTCCTTTAAATGAGTCTTTTGAACAACATTGCATGCCCTTTGAAATACAGGGTAGGTTCTAATAAAAGCATGCAAGCTCTGTTTTCACCAATGTTCCCTTTTAACCAGTGCTTTCTCACCAAATAGGGAATCTGTCAAATAATATGAAAAACCTGGATATGTTGCAGAAGCTGCAAATTCTTCTCTGACTGATTTTGTTCTTTTATCAGGTTCTTTGATGCAGAGTCGCCACCTCCTTGAAGAGGAATGAGCTTCTAACAAGCTAAAGCTGCAAATTGATTTCTTTCTTTCTGGGTCATCCACCAGCAGAGTCACATATACAACCTTTTTTCTCTGCTGCAACAAACAGTTTCCAGGTCTAATTTTTTAATCTTGTAGACTCAAACTTTCATGGATATGACATTGATCTCCCCAGCAGAGTCGCCATTTTGTTGACTTTTCTTTTGAATCAGCATTAGGGTCTGCCACTTCTAATGCACGGGCAGATTCAGCCAACTGAATACAGGAGGTTGCGTGAGCTCCTCCCCTTCACTTCTGGTTCTGCCGCACCAAGGGGGGTATCCCTATAACTCAAGATGTAACCTTGACTAGCTCACAGATAGAAAGATCTAACTTGACAACAACAGGCAGAATACTCTCATGTATGGACCAAGATCTGCATGATAGATCACAAGGCTGGCAACATTCTTGGACATGATGTCTGGTTGGGTATGAGAGCATGCAGGGGGTTCCTAATCCTACTCCTACAACTAACAGGTGGAAGTATGAAATGTTTTAGTTTAAATTTTGGATGCAAAGCTGGACATGGTGTATAACACAAGAACACAGCATGATTGGTGCCTATCCAGGGCTTGGAGTCGGTAGACATACACCTGTGAATGATCAGCATGAATAGCTAAAACTAGATTTCAGGGGGATACACATGATATCTGCCTTACAGATATCTCCCAATACAGAGTGTTAAGTTATCTCTACTTATGGCATCCCTACTGCAGTATACCCTTCCCAATGTTCAACCTGAAAACAGTTTAATCTACTCCTTGAGCAGAAGTTAAAAGATCAAACATTCAACATAGGAATTCTATGCTCTAGAATCTAAACATTACCCAAATATCCAGATTCAGAAGAAGAATACATGCAATACTGGAGACAGAATTAACACAACACATGCTAAGATAGCATTACTCATATAAGATCAACCATGAAATCAGTGGATTAATGCCAAATCGTACAACAGGAGATACATAAACTCACAAGTTAGACTGTACAGAGCAACCAGATCAGCTGGTTTTGGATTACAGAGACAAAAATCCTCAACTTTCAACAACCTTGAATGAATAACACCATCTGCATTATATAGCAGGAGGGTGTATTCAGCATTAACTACCAGGTTGACCAAAAATCCCGCCAGATACACAGTATCATAAAAATGGCGCTCAAACACATTACCAGATTGGCGCCCAAACATGAATGCAGCAGGTAGGAGAGGAGACAGGAAGACATCTCGAGCCCTGCGCCACTGTCCGCTGATGTACACCTTCAATCGGGTACCAGATCCACCCACGCCATCGCCCATACCTCTGCAACCTTCGCCATTAATGGCGCACCAACCTGCGGCCTCGGGAAGAACATCAATTCTGCATCGCAACCATTTCCCGCCGAGATTCATCATCATGATATTTGAAAATGCAGGATATCAATTATCCCACATGCACCCCGCGGCGACTTCTTTAACACTTTATATACTAGGTCATGAGCATATATGATGTCGGTGCTTTTGCTCCTGACGACACTAGTATAAGACTTCATCATCATCATCCTCCAGCAGCATGATATCCTGTCGCTTGAAATATCACCCTGACATCATCATCATATCGCAATATAGCCTGCATGATAATCGCCTTCATCGGCACAACCTGATCCATCGGAGGAACATCCTCCTGCTGAGCCTATACCAAAAGTCTGGCCGATGAACATCCTGATGACGTCATCATCATATCCTGCTGACGTCATCATCATATCCGCCTGCTGCGTACCTCCTCATATCCGGATGACGTCATCATCATGTTTGCAAATATCAGGGAATCTCCATAAGATGATCAATGTTCGAAATATGACCCCCCCCGGACCTTGATGACGTCATCATCATATCGACATCAGGATGATATTCGGAAGATAACCGGATATTTGGAAATATCATCCTGATGCACTAATATCATGCTGCACTGTAGCTCCGCTATAAGATCAGGGCGAAATATGAATATGATGATGCTTGAAAAGATCACCCCCCACTAGATAATGCACGAAGCCAGCAGGCGGATATCTCCTTGATATCAGCATCATCATGACGCTGGAACAAACATACACCCGGGTGATATGAAAATATCACCCCCTCCTTCGGAAATATCATGATGCAGATGGGCAGAGAAATAGATATCATCCTGACATAAGAATGACGTCAGCATCATCAGGATGAAGAAACAACGAACAAGAAGTGATACAACATCATCAGGATGATATTGACTAAGATCATCCTGACGTTCAAATATGATGACCCCGGTGAATATCGGGTCACACTTAGAACTCTTCAGCAACATCATCAGGATGATCATAACCAAGACCAGTCGATGATAAAAATATCACCCCGGCGAAATATCATGAAGGCAGAAAAATATGATGACCCTCGCAAGCAACACGGTGATAACTGGAAATATGATGATGATGACGACGACCCTTAAGAAAAAACAAGTAAGGTCGAACAACTTAGAGAATAACCCCTTCAGAATATCGGGGCAACATCATCATCATGTCTGGGCAAGGTGATAATTGGAAGATCACCGGATACTTGAGAAATCACCCCCGCAAGCAAATCAGGGCGCACTGTAGCTCATCAGAAGGATCAGGATAATAACCAAACATCACCCGATATTGAAATATGATGATGACGAAGAGAAGCCGGTTGACGGAGGACATGATGACGCTGACCACCATCGAAGAAAATATGATGATGATGACCTCCTCCTCAAAGAAAAAATGATGCTGTAGCTGAGAGATACTGAGGAGGTCCAACACTTAGAACATTTTTTGGATTCTTAGGGAAAGTGCCTGCATGAAAATTGCTCAAAAATTGTCAGTCAATTCAGGCACTAACAGTGGCTCTGTCTGGGGACGTGCAAGTGCAAGACTGCAGCGAGAACCCCAGATCTCTGGGATGCAGACCAGTCCCTTATCCATTGGGCACAGAGTCATGATGTTATATTGATCTGCATCACCAAACTCATTATTTTTAAACATCATTTTGGCGGCCCCGGGCAACCAAAAAGGAAGAACCATAATTTTTTCTTGTCAAATGCCTGATTCCAAACTGGAAGATCCCAATCCCAACTGAAAAGATTGGCATAATCTGCCCATAATGTCATCTGCTTAAAATGATATTCCACCAGTTTTGAAAGCTTGCCACCATCATTTTCAGCTCTGTCATTTTGGATTTTAGAATTAGACATATAACCATACACATAATATTCTTCAACATTAGGCAACACATGTATGTTATGTCCCTCAGACAGTACATCATACTGCTCTTGGCATTCTTTATCATTTATCTGGCTGCTGCACATTATCAGGTACTCACCCAGCTGATCCAAAAATTCAAAATACTCAGAAAATATGAGACCCCTAATATCTACTGATATTGAAAACAAATCCTGATCCACACACCCAATGTTGCACATGTCTGAATCAGGTGATGATGAACATTCATTATTTACAGTTTGCAAATCAGTATCATCATCTTCAAACAAAGGGTTAATCCTGCACCAATGAAGGTCATGACTCACAACATCATATGCATCAGCAGGCTCATCATAAAGGGGATTAACATTCACTGCAAAGGCCTCTGCTTCTTCTTCATGACACTCCAATTCTTCTTCATTATCATCAGATCTAGAGTCATAAGAAGAACAAACCTGATCCATGAATTGGTCATGGATATCATTTTTATCATCTAATTGCCCTGCATACAAGATTTTTGCTGTCTCAATGTACTCTGAAGTTGAACAATCTGCATCATTTTCCAGCCCTCCAATACTTCCTGATGAAACTGATATTGATTCTTGATCCATATGATCACAACTCTGCACAACTGGATCATTTAAACATGAAGGCTCTTTGCTTAGGACTGGTATGCAAATATCACTTGAAAAATTATTATTTTTAACTTCACCTGCTGGGCAAAAAAGGACATCCTCCTCTATGATAGAAACATCATTTACTTGGAATGATGCAAAAACTGGGACAACAGGGGTGTGAGTGCTATGACATTCATTGTCAATACCTGAACTAAATCCTTCATTAACACTGGGGGCTGCAGGACAACAAAAATTTTCAGAGAAATAACCCTTTTGTATTCCATACCTCCAATTGTTTTCAATATCAGTTGCAAACTGATGTGCCTGATGCAATGTGGTGGGCTCCTTGTCTCTTAATCTGTAACTCATTTTCTTATCAAAGGCTCCCAAATAGATAACTAAGCATAGTGCATCATTAGGTCTCATGCATTCTGGAATTCTATTCAATGCCCTCATAAATCTGAGGTTAAAGGCTGGGATCAACTCATCTTCTTTAATATGGATGTACATGAAGTCACTAATAGCTGCATATTCAGAAACTCTTTCACCATACTGTACTAGAAATGCTGATTTAAAACCATGCCAAGAGTTGACAGAGTGAGCTGGAAGGTAGGAAAACCAGTCCCTTGCATCTTCATCTAGAGATTGAACAAATAATCTCATAACCACATCCTCATGGTCAATCTCAAAGTCATCTATCACATTCATGAACTGCTGCAAATGTCTCTCAGCTGATTCATCCTTTATACCCTTGAATTTAGGCAAAAAATTTCTGATTTTAGGTGGAAAAGCATTTGGATAGCCACAAATGCCACTAAAATTTATGGGCTTATATCTATCTATGTTGAAACTTCTTTTATTACATGGTTGGGATTGACTGTTATACATTTTTGCATTTGACACTTCACAAGGGTGCATAGGCAGATAATACATCCTTTATGTTTTTGCAACCCTCCTCTCTACTCAGATTTTATACTAACAATGACTTTAGGCACTCAAAATTCAAACTGTTTTTTCAAACTTCCCTAAAGTCCTTTAAATGAGTCTTTTGAACAACATTGCATGCCCTTTGAAATACAGGGTAGGTTCTAATAAAAGCATGCAAGCTCTGTTTTCACCAATGTTCCCTTTTAACCAGTGCTTTCTCACCAAATAGGGAATCTGTCAAATAATATGAAATACCTGGATATGTTGCAGAAGCTGCAAATTCTTCTCTGACTAATTTTGTTCTTTTATCAGGTTCTTTGATGCAGAGTCGCCACCTCCTTGAAGAGGAATGAGCTTCTAACAAGCTGAAGCTGCAAATTGATTTCTTTCTTTCTGGGTCATCCACCAGCAGAGTCACATATACAACCTTTTTTCTCTGCTGCAACAAACAGTTTCCAGGTCTAATTTTTTAATCTTGTAGACTCAAACTTTCATGGATATGACATTGATCTCCCCAGCAGAGTCGCCATTTTGTTGACTTTTCTTTTGAATCAGCATTAGGGTCTGCCACTTCTAATGCACAGGGAGATTCAGCCAACTGAATACAGGAGGTTGCGTGAGCTCCTCCCCTTCACTTCTGGTTCTGCCGCACCAAGGGGGGTATCCCTATAACTCAAGATGTAACCTTGACTAGCTCACAGATAGAAAGATCTAACTTGACAACAACAGGCAGAATACTCTCATGTATGGACCAAGATCTGCATGATAGATCACAAGGCTGGCAACATTCTTGGACATGATGTCTGGTTGGGTATGAGAGCATGCAGGGGGTTCCTAATCCTACTCCTACAACTAACAGGTGGAAGTATGAAATGTTTTAGTTTAAATTTTGGATGCAAAGCTGGACATGGTGTATAACACAAGAACACAGCATGATTGGTGCCTATCCAGGGCTTGGAGTCGGTAGACATACACCTGTGAATGATCAGCATGAATAGCTAAAACTGGATTTCAGGGGGATACACATGATATCTGCCTTACAGATATCTCCCAATACAGAGTGTTAAGTTATCTCTACTTATGGCATCCCTACTGCAGTATACCCTTCCCAATGTTCAACCTGAAAACAGTTTAATCTACTCCTTGAGCAGAAGTTAAAAGATCAGACATTCAACATAGGAATTCTATGCTCTAGAATCTAAACATTACCCAAATATCCAGATTCAGAAGAAGAATACATGCAATACTGGAGACAGAATTAACACAACACATGCTAAGATAGCATTACTCATATAAGATCAACCATGAAATCAGTGGATTAATGCCAAATCGTACAATAGGAGATACATAAACTCACAAGTTAGACTGTACAGAGCAACCAGATCAGCTGGTTTTGGATTACAGAGCCAAAAATCCTCAACTTTCAACAACCTTGAATGAATAACACCGTCTGCATTATATAGCAGGAGGGTGTATTCAGCATTAACTACCAGGTTGACCAAAAATCCTGTCAGATACACAGTATCATAAAAATGGCGCTCAAACACATTACCAGATTGGCGCCCAAACATGAATGCAGCAGGTAGGAGAGGAGACAGGAAGACATCTCGAGCCCTGCGCCACTGTCCGCTGATGTACACCTTCAATCGGGTACCAGATCCGCCCACGCCATCGCCCATACCTCTGCAACCTTCGCCATTAATGGCGCACCAACCTGCGGCCTCGGGAAGAACATCAATTCTGCATCGCAACCATTTCCCGCCGAGATTCATCATCATGATATTTGAAAATGCAGGATATCAATTATCCCACATGCACCCCGCGGCGACTTCTTTAACACTTTATATACTAGGTCATGAGCATATATGATGTCGGTGCTTTTGCTCCTGACGACACTAGTATAAGACTTCATCATCATCATCCTCCAGCAGCATGATATCCTGTCGCTTGAAATATCACCCTGACGTCATCATCATATCGCAATATAGCCTGCATGATAATCGCCTTCATCGGCACAACCTGATCCATCGGAGGAACATCCTCCTGCTGAGCCTATACCAAAAGTCTAGCCGATGAACATCCTGATGACGTCATCATCATATCCGCCTGCTGCGTACCTCCTCATATCCGGATGACGTCATCATCATGTTTGCAAATATCAGGGAATCTCCATAAGATGATCAGTGTTCGAAATATGACCCCCCCCCGGACCTTGATGACGTCATCATCATATCGACATCAGGATGATATTCGGAAGATAACCGGATATTTGGAAATATCATCCTGATGCACTAATATCATGCTGCACTGTAGCTCCGCTATAAGATCAGGGCGAAATATGAATATGATGATGCTTGAAAAGATCACCCCCCACTAGATAATGCACGAAGCCAGCAGGCGGATATCTCCTTGATATCAGCATCATCATGACGCTGGAACAAACATACACCCGGGTGATATGAAAATATCACCCCCTCCTTCGGAAATATCATGATGCAGATGGGCAGAGAAATAGATATCATCCTGACATAAGAATGACGTCAGCATCATCAGGATGAAGAAACAACGAACAAGAAGTGATACAACATCATCAGGATGATATTGACTAAGATCATCCTGACGTTCAAATATGATGACCCCGGTGAATATCGGGTCACACTTAGAACTCTTCAGCAACATCATCAGGATGATCATAACCAAGACCAGCCGATGATAAAAATATCACCCCGGCGAAATATCATGAAGGCAGAAAAATATGATGACCCTCGCAAGCAACACGGTGATAACTGGAAATATGATGATGATGACGACGACCCTTAAGAAAAAACAAGTAAGGTCGAACAACTTAGAGAATAACCCCTTCAGAATATCGGGGCAACATCATCATCATGTTTGGGCAAGGTGATAATTGGAAGATCACCGGATACTTGAGAAATCACCCCCACAAGCAAATCAGGGCGCACTGTAGCTCATCAGAAGGATCAGGATAATAACCAAACATCACCCGATATTGAAATATGATGATGACGAAGAGAAGCCGGTCGACGGAGGACATGATGACGCTGACCACCATCGAAGAAAATATGATGATGATGACCTCCTCCTCAAAGAAAAAATGATGCTGTAGCTGAGAGATACTGAGGAGGTCCAACACTTAGAACATTTTTTGGATTCTTAGGGAAAGTGCCTGCATGAAAATTGCTCAAAAATTGTCAGTCAATTCAGGCACTAACAGTAAGGATGCCAGAAGAAGTCTCCTCAATTGCTTAGAAGAGAGTTCTATTTATAGATTTTTTGAAAATAGAATGGAGGGTGAGGATCAACTGATGAGATCAATGGCCCTCATTAATTGTGAATCTTTAATTCATAATGGATGAATTAAAAATTCAGAGTGGAGGATAGTGAGTTATGACAATTGAATTAAGAATCCATGGTGGAGGATAATGGATTATGACAATTGAATTAAGAATCCATGGTGGAGGATAATGGATTATGACAATTGAATTAAGAATCCTTGGTGGAGTATAATGGGGAACATTGAATTTAGAGTTCAATTTGGTGGAGAATAATGGGGAACATTAAATTAAAGATTCAATTTTTGGATTTTGGAGGATATTTAGCTAATTAAATATTAAGAATATTTAATTATATGTGCAATATGGTGAGGTGGAAGAGATGAGGTGGAAGGATGAGGTGGATTGATGAGGTGGATTTAGGATTTGAGACATTAGAAGAATTTAGAGATTTTAATTAAATGAACCAATCAAATAAACTTTGAATATTTATTTAATTGATAGAAGAAAATAAGAATTAAGATAAATATCAAAGTATTTACTTAATTCAACTTGAGCCAATTTTAGGTATCTACATTTTGCCCCTCTTTGAAGCAATGTATTTTATCACGTTGTTTCAAAGAATAAGAATAGTCTGATAATGATATATGCCCCAGTTTAGCCCTGGTACAGGTTATGACGATAGAATGCCCCCTTGGAAGATTGGACGAGGAGAAGGCGGTAGGTGTGAGACAGACAATCTCACAATAAGATATGTTGATAGGAGATGAAATGGTTGGATGTAGAAGAAAGGGATGAATGATATGGAATGCAAGATAAAAATGATAACACACACAAGCAAGTAAGCAAGTATGCACAAATGATATAGGAACAAACAAGGTATTGCCCCTGTCGAGCAGTAAACCAAAGATATGGATCGATGATGTCTAGTTTCAAGAATGAGATATGTCGTATAAGACGCGTGTGTTGGTCTGGTTTTGACAATGCAACATCCTATCTAAGACATTTGATCCGATAGTGTTGTCATGGCGGGGAATGATATATCCCTAGAGCAACACGAAGGATAGTGTCTGGTGTCAGGAAATGAAGCATGTCGTATAAGACGCGTGTGTTGATCTGGTTTCGACAATGCAACATCCTATCTAAGACAATTGATTAATTGATTAATTGAGTTGGTTCACGACCGGACAAGGATCAAGACCATTGATTGTGATTGGATCATTTGACAAGATTGATTTGACTTGATTGGCATGGATTAAGGAGAGACTTGCAATTGGATACGGTATGGATATGGATATGAGACACAAGTTGATACAGTATGGATATGGAGATGTGGATATGAAGATTTGTCATCTTGATATAACAAGTATTTTGAAGCGCTTTCATCATTGGGCTTTATTATGTTGTAAGAAAATACAAGCATCTAGGTATAATTAAACCGAGATAACCTGAGTATTACTTACATGGATTTTTTAACAGACAAGGATTGCCCCTTTTCATGTTTAGACCTCAAATTCCTCGATGATCTTTTGCTGATCATGTCGTTAGATAGAAATCGTCACATTACTAAAGTTTAATCCACAAGCAACAAACAAAGAAAATAATCATGCCCCCATCATAGCATCTCTAGCTTTTAGCATCCTCGAATAGCATAGAAAGGTAGGATAGCATAAATCAAGACTCTTAATCTAACCAATCACAAAATGTTCTTGCATTAGATGTGTCTTTTCTCTTGCCATAATTGATAGAGAATGTAGCTTGAGTGTTTCAGTATGGTGTGCTGTTTTGTTTTTGGATAGGTTGATGTTTTGCGTCATGATTTTGTTGTTTTGGGAAGCGTGTTTTGTTTCTGTTGTTTGTCTAGCAGAAGGTATCACAATCCTTATTGGTGGGATGGACCCTAAGGGACTGACCTAGTGCCTTAGGGGCTCATTACTAAATGGCCTTGCCTACATGACGGCGCAGAGGCAGCGTAGTTCGAGGTAAACCCTAGTGGAAAGTGTTGAGAAGATAATAGCCTTATCGTAGGAGCGAGGTGTCTGTTAAAGGGGGTTATCTACGGCAAAGGAGAAAAGATTGAAGCATTGTGATGATAATTGTTGTTGGGATTTTATGGATATTTTGATATTTTGATTTTTGCGATGTTTTTGGATTTTTTGATTTTGTGATGTTTTTGGATTTTTTGATTTTGCGATGTTTTTGGATTTTTTGATTTTGCGATGTTTTTTGGATTTGTTGATTTTGCGATGTTTTTGGATTTTTTGATTTTGCGATGTTTTTTGGATGTGTTGATTTTGCGATGTTTTTTGGATTTTTGGATTTGGGGATGTTTCTGATTTTTTTGATTTTGTGATGTTTTTTGGATTTTTTGATTTTGCGATGTTTTGGGATTGTTTGATGTTTGGAAAGGGTATGATGTATTATGATGGTTTCATTGGATTTCGTTTGGATAGCCTTTGCGCTAGATACCAAGAACAAGGGAACACCAAGTCTAGAGGTGAAGGTGATGGGGTTGGATAGGGGAAAACTAGGATGTGATCTCCAAGGACTATGTCGCATAAGTATAACATGCCCCATTGTAGGTAGAGTACGTAGGATTTTTCATGGCAATGTGAATAATGCGAGGAGGATGAGCGGATAATGAAGGATTGGCATGGTTTGGAGGGATAAGGTATGTTAAGAGCCATTCAAAATATTTGTCAACATTGTGCCCCCAATCTGTATCAAGACCAAAGAATAGAGGAGGGAAGTTTGAATGGATGGACAAGATAGGATAGGTATGTAATGGATAGAGGATAGGATAGGAAATGGTATGAAAGGAAACTGGTAGGAGAAGAGTGATATGCCGATGAGACAAGGTGCCCCCAAGTGTGAGTGACATAGAAGATTAGCCTACATATGGTGCTTGTTTTCCAGGTTTTCATCATGGTACTTATCCAAGGCGCCTGTTTACCAGGTTTTCACCGTTGGATGAAGGGATTTATTTTTATTTTTATTTTTTTTGAATATTTAGATTGGAGAAGGTGGATATTGGAAAGGCTCAAGTATAGAGTTCCTTGAAAGGTGGGAGTCCCACTAGATAGATACTGTCAAATGGACCATGTCCCGTGTGCTCATAGATGTTGGTAGGGTATCGTATGAAAGTGATATGGCATAGGTAGATGATGGATTATGATGCATAATATGGAGGGAAGGCTTATGCAACAACATGGACCATAGGATGAGGAAGATATGTAGGATAGTAGTGGAAGGAAGGGGAGATGTAGTTATGTGGAGGTGTTGTGAAGTGGAAAAGAACCATGACCAACGGCTGCACACACCATGATAAACATTGAAGCTTTTGATGAGATGGTGGTGTAGGAAGCAATGAAGATGTTTGCTTAGGAGATGGTTGATGAAGTGATTTAGGAACCCACATAGATTTAGTATTTTTAGTGCTTTTGTTTTTCTTGTGGGATTTTTGAAGGGAATGGAATTTTTGGATGGAAGTAGGCTTTTGGATGGATATAGGTGGTTGGGATTCGTGAGATGTGGATGAAGATGCCTCATTTGACTTACTAGCTATTTTCTTAGGAACCCAAACCATTTTGCTTTTGGGCTTTGCTTGTGGAGGTATGGGCTTGGATAGCTTTGTAGATGTACTTTGCTTAGAAGATGGATGATTTAGAGACTTTTCACATTGATACCCTAAGGCATGAGGGTCCTTAGGAGTCTTAGTTGGATTTTTGGCTTTATAGGTAAAGGCATCAAAAATTTTGCTTTTGAATCCCATGGGATAGATGGAATGAGTGGAATGATTGGAAGTTTTATACTTAGGTGATGTGTGCTTTCGTTGGCCATGATTAGGGATGTAAGGATACTTATGAATGATAGGTATGTTAGGTGTTGGAAGCCATGGTGGCAAGGTGGATGGAGGGATATTTGGAGTTGGTAATAGTGGAGGTAAAGTGGAGGTTGGAAGATGTATGGTCACATGCTTTTGACAATTATAGGATGATAGAGGTGGAATGGCGACATATGTTTTGGGGATATGATAGGGTTTGCAATGGAAAGTGGTAGACTTAGGAGGGGTGGAGGAAGTACCAACATCTTGAGTTTGTGCACCGTGGGGTATGTATCCAAGGCCGTATGAAGGTGGAGGAATGTTGACATGGATAGGTTCCAAAATACCTTGTTCATGAAGGCCTAAGCCTTTACCTTGATAGTTCATATTCTGGAGTATATGGTGGACAGCGGGATTATGTGTAGGTGGAACACTAGACACAATTTCTTTATTGGATGGAGAAGGCGAGATAGTGGGTAATGGTTGCGGGTGTTCTAAGAAAGAACCTTCATGCATGAAGGTCATAAGACCAAGGATATATGGTGGATTTGAAGTGGAAGCGATGGTGGATGTGGAAGGAGAATCAGTAGGATCGTGATTAGCACTGTGTTCACTAAGATCCAAGTTATTTGTTTGATCTTTTATGCTTACTTGGGGGACAAGTGTCTCATCATGACAAGTGGATGTTTGCTCATTCTGGATAAGGCTAGACGACAGATGATCAGGAGTAATTTGGATATCTTGCTCCTGGATGGATAGCGGATTATGGATAGGATCAAAGTGCTCATGGATAGCTTCTTCATCATAGATATTATCTTGATCATAAAGAAGGTAAATGTTATGGATGGGCTGAATTTGGATAGCTTGCTCGTGAATGGTTATAGGATTATGGATAGGATCAATTGGCTCATGGATAGCTTCATCATTATGGCTATCATCTTGATCATGGAAAAGATACATATTATGGATGGGTTGCATAAAAGTGATTTGATCTTGAGTTGGACTAGGGCTTAATGTTTCCACATGCTTAGGATTAAACCTTTGACATACCTCTTGGGTTGCTTGAATGAAAGTGGAAGGCGCTTGGATGGGCTCGTGGTCAACAACATGAGGGTGTGACGGACCTTGACTCTAGTGCATGGTAGAAGGCTCTTTGGGAAGCTCAAGGGGTTGCGGATGACATGAAGGGGTTGGAGGATTTGACATGGTATTGGAAGAATCTTTGGTAAGGTCAAGGACCAGACTATGGGGGCATGCCTGACTTTCTGCTAGTAGTCCTTGGATCACATCCGTCACAAGTGTATGGGTAGATGGATGATAGAATGGATGAGCGGATGATGTTGTAGGCTTAGGACTAGGATTAGGTTGGGGGCTAATTGGATTGGGTGGACTAGGATTTGGATTGGATGAAGGGACAAGCTTACCACCATTTATGATGATTTTGATCAATCTCTTTAGTTTGACACGATTGGTTGTTGTATGGCCCTTATATCTATGGTATACACCATAATGGTTTTCCTTATACCGAGAGGGTTTAAGGATGGGTTCAAAAGGTTCTATCGGTGGTAGCTCAATCAAATTTGTTGGAACTAATTGTTGTACGATTATGTCCAAGGGATCCTGTGCTGGAGGATTGGTAGAACATGGGTATGGAGTTGAGGAAGGGCATGCTGGGCTAGAAGATGGACTAGGGGTAGGATCACATGGTGGTCTAATGATAGGACTGGTTGGCTCATGTGTTGGCATGGGATTGGATGGTGAAGGCCACTCATAAAATGCATTGGCTAGATTGGTATCTCCCTTGGCAAAGGTAATTAAGTCTTTTTGTATTAGGCTAGCATGGTTTAGATACAAAGGGCCACTTGTACTTGCATGTGCTTCTTGTTGCAAAGGTGGACTTAGGCTCACTTGTGCTTGTGGTGGAGGCCATTGATAGTCTTGGTAGTTAGGTGTAATGGTAGGATATTTAGACAAACGATCTTGAGGTTGGTATGAAGTTGAGGGCATTTGGTCTTATTGCCACAGTGGATTTGGGCTTACATGTTCTTGTTGTTGGTTGCCTCGTGGATGGGCTTGGTGGTATGTTGGAATGTTAGAATGAGAAATTGGATAATGTTGGGGTGAAGGTTGATTTGTTGATGTGGCATTGACATGATAGGTGGATGAATTAGGTTGGTAGGAAGTTGAAGATGATGACATGTAAGGTTGTTGTGGAATTTGTTGAGGTTGGGATGGTGTTTGGACTTCTTGTTGTGATATGATTTGTTGTTGATGTTCGAAAATGTGTTGATGTGATGATGATGGAGGGGTTGCATAGGGTAATGGTTGTTGTGATATGGATTGATATAGCTAAGGGTTGTGATAGGTTGATAAAGGGTTGATATGACATGTGGATGAATTTGGTTGATATGAGGTGGGCGAAGTTAATGCAACATTGATTTGATGTGTGGATGGATTAGATTGGTATGAAGTGGGATACGTTGATGCAAAATTGATTTGATGTGTGGATGGATTGGGTTGTGGACTTGTCTCATCCTCATAAGTAAAGAGATGGCTGCCTCGAAGTATAAACTTGTTCTTAAGAGGAGAGGCTCCTTTGATTGTGATCTTTGGTCTTACATTGTCTTCATGACTTGGATTAGGAGGATAGCCACCTTTAATTGTGACCTTGGGCTTTGGTTTTATTTCATTGTTTGAATTAGAGGGGTAGCCTCCTTGAATTGTGATTATAGGCTTAGGTCTTGTCTCATGATTATAAGGATAACCCCCTTGAATGATTACGACCATCTTAACAAGTGTTGACTAGGACTAGGTTGATGATGATGTGGAGATGATTTGGAATGAGTATGGATGTGACTAGGATATGTTCAGAATAAAATTGATTTGTTTATGTGTTTGGTGTTTGTAGCTTGATTTGACAATGTTCAAACAAATGATTATGCATATACACACATGAATCACTCACGCAAGACACATAAGCAATTGTTGACTTGGAAAATGAAATGTGATGATTACTAAGTAAGCACTTGAAAACACCTCACAAGCCTAATGTCTAGTCAGGTTGGTATGGCCAATTAGGTCTTAGACTAGATTGCACGAGGTTGACTAGGAATTTGAAAGCGAAATCTTGCCACACAGCCGGGAGAAGGGGGTAACCCACCCTTCACCTTCACTTTCCAAAGGTAGAAAGTTCTTTGGGGCTTAGCCAAGAGTGATAAGATTTTGATTTCAAAGAGGGTGTCTTTCAATTCAGCCTCGATGAGGTCGTCCCTAGGGGTGATGAAATCCCCTAGCAGGCCTCCTAGGGAAGGGTAAACGAAAGTAAATCCAGTTGTAAATTAACCCTTGAGAAATTGAAATGTGTGTGTGAAAATTGAATGGATAAGAGGTGTTTTTGATTCTCAAGATCGCACGAAGCGCATGAGAAGAGCATACACACCCCTAATCGCATACAAATTCACCAAACAATGAAGACACTAGTTCTTTTTATAGCCCAAGTCCAAATTTGAATGGAAGACACTAGTTGATTTTAGGCCCCATTTGATATGTGATGATCAATCAATGTTCATTTTAGAAGCCCAAATCGAAGTGTGTTTGCAAACAAGATTATGAAGAAATGAGAGATAGAATGAGTGCACCTGGAGTGTTTTCGCTATCCAAATTGCCGTATATGCTAATCCTGATGTTGTTCCAACCCCGAATGATCACCTGCAAGTCACAAAACCGAAAACAAAGCAAGTAGACTTCCAAGAAGATTGTTATGTGAAAATGGATAATCTGATAAAATCTACCGAAAAATGAATTGATACAGCAAAATGGATTGCATGGACAGAAAATTCAAGAAATTCGATGCGATTTCAAAATTTTTTTTTGCAAGAATGCGATCAACTGTGCACAAGTTATGATGATTTGAAGTTTTAAAAGAGCTTTGATTTTGACAGCAAAAAAATATTGCAAAACGGTACCATCACTTGAAACTTTCTGCACCAGTGTGAAGTGCGTAGAATCCTCTTTCCAACGACTGTAATTTTGCAAAAATCAGGTACTCCTGCAAAAAATTATGTCGAAAAGAAAAAAATACCCCTATTTTGCTAAGTGGGAAAAAATGAAAGAGCGCCTCCCTTGTTTTTTTTTTTATGTTTGAAAAAAAAAAAAATTATTAGTAATTTTTATTATTATTTTTTTTTTTTAATTTTAATTTAAGAATTTATTTTGATTTTGTTTGTTTTTTTGTTGTTTTATTGTAATTTTTTATTTTTTTTGATTTTGATATTGTAAAAATTGGTTTAAAAACTTGTTGTTTTGTTTGTTTGGTTTTTTGTATTGTTTTTTATTTTGTATTTGTAAGTGATTGATTAATTTTTTGGTTTAATTTTTGAAGTATTTCTAAGAAATGATCCAAGTAAAAAAAAAAAACTAAAAATAAAATAAAAAACAAATTATTATGTTTTGAATTTTTTATTGTTTTGTTTTTGTTGTGGTTGGTGGCGAAGCGGCGGTGGCGTGGTGGCTAGGCGAGCGGAGGCGGGAGCTGGGCAGAGGGGGCAGCGAAGCGGGCAGAGGGCGGTGGTGGGCGGAGCACAGGCGGGGATCAGACAGGAGTGCAGAGGGCGGCGGCGGAGCGGGGTATGCAGAGGGCGGTGGCGGAGCGCGGTATGCAGAGGGCGGCGGGAGGTGTGTGGGCGACAGAGAGGGAGCGGAGCAGAGGGAGGTCGGGTGTTTGGGTGGTGTGGGGGGCGGCGGCGGGGATCAGGTGGCGCGCGGTAGGGGGAACGGGGAGCCGAGGGAGCTACAGGGGGAGGGTTTGGCGCGGGGGTTAAGCAGGGAAGTGGCGCGGCTGAGCGGAGCGGGGGAGCTGCGGGCGCAGCAAGGAGGGCGCGGGGAGGGGAGAGGGGAGATCGGCGGGCGCAGGGAGGTGAGTGCAGGGAGGTACGGGGAGCAGGCGGGGGAGGAGTGGGGAGTACGCAGGAAGGGTGGCGGGGGGTGAGCGCAGGGGGTTGGGAGGGGGGTGAGCGCAGGGGGGGAACGGGGGGGATGGAATGGGGTGGGGTTTTGGGGGGTCGGGGGGAGGGTGTGGGTAAGGGTGTTCGCTTATTTTGTTTTGTTTTTGTTTGGTTTTTTTTTTTTTTAATTTTTTTTTTTTTTTTTTATATTATGTTTAAAGTGTTTTTTTTTTTTTTTTTTGTTGTTGTTTGTTTTGTTTGTTATGAATTTTTTTTTTTTTTTTTATTAACTTTTTTGTATTGTTTATTGTTAATTTGTTTTTTTTTTATAATGATATAACACAAAAAGCTTTTCAAAGAATTTTTTTTTGTTTTGAAAATGTGTTTTAATTTTTTTTTTTTTAATTAAAAAGTTAACATAAAATTACAAATAAACCTAAGGCAAAAAGGGTTTCTTTTTTTCAATTTTTTTTTTTGGAATTTTTTTTTTTATATATATTGCTTTTCGTAAAGAAAAAGAAAAAAATATTTGAAAAAGGAAAAAAAATTTCAAAAATTTTTAAAAAATTTCCAATGACAAGAACTAGGGAAAGGAGAGGGGATTACTCACCTCAGAAGCCTCCTGGACTCAATGGTGAGCTCGATTTGTGTGTAGGAGGCCGCTTGTGAGCGTTGATTCCCGAATGTGCTTTGAAACACCTGTATCTGCAACCAAAAACTCGAGACAAACACTCACAAACAAGATGGGTTAGATCATCGGGCATGCCAAAATGTGAATGGGAAATTAGGAAACTTATCAATAATGAAATATAATAACCCAATACATCAATAGAAATATGTGAATAACAAGCATAAACAAATGAAAGCATGAAACTTACAACCTGTTACCCTGCGGCTTCCATTGGTCGCCTATTCTTTCTCGATCTTGAATGATGAAAATGGGCCCTCAGGGAGCTTGCTTCCTTGCTTCGATTCCTCAAGATGACAAGTAGAAATGGCTAGAATGATTCCTGCATTACGACGGTATGAAGGAGAGAAGAAGAGAAAAAGAAGAAGAAGAAGATTCCCTAGATAGGTAGGAATTTGGGCATAGTAAGGATGCCAGAAGAAGTCTCCTCAATTGCTTAGAAGAGAGTTCTATTTATAGATTTTCTGAAAATAGAATGGAGGGTGAGGATCAACTGATGAGATCAATGGCCCTCATTAATTGTGAATCTTTAATTCATAATGGATGAATTAAAAATTCAGAGTGGAGGATAGTGAGTTATGACAATTGAATTAAGAATCCATGGTGGAGGATAATGGATTATGACAATTGAATTAAGAATCCTTGGTGGAGGATAATGGGGAACATTGAATTTAGAATTCAATTTGGTGGAGAATAATGGGGAACATTGAATTAAAGATTCATTTTTTGGATTTTGGAGGATATTTAGCTAATTAAATATTAAGAATATTTAATTATATGTGCAACATGGTGAGGTGGAAGAGATGAAGTGGAAGGATGAGGTGGATTGATGAGGTGGATTGATGAGGTGGATTTAGGATTTGAGACATTAGAAGAATTTAGGGATTTTAAATAAATGAACTAATCAAATAAACATTGAATATTTATTTAATTGACAGAAGAAAATAAGAATTAAGATAAATATCAAAGTATTTACTTAATTCAACATGAGCCAATTTTAGGTGTCTACAGGGGCATTATAGATCATAGGCAGGTTAGAACATGACAACCCATGGCAAACCCAAGCCAATCCCTTTATAGTAAGATTACAGGTTCCAGTAGTGGAATGTTCATTATTGGGGAGACTCTACCATTTCCGTGAGAGTCATTTTGAAGTCCCTTCGACAAAGCAATTTGCATGGAAAACACCCCACACAGGTAAAACAATTTACATGGTAGCATTAGTATTCTAATAGGGATCATGGCAAAAACAAGCCAATCCCTTTATAGTAAGATTGTATGTTCCAGTAGTGGAATGTTCATTATTGGGGAGACTCTACCATTTTGGTGAGAGTCATCTTGAAGTCCCTTTGATAAAGCAATTTGAATAGCATACACCCCACATAGACAAAAAATAGAACAAAAACAAAAATGTGCCAAAAGAAGACCATCCCATACCACATGGGCCACCACACATATAGAAGAAAACACCATCCTTCGGCCCCATCACACCATTTCTACATGACAGGTCATGTTATACATAAATGAAAATCTTTTTTAAAAGCTATCGAAGATCCCATCCTTTGTATGGCTTGTAGAGACACCGCCAACCATGTCATATCAAGCATTAAATCTTATGTTAAAATGGATGGGAAAGCCACAAAAAGGAGAGCCTGATGAAAATACAGGTTGGAGGTATAAATGACGGGAGGCTTGAGGTGCAACATCCCATCATCACAATGCTACAAAGCTCTTCCAACAGGCATGAAAGCTAGAAAGAAGATATATTTGTAGATTTGGTTAGTATTCATTGTGCATCCAACAATTAAGGAAGATAGAAAGAAAAGAAGATCCTAATGAAATCACCTAACATCGATCAGGTATATCCTTTGTAGTTCATAAATGAGCTCAAGAGATAGATAGCCTCCTTAAAAATAGTTCATAAATGTTAGCTTCGGCAGATGGATAGATCACATCAATTTTTTTGCCTTCTCAATTAGGTTCTTACAACATAAGCACAAAGACTTCCAAGAAGGATCCATGTCATTTTCAACCCACAAGCACTTGTCCTCGTGTACCAAGAAGATGGCAATTAGGAAGAACCTCAAAAAACATCTATTGAAGAAGGAATATCCTTCTCTATAAGTGAGCTTAGATGAAGTGGAATGTCTCTTGAATCTAGTTACCAAAACTATTCTTCTATGTTTTGATTGATGGCTTTATTAGAAAGCCAATCCACCATTGTGTTTGCCTCCTTGTAGCAATGGGAAATTTGAAAAGAATTCAACTGAGGCAATAGATCTCAAGTTTGTGAAACAATATATTCAACTCTCCATGAATTCATAGGACCCATCTTCAAAGAATTGATGATCACTTGAGAGTCCCCTTCAATCCATAGGTCTTTGACACCTAGAGATAATGCTAATTTAATACCATATAGAAGCACCCAAGCCTTTGCTAAAGTATTAGTTCCCAAGGGTATTTTTGTTGCTGTAGCAGCCAATAATTTTCCCCTCCAAGATATGAGTGCACATCCAACCCCTGATGGGCCAAGATTTTCTCTACTAGCACCATCAAAATTTAACTTTACCATCACTTTCTACTAAACGGGCAGTGAAGAAACAAATGATCCACTCTCTCCTCAATCTCCCCACATAAATTGCATTTGAATTTTTTCCCAATAGCCAATTTATGGATTCGGTCACCTATTAAAATAATCCCATGCAATGCTAACCAAGCAAAATCAACCACTTTAGGAAGCACAACATCATTCTAGCATAGAATATGTGGCTAGTTTGAGGTCAAGCTAAAGCTCGCATTCCTATATCCCTGTCGAACTGTATACTTCCCTGAGGGATCACCAGCCCAGACAAGCTCATATTCGTAAGCATTCAACATAATTACTCTACCCTTGAGAATTCCTTGTAGGATTGTCTTCTGATGAGGGGAAATCATAGTCCAAGAAGCTCTTCCATATTACTTTTGTGAGGGAGGTATTGGGTTGATCAACAAGATAGTCCTTAACTTTGGTGCCCCAATTGTTTTCTAGAAAAAGTCTTGCCTCCTTTAAATCCTCTTTGAGCTCCATCTTAGGCCATCCATTCCAAGAATCAGTCTAGAAGTTGGCTTTGTCACCCTTGTTGATTTTCCAAGACAATTTTGGTAGAATTACGTCTCTGCATTTGACCATAAAGTTCCAAACAACGAAGCCCTTCGGAGGATCCTAGATTGTGAAGACTCTCTCTCTATTTGAAGAATCAAAATATTTGTTTTGCAGTAATCTAACCCATATGGAGTTAGGTTTTTTATACATTGTCCATGCTAGTTTTGCACCAAGAGCTAGATTGTGGAGTTCTAAATTGATAATTCAAGCACCTCCTAAACACTTCATCTTGCAAACTTTATCCCATGCTAATAAATGAAACTTTTTTATATCCAAAGAACCTTGCCATAAAAAGTGTCTACAAATCTTCTCCATTTCTATGAGAAATGTCTTAGGAGGTTGCAAGGTGGATAAAAGATAGATAGGGATAGCTAAAAGCATTGATCTGATAAGTGTAATTCTACCTACCATTGACAAGAGTTTGCCTCTCCACGTACCTATTCTCCTCTTGAGTTTGGCAATGACTTCTAACCATAGAGCCTTTTTGTTTCTACCACTGAAAAGAGGAACACTGAGATATACACTGGGAAGTTCTTCAATTTTGAAGTTAAATAGATTCATCACCTTTTGATAGAAAGTCTGGTCTGAATTAAACAAGAAGATCTTTGATTTATTGATGTTCACTAATTGTCCAGATAAAGCACAATATTTATCAATTGTCTCCTTAATGGAAATTACTTCTTGAATATTGGCTCAATGAAACAAGATAATATCATTTGCAAAGAGGAGCATAGGTAAAAGGTACATTTAAATTCTTGGTGTAGGTTTTGAGCCACTTACCTATTTGGTTCACTTCTCTAATTTTTGAGGTTAATGCCTCCGCCATAAGATTAAAAAGATAGGGGGAAATTGGATCCCCCTACTGGAGGGAAGAGCTTAACTAGTCGGTGCATTGTAAATGACCAGCTGGTCAAAAATTGGTGAAATCCCATCGATGAATAGTACAGCAGGACAGGTCAAAGGAGCTGAGCCAGACAGGTCATTAGGTGCAGTCAACTAGAGGAGTGGTCAAATAAGCCATACAGTCGGTCGTGTACAATGCACCGACTATTTATGGTTGGGCCTGCCAGAGTCCTCTGATGGGCTCAAAAGGAGTTGACTCCCTACCATTAACTAAAATTGTAGATCGTACATGAGAAATACATTCCATAATCCACTTTCTCTAATGCTTTGAGAAACCAAACTTTTCTAACACTAGCATGAGAAAGGGACAACTAACTCTATCATATGCTTTCTCCATGTCCAACTTAACAACCATGGTCGCAATCTTGTCCTCTTTGATTGTATGCAAGATTTCATGAGTGAAGATCATTCCTACTATTTCTTTACCTGGTATGAAACCCCCTTATTCATCTGATATTAATTCAGGTAATATGGAATCCAACCTTATGGCTATTTCTTTTGAAATGATTTTATAAAGAAAATTGCAGAGTGATATTGGTCTGAAATCAGAAAAAGAGAGAGGAGAGCTTCATTTAGGGATAGGAAAATTAATTTCAAATGCCTTAATCGGCACTTTTCTAAGGTTGAGAAGGCATCAAAAAACCCCAATGAAGTAGTTTATGAGGAAGTAGCTTTTAGAACTACTCAAGAAGCCTGTTATGTACAAAAAAATTGTTCTTAAAGTGCATTCCACAACCTGTACCAACATTCTCCTTGCATGTACAAACCATGACAACATAGATAAGGCATCTGAAATGTTCTACAATACATTTCAAAGCAACGTAGTTTTGTTACTGCAATGGTTGCAAGATATTCACAAGATAGTTTTGTTGATAAGGTCACAGAAAGATATTAGGATGTGTAATTGGCGGGTGTAAAACCACATCTCAATAGCCTACCAAATCGTGCCTTCTGCAAGTGTATGGACATCCATTAAAGAATAATAAAATGTAGATTTTTGTCTGTTAGTATAGTTCAAAATGCTTTGGTAGACATGTATACAATATGTGGATGCCTAGACAAGGCATATCATCTATTCGACCCTTGCCATCATCCTCTTCATGCAGCCTAGACAAGGCATTTGAACTGTTTTACAAAATGCCTCAAAGAGATGCAATCCCATGGAATGCAGTGATGACAACATAGGCACAAAATGATTTTTGAAAAGGTTTTAAAAACTTTCAAATGAATGCACTTGGCAAGTGTAGGACCGAAACCCCACAACAACCACCTTCCTCTTGCCCCATGCCAAAATGGGAACTTTAGAATGGGTTTTTGAGATCCACCAAAAAATAATAGACACAATATTTTTGTTCAAAATGTTATAGTCTGAAATGCTATGGTAGATAGGTCTACTAAGAATGGAGGCATATGAAAGGCATGTGAACCATTTGAGAAAATGTCTCAGAGAAATGTGGTCTCTATTGGCAACATAGTCAAGAGACACACTGATAGAATGTTGTCATTGATGGCAACAAGGTTTGGTAAAGGTCCAGAAGACTAACTTAGTCAAAATGGCTAAGTATGGGAAAGAAACAAAGTATCAGAAATTGGGTTAGTATGCCTTCCCAGTTGAAGATCATTATATGTGGTTCAGGTATGTTGTTCATAGATATTTGATGATGACATTTTCAAAATCATATGGTGAATTCTCTAAGTCCAAATGAATAGAGTTAAGCCTAAAATGGTGTAAAGAACCTGAGTATTTTGGTCAACATTCCTCCATTGTTGAGTATTTTGATTTGCGATTCTTAGGCAATATAGACACATGTCATAAGCATCTAAATTCAGATTTGTAGGTCTTGAAGTCCATTGGATTATATTTGACAAGTTCTCCAGTATCGGCTTCTAGTCTGACATTATTTCTCTATGACAGAATAACAGTTCTGAGATCCGCATTTCTCTATGAAAGAATATTATGCTCCACGGTTCTGAAGGTATGCTAAGAAGTCCACAATTAAAATTATCTATGATTTATAGAGTCTCATATGGTCCGCAGTGGGAGTTTAGATGTGTTAGATGGATTGGTCAAGTGTGTTCTTAAGGGACAAGCCGACAGACATGTTAGATCTATATGAGGAGAAGATATATTGTTTGAATATTCAATCTAAGTGGTTGAATGATTAGTGCTGACCTATATGAATACTATTGTATGTTTGTTTGGGTCTGCATTATTGTTTGTACACAAGATCAAGCCGACAAGGTATAACACATGTATACACATTTCATGTCTGGATTGCCGACCTGATTATGAGATGAATCTTGTTGCATATATATATATACACTCAATGGATTTCGGTATTGGAGATGTGAAAGTGAGTGAATGGAATGCGAATTTGATAAATGTGTGACGTAAGGTAGTTCTGTAATTAGCAAAAGGATAGTAAAGGCATAAGGACAGAAGCATATGTGAAGCAGAGTAGAAAAGTAGGGCAGACAGTATGAGGTCATTTGAATCTATATATTGAGCAAATTGGTACTGCACCACAGCATTTTGTAGATGCACATGTAGTAGTCCTTTCCTGGTAGTGAGCCACTTCTTTCTATATTCTCTTCTCTTCTATTTGGCAGTGAGCACTTCTTTGGATAGTGAGTCCTTGGGCGATGAGCCCTAAGGCAGTGAGCCTTCATGTAATTCGGTATTGCTATCATAATATATTGTGAGCTAACACTCACCATGGTTTTTCCCTTTTTGGCTTTTCCACATAAAATCTTCATGTCTATGTGTTATGAATTTGTGGTTTCTCTTCTTGTGTTTACTTTTCTTTCATGTTATTGAATTTGGTAAATGGATTAATGAATGTGTGAATGAAAAGTTTCTCAGATTACTAATTCACCCCCCTCTTAGTATTCTTTTTATTCAACAATTGGTATCAGAGCAAGGTTCCTTTGAAGAAGTATAAGATTTTGTGGAAGATCTAGGAAAGAATACTCATGGCAGGCAAAAGGTACCCTTCTCCAGGTAGTGTCACAATTGATCAAGAATTAGAAGCTGCTCTTGAAGATCTTGAAAAGTATGAAGCATAAATCAAGGATCTGAGGGCGAACGTCTAAGAAGCTGATGAATGCATTCTGAAGCTAAGAGTGCAAGTCAAAAAGTTCAAAGAAAAGAGCAAGGAATTAAGTGAACAATTGAATGGAGCAAGTGAAACCATAAACAACTTAACATTGGAAATTGAAGAGACAAAGGAAAATGAAAAGCATCTGAATCAAATTGTAAAAGATAAGTTTGAGGAATGTGAAAAATTGGCTAAAGATGTTCTACTTCTAAAATATGACCTAGAAGCAACAAATAGCTATAAAGAAAAATTCAAAATAAACTCTTTAAATCTTGAGGAGTTGATTGAAAGTCAAAAAAGTTCAGATGACAAGAAGGGCTTGGGATTTGAAAAAGGAGAAAGTTCTAAATCAAATCAAGAAAACATTGAGATGAAGAAAAATAATTGCAACTAGTTCTGGAATCAATGAAGAAGACCTAGAAGACCTCTGTTCAGATAGCCAAATGCTCAAAGGTACCTATATTTCAATGGCCATTGTTTAATTATAAGGCTACTCAGTGTAGAAGTATAATGAATTAGAATGTTCCATCATTCTCTGGTCAATGTTTCAATGGCAAGAAAATTGGTCATAGATCAAATGAATGTAGAAGTCTGGTAAGGAATGGTTTTAACAATGCAAGGAATACTCAATTCTTCAATGGAAAGTGTTTTGCATGCAATAGATTTGGACATATGATACAGGAGCATCCAGAAGCATTTAGAACAATTGAGACAGTTGATAGTGAATTTGCAGAGTACTGAGAGAGCAACCTTGGAGAATACCACATTTTAATGCATTCACATATCAGAGGCTGCGGAGCTAGAATCAACATCTAGACATAGTCATCCACAACATATCCAAAATTCAGATCATTTGGGCTCGATTCCAGAAAGATATCTCTATCAAAAGATTACCTACTTTTACCTATTTTTACAAAGCAAAGCCAACAGTGTTTAGTGAAGTCTAATCATCTTGCAGAGCAAATCCATGACTTGTGTAGCCTAAAGTAACATTATTCAATGAAGTATAGGTCTTGGCCAACCTTCATGGAGATCCACATGAAGTTTTATGTACCAGCAGAGCAGTACCTTATGTTTAGGTCTGACCTATCTATGTCCACACGTTACCTGACTAGTCGTTACAATTAGGCCAACTTGTTAATGTTTAGAAAGCTTGCGGAGGATATAAATAAGAGATAAAGGATTGTTTTGAGATAGTGATCAATAACATGAAGATACAAAGCAAGATCTTAAGTTTTTTTGATCCGAATGAGTAGAAGAATAGAGTAGAAGACAGAGAAGGAAGCATAAGGAGTTGCAGAGTAGAGAATTGAGATGTAGAAGGAAGGAATCATGAAGGAATATTATTGTATGAACCTTTTGTAATCCCTAGGCTACGACCAAGCATATATAAAGCCCTTGAGGCATGTATAATTTGATTTGAAGTTATAATATATGAGGAATGAGCTTTAAAGGCTAGATTTTTCTCTGTTAGGGTTTTCCCAAGATACATCTTGTGTTATGCGTTCATGAATATCTTTTACCTTCTGTTGATTAGTTGTTAGCTTCCATTGCATATCCATTATGATCAAACTGTTAGTTTTTTAAGGTCGTAAGGTTGGATAGTCCCTCACTGGAACCTCCTACCTTGACTGCATCAAGTGGTATCAGAGGTGGTTGTGAATCTATTGGGGAGGAAAAAAAAAGTGTTGAAAGTGAGAAACCCTAAAGTATACAGAAATCATTGCAAAAGAAACATCAACGCAAGGAAGATTTAGGTAAGCTTTTCATATTAATTTGGTTAGATGGGGAAAGTTGGAAAGAGAATGAAGAAAGAAAATGAAACCCTAATACGTGAAAATGATATTCTAGAAGAAGAATTGTGTGAAATTAAAAGGTGCAATTCAGAGTTGTTGGAAAGGATGAAAGAACTAGGGGAAGACAAATATGATGCCCTTGAAGAAGAACTGAATGATGCAAGAAGGAGAAATGAAGAATTAGAAGCAGAGTTGAAGTTGTTTGAGGATGTTGAAAAGAGATTTGAAGAATTGGAAGAAGGTTTCAAGCTGTTTGGAAGAGGTATGTATTGTTGTCATTGTAATAGACATGGACATGAAAAGGAATTGTGTTGGGATCTACATCCTTGTAAGTTTTGTGGATTGAGGAATCATTCTGAGAAGATGTGTTGGAATAGATTGAAGAGAAGAAATCCTATGACATATTATATGCAGATGGATTATGGTTGGATTGATGTAGCAAAATGGAAACATGGCACTTATATGTTTAGAAGGTTGTATAGATGGAAGTATTCATGTGTTGGTGATGTAGAGCAAGGGTTTAATACCACTAAACAAACTCAATCCAACCACCTAGAAATTCTTGACTCCTCAAATCATGGGTCATCCTTCACAAACTGCTCCCTTTCCTAGTAGCCCTACAAACTTGATTTTTCTAGCATATCTTTTGGAGAAGGCTCTCAAACCCCAAAAAAATTACCTTTCAAGATACCCATTAAGGTGTTCTTCAACATATCAAGAATTAAGATAGGGTTGTTTTGAAGCACCTCAGCCCAAAATTGACTGTCTTCTATTTTCTAGGCCTAATTAGGCCACTTTTCCAAAGCAAGTCTATGAAATTCTTCACCCAAACCACCAAAACCTATTCCACTACTCTCCTTGGCTCACCAATGGATAGAATCAATAGTTTTTGGCCAATAAAAGGCATCCCACTTCACCTAACCATGAGACACTTGCTCTAGGCCTATTTTAGGCTTGTTTCATGAGGGTTTATTGAAACTATGACCACCAGACCCTACCACACCTTGCCACTGGCTCAAACACCTTGTGTTAGACCTACACATGCTCAATCCATCAATTGGAATGATCCTCCAACATTATTTTACCAAATTCTAACCTCTAACCATCACATTTGCTCAAAATGAAGGATCTGCCAACCTAGGGCATCACCATACATGCACCAAACCCACACCCCTACTCATGCCAACCATACCCAAAGAAAATCTACTCCTACATGTACCATTGCACCAATTTGCAGCACTTTTGATAGGGTGGAATGGCCTAAGCATCCATTTTTGACCCTCAAACCTTTAAAACAAGGGAAAAGAGAGAGAAAGGTCTAAGGTGAGGTATCAAAGACAAGAGAAAGCAAGGTGAAAGAGACTTGCTTGAGAAAAGAAAATGGATTTGTGGAAGAGAGTAATGAATGGAAGTTTGTAGAGTAAGGAGATAAAAAGCAAGAAGCAAGAGAGGAGGAAAGAGACAAGTGTGAAGAAGAGAAATGATGACAAGATAGAACTAGAAAGTCTTAAGCATGAGATGCAAAGGTTAGGTCAAGCTTTGGAAGAAATGGAGAAAATATTTTCTCTAGAGATGCAACATTGCGTAGTTGGCATTTACCAATCAAGAAGAAGGTTATGTGGCCTATCAAGAAGATTATTTTGAAGAGGAGAAGGAAAGTGGAGATAATAGAACCTTTGTTGATGGAGGAAGATAAAGAACAAACCAAGTAAGCTGATGTGATGATAGTTGATAGGGAAGAGTTCATCAAAGTAGAAAAAGAAAAGCACAAGGAGGTTGCAGCTATTTCAAACCTTGAAGGTACCAAGATTGCAGAGGTGAAGAATGATATGATTTTGGAGGGAAATGATATTGAGTTAGTGTCAAAGTCTGATTTGTTGAAGGTCAAAGATGAAGTGACTCTTGGGATTCAAGATTGCCTTAAGGAGTATGTTGATATGGTAATGTTTTCTTCTTTGTTTTCTGAAAAGGATAATGGACATTCTATTTCAATTAATTCAGAGGTTCCTAAACTTGAGAAAGCAGTAATTGTAGGGGTAGAGCATCATGTGGAAGAGGGGGAAAACAAAACTAAAAAGTTTAAGGATGCGTTGCAAAGGAAGATGGGAAAATTCAAGCATGCACCTAAAGTGAAGAAGAATGGAGGAGGTATATTTGAAGTAGGTTCAACAATGTTTTCAGATGAGGAAGGAATACACAAATTTCTTGTTGAGATTGCAAGGAGGGATAGACCCAAGTTCAAGATGAAGCAGCTACATGTTTAAGTTGACAAATGCAATCAAGGGATAGATGTGGAAGTTGAAGCTTTAGTTTTTTCTTTGTTCTTTTCACAAGTGATTGTGGTTGCAGGTTGTGGTGCAAGCTCTCATGTATTTGCAGGTCCTCACTCAAGGGACTTGAGTTCTTTTTCCATGGGGAGTATGGTGCAAGGCACCCAGGTGAATTCATGCCTACAAGAGGCCAAAGTTAGTATTTTGCTTTGTTTTATGATGTTTACATGTAATAAGGTCCAAGAATACTATTTCATATGTGTTAGAGTTAGTTTTGGGTCATTAGGTGTGAGTTGGTGTCTAGTTGCAAAATATTGTAAAGTTGCATAATGTTGCAAAAGCAACTTTTACACTCTTCTTGTCAAATGGGAATATGAACAGTTGGAAGTTGAAATGTGGCTTGTAACTATTGGGAATCCATTTGAAATGCCTTAAAAAGGCCTTTTATGGTTGTCACAAAGGGGGAGGAGGAGAAAAGGATGAGAAAACATTGTATATTTGAAGTTTTGAAAATAAAACCCTTGTTTTCTGTGCATTTTTCTGTAATAGTCCTATTCTTTCACATGGTAAAGACCTGTATGGAATTTTTATGACCTGCATGTGGTATGGCTGGAATACTATTTGAAGTACCTTCCAAATGCAATTGTTTTGGTAGATTTTTATGTTGATTTGTAAAAGTTATGCACATTTTGGTAAAACTACCTGAAACTTTGTTTTCTGCTATTCTTTTGCATAGTACGGATTTGTACGGATGTTTTAGAGTCTGAAACCAATTGGAAATGAAATATTATTGAATATATGTTCTATTTATTTTTATTACATCCAATTTCATTAAGATTTGAGGGAGTTATAATAATTTCTTTGCAGACTGGTCAAAACCTTAAGCTGATATTTTCATGTTTTAGGCCTAATTAGCAGAAGGAAAGTCCATTTTTGAAGGATTTTGTACAAAGTAACCTACCTTGATTCTAGGATATGTTTTATAAAGCCCAAATGGGTATCTTTTTACATTTGTGATATCATGTATGCACTGAAAGTTATGACAAAAAAAACCCAATTTACTGCTCCCATGTTCTAGGTTTTTTTAAGAGCAAGTTGTCAATCTTTGATGATTTCCGTACAAAAGAACTATGCCTAGTTTTGAGATATGTTTGTAAATGATGAAAAGGGTATCTGAAAGTGCCTTTACATTTTGAAATTCATGCCCTCCCTGAAAGTTATGGTGGGAAATTCTTGTTTGTTGTCCTACTAGGGAAGTTGAAGAGTTTGTGAGAAAACCCACCAAGATAGGGTTCAAAATTGAAAAGTTTGTTAAGTTGTGATTGTTTAGACAACCTCCCCCTACTCTATATTAGTTGGAGAGAAAAGAGGATATGAATCGGGATACAGAGGGAGAAATGATAGGAGTCATAATTCTTGTCATAGTGCAGGATACAGAAGAGATGAAAGAGGATCTGATAGGAAACCATCAAGAGGAACTTGTTTTCAAGTTTGGAGTAGAAAAGAATCAAGCACTGAATGTCATCAAGAACCTATTACCAGAAAACCTAATGAAGGAGAAGCAGTACATAATTTAGAGACAGTTTGTGCAGAGGAGGAAGAGCTTGCTAATACAGAGATAGTTTATGTAGAGGAAGAGGAACCTTTAGAGACATTAGATTTGATAGAGAAACCAGAAGAAGGAGAAGCATTGATCTTAAGGAGATTTATGTTATAGAATAAAGAAAGAAGTGCACGAGAAAGTCTGTATGAAATCTTCTGAGAAACAAAGTTGTGTGAACATGTGTGAAGCATAATAGAAAAGAGAAGTCCATGACAAGATATTCTACTGGAGGAGAAAGTTTGTGTACCGGAGTGAAGTAAACATGGATAAGGAAATAGAGAACAATATAGGAGTAGTGTATGCAGAAAGGAAACTATGTGATCTTGATGAGTGTAGAAAAAATTGTATCTGAAATCAGAAATTAGAAAGTGTTGCAGAGAAATTTAGAAAGTGTATTGATTGAGTTAAGGGAGTAACATGATTGTTCTGGAGAATGCAGGTATGCATTGATTGACTCTTAATTGATTGAAGAGGACATTGATCCTGAGGCAGCCTACAAGTGTTTGATAATAGACTACCAAACTCTAAGGCATTTGCAACATTGTAGCCAAACTACCGAACCTATACCATTGAAAATTGAAGGACTTGAGGAAACTTGCAGAGAAGACTTTCTCAGACTATCGATCATTAAGGTAGTGGAATGTTTGTAGGTAGAAGGCCAAACTTAGAAGAACTTGAGGTAGCTTTGTAGGGTGGACTTGAACAGACCGCTGACCTTGAGGTAGTTGTATGTACCTGAAAATAGACCACTGAACCTATTCAAAGAAACAACATTAATTTTGGTATGATACATACCAAAGTGAAGAGGCTCACTTTTCAAACAACCCTGAGAGTCTAATGCAGGAGCATCCAAAAGCATTCAGAACAATTGAGATAGTTGATAGTGAAGTTGCAGAGTACCAAGAGAGAGACCTTGGAGAATACCGCATTTTATTGCATTTGTATATCAGAGGCAGTGGAACTGGACTTAACATCTAGACATAGTTATCCACAACATATCCCAAATTTAGATCATTTGGGCTTGATTCTGGAAAGATATCACTATCAAAAGATTACCCACTTTCACCTATTTTTATAGAGCAGAGCTGACAATGTTTAGTAAAGTCTAATTGGCTTACGGAGCAAATCTGTGCCTTGTGGAGCCTAAAGGAACATTATTCAATGAAGTATAGGACATGGATGACCTTCATGGAGATCCACATGAAGTTTTATGTACCAGTGGAGCAATACCTTTGTTTAGGTCTGACCTATCCGTGTCCACACGTTACCTAACTAGTCGTTGCAATTAGGCTAACTTGTTAATGTTTAGAAAGCTTGCAGAGGATATAAATAAGAGATAAAGGATTGTTTCTAAATAGTGACTAATAGTATGAAGATATGAAGCAAGATCTTAAGTTGTTCTGATCTAAATGAGTAGCAGAACATAGTAGAAGGCAGAGGAGGAAGCGGAAGGAGTTGCAGAGCAGAGAATTGAGATGTAGAAGGAAGGAATCATCAAGGAATATTATTGTACGAACCTTTTGTAATCCCTAGGATGTGGCCAAGCATCTATTAAGCCCTTGAGGCATGTGTAATTTGATTTGAAGTTATAATATATGAGGAATGAGCTTTAAAGCCTGGTTTTTTCCTTGTTAGGGTTTTCTCAGGACACATCTTGTGTTATGTGTTCATGAATATCTTTTACCTTTCTATTGATTAGGTGTTAGCTTCCATTGCATATCCATTATGATCATTCTATTAGTTGTTTAAGGCTACAAGTTTGGGCAGTCCCTCAACAGACCCTCCTACCTTGATTGCATTAGCATATGGCTAACCAATGTAGAACAAGAATGAATCCAATCAACAGAAGGAATCAGGGATAGAGGAATGTGGTATGCTACAATTGTAATAAGTTTGAATATGTTACAAGATTCTGCAGATAAAAGAATGAGAAAAGAGACTATCCTACAGAGAAGAGGAAAACATAGAAGGAAGAAGATAAAGGTAAGGACAAGATTGATCTAGTGAAAATAAATAAGGAAATGAGCAAGGTCTATATCAAGAAAGATGTTAATGAGGTTAGGGATGGACCTGCACCAGCCTTTGGTGCAGATACTTCCTCCATTGAAATTCAAATCCCCTAGCAAGATAATCAGTGCTGGGATCTGACACAAAGATATAATGTGAAGCTTCATATGATAGAGCTTTTGAAAGTAAATCAAGAAGAAAAGAATCAAATGTGGAACATTGCATAGCAATCTTGATTAACTAAGCTTAACAGAGAAGTGTTTGATAGCTTTTTGAAAGATAGCATTTATGGCGATTAGGTCAAGACAAATAAATGGTTAAAAAGGAGTTCATTTGATGGACAATTCATTTTGCACTCAAGTTCTCAAGTGTCTAAGGCCAACTGAAGTGAAATTCCAAGCAACTACAGTGATTTCCAAAGTAATTTAAGGCAAGATCAAGTAAAACCCTAATTCAGAAAAAAGAGGTATTTTCTGATTGAGACCCTACTATGAATTTGTTTAAGTATTTATAGAAATGGCAACACCACAAGTGAGTGATATAACTAAGAAAGCCCGACCAAAATTCAAGAAACATCCATTCAAATTAATAGAGGTCGATCCAAATGGTGAATTTTCAGAGATACTGTTCCATGTGATGCATGGAGAAGGTTTTAGGGCATACATTCATGTTTCCCTAGAAGAGTTTGGTGATAGTAGGCTTTCCAAATTATATGTGAAGCACTTGAGCAGCCAAAATTTCAATTTGAAGGAGGAATATAAGGCGTTGAAAGTGACGAAATTGATCCAGTACATAGACTTTCCAACATTTGTTAAGGACGAATGGGTACGGTATGTTCTGAGTAGGATCCATGATAAATTCATGTGGCTAGAAAGACCATTCATGATTACAAAGGATGCGATAAGAACTGTGATTGGATTAAGCTCCACCGCTACAGTACCAGTGTTAAAATTTGTGAAGAATGAAACAATGATAGCATCCATCAGAGCTAAATTTGACAAAAGGGCATTGACAATCAATGATTTAGAAGACCATGCTGTAAGATTTACATCCATGGTGTTGGGCTACAAAATCTACTTCACAAACTGGGAGAATTCTATCTCCAGTACCACTATATATACAGCCTATGAGATGATTAAGGAAAATGCAGACTATGATCTTTGTGAATTACTCCAACAACTAATGGAGAATCCTAAGAAGACCAAAGAACAAAAATATCCATTCAAATTTGGTACTTTAATTCTGTCTATTCTTCTATTTTATGCAAGAGCTACCAATGATAAAGAGATTGATTTGGACAAGTGATAAACTGGTTGCAGTACAAATTAGAAATCATTTAAATGGCATAGGAAGTCATGATGCACAAATTACAGCACTGTGGGGCTATTTCCAGAACTTCCAAAGGGTAATGCAATCTAAGGAAAGAATCCCTAAGACAATTTTTGAAAAATATAAAGATGGCATTTGCTTTATTGTGAATAAAGATCAATGTATGATGGAGACAGTTGAGCCCATGACAGTGTGGATTATGCCAATGGGATATGAAGTTGCAACAATTGTGCTAGATGGATATGTAGTGCTCATGCTGAGTAACCCTAAGGACCCCTCTGAGAAATTATTTGGAACTTATGAGGAATTATCTGTAAAAGTTCATGTTGACTTAAGAATACCAAAGATTCAGAGGAAGGCAAGGAAAAGAGCAGAAGAATTTGCCCAGAGCAAGGGCTTTACAAAATCTCCGACGCTAGAGAAAAGGAACAAGAAGAAAGGGAAGCAAAAGAAAAGAAGGAAAGTGAACCGGTTAAGGCTCTGGATGAACCTAAGAAGAAACTAGAAAATCCCACTATGACAAAAAGGAGGACTAGAGGTTCTACCTCTACTGAGACTGCAACTGCTTCTACCGATCCCACACCTTTTGCAAGTGTGAAAACCCCTACAACAAGACACAAGAGAAAGAAAGCAAAATCCAAGAGGAAGCATGTCAGCACAGAGGTTGATGAGGGAGAAACTGAATCAGATAAAAAGATTAAGGAAATGAATATAAACACAACTAAAGCCTCCAGAGGTAAAAGAAGAAAGAAGGAGAAGAAAGCAGAGTCTAACTAAATATATGCCACAATAAATATTGAAGATGTTCTAAAGGCCATTATTGTTGATGGAAATCTCAAACCTATAGCACAACTATATGATGACTATCATGATGCAAATAAAGATATCTGTAGACACCCAAAATTGACCTAATTATCATTAGTATCAAAATATTGCATTATATATCATCTGTATTTGTCTAACACACTTGAGCAAATTATCTATTTATCAAAATCACCTATTTCTTCTATTAATTAAATAAATTCATATTTATTTAATTAATTCATTATCTATTTTCTTCTATTTTCTCTAATCTATAATTAAATAATCTTTAATTATTTAATTATCTCTATTTCTATCTATTTTAATTAAATAAATCTTATTTATTTAATTAAAGTCCCTTCATAATCCCACTTTCCAATTAATTAAATAAATTTTATTTATTTAATTAATTTCTCTTATTATTTATCTTTATCTTTCATCACAAACTGACATGTGTGCATCTTTTATTTGAAACATGTGTGGTACTACATCTTTCATTTAATATCTTTCACATGTAGTACTTTTTTATGTACACAATCACATATGAGCCTTATTCTTCCCTCCACTTATCATCTACACATTCACCTATGATTATCAATTCATCCTAACCATTCACATAGCCACCAAATCTCCACTGTTGATTAATTTTGGTTGAGGTCTATATAAACACCCTCTCATTCCATACTACATCTATGCATCATTTTCATATAGCATCTACATTATCATCCAGAGCATATTGAGCATTTTAGCATCCATTTAGCATATTATCACTATCATCCATCCATCATGGCAGCTTTGATCTCCATAATTGTTCATTGTTGAGAAGCAATCCACATCACAAACAAGGAATCATACAATCTAGGTGATTTTGTTCTTAAATTGCATGCTTTTGATTTCACTTGGATTCAATTCATTGATGGTGGTAGGATTAGGTTTTCATTTGCATGCTTCATCTTATTGACCTAATTTTTATCTATCACATTTTGGTACGCCTGGTGGGACCCATGTCCTTGATTAACTTTGTTGTTTGAAATTGTTTTTGTCAAGTTTAGATTTTTTAGAGTGCTTACAACAAATTTCAGTCACTTCTGAGAGAAAAATAGTCACCTTCAGCATCTCTTCGCTTCTAAACAGAAACTAGTTGCTTTCAACTTTTCTGCATCAATTTTGAGCCAACAGTGGTTGTATATGGCAGAATCTGAATCACTTTTAAGACAAAATCAGTCGCTTTTTGTTGTTTTAGTCGCTTTCGGCAAGTTGGGGTTTTCTATTAACATTTGGTTTTTGCAGGGTGTTTTTGCTAAATTTTCATTGATCAATTAAGGGTTTTATCTCTGTTTTGTAGGATCCTGATCATCATACTATCATTTTCCAGTCAATTTGATTAGGGTTTTCATTTTAATTGGTCTAACATCCTTGATTTTGCAAGATCTCATCAATTTTCCATTCTAGGGTTTCCAATTGATCTATCTATGGTTGCAGGGTGTTTATCTGGTCATATTTCATCCACTGGATTTGTCATTCTAGGGTTTGCAATCTTATTAGCCATTTTTTTTCATAACCCTAACCCTAGTTTTGTAGAAAAGGGGATTTTTCATTCATCCAGCAAATTCAAGTCGCTTTTGAGCAGTAACAGTTCGCATCTAATTTTTATGCATCACTTCTAAGCTATCACAGTTCACTTTTGGTAGAATTCTGATCACTTTTGATTAACAGTTGATGACCTCTGGTAACTGTGTGTCTCTTTTAGTTCTGTCATTCACAGTTGGGTTTTCTTGGTTACAAATCATTTGTTTGTGCAGCATCTTGTCGTTTGTCCAAGTAAAGGAGGTTGTGAAACTACTAATATATCTATTGCAACTTCGATCAGTCCAAGACATTTCATTTTTATCACTAATCTAGGAACATTTGGGGTTGGTGCTTAAAAGGAATCATTGTTTGCTCTGTGCTTGTTTTATCTTTTTTTATTACTTGTTGTGCATGTGTGTAACCCAAATTTAATGACAAAAGTATCCTCTCCCCTTTCCTATCAAATGGATTTTGGGTGCATGAGAACTTGTTATTATCTTTAGAGGGCTTGCCTTCCCAGTGTGAGAAGGGGTACGACCCAAGCGGTAATGAGCTAAAGCCAAGCTCTTCCAAGACACTATATAAGAAAAGTGCTTGTGTCAAAAGCCACAAACAACAGGTGCTGTTGTGTTACACCGACAAATGTTTCCCCCAAAACCCCTTAGAGCATAACCTCTTTGGGCTGGGAAGCCTCCATTAATGGAGCGAATCACTACACGTGTAGCCACCCAAATGGATGCCCTTACTAGCAACCTTGTGTAGTAGCTAAAATCCCTCTATTTGTTGACACAAAAGGTAGAGAGTTTGAAGCCGCCCCGATTATCGTGGTTCTTAGTAGAGATATCAGGGACAATCCTAAGGTTTGCGAGCCTTGGGAAACCTAGAACTTGGTATGTGTGAGAAGTGAGTACCGTGGAGGGGAGCCAGTGCTACCAAGATCTTGAAGCTATCCAGTTTGAATAGGCATGGCAAGGGGACTCAACAAATACAATCCTTTCCTAGCCTAGGTTGTACAAGCTTGTGATTGTTGTGAGTGTGAGTGACTGAAATCATTGTTTTCTTGTCAAAAACTCATCAAAACACACCCTTTGTCAGACACAGATTGCCTCTGAACTGTAACTGCTCTCTTTTGGAAAAACTAGATCACTTTTAAATAACAGTTGCTTGCTTCTAGAAAAAATCACATCACTTTTAAACAGGAGTAGCTCACTTTTGAACTGAAACTGATCACCTCTGGTAAACCTACTCGCTTCTGGTCAACACTGTAGTCTTTCACCTTAAAAAATCTAGATGACTTTTGAGCTATTACTGATTTCTTTTGACATTTTTTGAGTCACTTTTGATCTATTATCTGCCACTTCTAGTCAAACATCAGCAATCCTCATCAACTCAGCCCAATCAGTTACATTTTCAGATTTCTTAGCTCTGTCATCAGCTTCCAGACATTCCTCTAACCATCCACAGTCACCTAAACATCATCTCCTATCTTGAACATACCAAACCATTAGACTTTTTGAGCTTTCCATCCTTTTAAAAGCTCAAACCAACAACCAATCATCAAAACAATCAACCCAGCAATAGCAAACACCATCCCTTTGGCTTTACTTAGCCCTAGCAACATCAGCAAACAACATCATCAATTAGCTTTTCCCTTGAGTTTGTGAGCTATTCTCTAGGGGAGTTTATCCAAACAAATAACTAAAAGCAACCAACCAACAACCAAATAGCAAACCAACAACCCATTAGCATACCAAGCAACCAACAAACTAGAAAAACAAACCATCAACAAGTAATCAACAAACTAGCAACTTTTGGGTCTTAACCTTGACAAACTAGTCCAATTTTCAACATCAACCATCATGCCTCAAACTAGGAGCCAATATAGATCTGAAATGGAAGCAAAATTGTGAGCTAAAATGGAAGCCAAAATGCAACAATCTCGATCAACTCCCCTCAAAGATGAAACTCAATTCAAAACCGGTATGCCTTCTCACATATTTGTACCCGAAGGATACACCGCTGGACCATCATCTTCACAACAAGTGCCACCTCAACCATTTACAACGACCTATGAAGAGAAATCCTAAGATGATTTATCTAAATTTCAAGACACACACGTATGGGACCAAGTTGAGAAGCTTATTTTATTTGATCCCAATCCCTCTTTCTTGCAACTAGCCCATATGGGAGCTAAGTTACCAAGCAACTTTGACATATCCTCCATTCATAAAAAAGATCCAAACACTTCCGCTGTTGTTTCAAAGGGACCATCCACTATAGTCACACCATTTCATGACATGTTCATGTAATCTCATCCACCTTCCAATCCATCTCCTTCATTGCCTATTGCTACACCATCAAGCCCACCATGTTCGGAGTACACTTTAGAACTTTTGGTAACTCCAACCGAGGTACTTCCTCACCTTTCACAAAATTTGAGCTTTCCACATTTCCATGTTTCACAACATACCCCCGCTCCTACCATGACCGTATCCATGCCTCAAGTATCCCAAACTCCTCAAGTATCACAAGCTGTCCATGTTTCCCAAGTGCAAACTCCACAAGTTTCACAAGATATCCCAATACCACAAACTCCACAAGTTTCACAAGCTATCCAAACACCACAAGCCATACAAGTCTTGTAGCCATTACAAGTTTCTACTCCTATTGCATCAAATGTGGAAACCACACCCCAAACTAATGTTCCTACCACTTCTAATATGGTCTCCATGATTTCCACAAATGCATCCAACACACCATATAACCCCAATGTTAGTCTCATTGAAATGAGTGACTAACCGATTGTATCACAAGCCAATCCTAGCACCACTACCTCTTATGTTGATCAACTTACATCACTCACTCCACCTCCATATAATCCTTCACAAAAGGTCAATCCGTCTTATGCAACCTAAGAATTAGCCATTGTCACCCAACACATGACATATACCAATCCATCTCAAGGTACTCATGTTGTCCAAAACATAAACCCAAATGTTCATCCTTCTTCATCCACCAATCCTTCCATTGCTTACCATAATGCAAATCCAACCTATAATTCACTACCATTGACCAACATCAATCCATCGTCTAGTTCCCATGTGATACAAAATCTTGGAGTCAATCCATCACACTATACCCAACCACCACTTGTGTCTCAAGGACAACAATCATCAAACACATATGTTTCGCATACCAATCCTTTGGCATATAATGTGAGCACTCAACCTCAACAAACGGTCATAGCCTCATACATTTCACAATAGCCACAATATACACCATATTACATCCCACCTCCAAACCATCAACCCTCTTTGCAACAACAACAACTATCTCAAGCAGATATTGAACAAATGGTTAACAAGGTAGTAGGACAAAACAAGAAGACATTTTCTTGGGAGATATATGCCCTTATTGATTTGACAAGTCACTTCACATGACACCTTTTCCGCCACATTTTGAAATCCCACAATTTGACAAATACAAGGGGAAAGGTAATCTAGATGACCATCTTAGAGCATTCTATGTTGTATGTCTCGATGTTGCTTGGGATGACACATATCTCTTGATATTATTCCACCAAATCTTAGTAGGACAAGCTCTTGAATGGTTCTCTCACTTACCTCTAGGAATCAAGACTTTTGAGGAATTAGCACACAAATTTTGATCCCATTTCACTTTCAACATTGAACATGAGGTGAATATGAATGATCTTGTCAATAATAAACAATGCAATGGTGAAGCCTTCTCATCATTTACCCAATGATGGCATAACATGGCTAGCAAATTATCATGGCAAATACCCGAGAAACAACAAATTGACATCTTTGTCCAAAATCTTCATCCTGAGCTCTCATTCCAATTACAATTGCAAAGTGCTAACACCTTTGAAGAACTCATCTCCAAAGGAACCACCATTGAGTGAGCTTTAATTGCTAAGGGCACCATCAAGATTTCAAAGACAACAAGGACACTCCTCAATCCTCAAATGACAAAACCTGCTTTTGGAACAAAAACAAAAATGTCATTAATGATGGTATTGTGGATGCAAAGAACATACAAACAATGGAAGCTCCCATTAACATTCAAGCCACATCTACAGCTAATCCACCTTTTCAAAAAAATTGACCAAGAGCAAATCCAACACCTCGACAACAATTTACTCCTTTAGGGGAACCCATGGAAGTAATCTTTCACAAACTTCTCCAAGCATGGATATCACATTACCTGAAGCTCCACCCAACGCATAACTTGTTTTCAAAGCTCCTTGGTACAAAGAGAATGAATATTGTGAATACCATAGAGTCAAAGGACATAAAACAAATGGTTACATGAGCTTAAAACATGTCATTAAAGATTGCATCGGTCAAGATCTAGATAAAATCACACCACCAACATCACAACTGGCACATCAACCAACTTTGAACTATGATCTAGATGCTTTCAAAAATCCTCTTCCACTTCATGATAAGACAAGTAACCCTCATACTAGGAATGCTATCCATTACAACTATGCATCATCTATGATTGGCTGCATTGACCATGCTCACATTTCTACCATCACTATCCAAGGTAAAGCACCCGATTGTGTTGTAACTACTAGAAGAGGCCATGTTACCATTCAAGGAGGACCTATCAACCCTCCTTGATTACCTTCTAGTTATAATATCCTTGATCACCTTGGTAAAACTCCCGCACACATCTCCATCCTAGAGCTGCTTCGCATATCCCCTGCTCATAAAGCTATCCTTGAAAAAGCACTGCAAGAGTCTTCGGTGCCTAATGATATCCATACCACACAATTTCAATCTATGATGGCCAACATTGCAGCCCCTTACTATCTCACGTTCTCTAATAAAGATCTTTGACCATCCATTAACCCATCACATAACAAATCCCTCCACATAGAAGTATTTGTAAACCAATGCCATATCAAACGAATACTAGTGGATGGTGGAGCTGGTCTCAATATATGCTCTCTAAAGCTAATAAAACAATTGTGATATTCTAAGAAGAACATTGACACTTCTAAGGTCATTACTATCAAAGCATATGATGATGCTAAGAGAGATGCTGAAGGAGTCATCCATTTGCCTATCCAAGTTGGTCCTATCACTACTGATGTCCGCTATCAAATTCTTGATATTGAGCTTCCCTATAACATCATCCTTGGCCATCCATGGCTCCATGCCCTTAAAGTTCTTCCCTCCACATACCATCAATGTCTCAACTTTCCATCTAACGGTGTTGAAGTTACTACCCATGCCGATCCCAATCTGTTTGAGTTTTGTCATGCCTTTCAAGCCAAATATCAAAGTCCTAATCGTATTCCCATCAGCATCGAAGCTTATCCATCTTCATTCTATGTTGATCCATCAACTTTACTTAAGCCATCATCTAGCAAGGCCACTCCAAATATTCATATCAAGTACACTGAACAAGGTCCAGGTGAATACACACTCAAAGAATCTTCATCCACATCTATTACTGATATACAAGATGGACCTTCTTCGGTCGGAGAGACTTCTAATTCAGATACCATCGACGACTCCTCCCTTCATATAACTGACTTTTTTCAGGAAACCTCCATCTTTATGATTTCTACCACCCCTTCTTCTCCATCTAGTGATGAACTCAAGCCTAGTTCCCAAAATACCCCTAGTCCCATTGTCAATCGCATGCTCCCACAAGCTAAAGATGTTGGTAATTACTCCATGCATCCTAAGCCTACCAGTTCCTATCAAAAATTAGATCACGTTTCCAAAACATATGTTGCTAGACCACCTCCATGAAACTCTAAAGGTCAAAAGCATGTGACCATACACCTTCCACCATCCGATTTACCTCCATTACTTCCAACTCCTAAACTCCCACCATCCACGTTATCTCCACTTCTTCCACCTACAATATCCTATAAACCCCAAAATCATGTGACCATACACCTTCCACCATCCAATTTACCTCCACTCCTTTCAACTCTAAATATCCCTCCATCTTCCTTACCTCTGTCACTTCCAACACCTAATTATCCCCCTATCCATAAGTACCCTTACAATCCCAATCATGACCAACAAACACACACATTGTCTAAACATACAGCTTCTCCTCATTCCACCAATCTAGCTTCCATCCAATCAATGGGATTCAAAAGTAAAAATTTGGATGCCTCTACCACTAAGACCAAAACCCCTATTAAGAATCCTCAAGATTCTCATGCCCTAGAGCATCAATTCAAAGAATCACAACCAAGTACATCTAAAAAGCTATTTGAGCCCATAACTCTACAAGAAGAGCCCATGGCCAAAATGGTTTGGGTTCCTAAGAAAACAAGCAAGCAAGCTGAATGAGGCATCCTTATCTACCTCTCAAAAATCCCAACCATCCCCTTCCATCCAAACAACCCATTCCATCTAAAAATCCCACAAGCAAAGAAAAAATAATAAAAAATACTAAGTCTATGTGGGTTCCTAAATCACTCCATCACCCATCTCCTAAGCAAACATCCCCATTGCTTCCTACACCACCTTCCCATCAAAAGCTTAAATGTTTATCATGGTGTGTGCAATTGTTGGTCATGGTTATTTTCCATTCCAAAATATTTCTACATACCTCCCTCTCCCCAACCTTCATCCATTATCCTACATATCTCTCCCATTACTTTCCTATGGTCCATGCTTTTGCATAAGCCTTCCATCCATCCTTGTGTGAACCTTACATAATCCACACCATAAACCACTATTCACCTAATCCATCTGTCTTCCATGTAATCTATTTACCAACATCTATGAGCATAATAACATGGTCCATGAGACTACATCTATCTCCAATGGAACTACCAACATCCATTGAACTAGACACTTGAGTCCCTCCTATTCATTACCATGGTGAAAACCTGGGAAACTGGTGCCATCTATAATTGTCATGCTATTCCAAAAAGTAAAAAGAAAAAAAAAACATCCAATAGTGAAAACCACTTTGTCGCGCTTTGGATGACAAAAAAGATAGTACAAGATAAATAATTCATCCTCTGGTAAAAACCTAGTAAATAGGTGCCTTGGATAAGTACCATAGTGAAAACCTGGCAAATAGGTGCTATGTGCAGAGACCAGCCTCCATCATTTATCTAGTTGTTTGATCACAACTTTCCACAACATCATCCACTATCTTGACTCCATAATCCACATCATAATCCACTATCGTTCCTATCTAAACATCGCAATCCATTATCCCTTATCCATCCATAATAAAATCCTTTTTGCCCTTACCTCTACCATGCTAGTTGTCTTAGTTCAGACTTTGTTGGGGTTAGGATATCATTTGGTACCTTAGCATATTATCTACATAAACACACCCATCGCAACATCTTCCTAAAAATTTCCATCCCACACTAGGGGCACTTGTCGAGCCTTATTTGGAAGTGGATATCTAAAATTCTAGCTCATATCATCTCAAACATCTAAACATAGACAAACCCAAAAAAATCAAAACATGGGCAAAATTCAAAAAAATCAAAAACATAGCAAAATCTAAAAAAATCAAAACATCACAAAAATCCAAGAAATAAAGTTGATCCTTTGTCATCAACCACTAACACAATAAACAAGAACTACATCTCATCTTTATCATTCAAAGCCTTGATCCCATGGATATAGGGTATGTCGGCAATCTGAGATGCGAAGGAAGCACTCTAATTCAGGCATAGATGATAGACCTCTCTCATCATCCATCTTTCATCTTTATTCTAATCATCCTCCAATCATTCATCTCCCTTTCTTCTATATTTCATCACTTACATCATCAATAAGCCTAGAACTACATATTCATCATGTCTCATCACCATCGTAATGTGCTTTGATCCCGTGGATACAGGGTATGTAGGCAGTCTGGAATATGAAGGAAGTATCCAGTATGAAAGGATAGATGATCCACCCCACCTTCATCTTCTTTCATCTTCCATCTTCTTCTCTTTGACCAGCTCAAGCAAGAAGTAGACTATGCACATCAAAAAAAGCTCAAGCACTTTAATAAATCAGGGATAAGCTGAAAGCTATTTGTCTGTATACCTTAAGCCAACATTTGCTATAGCATTTTATCAACATCTTTAGCCTTTAATAGGATACAACTCTCCTTTCAACATGGTGCCAGCTTAAATCCATCTAAGAACACTTAAATTTGGCAAGAGAACATGATGGCAGTATCTTTTATTTTATCTATTTGATTTATCTTTTGTCCCTTTCTATGTCTAATCAAGACTGCCTTGATCTATCATATCTTGGTATGTTACGATGAAGTATAGAATGGGGCATGGTCATATTACTTTCGTATGCTGTGTCTGTGGGATGATCTTAATCTCTTCCTATGCGTATTGGTATCTTGTATGTGTTGGGATTAGCATCTTGCATATCAATATCTTTTGCATCTGAGAAGCTAAATAGTCTCTTATGCATTGAGACTATTCTATGCTAAGACTATTTCCATACATATAACCACCAAGGTGTCATTATGTGTAGTGGAAATAAGTTCAAACCTTTCCTTGTAGCATCAGAATCCATCCCAGAACACTAGTTTCTATTCATATCTTGTGTATGTTGGTTTAACATTTTCCCTCATATGTTTAGACAAGATTGTAGTACGCTAGTTATGCATTGGATACCTCAACACCTTGGTCCTTTATACCCTAGTGCGTAACATCCATATGCTATAACAAACATAAGGATTGCATTTCTTTACTTTTGAGCAATTACATTAAAAGTTGTCATATCATCTATCCATTCCATCATAATCCTCTATAGTCCTCAACAAGATCAATCATTTTTCTTCATCTTCATTCCTCATTTCTCTTTCTTCATTTCCCTCATCTTCATCTTGCAAACCAAGTGTGTTAGGCATACATAGGTACATATTATCATCATTTATCATCTATATATATTGCATTATCATAACATCATCATCATGCATTACCATTATGAATACCATTAGCATAATACATTTACATTATTACCATTTGCGTATTCTTATCATTTGCATAAACATCCATATAGACCATGAAAATACAAAAATGCATAACATCATACCATCAGTGCATCCAACATCATTACCACATCACATAGATAACCAAAATCATCATCATATATTTCATCAAATAAGTCAATATACAACTGTCTACATCTACAAAATGGGCTATCCATGAGCCATCAAAACTGTATGTACAGTCAGCTCATAGGCCTCATCATGATACAATAACATATAACAACAAGGAAGCCCTAGTGACTATTGGAAGCTTCCTCACCCTATCCATCACTACTGGGTCTTGCACCTGGTCTACCATCTCTAGGAGGCCCCATCATTGAAGATATAGACCATGATCCTTCTATCCTCCATGAACCTAAAGCCCCTGATATGCTCCTATAACTCAGTTGCTTATGCTCCATAGGCACTGCTCCATAATACAAGCCTCTATAATACTTAGCCTCACCTTGTGCTCTCCTTAGCTCTCCCTGTGTCAACTGAGTAGCTAGATACATGGTGACTCCATATGTCCCCAATGCAACTACTACTCTATCCCTCTCAATTGTCATAGCCTACACTTGCTGCATACCTGCATCCCTCTCAGCTCTCATCACCTGGATTTGCTACAAGGCTGTATCTCTCTCTACTGTGACTACCTACACCTGCTAAACCACTACACCTCTCTCTCTAATCACCCTTGCAAGAGTACCATCATCCTTCCCATCACCTCCCTACACTCTAACCTGCAGCTGTGCCTGGTAAGCCTAAGCCTGTGCTCTAGCATGTCGCAATCCCAAGACCACCTGGTGTCTATCTACCTCCACCCTTCTCAGTTTGAACTAAGCTCACTTCCTCCATCTCCTCTCCTCTCTAATCCTCTGCCTAAGCTATTGAATCCCAACATCATCACCTCCTGGCACCTATGCCTATGGTTATGCAAGAGCATGTGGCTAAGCATGAACCTATCCTTGAACCGCTGGAACAACTAGTATTGCTGCCTGTACTGGTGGAGCTCCTCGTCACCTCCTCCTAACTGGCCTCTCCATCCCAATATCCCCTATCTCTGTAGGCCTTATCAACCAAGTCAGCCTAGTTGTAGCCTAGTATGCATCATAATCTAGTAAAGTCCCAGTATCTATAGGACAATGTCCCCACTACCATACAAATGGTTGTAGTCCCTGTCTCTCCACCAAAGCCATATCAACCACAATCTCTGGCCCCCAAACAAACACCGCATACCGAGTCCTCCCAAAAATGGCATCACCTACTGGTACTACCTGTGGTACTCTGAACTACCTCAACACCCTCTCAAGTAAATAGCGCTCTATAATATATATGCTGCAACCAAAAATGTATCTTACCTACCTAGCATAGACAACATCTCTATCCTCCTCCTCCCATATCTCACAAACTAGCCATGGCTTCCATATAAACATATTAACCTCATATAGAGTCCACCTCTAGTAAACTATACCTCTGCACTGTCGATAGGTAAGAGCTCCCCTATACATCCTTGCATACAGCTCTCCTGCTACTCGTGCCACCCATCCATCTGACCTCATCACTGGAATGTTCTCATATGCCCATACATGTAGAACTATGACTCCCACAGACATGCTAGCTCCAAACATATATGCGCAATCATGCAAATAATGATATAGCTACCCCAGTACACACTCAACCCATGCATATCTGGTCCTGTAGGAGAGCATTCCCTCCATCACTGTCCCCCATCTAACTAGAAATCCTTTGGCCCATTTATCTCCAACTAGCCATCTAATAATAGCTGCCACCACTCATTATAGTCTATCACAAAGCTCCTCCATCCTAGCCATCAGAATCTCTAAGCCCTCAGCTCAAATGTCTGGAGTCCCAAACAATCACTTGAATGCTGCTAGACCCAAGTCAAGATCATAATCTACCCTATCTCCATCAATTGGGATGTGCAAAATCTGAAATACATCCTCTAATGTAATCGTCACCTCTCTCGTTGGCAACAAGAATGAACTGTGCTCGCTCCTCCACCGCTCAACCATTGCTATCATAAGTCCTCGATGTGCCTGTACTAGTTCTAATCTCGACACATGCTCTAAACCAATGATATCTAAGAACAGCTGTTCCTTTGCATCCAACACCCTGACCAATCGCAAATCCCTAGGGTGTGGCTCTCACGACAATAATGGTGGTAGTACATCCTGCATCATTCTGTTCACCGTATCAGTCTCTTATGCTAAACATTGACTTTTGACTACTAAAACTACCTATCTTTACTAAAAGCGACCCAATTTTCTACATGCACTAGCCTTTTGATCATAAGCAATCCATTTTACTTCAAGCAAACAATTTTTTCTCACAGGTGACTTATCTACTATAAGCGAGCTACTGTCGCTGAAAATTGAGCTACATTACTATACACGATCACTTCTTACCTAAAAGCGACCTCATTTTACCATATGCTCATTTCACCTACCTGTTTGCCCTAGTCGACTAAGAACAACCTAGTTTTTCCCTAAGCGGTCAGTTCGAGCCTCTAAGTGACCTACATTACTATAAGTGATCATTTTTCATCTATAAGCGACCTAAATTTCCTATCCTAAAACTGCTCGCTTTTGGTGATGTGTGTGCATTTATTACACTTTTAACATAAAAATCACACATTTAGCAAATGTTTTCGGTACATACTGATATGCCTACTCCTATTGGTCGCCCATGTGTCCTCACTCACTTGGCATGATGATCACTGCATGGAATCAGCATCCTGATAGCTCTCTGACACTCTAAGCACTATACCACTCTAGAGCTCTAGATTTCTACAAGCAATAAGCACAAATGAGCCTATTTGCCCTTGAGAGACTTATTTATACCCCCTTTCCAAACCCTAATTCTTCTATACCAAAGCCTATTTTCTTCTAAACCATCCCAATTTATCTTACCAAAGCCTATTTTCTTCGTGTCAACCTTGTTTCTATCCTTTCATCTTATCACAAGCCAACCCAGTCCTTCCAGGTTAGCCCGACTTACCTCTCGAGGGGGCATCATCCACCAGTTACACTAAGGCATAACCTTGTTTATCGAGCAAATCATTGTATCTTCTTTGACACAACATTCTAATGAATATTGTATCAAAGAGGGGCAAAATGTAGACACCCAAAATTGACCTAATTATCATTAGTATCAAAATATCGCATTATCTATCATCTGCATTTGTCTAACACACTTGAGCAATTTATCTATTTATCAAAATCACCTATTTCTTCTATTAATTAAATAAATTCATATTTATTTAATTAATTCATTATCTATTTTATTCTATTTTCTCTAATCTATAATTAAATAATCTTTAATCATTTAATTATCCCTATTTCTATCTATTTTAATTAAATAAATCTTATTTATTTAATTAAAGTCCCTTCATAACCCTACTTTCCAATTAATAAAATAAATTTTATTTATTTAATTAATTTCTCTTATCATTTATCTTTATCTTTCATCACAAGATGACATGTGTGCATCTTTTATTTGAAACATGTGTGGTACTACATCTTTCATTTAATATCTTTCACATGTAGTACTCTTCTATGTACACGATCATATATGAGCCTTATTCTTCCCTCCACTTGTCATCTACACATTCACCCATGATTATCAATTCATCCTAACCATTCACATAGCCACCAAATCTCCACCATTGATTGATTTTGGTTGAGGTCTATATAAACACCCTCTCATTCCATACTACATCTATCCATCATTTTCATATAGCGTCTACATTATCATCCTGAGCATATTGAACATTTTAGCATCCATTTAGCATATTATCACTATCATCCATCCATCATACCAGCTTCGATCTCCATAATTGTTCATTATTTAGAAGCAATCCACATCACAAACAAGGAATCATATAATCTAGGTGATTTTGTTCTTGAATTGCATGCTTTTGATTTCACTTGGATTCGATTCTTTGATGGTGGTAGGATTAGGTTTTTATTTGCATGCTTGATCTTATTGCCCTGATTTTTACCTATCACAATATCATAGAAGTTGGTGTCATTAGATATCTGGAGATTTATAATAGAGCCCTCATTGGGGTAGTCTCTGACCTTCCTAGTAGCCTGGCAAGCATAATGAATGCTAAGAAGGAGGAAGCAATGACTAAGGATTGGGATATAAGAGAAGGCTCATTGCTAAAATTTTGTCCAAATATGACTCCCGAGGAAAGAGAATAAGTTTTCAAGTTACTTGGAGACAAAATTGAGATAAAAAGAAGAGTCCACACTCTAATGGCAGGGAGCACTAAGGAAGTGAAAAATATAGAGCTAACATTTTTTGACATCCTAAAGGATCTAAACATCCCAATTGTTTCTGATAAAAAGGACATAAATGTTGATACTGACACTTTTGTTCTTGAAGATGGTATGGATTAAGACTTGGAGAAAACTGATGCAAATCATTCGGTAAGCCCTAGTAAAATGAAAGAAATGAATGAACAAGAGGTAGACAAAAGCCCCAAGAAAACTAAGAAAGAAGGACAATCATCTCTATCTAATTAGGAAAATAAGGAAAAAGTGACAAGTAGATCAAAGTTGATCAAGCCGAGGAGAGCCCTGCTCCAGAACAAAATCAAGAAGAAGAAGTGTCTGAAAAAATGACGAGACACTAATGCTGCCTCAGATGATTCTGTCAAGGAATTTGTGGAGAGACAACAAGATTTGGATGAGTCTGAACTCCTACAAGGACCAATTAATTTGGCCTCAATGTCTCCTATGTAGAAATTCAAACTAGTATCAATTGTTCAAGCAAAGGCATAGGAAGAGATGCTAAAGTCGCATATGCAGGATAGTGAACTCATTGGTGAAGCATTCAGGATCCTAGAGAAGTTGATGCCCACATACCAAAAGGCCATATCATTGCTACCAATGGATCAACTCAAAGGCCTAATCAAATCTATAAGTTCACATTTTGAATCTTTTCAAAAATCTGCAAAAACAAAGGTTAGAAAAGAGTTTGATGAGATGAGACTAGCTAAGTTGAAAAACATGTTAGTGAATGATAACGTTCTATTAGAAAATGGAATAAAAGGTGTACAAAGTGCTAATAAAGAGGCTTGTGATTTGTACAAATTTTGTTTATCATGGCTGAAAGCCACAAAGGAGTTAGAAGAAAAGATCAAGGATCTAAAACTGTAGCTGACAAATATCTCTAAGTCATTTGATCTGGCAGTTGAGTCAGTAAGCAGCAATGAAATATAGGTTATCAATATTCATAATGACTTAAGTAATCTAATGAATAAGAGGGATCAAATGAAAAATATAATGTGTCAATTGAGAGGACTAATAAGTCCTAAGCTAGACTCAATGTCAAATCTTGTAGCAGAAGCACTGAATGTAAGTACATTAATTGACACACGTTCTAATGTACAAAAGATAGAGAAATTAGTCTTCCTAATAAATGGCTATATTCAAATTTTGGAAAATTCAAACAAGAGTTGGGATGAACGGTTAGTTCAAATAAAGACAATTTTCAATGACATCCTACAACCCTCATCAAATTAAGTTGAAGATTGTATTTGTACATATGCGGCAGAGTATGACAATTTTTGTAGTTTTTGCTATCTTAACACAATTTTGACTCTTGTACATACACCTTTTCCAAGCTAGAACAACTTAAGTCTAATTTTTTTTTTTTGTTAAAAGAAAATGAACCTCCTAGCCAAGTAATCAGAAGAACTCCTATGCTAAACTATACCCCTAGGCCAGCATCACCAGTTGAAGTAATTATGCCTATAGCACAGCGTGGGATTGATATTGCTCCTTTTGCAGGCAGTATGGCTAGAAGATTGTGGAGAAGACAGAGAAAGATTTTTCTAGAAAAAGTCATTCAACAAGCTCATGCTAAAATAAGTGAGATTGAAGAAGAAGAAAATATTAATCTTGTTGAAGAAATGGAAAAATCTCCTGAACTGGATAGATACATTAACTAGTATAATTCTTCTACGGGAATTTAGTTAGCAAAAGAAGTGTCTCCACAAGAGGAAGAATTGTTTTGTCAAGAGAAACCATTTAGTCCACTACAGATAGAAGAACCAGCATAAAGCTCGGTTCTTATTCAAAACACAGCTCCCTTTTTAGAAGGAGGTAGTAGTAGCACTTTCAGCACTTTCAGAACAGCCCAGACTATCTATACTACCACATGTCCTGGATTAATACTCAATATTCATCCTCCAGGCATTAAAATATATCCTTTGGCATTTCTATGGGATACAAGAGATGATATAAATCTAGCAAGATATAATTGTTTTCCAAAAGATCTTTGGATAAAAGGAACTACAGAAATAGAATTTGGCAAAGGTAAATTTGAATCACAGATGATCTGTAGAATTCCTATTCAATTAGGAAAAGATTTCTTTGATGAACTAACATTTGTTCATTATGAAGTGAATGGTTATGATGACGTCATTGGTAGCCAAACAATGCAAGGATGGGAACCCATTATTATGGATTCCATGTTTATTACTCTACTTGGTACTTTCCAAATGCCACGTCTCCATCAGAATGTTGCCTTCACTGAACAGATTGAAATCCAGAAAAAGAAGAAAAGGGAAAACACTGTCTGGTTAACACAACAGATGGAAGCAGTAGCTACAGACTTGGAACAGCTTAAAGTAGCATATGCACAGTCTGTAATGACTAAAGACCTGAAGAAACAGACAAGAACACTGACTTGTTCTTTGCCTTTGAAAAGAGACTCTTCAGGTAATGAAATTGTTCCTAAGGCAAAGGCTAATTATTTTTTGATGAGTATGCAAGAAGTGAAGCTTTGCCATAAAGAAATTAAGGATTTAATTTCTTTAGACATTATTAGACATTCCAGTTCTCCATTTAGTTGTCATGCTATGTATGTTCCTAAATTTGATGAAAATGGAGTCGAATTGAATGAAAAAAGGCTTGTGGTCAATTATAAGCCTTTAAATGAATGTCTAGTTGACAATCAACATCCTCTTCCTAGTAAAGACCAAATATTGCAAGCTATTCAGGGCAGCCATATTTATTCTAAGTTTGATCTTACAAAAGGGTTTTGGCAGATAAAAATGAATCTGGAAGACATTTACAAAATAGCCTTCTCAGTACCACAAGCTCTGTTTGAATGGAATGTCTTGCCATTCGGCATAAAAACTGCACCCTCTATTTTTCAGCAAGCTATGGATAAAAATATTTTATCAATTTGCTAAATTTATCCAGCCATATATTGATGATATCCTTGTATTTAGTCAGGATATGAAGAAACACTTGGAACATTTACATGTCTTTTTGCAACTTTGTCAACAACATGGATTAGCCCTTAATCCTTCTAAATCTCACTTTGCTCAGTGTGAGATTATTTTCATTGGCATCAAGCTTCTCCTGGGGGGGAATGGAAGCACAACCCCATATTCTTACCAAAATCCAGAATCACCAGGTAACTTCAGTCAAAGAACTTCAACATTTTCTGGGTCTTGTCAATTATATTGTTGGATTCTATAGTAAGCTAGTAGAAGACAGGCTCGAGTTAAATGCACTTCTGGGAAAGAATCCACCACAGTGGTCTGATAAACATGATGCCTTGATCAAAATACTTAAGAAGAAATGTTCTAAACTTCCTCCATTAAGACTTCCAAGTAAGGGTTTCAAAATTGTTGAAACTGATGCTAGTGATTATGCATGGGCCAGAGTTCTTAAGGAAATAATGTCCAATGGAAAAGAAGAAATTGTCAGATATATCTCTGGAAGCTTTAAAAATAGTGAAATCAATTATCATAGTACAAATAAAGAAATTCTTGCAGTTATTAATACCCTGAAGGCTTTTCAAATGTTTATAGCTGATAAGAAATTCCTTATTAAAAGTGATCTGCACAACTTGAAAGGGTTCTTCAAGAAAGAATCAAAGGATAAAGTGGTCAGAGGCAGACTCCTACGATGTGCTCAGTTTCTTAACACATTTGATTTTGACATTGCTCATCTTCCTGGTTCTTCTAATATCTTTGCAAATTTTCTTTCCAGAGAAGGACATAAAGCTCCCAAAATGGAACATGATGTTCTTGTTGAATCACCACCTTTTAAAGCCAAAGGACATGTCAATACTATTAAAGTTCATGAGCATCAATGGTATGAACCAAGTTGCATGGAATGGAGCACAAATCCTTTTGCTATGAGGGATCACCACAATTTTTATATGGCTAATGATTTTCTTCATGACAAGTTAAGATGTCTTGTGGCTGCTCAACAACTGACTCAAGGTGGTTTATGGACTAATCATCCATTCTTTGAAATGTTTGCCCTTGCAGAAGATATTGATCCTGAAATCAAAAGCGTCCTACAAAATTGGTGTGAAGACAATAGGCAAATGCCTATCAAGTTCTGTAACCCGATCATCATTCGTCCAGATCGGTGGTTAGATCATGAAGGTAGAAAGAATCTCATTTGAGATCTTTTCCAAGCACCTAATTTAGTGGTTTCAGTAATGGACTTCAATGGAACATCCTCTTATTCTGGCTGTCTCTTTAAATTAACCTTTGGATCTTTTACAGAAAACTTAATTATTCGGCACTTGGTTCAAACATATGGACCTACAGGTTTTGGTTCTATTTATCAATACTGGAATGTTTCCAGTAAATTAAATCATCTATATACCACTAAGATGCCATTATGGATTCACACAAAAACCTACTGAATTGATCAAGCAAATGCTACTTCCATTAATCATGGAATGTTTGGAGCACACAAACTCAAAGTGCTCAGTATTATGTGGAAAGAAGAACCAAAGGTTCCTATATTACCTGTAGATCCCAACCAACCCTCCAGTTCTCAAAGTCATTGGGGTTTTCTTCCTAACTATACTCCACATCCAGTATGGGAACAATGTGATCACTATAGGTACTTTGAAGAACGCGTTGGAGAGCACCCACCAGCTGAAGTAGGACCATCACAAAGAAAGACATTCAAAGGAAAAGACAATCACACTTTGAAATGCTCACATTCCCCAGAACGATTCTGTGACAAATGTGAGCATTGTGCTCCCAATTATTCTCATCCAGCAAATCTGTATTGTGAAGGATGTCTTGATCATGCGAGAAAGATACCAAGTGACATGAACACAAGCACTAGCTAGTGGACCAGGCATGTTGGCCACTGAAGTCATCTATCTCTTCATGGCAAAAGATAGACGTGGCCCACACCATGGTAAAAGGCAAAAGTACATGTGCCTAACCATGTACACAGGTTATCCTTCCTATGACCAAAAAGATGCCTTGTAATAATTGTCCTGTTGGTCACCTTTATTCTTGCTCACAGATTAATTGGTCCCACCTGAGAAATCTTATCCTTGCTCAGGTAATCCTTCAGATAAGGGTTTGTACGTGTCTGCTTTGTATTGATGGACTTGAAAACCAGACTTATGGGAAAGGTTAAAGATCTACCTCTCGCAAGATCTATAAATGCACGAGAGGCCGTCTCATTCCTCATTCAAGTCTTGGCAAGCGAGTCATCAAGCAAAGTTTAGAGCTTAGAGTATTAAAAGTTTTGCAAAGTTTTCAGTCTAAGTTTTAGGAAAGCCAAAAGGTGAGAGAAGTATGCTCTTTCTGCTTCAAGCAGAAATCAAAAAATCAGAAGCCTAACAACTTAGAATATAAAATATAGTTTGTTTGAAGATGCTCTTACAACGCGCAATGTATATGAGAAGTTGATCATAATAATGAAAATGTTTTCCACTGTGGATGTTCTTTCCATACTGTATTTGTTCCAATTCTGTTCATTCTGTTCTCATTTGTAGCTATGTCAAAAGTTGGTATCAAAGTCGAGTTATAGTAAAACTTTATGTTATAATCTTAGTCTGCTTTCACTGAATACAATCTTTACGTGACTATATTAGTTTTATCTTAGAAGTAAATTCCATTAGTTGATGTATCGCTCTCTGTATTGCTCTCTATATTTCTCATACCATCACTCTGTGTCGTAAGTCCTTGTTATAAGTCCCGTTGCTAAGCCGTGGTTGGCGTTTAGGGCGATTAAGGTGGTTATCTGGTATATTGAGCATAGATTTGAGCACAGATTAGAGCACATACACTATGGATCGAGTTTCTACATCTGGAGCTGAGATAGCACCTGAAGATCACACTAAGGATCGTAGTGCTGAGGTTAGTTTCACAAATTTCTTTCCAGACTCTGAGCACACATTTTCTTTACCTACAGTAAATAGTAATGTTATAGATGATTTGTCTACTAGTGGTAAATTTGTTAATGAGGAATTCAAAGTCCCTGCGATAAAACCCTTTGAGATTTACAAAGATATCCTAGATAGTCTTGTTTCTATGATAAGTCAATCTAAGGGTTTAAAAAATTTCTTTGGATATACTTCCTGGCAAAAATGTCATGTAGCCTCTTTACAACATGTAGTAACAAGAGGATCTGAAGGAAATTTAAATTTGTTCAATGATAAAAATGTCCAAAAGTTTCGAGATCAGGCTAATGCTAGTCCCAAGAACCCTCAGTTCATGCATCTATCTTATGTTAGAATAGGCATAACATGTCATTATAGGAAGGGTCTTCCTATAATTGTTATGATGATGTTTAAAGATGCTTGGTTCTTTAAACTGTCTCATGCTCTTTTAGGATGTGCTTGTGATTCAATGTCGGAAGGATCACTCTATCTTGATTGTTTATAAGATTTCCCTGTAAGCTTGAAAGATGGTAATCTAGATAAAGTTCTGAATTATGAGTTCAAAACAATGAATTTATTCATGAAAGATAAGTCTATAGATCATTCCCTTGTCTTTTTAGTTCATTATCATCTGTACAATAAAGTTCTTCCTTTAATGATGAATCCTAGACGAGCCTAGGGAATTGAAGGTCTTTCCACCATCTGGAAATCTACCTCAGAGCACACCCAGTTAGTAGCTCCTAAAATAGTCAAACATAAAGACATTAAGTTACCAGAAGAATGGGCTATTTCTCTATGGGATAAGGACTATAAGCCTCCTAAACAGAAACCTCCTCAGTTACGTGGCATAACTCTTGAGGAAATAGATGACCAAGCGGTTATTCGCTTCTCCTCTAGGCATACTCCGTCCACGAGAAAGTAACAAATGTTTAACTATAATAACCCTTCACCATCTATGTATTCTAGATCACAGAGTGTTCATCTTCAGCCTTCAAAAGGTTTTGAAGATCTGTTCAAAATTCCCTCTATTAAAAAACCTGTACAAGGTACTCCTGGTGCTAGTCTTCTCAGGCACTTGTGTCAAATCCATGTCCCCATGACTAGTATTTAGCTCTGGATAATGGATTCTTTCAATGTGAAAAATGTTCATTTATTTTCCATCCACCCTCTGGAAAAGTTAATATGTTGTCTAGAAAACCTGCTATAATTCCAGAACAAGAAATTAAAGAAAATTATGAAAAGGCTATTTCTACGCCTTCTGGATCTTGTACTGTGCCTGAAACTATTCCTCCTTTTAAGGATTTTATACTCAAATATCTATCTGGTCATTATCAAGATGACTTCTAGCCTCTACATGTTACCCCTGTAGGAGAAGTCCAAGGATCTAGTCAGAGTAAACTTTTGAATTGGACCAACCTATGTATTAGAAAAACTCTCCTGTATATCCATGATAGAAAAACTCAGGAAGAAATTTGAGCTCTTCAGCAAGAGAAACAGTTGTTATCTCTTCAAGCCAATATGCATGCAGTCGTAGCTTCTCTTGAATGACTAGAAAAGGATCTCTTATAGCAAATGAAAGACGAGATTCTTGAGCTGCAAGCCGCTTACCTCCAATTCAAAACACATGCTAAAGCATGGTGGGTTGCTCAACAACGAGCAGCAGAAACACATAGAGAAAAGCTGCAACAAGTTAGAGCAGAAAATAAAATGGATAATGAAATCTGAAGTTCGCAGTTGGCAAACTGCAGGATTCAGTTAAAGCACACTGAGGACAAGGTAGAACTTGTCAGACAAGAAATTCAACAAGTAAATGATAACACTGTATTAGTAAAAGTTTCTATTGTTCAGGAATCTTCTGAAATCAAAACATCAGTAACAACTGTCCAAATACAGTCTCAGCAAAGAAAAATGTTGAATTTCCCATCTAGTGCCCAAGGATATTTATAGGCTCAACATGAAGGCCCTAAGCTATTGGTTCATCCAAAGTAGCCTATAATAGAAAAAATCTTTGATCCCTCAATTGGAATACTCAGAGACACAACTAAGGAAGAAAGAGCATCTAGTAAATTCTAGATGGCCCGTGGTAATGGAACTAATCCAAATGGTTCCAATCCAGTTGACCCATTCAAAAATATCCAGTCTTATAAACTAGATACTCCTCCCCTGGTTAATTTTGACAGCTTTGAGGAAGTAGAAAATATGAGGGGAATCGATGGCATGTGCGCCTGGATCACCAACTACGTGTCTACTAATGCAGGAGCTGATGAAGCTCAGGTGATTAAGCAAGCCCTCAATTCCATGACTGGAGTTGCAAGAAATGTATGGGATAGTCTCAAGAATTCTTATAGAGAAAACCTGATTAATAGAGGCACAGATCAAGTGTGTGCACAATTGACCTACAATAAGTTCATCAGAGGTAAGTGTAAAGATTTAAAATATTTTAAAGAATATTGTGAAGACCAATATAAGAACCTTTATCTCTCTAGACATGAACAAAATCAAGATTTCATGTTTACTACCTTCTTGAAGAGTTTTGGGCTAGATATAGGAGAATTTTATCATAAGAAAATTCTTGAGAACATGGTCAATGAAGGTTTAGAATTAAAAGAACTGACTTTTCCTCAATTAGTTCAATTCCTGGTCGAAATCAATGAAGAAATATGTCAAGCAGCACAAAAAAGGAAAGAGATAAAGAAAGTAAAGCCTCTAATCTCTTCTTATGTTTGCTATCAGCTTGTACCTTCTTCCCAGTACGACAAATGTAAAGAATGTCAATCTTCTTCCAAAAAGAAATATTTTGATAAAGACAAATATTATAAAAAGAAGAAGAAGAAACAGTATAGTAAATATCCTAAAAAGAAGGGATATTTCAAAAAGAAGGATAAGAAAAGCTCTGGGAAAAAATGGGAACCTACTTGTTACATCTGTAAAGGCAGGCACTATACAAACAAGTGTCCAAATAGAAACAAGAAGAAAAATAAGGGAATGGTTCGCCAAGCCAGAGAAGCTAGACTTGACAATGATGAATATGAATTCATCAATGAGTATCCCTCAGATTCTGATGATGTCATTCTTTCTGATTTATCAAAAATAGAATCTGATGAGGTTAAATATGTGTCTGCCCTTGAGCAGGCAAATGTCAATTTTGTAATAGGTCATCCAAAGGAATCATAATCAGATTCAACTAACTCTGAGAATTCATTTTTTTGTATGATGCTTCGAAGAAATACTAGAGAAGAACTAGAAAAGACAATTGATGAAATTGTCCAAATTGAAAGCAAGATTCATGAAATGAATATGGGACCAGAGACATGGAGAAAGCTGACTAGCAAGCTAGAACAACTTAAGTCTAAAAAACATTTTTTGTTAAAAGAAAATGAACCTCCTAGCCCAGTAATCGGAAGAACTCCTGTGCTAAACTATACCCCTAGGCCAACATCACCAGTTGAAGTAACTATGCCTATAGCATAGCATGGGATTGATATTGCTCCTTCTATAGGCAGTATGGCTAGAAGATTGTGGAGAAGACAGAGAAATATTTTACTAGAAAAAGTCATTCAACAAGCTCATGCTGAAATAAATGGGCAAACACCTAAGGGGGAGAAGAAAAATAGAGTGCATATAGTAAGGGGGAGTAGACAAGCATTTTTCACTAAGTGTTGCCATCAATGCCAAAGGGGGAGATTGTTGGTAACATAGTCAAGAGACACTGCTGATAGAATGTTATCATTGATGGCAACAAGGTTTGGTAAAGGTCTGGAAGACTAACTTAGTCAAAATGGCTAAGTATGGGCAAGCTACAGAGTATCAGAAATTGGGTCAGTATGCCTCCGCAGCTGAAGATCACTATATGCAGTTCAGGTATTTTGTTCATAAATATTTGATGATCACATTTTCTAGAATTCAAGCTTTGACTTCATCTAGAAGTCATATGGTGAATTGTCTAAGTTCAGATGAACATAGTTAAGCTTGAAATAGTGTAAAGCACCTTAGTATGTTAGTTTGCATTCCTCCACTATTAAGTATTTTGATTTGCGGTTCTAAGGCAATATAGACACATGTCATATGCATCTAAATTCAGATTTGTAGCGCTTGAAGTCCATCAAATTATATTTGACAAGTTCTCCAGTATCAGCTTCTAGTCTGACAGTATTTCTCTGTGATAGAACAATAGTTCTGATATCCGCATTTCTCTATGAAAGAATAGTATGCTCCATGGTTCTGAAGGTATGCTAAGAAGTCCACAATGCATATTGTCTATGATTTTTAGAGTCTCATATGGTCTGCAGTGGGAGTTATGATGTGTCAGATGGATTGGTCAAGTGTCTTCTTAAGGGACAATCTGACATACATGTTAGACCTATATGAATACTATTGTATGTTTGTTTGGGTCTAGATTGTTGTTTGTACACAAGATCAAGCCGACAAGGTATAACACATGTATACACATTTCATGTCTGGATTGCCGACCTGATTATGAGATGAATCTTGTTGCATATATATATATACACTCAATGGATTTTGGTATTGGAGATGTGAAAGTGAGTGAATAGAATGTGAATTCGATAAATGTGTGACCTAAGGTAGTTCTATAATTAGCAAAAGGATAGTAAAGGCATAAGAACAGAAGCATATGTGAAGCAGAGTAAAAAAGTAGGGCAGACAGTATGAGGTCATTTGAATCTGTATATTGAGCAAATTGGTACTGTACCACAACATTTTGTAGATGCACATGTAGTAGTCCTTTCTTGGCAATGAGCCACTTCTTTCTATATTCTCTTCTCTTCTATCAATGAGCCCTAAGGTAGTGAGCCTTCATGTAATTTGGTATTGCTATCATAATATATTGTGAGCTAACACTCAGCGTGGTTTTTCCCGTTTTGGGTTTTCCACATAAAATCTTTGTGTCTATGTGTTATGAATTTGTGGTTTCTCTTCTTGTGTTTACTTTGCTTTCATGTTATTGAATTTGGTAAATGGATTAATGAATGTGTGAATGAAAAGTTTCTCAGATTACTAATTCACCTCCCTTGCATGTCTGGCTTGCCAACCTAATTATGAGATAAATCTTGTTGTGGATATATATATATATATACTCAATGGATTTTGGTGTTGGAGATAGGAAAGTGAGCGAATAGAATGCAAATTCGATAAATGTGCGACCTAAGGCAATTTTGTAATTAGCAAAAGGATAGTAAAGGCATAAGGACAGAAGCATATGTGAAGTAGAGTAGAAAACTAGGGCAGATGGTATGAAGTCATTTGAATTTGTATACTGAGAAAATTGGTACTGCACCACAACATTTTGTAGATGCACCTATTGCAGTCCTTTCCTGGCAGTGAGCCACTTCTCTCTATATTCTCTTCTCTTCTATTTGTGAGTGAGCCTATTGCATTGAGCACTTCTTTGGATAGTGAATCCTTGGGCAGTGAACCCTAAGGTAGTGAGCCTTCATGTAATTTGATATTGCTATCATAATATATTGTGAGATAACACGTACCCTAGTTTTTTCGTTTTTGGGTTTTCCATGTAAAATTGTGGTGTCTATGTGTTATGAATTTGTGGCTTCTCTTCTTGTGTTTACTTTACTTTCATGTTATTGAATTTGGTAAATGGATTAATGAATGTGTGAATGAAAAGTTTTTCAAAATACTAATTCACCCCCATCTCAGTATTCTTTGTATTCAACAGTCTCATGGAACGCAATGGTTGTAGGATATTCAGAAAATGGATGTGTTAAAATTTTTTCAAAACCTATAGGCAAATACACTTGGCAGGTGTAAAGACAAGATTTACCATGTTAACAACATCCTCACCTTTATGTTGAAAAATTATACGGGAAGATGATGAACTTGAAGTTTAGTCACTAAATATAGCTTATAAAGCTCCAATTGTCTTAGCTCCAAAATTAGAGGATAGTAGATTCACTCCAACATAAAAAAATATTGTTCATTTTATGATGTGATTATTTCATGGTTTTTATCATTTGTAGCTAGATGATAGGTTTTTTCATCAGAGTAACTTCTACAGTTTGTTCAATTTTTCAGGCCATCTTACACTATAATAATCCTTTCGGTGTTTAGTTATTGTTCTTTGTTGGCATGTTGATTACATGTATGAGTGCCCAATCCCATGAGATGTGTGACATGGAGTCATAGGTGGGCTTGCAGGCTATAGAATTCTTAGTATGCAGGAGAGTTATGTTGACTCTACAAGTGTGCAAAGAAGTTGTGTAGCACTGGCTGGTGGTCTCATGAAGTCAGATGTGATAAAGTTCTATGAAAGGGAAGGAAATAGCATGCCAAATGAGTGTTGAGGAGAAATAAAGCTCAAGGAACCAATCCTATCCTATTGTGTAATGTACTCTCACAAATTCTTCATTTTCTAAATATACATTGGCAAGAAGAAGGCATTGGCTTCTACTCTACAATCGGAAGAGCTAAGTTTTAGGAGCTTAATATGGATCTTTTCAAGATGTACATGGAGATTGTTGAGGAAGATTTAACGGATGTTGAGATAAAAAAAAATATTCATAAACTCAAATACCAAAGGTACAACATTTGTTATGACTTCTCCTCAATAGAAAGGAACTATGTAAGAGCATCAAACCTTGATAAAAGTATAGTTTATAATGTTGCAATTCAAGTTGCATTTTAAAGAAGAAGAGGACATAGTATCTACCTCAACAAAAATTATAACTCAAAAGTTACAAATTTCTAGTTGCCTTTTGTAAAAGTGACTCATGTCACTTATTGTATTTGGAAGTTAGAAAATAGGCTTTTTTTCTAGAGAAGCTAAGTGAAATCTAACCAAAATAAAGCCTATTTTTAAATTTGTATTACAAAAGGGTAGTTATGAAGTAGTTATCAGGTGGTCACAAGGTAGTTACTAGGAAGAAGCCTATAAAAATGTAAACGGACTGTTTTTGGGGGGATAGACTTGGAGGGGGACTTATGGAGAAGATTTTTAGAGATCTTTGGTCTAGCACTTTGTACATGAAAGATTTTGAAATTGTATAATTTCACAAAGATAATAAAGAGTGCATTTCATTCGTGTGTTCCAATGGTACTTCTAAGTTATTGTTACGAATTTCTCCTATGTTAGATTGGTAATACTTTTGTGTCACTGTGTAAATCATAGGTCATTCATTGAAACATTTTAACTATGTAATTGGTGTAAAGAAATGCAATCTTATCTTGATATCTTGATTCCAATGTTGTTGATGTAACCCATCTCATAGTGTGTGGGATTAGTACATCATTCTTTCATCATTGTTATAGTATCATATATATTGTTGTCCAATTCATCATATAGGTTTAGGAATGTAGTTTCTAGCTCTTATGGTGAAACCCCCTTTAACCTATTAATAAGTTTATGAAATCTCAGTTGGTATTCATATGTCTACTACTAGTATTTTTATAATTTCATGTTCCTTTAGTTTTCCTTTTTCTCCTTTTTGTACTTTTAGGTTAAAAGTACACAAAAACTACAAATACCCACATCATACGAGGGAGCTTCCCCTCTCAAACATAGAGGAAAGCTGTTAATCCAGTAACAACTTCTCCAACTGTTGGGACATTTGTCACTACCTGTTCAATTAGTCACTTTGAAATTTGCAGTGAAAAATCTATTTACTAACAAATATTTAAGCTTTCTTGCATCATTATCTCATTTTGGGTTATGTGGAATTGATTTTATCAACTTGTAAATTCCTAACAAGTGGTATCAAAGCAAGGTTCATGGTTATGGGGAGGTGTGAGCTCCATCGTTTTGTATAACCCTTGTGTAAATTTGGTGTAAAGTTGATTCTGTGGAAATGTAGGAAAGATGGGATGTTACAGGAGTTTGTACAGGTTGTTTTGTAGATTTGGGGTTTTGGGTGTTGCAGATTTGTTGTGTTTATTGTAGATTTGGGTGTTGAAAAATCTTGGAAAAAATGGGTTTCTTAGATGTACTGAATAGGAGGGTTTTGAGGAAGTTTTATAGATTAGCCCTTGGGACAAAACAAACCTCACCATTAGATCTAGGAGGCCTAAGAGGCAAAGAAAAACATATAATTTGCCCTATTTTGGCCACCAAGGCTTGGAGAGGAAAAAATACTTCTTGGTACAATCATACGACCTGGTACATCATCTACAAATATAATCTTTTTAAGAAAATCAAAAAAATAATATTACTCCTTTGCAATAGAAATGTTTATTATAGTTTGTTTTTAAAACTTTATTTTTGAAAAACTATATAAAAATTTCTAGAATTGAAATAAATTAAAAAAATATTCGCAGGGGGGCCCACAAACCCCCTGTACCCTATGATAGGCGGAATAGGGTACCACTGACATTAGATCCAATCACCCCCTACCAGCCCCTGTTGGCCAACAGTCAGTGGGACTCAGCTGGTAGGGCCTTTGGCCCCCCTGTCCCGACCACCAAACCAGCAGCCCGACCAAAAAATCAGGACGACAAGCCCAAAGGGCGGTAAAAAATTAGAGTTTAAGACTTTTAAAAGGATTTCAAAAACAACAAATTCCAGTTAAGAGTAATTTCAGGTTCATTTGAAGACCTTAAGGTTTGAAAATTAAAACCAAATTAAAAACCTTTTGGAATTTGCCAACTCCATTGCCACGTTGTTACACCCCAAACTTTGAACTATATTAGTGACTTTCATTTTTGAATAGTTATTAGTATAATGCTTTTATGTTCATTGGAAAGCTATGATTATTAATATAATTAGAAATTGAAAATAGATAGATAAATCTGTTTTAAATTATTTGTGTAGAAAGTACAAAATTTTTAATAAGGATCAAGGTTTTTCTTATTATTGTGGTTATAAACTAACTACTTTGTTTTCAAATGAGGTGGATGGAGGAAAACTAATTTCTATCCTCACAAAAAGAGGGAGAGTATCACCAGAGAGAGAGAAGGGGATTTTGTGGAATGAATGGGATAGTATGCCTTAAGATTCACACACACACACACACACATTAGAATAATATTAATTTTCTTGATGGTTGAATACTAATCTTGTGTTTGGAAATGATGATATACTCTGATCAATCTTGTGACTGATTTAACCAGGCATTTGTTCTTTACTAAATTGGTGAATGGATAGTAACTTATGTTCACATGGTTGATATTTTTTTATTATTTATTTCCTGTATTGTTTAAGATTTAGATAATATTCTTTGTTAGAATGAATCGGTCATCTATTTTCTTTGGAAATCATGATTACATCTTACATTGTTTGGTAGTCACACACACACACACACACACACATTTACATATAATTGTGTGTATACATGTATATGCATTTATATAAATATTCGTATGCATATACTTGCACTTATAAAAAGGTTTAAATTTAAAATCCATGAGCTCAAAGTTGATGCAGGGGCATCGGGTTAATCTTTTCCTATTTTCTGATTTCATATTGTTTATGACCTAGTGGGTAAAGGTAGCTCCTGTTGCCATGAGGAAGGGAGATTCATAGTTCGTTATGACTGCCTTCAGCAGAAGAAAATGAATAGTTAGAGGTTAAGGTATAGTTAAAAGAATCAATTACGAGGCAAAGAACAAACATGGGAATGATTTCCAGAGGCATCGTATGGGAGATGGAGATGATTGGTGAAGTTGAATAGACAAGTGAATGAATTGTTTGATAAAATGTAGTTTTAAATGTCTATGTAGAAGGTGAAGAACCGAGAAGGAGACATAAGAAAATTACCATAGTTCACTTATGGCTGATGGATGGAATGGTCGTCACAGCTTTTGCTTTATTTCACAAATAAGAAAATTGGAGGGTGCGGCCTAAGAAAAAATAAAGAGTTTGAAACATTATAAAATTTGAGGGGAAATTGGATCGATTGGTCTTCTACCGGATATTGTCAAATTTGCTGCTGAAGGAGGAATCTAGTGTTGGGTACGTGGCTTGTTGAAGCCCAATGTAACGACATAATATTTCAATTGTAATGACTGCATCTCCACATTTGTAACTGTTGTCTTTATAAGTGCCATTTCTTGGCATACTTGTGCTATTCTTGGGGGGAATCTTTTTTTTTAGTGGAGTGGTCAGTGTTGAAGGTGCTAAAGAGAGTAGAAAGGAATAGAGGGAGGAGGCAAAGAAAGAAATAGAGGTTGGTAGGAGGTCGACGAGGGAGGAGACCAATGAAATGGCCAAGGAATCGATATAGAAAGAGGAGAGGTTGATGAAATACAGGGGGGAATGGTCTGTGTATGAAAGAAGATCGAGAACCAAGTGTAGAGACAACTAGGGAGTAGAGGAAGGACCGATAGAGAAGAATGGTGAGGAGGAATAGAAGAAGACTGATATAGATGACAAGCAAGCCAATAGTCTACAGGAAAAGATAATGATCATTGGAGGTATCTAAATTGTGTATGAGCATTATGCCTAGAAGGCCGATTCTTGTGTGAGTCGAGCATATTGTAATAAGTGGTTTAATCTTGGAAATAAATTGTTGTGTTTCTATTCTTATTCATTGTATGAGACCATGCAGAATTTGTTCTTTAATATGTATGTTCCTATCACTGGTTTGACAGTAAATTTGAAGGTATGAAGTTTATGAAGGTTGAGTTTGGGTATGGGTCCTTAGACCAATTATAGTATTTGAAGTGTTTTGTTCCCCCTGCTCCTGTATCGTGGATAGTTTCTGGCTGTTGTTTTCCAGAAGGTCTACCATTAATAGGCAACCTAGAGATTCTATGCCATCAATTGGTATCAGTGCCCCAAATGATCTAGGCGGTAAGAGTTTTCTATAGGTTGTGGTAGTTTGATGTTCATAGGAATCCTAGGGTGTTATGTGTGTTTGGAGATTAACAGGTTGTTGAAGGAACCTAAACTCCCAAAAGATCTGGGTAGCGGGTACTATGTGTGTTCTTGATTTTAATGGGTATTATTGTATGAGTGTTGTAGTCTAATGTATGTTGCAAATTGACAGAGGAAGAGAGTAGAAGTGGGTTTAAAAAGACAGGGCTGAGTAAAGGGAAGAGTAGCCTGGAGTAAGTGTTAGAAGATAGAAAGATACAAGAAGTTTGCATGGGTAGAGCATTGAAGGAGAGGCAATTTGTGCTACAATTTGCAGTGACGTGTGTTGTTGTGTGAACCGATCACTGAAGAAGAGGCAGTTTGCACTTGCAGTTTGAGAAGAGTTTGTGGATTACAGTGGTGAGAGGATGGGTATTAGTGTAAGGAGACCCATCATAATCCCATTTTGGGATAGATATTGGGATGAAGTAGAAAGTAGAAAATTTTGAGAGGAATTGGAGAAGATTGAAAGTAGATTGGATATGTTGGAAAAGAGTTATTTTCCTGCTAATGTTGTGGTTACTGGAAGTGGACAAGAAGAGAAGAAGAAAGTTCTCAGGGTAGAGGACTTGCATAAAGACAGTAAGAAAAGGAGAAAAGAGAAAGTGCAACAAAGAGAACTTGAAGAATAAGAGAAGATAGTGTCTGTGGAAGAGGCACTTGAAGAGACATCTTGGTCTCTTGATTCATTTGCTACTAATTTGTTTGAAAGTGTGAATGCAGGTATGAAGAAGACTAAGAATAGGCCTTTGGAGGCAAAAAGAGAAAGGGCAAGAAGAGAGCCCACAGATAAGGAAAGAGATAAGGAATGGAAAGAAGTAATCCAGGCAACAACACTTATGGGAAAAGGTAAAGATATGAGAGACTTCATTGGAGGGGTCAAGGCTGAGACCTCGACATCAATGAGAGAAGAGGTACCCATAGATGGTGGTGAAGATGAGAAAAGTTAGATACAAGTTGTAGCAGAAGGTGTGCAAGGATCATTTATAGTAGGTCCTTGACAAAAGGTATATTGCAAAGTATTTAAATATAAAGATAAGAAGGATAATGATATTTTCTGGAATGATAGGAAAGATATAGGGGATGTTCTGGAATTCCATGATGTATTCAAAAGTTTTGTAGGAGAGAGAAAAGAAACCCAAGGAAGGGTAAAGTTGGTAAGCAAGGAAATCAAGGATGAGAGAATACCCGAACAAGGTATGGCAAGGGCATATGAAGGTATAAATGTTCATTGTGAGCATGCATATGGAAATACTAATTTGAAAATGCAAGTAAATAGGGAGACGAGTAATCTAGGGAATACAAACATTGTTAAGGATCATGGATATATGATACCGATTTGGAAAAGGAAGTCAGTTGTTTAGAGACAACATGCAAAGTGTAAGCATGAAGATGTGTGTAAGGGAGTTTATGACAACAAACAATCCCAAGGAATGAAGGACATGAAAGAGTTCAAGAGGAACCACAATCATAAGACGAGGGATCAAGAAAAGACGTAGAATGGATATCTTTTTAGGAAAGAAGAAGTCCATGAAATAGAAAGGCTGAGTGCAGATATAAACAAGCATCTGCCTGAGGTTAGAGAAAACAAAGTATGGATTGTTAAGTGTGTGATAGAAGGGAATAATAATGGTGGTGACAAAAGACTGCAAGATGATGTAAGATGTGAAAACAAGGTCAAGTTTAGTGACCATGAGATCATGATTGATTTAGAGAGGATGTTGCAGTAGAGTAGTTCAAGACTAGAAGAGACAAATAAGAAAGGAGAAGAAACATTGCCCCACCTTGAAGATTACAAGGAAATAGAGTTTGAAGGAAAGGAAAAGAAGATTGAAGATCCCGCATGTGAGTTGAAAGGTAAGCAAGTTATGTTAGATGATTGCCTTATTAATGCTTTTGAGTCCTTGAAATAAATTGTTGAACAAGAAAGAGATGAGAAAATGAATGCTATTGATAACTTGTATGAACATGAGATGGAGTTGTGGGGGTTTGTAAATGAGGACATAAGAAGGAAAATATACTATAAGAAAGAGAAGCAGATAAAAAAAGTTAGCATGAACAAATATGATGATAGAGTGAATCCAAAGAAGAAGATGGCCAAGGACAATAAAGAGCAAGAGTGGGAAATAAAAGAAGGGTTAAAGAATGAAGAAAGGAAAACAGACAATGAAGTTGAGTTGCATCAATTACAGAGGTTGAAACCTTACAAACTAAAAACATAAAGGGGACATTAGTTAAAGTGGGTTCTCATGAATGTACAAGGAGCGCAATGGAGAAGTTTGTTGGAATAACCAAGAATGTAAAGTGGCAGATGGCAACAAAACTACAAGAAGAGGTAAAATGTATTGTCTTTCATTTTGTTGATGGTTTGTATAATGAGAAGTCTAGAAGGACATATGGAGTATAAAATCCATACTTTAATAGGGATATTGTGAGTTGTAACATGTATGAGGAAATATCCAATATGGGTTGATAGGGAAAGATGGTTTTGCTGATGATAATGGACAAAAGGATAAGGAAACATGATCCTCAAGAGATGTTATTGTTGGTATCAAGAAGAATGCAAGAATAGGTGACATTAAATGGTTGAGTATGGGTGAGGTGGAGCCCAAGCTTTTGGGGCATGTTGAAAGGAAGGAAATGTTTAGAAGACAGTAGGAGCTGGATGAAAAGATAAAGTATGTGGAAGAAGAAGGATATGTTTCCTTTAATGTATTTGTTTCTTGTGCAGGTGTAGAAGACAAAATGAGTGAAAGAGAGAATGAATTGAAGATTGCAGTTGGAATGAGGAGACCAGTAAAGATCCCTGAGTATTCAATGCCAAGTTGGCTTTTGGTCAAAAAGTATGTTGTTGAAACGAATGTAGTTGCGATCAATGCAAGTGTTCAAAGGGATTGGAAAAAGAGAAAGAAAATAAATGGAGAGTAAATTTTTGAGTATTACTTCATGTGCAGGAGCACATTCTTTTTGTCCCTTGGGGAGTATGATGCAGGGGCATCGGGTTAATCTTTTCCTATTTTCTGATTTCATATTGTTTATGACCTAGTGGGTAAAGGTAGCTCCTGTCGCCACGAGGAAGGGAGCTTAATAATTTGTTATGATTGCCTTCAGTAGAAGAAAATGAATAGTTAGAGGTTAAGGTATAGTTAAAAGAATCAGTTACGAGGCAAAGAATGAATAGGGGAATGATTGCCAGAGGCATCGTATGGGAGATGGAGATGATTGGTGAAGGTGAATAGATAAGTGAATGAATTATTTGATAAAATGTGGTTTTAAATGTCTATGTAGAAGGTGAAGAGCTAGGAAGGACACATAAGAAAATTACCATAGTTCACTTATCACTGATGGATGGAATGGCTGTCATGGCTTTTTCTTTATTCCACAAACAAGGAAATTGGAGGGTACGGCCTAAGAAAAAATAAAGAGTTTGAAACATTATAAAATTTGAGGGGAAATTGGATCGATTGGTCTTCTGCCAGATAATGGAAAATTGGCTGGCGAAGGAGGAATCTAATGTTGGGTACGTGGCTTGTTGAAGCCCAATGTAATGGTAGAATATTTCACATTGTAATGATTTCATCTCCACGTTTCTAACCACCATCTTTATAACCACCATTTCTTGGCATACTTGTGCTATTCCTTGGGGGGGGATCTTTTCTTTTTGGTGGAGCAGTTAGTGTTGAAGGTGCGAAAGAGAGTAGAAAGGAATAGAGTGAGGAGGCCAGGAAAGAAATAGAGGTTAGTAGGAGGTCGACGAGGGAGGAGACCAATGAAATGGCTGAGAAATTGATATATAAAGAGCAGAGGCTGATGAAATATAGGGGGGAATGGTCTGTGTATGAAAGAAGGCCGAGAAACAAGTACAGAGATAGCTAGGGAGTAGAGGAAGCACCGATAGAGAAGAATGGTTAGGAGGAATAGAAGAAGACATTTATAGATGACAAGTAGGATGATAGTTTATGGGAAAAGATAATGATCGTTGGAGGTATCTAAATTGTGTATGAGTGTTATGCCTAGAAGGCCGATTCCTATGTGAGTCAAGCACATTGTAATAAGTGGTTTAATCTTGGAAATAAAGTATTGTGTTTTTGTTCTTATTCATTCTATGAGACCATTATTAGAATCTGTTCTTTAATATGTATGTTCCTGTCACTAGTTTGACGGTAAATCTGAAGGTATGAGTTTTGTGAAGGTTGAGTTTGGATATGGGTCCTTAGACTGATTATAGTATTTGAAGTATTTTGTCCCCCCTGTTCTTGTATTGTGGATAGTTTCTAGCTATAGTTTTCCAGAAGGTCTACCATCAATAGGCAACCTAGAGATTCTGTGACATCAAAAGTGAACTCCATGAAGTGGAGCTATTGAGTAGTATGGAGCTTTAAATTTCATTAATGGTATTAAGAATTGCATTTTAAGAGAGTCACTTAGAAATGGGAGGAAACTATGATCCCATCACTTCAATTAAAGAGAAGTGGGCATAGTGTAGAGGAATTTGGGGAGAAAAATTAGGTTCAGTGAAGATAATGTGGAATGAGTAGAGGATGAAAAAGAGATTATGTTACTTTACTTCCATAGATCTTTGGTGGAATGAAGGGAAGAACAACTTTGTGAAATGGTTGAGAACTACTTGGATTTGATATGTAGTCGATACCAATCTTGTTTTTGGAATACCAATGATGATAGTCTGAAATGTACATTGCTTTCTAAGATAGATAATATATGTTACTTTTCATTTTCAAGTTATGGAATTTCTATAGTTTAAATTTGAATCTTTACGGTTTTATAGTTAAAAGAACTAGGATATTCTAAACCCTGTAGTTTAGAGCTTTAAACCTTGTTGAATACATTGATATTTTATTGAGTATATATAGTTTTTTGATAGTATTAAGAATCTAAATCCTTAATCAGGATAGGGTGTGTGTGTGTGTGTGTATTCAAATATCTATATATATATATATATATATATATATATATATATATATATATATATATATATATATATATATATATATATATATATATATATATATAACTACATATAATCGTCGATCTCTGATATTTATAACTAAATACTATATATATATATATATATTTGAATACATTTAGAATACCCTATAAGATGGTAGTATGTCAAACTAGAAAACCCTTCTTAAGAGATATAGTAATTAAAAGGCCCTGGTAGAATTTGATATATATATATATATGAATACACTTAGAATACCTTATAAGATGGTTGTATGTCAAACTAGAAAACCCTTCTTAAGAGATATGGTAATTAAAAGGTCCAAGGAGAATTTGTTTAACTATTCAATATCTATTAAAGCAGAGATTTTGATGTCATATAGGATTTATTTGCAGGTATAATAGAAATAAAATGACAGTTTTATACATTCAATTCTGTTAGTATCATAATGCTTTCACTATGTTATACACTACATTTAGTCAAATAAGATGGGTTATTGCTATCCCATTCATATATCGTAACATATCTTGTTCATAGACTATATCCTCAGTTATTTCTTTTTAGAAATAAGAAGGATATTTGTTATGATATTCTAGGACTCTAATTGAGATAGTCATCATTCACATATTGATTTTTAATAAGTAAAACTTTTCGATTTTAAAGTAAAGAAGTATGGTTATTGTATTTATTACTAAGTGTGGAAAGATGCAAAATGGTATAAGAGCTTTTGGAGCTCGAAGGTTATAAGTAAATATATATTTAAAATATTTAGGGCACAAAATGTTTACAAGTTCCTACTATGAGTAGAGCACATAGCTCACTTTATGTTATTTATCTGAGCATTTAGTTTTCACAGGTATTGATCAAACAAAAACTGCATGTCTAGAGACTTCTAGTAGAGGTTTAAAATACAAAGTTTGAAAACATTGATAGATGAATTTTTAGAGTTTTGAGGATTGTTTTAAGAATAGAGAATGAAGCTCAAAATTAGTTTTAGATGAGATAAAAAAATTTCAACAAAATTGTGTTTTTGGAACTAAATGTGAAGAAAGTATATTGTTTGAATAAAAAGAAAAATAACACTTAGTAATATATTTTTATATGTATACATGCTAACTACATATATATTCATAAAAAAATATATGCATGACTCTTTTGGATTAAAAGAACACATATCTCTTATCTTGAGAATAAATAATTTATTTATGAATTGTTATAGATATTACAAAATATCATTCTATTTGTTGGGTTTCTGTTATTTTCTTATCATTTTGAGTTGAAATGGAATGGTGTTAAAACTCGAAAAGTTGATTTCTAGACATTTAGAAAATAAACTGTCAAATGTGTCACAAGTATGTCAAGATGGTACTAATCTATGATTGTAGATGGTAAAATTTGGAGAAATGAAACAAGATAAAACAATTAAATGCAATACCTGTTTACCCAAATTTTCTAAATACTTGATACCTTGAAATGATTGATGCATGTATGATTTATTGTTCGAACGATTTGATTGTTTGATTACTCTTGTTTTGTAGCACAGCAATGATAGAGATTGATGGGAGAAAATGGATAGGTAGTTGATGGATGAGGAGGAATTTTGACAGAGTAATGGTAGTTGAAAGTTCATCCATGCAAATGACATGGTTGTGGGTTAATTTATAGGCAAATGTGAGAGAATGGAGGGACAAACCTTCCATTTTGTGAGTGAAAATGAAATTGGAAAGTTACTTGTGCAACTTGGAAAAGGAAATAGCAGGTGAAAGAGTTCACTTGAGAGGGAAATAGAAGGTGATTAGAGTGATTTGAGAGATGAGTCAAGTTGGAAATGGAAGGCAGGCCAAGTGATTTGAGAGATGAGTTGAGATGAAAATGGTAAGTTAGTTTACTTAATTAAAATAAAATTTTAATTAATTAAGAGGCATGAATGATTAAATAAATAATAATTATTTGTTTAATCATAGAAGAAAGGGGATTAAACAAATAAATAAAATTTATTTATTTAATGATATGAGGGATGGGGTTAAATTAAATAAATGTTGGATTTATTTAATTTGTTATAGGAAGATGCTAGATTAGGTGAAGAAGGGGTTATCTAGGGTAAAAATGCTAAAAGATGCCTAGATGATATAACGTTGCGACAAGGTGGATATTTTTGGGTGTCTACATTTTACCCCTCTTTGAGATGATGTTCGAGATGATGAGATTTGTGTTGAGTAACATCATTTCAAAGAAGCTAAGGTATGGATGAGGAAAAAAGATGATGAAGGAAAGATGAAAAAGATGTGATGATGGAAAGATAGGATAAGGAAGGAATGATAGGATGATGATGAAATAATAGGAGGATGATGCCCCCTCAAGAGGATAGGTGGGTTAGAAGAATACGGGTATGCTCTCGAAATAAAATGAAATGATAAGGAGGGATAAGATGATTGATGCAAGATAGGAAGTGGAGGAAGGAGATAAAGGATACATTATGCTACAATGAAAGTGAGCAACCATATATTTGCTATAGCATGAGACGTTATGCACCAGGGTATAGGACCAAGGTGACAATGTGTCTCATGCCCCAGCATAATACAACCTTGTCTAGATACAAGATATGAATTTTAGCTAGGTTGGATTTGATGCAAATGCAAAAATGATAACACACACAAGCAAGCAAGCATGCACAAATGATACAAAAACAAACAAGGTATTGCCCCTGTCAAGCTATAAGCCAATGATTAGGTGATTGATTGATGATGATAGTGTTGTCATGGCTAGGAATTATGTATCCCTAGATCAACACAAGGATGATTGATTAATTGATTGGCTTTACAACAAGGCTAGGATCAAGACCATTGATTGCGATTGGATAATTTGACTTGATTGATTAGCTTGATTGGTATGGTTTGATATAACTTGCATTTGAGTTTATTGATGATAAAATTGATAAGGAAGAAGTGACTGAAGAAGGGATTTGAATGATTTGGATTGAAAGAATTATTTTGAAATATTGATAAATTGATGAAGATTGATGATAGAAGAAGATGAGAGATGGAAGAAACAAGAATATCATCTATGCCTAAATCTAAGCACTTCCTTCATACTCTAGACTGCCTACATACTCGTGTCCATGGGATCAACGTACTTAACGATAGAGATGAGATGTAGTTTTGAATTTGTTTTATTGATGATGAGGATGAAAGTGGATAGATTGATGTGATTTTCATTAATTCGATTTGATTTTGATGATGTGATGTTGATGATTAGATTCGATGATTGGATTATTTGATTGTTGATTTGATTTTGTAGATTGGCTTGATGATTGATAGATTGGCTTGATTTGATGATTTGATCAGATTTGGAAGAATGATTCGATTTTGATGATGTGGTTGAAATGATATGATTGGATTGAGCTTGAGGAATAGATGAATTAATTGGTTGGATTTTAGGGATTGATTTGAGGATTGATTTTTTATTAAATGATTGGAAGAATTGACTTGGTGAATTGATTTGGCATGATTTTTTGGATTTTTGTTAGATTTGATGATTTTTTTTTGTATTTTTAGGAATATTTAATTTTTTTGTATTTTTTTAGGACTTTTTATGAATTTTTTGGATTTTTTTCAGGGCTTTTATGATTTTTTTTGGATTTTTTCAAGTCATAATTATAATTTTTTGGGATTTTTTAAGGATTTTTTTGTGATTTTTTGGATTTTTTCAGGATATTTTATGATTGTTTTGGGTTTTTGATATGTTTTGATTTTTTGGGGGTATTTTAATTTTTTGGATTTTTGATATGTTGTGGGATGTCAATGGGTTTACAATTTGTATAGCCTTTATGTAAAATACTAATGACAAGGGAGAAAACCAAGTCTAGGCGCAAGGATGATGGAGGAAAAGATGGATGAAAGATGGGTGATAGAACGGAAATCTTATGATAGATAGATAGGTAAAAGGATAGGCTATAGTGGATGGGATGGATTACTTGTGATAAATTGAAGGATAATAGGATAGGTGACATCGGATGTATGCATAAGAGAGAAAGGATGTGATCTCCAAAGGCTATGTGGCATAGGAATAACCTGCCCCATTCTAGATAGTATGCTTGGGATTTTTCATGACAAAGCTTATGATGATAGGACTTATAATAGGAAGATGGATAATGACAAGAGGATAACGATAGGATGATAAGATAGGTTGGTAGAGGTATATCAAGAGTTTACCCAAGGCATGTTTCAATATTTTGCCCCCAATCTCTATCAAGATCAAAAGAGGAAGGGTTGAATGGACTCAATATAATAGGTATATGTATGTAGATGGATAAGGACATGGTAATATATGATATGATAGGATAAAAAATGATAAGATGGATGAGACAAGGTGCCCCCAAGTGTAGGTGACATAGAAGATCAACTTACACATGACGCTTGTTTGTTAGGTTTTCATCATGGTACTTATCCAAGGCACCTGTTTACCAGGTTTACACTGTTGGATGAAGGGGTTTCTCTTTACTATTTTCATTTTTTTTATTGATTTTTTTTTCATTTTCATTTTTTTCTTTTTTTTTCATTCTTTTTTTCTACCTGGAATTCCTACCTGGAATTCCTTATATCTCCTCTTCTGATCTGCCTTAGCCTTCTACTGAATATTCATCTTATTAATATGCTTTCTCACCTCCTCATGCAAATTCTTTTGGTGTTCTGCAAAGTCTTTAGCCTTAGCACTTGTCTTTTCTCCTTTGTCCAGCTTCCTTAACTCTGAAGCATTTCTTGGACTATTGCCATATACAATCTTGAATGGTGATTTACTAGTACTCCTATTGACAGAATTGTTGTAAGAGAATTTCACCTGTGGTAAAATAAAATCCCATCCCTTAGGCTTATCTCCTACTAAGCATCATAGCAGGTTACCCAAACTCCTATTCACCACTTCTGTTTGTCCATCAGTCTATGGATGGTGTGCAGAACTGAACTTTAAATTTGTTTTCAACTTCTTCCACAATGTCCTCCAGAAATAACCAGCAAACTTGGTATCTCGATCTAAAACTATGCTCTTAGGTAGACCATCTAATCTCACCACTTCCCTAAAAAATAACTCTGCAATATGAACAACATCATTAGTTTTCTTACAAGAAATAAAATGTGCCATGTTCTAGAATTTGTCCACCACCACAAAAATGGAATCATGCCCTCTTTATGTCCTTGGTAAACCAAGAACAAAATCCATACTAATATCATCCCATGGATTCTTTGGTACAGGTAATGGCTTATATAACCTTGTATTCTAACTTGTTCTTTTTGCCATCTGACACACTCTGCAACTCTACACAAATTTCCTCACATCTTGCTACAACTGTGGCCAATAATAATTCTCACCAACAATAGAAATGGTCTTATCTTGACCAAAGTGTCCATCCAATCCCCCACTATGCTTCTCTTTAATTAGGTTCTCTCTCATGGAAGTCCTTGGAATGTACAATTAGCTTCCTCTAAACAACACACCATCTTGGATTATGAAATCCAACAACTTTGTCATGTCCAAAGTAACAAGTTCTAGACAAGCTTTCCAAACCTCCATAAAATCTGGATCTTCTGGATACAAACTCTTGAGCTCATCAAACCCAACAACCTCTATCTTCATTTCTATCAAAAAATTTTGCCTTCTACTCAAGGCATCTGCAACTATGTTGGACTTCCCACTCCTGTGCTTCAAAACAAAAGTATATCTCTATAAAAACCTCAACCCATTTTAAATGCCTTTGGTTCAACTTTCCTTTACTATTAAGATACTGCAAAGCCTTATGATCAGTATATAAAACAAACTTTTTTTGCAATAGATAATGTCTCCATTTCTTTAAAGCCTAAACTATAGCATAAAATTCCTGATCATAAACAGAATACTTTTTCTTGGCATCATTAAGATTCTCACTAAAATAGGCAATGGGCTTACCTTCTTGACTCAAAACAGTTCCTATAGCACTACCACTAGCATCACAATCTACCTGAAATACCTTATTGAAATATGGAAGTGCCAAAGAAGGTTGCTTTGTGACTTTCTACTTCAATGTATCAAATCTTTTGTCTGCTCCTTTAGGCCATTTAAACTCTTTTCTATCCCCTCTAATTGTCTTCATTAGGGGTGCACAAATGCTACTAAAATTTCTGATAAACTTTCTGTAAAAACTTGCCAAGCCATGAAAAGATCGTATCTCTGTGGAACTCCTTGGCATAGGCCATTCAAGGATAGCTCTCACCTTCTCTGGGTCCATCTTAAGACCTTCCTCTGAGACAAAAAATCCCAGGTATACCAACTCCTTCCTTGCAAAATTACATTTCTTCAGATTAATCAGCAACTTCTCCTCCCTCAGCTTCCCTAAAACTCTTCTGATATGCATCAGATGCTCATCCCAAGTCTTATTGAAAATGAAAATATCATTTAAATAAATAATAAAAAAACTTCCTAAAAATTCTTTCAATACCTCGTTCATGAGCCACATGAATGTGCTCGGTGCATTGGTTAGCCCAAATGGCATGACTAACCACTCATACAAACCTTCTTTTATCTTGAAGGATATCTTCCATTCATCTCCCTCTATGATATGGATCTGGTCATACCCACTCTTTAGGTCAATCTTCATGAAGTACTTGGCTCCACTCAAATAATCCATTATGTCATCCATTCTAGGCAATAGAAATCTATACTTGATCATGAACTTATTGATGGCCCGAGAATCTGTACACATTCTCCACTCTCCATATTTCTTTGGTGCTAGTACTATAGGTACGGCACATGGACTTAGGCTCTCCCTTATTAGTCTCTTCCTCAACAACTCTTGAACTTGTCTGTTTAGCTCTTCATTCTCTACAGGTGTCATTCTATGGGCTACCTTATTTGGCAAACTGGCTCCTGGTAGAAAATCCATTTGATGACTTATCTTCCTCACCGGTGGTAAACCTTCTAGTACATTATTAGAGACAATATCCTAAAATTCTTCCAACATATCTAAGGCTTCTGCTAGGACATATTCACATTTCTCTTGACTAATCTTAGGAATCAATGCATAGCAATGACACTCATGCTTCATACCCTCCAAAAATTTTCTACCATCTACCAAACAAATTATGGTAGTACTACATACCTTTTCTTCCACCTCCTTCAAGGGCTTCAACTTGTGACAAACTCCATTGTTTGTTAGGGAATATGTGTTTACACGACCATCATGGACAACACTCCTATCATACTACCATGGACTCCCCAATAGCATATGACATGCATCCATTGGTATGATATCACACAACACCTCATCATGGTAGTCCCTAATCTTGAACTTCACTAAACACTACTCATTGACCAAAGCTCTATGGTCCTTCTACAACCATGCAATTTGATATGGATGTGGATGCTTTCTTCTTATCAACTTCAACTTGTCAACCATCTCCTCTGAAACAAGATTGTCAGTGCTTCTACTGTCAATAATAATATCACAACACTTACCTTCACATTTGCACCTTGTGCGGAATAAATTCTTCCTCTGATTGGGTTCTTTCTCCTCATTCAACAAAGTTCTACTAACAACTAGGGTTTCTTCCCTTTCAGCATCTTCAGAATGTTCAGGCTGCACATCTTCATCTACATGTGCAACTTGTGCATTACCTTTAGGTCTTCTATTTGTCCAAGTCCTTGATGATGTGGACACTCATATGCTCGATGACCTTCTTATCCACATTGGAAACATGTTCCTCTGAAACCTCCTCTTCCAGGTCCTTGCCCAGGTCAGCCTCTTCCTCTTCATCTTTGCTCACCATTGTTTTAGTCATGAGGGCGGTGTTGATGATGATTGTTAGTCATAACAACATGCATAAAAATTTGCACAACAAACCTTTATTATCTTGTAAAGTATGATCAGCTTAAGCTAAGTTGATGACTCCAAGTCTCCATTGATCAGGTCATGATCGTTTGATGTTACTTAGAGGTTGATATGACATGCTATTTTCCATTTCAAGGGGTCTTACATTCGTCTAGGTGATCAGTATTGCACTGTATTATGTAAATTCACTCCATAGAGAGGTCAATCCTACTCTATTTTCAAAGATTGCTAAGATATTTGTAAGTTTGATCAATTCTTCTGACCATTGATCGTTATGAACTTAATCTTCCTTCTACACTATATATTTATTTAAATGATGTGTCTATAAGTGGACATTTATGTACATTTCATGGATATTTATTTGAATTAGCATGATATTGATCAATTTGACATGCTTTTACTCAAAATATGCTCTGTATTTTTAATTGCCTACAAGATATCTGCATATTTCATGTTTATCTACTTTTGATTGTACGTTATTTGCAATTATGGAGATGATCTGTAATGAAATTCAAAGAAATTTAAAATAATACTTCTGCTTTTAGTGAACCTTTAGTTATTGAATCACACACACACAAGATACATTCATGGAGAGAAAGAATCAAACCATAAGTCACCAGGATGTTCCATAGCTTGGTATGGTTGATGCTAACTTCAAAGGAACAAGGAATGAAAACAATATATGCAGGCTAAAAAGCACTCCCAAGGACATAGCTAATCAATGCATATATCTAGATTCCAATCACAGATTACTCAAAATTTACAATGATTTGTAATCAAACTAGCTTCTCTTTCATTAAGTATGCAAAACATGTACATTCATAATAACTTTGAAATAAGTCCTAAATTCTTCAGTGATCAGATTTCAATTAAGTTTTGAATGACTAAAAGATTACACCCCTGTACCTTTTATGGAATAAGGTGAGGAGGTAATTACAACTGACCAACGGTTAAGATTAATCAATTCAGATCAACGGTTGACAATCCTCCTATGACTTAGTCAACTTTTCCTTGCAGCACAGGTTGTTAGTTGGCAACCATCTCTATGACTCACCATTCATGAGCACCTTATGCATATGTTCACTTAGTAATGCATCTTCATTCACTTCTCAGGTTCTTCTTCATTTTCTTCTTGCTCCTCGTTCTCTTCATCTTCGTCACTTTCACCATCACTATCACTCATATATACATCCTCTTGTATGTGGACCTTTACTGCTGTCTTGATCTATTCATATACTTGTACTATTCTATCAACCTCTCCCCCATCCTAGATTTTTTCTTTTGATATTGCATGTTTATGAGACTGGAACTTAGCCTTGAGAGCTTCCAGTTTACCTTTCCTACTATTTAATGTCTCATTATATATTTCTACTTTAACCTTTATTCTCATAATTCTATCCATCACCTCTTCTGTCAAGTGGGTGAGAGGGTCATCTTCTACTAGCTTAAAATGATCATACAGAGCCTTAATAGAAAAATCTACATCTTGGTTCTCAATTTTACCTTCTATCTTTCCTTCCAAGGCCTCCATGGTTTCTGCCTCATATGCCATCATGCTGTGTAGTTTAACACTAATATCCCAGAGTTTGCCGCTGCACTTCTTCAAGACATTACACTTAAACCTGACATCTTCATACCATGTACTTATTAGCAGGGAAGAATTATTATCTAGTACTTTATTACTTACCAAAACTTGTGAGTCAATTCTCTTCATCTCACTCAAGGCAGTCAGGTCCTTTTCCAATTGGAATGACCATCTTCTTGTATCATTCTACATTTTATCTACCTTTCTCTTTAGACTGCTCAAAGAATTCCACCTCTGCAGAGAGGTTCTCAACACATCTTTAGCCCCAGTGAGCACTGAAAACATCCAATTTTCCATTACCATTGCCTCATGTTTCATCAGGTCCAATTTGGTGACCTCTTCTTGTGATATGACAGTCAATGGGACTACAAGATCAACTGGTGCATTATCAAGGCTAATTAACCCTTTTATGAAAGATTGCAATTGACCAACGTGTTGGCAAGAGACACTATATGGATTCATGGTTGTTGTCATTGATGGCAACAAAGGTCATCCCACATATCTGCAAGTCATGATGTGTCTCTACCGGAAGTCAGAATAAAGACTGTTGTGGTCCGGTGAACAAGAACAGAGCATGTGGCAAGGTCTGACAGATTGATCCGGATCTCTCAGAGGAAGTGTCTTGGTGCAGTGCGGATTTGGGGAAGTCAAGAGGACTACCTTGAGTGGTATATTCCAAGGATTTAGCCTCCGGTGATGGACAAAGAAAAAGATATGAATGGTTGAGTACCAGATTCCTGAGAGACAGTGAAAACAGAGGAAGAACTGACTGACAGAGTATCAGACTACTTTCCGGATGTGTTACTGTTGATGATAAAGGTTGTGAAGGCATGAATCATGTTTGGCTGACATGATTAATGATATCTACAAGTATATGCTTGATCCGCATTGCTTGGTGAGCAAGGATTCAGCCGACAGAACAAAGTTTGTAAGAAACTAGACTGTTCCGGATGCCGACTAGAAAGATGATGAAATTACTTGTGCGGATATATATAGAGGATGGATTTAGTTGTGAAGTGTGTGAATGAAGTAGCATATATGCGAATAAGTCCAGAACAGAGCAGAAGTAGCAAGAAAGATCCGGTATGTGAAAGATAGCAGAATAAAGAACAGAGGAAAGATGTAGTGCAGCAGATCAGTGTACTGAGCCTAACCGGAACTGAACTCCAGCATATGCAGATGCTTCCAATCAGTTCAAGACTGTGATTCTTATCACTTTGTAGACAGTGTGTCTTCTTGTAGGCAGTGGGCCTCTTGTGAGCAGTGTGCTCGGGCAGTGAGCCCTAATTGGCAAGTGCCATTTTGTAATTTCCTATTCTTCTAACAGAGAATAATTTTTGGGTTAATCACCCTGTGGTTTTCTCCCTTAACAGGGTTTCCACGTCAAAAATACTGTGTCATGTGTTTCTTATTTCATGGTAATGTTTTTTGTGTTTGATTCAATACTGCATTAATTAATAAGAAAGTTCAAAAAGGGAAATAATTAGGATAACTGATTCACCCCCCCCTCTCAGTTATCAACAATTGGTATCAGAGCTAAGTTCCTCCTAATAGAGCCTAACAGTTTGAGGAAGATCTGGGAACTCAAATGGATGCATATGGTTTAAGGGAGCAACTCAAGACTGCCCTTGAGGATCTTGAACAGTCAAATTCTGAAGTCAATGAATTAAAAGAAAGACTCAAACAGGCTGATGAATTCATGAGAGAATTAAAAGACAAATTAAGTCTCTCTATGAAAAAGAGAAAGGAGCTGCTCCAACAGTTGGCAAGACAAAGTGAAGAAAGCAATACAAATGAAGAATTGACTGAGCAAACCAAGTTATGTGAAAAGTTATCAAAAGAAGTCATTATGTTAAGACATGAAATGGAATCAGGAACTATAAAGTTTACTCAAGAGATTGAAGAAAAAAGAAAGGCTGAAGACAATCTAAGACAATCTCTTAAAGAAAAATTAGAAGAATGCCACCAGATGGACAGGATTATCAGACATCTTGAATCTGATCTTGAAGATGCCAAAGATAATGAAGAAAAACTTGAGGATCAAATTGCCTCTCTCAAAAGAGATCTTCAAACAACAAATGAATATAAAGAGAAATTCAAGATAAGTTCTGCTCAACTTGAAGTTCTTCTTGGAAGTCAAAAGAGGACAGATGACAAGTATGGTTTGGGATATGAGAAAGGAGAAAGCTCCGGATCTGGTTAGAAGAATCTTGGATCAGAAAATCCAAGGAGCAGGCCTAGAAGACCTCCGGTAAGACAGCCAAATGCTCAAAGATATCCATCCTTCAATGGATACTGCCACAGCTGCAACCACTTTGGTCACAAAGCTAATCAGTGCAGAATGAGAATGAATCAGATTAATTCATCCTTCTCCGGACAGTGCTTCAACTGCAAAAGGTATGGACACAAATCCCATGAATGCAGAATTATGCAAGTAAACAAATCATTCAAAGGTAGATGCTTTACATGCAATAGAGTAGGTCATATGGCTAATTAATGCAGATCAAGAGGATATCAGTCAAATATGCAAAGAAATGTTATTTGCCAAATCTGCAATAGGTCCGGTCATAATGCTAAAGTCTGCAGAAACAAGAATCAGGACAAAAGAGGTCCGGTGTATAATCAGAATCAAGACAAGGGTAAACAAAAGATGAATGCGGATGAAGTTAGGAATCAGATGAGCAAGATTTGGGTGAAGAAAAGTTTAGAGAATGTAGAGGTTGGATCCGCACCAGACTCTGGTGCTGATATTTCTTCTGGAAATTAAAAAGTGAGCTCAGGCTCAGGGGGAGACTCAAAGAAAATCCTGTTCCCCCAGCCAAACAAGTGGTGCCGGATGTGGCACAAGATGCGGATTAAAGGGTTTGCAAATATGAGTCTTGAGATGCTTCAGTCAAGTTTTCAGAGGTCCGCATGGAGTTATGAAGAAGCTGTGATCGATCAAATAAGACCTGTTCAGGGAGATGCTCCGGTATGACAAAGGATTACAAAAAGGTCCGGAGAGATCCGGAAGTGCACTATCTTGTTCTGCGGATTGGACAGAGTGTTTGGGATGTTCTTGTAATATGTTACCTTGATTTATTCATGACTGAAAGATCCGGATGATATTCGCAGATCAGGACTAATCCGGGATACTCCAAGCTATCCAGACAAGGCAAACCGGAATAATGTAGGTGAAGCATTTATTGCAGACAGATATTAGGGTTCGCGGAGCAATATAAGGGATTTCTCAAAAGTCATTTGCTCATTCTGCGCTCAAGAAGAAGCGAAAAGTGGAGCTCTGCAACAAGATTCATCAAGCACACCAAGGATCTCCTGCCGAAGTCATTGCATAAAGAAATCAATCCAATCACTCCGTGCAAATCGAAGGCGCATAAGGTATTCTCCATTTTTCATTACCTCACTGCAAATCTTTGAAGAATGGCTACTCCAAATATAGTTAAGATCTCTGATAGACCTCGCCCCACATTCAAGAAACATCCTTACAAATCATTGGAGGTAGATCCACTAGGAGCCTTCTCTAGTGTTCCTCATGGTGTATTGCATACAGAAGATATTAGGGTTTACATCCATGCGAATCTTGAAGACTTTGGAGAATCAAAACTGATGGATATCTATCACAAACAATTGATAGATGACTCCTTTGAGATCAAACCTCAGTATAAAGCCATCCAGGACAAACACTTTGCACAGTGCATTCATTTCCCCTGTTTTGAAGAAGATGAATGGGTCCGGTATGTACTAAGTAGAGTACATGACAACTTCCTATGGTTGAACAAGCCCTTCAAGATCACCAAGGACGCAATTAGGGCTGTAACCGGTCTGCACTCATCCGGTGGATTACCTGTTCTCAAATCTGTCAAAAATCAGACAGTCAGTGATGCAACCGGATCCAAGTTTGACAAGAGAGCTATGACAGTTGATGACATCATTGAACCGGATGTCAAATTTGCAGCTATGATAATTGGTTACAAAATCTATCACTCTAGTAGGGAAAATTTAGTACCGGGAACTGCAATCTACACAGCTTATCAGATGTTAAAGGAGAATGCAGACTATGACTTGTGCGAGCTTCTAGTAAACCAACTCTTTGAAAATCTGCAGAAGATTAAGAAGGACAAGAAAAACTCCTTCAAATATGGCAATCTGATCCTTTGTCTCTTCTTTTACTACATGAATGAGCTTCCTGGATCCAGTGGATGGATATGGCAGAATGACAGACCGGTTGCCATCCAAATCAGAGACTATTTGCATGAACTTGGGGATGCAAAAGCAAGAAATACAGCTCTATGGGGATACTTCAAGAACTTCCAAAGCATGATGCATGCAAGAGAAAGAATACCCCAATCCCTTGTTGAAAAATACAAAGACACAGTATGCTTCATGGTAGAAACAGATCAGTGTCTGATGGAGGCAGTGGAGCCAAGGACTATCTGGATCATGCCCATGGGGTATGAAGTGGATGAACAGATAGTAGAGCTGCATGTTCAACACATGCTAAGCCAGCCCAAAGATCCTAAGGCAGAAAGGTTCGGAACCTTTGAGGAACTGAGTGTAAAGTTACATGTAGAACTCAGGGAACCGGAGATAAAGAGGAAGGTAAGAAAAGAAGTTGAGCATATTGCTCAAGGCCTTGGCATCTCAAAAGAGGCACTTGATGCCAGCCGGGAAAAGAGGAGGAAGGCTGAGGAAGAAGAGAAAAGTAAAGAAAGTGTTCCGGTTGAAACTCCCACCCGGACTAGATCATCAAAGAGATCTGCACCTCCCACAACCAAAAGTTCAAAACTGGAAGTCCAGGCATCCGGTAAGAGATCCAAGACAAAAGCCACAAGGGCTTATGAAAGCCAAAAGGATGAAGAGGAAACAGAGTCAGATGAGGGAGTAAAAGAAATAAAGAAGCAGAAGAAGAAAGGATCCGGTAAACCCTCCACAGGCCAAGACAAGGATGAAATGGCAGAGGTATCTGTTGAAAAGCCCACTCTGTCTCTAGAGAGTGTAATCAAGTCAGTCACGGTGGATGGAAACCTTCAACCAATGACTGAATTTTATGATGATTACAATGAGGCTGACCAAAAGGTTCTGCAGGAAGCCACAGTCAAATATCTGAACATATACAATAAGGCCTTCATTGAGATCATATCTCTTATTCCTAAAAGCCTAGAAAAGGAATTAGAAATAAGAAAGAATAATGCTCATGCAAAAGATCTTGAGATCCGGGAGCAGATAGCTATTCAGCTATATCCTCAAATTGATCCCAAGACAATGAACATTATCTTCAAAGACTGCAAAGATGAGTTCAGAAGTAAAGCCAGGATGAATCAACTCATGCTTGGTGAGACTGACAAAGTGGCCCAAGAGACAGAAGAGATCCTCCGGAAGGCCTTCAAAAGGTTCAATCTTCCTGTTGTAGAAGACTTAGGTGCAGAAACAGCTGCAGACTTGGAATCATCTGTTCCGGAAGAAGTGGGCCCTGAACAGACAAGCATCTCTCCTCTGGTTTCCCCTACAGTCTCCGGATCCAAAGAAGAAGAGAAATTACAGGAGAAGGAAGTAGGGGTGAAAGATAAAGAGGTTGACAGTTCCCAGACTGCAAAAGAAAAGAAACATCTGTCTCCAGCAAGAGACACTGCACAAACTGTTCAACAATTTTTGAGCAAAGCCACTGTAGAAATTGATGAACCGGACCTACTAAAAGGACCATTAGATTTTGACTCTTTGTCACCGGTGCAAACAATGAAAATAGCCTCATTTGCAAATGAGAAAGTCAAAGAGAAGCTGCTGAAATCTCACATGGAAGACTGTGAGCTCATGGAGGTAGCATCTGGAGTGCTAGAAAAGATCATGCCATCCTTTCAAAAGGATCCCACAGCCTCCTCTTCCGGTAATCTCAAAACCTTAGTCAGCAGTGTTAGTACACATTTTCAATCTCTAGAAAAATCTGCTGAAGAAAAGGTCCGGAAGGAATTTTTGGATAAAAGATTTTCAGAAGTATTAGAATTAATCTCTAAAGATAGGAAGATTGTGAGTATTGGAATAAAGAGCTTAGAGAATGCTCTTAAGGATGGCGGTGACATTTACAAATTTTGTATATCCTGGCCAAAGGCAACAGCAGCAATTGATAAGAAAATAAAAGAAGAACAGGACAAGCTACAAAGCTTATCTCAAAGTTTTGATCCTCTCTCTTCCTCCATAATAAATCAAGAATGTCAGACTATTGCAGTCTTGAATGAAATCAAGAATCTTGAGAAGGAAAGGAAGAATATCACCAACTGGATGGGAGAACTTAGAAGGATTATAATCCCTAAGTTGGAAACTATGCATGAGGCCATCAGTGATGCTCAGACCACCGCCCAAACAAAAGATCCGACAGATCTCAAGCGGGCAGAAGCTTTTGCATTTTTGTTGAGTGGTCACATTTCAATTTTGGATAGAATGAAGCAAAGTTGGGCTACTGAAATGATACAATTGCAGACATCCTTTGCAGACATTCTTCAGTATATGTGAGTATGTAAATATGCGGCTATGTATAGAAAATTTTTGAAAATTTTGGGTGCGGACCCTACCCTTTGCCATTGATGTCAAAGGGGGAGTAAGGAGCAGTGAAAAATGAGGAATCCAACTAAGGGGGAGTTCCAGAAATTGTATATAAAGACAGAGCATCAGCAAAGGGGGAGCATAGTGTAAACACTTAGTCATTTTTCACTAAGTGTTGCCATCAATGCCAAAGGGGGAGATTGTTGGCAAGAGACACTATATGGATTCATGGTTGTTGTCATTGATGGCAACAAAGGTCATCCCACATATCCGTAAGTCATGATGTGTCTCTACCGGAAGTCAGAATAAAGACTGTTGTGGTCCGGTGAACAAGAACAGAGCATGTGGCAAGGTCTGACAGATTGATCCGGATCTCTCAGAGGAAGTGTCTTGGTGCAGTGCGGATTTGGGGAAGTCAAGAGGACTACCTTGAGTGGTATATTCCAAGGATTTAGCCTCCGGTGATGGACAAAGAAAAAGATATGAATGGTTGAGTACCAGATTCCTGAGAGACAGTGAAAACAGAGGAAGAACTGACTGACAGAGTATCAGACTACTTTCCGGATGTGTTACTGTTGATGATAAAGGTTGTGAAGGCATGAATCATGTTTGGCCGACATGATTAATGATATCTACAAGTATATGCTTGATCCGCATTGCTTGGTGAGCAAGGATTCAGCCGACAGAACAAAGTTTGTAAGAAACTAGACTGTTCCGGATGCCGACTAGAAAGATGATGAAATTACTTGTGCGGATATATATAGAGGATGGATTTAGTTGTGAAGTGTGTGAATGAAGTAGCATATATGCGAATAAGTCCAGAACAGAGCAGAAGTAGCAAGAAAGATCTGGTATGTGAAAGATAGCAGAATAAAGAACAGAGGAAAGATGAAGTGCAGCAGATCAGTGTACTGAGCCTAACCGGAACTAAACTCCAGCATATGCAGATGCTTCCAATCAGTTCAAGACTGTGATTCTTATCACTTTGTAGACAGTGTGTCTTCTTGTAGGCAGTGGGCCTCTTGTGAGCAGTGTGCTCGGGCAGTGAGCCCTAATTGGCAAGTGCCATTTTGTAATTTCCTATTCTTCTAACAGAGAATAATTTTTGGGTTAATCACCCCGTGGTTTTCTCCCTTAATAGGGTTTCCACGTCAAAAATACTATGTCATGTGTTTCTTATTTCATGGTAATGTTTTTTGTGTTTGATTCAATACTGCATTAATTAATAAGAAAGTTCAAAAAGGGAAATAATTAGGATAACTGATTCACCCCCCCCTCTCAGTTATCAACACAACGTGCTCCTTGTGTACTTTGTTTTTCTCTTTTTCTCTCTTCACCCTTTGGGTTAAAGAATCAATAATATCTTTCCCTTCTTGGCCTTCCTGATCCTCATTGGAAAAACCCAAATCAACATTTGTGATTTGGAATTCCTCTAGGCTAATTTTGCCTTTCTCTTTTCCTATTGTAGGAAGGGCTATCTATGTGGTTCTTCTGCCTATGGTAGGGTCTCTTTTTATGGAAGATGTTAATCTAGCCTTCCTCCTTGGTTTTATCATGTTCTCATTGAACAAGGTGGAGACGTCAAACTCTTGAACCTCTAACACTTGTTCCATACCTATTTCCTTCTCCAGCCAATGAGGTACATCACCTCCAGATTCTTGTTGGCCTTTGGTAATATCATGTATGCCCTATTCTCCAGTGTCCATTTCTATCCTTGGTGGAGAAAACACCTTATTGATTTCTTCCTCATGTATTTCCTCATGAGGGGTATCTTGTTGAACTTCTTGTTGAGGGGTTGCCTTCTACAAAGGAGGATCCTGTGGAATTTCCACGTTCTGATCATGTGCTCCATCCTATACTCCCTCCTTTGGATTTTCAACTTCTTTATTATTCTTCTCATCTTGTGACATATTGACATCTTTGGATGTTTGTGTATTTTGCCCTAGAAGATCACCCTAATCATGGTTCACCTCCTGACTTCCAGCCGGCGCACTGATATCTTGTGGCCTAGGGTCCTCCTAACCTGATTTGTCCCCTATTCTTGGGGCTTCTTTAAGTAGAACCTCATGATCCTCTTTATCCAGAGGTGATGTGGAACCTCCCTGAGTCTGAGCAACAACAACATTTGATATATCCCGATCCCCCATCCTTCTATTGGACTTTTGATATTTTGGGTTCGGTGGGTGCCTCGTGCTGTTGTTGAGCCTGATTAAGAGCAGTGCCATCCTTCTCTGTAATTTATGCCACTCTAGCCTTCTTTGGCTTCCTAGGTGCACCTTCATCTTTACTTTGGCTTATATCACCCCTATATGTTAAATCTATGGTTGTAGGACTAGTAACCTGATCAACCAACTTGTCAAGCCCTATCTGCTGGGCTGCCCTTTCTGGACTACCTTGTTTCATTTCTTCTGTTTGTTTCACCTCTTCGACCACTACCATCTAAGCTAATTGGGTTCCATGAGGGGTCATTCAGGTATAAGAAACCAGATTTTCCATTTGTTGAACTGCTACATCTTGGACCACCTCATTGTCAGATAAGTCCACTGTGTCATCCAAGGAGAAAGTAACCCCCTGCCTCATCTTGAGTGTTTCTCTAGTTTGCTCCTCTGCTTTTTCAATTTTGAATTTAATTATGGTGTGTAGAGGAACATCATGCTACAATTCCTTCTTGAAAGCTTCACCTCCTACACCCCTCAACATGATGGGGTCAGTACGGATATCGCCCCTCATGGTCGTTCTTTGTTTCTTGGGTGCTGACATCAGGGGCATCCCCCTCCTCTTCTTACTAGCTACCTGTAATTCATCATCTTCAGGCTCTCTATTCAACTATTCTTCTTCTAAGGGGTCCCCCTCCTCTACCTCATGTTGCAGGGTCTAGCCTTCAACCTCCTCTGTAATTTTGACAGTAGGCCTCAAAATTCTCTTAGTCTTCAATTTTTCTGTCAAAGGCTATGTAGATGAGGTAGATGCCCGAGCTAATGTAGATGTAGTTGTAATGGGAACCCTCTCAATTATCACCCCCTTTGGTTCATCCTCACTTTTCTTGCTCTTAGGGGGAATCCTCATTTGTTTTTCTATAGGTAATCTCTCCCCATTGGATTTTCTCTTCTCAGTGAGGAAGTAATCATATTCCTCATCAGGCACCTCCTGCCTTTTCTTCTTGGTATCCACTATAAGGGCAACACCCATTTTCTTTAATCTGGATATCTCTTCATCTACCTAGGCCTAGGTTAGCTGGATCACCCCATTTGTCAACTAATCTAAGGATATATCCTTCTGTTGTGTAAGATCAGGGGCTGATATGGTGTCATTATATAACTTTTTGTCCTCATATCCATTGAACATGATTTTCCCATCATCCTTCCGCAGCTCTGCTGGCACTAGGATGCAGTCAAAGGTTTTGATTTGATTAAAAGTTAATCTTTGATACTTCCTTGTTCTTACCTCAGCCTCATCATCATAATCAGTACATAAGTCTTCTAAATGCTTTTGATGTATTGGTTTTCCTAGTATCTTTTGAATCCTTCCATAAGGATCATATGATCTAACTAGGGGAAATGGTTATAAATACATCAATTTCAAATCCCCAATGACATGCTTTATACTTTCTGAATCTAGACACATGTACCAACCCATGGATACTAGAAATAAAATTGGAGGTATCTTATTCTATGCCATGTAGGCCTCAACTATTGTGGATACTTGCCTAACAAATTCCATCAAGACGACCCCATCATTGGGGTATCTTGGCAACATAAGAGGCTGTCCCTCAAATCCCTCTATCCTGATGTATGAGAAAGTGGAAAATTGGATAAACCATGCTCCATGTTGATAAACAATTTCTTGAGCTTGCATGCTCAACCTTTTAGTCATGTCCTCCTCCATAGTTCTAACCAGATGCATAGACAATGCATCATTCACCAGTTTGTAGTCTAGGAGGTATGCCTTTCTTTGCAATTAGGGATAATGATCCCATATGTGTGCATCATCAGCATCACCACCAATCTTGCCCACAGTCTTCAAAGAATCAAAAGTTCCCTTATATGCACATAAGTACACAACATATGAAGTCATATAAAACAAACATGTTTGGCCTCCCAGGCTCCTCATTCCTTCATCCAATGCATCACTGATAATCTTTTCCCATAGGGGCTAGTTGTCTGCATATAAGACCATTTGAATGATCCCAAACATCTAATTCTCAAAATTTCTAGCATGGGGCCTACCAGTCATCTTGCTCAGCAAGGCAATCATATATTGGTATTCATCATCAAAATTGAACTTGTACAAATGTATAGGTAGCTTGGCTGATGTAGTGTATGTGCTGCTCTTTGACCTCCATTGATACATCTTCTTCCTTGCATTCTTATTGTTATTATTATACTCTATTTCTAGCTTGCATAGGTCCACACTTACTATCTTCTTCCAAACTGGTAGATTGAAAGTCACAGTAATGCCTTTGAGTGAGAAATTTGTGTATATCCTCCAATGTTTCTCTACCTGCCTAGTTTCAGGGTTATAATTTCTTGCACACTCCACTACCAACTCTGGAGCATCCATAGCATAAGGGAAACCAGCTGCATGCCACATTCCCAAGACAAACACCCCATCCAAAATGGGATTATCCTTATCATTATCCAATTTGGTCAACCATGCTGCCAGATCTGTATCCCCTTGATGTGTATCACCAATAACTCTATACCTAAACTATACTCCCTCAGGCTGCACAAACATGGGCTTGAGGAACTCTGTCTCAAACCTATTTCTCCTGAGATCTTCCATGGATTCCTATAATAAACATGATATACTTTACCCTACGGTATCCACATGCATTTCTACAACATTATGTACTTCTATCATGCATACTCTGTATATTACTCTTCATCCTACTATTATACTTATTACACAAAGCCATACCCCAGTAAAAATGAACACTCTACCTGAAAATATAGAAAATGACAATGGGAGGGTGTTATAGTTACTTACCTGATAGAGCTTTCTTTTGTATTAGATAAGTGATTATGGAGAAAATCTATAAATTCCTAAGATCACCCATTCCATTACGTTGAAGAATCCAATCCGTTAGCAAGTAGCTGATGAGGGTTTGACTTTGGAGCTCTGTAATTTCTTGATTTATCATAAGGTGAAAAAAATAACCTTCAAATTTTACCTTTAAAGCAGATCAGTAGGACAAATAATGGTAAAAATGTATTGTCTTGATTAAATCCATTGATCACCTGCAAGGAATCCATAGATGCCGCCAAGTGTTCAATTTGCATTTGTAATTGGTGACAATTCATTTACCGCAATTAATTGCATTTAATGTTAAACAGGGGGGGTGATCTTAGAAAGATTAGGTGATATTCAAAATGTGACCCCCTCCCTATAATATGACCCCCCCTTTACTTTTACGTGGGATTACTAAGTGTAAAGAATCGAGTGATATAGTCAAAGTTTGACCATGCGTATATCAGGTCACAAAATTAAGATCAAGGGATATTCAAAATGTGACCCCCACAGATAAAATGACCCCCTTCGGAAAAGATCTGGGTGACATCATCATGTCGGTGACATCATTTAATTGTTATGTTTTACTGATGTCATCGTCATATTAAAGAATATGACGGATATCAGATACATACCCCCCTTGTGGTTTAGATGGAATGATGATGTCATCATCAGGGTGATCTCCTTAATTCACTGAAATTGGATGATTTCACCATCATATTGACATAGGGTGATATTTGTGAAGAGGGTGATATTCGTAAGATGACTAATGTTAAAAATATGATCACCCGCGAGACAACTAAAGTCTTTTGACTGGTAGATATTGGCGCTTACTTAAATTTGAGCTTACGTAAACTTAACGTTTGCACATCGCACATCGAGTGATTATCAGGTGATAATCTTATATCAGGGTGATGTTATCTAACATGAGTGATGTTAGAAATATGACCCCCCGTCATGGGATATTAGGTTTGACCAAACTTTGACTCAACATAACTTTCTTCCCTTTGATAATTTTGGGGTGATCTAAAAGGCAAACCTGATTGGAATTTTGTGTACTTTCCAACCATGATAGTAACAATGGGAACTACTGACTTTTCACAACTGACCTCATCATAGTGACAAATCCACTCTCTTGTAAGGTGACATGCATAAATGATTTTACCAAACCGCCCAAAGCAGAAAACAAACAAGCCAAAGCAGAAAGAAAAGTTCGGTCCCTATTTTGTCAAGGCAAAATGGGGCATGTTGTGTAACCACACAACAACTTTCCACCAAAGAAAATAACCAAATTCTAATGATTCAAGTGGTGTGATCATATTCTAACATAACATTTTAACTCTTTCTAAGCATAAGTATTATGATCTTTCTGGATGATGGGGTTTTCATCATTGCAACAATGCTAGCAAAGGATCGGGTGTGTGCAAATGATTAATTATCCTCATCTTGAAAGTAAGTTGAAAACATGAGTAAATGATGTTAAGCTACATATTTTGGGAGCATCCCTCATAGCCAACCTGGATAGAGCCTTTCTACCAGCAGGCGTTTATAGCCCCGATAGAGTTACTTAGATGGCCTAATTTTATTCCTTTTGGATTTAAATATTTATTACTTTTATTCATATGATGTCATCATGTAAGCTCACTATGCAAGGCATGGTCACTTGCTGATTTAGGTTGGAGATTGCATTGGTAGCAAGGGAGTCCCTTCATACTTTTCACTTAACACCTATACTTACATGTTCCATAAACCCAAGGCTGTTAGGTGGATCATTATGAAGAATCACTTCGGTTAAGAAAACGCACCATGATGAAAAAGATATCACAGACCTGATCACGGATATTCCTCAAAATGAGTCATAACCTATATAGGAATTTGTTCTCACCACTTTGAATCCTAACAATTTGGTTATTTTTGCAAAGTGACAAGTTGCATCATCTTGGCTAAGAAAAACAAGACAATACAAACAACTATACAATATGCACATTATGATACATTGGATCTTCATGACACTTTTTTAGGCTTGAAAATAATGTTTGAGGAACTATCCATTAATTGGTAATGGGACATCCTCACCAGCTAAGGTCTTGAGCCTATAGGTATTGTCTCCTAGGATTTCTAAAATTTGAAAAGGACCTACCCAAAGTTTATCAAATTTACCATGATCCCCTTTCCTTTCATGTGCTTTATCCCACATAAGGACTAAATCTGAAATTCTGAAAACCTTAACTCTGGCTCTTTTGTCAAACCAACATTTGACAACAGCTTGATGCTTAGCAAATTGATCAATTACTCTACTTCTCTTTTCTTCTAGGTGCATTAACTAAAGTAACCTAACTTCTTGTTTGTTATCTATACCTAGATGCTCTTGTGCAAACTACAATGTGGGGATCCTTAGGTTAACAGGGAGGATGTGATCCACCCCATATATTAGGTGAAAAGGAGAATTTCCTAGTGCAACCTTCATCCTAGTTCTATCTACCCACAATGCATACTTTAATAAGGTATTCCACTCCCTTGGGTTTTTCTCTATCAATTTTTTTATGATGTTTAACAAGTTTTTATTTGTAGACTCTGCTAGTCCATTCCATTGAGGATAGTAATTTGAAAAAAACTTCAAAATAATTCCATGATCAAAAGCCCAACTTGATAATCTTATCGATGCAAAGGCAGATCCATTGTCACATACTAAAGCATAAGGAACTCCATACCTGGTTACTATGTTGCTTTCCAAGAACTTGATCACATCCTCAGCATTACATGTCTTACTACTAAAAGTTTCAATCCACCTGGTGCAATAATCCATAATAGTCAACACATACCTATGGCCTGAAGATGATGGAGGGTTGATAGGTCCTATGAAATCCATCCCCCATTGAGCAAATGGTTGCATGTCCATCACTGGTTGCAAGGGCTGAGCAGCATACCTTTCTCTATTTGCAACAACTTGACACATATGACAACATTTAATGTGTTCAGTAGTATCTTTAAAAATAGTGAGCCAACAATACCCTGCTCTGAGGATAGCATGACTGGTAGCCAAGTATGATCCATGTACAGTTCCAAACTTGTCATGTAATTATGTTAACACTTTGTCTGCTTCTTGCCTTTCTAGGCATCTAAGGTATATTACCTCATGGTTCTTCTTGAAAAGAACTCCTCCTTTTATCATGTACTTTTGTGATCTTATCTTCAAAGCTCTCCTTTGTGAAGCTTGCAACCTTGGAGGACATCTTCTAGTAATCAAGATATGCCTGATGTCTGAATACCATTCTCTAGTTTCCTTAGTATTTATGACATATTGCTGGCTCATGATGTTAGGATCAATTTCAGATATCATCTGACTCAAAACTTGTCCTCTTACTAATTTCATGGGTGTTATGTCCATATCATACTCTTGGAGGACAGTTATCCATTTGGCTCTCTTTTCACCAGGTTCACTCTGCATTAAAAGCATCTTTACTGCTGCATTTGGTACTACATTGATCACCTTACTTCTCAAGATGTAATGTCTAAACTTCTTGACTACTTAGACTAGAGCAAGTACTTGTCTTTCAACATCCATATATCTATGTTCTGCATCCCTGAAAGGACAGCTCATGAAAGCTATAGGCTTTTCTTCTTTAGCCTCATTTCTTTGTGTTAATACTACTGCAGACGTATGCTCTAAAGAAAATGAGTATATGTAAAAATCTTTGGTATAATATGGACTAATCAGAATAGGAGCATTAGATATAGCTTTCTTGATATCTTCAAAAGTTTCTCTAACTTTAGGTGTCCACTCAATCTTAGCATCCTTCTTGAGCATTGCATTCAATGGTCTGATGATCTCTGCAAAACCAGTAATGAATTTTCTAAAAAAATTGATCTTACCAAAATAAGATTTGAGGTCCTTCTTACTCCCAGGAAGCTATATCTTCATGATTTATTTTACTCACAGGGTCAATGATGATCCCATTCTCTGTTATCAGGTGACCTAATAACTTCCCTGTAGTTACCCCAAATATGCATTTCTTAGGGTTTAGGGATATTCCATAATGTTCATACTTCTTTAGTACTTTCTTGAGGTATTCCACATGATTCCCTCTCTTTAGAGAAAACTTTCAAGTCATCCATGTATATGACTATACATTTACCAATTAGCCCCCTGAAGGCTATATCCATTGCTCATTGAAAGCTGGCTCTGGCATTTATCAATCCAAAGGGCATGTGCCTATAGGAGAATATTCCCCACTTAGTGGTGAATGCAGTCTTCACTCTATCTATCTTGTCTACCATCACTTGGTTGTAACCAAAAAAACCATCCAAAAATGACATCATCTTTGCACCATTTACTATCTGCAAGACTTTCATCCAGTGAAGGCAAAGGATAAATATCCTTTTCAGAAGTCTATTTAAATTTCTAAAGTCTACACACAACCTAATGTCACCATTCTTCTTCCTTACTGGGACCAAGTTAGCCACCCATGTAGAATGTCTCACAGGAAATATGATTCTAGCATTAAGCAACTTCTTCACTTCTTCAAAGATGATGGGCTCCAGCAAAGCATTAACAAGTCTCTGTTTTTATCTAAAGGGCTAACACCTGGCTTTAACAGTATAGTATGAGTGATGATTGAAGTATCATAAGTTTTTAACTCATCATATGTCCAGGAAATAAAATGAATATAATCTTTAAGTGCTTGGGTTATCCCTACCATTTCTTCTTCTATACACACTTTTCCAATCAGGGCATTCCTTTTCTCTAGATCATGTCCTATGTTGACTAGTGAATATTCTCCTCCATTTACTTTAGGGAGATCTTTCTATTTCAGCATGTTATCTAAATCAAATTCTCTTTCTAATTCTATCATTCCTATGGGAATCTTGTTACTAGGCAGCCCCATGATTTCTTCTCCTTCCTAGGTATGATCTTCTAGATTTATTTCATCTATGATCTGTGTATCAAATACATCTCTATTGGATATGAAGTCTAAAATATGCTGGTCATCATCAAACACTTGAAGGTTAACGACATTATCTGGTACAGAGGGTACTAGCACTAATTCAACTAAAATCTCTTCAAACCAGATATGGATAGTGGTTCCAAAGTACTTACGACTTGGGCCAAGGCATCTGCCCTATGATTTTGTTCTCTAGGCACATGGGTGATGTTAAATGCATCAAAATCTTATATCAGATCCCATACCCTATGTTTGTAATTAGACAACTTCTTGTAATTACAAGAATATATGCCTCTCACTTGTCTTACTACCAATTTTGAGTCTTCATAGACATGCAAAATCTTTACTTTCTTTCTGAGTGCAAACAATATCCCATGGATCAAAGCTTCATACTCTGTCACATTATTTGTGCATGGGAATTGTAATCTATATGCTTCCAAGTAGGATTTACTAGTTGGATCAATAAGATCTATTCCTACTCCAGCCCTGTGTTTTGATTTAGATCCATCAAACCTGAGGATCCATGGCTTATCTTCAGTTAAAGGTTTGTCTGGGCCTTCTCTTTTCTTTTTAGCTCTAGCAACTACACCACTTGATATCCATCTTAATTTAGGTGTTTCAATCTCCTCAAACTTCACCTTATCTTACTGATGTGAAGCTGACATTCCCTTTTCTTCTTTATCATCAGAAAGAAAACCTTTTGGACAAGACACCATTTGCTTCTCCAGAATATGCAAACATAATGAACAAGTAGTCTCTGAATGTGGTGCTTCATGTAACTGGCACCATCAATCAATTAGAACATCTTGTGGGGAAGCATGTTGATATATCATTTCTTGAACTTGTTTTGATAAAAATTCCTCAAACTTGGTCAAATTACTATCTCTATATTCATCAGATACCTCATAATCTGATTCTACCAAACAATCAGTCCTTGGAGTGATATCCTTATTACTCTTAGAATTACTCACGCTACACACCAATATCTCTTCCATCCTCTGAATGGGATTTTCATCATGATATGTACTTTCTTTCGTTTCTGCAAATGACAAACCAGAATGAGTATCACTGTCACTATCTACAAAACTCACCCCAGATGATGATGAAGCCCTCTCACTACATGCTTGTTCCAGTTCCATCATATCTAAGCAAGCATCACAAGTCTTTTCAGAATGTGCTTCATCATGTAACCTGCACCATCCTTTAATTAAGACATCTTCAACAAACATTTTCAACAATTGACAACATTGCACCTCTTTGGACAAGTACATTTCAAACTCCTTGAAGTGATCTACTTCTATCTCATTTTCAGAACTACTATCAGATTCTATAATTATTCTATCATCCTGAAGATTGTCACTATGAACATGAACATCATACATGAGGATCTCCTCTATCTTGATAGTCTAGGGTCTGATGGAGTACACTCTGGGTTCAACATCTACATACATCATCTCATTGGTTTTATTGTACTCGGTGATCATATGTTTCATGCAAGGTTCAACATCTATCCTTTTATGTTTAGGTATTCCTTTCCAAGGTAACCACATGTGACTGAAATCAGTGGACATGTATCCATTGAGTGTTTTTGACCAATCCCTGCTGAGCAACATAACATAGGTATCTGGTATATCTACTACCTGAATATCAATGTAGTATTGGATTCTTGGATATGATGTTAACTGCATATGGATGTGAGTCAATTCTCCTACGACACTCACCTCTGTTTTATCTAACTATGTTACTTTCTTCAATGACTTGGCAGGATGTAACCCTAAGGCGTTACATATGGATAGAGGCATTACATTAGTAGATGCAACTGAATCCACTAAGCAATTGTGCAAATTCTTACTAAACATCCTTATGGTAAGAAGAAAAGGAGGTGACTCAGTTTTATCTCTGTAAAGAGTCATGTGTGAAGTTTCTACAACCTAAATAGTAGCTGGAGTTTTGTGTTTAACATTAATATCCCTAATGGCATGGTCTTTATTCAAAGTCTGACTTGAGGTATGATTATCCTCTTTTGGAGTAGGATCATCTAAGGATTTCATGAAATCTTTTTTAATAGCTAGGGTTTTGAGTAGTTCTGACAATGACAGACTGATCTTGATCTTTTTCATTTTATCTGCTAAGTATGTGACTAATTTATCAGATTCAGGGGATAGATTACTAGATTTTGGCACTGTATTTTGTGGTGCTAAGTACCGAGCATTAACTTTAGGAAGTCTAAGGTTATTGCTTGCCTAAGGATTAGGAGGAGTGTTGAAATTATTTGGAGGCAAGGATGTAGTCAAAGGACCAGCAGGTCAATTGGAATTATTACTTAGGTTGTAGTTATGTCTACCTTGATACTGCTGCTAATAAGCATGCACTTCTTCATGTTCAATTGATGGCTCATTCTCATCCTCAAATGGAAAAACATAATTGGTTTCAAAAGCCATAGCTAATTCCTCACATGCTAAGGTGTAATTCTCATGAGGTGACATGGTCTGCTGATGAGGATGATTGATAAAACTTTCTAATACAAGAGTAGAATCCTATCCACAGGGAACAATTTCATTTCATTCAACATAAGGTGGATTACCTGTAGTATTAGATACTTCAGCTTGGAATATACTATCAACTACCCTAAACTATGGACAATCCATATCTATATGAGCATTGGTATTGTGTATCCTACACCAGTTTGTAAGGGTTGCTTCTGCTAAGTTCACTCTAGTGGTCTGCTTAGGATCACTAGAAGGTTGATTATCTAGGGGTGATGGTAGAGAACCATTGTTCAGCCTAGAGTTCCACACTCTAGGTTGTCTAAGGGGATTATTGTTGCTACTGTTGTTGTTATTGTTGTTACTATTGTATCCCCTATTAGGATAACCAAATCTATCATTGGCATATCCTCTATTCTGATTTGGTTGAGAACAGAAATTCTGACTCCTCAGACGAGTGATCTCAGTAGTGAGTTTCCTCAGTTGTGCTAATATCTCTTTAATTTCTTCCTTTTCTTCCTGAACTTTAGCCACTACATTCTCTATTTGGGGTTTAAAGAAAGAAGAGCCATTGTTATTGTTATTAGACTGTTCTACCACCTAAGGTACCTGTGTATGTCCTGGATACTGCACCATTTGACCATGTCCATTTGGAGGTGGCATGATACTAAGTGGAGGTACCTGTAAAGGGCTTGGCATTACAATTGGAGGTATCAAGCTCCATTGGTCTGTTGTTGAGCAGGATATGTAGGATAAGTAGGAAGTGTAGGAAATGCAATAGTAGGTGTTGGAGCAGGAATCAACTATTGACTGACTTTGATAGCTTCCTCAAAAGCTCCTGATAAACATGGAAGTCAAAAGATCTAATGTAGATTAATATATACTCCTAGTAGCTTCATTTGCTATAGTATAGGGAGCAACTAGCTTTGAAAGCATCTTTTGGAATCTTGCATTGAAATTGGCAATAGGTTCTCCCTCAAATCTCTTGATTGTGGAAAATAGATGATAATTCATTGAAGGATCTATAGGTATTTTGAATCTATCCTTAAAGGCTTTCTCCAAAGCAACCCATGAATTGACTGAACCTTGACCAAGACTGATATACCAATTATATACCTCCTCCCCTAAGGAAAATGGAAATAATCTACATACCACATCTTGATGTTCAATTCTTGCTCTACAACATGCTTCTTTAAATGTTCTAATGTGATCATCATCATCCTAATATGGATAATATTTGGAACAAATCTTGTCAAGATTTTTAGGTAAAGGATGATATGCAGTGAAAGTCAGAGGTGACTCTGTAGTAAAGAAATACATTGCGACTGGTGGAGGTTGGATCGGGGGTGTGACAAATTGTCTAGTAGGTTTTTGCAACCTGATAGGAGTTGTCGGAGTGTGTTCTGATGAAACTCCTGATGCACTAGAACCAGGAGAATGATGAATATCTAATGTTCTAGGTCTAAGTCCCCAGATAGGTAATTCCTCAAAGAGTCCACTGGATCTGGACCTGGTATTTGGCTTGAGAGCTAGGATTTCTACATTTTTTTGAAAATTTGGCTTGTTTACTCTAAAGTTCAGCTAAAATATTCATGCAAAGGATGTATTTATGATCAAAGTTTTGAAACTGACTGGATATTTATGCAATATTTGCAAAAATGTTGTAAATATGAGGTGATATGAGACTTTTGGACACAGGCAACAGGATATCAGGTCCCTTAAGCAAATTACCTCAAAGCTCAAACAAGAAGGCCTAGAAGAGGACTTATCTTTCAAAGATCACAATGATCAACTTTTTCGTCTGTTTCACTAAATCACCCATAGGTATTTATCAACCCTCCTAGTGCCAATTTATGTTGATGATCATTGTTAGTCATAACAACATGCATAAAAATTTGCACAACAAACCTTTATTATCTTGTAAAGTACGATCAACTTAAGCTAAGTTGATGACTCCAAGTCTTCATTGATTAGGTCATGATCATTTGACGTTACTCAGAGGTTGATGTGACATGTTGTTTTCCATTTCAAGGGGTCTTACATTCATCTAGGTGATCAGTATTGCACTGTACTATATAAATTCACTCCACAGAGAGGTCAATCCTACTCTATTTTCAAAGATTGCTGAGATATTTGTAAGTTTGATCAATTCTTCTAACCATTGATCATTATGAACTTACTCTTCCTTCTACACTGTATATTTATTTAAATGATGTGTCTATAAGTGGATATTTATGTACATTTCATGGATATTTATCTGAATTAGCATGCTATTTATAAATTTGGCATGTTTTTACTCAAAATATGCTCTGTATTTTCAATTGCCTACAAGATATCTGCATATTTCATGTTTATCTACTTTTGATTGTGTGTTATTTGCAATTATGGAGATGATCTGTAATGAAATTCATAGAAATTTAAAAGAATACTTCTACTTTTAGTGAACCTTTAGTTATTGAATCACATACACACAAGATACATTCATGGAGAGAAAGAATCAAACCATAAGTCACCAGGATGTTCCACAGTTTGGTATGGTTGATGCTAATTTCAAAGGAACAAGGAATGAAAACAATATATGCAGGCCGAAAAGGACTCCCAAGGATGCAACTAATCAATGCATATATCCATATTCTAATCACAGATTACTCAAAATTTACAATGATTTGTAATCAAAATATCTTCTCTTTCATTAAGTATGCAAAACATGTACATTCACAATAACTTTGAAATAAGTCCTGAATTCTTCAACAATCAGATTTCAATTAAGTTTCAAATGACTAAAAGATTACGCCCCTGTACCTTTTATAGAATAAGGTGAGGAGGCAGTTACAAGTGACCAATGGTCAAGATTTATCAATTCAGATCAACGGTTGACAATCCTCCTATGACTTACTCAACTTTTCGTCGCAGCATAGGTTGCTAGCTAGAAACCATCTCTATGACTCACCATTCGTGAGCACCTTATGCATATGTTCACTTAGTAATGCATCTTCATTCACTTCTCAAGTTCTTCTTCATTTTCTTCTTGCTCCTCGTTCTCTTCATCTTCGTCACTTTCACCATCACTATCACTCTGATATACATCCTCTTGTATGTGGACCTTTACTACTGTCCTAATCCGTTCATATGCTTGTACTATTCTATCAACCTCTCCCCCATCCTGGATTTTTTCTTTCGATATTGCATCTTTATGAGACTGGAACTTAGCCTTGAGAGCTTCTAGTTTACCTTTCCTACTATTTAATGTCTCATAGTACGTTTCTACTTTAACTTTTATTCTCATAATTCTATTCATTACCTCTTCTGTCAAGTGGGTGAGAGGGTCATCTGCTACTGGCTTAAAATTATCATGCAAAGCCTTAATAGCAAAATCTGCATCTTGGTACTCAATTTTACCTTCTATCTTTCCTTCCAAGGCCTCCAGGATTTTTGCCTCATATGCCATCATGCTATGTAGTTTAACATTAATATCCTGAGTTTGCCGCTGCACTTCTTCAAGACATCACACTCAAACCTCTCATCTTCATATCATGTACTTATCAGCAAGGTAGTATTATTATCTAGTACTTTATTACTTATCAAAACTTGTGAGTCAATTCTCTTCATCTCACTCAGAGTAGTCAGGTCCTTTTGCAATTGGAATGACCACTTTCCTGTATCATTCTACATTTTATCTACCTTTCTCTTTAGACTGCTCAAAGAATTCCAGATCTGTAGAGAGGATCTCAACACATCTTCAGCCCCAGTGAGCATTGAAAACATCCACTTTTCCATTACCATTAACTCATGTTTCATCAGGTTGAATTTGGTGACCTCTTCTTGTGATATGATAGTCAATGGGACTGCAAGATCAACTGGTACATTATCAAGGTTAATTAACCCTTTTATGAAAGAATACAATTGATGAATGTGCTCCTTATGTACTTATTTTTCTCTTTTTCTCTCTTCACCCTTTGGGTTAAAGAATCAATAATATCTTTCCCTTATTGGGCTTCCTGATCCTCATTGGAAAAACCTAGATCAACATTTGTGATTTGGAATTCCTCTAGGGTAATTTTGCCTTTCTCTTTTTCTACTGTAGGAAGGGCTATCTGTGTGGTTCTTCTGCCTGTGGTAGGGTCTCTTTTTATGGCAGACATTAATCTGGCCTTCCTCCTTAGTTTCATCATGTTCTCAATGAACAAGGTGGAGATGTCAAACTCTTGAACCTCTGACACTTGTTCCATACCTATTTCCTTCTCCAGCCAATGAGGTACATCACCTCTGCATTCTTGGTGGCCTTTTGCAATATTGTGTATGGCCTATTCTCTAGTGTCCACTTCTATCCTTTGTGGAGAAAACACCTTATTGATTTCTTCCTCATGTATTTCCTCATGAGGGGGATCTTGTTGAACTTCTTCTTGTTGAGGGGTTGCCTTCTGCAAAGGAGGATCCTGTGGAATTTCCACGTTTTGATCATGTGCTTCATCTTGTACTCCCTCCTTTGGATTTTCAACTTCTTTATTATTCTTCTCATCTTGTGACATACTGACATCTTTAGATGTCTATGTATTTTTCCCTGGAGGATCACCCTGATCATGGGTCACCTCCTGACTTCTAGCTGGCACACTGATATCTTGTGGCTTAGGGTCCTCCTAACCTGATTTGTCTCCTATTCTTGGGGCTTCTTTAAGTAGCACCTCCTGATCCTCTTTATCTGGAGGTGATGTGGAACCTCCCTGAGTCTAAGCAACAACATCATCTGATATATCCTAATCCCCCCATCCTTTTGTTGGACTTCTGATATTTTGGGTTCGGTGGGTGCCTCGTGCTGTTGTTGAGCTCGATCAAAAGCAGTGCCATCCTTCTCTATAATTTCTGCCACTCTAGCCTTCTTTGGCTCCTTGGGTGCACCTTCTTCTTTACTTGGGCTTATATCACCCTTATATGTTAAATCTATGGTTGCAGGACTAGTAACCTGATCAACAAACTTGTTGAGCCCTATCTGCTGGGCTGCCCTTTCTGGGCTACCTTGTTTCATTTCTTCTATTTGTTTAACCTCTTCCACCACTGCCATATGAGCTAATGTGGTTCCATGAGGGGTCATTTAGGTATTAGAAACCAGAGTTTCAATTTGTTGAGCTGCTACATCTTGGACCACCTCATCGTCAGATAAGTCCACTGTGTCATCCAAGGAGAAAGTAACCCCCTTCCTTGTCCTGAGTGTTTCTCTAGATTACTCCTCTATTTTTTTAGTTTTGAATTAATTATGGTGGGAAGAGGAACATCATGCTACAGTTCCTTCCTAAAAGCTTCACCACCTGCGCCCCTCAACATGATGGGGTCAGCACAGATATCACCCCTCATGGTCATTCTTTGTTTCTTGGGTGCTGACATCAGCGACATCCCCTCCTCTTCTTGCTAGCTACTTGTAATTCATCATCTTCAGGATCTCTATTCAACTATTCTTCTTCTAAGGGGTCCCCCTCTTCTACCTCATGTTGTAGGGTCTAGCCTTCCTCCTCTGTAATTTCGACAGTAGGCCTCAAAATTATCTTAGTTTTCAGTTTTTCTGTCAGAGGCTGTGCAGATGAGGTAGATGCCCGAGCTGATGTAGATGCACCTATAGTTGTAATGGGAACCCTCTCAATTATCACCCCCTTTGGTTCATCCTCAGTTTTCTTGCTTTTAGGGGGAATCCTCTTTTGTTTTTCTATAGGTAATCTCTCCCCATTGGATTTTCTCTTCTCAGTGAGGAAGTCATCATATTCCTCATCAGACACCTCATGCCTTTTCTTCTTGGTATCCACTGTAAGGGCAATACCCCTTTTTTTTAATCTGGATATCTCTTCATCTACCCAGGCTTGGGTTAGTTGGATCACCCCATTTGTCAGCTGATCTAAGGATATATCCTCCTATTGTGTAAGATCCGGGGCTGATATGGTGTCATTATATACCTTTTTCTCCTCATATTCATTAGACATGATTTTCCCATCATCCTTCCACAGCTGTGCTAGCACTAGGATGCAGTCAAAGGTTTTGATTTGATTCAAAGTTAATATTTGATACTTCCTTCTTCTTACCTCAGCCTCATCATCACAATCAGTCCAGAAGTCTTCTAGATGCTTTTGATGTATTGGTTTTCCTAGTATCTTCTACATCCTGCCATAAGGATCATATGATCTGGCTAGGGGAAATGGCTGCAAATACATCAATTTCAAACCCCCAATGACATGCTTTATACTTTTTGAATCTGGGCACATGTACCAGGCAATGGATACTGGAAATAAAATTGGAGGTATCTTATTCTGTGCCTTGTAGGCCTCAACTATTGTGGATACGTGCCTGAAAAATTCCATCAAGATGACCCCATCAGTGGGGTATCTTGGAAACATAAGAGGTTGTCCATCAAATCCCTCTATGCTAATGTATGAGAAAGTGGTAAATTGGATAAACCATGCTCCATGTTGATAAATACTTTCCTGAGCTTGCATGCTCGACCTTTTAGTCATGTCCTCCTCCATAGTTCTAACTAGATGCATAGAGAATGCATCATTCACCAGTTTGTAGTCTAGGACATATGCCTTTCTTTGCAATTGGGGATAATGATCCCATATGTGTGCATCATCAGCATCACCACCAGTCTTGCCCACAGTCTTCAAAGCATTAAAAGTTCCCTTATATGCACATGAGTACACGACATATGAAGTCATATAAAACAAACATATTTGGCCTCCCAGGCTCCTCATTCCTTCATCCAATGCATCACTGATAATCTTTGCCCATAGGGGCTAGTTGTCTGCATATAATACCATTTGGATGATCCCAAACATCTAATTCTCAAAATTTCTGGCATGGGGCCTGCCAGTCATCCTGCTTAGTAGGGCAATCATATATTAGTATTCATCATCAAAATTGAACTTGTACAAATGTATAGGTAGCTTGGCTGATGCTGTGTATGTGTTGTTCTTTGACCTCCATTGATACATCTTCTTCCTTGCATTCTTCTTGTTATTATTATACTCTGTTTCTAGCTTGCATAGGTCCACACTCACTATCTTCTTCCCAATTGGTAGATTGAAAGTGGCAGTAATGCCTTTAACTCAGAAGTCTACATATATCCTCCCATGTTTCTCTACCCACCTAGTTTCAAGGTTATAATTTCTTGCGCACTCCACTACCAACTCTAGAGCATCCATAGCATAAGGGAAACTAGCTGCATGCCACATTCCTAAGACAAACACCCCATCCAAAATGGGATTATCCTTATCATGATCCAATTTAGTCGACCATGCTGCCAGATCTGTATCCCGTTGATGTGTATCACCAATAACTTCGTACTTGAACTACACTCGCTCATGCTGCACAAACATGGGCTTGAGGAACTCTACCTCAGACCTATTTCTCCTAAGATCTGCCATGGATTCCTATAATAAACATGTTATACTTTACCCTATGGTGTCCACATGCATTTCTACAACATTATGTACTTCTATCATGCATACTCTGTATATTAATTTTCATTCTACTATTATACTTATTACACAAAGCCATACCCTAGTAAAAATGAACACTCTACCTAAAAATACAGAAAATGACAATGGGAGGGTGTTACAGTTACTTACCTGACATTGCTTTCTTTTGTATTAGATAAGTGATTACAGACAAAGACTATAAACGCTTGAGATCACCTGTTCTGTTACATTGAAGAATCTAATCCGTTAGTAGGTAGTTGGTGAGGGTTTGACTTCGAAGCTCTGTAATTTCTTGATTTATCGCAAGGTGAAAGAAAATAACCTTCAAATTTTACCTTTAAAGTAGATCAGTAGGAAAAATTAGGGTAAAAATGCATTGTCCTGATTAAATTCGTTGATCACCTGTAAGGAATCCGCAGATGCCGCCAAGTGTTCAATTTGCATTTGTAATTGGTGGGAATTCATCTACTGCATTTAATTACATTTAATGTTAAACAGGGGGGGTGATCTTAGAAAGATCAGGTGATATTTAAAATGTGACCCCCTCCTTGTAATATGACCCCCCCTTTTCTTTTGCACAGGATTGCTAAGTGTAAAGAATCGGGTGATATAGTCAAAGTTTGACCATGCATATATCAGGTCACGAAATAAAGATCAAGGAATATTCAAAATGTGACCCCCGCAGATAAAATGACCCCCTTCAGAAAAGATCAAGGTGACATCATTTAATTGTTAGGTTTTACTGACGTCATCGTCATATTAAAGAATATGATGGATATCGGATACATACCCCCTTATGGTTTAGACGGCATGATGATGTCATCACCATGGTGATCTCCTTAATTCACTAAAATCAGATGACATCACCGTCATATTGACATAGGGTGATATTTGTGAAGAAGGTGATATTCGTAAGATGACTGATGTTAAAAATATGACCCCCCGCAAGACAACTAAAGTCTTTTGACTGGTAGAGATTGGCGCTTACTTAAATTTGACGTTCGTACATCGCACATTGAGTGATTATCAGGTGATAATCCTATATCAGGGTGATCTTATCTAATATGAATGATGTTATAAATATGACCCCCTTGTGGGATATTAGGTTTGACCAAACTTTGACTCAACATAACTTTCTTCCCTTAGACAATTTTGGGGTGATCTAAAAGGCAAACCTGCTTGGAATTTCGTGTACTTTGCAACCATGATGTTAACAATGAGAACTACTAACTTTTTGCAAATGACCTCATCATAGTGACAAATCCACTCTCTTGTAAGGTGACATGCATAATTAATTTTACAAAACCACCCAAAGCAAAAAACAAACAAGCCAAAGCAAAAAGAAAAGTTGGGTGTCTGTTTTATCAATGGAAAATGGGCCATGTTGTGTAACCACACAACAGGCTGTAGGCATTATCCCCTCTCTAATTTTGACTAGTTCTAGCTTCTTCACTTTTCTTTTGATCTTGGACCTTCCACAAGTCCTTTCGCCTTGACCTCTTCCCCTTTCCTTGCTTTCAAATTTTTTGCTCAGCTTCTCTTCCACCTTTAGGGAAAACTTGTATGCATCTTCTATGGTGGTCATTCTAACCAAGCTCGTCTCCTCTTGAATACTCATCCTCAAACCATTAATGTAATGGGATACCTTCTCCTTATTGGCCTCTACATGGCTTGTCCTGATAGTAATCTTATAAAACTCTTCTATATACTCCTTGACAGACTTGTTACCTTGCTTCAATCCTTGCAGCTTCTTTAGCAACTCCATGTCATAGTCTATAGGAATGAACTGCTTCTTCAGTTTCTCCACCATCTAATCCCATCTGGTAATGTTTCCTTTTCCTCTTCTATTTCTCTCCAACTAGACCTCCTTCCACCAAATACTAGCATGGCCCTTCAACTTTGTCTTTGCAAACTTGACCCGATCTGGATCCTCCACATCTTCATACTCAAAATACTCCTCCATGTCATTGATCCAATCAATAAGTTTTTCATATTTAGATCTCCAAAATAGGTAGAAACTTCAATCCTAAGCCTCTTTCCAATCTTTGAAATGACCCTCAACAACCTAACTTCTACAGGATCTCTTGTAGCTTCTTGTTCTTCTTCAGATAGCTCTTCTTTAGCTTCATCTTCGCTTTCTTCTCTTGTTCTCATCCCAAACCCTCTTCGCAACTCTTCTTTCAATGCATTGATTTACCTTTGCAGGGCTCTAAAACCCTCTTTCATCAAAGCATTCCTCCTATTATGATTTCTTCATGGAGGCATCTTGATCTCTGTAGCAAACCCACAACCTCAAGTCCTGGTGCAAACTGCCTCATGGTCAGCGATATGTCTATACACTCAGGAACCCTTGCTCTGATACCACTTGATGAAGGGGGTAAATCATAAAATACACAACAACAGAAATGACACATAGAAATATAATATTTCTTTATTGATTTGGACAACTCATTACATTACAGAAGCTCAATTACAATATGAGGAATCAATCCTCCATAGGTTGCAACATACTACAGCTACACATTACCAAGCTCTGGAATCTTCTTCCTTCTGTAACCCCAAATTAGCTAGGGTTTCTATTTTCCCACCTATTCTTGACTCTACACTTTCCCCCTTAACCCCACTACTACCCAGGGTTCCCAAAATAGTCATAAATAGCACTTTTGGGCGGCCTCCAGCTAAATTTTGAAATTTGCAACTCCCTCCAAAAGTAGGTCAACTTCCGGAAAGCATAACTTTTGATCCGGGTGTCTGACTGAAGAACCGTTTTAAGCACCGGAAAGATCACGATGTGAACTATCACACCAAAAATTTGTAAATGGATTTCCATAAATGTTTCAGGATGTTATGGAATGTTTTAGTGACTCATATCTCATTTCAAAAATTTTTAGGGGCTTTTCAGAAAACAAAAACTTTAATATCTTTCATCTCACAAATGATCTTTACCTGATTCCTTTGTCAAAGGTCTTATATTTCAGTTATGAAGATTCCTATATATTTTATCTTCCATCCATGTCCAAATGCAAACTTTCCTAAAATGGCAATTAAACTTTCCAAAACTGGCAGTTTACTATTTTTAGCAATTTGGAAAAATTGAAAGTCCTACATCATTATTCAATAGATTATGGAACCAGAAACACTAATTATGGAAAGAAATGAAAACAATTGCAATTATTTTGAATCAACTTCTTTTTGGGTGACGTAAGATTGCCCTTACACCACTGGATGCTCCTGCATCAATAGTGAATTATGATGGATGAGAGGCTTATGCAATAGCATGGACCATAGGAAAGTGAGGAGGAAGATATGTAGGATAGTGGATGAAAGGTGGGAAGATGGAGGTATGTGGAATTGTGGGATGGAAGGGAATCATGACCAAAAATTGCACACATTGTGATAAATGTTGAAGCTTTTGAGTGGATGGTAGTGTATTAAGCAATGGTGTTGTTTGCTTAGGAGATGGGCGACAAAGTGCTTTAGATACCCACATATACTTAGTGTTTTTATGATTTTTGCTTGACTTGTGGGTTTTTTGGAATTTTTGAATGGAGTGGATGGAGGAGGGGAAAGTGGATGGTTGGGATTTTTGGGAGGTGGATGCCTCATTTGACTTGATGGCTTGTTGCTTAGGGACCCATACCATTTTAGTTTTAGACTTTTCTTGTGGAGGTATGGGTTCAGATATATGTAGCTTTTGTGCAAATTTTGGGGTAATTACTTGTTGCTTGGGGACCCACACCTTTTTCATTTTTGATTTGATGTGTGTGGGTGTATGTAGCTTTTGAGATGGACTTTTCTTTGAATCTTTGATTTTGTACCCTAAGGCATTAGAATTTGTAGGATTTTTGACCTTATAGGTAGAGGAATCCAAATTGTGGTGTTTGAATCCCATTCGTATGGTGGAAGTGGGGTTGGTGGAACCTCCTTGTTTAGACAATGTGTTCATTTGTTGGCCATGATTGGGATTTTAGAGGATTTATGGATGGATGGATAAGGTGTTGGATGTAATGGAGGTAGATTCAATGGAGGGATATTAGGAGTTGGAAGTAATGGAGGCAAAGTTGATGGTGGAGGGTGTACAGTCACATGCTTTTGACATTTATAGGATGAGGGAGGTGGAATGGCAACATATGTTTTTGGAGTATGATGGGATTTGTGATAGGAAATGGTGGACTTAGGATGAATGGAGGTGGTACCAACATCGTTATATTGTTGACCTTGAGTTGCGTATCCAAGGCCATATGAGCGTGGAGGGACATTGACATGGATAGGCTCCAAAATTCCTTGTTCAAGAAGGCCTAAGCCTTTACCTTGATAGTTCATGTTTTGAAGCATGCGATCAACAATGGGACTAGGTGTAGGTGGAAAACTAGACATGAGTTCCTTATTGGGTAGAGAAGGTGAGATGGTAGACAAAGGTTGTTGTGTTCCTAGGGAGGAACACTCATGAATAAATGTAGATAGACCAATAGGATATGATGGTGAATTTGAAATGGAGGTGGAAGGATAATTAAGATCTTGCTTATGTTCATCATGATCTAAGGTATTTGTTTGATCTTCTATGCTTATGTGTTCTTGGAAGACACATATCTCATTATGGGAAATGGAAGTTGGTTCATTAGGGTTATATGGAGTATGGATAGGATCAATCTGGGAATTTTGTTCATGGATGATCATGGGAGAAGTGATATTTGTAGTGATCACCTCTTGATCATGAGTTGCATAAAGTTTGGCTATGAGGCTCATCGTGGCTTTCATGATCATATATAGAGTCTTGATCATAAATGTGAGCATAAAAAAAATTAATTTGGCTATGAATGGGATACATTTGCTCATGAATAGGGTCATGATCATAAATAATATTTTGATCATAGGAAATATATAGGTCATGGATAGTTTGAACTTAGAGATTCTTTGACCTTGATTTAGATGGGGGGTTGATGTTTCCACATGCTTAGGAGTATACTCTCGACATAGCTCTTGTGGTGTCATGGAAGTGGAGGTAAGAGACTCTTGAATAGGATTTTGTTCAACAACATGAGGGTATGATAGGTCTTGATGTGGAATCATGGGAGAAGTATTTTCAATAAGCTCAATGGTTTGTGGACCACATGGCGGAGTTGGAGGAATAAGCAAGGTATTGGGAGATTCTTTGACAGGCTCATGAATGGGACTTTGATGACATGGAAATGATTTGTTCCTCTCTAATAGCCAATGAATCACATCCTTTGCAAGGGTATGCATAGATGGATAATATAGTGGATGGATGATAATGTTAGATGGTGTTGGAGGCTTAGAAGTAGGAATAGGATTGGAGGGAGTGATAATGTGATTAGATGGATTGGGATTTGGATTGGATGAAGGGATAGTGTGCTTGGATGGATTGGAATTAGGAGTGGATGGAGGGATATTAGGACTAGATGGATTAGGTGGTTGGTAGGTCGATAGACTAGGAATGTGATCACATGATGGTGTTGGGATAGGACCAATAGGCTCATGTGTTGGCATGTGATTAGATGGTGGTGGAGGATGTTTATAAGATACATTGACTAGATTGGTATCTCCCTCATCAAAGGATATTATGTCTTGTAGCATAGGCGGACTTAAAGATACTTGATTCATGTACAAGGAGTCACTTAGACTTGAGTCAAAGGTTATTAGGTCTTGTAGCACAGGTGAACTTAAGTCTATTAGGTCTTTTTGCAAATGTGAACTTGGGGTCGTTTGATTAGTGTACAAAGGGCCACTTGGACTTGCATGTTTGTGTTGTAGGGGCCATTGATAGTCTTGTGAATGTGTTTGATGAAGGGATGAAAAGGTGGGATGTGTAGGTAAAAGATCTTGGGGTATGGGTCATTGTGTTTAATGGTAAATATTGGAAGTAGGATATGGTGATGTGGCATTGTTATGGGAAGATGTAAGATAAGGTGACGTGGAATTGTTATGGAAGGATGTAGGATAAGGTGATGTAGAAGAGAATGGATTAGATTGGTGTGAAATGGAAGGGGATGCCACATATGAATGAGGTGGAATTATTTGGTGTTGAATGGATAAGGGATGATGATGCACTTGTTGGGTTTGTGATTGACAAGTGGCTATGAGGTGTTGGGCTTGTGTTATGAGATGTTGCATTTGAGGTGATTGTCTTGCTTGGAGTTTAGGTTGTTGGATGAAGGCTTGTAGTCATTGAATGATTTGTTGGTCTAGGGGTTGTGGTTCCTGACAAAGTGCTTGGAGGAGGTCTTGGAATTGAGGCACTAGGTCTGTTAATGATGACATTGTGTAGAAATATGTGGATTAGATTAAGAAGAGGATGATATATAATGATGAGGTCAGATGACTTGGATTTATTGGGATGTGGTTGATTGGATGACTAGGATGATTTAGTTTGGAAGGATTGGATAAAGTGTGATGATTGGGAAATGTGTTATGACAAGTAGGTTGAGGATGATGTGGCGATATCAAACACAAGATCTCACATATACATACATGCACACCAAACACAATGATCAATTTGTGTGACCTAGGCTAGGTAAGGACTGTATCTATTGGGTTCCCACTTGGATTTCTCTAGCCATGCCTACTTATAGTGGATAGCTTAGGAATTTGGTAGCACAGGCTCCCCCTTACAGTGCACTCACTTCTCAGGCATACCACATTCCATGACATCAAAGAGGGCCACTATCTCTACTATAATCCACAGAAATGTGGGATGGCTATGAGAGGCCTAATCAGCTATCCTCTTGTAGTAGTAGATAGAGGGTTTTTGGCTTCTAAACACATTTTTTAGTTAGCATTTCTATTCAGGTGGTTATACATGTGGCGATTCGCTCTGTTAAGGAGGCCCCCCAACTTGCAGAGGTTAGGCTCTGTAGGGTTTCACACACTATATGGTACTATGGGGAACATTCGTTAGTATAGCAGAACAACACCCATCATTTGTGACTTTTGTCACAAACCCATTATTTATATAGCAGCTTGGAATGGTTTGGATTTAACCTATTGCTGCTTGGGTCATACCCCTTCTCACAATGGGAAGGAAGGCCCTCTAAAGTTAGTAACAGTTTCTCTTGCACCCTAGAACCATTGGATAGGTAGGGGAGAGGATACTTCTATTGCTAAATCAGGTTACACACAATCAAAGAAGGCAAACAAAAGAAAGAAAGTAGGCACAGAGAAAACATAGTTCATTTTAAGCACCAATTCGAAGTGTTCCTAATTTAGTGATAAAAAAGATTCAGTGACTGCTTGGATCTATGAAAGATATGTCAGTAGTTTTCTTTCTCCATTCTTTGACACGCATGTTTGACAAGCTACACAAGTAGAATATTAGTTTCCAAGAAAAACCATAGATTGAAGATTAGAAAGTAGTTAAACTTTGACTATAAAATGTACTGATAAAATGATAAGATTACCTAATTAAACCTACTCCATTGTGTAGCTCACAAAATTACCTTTCCAACGAGTGTTTATATGTGTGATTTGGCCTCAGTATGCTCTTGTTATGTCAAAAGAAAAATCTCCCCCCCTTATGGCATGTTTGAAGATGACCTGTTCACTAGTTTGACCATAGGTTGATTTTTTGACTTTGAAGGTCTTGCAAGATTTTTGTTTTGTCACGCGTGCATTATGTGCAAGAAGTTTTATGTTGATAGTTTTTTTTTTTAAAGGACCCCACCCCCCCTTTTAAAAAAACTTGAGACTTCGACCTCCAAACCCAAATCCCAACATATTAATTAATGAAAACCCTAAAGCAACTTTGGTGGTCGAAAGGGAAAAAGTAGAGATTCTAAGTGTGGAATGGTCATGGTTTTAAATGTGAAGTGGTCGAGGTTCAAAAGTCAATGAAGCTACAAACTTAAGAATGGGTCAAAGTGCTAGGTTTTAGGTCAAGGTCTTTGAGGATAGTGGTCGAGGTGTATAAGATAAAGAGTGATGTGGGGGATTTGACTGATGATTTTAATGATTGATGCAACACAATTCTAATGAAACTTCGACAGGATTCTAATGACTGCATCACCACAAGCCAACAGAGGAAATGTAAAGGTGATGGATGAAGACACAAGGTGGTCAGTGGGATCCAAATTGAAACTGGTGACGACCAAATTGAAACTGGTGGTAACCGATTTAGGTTTCTACATTTAGGATTTAAATGTTGTGGTTGATAGTGACTTAAATGCTAAGGTCGGCAGTGGTGGCTTGCGATATGGTTGTAGACAAGGTTTTTAAATGGGCTAAGATAATGGCAATGAAGGCATTAACCGAGGGTATCAACTACAACAAAAGGGTTTGTAATAGGGTCGACTAAGATTTGCCCATTTCAACCTCCAAACAAAACATAAACTAGAAACTTTTATAACCAGCAACTTCAAACCATTTCCTACAACACATAACTGAAAAACTAGAATTAGTAATGATAGAGGGGTCTATGGGTCTGTATGGTATGGATCCATACGGATCCATATGGTACGGACCCGCAGACCTAAAAAAATTTCAAAAATTGCAAAAAAATTCAGAAGCCAAATGGGGTGAATTTTATGTTGATTTTCATTTCTCAGGCCTCTTGGAAAAAATGATGAGGTTTGTTTGAGCTTTGGAGATCGCCTTTGACAGATTCCCTATAAAACTTGATAAACTCAACAAAATAAGGGTTAGAAATGATGCAAATTTTTACAATGAAAATATGCAAAAATGATCAAGCGAGGTGTCCCACCAAGTGTGCCAGAATGTAAACGTGAAATTTAGATAAAATGAAAGATAAACAATAACATCCAAATTACCTTCTTACCAAAATTTTATGAATACCTCAGATGATGCATGCATGTTGATTGTTCGAATGGTTAGATTCTTGGTTGCTCACAATTTGTAGCATAACGATAAATTGAGATTGATGAGAAGAAGATAGGTAGGTGATGGATGAGGAGGAATTTTGGCAGAGGAATGGTGCTTGAGAGTTCATCCATGCAAATGACATAGTTGTGGGTGAATTTATAGGCAAATGTGAGAGAATGGAGGGATAAACCTTCCATTTTGTGAGTGAAAATGAAATTAGAAAGTTGCTTGTGCAACTTGGAAAAGGAAATAACAAGTGAAAGAGTTCACTTGAGAGGGGAATAGAAGGTGATTAGAGTGATTTGAGAGATGAGTCGAGTTGGAAATGGAAGGTGGGACAAGTGATTTGAGAGATGAGTTGAGATGAAAATGGTAAATTAGTTTAATTAATTAAAATGAAATTTTAATTAATTAAGTGGCATGAATGATTAAATAAATAATAATTATTTATTTAATCATAGAAGAAAGGGGATTAAATAAATAAATAAAATTTAATTATTTAATGATATGAGGGATGGGGTTAAATTAAATAAATGTTGGATTTATTTAATTTGTTAGAGGAAGATGCTAGATTAGGTGAAGAAGGGGTTATCTAGGGCAAGAATGCTACAAGATGCCTAGATGATATAATGTTGTGACAAGGTGGACATTTTTGGGTGTCTACAATGATATCAGAATAGTACAACAATATACTTTTATGATAAAAATATTTTTTTACCTAGATCTTGACTATTGAAAATGGAGATGAACTTAATTTAGATAACTGAGTTTTCTAGATAGAAAAACTTAAGTTTAGAATTATTTATTCTTACCTGATTATTATTTACACTATGAGATGCAATGAGTTGTGAAAACCAATTAGAGAAAGAGGTGTGTGAACTTATGACATACATTACTATTTTGGAATGTATTTTTTATTTATAAATCTTTGGTCAAAGTAACACAAAATCACTACTTGCATTTGTCGATTCATAGTGTCTTTGAATTGTGATTCATTTAGAATGTCATACTTATCTAGAAGGAATCTAAATTTGTATGACTAATTGTTTGTAATATAGACACAATACTAGTTCTTAGGTGGCATAGTGGATCTTGTTGATTCCCATAGTCTACTACTCTCATGAAGGGTAGGACCAATTCTAGTAGAAGGTGTGCATGGGATTGTTGGTTTGTGGTTGGAGGAAAAGCACTCAAGTGATGCTCTCCCTCTTGCAGTTGAAGATTACTGAAGACTTCGTTATTCCAAAAATCATGGTCATTCAAACATTATTGTTTTATTTGATTGTATAACAATATTATGGATATTGTAAAGCATCAGAATGAAGATGCATTCTTGTAAGATTATATATATGAATGTAAGACTATACATTATCTTATTGTTATGAAATTGGAAACAATTCTTGTAATCTTCTTTACTAAATGAAATGATTACTTTTGTAACAATTTTTTTAAAATTATGTGTTTGATTAAGTTATTGTTGATTAAAGTTAATGAATAGACGTTCACTACATGTGGTATCAGAGTACGGTTTGAACATTTGGGCCTATGAGCCTACTTCGTAAGAAGATGTTATAGATAGATAACATTGTGCTTGTAACATGTCAACTCATATTACCTAAATAATCAACTTAATTTACAATTAAGTAAATAGTCATGATCAACATAATCGTATTTTTGTTTAACAGTAAACAATTTCATAATCAATAATTAAAATGCATTTCTTTTCTAGATAATTTCAAAACTAAAATTTACAACATATTCCAAAGATAACATGTTAGTGAATCCTTTAACTATACAATCATAATGTTTTTCTCATGGTAATAATGATAAGTTTTACATAAAATGCTTGACTAACAAGTCATATAATAGAATATACTGCATCTAGAGTTTAATATTTGTCTTCATAAGCTTCGGCATGTCATCTACTTGGGAAGGAGAGAATCACTCGAGTGCTTTTTCTCCAACCACAGAGAAGCACTCCCCACACAACTTCCTACCTAGAAGCAGCCCTACCCTTCATTAAGGGGATAGATATAAGGAACCAAATAGGTTTGCCATCTGAGTCTCTAGTGTTGTGTCCTTCATAATTCTTCACGGTCATACAACTATAGATCCACTCTAACTATTTATGACACTACTGAAAGAATTATGCCATCTAGAGCATAGTGAAACAAATAAGACATACAGAGATGGATACATTACTTTGGCCAAAGATTTAATATACATAGACATTTTGTAATGAATGTAGTTGATTGTTAACACACTCTAACTCGACTTAGAAGCTATCTTATCCTATAGAGATTTTAGACATAACTTGTCTATTCATCATTTCCTTTAGTCAATTTGATTTGGTATCATTACTTAGACTAGGATAAATACACACATGTACATTATCAATAGCATTACATAATTCTTAGTCCATCTGACTAGATTATTGACTCTAATTTTTGTAGTTCAATGCAAGATTTCTTGTTTCAACTATAATCCAGAAACTGTGAGTACCTGTCACCCTGTTCCTTATTGTAAAAGTTTCTATTCATAATAGTTTGATAACCTGTATCAACACAAGAGAAATTTGTTATAATTTTGAAAGTTCTCAAAGGAACTCATATGGGCCGAGGATTCTCGTCTAATCCTCCCTGATAATAACCTTACTTGGCTTATTCAAAAGTCAACAATAAAAGGTAGAAAGTTTACCAACATTTGTCCTTAAATAGGTTATCCATCTCTAACCCCATAAGATATAACAATCTTGTCCTTGAGAAATAAGAGACTCCCACATATTCGACAATAATAACTATTTATATCATGTCCCATGAACTCTCTTCATTCATGAAGGTTAACTAGAGTTCTTGCAAAATAGTTCCATAATATCATTGTATCATTCGACCTTACTAACAAAAGGTTTCTTTGACTACCACTTGACTAGTGGTATAGACATATGCATGCATTAAAGGACAACAGTTTTGTTTTAAGCTACTCCAACTCAATGTTGTCGAGAGCTTCATTATGATACATAACCTCACTAGGTTATAGTTTATAAAGGAGTACCTGGGCTAGTGTCTTTATTCTCAGCCGACCACCCACGAGGTGCAACAATGTGGTAATAACACTATTTTAATAGTGAATAGCCATATGATAAACATGGTACATATTAAAAAATCTTCATTGCCTCTCAAATAAGAGACACATATTATAATATAGTGTAATTATTTAACAACATAGGGTCAGGATTGTAACCCTGATATCTCTTATTCAACATTCCTGTCATTATGATAGTGAGCATAGTTAGGGCTCTACGTACATGTAGACACAATTAGTTGAGCAATATAATGCGTAAATAAACATGAGTACACAGACATATACTTCGGCTGCCACCTTTCCATTCACTTGGTGAGCCATATAGTAATCAAAAGAAATGATAGCAAGGCTATTGACACATAACCAATTTTACAAACACATGCTTCAGATAATGATAGCATAGCTTTCGAAGAAATGTATGGAATATCAATAATAAGCTTCAAATAATGATAGCATAGCTATCGAAGCACAGTACAAAATATCACAATAATAAGCTTCAAAGAATGATAGCATAGCTATCAAAACACAGTATAGGATATAACAATAATAAGCTTTGAATAATGATAGCATAGCTATAAAATATAGCTTAGAGTATTAGAGACAAGTTTCATTTCAAGAAACTAACTTAAATCAAACATGATTAAATGGCATGCATGTCACAGGGGTTTGGCCCTAGCTGACATGCAACACCACTCCACATAGTGGCAGCCAAAGGAGAACTAGAATACATATCATTCCATTTTCTATCATAATAGAAACATATATCGGATTAACTGAGAACTTATGTCTTAGATTTTATCAAAATCCCCTTCATCTCCTTCATGAGCTATATTTCACCAAGACTGTGTTCTCCTTGCTTTCATTCCTCCCTGTCCAAAACATACATGCCACACCAAAAAAAATAGAGAATAACAATATCTAACAACAATACTATCACTTCTCTTTCGAAAATATGGGATTCTCCCCACTCTCCCAACCCATGATGCACAACTATCTCCTCAAAAATCCCCTTGAGAGGGCATGCCATCGGCCAACTGCCCCCAGTCACCCCTGTGGCCAAGTGGGTTATTCCCCACTTCTTCCTTGTTTCAAGAGTTGTGGGAAAAATGTCCTACGTGAGCATGAGGATAGATTCTAAAATTAAACTCTAACACAAAGAGATAAATAATAATATTTTAATAAAAACCAATATCTTTATCAATGTCATAATTTAACAAATATATAAATAATATATATCGACTCAATGGTAACATTACCATTTCAATCATAAGTCAATATTTGATAATGGCTAAGGTACGAAGGAGATGAGACCTTCTCCCCCATCACCACCTTTTTATTACATTAGATTTAGATACTAAGAAAAGTCGAGAAGAGACCAAGAAACTCTTCTGACCAAATCGATGAAGGTTAACATTGGAAAACATTTTCTCCATGTTAAATTGATAATGGTCGAATCTAGGATAATCTCAAGATAGAAACTAATGGACACGTACCTTCTCTCACAAGGGTTCACATAATGATCAAATTGAGACTTCAAATGGCAAACTGGTCTTTTCAGAATGTCTATCCCCTTCTCTTTGGTGATACTCTCCTTTCGTTCTTGAAGGTAGGTTCCTTTCCTAGTTGCACTCAGTCATATGAACTATGATCAATGTATCATCAATAAATCATAAAACATTATGATAAAATAATCTCAACAACATATAATCTCATATCTAATCTAAGCATTAATCATAATCCATATAAGCAATGAATTTTCTTGATATTTTCCACAAACATCAAATCATTAACCTATGATTATTCATCCATTTTACCATATAAAAAGTAAAATTAAGCTTATTCAAGGTTGGGGATGTAACATATCTCCCCCATAAGAATCATCATCCTCAATAATTTAACATTTCCAAAAGTTATATCAACATAAAACAAAAGTGTTTGTTCATCATAATGATAAGTTGTAAAAGAGATGAGGGAATCTTTGATAAATATCGACATAATTCTCCTAGGTAGCATTCTCTTTTGCATTATCATCCCATTGGACCTTGCATTGAGTCATCTCTTTATTATGCAAATGTAGCTTACGTATTTCAAGCACCTTGATGGGCTCGATCATTACCACCCTTGGGTCATTCACCTATATGGCATTCCAATCAAGAATAGGAACATGATTATCTCCTTCAATACAACTTTTTAAATAAGAAACATGGAAAACATTATGTGTCATGGCAAGAGATGGCGGTAGAGAAATCCTGTATGCAACTACGAAGGGACCCACATAGGAAGGGACCCACATACCTAGGAGCTAGTTTAGATGTCTTTCCAAACTTAGTGGAACTCTTTTCTGGCTTAACCCTTAACATAACTTTTTCTCCCACTGAGAAATGTCTTGCAATGCATTTAGCATCCGCATAAATTTTCTTCCTATCATTGGCTTCCATTGGAGCTCCTTTTCTTAATCAGATGGACTTGCTCTTCCATTTCTGATAGCATTTCTAAACCAAGGCTAATCCTATCTTCTAGCTTATCCCAGCTATAGGAGTTTAGCACTTTCTTCCATATAATGCTTCAAATGGAGACCTCTTAATAGAGGAATGATAGGAATTTTTATCGGCAAATTCCACAAGAGGAAGATAATCCTACCATTTGTATTGCTCATCCATGCAATACATTCTCAATAAATCTTCCAACACTTGGTTTACTCTTTTAGTTTGGCCATCCATCTCAGGATGATAAGTAGAGCTTATGTTCAACTAAGTTTCAAGTGAGGAGAATAAGGTTTACCAAAACCTTGATGTCATACAGGCATCCCTATCTAAGATAATCTTCTCAGGAATATCGTGCAATCTGAAAACTTCTTGCACAAATTTGTGGGCTATGACTAGTGCCCCATTTGTCAAATTCCTAGGTATAAAATGTGCTACCTTGGTGAGTCTATCCACCACAACTAGAATAGCATTGTGCCTATTCCTAGACATTGGAAGTCCTTACATAAAATCCATGCTAATGATTTGCCATTTCCATTCTGGAATCTCATGAGGGTATAAAAGTCATGTCAGGTGATGGTGTTCTGCCTTCACCCTCTGGCATTCTAGATATCCAGCCATAAACCTTGCAGTATCCCTCTTCATTCCCTTCTAGAAATATAAAGGATTCACATTAGCTAGCAACTTTTGTTACTCCATAATGTCTTGAATAAGGTGTGGAATGAACCTCCTTCCACATGATATTACTTAACTCTTCAAAGTTTAGAACATACATCCTTCCTTTATACCTTAATAACCCATCTGGTTCAACATAAAATCCATCATATTTAGGATTCTAAGGATTATCCATGAGAGCCTATTTTACTTGCTCATAATACTCATCTCCCTTAGACTTTTGTAACACCTGATTTCTAAAATTAGAATGTATGGAGATCATTGAGGAGATATGCCTTCTCCTATTTAAGGCATCCGCCACTTGGTTTTCCTTCCCCTGAATGTATTTAATATGAAAATCATAATTTGATATTAGCTCTAACCACCTTCTCTAGTGAGCAATCAAGTGTGGTTGAGTAAACATATATTTGAGTCCTTAATGGTCTATTTTTAGCTCAAACAAATTTCTAAGAAAGTAGTGTCTCCACATTTGTAGTGCATGGACTACTGTTGCCAATTCCAAATCATGAGGGGCATAATTTTATTCATAAGTTTTCATTTTTCTGGATTCATAAGCAATAAATTATCTATCTTGGACAATTACACCACCTAAGCCTTCCCCTAAGGCATCGATAATGACTACAAAATGATCATCCAGGTTAGGTACCTTCAAAATAGATGTTGTAGTCAATTTTTCTTTTAGGTGGTCAAATGTCTCCTAGCATTTTTCTGACCAATCAAATCTTTTTCCCTTTCTTTGTGAAGAAGTAATAGGATAAGCAATTTTAAAGAAATTTGCGACAAATTTCCTATAATAACCTGCTAGGCCCATAAAACTTTGGATGACATGCACATTTCTTGGTACTGGCCATTCAAAAATGACTTTAATCTTGGCTGGGTCCACAACTATTCCCTTCGTTGAAATGATATGACCCAACTATTGCACTTCCTTTTGAAAGAAGGTACACTTTGAGAGCTTACCATACAATTTATGCTCTCTTAATCTTTGAAGAACAATCCTTAAATGTTTAAGGTGTCCCTCTTCATTCTTAGAGTAAATCAAAATATCATCAAGGAAAACAAGGACAAACTTGTCCAAGTAGTCTCTCAACACACTGTTCATTAAGTTCATAAATGTGGTAGGTGCATTTGTTAATCCAAAGGAAAGAACAATGAACTCATAATGTCCACACCTTGTTCTAAAGGTTTTCTTGTGAATATTATCATCCTTTAGCTGTAATTGATGATATACAGATCAAAGATCGATCTTAGCAAACACAGTTGCCCCTCGCATTTGATCAAAGAGATCATCAATGTGGGGAAATGGGTACTTGTTCTTTATCATTGCCTTATTTAGAATATGATAATCTATGCATAATCACAACGTACCATCTTTCTTTTTAACAAAAATTATGGGTGCTCCCCAAGGCAAAACACTAGGTCTTATCAATATTTGTCTAGCAGTTCCTATAACTGATCCTTTAGCTCCATTAACTCTGTTGTGGTTATTCTATAAGGAGCTTTAGATATAGGTTCCGATCCTAGAATTATATCTATTGAGAAATCAAAAGCTCTTTTGGGAGGCAATCCTAGTAGTTCATCCAGAAATACATCCTCAAAATCTCTAAGAAAATGATATCTATCCATATCAATGTCTCCTAATCTATGGATTCCCTTTTCTCAATTCCTTGGAGTTTCTGAGATTCATAAAACATCAAATCGTCTTGTAAATTAGATACCTTGGAATTATTTATTTTCTCCATTTTAATGGCAAAAAGTTGGCATCATTTCCTCTGTGCTCTTTTCATCTATAGGGCATATATTTGTCTTAGTTTGACCTCTCTAGTGTTACCTTATAGAAAGACTTTACTCCCAAGGTCATCTAGACATTCTATTATTTTAGAAAAATAATCCACTTTAGCTCTATGTCTCCATAACCAATTTATCCTAAGGATGACATCATATAAGCCTAATGGGGCTACATAAAGGTTCACTTTGGTGGACAAACTCATAAGTTCAACCTTAGCCTCAAACAAACATTTCTCTACATGAGCTCTAGTCTTATTAGCATATTCAACTGACCAAGTATTTGTCATGTATCTAGTTTTTCTAGAAATATGACTTAAAACTTTTGGATAAATTATGAAACATTTTGTAGCACAAGTATCAAACAAAACTAAAATTGGAAGACCATATATAATACCTATGGTTTCAATTGGAGTGGTTTGATATTCATTTTACCTATTATCCAAGGCTGCATGTATCCTTTGCTAGAAAGATTCTTGCTAAGAGGGTAAAGGATTTCATTGTGACTGAGTTCTTTGTGTCTTATTAGGACACTGGTTGGCTAATGATCACCGCCACATGAATAACACCCTCCCATGAGTCCTCACCTTTCATAAGGCTTCCCAGAATTGTCTCCATTTTTCTTCAAGTTGTTATTGCCTTTCTTTTTATCCTTAAATCCTTTTTCACCTTTCTTGGTGAAATCTTGCTTTTTGCCCTTTTTCTTAAAAGATTGGGAGGATTGGGACCAATTATACTTTTCTCATTCCTTTTGTTGGGAATTAAAGTGTCTCAACCTTTGCAAATTCCTAATGTTGTATTTATTTATCCCATGTTGAGTTGGCATAGTTGACACCTTGTGTACATGCAGCAGGACAAATTTTGGTTACTTTGGCAGCAGTGGTTTCCCCCTTGAATAATTAACGGGGGTTTGGGGGTAGCACCCCCAAGACGGGGTCAAGGGGCGGAACCCCTTGCGGGGTCTAGGGGCAGTGCCCCTGGCACGCTCCCTGCCATGGTACAAGGCAAGGTCGAGGGGCAGCGCCCCCATGGGGGCTCGGGGGCAACGTCCCCGAAACCTCAATTGACATTTATTTAATGACAAGTGTCAGTGAGTATCTTTGCACAAGAGAAAGGTATCTTTGGGTGGTCAAGGGAGGTTATGACAAGTTGTAAGATGAATAAGATATTTTTAGTCAATGTATGACAGATTCTCTTATAGCTGTAAGTGTTGTCAGTTATGACAGATTTTATGATATTTGTAAGGTACGTAAGAGCATCTGTCATAGCCTATCTTGGGACAAGGTGCCCACATTGGGATGGGATGTTGGACAAGAGTCCTTAGGCGTGGGTTTTGGGGCATGAGTCCAAGATGGATGCCCATCTCTAGAAGGTTCCATATTTGCCTTGTAAACTCTATAAAAAGAGGTGCTTGGATGGGAGATAAGTAGTGTGTTTTATAGGTACTGTTATGTTGCTGGAATATATCCAGATTCAAGATTTGAAGACTCCTAAAAGAGTATTGGCTCTAAAACTATATTATAATATGTTATTTTTTACTGTAATACATTTGAGCTATGTTTTGGAGTGTGGGGTTTTTCACCCGTAAGGGTATTCCCAATGTATATCTTCTCTCTCTCTCTCTCTCTCCTATCTACTTTCTGTGTGTATGTGTATTGCTGCAATATCTCTGTTAGATGTTCTATGTTACTATAGTTGTAAGAATTAAAATTGAATTTGCATACGTCTCTCCCATTAGATTAGTGTAGGAAGCAATTTTTGCACACCTAGATTCCTTTCAGTTGGTATCAGAGCCTGGCTAGTTTTGGTCTTAGCTGTTGGGTAGGGGTTTTTTGAGCCGATCTTAAGTTGAGTGGGAGTCTGTGCAAAGTATTCTGATTTCTATTATAGCAAGGAGATGGCAAGCGCATCAGGAAGGTTTGAAGTAGAGAAGTTCAATGGCAGTAATTTCAAGATGTGGAAGCTCAAGATGGAAGACATGCTTGTTGACCGAGACCTTTGGGAAAGTGTTAATGGAACTAAACTAGCTGCAATGTCACAAGATGAGTGGGATATCAAGGATCAGAAGGCTAAGGGTCTCATAAGACTTAGTCTTGCTAATTCTGTGTTGTTAAATGTCCATGAGGAGACTACTGCAAAACTACTTTGGAAGAAGTTGGGGGATGTGTATCAAGCAAAATCCCTGGTTAATAAACTTTTTCTAAGAAAGAAGTTGTATTCTCTTCGAATGGAGGATGGAGGATCCATTGCTGAACATATGAATGCTTTCAACATGCTGGTTGCACAATTGACATCTATTGGTGTAAAGATGGAGGAGGAGGATCGATGTATGACATTTCTTTGTTCTTTGCCAGACTCATGGGATCATCTTTTCATGGCTATTGGAAGCACCACATCCACATTCAAAATGGAAGAAGTGGTTTCTTCACTATTGTCTGAAGAAATGCAGAGAAAGTCTTCTGAGGCAGCCAAAGAGGCCCTTGCAGTTTGTGGAAGACCCAAGGAGAAAGGGAAGAAGAAGGACAAGAAAGCTAAGAAGGGTAGATCCAAATCCCATGGGAGATCCAAATGTCCTGTAAAGTCCAAGGCTCTTTGTTGGAATTGTGGCAAAACTAGGCATTTCTGAAAGGAATGCAAAGAGGAGTAGAAGAAGAAGAAGAAGAAAGCTCCTGATTCAGATTCTGATAAGTCACAAGATGATGGTGATGCTTTCATCGCAGCCCTGGCAATCCATGCATCTAACAATGTGAGGCTAATCGACTCTAGTGCATCATTCCACATGACCTCGCATCGAGACTGGTTCACTATGTATAAGGAGTTCGATGGTGGAAAGGTGTATCTGGGTGACGACTCTCATCTAAAGATTGTTGGTCATGGAAGAGTCTCTGTACGATTCCCTGATGGTCGAGTGAAGGGGATCTCTAGGGTTATACACATCCCCAGCTTAGTATAGAACCTGCTTTCTGTAAGTAGTTTGAATGATGTTGGTGTGCAGGTTGTCTTTTCAAAAGAAGGATGCAAGATGACTAGAGGAGCTATGGTGCTTGCTAAGGGTACTAGGAGAGGTACTCTGTTTCAGCTAGAAGCATGCATTTCACAATGCAATAATTCTTTTGACTCAAGGAAGAGGGCAGTAGTCACTTCATCCCCACCATCTGAATGAGTAGTGAAGAAATCTGTTGTTTCTAGTCTTGATGGTTGTAATCATACATTGGAAGTTAAACTTCCTACTGAAAAGACAATGTTATGGCATAAGAGATTTGGCCACATTGGTGAGAAGAGTCTGTGTACCCTAAAAAATAAGAACTTCATTGAGGGGTTAGATGATTATAATCTTGAGTTTGACTTTTGTGAACATTGCATTTAAGGAAAACAAAACCGTGTTCAGTATTACTTGAGTTCTCATAAGTCTTCTAGTGTGTTGAACCATATCCATTCTAATGTGTTTGGTCCTGTTAATGTTCCTTTGTTATCAAAGTCTGTATATTTTGTATCTTTTATAGATAATTATAGTAGAAGGACATGGATTTATTTTCTCAGAAGAAAATCTAAAGTCCATAGCAAGTTTAAGGAGTTTAGGGCCTTTGCTGAAAATTAGACTGGTAAAAAGATTAAATGTTTGAGAACTGACAATGGTGGTGAGTTCAGTTCTACATAATTTGATAAGTATTGCAAGGAGCTTGGGATTGAAAGACATAAGACAACTCCATACACCCCGCAACAAAATGGAGTTGCAGAGAGGAAGAATAGGACACTGATGGAGAAGGCTAGGAGTATGCTTACTGGAGCTGGCCTAGAACAAAAGTTTTGGGCTGAAGCTGTTGCCATTACTTGCTATCTTGTTAATAGATCTCCTACTTCAGCTCTTGTTGGAAAGACACCCATGGAGGTGTGGTCTGGTAGAAATCCTTTAATAAGGCATCTTTGTGTTTTTGGTTGTGAGGCATATGCACATGTGCCTAGGGAGAAGCGGTCAAAATTGGAGAACAAGGCTATTAAGTGTATCTTCATTGGTTATGGTGTCAGTGTGAAAGGATACAAGCTTTGGGACCCTGTGGCTGAAAAAGTGTTGTATAGCAGAAGTGTCATCTTCAGAGAGCTTACACCTTCTTCCACTATTTTGCAGCCAGAAGAAATAGTAAAGAAAGAGGATGTTGTTCAGTTTCCTGCTACCCCTGAGAAGAATGAACAGAAAGACAATGTTGGACCTGATGATGAGGAGAGCTCTAGTAGCTCTAAAATCTTAGATGAAGAAGATGGACCTCAACCTCAGCTCTTGAGGAGGTCTACACAGATAAGAAATCAACCTGAAAGGTTTGGTTTTGCATTGCTTGATTCTAGTTGTGCTTATGCTTTGGTTACTAACAATGATGAACCTAGAATTGTATCAGAGGCTATGGACATGAAAGATGCAGGTTCCTAGAAGGAGGCTATGGAGGATGAAATGGCTTCTTTGGAAAAGAATCAAACTTGGGACTTGGTGCCTTTGCCTCTTGGACGGAAATCCGTTGGATGCAAATGGGTGTTCAAGAAGAAATTTGGTGCAGATGACAATGTTGAGAAGTATAAGGCCAAATTGGTTGTGAAGGAGTATTCACAAGTGGAGGGTATAGATTATGGTGAGATCTTCTCTCCCATTGCAAAGCTGACATCCATTCAATTCCTGTTGTCTCTCGCAACAGCTTATGACTTGGAGGTAGAACAAATGGATGTGAAGACAACTTTCCTTCATGGTGACTTGGAGGAAGAAATCTACATGTCACAGCCAGAGTATTACATGGTGAAAGGTAAAGAAAATTTGGTTTGTGACTTAAAAAGTCTTTGTATGGTTTGAAGTAGTCCCCTAGGAGATGGTACTTGAAGTTTGATGCCTTTGTGTTGTCAATTAAATTTGTGAGATCGAAATCAGATCACTGTGTGTATTATAAATTTGATGGTGATCGTATTCTCATTGTTACACTGTATCTTGATGATATGTTACTCATTGGGAAGGGTAAAAATATGATTTTTGATTTTAAATCTCAGTTGTCAGCACAATTTGAAATGAAAGATTTAGGGGCAGCCATGTACATTCTAGGAATGGAAATCAAAAGAGACAGAACCAATAGAAAACTTTGGTTAAGCCAGAGTAAGTATGTGAAGACTGTATTGGACAAGTTCAACATGGCAGATTGTAGACCATTGTGTGTTCCTGTTTCCTTGGGGACAAAGTTGTCTATTGAGGATTGTCCAAAATCTCCTAGTGAGGTAGAGGACATAAGAAGAGTACCTTATGCTAGTGCTATTGGTAGTGTGATGTATGCTATGGTCTGCACAAGACCAGACATTACCCAAGAAGTGGGAGTCCTTAGTCAATTTATGGCTAACCCTGGACGAGTTCATTGGGATGCAGTTAAGAGAGTGTTTAGATATTTGAGGGGTACTTTCGAGTATTCCATTTTCTATCATGGTAATGTTTCAGGACCTCTACATTTTGTTGATATTCATGGATTTGTGGATTTAGATTAGGCAGGTGACATTGACAGTAGGAGATCCACCAGTGCTTATGTGTTTACACTATTTGGTGGTGCTATTAGTTGGATGAGTAAGCAAAAACCTGTTGTTACTTTGTCCATGATAGAAGCTAAGTATATGGCAACAACTCATGCTTGTAAGGAAGCCATTTGGCTTAAGAGATTGTGTTCAGATATTGGTGTTGATGCAGGTTAGATCATGATCAGTTGTGACAGTCAGAGTGCAATTTGCCTTGCAAAGAATCCAACTTTCCATGCTAGGACAAAGCACATTGATGTTTAGTTTCACTTCATACGAGACCTGGTTGAGGATGGAAAGGTAAATTTGGAGAAGGTAGATACTTTGAGAATGTTGTAGATGCATTGACGAAACTAGTGGGCACAGAGAAGTTCAGATGGTGTTTGGAGTCTATGGACCTCTTGGCCCCTAGCAGTTAAATCTTGTCATTGATTTTGGTCCTTGCAAGGTGTTCGACAAGTGGGAGAATGTTGGGAATTTAGGTGTCTCAACCTTTACAAATTCCTAATGTTGTATTTATTTATCCCATGTTGAGTTGGCATAGTTGGCACCTTGTGTACATGCAGCAGGATAAATTTTGGTTACTTTAGTAGCCGCGATTTCCCCCTTGAATAATTAACAGGGGTTTGGGGGCAGTGCCGCCAAGACGGGGTCAAGGGGTAGAGCACCTTGCAGGGTCCAGGGACAGCTTTGGGTGGTCAAGGGAGGTTATGACAAGTTGTAAGAGGAATAAGATATCTTTAGTCAGTGTATGACAGATTCTCTTATAGATGTAAGTGTTGTCAGTTATGATGGATTCTATGATAGTTGTAAGGTGCGTAAGAGCATCTGTCATAGCCTATCTTGGGACAAGGTGCCCACATTGGGATGGGATGTTAGACAAGTGTCCTTAGGCATGGGTTTTGGGGCATGAGTCCAAGATGGATGCCTATCTCTAGAGGGTTCCATATTTGCCTTGTAAACTCTATAAAAATAGGTGCTTGGATGGGAGATAAGTAGTGTGTTTTACAGGTAATGTTATACTGCTAGAATATCTCTAGATTCAACATTTGAAGACTCCTGAAAGAGCATTGGCTCTAAAACTGTATTGTAATATGTTATTGTTTACTGTAATACATTTGAGCTATGTTTTGGAGTGTGGGGTTTTTCACCCGTAAGGGTATTCCCCACATATATCTTGTCTCTCTCTCTCTCTTCTGTCTACTTTCTGTGTGTATGTGTATTGCTACAATATCTCTGTTAGATGTTCTATGTTGCTATAGTTGTAAGAATTAAAATTGAATTTGCATACATCTCTCCTCATTAGATTAGTGTAGGAAGCAATTTCCACACACCTAGCTTCCTTTCACCTTTCTCTGTATGTAAACATGGATTTTAATTTTTGTTCATATTTAATATCTTTGTCATAAACTTGGTCCATTGAAGTAGGACCATGCACATCAACTTCACCTCCAATTTGGGCATTCAAACACATAATAAACTTTCAGATGTGAAACCTTTTATCCTATTGATATTGTGGAACATATTTGAGGAGACGAGTGAACTTTTCCCAGTACTCATTCACAGATGAGTCACCCTGTCTCAGGTTCTAGAAATTTATAAGGTTTTGATCAAAATACAACTGAGGAAACCATCTTTACCTTAAAAGTTCCACAAACCTTTCCCAGGTTAGACTCATGGAGTTCAATTTTAACTCCATTTTCTTGTTCATCCACTAGGTGGATGCTTCACCTGCCAATTGGTATGCTCCCCATACCACTTTGGTGATTTCTGAATAGTTTCTTATTTCAAAGTATTTTTCCATTTAGATGTAAGCCATGCCTTTGTGGCATCATCACTTACAATCCCATCAAACTTGGGAGGAGTAACCTTTTTCATATCTCTTGATAATTCTAGAGCCAAATGGCTTCTTTTTTCCTCATTTTGTCTTATTTCAGAGTTATTCTCTTTGTATCCACTCTGGGTGGTGTTTTCATGATGTTCCTCATCATCACCCCCATGGAAAGCTTCTTGTCTGGGTCCATGCTGACCCCTGACCTCCTGCTCTAGAGTTCCAATTCTTACCCTCATCTCATGGAGCATAATAAGGATCTGGTCAAGTTTTGAATTGGAGTGGCCTGAAGGTTACCCTTCTTCTTGGCTATGTCCAATGTTCATTCCAGTTTGAACCATGCTGTAATCTACTTCTCTTGAAGTTTGCAGGTCAATCATTCAATTAGTTTTTCACACTATTGAATTCATTCATAAACATATATCCATTCTCACTATACAATCTTCAAAAGAAAGGAAATATTTTCTAAAATTCAAAATTGCATTATAGTTTCACATGGATTACATATAATCCATCAATTGTTACAAAAAAATTCACATCTTGCAACTGCAAGTCATTTTTAGATTGGGAGATGTTCCAAAGTTTATCCTCATCCTCGAGGTTCATCAAATCAGACTTAGGAGGTGGATGTACTCATAGGTACACATTCGTAACCTCCTGAGTAGCAATAGGATCATTAGGATCACTCCCTAATGGTGATTCCTTAGGTGTAGAGGGTTTCACTGATTCATTATCATAGATAGGACCAGTAGCCCTAATTGCCTTATCCTTCTCCTACTTGATGCATTTAATAGCATTAGTGAACGTTTCATCATTCGATAACCATGCGCCTTTCAAGTAGCCAGTTTGGCCAAGGCTTTTCATTCTTAAGGCTCACTCCCTCATAGCCTTGAGGTAACGTCCATTTCCCATTACCTTCTTCATTGGTGTCGTTCTTATTGTTACTATTCTATCAAAAGAACATCCATACATTAGCAACTATTAATGTTTGAGGAAGATTTCATGTAGTGAGCTCATAGGTCCATGTATTAAACTTGGTAGCTCTAATACCATACGTAACATGTCAACTCATATTACCCAAATAATCAACTTAATTTACCATTAAGTAAATAGTCATTATCAACATAATCACGTTTTTGTTTAACAATAAAAAATTTCATAGTCAATAATTAAAATGCATATCTTTTTTGGATAATTTCAAAACTAAAATTTACAACATATTCCAAAGATAACATATTAATGAATCCTTTCACTATACAATCATAATGTTTTTCTCATGGAAATAATGATAACTTATACATAAAATGCTTGACTAACAAGTCACATAATAGAATATACTCCATCTGGAGTTTGATATTTATCTTCATAAGCCTCAACATGTCATTTGCTTGGGAAGAAAAGCATCACTCGAGTGCTTTTCCTCCAACCACAGACCAGCAGTCCCCTACACAACTTCCTACCTAGAAGTGACCCTACCCTTTATGAAGGGGATAGATATAAGGAACCAAATAGGTTTGCCATTTGAGTCTCTAGTGTTGTGTCCTTCATAATTCTTCACGGTCATACAACTATAGATTCACTCTACCTATGTATGACACTACTAGAAGAATTATGCTATCTGGAGCACAGTGAACCAACTAATGCATTTAGAGATGGATGCATTACTTTGGCCAAAGATTTAATATACATAGATGTTTCATAATGAACATAGTCAATTGTTCACACACTCTAACTTGACTTAGAAGCTATCTCATCCTGTAAAGATTTTAGACATATCTTGTCTATTCATCATTTCCTTTAGTCAATTTGATTTGGTATCATTCATTAGACTAGGATAAATACACACATATACATTATCAATAACATTAGTTAATACTTAGATTATTGACTCTGATTTTTGGAGTTCAATACAAGATTTCTTCTTTCAACTGCAATCCAAAAACTGTGACTACCTGTCACCCTATTACTTATTGCAAAAGTTTGTATTCATAATAGTTTGATATCTAGTATCAATACAAGAGAAATTTGTTATAATTTTAAAAGTTCTCTAAGGAACTCATCTCCGCCGAGGATTCTCATCTAATCCACTCTGATAATAACCTTACTTGGATTATTCAAAAGTCAACAATAAAAGGTAGAAAGTTTACTAATGTTTGTTCATAAATAGGTTATCCATCTCTAACCCCATAAGATATAACAATATTGTCTTTAGGAAATAAGAGATTACCACATATTCAAAAATAATAACTATTTAGATCAAGTCCCATGAACTCTCTTCATTCATGAAGGTTAACTAGAGTTCTTGCAAAATAGTTCCATAATATCATTGTATCATTCAACCTTACTAACAAAAGGTTTCTTTTACTACCACTTGACTATTGGTATAGCAATATGCATGCATTAAAGAACAATAGTTCTTTTTTAAGATACTCCAACTCAAGGTTGTCGAGAACTTCATTATGATACACAACCTCACTGGCTTACAATTCATAAAGGAGTACCTTAGATGGTGGCTTTATTCTCATTAGACCACCTACGAGATGCAAAAATGTTGTAATAACACTATTTTAATAGTGAACTGCCATATGTTAACCATGGTACATATTAAACAATCTTCACTACCTCTCAAATAAGAGAGATTATAATACAATGTAATTATTTAAAAGTATAGGGTTGGGTTTGTAACCCTGATATCCCTTATTCACCATTCCTATCATTATGACAGTGATCATGGTTGGGGCTCTACGTACATGTAGACATAGCCAGTCTAGCAATATAATGCATAAAGAAATATGATTACATAGACATATACTTTAGCCACCACCTTTCCATTCACTTAGTGAGCCATATAGTAATCAAAAGAAATGATAGCAAAGCTATCGACACATAACCAAATTTAACAAAGAGATGCTTCAGATAATGATAGCATAAATTTTGAAGAAATGCATAGAATATCAATAATAAGCTTCGAATAATGATAGCATAGCTATCGAAGCACACTACAGAATATAACAATAATAAGCTTCGAACAATGATAGCGTAGCTATCAAAACATAGTACAAGATATAACAATAATAAGCTTCGAATAATGATAGCATAGCTATGGAATATAGCTTAGAATATCAGAGACAATTTTGATTTCAAGAATCTAACTTAAATCAAACATGATTAAATGACATGCACAACACAGGGGTTCATCCCTAGCTGACATACAACACTACTCCACACAGTGCTAGCCAAAGGAGAACTAGAGTACATATCATTCCATTTTCTATCATAATAGAAACATATAGGGTATTACCTGAGCACTTCTATCTTAGTGTTTATTGAAATCCCCTTCAGCTCCTTCATGAGCTATATTTCACCAAGACTATGTTCTCCTTGAGGCACTTTCATTCCTCCCTGCCCGAAACATACATGCCACACCAAAACAACAGAGACTAATAATATCTAACAACAATACTATCACTTCTCTTTCAAGAGTATGGGATTCTCCCCATTCTCCCGACCCACAATGCAAAACTATCTCCTAAAAAATCTCCTCAAGAAGGCATGATATCAGCCAACTGGCCCCGTCATCCCCGCGACCAAGTGGGTTATTTACCACTTCTTCCTTGTTTTGAGGGTTGTGGGAGAAATGTCCTCCTACATGAGGATGAGGATAGCTTCTAAAATTAAACTCTAACACAAAGAGATAAATAATAATATTTTAATAAAACCTAATATCTTTATCATTGTCATAATTTAACAAATATATAAATAATATATATCGACTCAATGGTAACATTACCATTTAAATCTTAAGTTGATATTCGACAATGGATAAGGTACGAAGGAGATGAGACCTTCTCCCCCATCACTGCCTTTTGCTTACGTCATCTTTATATACTGAGTAAAGTTGAGAAGAGACTGAGAAACTCTTTTGACTAAATTGACAAAGGTTGATGTTGGAAAACCTTTTCTCCACATCAAATTGATAATGGTCAAATCTAGGATAATCTCGAGATAGCAACTAATGGACACATACCTTCTCTCACAAAGGTTCACATAATTATCAAATTGAGACTTCAAATGACAAACCAGTCTTTTCAAAATTTCTATCCCCGTCTCTTCGGTGATACTTTCCTTCCATTCTTGAAGGTAAGTTCCTTTCTTGGTTACAATCACAGTCATATGAACTATGATCAATGTATCATCAATAAATGATCAAATATTATGATAAAATAATCTCCACAACATATAATCTCATGTCTAATCTAAGCATTAAGCATAATCCATATAATCAATGATTTTTCTTGATATTTTCCACAAACATCAAATCATTGACCTATGATTATTCATACATTTACCATATAAAAAGTAAAATTAAGCTTAGTTAAGGTTGGGGATGTAAGAGTGTTTATTAAACCTAATCTTATGATTCTATTTTGTGAACGCATAAATGGGAAGGTCAAAAACAAAGAAAAAGGGTAGAAAGACCAAGAAAACAAAACGACCCCAAAATCCAATTAAGACAAAAGTAAACTTGAGTTATGAGGGAGAATCTTGGCTCTTAGATTAAAGACTCTTGCCATTGCCTTAGAACAAATTAAGCTAGAAAAGGAGAAATGATCAAAAGCTCCAAATACTGAGATAATAACTTTTGAAGTTAAACCTTGTAAACCTTCAGCGAATCATCACATGCCTTTTGGGTGTATTCATAATGCACCTGTTATGAGTAAAGAAGTGATAAGGGAGTACCTGTGAGTACATCCCACCTCTAAGTTTGTGGTACTTGACTTTGAAGGGGAGGAAGAACTTTAATAAATTCCTCTATCTGATAGTGATTTGTAAAACATAAATCATGTTATGTATAAATCCATTATTATAATAAAGATCAATCTTGGTTGCTATTTGAGTAACATGACCTTATGTCAAAAATATTATAGAAATGGTATTTATTTTTTCTTAAAGTTATGAATGTGTTTAAAAATTGGTAATAAAACATAACAAAAATTAACACTAATGAACCTTAGTGACCCACTAGGTGCAAAATGGTTCAGATGAGAACAAACCTTGGAGGCAATCAAGATGGTTCAAGTCCAACTACAGAGAACCCAACTGATAAATTGTACCAAAATCTTGCTCTATTGAATAAAACTAGGAAGAGGTTGGGAGCCTTAGAACATGAAGTTAGAGGGGTTGATAACTCAGAAGGTAGTGACGAACATGATCAAGATAAAAATGATCATGAAGGTGAGAATGGATTTGAAGAAATTTTTGGAAACAATGAAGAACCTATAGGAGAAGTTAATGCGAGGAATCAATTAACTCTTGAGTTAGAAAAGGATATGAAAAAGTAACCCTACCAAAGTTTTATAGCACCATGTTGGGTGATGGATCCAAAGCATGGCTCACCAATATGGATAAATATTTCAATATAACAAATTATTCTGAAATAACCAAGGTAGTGTGGGGAGCATGCCAGCTAGCTAGAGAGGCATCCAAGTGGGGGATGCATAAGAAAATAGAAATGGGATTGAGTTCCCTAAGAGTTACTTGGGATCAGTTTGCAACAATCTTTAGACAAAAACATTTTCCCCAGCTATATTTTAATCAAAAGCTAATAGATTTTCAAAATCTACATTAGGGTGAAATGACGGTAATTGAGTATTGGGAAAAGTTTACAAGGTTGTTGAAATATGTTCCACAATAACAGAAAGATGAACTTTTTCGCATAAGGAAATTCATCATGGGATTGAAGGCCCAAATTGTTGGAGAAGTCGATGTGCATGGACCAATAACTATGGACCAAGTGTTTGAAAAGGAAATCAAATAGGAATAGAAATTGAATTCTATTTCAACATATAGAGAGAAACCTTGAAAGAATATTGGATGGACCAAGTCCTCACTGCCATTTAAGAAAAAGAATTAGAATCATTATGTTAATTCCAAGTCAACCAATAAGGGATCGAAAGGTAATAATAAAGAATTTTGAAATGGAAATAAAAATGGAGAAGATAAGAAGAGTATAAATAAGTTTGATCGAGCTCCTGAGAAGAAAGGACCTCTCGGAGGGTGTTTCAATTGTGGAGGCAAACATTATGCCAATCAATGTCCAAACACGGAGCAAGGAAATAAATTCAAGAATTATTCCTTACCTTCTCAATAAACCTCTTTTTAATAAATAATTAATGTAGCTTTGGATAATCGACAGGTAGAATACCAAATTACACCTATTAAGATGACAGGTACTTTATTTGGTATACATGTTTCTATTTTAATTGATACTCATGCTACTAAAAATTTCATAAGACCTAAAATATTAAATATAATTCCTAGAAAGGCTAGGTATATGACCTAATCTTGGTCTATTGAATATGCAAACCAGCTTAGAGCTCAAGTAGATTAGTGTCTATTTGAAGCTAAGTTATGGTGACATGATGTGAGGGAGTATGTAGCATTTTATGTTCTATGTGTGTATCATTGTGATTGTTCTTGGTACAACATAGTTTTGACATTTACAACACCTTAGTATGAAGTTTGATTGGTAGACTTGATTTGCCTTGAGCTATTTTTTAGATTTGATATTACCCATATAGTGGGAATTCTTAGATGTGTATGTACTTCATTGATAGGTTTTATACAGGAGCTTGTGATTGCAATTTATGTTAGTATGAACGGGGGTATTTTCTTGTCCAGTTCCCCCTTTATATTGTGAACAAGGTACTTTATCTAACTATTTCTTAGTTAGGACCTATTCACACATGTTCACATGTTAAGTTGACTTAAGTAGTTAGGATATTTTATATTTGTGTCATCTAGAAGGCATATTATCCACTACTTGTCATTTAATATTTGTGTCTCAAGTCATAGGATTAGAACACTTGTCATGATCACACTTTGTCCTACCTTTCAACCTTGCCTATATAAGAAAGATATCTCATTGTATATTTGATCAAGTAATGCAGTGTGTAATTCATTGTTGCACCTAATTCAACATTATTCTCTTGCAACTCTCTTGTGGAAGATTAATTTTGGCTTTCCAGTTGTTCTTGGGTTCTTGAGTCCATTGGAGACTCTTACAGTTTATGGGTTGGACACATATTGTTGGTATGAGTTTACTGATGTTGTTGATACTTAGAAGGTATGGATGGTTGGGTGTATCAGCATTATTTTGGGGTTCTATTTCCAGTCATGTGGGTTTTTTACCTCTGATAGCATATTGTAGCCTTTGTTGTCACTTGGATTTGATGCTTGTGTTCATTGGATTGGTGCATCTTCACCTTGGTATGTTCCTTTTCTTCCATAGGTGCCATGTTGGAGGATGAGAGGAGCCCTTTCTTGATATGGTTGTCACATCAAGGTTTTATTTTTGGTATCTTGATGGATCACAAGAGCATGTTGGAGGTTCATGTGGTTTCATTCATGGCTATGATGATGTATTTCATTGATTGATCCTTATGCAATGTATACAACAAGTGGGAGAATGTTAGGAAAATGTGTGTTGTACACCTTGCATAATAATGATATATTTTATTTATGTAAAATAAATATTTATTTGTGATGCATCTTAATTGATGTGTTAAGACACATTAAATATTTATTTGGGTGCCACTAGTAAGAGTTGTATGTAACACTGGGTTAGTTATTTTATGTGTGGGAGACATAGAATAATTAAAATTATTTAATATTGGGGATAAAGTAAAAATTTAGTTACAAATATTAAATGAAGGGTCAATGGTCTTGTGTATCCATGGTTTTGGAACACATGGTTTTCCCTATACTACATTGTGTATTTGTGTGAGCTTGATTTTATAAAAGAAAGCACATGGTTAGTAGTTGGGGTTGGTTGTTTGGCTATAGGCTATCATTGTATTGGGTTTCTCTTATAAGTACATATGTGAAGCATGACATGGGATGTGTGGATATGTCCTTAGACACATGGAAGATGCATTAGAGGAGCTGGATGTTTCAAGCGTATCCATGAGACCTTGTAAGTGTATTGTAATATTTCATTGTTGATTAATACATTGAGTATGGATGCTTTTGGAGGCTAGGTTTTTCCCTCTTGAGGGTTTTTCTAGGTTATATCTTGTGTTATATTGTGGCTTGTCTATTTGATCTTTACATTATGGTAAATCTGTAAGTTTGCATGCATCATTATCTCCTTTTGGGTTATTTGGAATTGGTTTTATCAACTTGTAAATTACTAACATGATATTCAATCCAATCATACCACTCCAACAACTTTGTTTAAGTACACAAGAAAATTTTGCATATACAACTTCCTAGTCACATGACTACTCAAAATTAAGGAAACACATACAAGAGTTGCTAAAATCAAATTAGGTAACTATGCCTCTAATCAAATCTCAATATTTTAGACGCACCATCCTAGTCATACTAGAATGCACCAATTTGTTTAACACTCGCAAAATGCCAAATTATAGAATATCCTCTTTATTTTAAAATATCACAAACATAACAAAGTCAACTAAAGGTTCTCTTTATAACCACAATAAACATAATTTACTTTGATGATTCTTCATCAGTATGTACTAATTACATAGGTGCAATAATGGTGGTTTAATACTACATCATTGCTTTAAAAAGTTTTCTTATACATCAAAAGGTTTCTCTTCTTCGATCTCTTCCTCATCAAAAGTTTCCATAGTGGTAGGTAGTTTGGAGTGACTCATACTCAATCTCTATAATCTCTTCCTAAGAAAGAGTTGGTGTGTTGCAACCACACCCAAAAGGGAAGTCTCATTTAGTAGATGGCTTGGGTTTTCTTGTTGAGGGTGGTTTTGGTATTGGTGATTTTGCACCCTTAGAGGATCTAGCAACTACATTACCCCTTTGAAGATTCAAACACCTAATCACTACTACTAATGTTTCCAAGTTAGAAATCATGTTAGGTTATCCTTCTGGTAGAGCCACAGTAGGTTCTACATAACCCACTAGGGTCTTGGGCTGAATTGATGGTTGATGGTTTGCTTGGTTACTTTGTTGATTTTAATTTTTGTGAACACTGTGTGTATGGAAAACAACATAGAGTATCATTTAAATTGGGAAGTACTAGAGCTAAACAAATTTTGGAGGTTATTCATAGTGATGTCTTTGGTCTTGTGGATGTGCCTTCTATTGGAAAGTCTCACTCCTATGTTTCCTTCATTGATGATTATTCTAGATAGTTTACTTTTTGAAGGAATTTTTTTTTGTATTTTCTACATTTAAAGAGTTTAAAACACTTGTTGAGAAATAGACAAACAGAAAAGTATAGATTTTAAAAGTGGATAATGGTGGTGACTTTTCTCTCAGGCCTTTGATGACTATTGTAAGCATGTACGAATTGTTAGACAAAAAACAACTTCATATAGTCCACAAAAAAATAGAGTGGCAAAGAGGATGAATAGGACTTTAATGGATAGAGCTAGAAGCATGTTGAGTAGTACAAATCTTGAACAATATTTTTGGGCTAAAGTGGTTCGCACTACATGTTACTTGGTAAGTAGGTCACCTACTTCTACTCTTATTGATAAAACTACCTATGAGGTATGGATAGGTAAATGACCACAAGTTTCTCCTTTTAGAGGTTTTGGTAGTGAGGCATATGTTCATCTTCGTAAATAAAATTTTTCTAAGTTTGATGTTTGTTGAAATGCACTGGACAACTAAGAGGGGGGGTGAATTAGTTGTCCCAAAAACCTTAAGTACTTCTACACTTTGAGATATTAATCACTTGTCTACTGATATTATGATTAAATCAAGAAATCATGAAATTAGAAACTTAAACATAGCTACAAGATCAAACATAAGAGACACCATATTTTTACGTGGAAAACCATGTTAAGGGAAAAACCATGGAGAGGATTATCTCTCAATATATATTGCAATCTTTGAAAAATGATGTTCAGGCTTGGTCACTCCACAGGTCTAGAACATGCTGGCTCACTGCCATGAAGTTCAACTAGGTCTAGCAGGCTCACTGCCTCAACCCTAAACCTAGAAAGATTACAATGAGGGATGTTAAACCCTAAGAATTGTTAAACCCTATTGGAGGCTCACTGCCAAACTCACTACCAAAAACAACATCTTCTTCATGTCTGAGATTAATTCATTGAAGTATAATAGTTCCTCTACTCTGCTCTGCCTTTTCACCCTTTTCTTTATCTTCACATTTTTGCACAAGGACATCTTTTCCATGGCTCAATTACAAGGACTTATACACTTCATCAACCTTGGAATGATCATCAAGGTCGACATTACAATCATCAACCATTGGAACAATCTCCAAGGTCAGCATTAAAAACTTTTACAAAATAGGTCTTGGCCTAATACAAAATTACGCTAAGGCAATGTAGTATAGATTTATATAGATCATGCCATGCATTAGATAGGACTCAAACACGATCTGCCATACCACAACATGCTTCTATAATCTTCAAGGGATCTCAGCAATTACTAGAATTAACCAAGTCAACTAAGATTGATTACACGCTATGTTATCTGGGAATAATCTTCAAACATGATCTCAATTCCTTAATGCAGACCAATGTAAAGGTAGGAACATGATCAAGAGGTATCCACAAGCATGCTGAAATCACCAGGAGCAACCACACAAACTCAAGTGACTTTATTCATGAGATTCTTCACACCTGAGCACATGAACTTCACTGTCTTCAACTATCATAAAAGAAAGAGAGCTTTTGGATCACCAAAACATGAACCATTGCAATTGTAAGCACTTATCATCATCCCATAATTCCATCTAGAACCGCAAAGCAGAATACTTCAATGCGGAGGAATGCAGAGAAAAATGCTTTCTCCCTGTCACTAGTGAATAATCAAAAAAAGCATGTTTTACTCTGGTGAATGTAACTCACTCAATTCTTCATATCAGAGGCTCAAACTTAGGATTTATCATCATCAAACATGCCTATAAATAACTTCCAATCCACAGACCAAGATCTTCAATATACAAGAAATGCAGAGCAATCTTCTGGACTATTCTAATTTATGCAATACACTATCTTCACTATAATTCACTACAACTCTCTATTTCTTCTGGAGGAGCAAATTTTCTCAATATCCTCAACATGTAAAGCTTCTAAACAAATAACAAGATAGGATGCAATTGACACCAATGACAACAAAGATATGTTGATATCAATGACAACACTGATTAGGCACATACTTGCAACAATATCCCCCTTTGTCATTGATGGAAACATATGATGTGAAAAATTGTAATAGTCATCAAGACAAGATTCTCCCCCTATCTCTTTACACACCTGTACTCTTTCTCTGTGATTTTTTCACATGATTTCTCTCCCCCTTTGACATAAATGGCAAAGGGTACATACTTGCGCTCTGCTGCTTTGAACTAAACTCTCTTTATCTGACTATTGCCCTTGAGAAGTAGCCCTTACAATCATCAATCTGGATCTAGATGTAGAACTTTGAGCACCACCGGACTGATGCACTCTTGTGCATATTAGTTTAGAGAAGGAGGGGTGATAAGCCCTAACTTTTCTCTGAGATACTCAAAGGTATCCTTAGGCAGAGGCTTGGTGAAAATGTCAGCGATTTGATCTTTTGTAGATACATACTCCAACTTGAATTCATTCTCTGTCACTTTTTCCCTCAGAAAGTGATATCTTATGGATATATATGCTTTATCCTTGAATGCATTAATGGATTCTTTGATATATTTATGGCACTTCTATTGTCACAAAAGATTGCAATTGGATCTTCATACACAACACTGATGTCCTTCAATGTTTGCTTCATCCCTAACACTTGAGTGCAACTGCATGTTGTTGCAATATATTCTGCTTCTACAGTAGACAGAGATATTGAGTCTTGTTTCTTGCTTAACATGATACTAGCCTTTTTCCCAAGAAGAATGCACCTCCACTTGTACTTTTCCTATCATCCACATCTCTGGCCCAATCTGCATCAGTGTATGCCCTAAGAGTGAAATCATTATCTTTTGGGTACCACAAACCATAATCTATTGTGCCTTTCAAATATCTCAGTATTCTCTTGACTGCCATCACATGTGATTCTTTAGGTTCTGCTTGAAATATTTCCACAAGACAGACTGCATGCATTATGTCAGGTCTGGTTTGGGTTAGATAAAGTAATCCTCCAACTATAGATCTATACCTTTTCTAATCTTCCATAGGGGAGTCATCATTTTTGCTCAACTTACAACCAATTACCATGGGAGTGCTTACCTATTTAGAGTCCTCCATCCCAAAATTCTTTAACAAATCTTTCACATACTTAGACTGAGAAATGAAGATACCTTTATCTAATTGATTAATTTGAAGACCCAGAAAGAAATTTATCTCACCAAATATTGACATTTCAAATTCATTTTGCATTTCCCTAGTAAAAACCATGCACATACCTTTGATTTGAACTTGGTTTAGAATGTATACATTAGTTTGAATTGCCTCTCTCCAATATACTTCTAGTAGATTAGCTTCCTTCATCATTGTTCTAGTAACCTCTTGAACTGTCATGTTCTTCCTTTCCACTACTCCATTTTGTTGTGGAGTCCTAGGTGTAGATAATTGTCTCTTTATCCCTTGTTCCTCACACAAGAAGTTGAACTCTTTTGATGTAAACTCTCCACCTCTATCAGACCTCAAGAACTTGATCTTCAAAGCTATCTCATTCTCAACCATTGCCTTGAATGCTTTGAACTTTTCTAGGGTCTCTACTTTTTCCTTTAAGAAGGTAACCCAAGTCATTATGGAATAATCATCGATTAACAACATGAAATACATGTCTCCTTGCAGACTTCTTACTCTAGTAGGTGCACATAGATCTGTATGTACTAATTCCAGTAGACCTTCAATAGATTGGTCCTTGCTCTTGAAGCTTGTTCTTGTCTGTTTTCCAAATTGACACTCCTTGCACAATGTATCAGTAGGCTTCACAAGTTTGGGCAAATCTCTTACAGCCTGAGTGGAACTTATCTTCACAATGTTGTCAAAGTTAATGTGACACATCCTTCTATGCCATAGATAGCTTTCATTAACCTGAGCCAACAAGCCATAGTTATCATTTCATTTCAGATGATAGATATTGCCTTTAGTCTTCTTACTAGTTGTAATCATTGTTTCGGAGCTTTTCATGATCTTGCATCCATTGTCCTTGAATCTCAAATAGTAACCCCTGTTGCACATCTGACCTACACTCAAAAAATTGTGTTTTAATCCTTTCACATACAAAACATATTCAGTATTATGCTTGCCATCAAAACAAATGGATCCTTTTCCATAGATCTTACCAGTTGTGTCATCTCCAAACCTTACCAGTCCTCCATCATATCTTTCTAGACTTACAAACTTACTTTTGTCACTGGTCATGTGATGAGGGCATCCACTATCAATAACGCATTCATCTTTATCTTCAACAACCTGAATTATAGCCAATGTGCTTTCCACTAGTTTTTCTTCCTTCACACAGCTAGTAGGATTAGTAGATACAGGTTGTACTTTAATAGAAATAAACAAGCATTCATTACCAGAAGTACTAGTATTGTCTGGTTCACCATCATCAAGATCTTCAACATAGTAACATTTCTTTGGGATCCTAGGTCTACCAGCTCTTGGCTTAGGAACTCTTGTAGGGTATTTAGAGGCATAATGACCAACTTTACCACAACTGAAACATTTGAAAGGTAATTTTCCTTTGCACTTACTTGTACCTCTGCACAGACTATTGACAAAGTTGGCTTCAAGTTCTTCAAGCTCATAATCTGGTTCCACCTTGTATTTGTCAGATTTGGGGATTCTTTCCGAAGTGCTAGCCTTGAAAGAAGCCTCTATCTTTGGAAGGGAATCACCAAGTTCTCATTTCAGAGGTTGTAAACTTTTCAAGAAGCTGATCTTTTGTAATCATTGTTACTATCACTATTTCCTCAATTGCAGCCACTTTATGACTATATGATTTAAGCAGTGATCTAAGAACTTTGTTTACAATTTCAATGTCCTCAATCTTTCATCCCACACTTTTAATGTTGTTCACAAGTTCATTGATATTTTGCATAAAGGATGTTATGTTGTCATCTTTGTTCATCTTCAAACATTCATATTTTTCCTTCAGACTTTGTAACTTGGCGCACTTCACAGATTCATCTCCTTAATATAGATTCTTCAGGTTGTGCTAGATTTCATGAGTAGTTTCCAACTCCACAATCCTTATCACTTTGATATCGGATAGGGCACTTACCAAGGTATCTTTGTCTTTTATGTTCAACTCAAATTTCTTGATCTCATCTTCAATTTGTGGACCATTCTTCGGTATTTCATATTTATCTTTGTTTATTTTCTAAACACTGTAACTGTAAGCACAAAAATCATGCACTGCCTCCACAAGAACCCCTATGATTATTCAAATCCTTGTCATGTACATGTAAGTGTGAAATATTGTCCTTTAAGCAATGATCCTCTTGATGACATGTCCTCTTTTCTTATCTTGTGTTGATTCCTCTCCGTCGATTTATCTCTCTCCCTATTTGCGACGCTTTTTGACACTTGTTGAGATATTTGTTGACTTGCATTTTCTAAGCTTTTGACATTGATCCTAAGCCTTGTGAGTGTCTTGTAGGTGAGTTTTCACCTTTCCCCTTTGTTTTTCATCTTGTGCACCTCCTAGAAGCCTTCTAGAGGTCTCCCGATCCATCTCCCACTGTCATTTTTCAGTTCTGCCCAACCAATCCAAATCTCCCCCTATTATTTCCAGATCTCCCTTGGGAGATCCTATAGACACAAGTAGAGATTTGGATTCTTCCACATGTCTGACCTATTTCTTGATGTAGAACCCTTCCTTTTCCTTTTGTCTGCCATCTCCCAGCCCATTTTTCTGCATCTAACCCTGTCTAGCCCAGATCTTCCCCGGGTGACCTAGGGTTGCCCTCCTGGGCTACCCAGGGTCACCCCCCAGGTGACCCATGGTTGCCTAGGGGTGACCCTACTGGCAAAAGGGGTAACCCTACCATTTTTACAGCTATGGAAAAACTTGAGTTTCTCACTCGTTTTTGCTATGTTTTCATCCGTTTTTCTTCTAGTTTACATGATTTTTGATGACTAATATAGAGTCAACTATTCAAGCACCCACACATGCAGAATTAGCTAGATTTGATCTCAAATCGACTCTCCAATCAGTCTCATGCATTCCATCACCTCTATTTCCTCTCCAATGATAAGCTATCATTGCTTCATCACTCTCTAATTAGCTGAGTTCACTAGGTAATCAACCTTGTTAACTCATCAATCAAATGAGTTAACTCTTCAATCAATCCCTTCTTCTAAACCTATAAATATCCTCCTCCCTCAAGCACAAACGAAGGCAAATTTATTATGCACACATCTCTTGCCAGTTTTTACTCTCCAACTTAGCATTCAAATGCTCTCACAGGACGAAGGTGCCTTTTGCTTTATTTGTTCAACCAAGAAATGCTACGCTACTTCATTCTATGCTATTGTGATCAATCCAAGCTCTCATTGAGCTCATACAAGATTCATCAAAGCTTCTTTCTACTTCTTTGGGTCATTTTATTGTCAAGAGGATAACTTGCTGCCACAAAAGGATTCAAGGTTGCCAAATTACGAGGGTTACTGAGGGTAGTGGAGTCAACATATCTTCATTTATTCTAGGTTCGTTCATTATTTTTGTTTAATTCATAGTAATTAGAGAATCAAATTTTCTCTTGGGAACAATAAAACATTGCTTTTTCCTTGATAGTTAGATCTTGCATGTTAGATTAATCACTTTAATATTTCTAGATCTAGATTGTTAGAAGAAACATTTTCCCTTTTTAGATTAGAGTACATTAAAATCATTGAAAACCCAAATAAACATAGGTTAACTTTGCATTAGAAAATTCATATAGGATTGCATACATATTTCCTTTTCATAGATTTGAAGCACTTTTATTTCCAAAATACTCTAAAAAATACAAAAAAAATGTTTTACATATCATTTAGCTTACATGCATATAGAAACCCTAGAATAGATGAAATTGCAAACCCCTGATTCCATCATGAGGTAACCACAGTTAAATGATCAAATCAAACCCTTGATTTCATCACAAGGTAGAACACAAGTCAAACCCTAGGTCAACAAAACCCTAGATCTGGTTAAGGTTAGTAAATCACAAAACTTCCTCTATCCTGATTCATGAATGTGCTTAGGAGTGAGAGGAGAATGGGTGAGGGCTATCCATGATGAGATCAAAGAGATCCATCCACAACCACAACAACAAATGTTTGTTCTACCACAAAGAGACCTATTTGTCATCTTGTCATTAGAAGAAACTAGACAATTACAACTACAAAGAGAATTCCTTTGAGACATTGAAATAGCAAAAACCATCAATGAAAACAATCATTTACCCACTCAGATGTGGAATCTAAGGAATTGAAACAGAAGAATAGAAACTAGGGACCCTTCGAGTCATAGGGTTATCTCAAATACAACAACAATTGAACGAAACATACAACTAAGCACACAACAACAAAGGCCACAGAACTTGCCGACCCCTCTCTGCGAAGTCCACCTCTCCAATGAGCTAGACCATCGCCATGTCTCACCTCCTCTCGGCTGGCTACTTCCATGTGAGTGAGAGTGATGTGGCAGATCACCCTATGGCAAGGAGGGAAGGGTCCATGTGCATGCTGAAATTTGACCTGACAACCCTAGGCAACTGGAGTCACAATTTTGAGCATACATGTTTTGGTGAACCTGATGTGAATGACAAAACCTCTTGGTTATGATTTTTGTGTCCCATTCTGTGGATCTCATTCTCATTATCACTGTCACATATGCCATCAGCATCACCACATATTTTAGTGAACCTGACGTGAAGAACAAAAGCTTCTATTTATGTTATTTGTGCTCCCATTTCAAAAACACTTCAACAAAAACTTTGAAATATTCTTTTACTGCTCTTAATAGCCGCTTTAGTTTCCATTGCTTACGCCATCATCTATTCCATTTATTCTGTGGTGTCTATGGCACCCCTGAATATGACAGAACCTAACTTAAATCAAGGGAACATTCTCTCAACTGAACCCAAAACTCCTTCCTTTGATAGGTATGTGCCACCGCATCCTCATTTGCCAATCACCAATTGTTATGACTATGAAGATTCTGATTATGAACAAGGTCCAAGAGAATCCAAGTGTTCTCTATCCTTCAAGAAACCGGCTTGGGAAAATGACCAAGCCATACCAAATGCACCACATAAAGCTAGAAGGATAAGGTCATAAATACATCGACCCAGACAACCTTTCACAAGCACATCGAATACTCACCTTAATGAAGAGGTTAAAAGGTTGGGAAAATGTCTACAAGAAGCCAAAGATTCTCAAGAGGCATTGGGAATTACCTTACAAGAAGAACAAAAGGAAAACGCCACATGTGAGGAAGCACATCATTATGAAAATATTCAAAGAGTACATCCTAGAAATGAGGAAACCCCTAGAGCTACCACTCTTGCAGATTTAATTGCAACTCTAGTGCAAAGAATCATAATCCTAGAAGTAGAGCAAGTTGCTCTAGAAAGAAGACTTAAGTCTTATGAACAGGACCAAGGGGCATCTCAAAATCCCCCCTACCTCAATTATTATTCGTGACATGCTAGTAATGACACTTGTCTGAGTGGGAATCCTCCTATTCAAAACAATCCAACAAATATGACAATGGGTTATCAAAACCCACCCATAGGGTTATTACTAACAACCCTGCAATCTCAAAGTTCCTTTTTAGGAATTGTTGTGATGTTCACAACATGCCCCATTATGCTCCTTAGCAAAATGGGGACCCCTGCTGATGTTTTTGCTTTTTGCTTCTGCTTGTTTTTCTGCTTTCTGGTGGTTTGGTAAAAATGAAGGTCAGGTGCATCATCATCATGATATAGGATGAGGTAGGTCATCATCATGAGGTCAGTTTGTCAAAGTTCATATTTTATTGCTGTGACCTCATATTTAGAAAGAGATTGAAATTCCATGCAGGTTTGCCTTTTACTTCACTTGAAAATTCTTCCATATGTGAAAGTTATGCACGGTCAAAGTTTTGGTCAAACCTGATATTCGCAGGAGGATCATCATATTTTTATATCCTAAGTCATGTTGTCAACATCATCATGATCTTGGTCTATCACCCGATAAAAAATCATGCAGTCGCAATATCCGAATGTCAATCTTAGGTGGTAGTGCCCTTTACCCGTCAAATGACCTTACGCGCATTGTCAGCATCATGATTTCTTTTAGGAGGGTCATATGTTATAAACTCGGTTTTGGTTACATGAAGAACATCATCATCATGATATTTGACCCCCCCCTGATAATATCCTGAGGTTCAAATATCATGATGACATCAACTTTAAGTCAAGGTAAGTTCCCCGTCGAGCGGTCTTTGTATCGCGAGCATCATCATGATATTTCAACATTACCTAATCTTATCATATCATGCTGATCACCCTTAGAAAATCCACCTTCGGCATATTTGCATGCGCATGCTATAATCCTATCGCAAGGTCATCATCATGATATTTGCTGAAGTTCGAATTATGATGATGACAACTTCATATCCTCCTGGTCTCCTTTTGCAACATCATGATCATCATCCTGATCTTTCACGAGGGTCATTTGCTGAAATTCGTTAAGTAATGGGGACATCATCATCATAATTCGATGAAGAGGATCATCATCTTCATATCCTCCTGATCTCCAGTTGGCGAATATCATGATGATCACCCTATCTATCCAGAAGAGGTCGATATTGCATTCCTCAATATCCTCCTGATCATTTTTTAACAATATCACTCTAGCGAAATATCATGATGACCTCAACTCATCCTTGTGCTTCGAAGACAAAATATCATGATGACGTCATCATGATAATTCAATGAGGAGGGTCATCATCATATTGTTTTATCCTGTCCTGTTATCAAGATCATGATGATCTTGTTTGTTCACCTGATATTTCGTAAAGTCCTCCTGCCGATGAAATACAACCTTTTGAAAATATCTTGATGATCATCATCGTCACATTTTCCCTTCGGCAGGATATTTCCCAAACATGATCCGGTTGGTGAAATATCATGATGACGTCATGTTATAAGTTTAACGAAGGCTCCGGATATCATGATGACGTCATCCCGATCTGATAAACGAAGAAGTAAATATCCTGATGATCATCATCATCACTTTTTTTTCCTTCAGCAGGATATTTTCCAAAGCACGATCCGGTTCCCAAATATGATGATGACGTCTTATTCCAAGTTCGACAAAAGCCCCAAATATGATGATGATCATCATCATCCTGATCTTTCGAGAGGGTTACCTTGGCCGCAAAAAGGGTCATATTACATTCATCATCCTGATCATGCTCCTTAGGTGACTCGATATCACAATTATCCCCTGATCTTAACTGAACATGATGATGACATCATCCTTAGCATTCCAATGAAGCCCGAATATCATGATGACGTCACCATCATTTTCCTTTCCTCGGCAGCATGATTATATTCATATCCCCCTATTCTTCTTCAACATGATGATGATGAGCATGATGATGATGTTATTCTTTTCCCCGATATACAAGAGCGAAATATCTTGATGACGTCATCTGGACCTTCAGGAGGGAAAGCATCATATTTCCAGAATATCATGATGATGAAGTGAATGTCGGCCAACATGTTTTTTTTTGACGCGCCGATAGCGATAGTCATGCCGATGGGCGGGAAATGAGGTGGTGGAGTTTTAAAGTGTTTTTTTTGGCGCCTGTGGCATTTTTTCGGTCAGCGATGGTTGACCCGTGAGTTTGAGCAGTCTGAACGCATTTTTGACGCGTTTTGAGCGGATTTCTGATCCGATTTCCACAATCTTGCGCAGTCACCTGGATTTAAACGCTTATTTTAATTTCCTACTGTTTATGTGATAAATATGAAACTTATTGCTTGTCTTGTCTTGCAGGCTTGCAGTTGAGGAAGCAGCTGGAAAGTCAACACAGTGACTGATGCAGAGTGAAACGCAACAGAGGCAACCTAACAGGAAGGAGTAGCCAACACTACAAACAGCATGATAAAATTCTCTATCGGCTGAACATCATCATCATATTTCCTAAAGACACCAACAGCATCATCACATTTCAACAGCATCATCATATTTTCGGATGATCGCAAATATCCTCATGTCGATTACTATTTACCTTCTCCCTTTGTCGCCTATCATCATCATGATAAACAATAGCCGCGAACCTCCTCCGGTTGCACTGTTCATCGGGTGCCAAATACAAGCGGCATCATCATGATATTCAATATCACCTTCGTCAGCAGGATATCCAAATATCCGGTTGTCCAAATATCCTGATGACGTTCCACTTCAACAACTTGCCTTCGATGCTTCACTGCCCGACGATACAAGCAACAGCATCATGATATTGTTCATCCGGTTCTTCGAAACCTCCTGATGATGCTAATACAACTTCCTGCCTTTGCCGATACTTAACCACTTAGCGACAACAGGATAAACTCGCATAGAGGGATATCTCAATATCCTGATGACGATGACGTCATATCCTGATGACGATGACGTCACACATCATCCTGATGAACTCTTCAACACTTAGCCAAAACTCAACTTTCACACCCGCATCTGTTAGCGATATGCGGATGATGACCTTCCCCGAGAGATGATCCTGACTGCGATATATACACTGAGTATATATCCAACTCAAAACATCATGATGCACCTGCAACATGCAAATTTAAACAACTTCATGACCCGATCCTGATGGCGATGGATTCGCAGATGATGTTGCGGCTCGTTCCGACTGGAAACGCACATGCAGACTCCTGTGTATCCTTCCACTGCATGAAACACTCACAACCGCATAATTTCACAAAGATCATGTGACGACCGGGCCGGATCACCTCCAAACCAAAATCTAACAGTTTATCTTCTAGACCTAGCACATGAGGATGCTAGGCTGATTTACAGCATGCTCCTAACAGATCTCCTGAACAATGCAATGCATAAACAGAAAACACAAATGCAATCTAAGCTATGATACAGGTCCATTCCACCGATTTGCAGGATCAACCGGTGGAAGGGTTGAAAGTGGTCATTAGCTTGCAAAACGGAAAGGGAATCAACCCAGACGCAAACAGATAATGCAAAAGACGAGATCTTATTCAATTGAAATTCAATGTCCTGAATACAGCTTCACAATGTCTGAACTGCTCTCCTGAATATCTACTCAACACCAGTACATCAATATCACACTATATGTCTAAACCCTACAGATCGAAGGTATATATAACAAATCCTTCGAGTACTACTAACATCACTTCCCAGCGGCTGGGAGCTTCCAAGCGGCTGGGAGAGAGGACAGCTCAGTCTCTCTTATCCCGATCTCTAACTGCCTACACTTACTCCTACGCTGAACTATTACATAGCATCGGTCACAGTGGACCTTATTACATGATAAGTCAAACATACTAAAAATAGATTATCCCGTCAGCATGATGATAACTATCCTACATCCGGATCATGTATGTCATCATGCGGACCTATATCCTGATCATGTGCGGGTGCTCCTGCACCATACTCCCCAAAAGAAGAAATCTCAAGTCCACTTGAGATGAGAGTATCAAGGTCGGCACCATGTTTCTGTATCTGTTCGGCAGTCATCCATACTGCTTCAGAAGTCGGCTGTCCCCTCCAAGAGACGAGGTACTCTAAGTACTTCTTGTTCCTGGTCTGTTTGACCACTCTAGTGTCCAAAATCTGCTGTATCTATGGAGGATCATGTGGAGGAATGTCTTCAGCAACCGTATCCTGTAGGATATCCTGATCTGCATCTGGATTAGCCTTGTATGGAGTTAAGTCACATACATTGAAGATAGGAGATAAACCGAGATCAGGTGGTAGTTGGATCTTATAAGCATTTTGTCCATGCTTGTGCAAAATCTGACATGGTCCAACTTTCTTTTGCATGAGCTTAGTATACTTCCCCTTAGGGAGCCTGTCCTTCTTCAAGTGAACCCAAACCAAATCTCCAACAGCAAATTGAACATCCTTCTTCTTCTTGTCAGCATATTCCTTATATTTTAAGGTGGTTTGCTGGAGTTGGGTCTTAACCTGATCATGAACTTCTTTGATTGCTTCAGCAAAAGCTTCTCCATCTGCACTAACAGGATCTGCTGTAGGTAGTTCTCGCAACTCTAAAATACCTCTGGGATGCATTCCATATACTACCTGAAAAGGCAATTTTCCTGTGCTCCTGTTGACAGTATCATTATATGAAAACTCAGCTTGAGACAGAATATTGTCCCACTTCTCTCCATGCTGTTTTGTCAAGCATCTAAGTAGATTCCCTAAGGAACGGTTCACAACCTCAGTTTGTCCATCCGTTTGAGGATGATATGCAGAGGAAAAAGATAAATTGGTTCCCAGCTTCCTCCATAGGGTTCTCCAGAAATGACCCACAAACTTCACATCTCTGTCTGAAACTATGCTCAAAGGCAACCCATGAATTCTGACAACTTCCCTGAAGAATAAATCTGCAATAGATGAGGCATCTGCCGTGGTTTTGCATGGCAAGAAATGTGCCATCTTACTGAACCTGTCCACTACAACAAAGACACTGTCAAATCCTCTCCTGGTCCTTGGTAAACCTAAAACAAAATCCATACTGATACTTTCCCACGGTCTGGAAGGAATGGGTAAGGGCTGATATAACCCTGCATTAGTTGACCTGCCTTTAGCCTTCTGACAAATTACACAGGTTTCTACAAATTTCCTGACATCTGTCTGCAACTTAGGCCAGAAATAATGCCTCCTGACCAGATCAAGAGTCTTGTCTAGACCAAAATGACCTGCCATCGCTCCACAATGTTTCTCCTTGACTATATTCAACCTCATAGAACATCTGGGAATACACAACTGTCCACCCTTGAACAGCAATCCATCTTGGATCAGGTATTCAGAGAACTCCGCATGGTATTTCTCCCCAAAAGAAGTACAGACCTGATATATTTCTCCAAAATCTGCATCAGACTCATACATGGTCTTGAGTGAGTCAATGCCCACACTCTCTAACTGAATCTGATTTACTGTGAGAACTCTCCTGCTTAAAGCGTCTGCAACTTTGTTCTTAACCCCTTTCTTATGCTTCAAGGTAAAAGTGAAAGCCTGTAGTGTTTCTACCCACTTCATATGTCTGTGGTTCAGCTTCTCCTGACTGTTGATGAAACTCAAAGCTTGATTATCTGTGAAGACTATGAACTCCTTTGGCAACAGATAATGTCTCCATTTCTTTAGGGACTGCACTAAAGCATACATCTCCAGATCATATGATGAATACCTTTTCTTAGCATCATTTAGCTTTTCACTGAAAAATGCAATTGGTCTACCCTCTTGACTGAGTACTGCTCCAATGGCCATGTGACTGGCATCACACTCTACCTAAAAGATCTTATTGAAATCTGGAAGTGCAAGGACTGGCTGCTGTGCCACCTTCCTCTTCAATGCCTCAAAGGAATCATCTGCTCCTTGAGTCCAAACAAACCTGCACTTTTGTCCTCCTTTGATGGTATCCAACATGGGTGCACAAATATGACTGAACCCTCTAATGAACTTTCTGTAGAAGGTTGCTAACCCATGGAAACTTCTGACTTCATTCATGGTCTGTGGAGTTGGCCAATTCAAAATGGCACTCACCTTCTCCTTATCCATCTGCAGCTTGCCTTGTGAGATGACAAAACCTAAATAGGTGATCTCCTGTTTCATGAACAAACACTTGTCCAAGTTTATCATCAGCTTCTCTTCATGTAATCTCTTGAGAACCAGATCTATATGCCTGAGATGCTCTTCTCTGGTGTTACTGAAAATCAGAATGTCATCTAAATAGACTATGACAAACTTACCAATAAATTCCTTCAGAACCTCATTCATCAGCCTCATGAAAGTACTAGGGGCATTAGACAAACCAAAAGGCATAACCTTCCATTCATACAAACCTTCATTTGTTTTGAATGCTATCTTCCACTCATCACCTGGTCTAATCCTTATCTGATGGTATCCACTCTTCAAGTCTATTTTAGTAAAGTACTTAGCATTTCCCAAACAATCAAGTAAATCCTCAATTCTGGGGATTGGAAACCTATACCTGATTGTGATCTTGTTGATGGCTCTGGAATCTGTGCAAAGTCTCCAAGTGCCTTCTTTCTTAGGTGCTAGTACAACTGGTACTGCACATGGGCTCAAACTCTTTCCAATCAGACCTGAATTCATCAATTCTTCAATCTGTCTGGCTACTTCTGCATTCTGTTCTGGGGTAAGCTTATAAGCTGCTTTATTTGGAAGTGTAGACCCTGGAATCAAGTCTATGCAATGACTGATGTCTCTGACAGGTGGTAGGGATCTTGGCATTCCCTCTGAGATAACACCTTTGTACTTATCCAATAACTCTTGGACAGCTGGGTCTATCAACCTTGGCTTCTTCTCCTTCTTGGCTTCTTGCTGTTGTTTCTTATTCACGCTCATACAGGGGATTAGGGCATATGCAACTGCACCTTCTGCTGCCACTTCTTTCATAAACTGTTTGCCTTCCATCAGCATGACCTTCACTTCTTTGCCTTTAGACTTCTCCTCTTTCTCCTTCAATGGGAGTAGTGTTACATCTTTACCATCTTTAGTGATTTTGTAGGTGTTTTTAACACCATCATGCTGTGCCTTCAGATCATATTGCCATGGTCTACCAAACAAAAGGTTGCAAGCATCCATCTTGGTGATATCAAACAACAACTTATCCTTATATCCACCAATCTGAAATTCTACCCAAGCCTGCTCTTCTACAGTTGTCTGCTGACCTTGAGTAAGCCATGAGACTTTATATGGAGATGGATGAGGCAATCTCCTAAGCTTCAGCTTTATCACCATCTCTTCAGACACAAAGTTCTCAGTAGAACCAGAATCAATCAAAACCTTACAAGCCTTACCTCCTGCTTTGCAAGTGGTTCTGAAAAGGGACTTCCTCTGAGGGGCTTCTTGATCAGGTACCTTCATGGTAGTTACTGTTCTTCTCATCATCAGGGACTCTCCACTTTCTGGATATCCATAATTCTCAGGACCATTCACACTCTGAAAATCATTAGAACTTGTCCTACTCTGATTATCAGGTTCATTGACCAGATTTGTCCTCCTTTCACCTGCTGAGCTTGTGGCCTTGTCTGGACATCTGCTGGCTATATGGCCTTCTTTGTTACAGTTGTAACATCTGATGGATCCTCTGCCCTGGGTTCTTCCTCTGAAGGGTCTTCTACCTCTGAAGTTTCCTTGCTGACTGAAGTTCTCTCTCTGATTCTGACTATGGTTGCCCTTGCTATTGTCTTGACTAGACTCTCCTTGATATCCCTGTCCTTGTCCTCTGCCTCTGAAAGGACTTCTTCCACCTCTTTGTTGTCTTCCTCTTCCTCTGTTGTTCTGATCTTGCTTTCTCTTCAGCTTTTCTTCCACCTTCAGTGCCAACTGAAAACTTTTCTGCACTGTATCTGGGTTATGCAGACTCAGATCTTCCTGAATATTAAACCTCAGTCCATTAAGGTATCTGGCTACCTTTTCTTCTTCACTTTCTTTCACCTTGGTCTTCATACAGAGTTTCATGAACTCTTCTGTATATGAGCTGACATCTAGCTCCTTCTGCTTCAGGTTCTGCTTCCTCTTGTGTAACTGGATACTGTAATCCAAAGGGATATAAGCCTCCTTTACCAACTCCATCATCTTCTTCCATGTGGCAACTCTACGTTTTCCCTCCTGCACTCTATCATCCTGAACAAAGTTCCACCAGGTCAAGGCAGCTTCTTTCATCTTTGACTGTGCTATCTTCACTCTCTGCTGTTCTGGTATCTCCTCTGTCACAAAGAAATTGTTCAGACAGTCTATCCATTCCATTACCGAATCAGGGTCCATCTTACCTGTAAACACTGGCAAATCCAGCTTCACATCCATGGTTCTCCTCTCCATGGCCTTGAGGGCGTTCAACAGCGGTCTCTGGTCTGCAGGAACGACCTCCTCGCTCCAATTAGGGACATCCTCTTCTTCCCTATCATCTTCTCTACCAGAACCTACTCTGCTCCTCAACTTTGCTAACTCATCTTTCAACTCCTGATTCTGAGTCTTCACGGCCCTGCTTTCTGCAATCTGCTTCTTCACCAGAACTGCCAACTCAGCGTTGGTCATCTTTGTTGGGAACTCAGATGTTCCTTCTTCGTCTGACATCCTGCTTATCTTTTCCAAAAGATCCTAACCTTCGCTCTGATACCACTATGATGCAGAGTGAAACGCAACAGAGGCAACCTAACAGGAAGGAGTAGCCAACACTACAAACAGCATGATAAAATTCTCTATCGGCTGAACATCATCATCATATTTCCTAAAGACACCAACAGCATCATCACATTTCAACAGCATCATCATATTTTCAGATGATCGCAAATATCCTCCTGTCGATTACTATTTACCTTCTCCCTTTGTCGCCTATCATCATCATGATAAACAACAGCCGTGAACCTCCTCCGGTTGCACTGTTCATCGGGTGCCAAATACAAGCGGCATCATCATGATATTCAATATCACCTTCGTCAGCAGGATATCCAAATATCCGGTTGTCCAAATATCCTGATGACGTTCCACTTCAACAACTTGCCTTCGATGCTTCACTGCCCGACGATACAAGCAACAGCATCATGATATTGTTCATCCGGTTCTTCGAAACCTCCTGATGATGCTAATACAACTTCCTGCCTTCGCCGATACTTAACCACTTAGCGACAACAGGATAAACTCGCATAGAGGGATATCTCAATATCCTGATGACGATGACGTCATATCCTGATGACGATGACGTCACACATCATCCTGATGAACTCTTCAACACTTAGCCAAAACTCAACTTTCACACCCGCATCTGTTAGCGATATGCGGATGATGACCTTCCCCGAGAGATGATCCTGACTGCGATATATACACTGAGTATATATCCAACTCAAAACATCATGATGCACCTGCAACATGCAAATTTAAACAACTTCATGACCCGATCCTGATGGCGATGGATTCGCAGATGATGTTGTGGCTCGTTCCGACTGGAAACGCACATGCAGACTCCTGTGTATCCTTCCACTGCATGAAACACTCACAACCGCATAATTTCACAAAGATCATGTGACGACCGGGCCGGATCACCTCCAAACCAAAATCTAACAGTTTATCTTCTAGACCTAGCACATGAGGATGCTAGGCTGATTTACAGCATGCTCCTAACAGATCTCCTGAACAATGCAATGCATAAACAGAAAACACAAATGCAATCTAAGCTATGATACAGGTCCATTCCACCGATTTGCAGGATCAACCGGTGGAAGGGTTGAAAGTGGTCATTAGCTTGCAAAACGGAAAGGGAATCAACCCAGACGCAAACAGATAATGCAAAAGACGAGATCTTATTCAATTGAAATTCAATGTCCTGAATACAGCTTCACAATGTCTGAACTGCTCTCCTGAATATCTACTCAACACCAGTACATCAATATCACACTATATGTCTAAACCCTACAGATCGAAGGTATATATAACAAATCCTTCGAGTACTACTAACATCACTTCCCAGCGGCTGGGAGCTTCCAAGCGGCTGGGAGAGAGGACAGCTCAGTCTCTCTTATCCCGATCTCTAACTGCCTACACTTACTCCTACGCTGAACTATTACATAGCATCGGTCACAGTGGACCTTATTACATGATAAGTCAAACATACTAAAAATAGATTATCCCGTCAGCATGATGATAACTATCCTACATCCGGATCATGTATGTCATCATGCGGACCTATATCCTGATCATGTGCGGGTGCTCCTGCACCAGTGACCTCATGGAGGAAGGAAATCCAATCTCAGGAGCAAGAAGATAAGGATAAAGTGTGAAAAGTCAAGGCCATTCAAGTAAAGGACAGAGTTGCAGCTGGAGGTATTACTGCAACAGACAAACAGAAGTTATTGCCTAGCTGCCGGAACTTCTCAGAAGGGGCAATATTTCACCCAGATTTGACATTGCTTAGAGATATTTTTGAGAACTGGTTCACCAGTATTTATTGCTGTAACCAGGGGTTTGAACCAGGGGTTTAGTTAGGTTTTTACTGTAGTGAGGACAATCAGAATGTTATATATTGTGCCTCTCTACACTGTAATACTTTACAACAGGGGCTACAACAGGGATTCTAGGAAAACACAGTGAGTTAGCTTAGCATAGTTTAGAGGTAGAAGAAGGAGGTCGCCTGTTTGTCTGCAGTAAGGTGCGCGTGGAATGTCTGGCTGCCTTACTGTATCTGTAAAGCTTGTAAGTTCTCTGTAGTATGATCAATGAAACTAAGAGTCATTCCTACATTGTAAATCATGTATGACTATTCGTTTCTAATACAATAGAATCTGGAGTTCTGCATCTATCTTCTGAGTGTTCTCCTGCTCTTCTTTGTGTTTTGAAATATCTTCTTTGAGAGCTTGCAATTTTAAATGTATGTTTGTGAAAATGCTCAGAACTTACATTTAGGGTTTTTACTGTGGATTTGATCAAATTACTGTAGTATTTACATAGTGCATAACAGAAACAATTAGATCCTTCGGTAGATTAAATGAGGTATAGAGTAGATCTTTCTAACTTTTCCCAACCCATCTGAAATATTTAGCTGAAAACATAGAAATCCAAAGGAAATTGTCTCAAATTTGAAGAAGCATGTATAACAGAGCTATAAGTAGACAGTTTTCATAAACAGATAAAGAAGAAAGCTGCAAAAAATCTAAGAAAACCCTCTGAAACTTGTAGCACAGTATCACCTTTATGCAAATGAACAGAATACTTGTTGAAATCTATGACCTTTTTGCATATTCTTAGGCCAGTGAACCACAAAACAAACCTAAACTACGTAAGGCCCCTTGAACATTACAGCTTCACATTGACCAACTGAACTTGACCAACCGAACCATTGTAGACTTGGGATTAGTTGAATCTCGAATGATTCCTTCTTATCTTTCAAGTATAGTTTCAGTTCATTATATGTGAATTTTAACTTATTGTTATGATTGCATCAAAACAGTCATCAACAGTTTTTTTGGCGCTAGAAGGAGGGCCAGAAGGCTGTATATTGTAATCATCAACAGGAATGTATCTTGAATATTTGAAAGAACCTTTAGACCAAAATGTAAGAATTGTGCAACTACCTCGGCCATTGCCAGATCTACTGAAGTTCAAAGTAGAAGGAGATCCAAATTTGCACATCAAAGCTTACACCACGGCCATAAGAGAACTCCTCCCTTGGGATGGAGTTGTCACAAAAATCTTCCCTAAAACTCTTGAAGGCATCTCTTTGGATTGGTATTATTGTCTCCCAGAGGCTTTAATCCATTCATTCAGACAATTAATCAGAGGGTTTGTCATGGCATTTGAAATGAACAAACTCGTTAAAATAGGGATCAAATAATTCCTCACAATGAAATAAGAACCAAACGAATCTATAGCACACTTTGTCACCCGATGTAGGCAAGTCCTCTATTCTTCAACTAGTGCTCTGAACATGGATCATCGAGAACTATGCGATCTCTTCTTGCATGTAGCCCTTAACAAAGACATGAGAGAAGACATTCATAAATTGCCATACAAATCCTAGGAAGAGGCATTGGAAATTGCTTTGAGAATTGACCAAGCTGCCATCGACAGTGGTCAGAAAACTTATGACACTTATGGAAAACTTAGAGTATCCAAAGGAACATAAAAGACTACAGCTAATGTACCTCATGAGAAAGATATCAATATCATAAAAAATAATCCTAGTAACAACAAATGGAGACAAAAAGGAAATCAAGGGTCAAACCAACCTTCATATGACCCCAATACTTATTGTTGGTTCCACGTAACAAAGGGTCATGAAAAAATACTTGTTATGGGTACAATAAAGCTATCTCCAAACTCACGCCGAATCAACAAAAGACCTTCCTTACACTTCTCCAATCCTAGAGAAAGGAGGGGGAACCTTAGATCAAGAAAGGAAAGGCCAACCAAAACCATACCAATAACATAGAATTGGACCAAGAAGTGTTCATGATTCATGAAAAGGAACAAACAAACCAAATTGAAAATGTCTTCTCACAAGTGATAAACTTGTTGAGAGCCTCTCCTTTGCACCATAAGACATTTTTAGAAGTATTAGAAGTTAGATGTTCCTCAGAGGAGGAATCACCTCCTCTTACATTTGATATTGCCAAACTACCCAAATGTGAAGGAAGTAAGAAAAAGGATTCACCCCTATACATACAAATTCAAGTCGAAGAATTCACTATAAAAGGAGTAGTGGTAGATGAAGGATCTATTGCAAGTATAGGCCTACCAGTGTTGTCATTGATGTCAACATACTTCTGTTACATCAGTGATAAGGAATGGATGAGTTATTTGTTGAGGATACTGAGAAAGTCAATCTCAGTCAGGAACAATGAAGAACAGTGATGATAGTAAGGAAATAGCTCAAGACAGGTTGAGGATCAGAAGATGCGGATTAAAGGGTTTGTGGACATGAGTCTTAGGAGGTTCCATTTAAGATTTCAGAGGTCCGCATGAAGATATGAAGAAGTTGTGATTGATCAAGTAGAACCAGTTCCAGGAGATGCTCAGGAGTGACAGAGTGTTACAGAAAGGTCCGGTGAGATCCGGAAGTGCATTATCCTATTCTGCAGATTGGAAGGAGTGTTGGGGGAGTCCTTGTGATGTGTCATCTCAATTTTTTCATAGTTTGAAGGTCTGGAAGAATCTACTCCTTTGTGAAAGTCATGACAGACTGTGTTCTTAAGGCACCGGATGCAAGAGAGAAGAGATTTGAGTAAGTAGAGGAAGTGCAGATGTACCTGGTCATTCAGGCAAGCTTGTGAAGGCTCTTGGATCATGTTGAGGTTGTGTTGTTGGTCCGCATTAGTTTTGGAGTCTGGAATTGGAGATATACTTCTGGATGAAGGTGCTCTTCCTCAGGCTGGCTGACTGAATGAATTATTCATCTTGCGGATGTTCTTGTGGATGTTTGCTGACTTAGATGGTTGTTCCTAAGTTGATGTCATGTATAAATAAGGGATTGCGAAGTCATGTCAAAGGTGTACTTGGTGAGATGAGTGTGTGGTAGTGAGGAGAAGAGAAAAAGGAAGAGTAGAAGGATTTGGGCTTCAATGGAACTGACTCAAGCATGGTGAAGATTCTATTTACCAGTTCAAGTATGTAATACTTATCTATTGTAGACAATGTGTCTCCTGTAGGCAGTGAGCCCTAATTGGCATGTGCCATCTTATTCTTTTTATACTTCTAACAGAGAATAATATCTTGGGTTAGTCACCTCGTGGTTTTTCCCTTAACCAGGTTTTCCACGTCAAAATCTTGGTGTTTCATGTGTTGATATGTTTCTGCTCTTAGTTAATTGCATTAAGTTTTATGTTTGATTTACTGTTATAATGCTAAGTGAATGCAAGTGTTGAAAAGGAAGAAAGTTTTGGACAACTGATTCACCCCCCCTCTCAGTTGTCTGCCCTAAATATAACAATTGGTATCAGAGCCAGGTTCCTCTAAAAGGAGCTTAACTGCTTGAGGAGATCCAGGATGTCATCCTACAAAAAGGATAGTCCGAAGTTTGATGGAACTAACTTTGCTCTTTGGAAAGGTCGCATGGAATGTCACTTGCAGTGCATGGGATTTGCATACTAGTCCATGGTGACAAAGGCTTATGTACCTCCATAGGGTGGTCCGACAACCCTAAATGAAATCACAGATGCTGAAAACAATCTACGGACCAGAGAGGCTCTTTTAAGTGTATTATCCAACTCAGAACTCTCTAATGTTATTCATCTACCAACTGCCTTTGAGATTTGGAAGAACTTGGAACTTTTGCATGAAGGAGACTAGTTTGTTAAATGTGCAAGATTACAGATTCTAAAAGGAAAATTTGAAAGACTAAAAATGAGAAATGATGAAAATATTACCTCCTTCATGCCAAGAGTAAATGAGCTGGTTTGTGGAATCAGAAATGCAGGTGGAACCCTGAGTGAAGATGAGATTGTTGGCAAAGTTCTCCGATCCCTTCTTGATTCTTATAAAATGAAGGCTTTTGCAATTGAAGAATTCAGGGCTCACAGAACAGTCACAAGGGATCAACTGGTTGGTAAGTTAGCTTCTTTTGAAATGGCCAATTTTGGAGATGATCCTCCAAAGACTGAATCTGCATTCAAAGCAAGTGCCTATGTAAAAGGAAAACAAAGGTTTGATCTGGGAGAAAACTCTTCAAGGAAATCAGCATGGTATGAAAATGCAAGAAAAGACTTGGAAGAAGAAGAAGCTGAAACTGCTCATCTTGAAGCTCTTATTGCAAAAAGACTACCAAGAGGATCCAGTAAGTATGAGGGAAAACTACCTTTCAAGTGTTTTAACTGCAATAAGATTGGTCATTTTGCATCAAGGTGTCTACAAAGGTTTTCTAGGCCAAACAGTGATAGACCAAAATTCCAGAAGAACTGTTACTATGCTCATGAAGGAGATGATGAAGGAGTAACAGATGATGAATCAGAGAAAGGAGATAAATCCAGAAATGACTAGGTGTTCATTGCCATCAAGGAAGAAGATCCATTGTCCTCTGAATTTGTCAATCTTAAAGTTAAAGAAAAATCCCTGGCTGCCCAAGTTGAAGAGAAGGATGATTGGGTCATTGATAGCGGTTGCTCTCACTACATGACAGGTGATAAAAATAGGTTCATAGATTTAGAAAGGTATGAAGGAGGAGTGGTAAAGATTGGTGATAACTCTGCAGGTAGAATCAGAGGTAGAGGAACTATTTCTTTTGATGGAAAAAACAAAACCGGTAATGTATTATATGTTGAAGGATTGAAACACAATCTTCTCAGTGTTGGACAGTTGGTGGACAAAGGCTATGATCTCAGATTCAAGAATGGAAAGTGCAAAATTTTTGAAAGTTCTGGAATAGAGATTGCATCTGGTACCCAAACAAAAGGTAACATCTTTCTTTTAGCTGGTACTGGTAAAAGTTGTCTATTTGTTCAAGTTGATCAGAGTTGGTTATGGCATAGAAGAATGTGTCATGTGAACTTTGATAATATCATCAAGATAAGCAATACTCAGGCTATAAGAGATCTTCCAAGATTGGTAAAACCTACACACAGTTTGTGCAAAGAATGTCAATTGGGAAAATAAAGCAGAATCTCATTCAAGAGAAAGGAATAATCTTCTACCGGATTATTAGATTTGGTTCACACTGACTTATGTGGTCCGGCAAGAATCAGGAGTGTGCAAGGTGATAGATACTTCATGCTGCTAATTGATGACCATTCCCGGATGATGTGGGTAACCTTCCTAAAAGAGAAATCAGAAGCTCTTGAGAAGTTCAAAATATTCAAGTCTATGGTGGAAAATGAGACTGGATTGAAACTGAAATGTCTGAGGTCTGATAGAGGTGGAGAATTCACATCCGGTGAGTTTAGAGATTTATGTGAGAAACTTGGAATAAAAAGACAATTGTCTGCTCCTAGGACTGCACAGCAGAATGGTGTAGTTGAGAGAAAGAACCGGACCATCCAGGAAGCGTCTAGGACCATGATGAAGGAAGTAAATGTCCCCCAGATCTATTGGAGAGAAGCTGTCATACTGCAGTCTATACTCTTAATCGAGTTCAAATCAGAAACAATACTAGTAAGACTCGTTATGAACTTTGGTTTGGTATTAAACCTACTGTATGATATTTCAGAGTGTTTGGTAGTAAATGTTATATCAAGAGAGATGAAGATCTAGGTAAGTTTGATGCTAGAAGTGATGAAGGAATATTTTTGGGTTACTCTACTCAAAGCAAAGCATACCGGTGTTACAACAAGAGACTAAGAAAGATAGTAGAAAGTGTAAATGTAAAGGTTGATGAAGAAATTGAAAGACCCTCAAGAATTCATGAGTATGATGAAGATGATCAGAATGGTGTTCAGATTCAAAGTGTCCAAACCTCTTCTGAGAAACCAAGTCAAGTCGATCAGGTAAATCAGGAAGAAGAGATAAATCTCAATGAGACTGATCAAGAGTTAGTGGTGCGAGAAACTCCAAAGTTCCAAGGTATGTTACTCTAAACCACTGTGAAGATCAAATCATAGGTGACAAAAGCAAAGGAGTGTAGACGAGGAGAATTGCTCAAAGTTCAGATGAATATTGTCTGATTTTAAAGATTGAACCTAAGACTGTGAATGAAGCTTGCAATGATGAAAATTGGTCAAAGGCAATGGAGGAAGAACTAATGCAAATTGAGAAAAATCATACTTGGGATCTTGTTCCCAGACCTAGAGACAAGAATGTGATTGGAACAAAATGGGTCTTTCAGAACAAACTAAATGAAGCTGGTGAAGTAATCAGAAATAAAGCTAGATTAGTCTGCAAGGGCTACTCCCAGATTGAAGGAATTGACTTTGAAGAGACCTTTGCTCCGGTGGCAAGAATTGAAGCAGTCATACTATTTCTTGCATTTGCTACCTTTAAGGATTTCAAGGTATATCAGATGGATGTTAAATCTGCATTCCTAAATGGTAACTTGGAAGAAGTGTACATTGAGCAACCGGATGAATTTCAATTACCTGATCATGGTGGCATGGTCTGCAAATTGAAAAAGGCACTGTATGGACTGAAGCAAGCCCCAAGAGCCTGGTATGAAAGATTGGATAAGCATCTATTGAAGATTGGTTTCAACAAAGGTACTGCTGATAGCAATTTATATTTCAAAATTGATCATGAAAATTTCTTAATTGTTGAAGTATTTTTTGATGATATCATTTTTGGAGGAAGAGACAGTATGTGTAAAACTTTTGCAAATCAAATGAAAAGTGAGTTTGAGATGTCAATGCTTGGAGAAATGAATTTCTTTTTGGGTCTACAAATTACTCAAACAAAGAAAGGAATCTTCATCTCTCAATCAAAATATGTGAAAGAATTGTTGAGGAAATTTGGGATGGAAAACTCAAAGCCAATGAACACTCCAATGGCAACCGAATGCAAGTTGAGCAAAGATGATGACTCTCCCAAGGTTGATCAGATAAAATATAGGTCAATGATTGGAGGACTGTTGTATCTCACTCAAACTAGACCAGATATTATGTAGGCCATTGGTCTTGTTGCTAGATTCCAAGCTGATCCTAGAGAATCTCATGTTATGGCAATCAAGAGGATTTTTAGATATCTAAAGGGGATAGTTGAGTATGGTCTATGGTATCCTAGAGATCATGATTTCTCTCTTCATGCATATACAGATGCAGATTGGGTAGGAGATGTGGATGACCGGAAGAGTACCAGTGGTGGAGCATTCTTTTTGGGAAAAAGATTAGTTTCTTGGCTAAGCAAGAAACAAGCGGCAATATCTCTGTCTACAACTAAAGCAAAATACATTGCTGCAACAGGTAGTTGCACTCAAATCTTATGGATGAAGCAAATGCTAAGAGATATTAAAATAGAATATGAGGAGCCTATCACAATTTTCTATGATAATTCAAGTGCAATAAATATTTCTAAGAATCCGGTGTTGCATTCCAAGACCAAGCACATATCTATCAAGTTTCACTTTCTGAGAGAGCAAGTGAACAAGGATGAAGTCAGGTTGGAGTATGTGCCCTCCAAGGATTAGATTGCAGATATCTTTACTAAACCTCTTCCCAAGGACTCTTTTGAGTATCTCAGGGAGAAGCTAGGGGTTATTGCCCCTCTAGTGATGAACTAGGATGCACTAATGTGCATCAGTCCGGTGGATATCACAGTCATATCTTGTGGTCTGGATTGGTGTTGGGGAGCTGCTACTCAGGGGGAGCAGCAGGTGTTACTATCAAGTTGCAAGTATGGGCCCTTTGCCATTGATGTCAAAGGGGGAGAGAAGACATGTGAAAAACAAGTGGGTGATGATCAAAGGGGGAGCAGTATAGGAAGAGAAGACATGTGAATAGTTGTTGTTGATAGGGGGAGCTATGACAGTAAGGAGAAGTTCTTGTCTTGATGGTTTTTCACATAATATGTTGCCATCAATGACAAAGGGGGAGATTGTTGCAAGTATAGGCCTAACCGGTGTTGTCATTGATGTCAACATACTTTTGTTACATCAGTGATAAGGAATGGATGAGTTATTTGTTGAGGATATTAAGAAAGTCAATCTCAATTAGGAACAGTGAAGAACAGTGATGGCAGTAAGGAAATAGCTCAAGAAAGGTTGATGATCAGAAGATGTGGATTAAAGGGTTTGTGGACATGAGTCTTAGGAGGTTCTAGTTAAGATTTCAGAGGTCCGCATGAAGATATGAAGAAGTTGTGATTGATCAAGTAGAACCGGTTCCGGGAGATGCTTAGGAGTGACAGAGTGTTACAGAAAGGTTTGGTGAAATCCAGAAGTACATTATCCTATTCTGCGGATTGGAAGGAGTGTTAGGGGAGTCCTTGTGATGTGTCATCTCAATTTTTTCATAGTTTGAAGGTCCAGAAGAATCTACTCCTTTGTGACAGTCATGACAGACTATGTTCTTAAGGCACCGGATGCAGGAGAGAAGAGATTTGAGTAAGTAGAGGAAGTATGGATGTACTCGGTCATTTAGGCAAGCTTGTGAAGGCTCTTGGATCATGTTGAGATTATGTTGTTGGTTTGCATTAGTGTTGGAGTCCAGAATTAGAGATATACTTCCGGATGAAGGTGCTCTTCCTCAGGCTGGCCGACTGAATGAATTATTCATCTTGTGGATGTTTGCCGACTTAGATGGTTGTTCCTAAGTTGATGTCATGTATAAGTAAGGGATTGCGAAGTCATGTCAAAGGTGTACTTGGTGAGATGAGTGTGTGGTAGTGAGGAGAAGAGTGAAAGGAAGAGCAGAAGGATTTGGGCTTCAATAGAACTGACTCAAGCATGGTGAAGATGCTATTTACCAGTTCAAGTATGTAATACTTATCTATTATAGACAGCGTGTCTCCTGTAGGCAGTGAGCCTCTTGTGAGCAGTGTGCTCAGGCAGTGAGCCCTAATTGGCATGTGCCATCTTATTCTTTTTATTCTTCTAACAAAGAATAATATCTTGGGTTAGTCACCCCATGTTTTTTCCCTTGACCGGGTTTTCCATGTCAAAATCTAGGTGTTTCATGTGTTGATATGTTTCTACTCTTGGTTAATTGCATTAAGTTTCATGTTTGATTTACTATTATAATGCTAAGTGAATGCAAGTGTTGAAAAGGAAGAAAGTTTTGGACAACTGATTCACCCCCCCCTCTCAGTTGTCTACCCTAAATCTAACAGGATCGATGGTCAATCTTTTGCCAATGTCCTTTCTACGAAGGATGGGATACAACAAAATAGGAATCAAGCAACAAAATGCCACATTGAGGATTTACAACAGTCATGACATCCAAATAATTAGAAAAATTAGCCTACCACTCAATCTGATGGGAAAAATTATCTCTATGAATTTCTATGTTATTAACTGAGAGACCAATTACAACATAATCCTTGGGAGAACTTGGATTCATGCCATGAAAGCCATTTCCTCAACTTTATTCCAAGAAATACACTTCCATCATCTGGGAAAGGTCACCATACTTAAAGAGACCCTGATCCTTTCATTGTATATAGAAAGGAACAAGAAGAAAAAGAAAAGAAGTTAAAAATGCAAGAGAAACAGAAAGAGGAAACTCATGATGTTAAAATGAATGCGAGCACTCACAACATATCCTACCAAAGAATGGATGATCTTAGGGAATTCCCCTTTGATCCACATTCCACTAAGTCCCATGCATTGTTTGGCTTAGCAGCCATTCCATGTATTAATGAATGGGATGTCAAAAACCTCTTGGTTGGAACGATTGAAATCATCAAAGAAGGAGATGAAAAAGAAGAAAAATGGAGTTCCACTTAGGAGTTTGGAGATTATCCCACTCGTAGAACCATGAAAGCTTATGGACCCTGCATTTTGATGGAGCTAACTGCAAGATGGGGGTAGGAGCGGGGATAATCTTGACATCTCTCGAAGGAAAAATCCTCCCCTTTGCCTTCAGACTAGATTTATTTTGCACTAACAACATCACTAAGTACGAAACCCTATCCCTAGGAATCATTTTAGCCATGAGAATGGGAGTCAAAAAAATCTCTGCCTTCACAGATTCTTAATTGATAATCAACCAAGTTGCATAAAATTATGAAACAAAGTCTGAACAATTACGACCTTATAAAGAGACCATCAGGAACTTAGTTCAATTCTTCAATTTCTTCTCCATCAAAGCCATACCTAGAGAAGAAAATCAGGTGGTAGACTCAATGGCCACATCAGCCACATTATTTTCCCCACATGCACAATTGCAAAATTTAGAATATATTGTCTCAGTGCGTGGAGAGCCATTATTAGATAGAGAAGAATTACCAGATATCCTAAATTATGCCATGGGTCAAGAAGAATGACCAACCCGAGACTACACTAAGAATGACGAAGCCATTTTGGAATATCTGCATGCGTATGATGGACTTCCAAGAGTTCACCATAAAAAAGATGCCTACACCTCCCTCATCCTGAGGACTATTTCGGAAATGAGAAAGAAATCTTTCAGATTAAGGCAAACTCAGATTTACCACCTGCCCCTCAGAAGTTTGAAGGACACCCATCCCTAATGGGAGATACAATAGACATCAATATTGGTACACCCAAAAAACCTAGGATGTTAAAACTAGGAGGAGAATTAAATGATGAAGAATTGGAAGAATACACAAAGTTCCTCATTGAATACTTTGATATATTCGCATGGGCAAAATCAGACATGCCATGGTTGGATCCAAAGGTGGTAGTGCACAATCTAGTGATGAAACCAAATGCAAAACCTCTAAAACATAAACCAACGCCCATAAAATCGCAAGTAGCTGAAATGGTAAAAGAAGAACTAAAAAAAGCTATTAAATGTCAATTTCATCAAACTAGTAGATTACTCCAATTGGGTGTCAAACATTGTCCCAGTTCTGAAGAAGAATGGAAAAATACAGATATGTCTCAATTTTAGGGACATCAATCAAGCTTTCCCAAAAGATGACTTCCTTTACCATGCATTGATCAAATTGTCAATTCAACGATAGGTTACAAGGTTGTCTCTCTAATGCATGGGTTTTCAGGATATAACCAGATCAAGATTGTAGAAGTTGACCAAAGCAAAACAACATTCACTACCCCTTGGGGAACTTTCTGTTATATAGTCATGTCATTCGAGTTGAAGAATGCAGGAGCAATCTACCAAAGGGCAATGGCACACATCTTCCACGATTATATACACAAGATAGTTGAAACTTACATTGATGACCTCCTAGTCAAATCAAAGAAAAGGGGGAAACATGTGGATTTGGATCTTCACAAAATCTTCAATAGGCTCCAAGAATATAAAGTAAGGTTGACTCCTGAAAAATGTGTTTTTGGAGTCACGGCAGGAAAGTTGTTGAGATTCATTGTCTCACAAAGAGGTATAGATGTCGACCCAGCCAAAGTCAAAGCAACCTTAAATGCAACCCTGCCAACAAGTGAGAGAACAATAAGAGCCTTCTGAGGATAGCTAGGTGCAATCAAATGATTCATACTAGACATGACTTTCAAAATCCATCCAATCAATTAGTTATTGAAAAAACAAGTTGGCATCACCTGGACTGTGGACTGTCAAATCACATTTGAACAAGTAAAAAAGTTCTTGTTAACTCCACCCATGTTGATGCCCCCAAACCATGACAAGCCCTTCATCTTATACTTCAGAGCCACCGATATCTCCGTAGCATGCATGCTAGCTCAAGAGGATGAGGGTGGAAAAGAAAGAGCCATCTATTTCATAATTCAAACCTTGTTGGAATATGAGAAGAATTACACTCAATCTGAAAAAGAGTGTCTAGCCATAGTCTTTGCAACCCGAAGGCTGCAACACTACATGTTGAATCAATAAACTAAATTCATGATATGATCCAAACAATTGAGAACCTTTTTGAATCAGCCCATGCTCTCAAGAAGAGTTGATCGGTTCATACCCTTGTCGAGTGAATTTGAGCTAACCTATGTCAACCAAAAGGTAGTCAAAGGATAGAAAATAGCAAATTGGTTAGTAGATAATCTAGTTCCCCAAGAGGAACCTATGAATGAAGATTTCTCTAATGAAGAGATTTGCGCGGTAGATCTCAAGAAATATGCTGCCTCGTATTAGTATTGAGATATTGTAAACTATCTCGCAAACAAGACTTGCCCAGAAAACATGACCCCTTTGGAAAAAAGATGATTGCACATTCTCATAGCAAGATATGTTTTAATAGACGAAGTGCTCTATTGAAGGGCCCTAGATGGAATGTTGCTTCAATGCGTTGACAAGGAAGAAGCACATACGATATTAGAAGAGTGCCATAATGGAATCTGTGGAGGATATTTTGGTGGTCACACCACAATAAGAAAAATACATAGAATGGGGTACTTCTGGCCCTGTCTACAAGGGGATGCGATTAAATTTGTAAACAGGTGTCCAAAATGTCAGGTTTATGCTCATGTTCACCATACACCAATAAGAGATTTGCAACCAGTTGTCACTCCTTGGCCCTTTTCCACATGGGGATTAGATCTAGTAGGAAAGATATCTCCCCCGTCAATGGATGGACACCTGTTCATCATAACCATGACAGAATATTTCATAGAGGGTAGAGGCCATGGCTCTCACCACAATGTTAGGCACCGTAATTGTAAAATATATATTGAACCAAATCATTTGTTAGTTTGGAATCTCTCAAGTGATAGGGACAGATAATGCCTCATCGTTAAAAAATCCCCAAGTAAGAGAGTTATGTGAGAGATTTCACATCAATCACAACTCTCCTTTGGTCTATTACCCTCAAGGAAATGTCAAGCAGAGGCTACCAATAAAACCCTGAAGTCAATATTGGTTAAGATCATAAAATATTCTAAGAGAGATTAGAATTTGCAACTATATCTAGCCCTGTGAGCTTACAGAACAAGTGTCAAGACTCCAATTGGAACCACCCTCTATGCCCTTACTTTTGGGTTAGAGGCAGTGCTACCATTGGAAGTGGAGTTGCCGAGTCTGAGAGTGTCATTACAAGGATTATTAGACAATGAAGAGTATAGGGCAGTCAAGCTGGCTGAACTAGAAATGATGGATGAAACACGCCTAAGAGTCATTCAAAGACACGATTCTTATCTAGAAAGAATGAAAAAGTAGTACAATAAGAAGGTTGTTCCAAGACCTTTTCAAGTAGGAGACCTAGTACTCGGGATAGACAATCTAATAGATAAAAGGGTTGGTGAAGGAAAAAAATTTAGACCTAACTAGATAGGTCCTTACATGGTTGAAGAAGACATTGGAAATAGTGCTCATCTCTCGTACACAATGGAGGGAGAGGAATTTGGTGAAACGGTCAATGTCTTTCACCTCAAGAAATATTATGTCTAAAAAAACCAAAAAAATCATAAAACATAAAAATCACAAAACATAATAAAAATCAAGAATGTCAAAAATAATTTGTTTCTTGCATTTCTGCATCATTCTATTCATCTTGCATTTACAGTTAGTGACTTTCTCTTGTACTATTTTCCCTTTAGTAAGGAGTCTAATGTTGCCTAGATATACGTCATCCTTTTAGGACCTAGAGATTCCCCATTTGTCACAATCGCCATTATCCCCCTTCATTCCCAGTGGTTCTAATCAAAACCTAGCTCTTAGCTTTACACTAATCTGAGTCTTAATAAGTCAAGATGTTAGGTCAAAACAAGTCAGTATTAAAACCTACAGTGTTCAAAGGAAGCTTACACATAGACCTTCCCAATTCTTCCCTAGTAGTAGAGAAGTCCAACTAGACTACAAAAACTTTAGGTGACGCTCAGCCCCTTATCTTTCTTAGCCAAAAACGTCAGGAAGATCAAAACTCTGAAGGAAGCAATCTAAGATACGAGTGAATTAAAAAAATGAGTGATCAAAATAAGAGTGTTGAAAAGTGAGAATTGATAAATCAAAGCATTGTATGTCAAAGTTCCAAATAACATTCATTTCTTGAAAAAGTCAAAATACAAAAAAAAACGAGAAAATCAAGTGAGGAAAAATACAAAAAAAAAAAAGAAAAAAAAAGAGAAATACAAAAAAAGAGTGAAAGAAAGAAGATTGTTGAATGTCTGTACTCTTGGGTGGAGATCAGTCTAAGCTCAAAGCCTCAAGGGTGACATTCTAATAGAGAGAGAAAGGTACAAAGCACACACACACACTAGCTGGGCAAAACCAAAGAGTCTAGTAGTCTCTAGGATCATCTTCTATCTAGAGACCCTTGTTCTTTCCTATTTATCCTTTACCCCAGGTCTACTTTTCTTGCCATCTATGATTTAAGTCTAGCAAACACCTATAAAACTTGCTACTTGTCTAAAGTTGAAAGACTATCAATTTTTCTTATCCAGATAAGGATTAGTGTTTAGCCTTTAGTGGAGTCTAGAAATTAGAAGCACTCCATATTCATTTCACTCCCCACTTGAGTTTTTCTAAAGAAAATCCCATTTCGTAGCCTTGAATAGGTCTCTTATATCAGGACAACTCGTAATCCCCTAAATTGAAAATCATATTTAAGAGCAGTCACATTGTTTGTTCCACATTGCATTCATGCCAAAATTAGAAAAAGAGTCTCAAAGAAATAAATTCAAATGTCATATCTCGTGACATTTAGTAAGTGTAAAAGTTTCATTTACAACATTTCTTGTGTTCTTCCATTATCATATCATAAACTGCATATCATATTTATGTCATAAAAAACTACAAAATATGTCATTGTTATCATACTTGCATTTGTTAAAAGAGTTGAAAAGGCCAAACATAATAAAAAATTTCCCAAAACTCTAAACATGCATAAGAGATGAGTACAAATTTGATAAGAGGAAAACCATAAGAGGATAAACTTTCACAAATACATCCGAAATTTTCCATATACAAGGGTATCAAAGAGCTAAGACAAAATTCTCTCGAGAGAAGTAGAGTCTCCCCATGCAAGGGGGCACAATTTCAATAAAAGCAAGTCAAGGGTGGCTCCCTCCAATAGAACCCTCAGGACTTTGGCTCCTCTGTCTAAAAGTACCACTAGTCACTCCATGAGACATATGAGAATGAGTTGTTCTACTATTAGCATGAGACTGTGAAGGCCCTGCCATGCTAGCATCACATCGTCCAAAGTTAAGGCAAGTCATCTCTTGGAGTTCTTGGTTCTCACCCATAAGAATGTCAACCTGGGTCTTCAACTCTGTAGTTATCTGGCACCCATGGTAGACAGGTACAAAAATGTCAGTGTGTTGCGTCGCAGCAGGGGCCACACCAAGATCATCTAAAAAGCAATCACGGGTCATCCTAGTGAAGGGAGAAGCTAATCCAACATTGATCTCGTGAACAAAGTTCCTCCACTCTTTGACATTGACTAAAATAACAAATCAAAAGAAGACCAATTTAGTTCCACATGAAAAGAGAAAGGACAAAGATAAATAAAAACAAATAGGCGAAAAGGTATGTGGATCACCAGGCTTTCAATCAGGGTCAAACTAACACATCACCTCATCTGAATGAGGAGGCCAAGGAACAACAGGAGGACCCTTGGGGGTGTTAGGAACATCAACTAAATCATCAATGTCATCAAAGTCCTCATCCTTAGGAAGGACCTCATCTAATGAATCATTACTATCTAGAACATAGTCCTTGTCAATGGACTCTAAGTCAACAGTCACAATCAGAGATCGAGAAGGAGTCCCTCTCCCTCCTCTCTGTCCTCCTCTAGAGACCCTAGTAATGAAGACGCCTAGATTCAAAGGAGTCCAAACAACATTTATCTATCCAATCTCTCCCATCTTCTGAATAGTCCTGTAACAAGTAGACACTAGGGATAAGTCCTCATGGACATCCTCGCCAAACTGCTACAAAACATGATCAACCCAACGAGCCTCAACCAAACCATTACAGCCTGTGATCTCTGAGACCTCGCGATAATGCTCTCTAATCTCACCATCTCAGGCCCAAGCCCCCTCCATGTTATGATAAGGATCAAAAATCATGTCCTCATCAGTAAAAGTAGCAACAGTGGGTAAAGTAGCATCAAAGTGACCAACACGTGTCCACCTCACTGCTCTCAGTAATTGTTTGTCTGAAAGAGGAGTGAGTTTGTGGTAAGGCTTCATGTGCTCAAATATCTAGGTCATGATTAGAGAAGAGTGGCTAAAGGCTAGAGCCCCTTGCCGTGAAATCTGATAGAAGTCTATGTAAACCATTGCCAAAATATCTAGTCCCCAAGCAAAAATTGTGCCCTCCTCAATCTCACAAATGATGGGTGCCCAGTACCATCTCAAACAAGCCGAGGCCTTGTCTCCCAATAGCCTCAAAGAAATCAAACCAATCAAGAACCTCCTCAAGAGTGGGATATGGATTTATGGCACAGAGGTAAGATGAACTCCTATCTGATCCCCAGGGTGACTAACCCCCATGAATGCGGCCCAAGAAGCCTTGTCCTCACAGGACTCGCTAACTAGAAGAGATAAATGTTGTCCCCTCATAGGAACTCCAAGTATGCGATACACATCATATAGAGTGATAGTCCACTCTCTAGAAATCTGTGGGAACCTAAATGTGTTTCTGTCTACATCCTAGTAAGTCAAGATGTCACAACATATGTGGGATACAAGATGAATCACAGGTACATGGAAAACTCTAGCAAAACCTGCCCTCTTCAGTATAGCATGATCATCAGTACTCAATGAAGCAAACATCCCTGAGAGCCACCCTTGCTCTCAACAGGCATTTCATCAAATATGCATGTCCTACAAAATCAAAAGAGAACTTTAGATTAGATCTCGTAAACTCGTAAATATCCATAAAAATCGTAAAACTACAGAAAACCTTACACAAAAAAATCATATAAACCTTCAAAATTACAATAAACAAGTGAATATAGTGACCAAATCATGTCAGATTAGAGTGAAATGAGCATTAAAAAACATCAAATGCAGTAAAAAATCAGTCCAACAGGATCTCCCCGGGGTGACCTTGCTGTCAGACAAGATCTCCCTTGGGTGACCTTGCCTGACAAAAGGGGCAACCCTAGAGGAGGATCCCTCAACCAAAAACTACTCTAAAAAAACTCATTTCTCGACCGATTTTGGAAAACAAAAGAGCAATTTTACTCTAAACGACGAGACAAACGCAATGCAACATAAAAAGTCACCAAAAATAGATAATTTTAAGAGATTTTTCACAAAATTCAAGCTAGGGTTTAGAGAGGAGTTTTTCAATGATTGCATACCTGATTCTCCACAGCTGAAGAAGAGACAACCATCTCTACAATCCCCTTGACAATACCTTTCTAACAACTGCTCACACAAACGATTCTGTTACCACTTTGCTTCGATCTCACAATTTGGCTTGCTTTGTTTGCCCTTAGCTTAGATTCATTTATGCATTTTAGATTAGTTCTTTGCTTTTATGCATCAGTTTCATGCATTGTTTTGCATGCTCTCATCCTTACAGGTCCAAACCTACAAAAGCAAGCAACTAGTCAAACTCGAGCAATCCATGGTAAGTTTGTCATTTTAGTTCTCATTATTCATTTTGATGTATTTAAATGTCAAACTAATACTAGTTATTGCAGGTACAAATTGTGGAAAAATTGACAAGTAAGGCCTAGTTCAGGAACGGTACGTACCTTTCATGTAGATTACTGTCCCCGAGGGGGCAAATATGTAAGCAGAAAAATCATGCACTGCCTCCATGAGGACCCCTATGATGATTCAAATCCTTGTCATGTACATGTAAGTGTGAAATAATGTCCTTTAAGCAGTGAGCCTCTTGATGATGTGTCCTCTTTTCTTGTCTTGTGTCGATTCCTCTATATCAATTTCTCTCTCTCCCCGTTTGTGACGCTTTTTGACACTTGTTGCAACATTTGTCGACTTGCATTTTTTGAGCTTTGAAACTTGATCCTAAGCCTTGTGAGTGTCTTGTAGGTGAGTTTTTAGCTTTCCCCTTTGTTTTTTATCTTGTTTACCTCCTAGAAGCCTTCTAGAGGTCTCCCAATCCATCTCCCACTGTCAGTTTTCAATTCCGCCCAATCAATCCAAATCTCCCCCTATTATTTCCAAATCTCCCCTGGGAGATCTTGTAGACACAAGTGGATATTTTGATTCTTCAAGATGAATGACATGTTTCTTGATGCAGAACCCTTACTTTTCCTCTTTTCTACCATCTCCTAGCCTGTTTTTATGCATATGACTCTGTCTAGCCTAGATCTCCCCCGGGCGACCCTACTGGCAAAAGGGGCAACCCTACCGTTTTTGCAGCCATGGAAAAACTTGAGTTTCTCACTCATTTTTTCTCTGTTTTCACCTATTTTTCTTCTAGTTTACATGATTTTTGATGACTAATATAGAGTTAACTATTTCATGCACCCACACATGCATAATTAGCTCTATTTGATCTCAAATTAACTCTCCAATCAATCTCATGCATTCCCTCACCTCCATTTCCTCTCTAGTGATAAGCTATAATCATTGCTTCATCACTCTCTAATTAGTTGAGTTCAATAGGTAATCAACCTTGTTAACTCCCCAATCAACCTTATTAACTCATCAATCAAATGAGTTAACTCTTCAATCAATCCCTTCTTCTAAACCTATAAATACCCCCCTCCCTCAAGCACAAAGGGAGGCAAATTCATTGTGCACATAGCTCTTGCCAGTTTTTGCTCTCCAAGATAGCATTCAAATGCTCTCCTAGGATGAAGGAGCCTTTTGCTTTATTTGTTCAACCAAGCAACGCTACGTTGCTTCATTATATGCCATTGTGCTCAATCCAAGCTCTCATTGAGCTCATACAAGCTTCATCAAAGCTTCTTTCTACTTCTTTGGGTCATTTTGTTGTCAAGAGGATCACCCACTGTCACAAAAGGATTCGAGGTTGCCAAATTACAAGGATTACTCAGGGTAGTGGAGTCAACAAATCTTCATTTCTTCCATGTTCCTTCATTGTTTTTGTTTAATTCATAGTAATTAAAGAATCAAATTTGCTCTTAGGAACAATAAAACATTGCTTTTTCCTTTATAGTTAGATCTTGGATGTTAGATTAATCACTTTCATATTTCTAGATCTAGATTGTTAGAAGAAGTATTTTCCCTTTTTTAGATTAGAGTACGTTAGAATCATTGAAAACCCAAAAAAACATAGGTTAACTTTGCATTAGAAAAGTTATATAGGATTGCATATATATTTCCTTTTCATAGATTAGAAGCACTTTTATTTCCAAAATACTCTAAAAAATACAAAAAAAACATTTTGCATATCATTTAGCTTACATGCATATAGAAACCCTAGAATAGACAAAATTTCAAACCCTCAATTCCATCACAAGGTAACCACAGTTAAATAATCCAATCAAACCCTTGATTTCATCACAAGGGAGAACACAAGTCAAACCCTAGGTAAACAAAACCCTAGGTCAAAACCCTAGATCTGGTTAAGGTTAGTAAATCACACAACTTCCTCTATCCCGATTCATGATTGTGCTTAGGAGTGAGAGGAGTGGGTGAGGGCTATCTTTGACAAGATTGAGGAGATCCATCCACAACCACAACAACAAACATTTGTTCTACCACAAAGAGACCCATTTATCCTCTTGTCATTAGAAGAAACTAGACAATTACAACTGCAAAGAGAATTCCTTCGAGACATTGAAATAGCAGAAACAATCAACAAAAAAAATTGTTTACCTACTTAGAGGTGGAATCTAAGGAATCCAAACAGAAGAAGAGAAACTAGTTACCCTTAGGGTCATATGGTTATCTCAACTGCAACAACAATTGAATGAAACATACAACTAAGCACACAATAACAAAGGCCACAAAACTTGCTGACCCCTCTCCGCGAAGTCCAGCTCTCCAACAAGCTAGACCCTCACCATGTCTTACCTCCTCTTGACTAGCTATTTCCACATGAGCGAGAGTGATGTGGCAGATCACCTTGTGGAAATGAGGGAAGGGTCAGTGTGCATGCTAAAATCTGACCCAATAGCCCTAGGCAACCAGAGTCATGATTTTGAGCATACAGTAACCCAAGCAGAGAAGATGGGTTTTCATGCGGATCTTCCAGACGGAGTAGTTTGTTCCATCAAATTGTGGATTTCCCTTTTTATATGACATCCTAGATTAGCCTCAAGAAGTCAAACTTTCTTCTGAGGAATCTGCTCTGATACCAATTGTTGAAATGGACCAGACAACTGAGAGAGGGGGTGAATCAGTTGTCCCAAAAACCTTAACTACTTGTGCACTTTTAGATATTAATCACTTGTCTATTGATATTATGATTAAATCAAGAAATCATGAATTCAGAAACTTAAACATAGTTGCAAAATCAAACACAAGAGACACTAGATTTTTATGTGGAAAACCCTATTAAGGGAAAAACCATGAAGAGGATTAGCTCTCAATATATATTGCAATCTTTGAAAAATGATGTTCAGGCTTGCTCACTCCATGGGCCTAGATCATGTTGGCTCACTGCCATGAAGTACAGCTAGGTCTAGCAAGCCAACTGCCTCAACCCTAAACCTAGAAAGATTACAATGAGGGTTGTTAAACCCTATTTGAGGCTCACTGCCAAAAACAACATCTTCTTCATGTATGAGATTAATTCATTAAAGTACAACAGTTCCTCTCCTATGCTCTACATTTTCACCCTTTTCTTTATCTTCACATTTTTGCACAAGGACATCTTTTCCATTACACAATTACATGTACTTATACACTTCATCAACCTTGGAATGATCATCAAGGTCGGCATTACAATCATCAACCATTGGAACAATCTCCAAGGTCGGCATTAAAGACATTTACAAATAGGTCTTGGACTAATACAAAATTACGCTAAGGAAATGTAGTATAGATGTATGCAGATCATGCCGTGCCTTAGCTAGGACTCAAACATGATCTACCATGCCACATCATGCTTCTATAATCTTCAAGGGATCTCCGCAATCACTGGAATTACCCAAGTCGGCCAAGACTGGTTACATGCTATGTTATCTGGGAATAACCTTCAAACACAATCTCAATTCCTTAATGCGGACCAATGTAAAGGTAGGAACATGATTAGGAGGTATCGACAAGCACGTTGAAATCACCAGGAACAACCACACAAAATCTAGCCACTTTATTCATGAGATTCTTCACACCGAAGCACATGAACTTCACTGTCTTCAACTGTCATAAAAGAAAGATAGCTTGCGTATCACCAAAACATGAACCATTGCAATTGTAGGAACTTATCATCATCCCAGACTTCCCTCTAGAACCACAGAGAAGAGTACTTCAATTCGAAGGAATGCAGAGCAAAATGCTTTCTCCCTATCACAAGTGAATAATCAGGAAAAATAGGTTTTATTCTGGTGAATGTAACTCACTCAATTCTTCATACCAGAGACTCAAACTCAGGATTTATCATTTTTAGACATGCGTATAAATAACTTCCAATCCACATACCAAGATCTTCAATATACTAGAAATGCAGAGCAATCTTCTGGACTGTTCTTCAGTATGCAATACACTGTCTTCACTGTAATTCATTACAACTCTCTGTTTCTTTCGAAGGAGAAAATTTTCTCAATATCCTCAACATTTAAAGCTTCTAAACAAATAGAAAGATAAGATACAGTTGACACCAATAACAACCAAGATACGTTGTCATCAATGACAACACCGATTAGGCACATACTTACAACAATTTTAAGGCTAACAAGTGTGTTTTTGTGGGTTATGGAAAAAACATTAAGGGTTATAATCTTTGGGTTCCTATACTAATTAAAATGATATATTCTAAAGATTTTATTTTAGGGAGCTTAGGGAATTTAAAAATGATGAACAACCTCATGTAAATCCTAAGAAAATAGTGCATTTTGATATTAAGGTTGAACCATAGAAAGATACATGTGTAGAACAACCACAAGAAGATGCACATGTAGAACAACAACATGATGGACATGAAGGTGATGAAGAAGGATTAGAAGAAAGTTTTGAAGAGGAACAATTAGAGCATCTTGTTATACCTCTAAGAATATCCACTAGACAACATAAACCTATTGGTAGGTATGGATATAGTCCATCTAATTTTTGTTGTATCTTTTCTTTATCTTGTACTAACAATGAACCTAAATTTGTGAAGGAGGCTTTGTCTTTAGATGAGCATGAGTCCTAGTTAGAGGCCATGAAAGATGAAATAAAGGCCTTCGACAAATGTGACACATGGGATCTAGTTGAACTACCTGAGGGGAGAAAAGCCAATGGATGTAAATGGGTATTTAAAAAGAAAAATTAGAGTAAGTGGTAAGTTGGAGTGGTCTAAGGCTCAGTTAGTGGCAAAACATGTTATTTCTAGGTTGAGAGAGTAGATTTTGGTGAGATGTTTTCCCTTGTGGCTAAACTAACCTCTATTAGATTCTTATTATCTATTGTTGTTGCTTTCAATTTAGAAGTAGAGCAAATGGAAGTTAAAACAACCGTTTTACATGGGGATCTTGATGAAAAAATATTTCTGAATTAGCCTGATAATTTTACTGTGAACAGACAAGAACACTTTGTTTGTAAGTTAAATAGATCCTTGTCTGGTTTGAAGAATCCACCAAGATTGTGGTATCAGAAATTTGATATTTTTACATTGAATCATGACTTTATTAGAAGTGAAGAAGATCATTGTGTTTATTGTAAATTAATTGATGATCGGTTACTAATCATTATTTTATCTATTGATGATATGTTATTTATTGGAAATGATAAGGGAATGATTAGGGAAATTAAGGGTCAAATCTGGTACATTTGATATGAAAGATTTAGGGGCTACAAATTATATCTTGGGTATGGAAATCAACAAGGATTGAGTTAAATAGAAATTTATGGATAAATCAAAAGAAGAATGTTAACACTATTTTGCAACATTTTTCCATGCATGAATATAAACTAGTTAGTATTCCCTTTCTAGTTGGCACTAAGCTATCTCTAGAATAATTTCCTGAAACAAATGATGAACATGAAGAGATGTATAAAATTCCATATGCTAGTATTGTAGGAAGCGTCATGTATGCCATGGTCTATACAAAACTTGATATTGCCCAAGCAGTGGGAGTTCTTAGTAGATTTATGGCAAATCCAGGTATAGAACATTGGACTTATGTGAAAAGGGTTTTCAAATATCTACGTGGGACTTCTAACCATTGCATTTGTTATCATGGATCTAATGATGTGAGTAGGGTGATCAATTTTTAGGGCTTTTTTGATTCAAATTGGCTAGTGATCTAGATTGCACAAGGTCCACAAGTGGCTATGTATTTACTTTGTTTAGAGGAACAGTTAGTTGGATGAGGAAAAGACAACCTACCACTGCATTGTCCACTACATAAGCAAAGTACATGCTTGTAAAGAGGAAATGTGGTTAGAGAGTTTGTGTTCAAGTATTGGCTTTCAATGTAAACATGTTAGAATTGGATGTGATAGTCAAAGTGTCATCTGGATGGCTAAAAACCCAATGTACCATCCCCGCACAAAACACATAGGTGTCTAGTATCACTTTGTTCGGGAAATGGTTGTGGGTGGTAGAATCATGTTATAGAAAGTGGACACTTTAAAGAATGTTGCAGATTCTCTCACTAAGTCAGTGAGCACAAAAATGTTTAGTTGGTGTAGAGAGGCCATGGGTCTCATTTATTCTAAAACTTGATTTATTCTTTCAAGTTTCCTTTATGCTGTTGCAAGGTGTTTGACAAGTGGGAGAATGTTGAGAAAATGTCTCAACCTTGCCTTTTCCATATATTTGTATTTAATTATATTTTGACAATCACTTAGTTGTCATGAAAGTTTCTAGAAGCAACTATGACAAATTGTAAAGTGTTTTTTAGTAGTTGGATTAGAAAGAACATGAAAAAAGGGAAAGATAAATGGGAACTTCTATAAGATAAGGAATATCTTTTAGTCTACATGTGCACATTCAAAAGGTGGAAAAATCACAAGTTGGCAGAGGAAGTTTATTATTTAATTCTTTTTTATTAGGTGTTGTGATTTTTGCATCAATAATAATGCCTAAATTAACTAGTGGTTTCTAACATATGTTTTTAGAAACCATTTGTGATATGTGGTTTTTCTCATACCTATATATTAAGTGAAGGAGATATAAGTTTGAGGAAGCAAGTTGCTGAAATAACAAAGTGTTGGAGAAATTCAAAGAGAGCAGTTCTATTAATGTAACTCATTTGAAGAATTGATACAAGATAAGGATCTCTTTGGGTGTGGAGTTTTTTGGCAAGGTTTTCCACTTAAATCTTGAGTTACAGTTTGCATATATTTTATATAATCATTTTAGTGTTCATCTATGATTTATCAGTATCTATTTACTTGGATACTTAAAATATTCAATACATTTTCACTGTAAAATTTTATCTTGTTTTCTAAAACCTTGGTTGGCTTGATTACAGAAGGGATTTCCTTGCAAATTGGAAATGCTAAATCCGTGGCTCATGTCATTGTATTTCAGAATTCTGGAAATCCCGAAATCGCCAATCCCGAGCTCGATGTCCATTTCCAGCAAGATGTTGGACGGTTTTAAATCGCAGTGTATAATTGGCTGCGGAATATTCATGATGAAGGTACTTCAATCCCTGAGCCACACCTTGTGCAATTCTCAAGCACATGCTCCAGGTAAGTGTCTTTCCTTGAATACGTGAGGCCAAGGTTCCATTCGGCATCATCTCCATAATTAAAGCAAACTACGTTACGGTGTCTTGTCACGGCCAGTGCTCGGATTTCAGCAATCAGGCTCTCACTCACTGCAACACTGCCGTCAATTTCCTCTTTGAGTCTCTTCACAGCTACAGCTTGTTCTGTTCCGGATATATTTAGCCTCCCGCCATATACGGCTTCCATTCTACCGGAGCCGACTATGTTTGTATCGTTAAAACCTGAAGCCGCATGGAACAGCTCGTTGTGATTTAATTTGACTATCTCTTGCCCTACGAACAAATGGAAGAGCTTAAACAGCCAGTACCCGATGGGGTCGAAATAAATCAACCATAATAAAAAACATGTGATTTCAATCGGTCGACCATTATGAACTGATCAGGTAGAATTGAATTTTGAAATTGAGTTAGAGTCAGCAAATTTTGTAAACAGCTGACAAGACAAGTGCCGGCTGTTGTGAGGCGCTAACAAATCCCTCTCCTTGGCGTCCAAAGTAATTGTTGGTTTTTGGAAGAGAAAACCAGTTAACAAATATGAAGATCCTCACAAAAACTTAAGCAATTCAATATTAAGGAATGGTCTATTTTTGTGGAGTAAAGGGTCCCATGTAGAGCTTAAATCTGATGGTTGTATGGCTTTATTTAGCTATTTTTGTTGTAAAATACAATCAAAATTTTGGGAAGATTATATGGCGTCAAAAATTCTAGAGTTATTCTGATATATGTATTTAGTTTTTATATCATTTTTATAATATAATATGTCTTAGTATTTAAAGGGCAAGTTTGAATAGATAACTGTCATGAAAAATTTGATTGATAGACAGGGTCAACCATCAAATTTAAGCCCTGGACTCCCATGAAACCCCCAAAAAATGTTTAGGACATAAATTAGAATCTTTTCCTCCAAAATATGAACAGTTATCTTTAGGTGGTTGATCTTCCATTTAGAGAAATTTTTTTATTTGATGATTTTTAATCTTTTTATTTGTAAGTCCTAAAAAATCCATGCTAAATCAATTAACATTGAACTAAAAACCACATGAGACCACCAGCTTTTTAAAGTTTTAACCCTACACTCATAAAAAATTTCACAACAAGCTGAGATAATTTAGGAAGCCTCCTCCATCAGATCGCTTCCTAAGATTTACAACAAATATTCTATTCTGAATTCTACTTGGAACTAGACAATTCAAAATAAGATGGAAAATGTTGTAAACAGTAACTATACTGTTGCGGCAGTAGTTTGATTTAATTCATAAAAATCTGAAATATATAGAGTATACGGCCATAAGATACAGTTAAAATATACAACTGTTTGAACCTGCAAAAATATAGGGAGTTACAGCATGTACTGGGAACTCCACAATAAACAAACAGATTATCTCTTCAATGTTGATCTTCTGCTACAACATACAAGTACAAAAAAACTGGACAGCCACAGGCTTTTAACCAGCCCAGGAGAAAAAAACTATATATATCACTCACTCAGAATAATCCTGGAGATCAAACATATGCAGGTAAAAAACTTGCAGAGAGTCCTTCCACCTACAGAGAATAATCATAAGAAACTAGCATTTTCCAGGAAGAAGATGCGTCCCCTCTTTCTTCTTGGGAGCTGAGAAAGCAAACAGAAACTCGGAGGAAAAGAGGAGAATGTTTTGTTAAACAGCTTTCAAAAAGAGGAAACCTCAACCTATCTACAAGATAGAAAAAAGGAACGATAGCTGGCAGCTTAAGAAATGAGCGGTGGGAAAATACATGGCACCTAAGTTATCGCGGTGACCACTTAAGTATTAACGCCTTCAGTAATCTCTTTTCTCCTGTGAACATACAAGTACACCATGGCTGTTAGAACAACAGCTCCAAAAGCAAACGACCCCACGATAATCAAAAACTTTGATCGGTTTGGGAGACCACTAGACGATTGAGCTGATGATTTCGGGCATTCTGGACTGCACAGATCAGAATTCCCAATGAAAGAACTGGCTGACCGATTTCTGAACACACCCCGGCTGGGAATAGGACCAGACAGATGGTTATAAGAAATATTCAGAAAAAGGAGAGTTGCCATGTCGCCAAGGTAACTTGGTATGGGACCAGATAAATTGTTGACAGAGAGATCCAAGTTCGTAAGAGTAATAAGTGAGCCCAAGGTTCGCGGAATTTCACCATTAAATTGATTGTTTGAAAGGTTCAGTTGCAGCAGCTCCACGCAATTTCCAAGGCTCTCTGGGATTTCTCCGCTTAAATGATTGCCAGCCAGGTCTATTACAGTAACAAGTATCATGCCCCCTATTTCTGCCGGAATTTTTCCATTAAGCAGGTTACGGGGCATTGAAAATGAATGAACTATATTCCGCAGGCTTGCAATAGTTGGAGGAATGTTACCGTGTAGCAGATTGTAGCCGAGGGACAGACCCTGAAGATTTGTACAGTTTGAAAGGGATTCCGGTATCGTTCCCGACAATTGATTTTGCTCCAAATGCAGTTCCGCTAGTAAGCTTAGGCGACCCAGCTGTGGAGGTATGCGTCCGCTTAGCTGATTGCCGTGGAGTCCGAGAATACCCAAGGCCGAACAGTTGCTCAGCTCCGCTGGAATCCTTCCGCTCAAGTTATTGTATTCCGCTGCAAATTGTTGAAGGGATTTTAGTCGGCCAAACTCGATTGGAATACTTCCGCTTAATGAATTTTCCTTCACTCGTAGAAGCTGTAGATTTGTGAGATTCCCCAGCTCCGCCGGAAGAGAGCCTGTGAGATGATTATACGAGATGCTCAAACCGGTCAGGCGGGAAAGTTGGCCGAATGATTTGGGAATATTACCCGTGAGGGAGGACTTGTAGAGGGCTAAAAGAGTGAGAGACGATATGTTCCCGAGCGAAGCAGGAATGGGCCCCTCGTGAAGACTATCCCCTATCCACAGCTGTTCCAGGAATGGCATTTGGCCCAGCCATGAAGGAATCGGGCCGGTCATACGGTTGAAGCCCAGCTTCAATATCCGCAGCTGAGTCAGATTGGAGATAACGGCTTCGGGTATCGGACCGGAGAGACGGTTACCGGTTAGACCCAGAGTTTGCAGTCTGGTGAGAAGGCCGAGCCCTGCAGGTATGGTTCCGTTGATTAATAAGTTATAAGATATATCAAACGATACCAGATTGGTACAGTTTGACAGAGAATCAGGAATTGGGCCTGTGAAATTGTTATAACTGAAGATGAGCTGCTGTAGCTTGGATAGCTTCGAAAGGCTGGAAGGTACGGGGCCAGTAAAGTCGTTAAAAGACAGGTCGAGGATTTTAAGCGCGGTACAGTTGGAGAGAGATAACGGAAGTGAGCCGGTGAGATTGTTGCGGTCCAGAGAAAGAAAAGCGAGAGCAGAGCAAGAAGCGAAGGCAGAGGATGGAAGTTGGCCAGTTATAGAATTAGAGGAAAGATTCAGTGAGGTGAGGTGGCTAAAGTTGGGGATGCTAACCGGGAATGAGCCAACGATGGCCTTGTTTTGCAGATTGAGGGAGATTACGCTTTGATTGGAGTGGTCACAGGTGACGCCCGTCCAATTACAGAAGTTTAACAGATGCCTGTCCAGCCAGTCATCGAGTGGAAAGGCAGCGAAGCTCTGTTTCAGAGCCAAAAGTGACTCCGCATCCCGTGGGATGGCCATTGCCTTTGCATTCACTGCCACAACTGAAATGAGCGTCACGAAAACCGTAAAACAGGCCATCACTACAATCACCTCAAACACTATTAACAGAACACATGGACAGCAGGATAACCTGATCCGAAGGCGGCCATTTTTAATATAATTTTGAGTTAATATAAAAATAAAACGCATGTACCTACAGGTTACATGGCAATGTATATTTGACCGTATTTATTAATTTGGCCGATAGGCCATTATATAAGTACACATCTTGTAACTGCCAAAAATTTGGTAGTCCCAAAAAAAATTTATGTTTTCGTTGTCCAAAAATTAAAAAAAATTTGGCCGCTATTCATTATTGCCAGTTCAAAATTGCAATACAAAACATTATAACTGACGATTTTCAAGAAAAATGTTATATAAATCACTTGCTGCTCTTTGATGACTGAGAATATTGATTACTCACACAACTGCCAAGAAATGAAAGCGAAAGTATGAAGCGGAATTTTACCTCCAAATTATATAAATTGGATGCAACTGTGAATAAGTGGGCGTTTACATCTGTAGTGGGAGAAATTTTATCAGGTCTTATTCGCTATCCTCTCAATTTTGTTTGAATTATCTTTCTACTTTCAGTATCTATGGAAGGCAAGGTGATTTTAAAGAGCTTAGACAATCAAATTTTTGAAGTAGATGAGGTCGTGGTGATGGAGCCAGAAACCCTAAAGGATCTAATACAGCTTACAGGGGATACAGGTACGTGGACTCCCCTATCAGTGGTACATGTTTCAAGTAACATTTTGGCAATGGTTATCGAATATTGCAAATACCATATCTTGCTAGAAAGTAAGATTTGGGCAAATCAACTGAAGATGTGAAGAAATTGGATAAAGAGTTTGTAGCTGTTGATGGGCAAAACCTCTGCAAATTGACAAAGGTAAAAGAAAAAGCAATTATCATTCCATCCTGCAAAGCATTTGCTCTTTAAACCTTAGTTGCACCTACCTATTAAAAAATAACTGATAGGTTGTGCCTGTATATCTAAACTACTATGAGAGTTTTTGAGCCAAGAAAATGGAATTGTTTTAATCAAAGAGATTAATTTCCTTGGCCTATCATTTGTTTTGATCTGCAGGCAAAGTTGCATCTAGTAATATATGTTACAATCTTTAATAGTACTTCCTATGGACTAGATGATATGCCTTCTATATTTGAAGATTTCATGGATTTGGAAGAATCTGCAATATACAGAGATACTAATTCTTTCAGCGGTGAAAATTGCTATTGTTAAATAACAAATTAGTTAACCCCTCAGTATGAGTGCTAGCTTAGGTTTAGTTATATATTAGTTTCTCAATTTTATTTTTTTGAGGCAATAACATCATTGTGAGAGTGGTTTTATGTTGCCATCAAAAAATTCGGTGACTAGCTTGTTAAAGTCCTGATCTCTAGAATGATTGATGATTATTATTGTGTCTAATCTTTAAGGATTTTAGAAATATTTCCTAAAGTTGATTACAAACTCTATCCTTTGTAACTCTCTATAAGTTCCAACTTGATAATGCTCGATTCAAGATAGATTGAGTGCACTACTTCAATTGCGTTGAGAGTGACCATTCCTATCATTATTCTTGGAGGCATATTTTGGGAAGATTCAATGCTTCTGTTATTGATTGGAATGTTCCCATTAGCCTGGCCAATGAAACTTGATGGAAATGTTGAAAGATTTGTAGCTATTCCATGATCTCCTTCAATCCATGGGATAAAGGACTTGCCTTGATTCAACAATTTTATATGAAGAACCATATGCTAAGAGCTACCTTGAAATTTATTATTAATAATATCCGGAGGAGATTTTTGACTTCACAAGGTGACAGAATGGAGATGAAAGGACCCTCACAATTAGGGCCTACTATTTAAAAAAGATTTTGGACAGACTATCAAATTTTGTATAGAATTATGATGATAGACATGTATAAGGTATGTCATAGTATTTTAATTTTAAGGGCATCTTTGAATGCATATCCGTCATTAAAAAATTGCTTGATAGGCAGGTTCAACCATTAAAAACAATATTGAATTTGAATATTTATCTTCCAACAAAATTAATAGTTGAATAAAAAATAAAAAAACACATTGTTTGTTTTTTTTATTTAATCATTGAATAAAATATCTACCCAATATTGTAGATATATAATACTTTTTTAAATCTTTCTTTCTATTAAGAAAATAGAAAAAGTGGATAAGCACGAGCAAACTTGAGTTACATTTCATAACAAGATCTAACATTTCCAAGGTTTAAATGAAAATATAAGTGTTAATAAAATGGGTTTTGGTATGCAATTCAATTGTATTGTGAACAATTCACTCAACACAATATAAAATAGATTACTAATTGGAAAGAAATGCACGAACATTATGGAAATATTTAGACTACAATCCTTTTAGAATAGTTACTTACAAAAGAGTGTAATTTTGGGCTTTAAAAAGTATGATCCTAAAAGAAGGCTAAGAGATTCAAATAAAACAGGAGTGATTTGTGGAACTAAAATCAAACAACCATGATATGAATGATTTGTGTAATTTTGAAGGGTAAGAGTATTTGCAAAGAAATAGATAAGAATATTATGTGTACAAGTACTAGGGTGGCAATGTATATGTGTTGGAATACTTCATATTATATGTTTGTCTTATGATGCCAAATGATGTCATTAAACAGTTACTCCATACCAATGGTTTTATCTATTACTATAAATATGGGAATTAATATTGCACCAATGAAAGCATTTGAAATGACCCAAACCTAACCCTAACCATAATCCCCAATGTTAGAATTAGGGTCAGGATTAGAATTAGTAGTATATTACATATGAAAATGGAAACCTAAAGGGATTGGCTAGGGTGGCTAGGGTGGGTAAAGGATAGATCTCAACAAAGCACAAAACTCTAAAAGAAAAAATATAATAATGGAATAAAGATAAGTAAGCATTTGAAATGACCCAACCCTAACCCTAACCATATTATAAGTAAGGTTAGAATTAGGGTTAAGGTTTGATTAGGGTTACACTTAGTGTTAGTAATAGATTATACTTATTACTTTTAGCATTAAGGTTGTAGTTAGGTATATAATTATGGTTTGAAATATGGTTAGAATTAAAATTAAGGTTAGAATTAGGGTTAGAATTAAGGTGGGTTACTATTAGAATTGGGGTACGAATTAGAGTTACACTTAGGGTTAGGGTTCAAATTAGAGTTAGGGTTAGAGTTCAATTAGGGTTATGGTTAGTATTAAGGTTAGGGTTGGGATTTGAATTATAGTTAGGCTTAGGGTTAGAGTTAGGGTTAAGGTTAGGGTTAAAATTAGAGCTATGTTTAGGATTAGAATAAGACTTAGGGTTAGGTTTAGGTTTAAATTTAAGATTAAGGTTAGGTTTAGAATTAGAGTTAGGATTACAATTAGCAATGTGCTTAGGGTTAGGGTTACAATTAGGGTTAGGGTTAGAGTTAGGATTAGGGTTCCTATTAGAATTAGGGTTAGAATTAAGATGGGTTACTATTAGAATTAGGGTAAGAATTAGAGTTACAGTTAGTGTTAGGGTTCAAATTAGAGTTAGGTTTAGAGTTCAATTAGGGTTATGGTTAGTATTAAGGTTAGGGTTAAGGTTTGAATTATAGTCAGGGTTACGATTAGAGTTAGGGTTAGGGTTCAGGTTAAAATTAGAGCTATGTTTAGGGTTAGAATAAGGCATAGGGTTAGGTTTAAAATTAGGAATAGGGTTAGGTTTAGAATTAGAGTTAGGATTATAATTACCAATGTGGTTAGGGTTTAAATGAGAGTTAGGATTAGAGTTCAATTAGGGTTAATGTTAGTATTAAGGTTAGGGTTAGGTTTAGAATTACAATTAGGATTACAATTAAGAATGTGGTTAGGGTTAGGGTTAGATTTAGGATTAGTGTTCCTATTAGAAATAGGGTTAGCATTAATGTGGGTTACTATTAGAATTAGGGTAAGAATTAGAGTTATAGTTAGGGTTAGGGTTCAAATTAGAGTCAGGGTTAAAACTTTCAATTAGGGTTATGGTTAGTATTAAGGTTAGGGTTAGGGTTAGAGTTAGGACTAGGGTTCATTTTAGAATTAGGGTAAGAATTATAGTTAAAATTAGGGTTAAGGTTCAAACTAGAGTTAGGGTTAAAGTTCAATTAGGGTTAAGGTTAGTATTTAGGATTAGGGTTAAAATTAGAGCTATGTTTAGGGTTAGGGTTAGGGTTAGGTTTAAAATTAGGATTAGGGTTAGGATTATAATTAGGGTTGGGTTACGGTTAGAATTAGGGTTACAACTATAATTAGGGTTAATGTTAGAATTAGAGTTAGGGTTAGGCTTATAATTAGGGTTAAGTTTAGTATTAAGGTTAAGGTTAGGGTTTCAATTAAGATAAGATTTAGCATTAGAATTGAGATTAGGGTTATAATTGAAGTTAGGGTTAGAATTAGAATTAGGGTTATTGAATTAGGGTAAGTGTAGAGTTAGGGTTAGGGTTAGGGCTGCAGTTAGGGTTAGAATTTGAGTTAGGGTTAGGGTTAAATCATAGTTAGAATTAGGATTAAGGTAAAGGTTAGAATTAGGGTTATAGTTAGGGTAGAATCAAGGTTATAGTTAGGGTAGAATTAGGGTTACAATTAAGGTGGGTTACTATTAGAATTAGGGTAATAATTAGAGTTATAGTTAGGGTTAGGGTTTAAATTAGAGTTAGGGTTAGAGTTCAATTAGGGTTAATGTTAGTATTAAGGTTAGGGTTAGGGTTTGGTTTTAAATTATAGTCAGGCATAGGGTTGGAGTTAGGGTTAAAATTAGAGCTATGTTTAGGGTTAGAATAAGGGTTAGTGTTAGAATTAGGTTTAAAATTAGGATAAGGGTTATTTTTAGAATTAGAGTTAGGATTACAATTACCAACATGGTTAGGGCTAGGGTTACAATTAGGGTTACCTAGTTAGGGTTAGAATTAGGGTTAATGTTAGAATTAGTGGGTTATAATTAGGGTTAGGGTTGGAATTGAGGTTAGGGTTAAAGTTATAATTACGGTTACTACATCAGGGTAAGCATTAGAGTTACAATTAGGGTTAGGGTTAGGACTAGAGTTAGGGTTAGAATTAGGGTTAGGGTTAGGGTTAGGGCTAGAGTTAGGGTTAGAATTTGGGTTATGGTTAGAATTAGGGTTATTGTTAGATTTATAGTTAGGGTTATAGCTAGGGTAGAATTGGGGTTACGGTTGGGGTTATGATTAGAGTTAGAGTTACGATTAGGGTTAAAATCATAGTTAGAATTAGGATTAGGGTTAAAATTAGGATTATTGTTCGATTTACAATTAGGGTTATAGCTAGGGTAGAATTGGGGTTAGGGTTAGGGTTAGGATTAGAGTTAGAGTTACGATTAGGGTTCCTATTAGAATTATGGTTAGATTTAAGGTCAGTTGCTATTAGAATTAGGGTAAGAATTAGAGTTAGGGTAAGTATTAGTGTTAAAGTTAGGGCTAGGGCTAGGGTTAGGGCTAGAGTTAGGGTTAAAATTTAGGTTAGGGTTACAGTTAAATTCATGTTAGGGTTAGGTTAGAATTAGGATTAAGGTAAGGGTTAGAATTAGGGTTATAGTTAGGGTAGAATCACGCTTATGATTAGAATTAGAATTCAGGTTAGAGTTAGGAATAGGGTTCCTATTAGAATTAGACATAGAATTAAGGTGGGTTACTATTAGAATTAGGGTAAGAATTAGAGTTACAGTTAGGGTTAGGGTTCAAATTATAGTTAGGGTTAGAGTTCAACTAGGGGGGTTAGTAGTAAGGTTAGTGTTAGGTTTAGAATTATAATCAGGCTTAGGGTTATAGTTAGGCTTAGGGTTGAAATTAGAGCTATGTTTAGGGTTAGAATACAGGTTAGGGTTAGGGTTTAGGTTAAAATAAGGATTACGGTTAGGGTTAGGATTATAATTAGGGTTGGTGTTAGGGTTAGGGTTAGAATTATGGTTACGACTATAATTAGGGTTAATGTTAGGGTTAGGGGTAGGGGTAGGGTTAGGGTTAGGGTTAGGGTTGTTGGAGTACAATACCACTAAGGGGGGGTGAATCAGTGGTATACAAATTTTAACTTCTTTTACAACTTTTTTAAAATTTACTAGACAAATGAAGAAGAAGACATTAGTGAACTATTGGATACATATGCACATGTATGATAAATATTGTTACCAAGATCTTATGAGTAAAATATTAAATAACATACACAAAAAGGCAAATCATGACACATAAATTATAGGAGTGGAAAACCCTCATGGGGTAGAAAAACCACACAAAATGCCTCACTGGCTTAAGTGTGAACACTTCAGATTTTACAAAGTCTCACTGACTTGTGATAGCCTCACTAGCATACAGAAAGTCTCATTGACATTTTTAGAAACACTTTGGGTCCACATACAAATCTTATCAAGGGATTACCCTATTTCAATAAGTGCAAAACCTTATACCTCCCATTTATCTTTCATAACAAATTCACTACAAAATTATATTCTTCAATCTATGCAAAAGAAACAAATCATAAAAACAAATTCTCTCTATGATAATTCCTGTGCCATCTCTGTAATCACATCTCCAATCATCTAATTATATTTGCAAACTCTTCATCTCTCTGCTCATCTTCTTATCTCTATCAAAACATGTTCTCGTATACACAATCACACACACACACACATCAATCTGGAACCTACAAAAATAAATAATATAAATCTTCTTCAAAATCCTTCATATTCCTCTTCCATTTGATAACAAATTCATCTCCTTTATTTTTGTTTTTCATTCTCTTCATCTCAAAACTCTTCAACTTCTTCATCTCTGCAAAAACCATCTCCAAACAAAAATTAGAACATAAAAAAATTAAACCCCATTCAAATTCAAATTCTCTTTATATTCTTCTTCATAAAATCTTCTTTGACAATCTCTAAACCTTTCACCTTCTCTGCACAAACAATTCATCTAAAACAATATTGTGAATGGAGAAAAAAAACTTCATAAAAAACTCTCCAATTAAATCTTCACAAATCTAATTAAAACAATCATATCTTTCCTCTCTAATCTCCATGAAGATTTAGAAATAAATCTTCTACCTTTTTAAAAAAACTCAAAAACCCCTTACAAATAGCTCAGGTCCTTCAAAATAGGAGTTTGTAAAAAGTTTTCTAAATTCAAATCATGCTCCATAAAAAGCAATTAATAATGGAAGATTTTCATGCTTTATATAAATAAAGCTCTTCATAAAAATCAAGGTCTTCATATTATGTGTTTCAATGCTCTTTTCAATGAAATGCTTTTCAAACACTTTTCGCTACCCACATATGATAAACGATGCCATTTTAACAAAGTCCCTCGATGCTTTATAAAAAAACATTCCATCTCATCTTTGAATACTATCGACCCTTCATACATCATGCTCTTAAGCATTTATAAATTGATAGCTCTTCATCAAATAAATATTATATTTGATGCCTTTTCCTTTGAAAAAAAACTTTATGACCAATGCATTAAATAATGCATTGGATGGCTCCCTATTATGTCGAGCTACCCTTTAAAAAGCATTTCTATATTTATCATTTGATAGCCTTTAGTAAATAAAGCTCTTAAGCTTTAGGAGATATTCGATTAGTGATCTTTTCACAAACTTAGTCACTACCATTGATATGATGAATATAAGACATGAACATCACCATCATCATGATGATATTATAGAGAGCACACTTGAATGCATTTTTGCCTCTAAAAATGTGAAACAGTCACCATCACTATGAACAAGCTAAGAAACCAAATCAAATGTGAAATAATGAAGACAACCAACACTATCAAATGCCATTGTATGTCAACTTCCATGTCTATCAGATATCAACTACAATGTAACTATATATCAAGAGTAACATTAATGTCATATGTCACAAAAAAAAGCACCAGAGCCAAACTAATATAAGAAAACATGATGAGCACGATATGTCAACTATCATAGAGATAATCATCATATGTCAAAGCTGACTGTACCCTACTGATTGTAATGAACTAGAGATGAACATCATATGTATACTGAGTATCAAGTATCAAATGTAGACCATACCATACCAATAATACCACCATCAACTCAAACAAGTCTTTAAATCATCATGGCATGATGATGAAGATAACATGTTCTCTGCTATATGCTTAGGTGGACAACTTGTGAATAATGTGGCTACATGAAACAAGACATATGCATTGCATTCTTCCTACATCATCTTTCCTTCCAACACCACTGCATGAGATCTACATAATATGAACCAAGAACATTAGTATCCATCCTGATCAAATGAGAGCATCCCTTATCTCTAACCACTGATCCTGATGACATGAACAATTCTTGTCAATACCAACACCTTTTTGACATCAATGACAATCTACTTTCATCAATCTTCCCCTTTTGTCATTGATGGCAAAACTACCTGATACTTTTTTCTTTCTCCCCCTTTTTGACATATGATGACAAAGACTGAATTAACTCCCCCTGAGAACAACTCCACTGAAAGATGTTATAGCTTGATCATAACAATTATATTGCAATATGAAAACTTTGAAGATATAAACTCCTATTATCCTATTATCTTCATATCAACCAAAAATTGAGATACCACTTACCCAAAAATCTTTGATACCACTTGTCTTTCAAAAGATTGAAGGCACTAAACACTTATGCAATTTGCTGTCCAAAACTTATCCTGAAAGCTTTGTCCTTGCACATCTGCATCTTGAATAGCATTTCAACTTGAGAGCAATAAGACATCATGAAACACACATTTGAAAACTTACATCCTGAAGCACAATACCACTTTTGGTTATAATGAAGACTAACATATATCTGCTAACAATCACATACTCTTGATGACATCACAAACAACCCTTTTTGACACACATGACAAATTTCCAATAACCCCCACATAAAGCATGATGGCATAAAAATAGCACTTAGGATTTTGATAAATCAACCTTTTGACATGACACATATGAATTTGAATATCATGCAAGATTACTCATCACACTCTTTCACTCAAAAACACCAATCATGAATACTACACATCGCAAGATGACATGATGATCACACAAGATATGATCTTGCAAAGACTCCTATGAAAATAGACAATCTGCAACGACCTGCAATCAATTTAATTCTGCACACACTTCTTGGCATGATAAAGAATGAAGACCATCATGAAAGGAATGAAGACAATCTGAAATGAAGGCTATCTTGATGAAGATCATCTTGCACATGACACTTTTTACAACACCATGTCAAATCTGATATAAACAAATGAATTGACTTCTTTCATTTGCAATTTCCTCAACCAAGTCATATGCTAACATCTAAAGAGAACTTCTTGATAATACCCAAGATCCTTTCAATCATTATTCAAATCAGCCAACCAAGTCTGCATATCAACAAACTAACTGCATCAACAAGAGAACACTTTGAACTACAATATCATGACAACTCAACCTTTGTAAGCATCAACATGATCAAGATCATTTATCAACCAAGTCACTCAAAATCATCAAACTCTTTGTGCATTGAACTCCTGAACATTCTTTCAACATCTTGTTTGTATACTGAACTAATGATCACCTGTATCATTAACATACACTGAGGAGCAACATAGTTATCAACTCCATTATGAACTTCATTTCAGAAATTATCAAACAAGAATCCAATAGCATGATAATCAAAACAAAATCAAATGATGTCCTCCTAAAACTTATTGGGGATAATTGATAGAACATGGACAACTCCCCCTAACTTCATGCTATCTGTTATGCAACTGGTGAAGTGACTTGTGCAAGATGTACAAGTTTAGGATTTATTTTCTCTTGACCTTGTTTCTACCTCCACATTTTTATAGGATCTTTCTTCCTCCAAAATGTTTTATCCTCTTTCCATTTCCAACCTATCAAATCAGGTGATGCTTTTCTGCAACTATGTGCTTTGTGACCAAAAGAGTTGCATGGATGACAAATTATATTGTAATCATAATCAAATGAATGATAATACCTTTTTGACATCCCTTGAGCATTTATGTTATGCTTCCATGCAGGATCATACCTTATATTCATTTTACAATTTATTTGTATGTGACCAACATTATTGCACTTGTAACATACAACATTAGTATTACTTATTGAAGAAAATTGATTTCTTCTACAATTAATTACTTTATGTCCAAACTGATTACAGGTGTAACAATGACCATTAAATGAATAATTATACCTATACATAAAATCTTGTTTTACTAGAGCAGTTCTTCTAAAATTTCTTCTTTGATTGTGTATTTTGACAAACTCATCTTTGGTCTTCTCCTCAGTTTCACTCTTGCTTTTACCTTCTCTGGCAACAACATGATGACTTAAATTAAATTTTCTTCTAGGAGTCTCTCTAGCTTTGGAACACTCTCCTTCTTCATAACCAAATCCAATTGTGTTTAGATGATGTTTCTGTTTACCCAGCATCTCATGTAACTTGCTTGTGCTTTCTTCAAACTCCTTATACTTCTTAGATAAAGCCTTAAGACCATCATACTCTTTCCTCAGATTAATAATATCACCCTCTAATTTTAGATTCTCAATCCTTCTAACTTCAAGGTCAGATTTTGAAACATCTGCTATCCTCTTAGCTTCCTCAACCTCTATCTTTAGACTGATAATCAAATTGTCTGAGTTATCAATTTGTGTCCTTAAATTTGCAATCTGAATACTTGCCTCTTCAAGATTAGAGAGTGCTTTATCTTTGAAGTCTCTTTCTTTTTTTAGCTGCAACATTAATTTCTAGTTCTCCTTCTTATAATTCTTATGTTCACTCAGAGCATATATGAGCTCTCCTTCCATATCAATCTCACAATCTTGTTCATCATATTCCTGATCATCATCACTTATGATGTTAGCTTCTTCTAAAAGAGATTGGACCTCAACTCCTTCATGTGAATGTCTTCTATTATTGTTATTCTTCTGAGAAAACAAGTTGTCCTCTTCTTTATCATCACCTTGATAAATTCTTTTCAATTCTCTTCATATATCCTGAGCTGTAACATAATTCATAGCTTTACAGAGAACGTGATTAGATAATCCAGATAAAATAGCCTTCTTTGCAATGTCATTGTATTCATGAGCCTCTTTATGACTTGTATCATTAGGTGATAGAGAAGAAATAAAATAGCCATTCTCTACAGACATCCATACACCATATCCTAATGAAAATAGATATGCTTGCATCCTAAAACACCAAATAGGAAAGTCTAAACCATCAAAGAAGGGAACATCTAAAAACACTTTCTCTTCAACATGTGAGACATTTCTATCAACTGATAATGTATCAACATCTCAAATTGATATAGACTGCACCTTCTCATCAGAATGAGACTTGACATTTCTCATGTTCTTATTTCTTTTGCACTTACCCATTATACTCCACTAATAGGACCTACCTAAGCCTATTAGACTTCAAAAAGGGAACCTAGCTCTGATACCACTTGTTGGAGTACAATACCACTAAGAGGGGGGGTGAATCATTGGTATACAAATTTTAACTTCTTTTACACCTTTTTTCAAATTTACTAGACAAAGGAAGAAGAAGACATTAGTGAACTGTTGAATACATATGCACATGGATGATATATATTGTTAGCAAGATCTTATGAGTAAAATATTAAAGAACATACACAAAAAGGCAAATCATGACACATAAATTACAGGAGTGGAAAACCCTGATGGGGTAGAAAAAACACTCAAAATGCCTCAGTGGCTTAAGTATGAACACATCATATTTTACAAAGTCTCACTAACTTGTGATAGCCTCACTGGCATCGTCTCACTAACTTATGATAGCCTCGCTAGCATACAGAAAGTCTCAGTGACATTTTTACAAACACTTTGGGTCCACATACAAATCTTATCAAGGGATTACCCTGTTTCAATAAGTACAAAACCTTATACCTCCCCTTTATCTTTCACAACAAATTCACTACAAAATTATATTCTTCAATCTGTGCAAAAGAAACAAATCATAAAAACAAATTCTCTCTGTGATAATTCATGCACCATCTCTATAATCACATCTCCAATTAGCTGATCATCTGATTATATTTGCAAACTCTTCATCTCTCTGATCATCTTCTTCTCTTTGTCAAAACATGATCTCACATACACAATGACACACACACACACACACATCAATCTGGAACTTGCAAAAATAAATCATATAAATCTTCTTCAAAATCCTTCATATTTCTCTTTTATCTGATACCAAATTCATCTCCTTTATTTTTGTTTTTCATTATCTTCAGCTCAAAACTCTTCAACTTCTTCATCTCTGCAAAAACTATCTCCAAACTAAAATTAGAACATAAAAAAATTAAACCCCATTCAAATTCAAATTCTCTTCATATTCTTCTTCATAAAATATTCTTCAACAATCTCCAAACCTTTCACCTTCTCTGCACAAACAATTCATCTAAAACAATATTGTGAATAGAGAAAAAAAACTTCATAAAAAAATCTCCAAATAAATCTTCACAAATCTAATTAAAACAATCATATCTAGCCTCTCCAATCTCCATGAAGATTTAGAAATAAATCTTCAGCCTTTTTAAACAAATCAAAAACCCCTTACACATAACTTAGGTCCTTCAAAAAATGAGTTTGTAAAAAGTTTTCTAAATTCAAATCATGCTCCACAAAAATCAATTAATAATGGAAGCTTTTCATGCTTTATATAAATAAAGCTCTTCATAAAAATCAAGGTCTTCATATTATGTGTTTCGATGCTCTTTTCAATGAAATGATTTTCAAACACTTTTTGCTGCCCACATATGATAAACAATGCCATTTTAACAAAGTCCCTTGATGCTTTATAAACAAACATTCCATCTCATCTTTGAATACTATCGACCCTTCATACATCATGCTCTTAAGCATTTATAAATTGATAGCTCTTCATCGAATAAATATTGTATTTGATGCCTTTTCCTTCAAAAAAAAACTTTATGACCAATGCATTAAATAATGCATTTGATGGCTCCCTATTATGTCGAGCTCCCCTTTAAAAAGAATTTCTATATTTATCATTTGATAGCCTTTAGTAAATAAAGCTCTTAAGGTTTAGGAGATATTTGATCAATGATCTTTTCACAAACTTAGGCACTACCATTGATATGATGAACATAAGACATGAACATCACCATCATCATGATGATATTATAGAGAGCACACTTGAATGCATTTTTGGCTCCAAAAATGTGAAACAATCACCATCACTATGAACGAGCTAAGAAGCCAAATCAAATGTGAAACAATGAAGACAACCAACACTGTCAAATGCCATTGTATGTCAACTGCCATGTCTATCAGATATCAACTGCAATGTCTATCAACTGCAATGTACCTGTATATCAAAAGTAACATTAATGTCATATGTCACAAAAAGAAAGCACTAGAGCCAAACTAATACAAGAAAACATGATGAGCACCATATGCCAATTGTCACAGAGATAAGCATCATATTTCAAAGTTGACTGTAATGAACTAGAGATGAAAATCATATGTATACTGAGTATCAAATATCAAATGTGACCATACCGTACCAATGATACCACCATCAACTCAAACAAGTCTTTAAATCATCATGGCATGATGATGAAGACAACATGTTCTCTGCTCTGCGCTTTGGTGGACAACCTGTGAATAATGTGGCTACATGAAACAAGACATATGCATTGCATTATTCTTGGATCATCATTCCTTCAAACACGACTGCATGAGATCTACATAATATGAACCCAAGTATGAAACAAGAACATTAGTATCCATCCTGATCAAATGAGAGCATCCCTTATCTCTAACCACTGATCCTGATGACATGAACAACTCTTGTCAATACCAACACCTTTTGACATCAATGACAATCTACTTTCATCAAGGGTTTCAATTAGGATCAAAATTAGCATTAGAATTAAGATTAATGTTAGAATTGAAGCTAGGATTAGAATTAGAATTAGGGTTACTAAATTAGGGTAAGCAGTAGAGTTATTGCTAGATTTAAAATTAGGATTATAGTCAGGGTAGAATTAGGGTTAGGGTTAGAGTTAGGATTAGGGTTCCTATTAGAATTAGAGTTAGCATTATGGTGGGTTAGTATTAGAATCGAGGTAAGAATTAGAGGTATAGTTAGGGTTAGTGTTTAAATTACAGTTATGATTAGAGTTGAATTAGGGAGGTTAGTATTAACTTGGTCAGGGTTAAGTTTTGAATTATAGTCAGGCTTAGGGTAAGAGTTAGGGTTAGGGTTAAAATTAGAGCTATGTTTAGGGTTAGAATAATGGTTAGGTTAGGGTTTGGTTTAAAATTAGGTTTATGGTTAGGGTTAGGGTTAGAATTAGGATTATGACTATAATTAGGGTTAATGTTAGAATTAAAGTTACAGTTAGGGTTGCAATTACAGTTATGTGTAGTATTAAGGTTACATATAGGCTTTCAAATAGGATCAGCCTTAGGGTTAAAATTAGAGCTATTTGTAGGGTTAGAATTACAATTAGAATTAGGGTTAAATTTTAAAAAAGGGTGACAATTAGAATGAGAATTAGGGTCAAAAATGGGGTTAGGGTTATAATAATGGTTAGGGTGAGATTTAGGGTTATGATTAATGTTAGGGTTACTATTAGGTTTAGAATTAGGGATACAGTTATGGTTAGAATTATAGATAGGGTTAGATCTAGGGTTGTATATAGGCTTATGATTAGGGTTAGAATTAGGTTCAAGCTTCATGTTAGGATTACAATTATAATTAGGGTTAGAATTAGAATCAGGGTTAGTATTAGGGTTTCAATTATAGTTAGAATTAGGGTTATGGTTAGTACTAGGTTTAGGGTTATTATTAGGATTAGGGTTAGGATTTAACATTGAGATTAAAATATTCCTTAAAAATAGCTACCCTCATTCTAACCACAACCAAAAGATTACACTTAGTATTGTTTTATAAGCCTCAAAACACTCAATCTAACCCTATTTAACATAATTCTAACCATAATTTTAGTCGTAACTCTAATAATACCACTAACACTAATGCTAACCATAATCCCAACTCTAATTTGAACCCTAATTATATTTCTAACCCTAACCCTAACCCTAACCCTAACCCTAAGCCTAACACTAATGCTAACCATAACTCCAATTCTAACCATAATTTTAAACCTAACCCTAATTCTATTCTAAAGTATGTTGATAGTAATTGTGTTCATTCTCTACCTTGAGATCATTATTTTATCCCTTTGGTAGGATGTAGGATTATATAGATCAACTAAGAGGAGCATGGGAAAGTTAGTTTAATCAAAGTTAAAACACACTCTTCACACAAAGTTGGTTCAATCATTTCACATATAGTTTGTTAAAAAATACACACTTCATATATATATAAGGTAAACACTAAAGTTCAAACATACCAAAGTTCAAGAATGTAGTGAATGCCAAGTTAGTACACTCTACACAGTGAATGTGAAAGTTCACACACACACACACACACACACACACACACACACACACACACACACACACACACACACACACACAATAAGAATATCAAATCTAAGTGAAAGGTAAAATTCAAACACACTTCATATAAAGTGAATGCCAAAGTTCAAACACTCACACACACAAAAAGTGAATGTTAAATAAATCAAGCACACACTTCACACACACACACAAAAGTAAAAATAATTCAACATGTGCCAATTTTCAATTCACACTAAGTGAATGTGAAATTTCAAACTTACCTAAACACACAACTAGTAAATAGATCTAATATGTGAATGACAAAGGTAGTTCACTCACATTTCACAAAAAATATCAATCCACAATTAACTCAAAAATATTAAGGGGATGTCGAAGTTCAAACATATGCTTCACATAAGCAAAGTGGATGCCAATACACAAACAATAAGTGGCTCAAATCCAAGTGAATGTCAAATTTAGTTCACACACACATAAAGTGAATGCAAATTTTAGTTCATACACACAAAGTGAATGTCAAAAGCACACTCAAATAATAAATGGATGTCAAATTTAACTACACACTTCACACAAACAATAAATGGATGCTAAGACACTAAACAAAGTGAACTCCAAAATTCAAATAAATAAGTGGATGCCAAAGTTCAAACACACATATAAAGTGAATGCCAAAAGTTCAAACAATAAGTGCACACAAAGTAATGCCTAAGGTTCAATCACACTTCAAACAGACAAAAAGTGGATGCCAAACTGAAACACACTAAACAAACAAAATTCAAAGACACTTCAAACAAACAATCAATGAATGTCAAAATTTAAGCACACACACAAAGTAAATTCCAAAGCACAAACACACACTTCATACAAGTTAAATGCAAAAAAAGTGAATTCAATTTTAAACATTCAAAGTGAAATAGATATAAGTCAATGCCAAAGTTCAAACCCATACTTCACACAAATAATAAGTATATCAAATTAAAGTGAATGCCAAAGTTGCACTCCACACAAACAATAATAGATTCCAAAGTGAAACACACTAAATAAACATGCACAAAATAAAAATTACAAATAGTATAACACTAATTATGACAATGTTAATAGATTGCATCATGGTTGAATGGGAGGCCATAGTTCTCAGGGTATCTTTATGAATTAGTTCTCTAATGGTTCATTCATAATTTAGTTCATATGGTTATTCATTTAATAGCATTCCATTATTTTTATTTACAAAAGAAAAATTAATTTCTTATAGTATAAATAGCCTTTTCCACCAACTATTACACGTAATGACTTTCGAGTAAAAATATAAATATAAACTATCTAGCAATAGGCCTATAAATATTTGTGCCTATCAGCCATTTGATAGCACCTTTGGTGCTTTTACTAGTTAATTAGAAATTCAAAATCATGTTATGTTATATTTTAATTTTCAATAAATTAATAATTTGCACTTGTATTTGAAGGACACCTAATGGATACAAGGTCCAAGGCTTAAATTTGACAGTTGTATAGCCGTATTTAAAAATTTTAATTGTAAAATACAATAAAAATAAATATTTGCCTATATTAACATACATGTAATTTATTTTAGGAAAAAAGAATTCCCAAATTTTTAGATTTAAAAAAAAAATTCTAAATACTCTGAGTTTTTTAATAGAATATTTTATATAAACAATGGTCTTCCTTCATTCCAACACATCAAACAATTAATTTTTGTTTTTACCAATCTAAGCTCCAATCTTGATTATCCAAAGTTGCAGACAAGAAGATGGGAAAGAGATATGGGCTTTTCAAGAAAGGACTTAGCAAGTTAGCAGCTGCTAGTAATCAATTATCATTTAACAAGTTACCAGCTAGTCTTTTCACACAACCATACAAATATAATTTTTTCTATTGTGTAATTTATGTTTATCTTAATATAGTGTTATCTCTATTCTGTTTATTTAATTTTAAACACATCAACTTAGTAAAGGGAAGAAAAATATTGCTATTATTATTGAAGGATCTCATTCATGAACTATCTGAACATATAAGTCCCTATCCTGGGTATGCTGCAATTTGTATGCAATCCCATACAAGTGTGACTAATCTATTTCTTGTTATTTCCAAACTCCCTGCCGCTGAGTAGCTCACTCGACATGGATGGCAAGTTGCATCCCCTTTTGTATGATTTGTTATAGCACTCCAAAATTTCTAGACCCAAGAATTTTATGCAACTCATTTGTGCTCTTATGTGGAGCATGGCCCATATGAAACATTAGGAATCTAGAGGGCCTTCCATAGTATCTAAATTTATTTGAAATACCTTGGTATGAATACATTAAAATCATTTGTAATTTTTTTAATATTTCTTATATAAAATTTGACTTGCATTAAAAAAAGTTAATTGTCATGCAAAAGGCAATAATGAAGACTAAACTATAGGAAAAAACATTTCTTGATAGGTAAGGTGGACTATCAAATTTAAGCCTTGGATACACCAATAGAAATTACATGTTAAATAAAAGAATAGAGTAAAAATTGTTGGATGGCAATACTTTATTTATAATTTTTACTTACAAAGAGTAGCATCTAAAAATAAGTGCATTAGATTTACAATATTCTTCTTAGACATAATCTGTCTATGTTTCTTAATGAATATTTTAGTTCTTGATAAATATTTTAGTCTTGTATGCTAAAATATAAGTATTTTATATTTTAATAAAATAAATTTTTAAAAATTATCTTAATTACTTTATTTAAGTACATAAATCACAAATAAATAAATTAAAATATAAAATACAATAGAATAAAATAAATATTAAGATAATCTTATTAAAATATAAAATTAAATAAAATAATAGAAAAAAATTAAATAAAAATGAAATATAAAATTAAATAAACTGATGAAAAAAGATGAGCCTAGTCTATATTGTTAAGCTCGAGAGGATCGATAGAGGATCAAATGACGAAGTGAGTTGGTAGATAGGGGTAAATGAAGAAATGAGTTGACCCAAAACCTGTACTAGCACATTTTCTTTTGATGTTAGTGTTTAGGATAAAGTTGGATTTTGTTAATCTTTTGTTGTTTAGATGTTAAAATCCTCCTTTCACCCTAACATTGAAGGATCTAAGGATCTAGGGTCAAGTGGCGAGCACTATCATACCCTAGGTCACTTACAAATGAAGGGAAATTTGGATTAGGGAATTAATTATCAATTTTTCCTTCTCTTATGTCTAATTAACCATTAAAACCCTAATTATACAAATACGGTACCAAATTGATGAAAGACAGAAAAAGATCTTATAGACGAGAGTAAAATAACAAATCATACAATACATGTTTTTGGGGTTCTAAGGTAGAACAGTCATGGACACTGGTGCGGGTGCCCAAGTCCAAGGTACCTACTTTTTCGGGGAATCTGGACCTCCTTCCGACACTAATCAGCCCTGTAACTTCTATTTTCTGAAATCTATCTGCAGAGGACACTTTTGTGGCTACCCTAGTCCTAGAAGCACTCCTTTGTCTAACTTTTCTTCAGATCCCAAATCCTTGATGCCTGTCACTCTGTCCTACAACTCCACTTTTCCCAAATGTGACACCTATAACCTGCAATCACAAGACTTGGTTTGGGGGTTGTGGTGTTTAGAGGCCTGCCTTAGTCAAGCCCTAGAGGACACTTAAGTCTCTGAACACCGTTGTAAGACAAAGAGTGCATGCCCTTGTGAGGCAAAGGCAAAAACCAAAGGAATCAATGATAAAAACACAATGATATGTCACCTTGTAGTGAAGCTCTCATGGAGGAAGATGCTCTTCAAGCCATTAGAAGATTGATGCTCAAATCTGCAAATATCAACACATAAAACATACAAATCTACTCTTAAAATACAATAGAAATCCTTGAATCACCTTGAGAATGCCTAGAGTTCACTATGATCATCTAGTTTACAAATGAATGCCTACACATGCTTATATATGCACCTACAAGCACTCCCACCAAGATATTTGAAATTCAAACTTACCGTGTCAGCAAAGGGACCTAATAACGGTCACTAACTAACACCCAAAAATTGGGACTGCCCTAAAATAAGGCAGGACTAGGGCACGGGCGCCCTAGTCCTCCCCCCTATTTTGGGCAAGGTACAGCGCAAGGGGTCCTCCTAGGTCCCATTTGTCATGTTACCTAGGGCTCATTCCATAAGGATGCTAAAATATGAACTAAAATGTCCTAAATGCAAGCTAAAGACCCGAGAGCTAAACCTTATGAGGGAAAAGCCCCCAAGGGGACATTTTCCAATATTACATTTAGCCCCCACTTTAATGTATGTATAAACGCAAGGCCAATACATGCATTAAAGTAAGGTCACAAACACAGCAAACACATCAAGCATGAAGAAGACACGCCACTCACATAGAAAATAGTAACAGGTACGCAAAACATGGAGAAGATAGTTATAGTCACGTAGAACATGGAGAATACAGTCAATGCATAGAAGACACATTAATGCATGGAAGACAGAAATGATAGCTTTTCTTTTCTTTTTCTCATATATATGAAATGCAAATGCAAATACTAGAAAGTAAACAAATGTCCCATAATACATGAAGCACTAATCTCTATAGATATGGGGCAACACACACACACACACAATACATGCAAGACATCCCAAAATGCATGAAGCACTACTCAAAGGCGCTAGTCTCTGCATATGGGGCAACAAGCACGCCACACAAAACAAGCACGCCAAAACACACACACTTGAAGACACAGAGAAAACATGACAGACAAGCGATGGAGTGTACCTATTTCTACGTCCAACACCATCTCAAGCACATTACAGGCACACACCAATGATTGGGCTTCACCACAACATTGCCCAAGACATGCTTAAGGGTTGAGTTAGTCATAAAACCGCTCCCCGCCTCTGCAGAGGACTTTTGAAAATGATTGGATGATGTAATATACTCCAAGAAATACACCATCCCTGCCTCTGCAGAGGGATTAAGATAAAAAGGATATGCTCAATCTTACCTCCGTAGAGGGCTTACATGATTGATTGATTGATTGAAAAAAAGCTTAGGATCCACGATGCACTACTCTGGGGCGCAAGTCTCTGCATCTAAGGTCAAACACATTGCTAACATCTATAACAGACAGCTTACCTTATATATGCCCCCACCTTAAGGTGGTTGATATCAGTTATTGATATCAAGTATGTTAAGGTAGGAATAAAACACAGAAGGGAACATCAACTTTTGCAAAGCCCATGCCTCTCAGAGGTGACATGTATTTTATGATCGCCAAATGTTCCCACAAACACATCCCTACAAGAAACATGTTAGTGTCTACAACATCATGATAAACAACAACATCAATGCATATGATTAATCACACAAAGAGCCGATGTTATACAATGAATTCAGATTTCAAGGATAACCATGAGGCTGTATCATGAAGCTCTCTAAATCACGTACCACCAAGGCTAGATTCAAAGGCAAACAAAGGTGCACAGAGTAGCAGTATTGTTAAGGTTTATAAATGTGATAGAAACATCATAACATTCACTATGCAGAAAGTACGAGTGCTTCCACTAGCCAAGCATTGGATAAAATATACAACCCCATTGTCATATTAGGAACTAAGTCCATTTTTTGATTGCTCTCGAAAGGGACACTAGGTCCGCATCAGTATAAATGTTTGTCATCATCTGACTACTAGATGGAAACACTAGAGGAAGGGAAACAATAAATAAGAGATGAGAAAACAAGTGTCTTAGGGACAGTCATGTATGAGGGTGCCCCCAAGTCACCAACCACGACGCTATGTTCGTAAGACACAAAACACAACAATGAAATTAGAGAGAGATGCAATATAGAAGAATGATGATACAAATAGAAGGTCACAATAGAGGCAGTCTCCTGGTATCCCAAACCTTAGGGAGAATTTGAGGTCATTCCAGGAGGCCTAAACAACACATAACACATCACGGTGGAAGCACATCACGAGAGAAACAAAGGGTTAGGGATACTAACCTATAGGGTCTTTATATAACATCTTGGAGCTCTCAAACCGCTTGGAGAGGTACTCAATCATGTTTAATTTAAAATTTGAGTGGTTCTTATGAAAGTCTTGTTTGTTATCATATAATGCTTGTTCATTAAATCCTTTTTTAAATGAGAATTTTTGTTTCTTATGAGGGGGAGAACCACTATTATTTCTATTTGTTGATCGTCGTCTTGCTCTTTTCCAAATTTTAGTAAGTTTTCATTGTTGAATCTTTCTAGGATAGTAACAAGAATCATCCTGTACCCTCTTACTCATTTGTATCAGTTGTTCTTTCTTTTCAAAGACATTTGATTATCTCCCAATCCATATAAGGATAACGGAGGAGGAACTTCAGTATAAATTCCATTTCTTCAAGGACGAGGTGGATTATCCACTTGTTTCTTATCCACTTCAATCATACCCATGATACTATCATAGTCCAAGTAATCATCCTCGTCTACTTCCACTAAATCTTGTTCCACCATATTATTTTTGGTATGCTTAGGAAAAGGATTAGTGAAGATTTGTTAATTATGATTCGGCGAAGCAACCGACTTATTTCTATTATCATTCACACCGATACCTAGATGACATTTGAATCAATAAGGTTCTGTATCTCATGTTTAAGAGGCATACATCATTCAATGTCATGTCCTTGCGTCCGATAATAATGACAAAAGGCATTAGCATCGAAGTAAGGTCCTTGTTTACTAGGATCAACAGGCTTGATTGGGGGAAGCTTTAGAAATGTTATTACTCACAGCTTGATTCATGATAGAATGATAGGACTCAGATATCAGAGTAAACTTTCTTGGTTGATATGATGTTTTCTTTGGATTATTTATAGCAGACACATTCATATTTGGTCCATTTATCTTGATGAAACCCCTATTATTGTTTCTTTTAAAGTTGTTTTGTAATGATCTGCCCATGGATTGACCACCTTGAGCCGATGAGTTTTGGTTTTCATACTAACTAGACGAAAGTTGATAACCACAAAGAGTGGTGCATAAGTGTTGAAAGGAGTTATACTTCATCAAGAGGATCTTATCACGAATATTAGGTTGTAGATTTGTAATGAATATTTTCTAAACATCTTCATCTTTCATCTGATACTAAATTTGTCCATAATGTCCTTGATATCAACCAATGAATTCAGTCAACTTTTCTTTGGGACCTTGTATGCATTGAACCAAGTTAATAAGAGTGACTTGGGGTCTGATATTTGCTTGAAAATGTTGTAAAAATTGATCAATCAACTATGAAAAGGAGTGTATTGAATTCAGAGGTAACGAGCAAAACCATTCTAAAGCAATATCTTTGAGAGATCATAAGAAAAGTTTTGCTAACAAATCCTCTTCAAAATAAAAATCACTACACATAGCTGTGAATGCTGCCGCATGGATATTAGGATCTCCTTTTCCACCATATTTTTCAAAGAAAGGAGTCTTAAACCTCTCAGGCATAGGGGTTCTCAAGATTGCATAGGATAACAGATTACATGCATGATATGTTGGTAGACTAGGCTATGAGGAATTTGTCAAATTTGTTACCTTTTGTCGCAAAGCAATCATGCCCTATAAAAGTTTCTTTAGGATGGCATCATTGGGAGATGTGGTTTGTTGTGAGGAATTAGAACCAAGGTGGGGAGGTGATTGAGCTTGAGATATAATATGTGGAGGCTGAGATAATGGTGGTTGGCCATAATGATAGGTGGAAGATGGTTGCGAGTATGTAATAGGTAGCTGGAAATGAGTGGAATAGATAGGAGGTTGAGAACAATTATTCATAGAAGATGTCCCTTTAGGAATCAAATTCTGATAATTAAATCCCACAGCTCTGTAATTAGTGCCATTAGATACTCCAATACCAGTGGTAGCATTACTACAAGCGTTCGTATTAGTTGTTAAGATCGTTGATGTAAAAGTGGATACTCTTGTATTTGGTATAGGTATGGAAACTTGAGTATGAGATGGTGATAAAGTATTATTTATCATTTGTGCACATTCAGTTACCAGCATGATATTGGTTTGTACAATATGTGCTAGAGCATGAAGTGCATTAACACCATCTTGTCCTTCTTTTATCAAAACTCTTATATTATGAATTGTAGGAACGACTTCTTCGGCTATTCTCTCATTTTCCATAAATGTTTGAAATTCAACCAAGTCTTTATCCAAATTTTCTATTTGCTTATCAGATACATATCCTATTGCCAATAGTGTTATCAACATCGTGAAAATTTTGTTCTTCCATTGAGGTTGGAGGATGTATAATATCTTGCACAATTTGATTTTCTCCCTTTCTAAACAAGGTGTCCAAAGTACCAACTTCTTCAAGAGCACTAGATCCCATTAATATTTTACTTCTTCTGATAGGGATATTGCTTTTAGGACAGTGTGTCATAAAGGTTATACAAAAGCATATAACACACATTACACAAACTAAGAGAACAAATCATAGGAGAAGGATATGATTGATGGCCAAAATGCTTGATTTTTTGTACTCTTTTCAACACCAATGAATGAATTAAAGGGTGCTATGAGGATTTCAGTCAAGGGAAGCAAGTTATATGTCTGATATCAGTCCAAAACAGAAATATAATCACTCTCAACACACTCTTGATGCAAATCGAAGATAATGCCAAGTCAAAATATAGTGAAAATATGTCAAAATAGGCACTTTTTTCACCAAAATTCAATGCAAAAGAGCATAACAAAGGGTGTTGTGAGGAAAATGATGATGTAAAGAAAATAATATCAGTAATAATAGCCACTTAGTGCCAAAATACCCAACACAACACAATTTTAGCACCACTTAAGGTCAAACCCTTAGTGAAAATATAGCAAAATATGCAATTTTTCACGGTTTTTCAATTCCAAGACCTAGCAAAAGGGGTGTTGTAAGGAATTTTAGGAGGTACATAGAATAATATCAATAATATTAGTCACCTCAATCCATAAAATGGATCACAACACGCTTGGAATGCAAGCCAGGTCAAACCCTAGGGCCAAAATCACTGAAATGTGTAGTTTCTCGCCAAATTTTCACTACAAGAGCCCGTTAAAAGGGTGTTGTGAAGCTTTTTATGAGGGGAAACAAATGATTACCCTGATAATAGAAAAGTATTAAAAAATTATCCTTCACAACACACCTATAGTGCAAGTTTAGAGAGTCAATAATGCCAATTTTAGTGAAAATTGTTGTTTTTGAAGCCCTAGGTTTGAGATCTTGGGGAAAAATTCTGTGTGAATGATTTGAAGTCTGATTAATGATGAAATTGACTTACTCTCATGATTTTCAATCCTTAACATGCAAAATGCCCATGCAAATTTAATGAAAATGTACCAAAATTGCTAGTTTTTGTTGAAACTTTTTATGTAAAAATGCAAATTCACACTAAACTACAAGACTACAGCCAAATGCATATCTGAATGAGCCTCTAGAATCAGTAGAAAAATATGATAAAAATATTTTTCTTACAAACCCTAGATTTTGGAATTACTAGGTTATATAAAATTGTCAAAATTTCCACAAAACCCTAGCAATTAAATGATGAAAATGCAAGGTAAATTTTTTTTTTGGTATTTTTCTATATTTTATATCAAATCTAATGTAAAAATCATGAATTAGTAAATTTAGGAAGAATTGATGCAATTTAGTAAGCCAAACAATGCAATTTTTTTGTACTTTTCTAATTTTTCAATTTTTTTGAAATTTTCTCAATGCAATAAAATGAATGACCAAATGAATGAATGAAATCACACCAAATCTGAAGAAAAACACTCAGCAAGTTGTAATTTAAGTCCAGAAACATGGGTTCACCAAAATTTTTAGGGTAAAGTTGGATTTTGTTAATCTTTTGTTGTTTAGATGTTAAAATCCTTCTTTCACCCTAACATTGAAGGATCTAGGATTGAGTGGTGAGAACTATCATACTCTAGGTCACTTACAAATGAAGGGAAGCTTGGATTAGGGAATTAATTATCAATTTTTCCTTATCTTATGTCTAATTAACCATTAAAACCCTAATTATGCAAATATGGCAATAAATTGACAAAAGACGAAAAAAGCTCTTATAGACAGGAGTAAAATAACAAATCATAGAATACCTATTTTTAAGGTTCCAAGGTAGAATAGTTGGGGACACTAGTGTGGGAACCTAAGTCTAAGGTACCTACTTTTTTCAAGAATTTGGAACTCCTTCTGATACTGATCAGCCCTATAACTTCTATTTTCCAAAATTTGTCTGTAGAGGACACTTTTGCGGGTGCCCTTGTCCTAGACGTGCTCCTTTGTCTGACTTTTCTTCAGATCTTGAATCCTTGATGCCTACCACTCCATCCTGTAACTCCACTTTTCCCAAATACAACACCTGTAACCTGCAATCACAAGACTTGGTTTGGGGGTTGTGGTGTTTAGAGGCTTGCCTCAGTCAAGCCCTGAAGGACACTTAAGTCTCTGAACACCATTGTCAGACAAAGAGTGCATGCCCTTGTGAGGCAGAGGCAACAACCAAAGAAATAAATGATAAAAATATAATGATATGTCACCTTGTAGTGAAGTTCTCATGGAGGAACATGCTCTTCATGCCATGAGAAGATTGATGCTCAAATCTACAAATATCGACACATAAAACATACAAATCTGCTCTTGCAACACAATATAAAGCCTTGAATCACCTTGAGAATGCCTAGAGTTCACAATGATCATCTAGTTTACAAATGAATGCCTACACATGATTATATATGCACCTACAAGCACTCCCACCAAAATATTTGAAATTCAAACTTACCGTGTTTGCAAAGGGACCTAATAATGGTCACTAACCGACACCCAAAAATTAGGGCTGCCCCAAAATAGGGCAGGACTAGGGCGGAGGCGCCAAGTCCTCCCCCCTATTTTGGGTAGGGTACAACTCAAGGGGTCCTCCTAGGTCCCATTTGTCATGTTACCTAGGACTCATTCCATTGGGATGCTAAAATATGAACTAAAATGTCTTAAATGCAAGCTAAAGACCCAGGAGCTAAACCTTATGACGAAAAAGCCCCCAAGGGGACATTTTCTAACATTATAGTTAGTTTTTCTCTATAAGAGAATATCTAATTTTGACAAGAAAAAATTTAACTCTAAAGAAAGATAGTATAATATCCCAAAAGATGCAAAAGCTATTCTTGAGAAGGGAAAAAAAGTAAATGTAAAGTGAAATAGAAATGTGTAGTTAGACTGCCATTACAATCATATGGAAATAGTTTCTCCCATGTGCAAATGTCAATAACTGATAAAAAAGACAATACATTATATACAAGTTATTATTATAGTATAAACAAAACAAATAAGAAGTCAAACAATTCTATACCCAGATCTATAGGTGAATCTGTAATGTTATAGGCTTATGAAAGCATAATCCTTGAACTTAGGAAGAGGTCTCTTTAGACTAAGACTCTGGTTGAGACTTATCTTTATGGTGATGAGACTAGTAATTGGTATAGAGATCCCATTTGTAAAAATATTTGGTTTTGACCACAAGTAACCTAGAAATAATCAGAGATACCAATATCATTATAATAAACATTAAACAAAAGTAGCTCACTCCTGTGCAAACGAGGTCATTCCTATGAGGTGCAGGAGAATTTGCACTCCCTCTTTCTGATATTTTGTTTACTCACTTCTAAATCATACAAGTATCCAAAAACTCTCACAAATAAAATTAAGTACTAAGAGAGCTAGTAGAGTCTACTAGTTAGAGAGAGTAGAATAATACTTGACCCCAAAAACTCATAAATAATGGCAAAAATGATAGGCCAATAGGCTCGAAAACTAAACCCTAGCACTTTGGAAGCCATATAGTGAGACTTAGATAAAATGCTATGAAAAGATGTCCCATGCATGAAAGTGATAAAATAGTTTCTCTCACCTATGTGCACTTGCTAGTTAGAAAGACACCAGAGCCTAGAGAAGTAGTGATGCTCATAGGTGCAACAATAGGGATATGGATAGGTGACATGGTAGATCCCTCTTCATATCGAATAGTAGCCACTAGAGAAAATACATGGGTTTTTAATGAAAAAAGGAAAATTAAATAGAGAATCAGATGGGCAATTTTTTTGTGAATTGCACAAGCCTAAGTAGATGAGGAGTAGTCCTCTTATTCATAGTTCAAATCTACTACTACATATTTGAAAATATATACTAGACAAGTAACTAGACTTGAAAAATAGTAAACAAATGCTTATTGTTGCTCTTCAATCACCTGTTATTCCTAAAATCATTGTCTCTTGAATGATCTTCTATGATTGCTTTTCTATGCTAAGTAAAATTTTGTTGTTCTTCTAATCACTATCACTTTGGGGTGCTACCATAATAATGGGTTACACTTTCTGGGACATCCTGATTTTTGTTGAAATCACATATTTTTAGAAAATATAATGATTTAAGCCTTGAAAGGTTACATCTAAAGGATTTTAATTGAAGAGTGTTTGATCAAACCCACTTAGATTCAAACCCCCTTGGATAGAACCCTGCTAGTTTTAAACCATATGTATAATGGAGTCTCCTCTACACCTATCAAAATGCTGATAAAAAACCACTTTTGATTTAACTTTTGGGGGATCAAATGAGTTCATTTGAAATTTATGTTTTGTAATTATGTAGTCCTTATTATTTAAGCTTCCCAAAAAGTATAATTTTAAATATATTTAATTTGATTATTATATTTATTTCTTATTTTTTGTGAATGTAGATTTTTCACTGAACATCAAGTTCTTTGTTCTACACACATGGAAAATTAGTAAATTAGTGAAAAAAAATTGAAAAATATCTATACCCTAGGTATTGATGTCCTTGTTTGAACAAAAAAAGAAAAATTGAATTTCGTTACATACAGAAAAAGTTATGTTTTATGGAATACACATATGTCTAAATTATAATTGGTTTCACTTCAAAACTTAATTAAAAAAAATATATTCAACAAAACATTATGAAACCAAATACATGCCCTATATATCAGTGTTACCAATCTAAATTTAAAAGAATCATAATTTTATCCTTTCTAAAAAATAGTTATGTGCTACAGAATACACATCACTTTAAAAAAATGGTGTTTACTATTAAAAACTAGTTATCAAAGGAGACACAAAAAATTTTACAATTTAACTCCAAATTATTTTAAAAAAATATTTAGAATCTACAAATAATATCTCACAAATCACTAGTTCACATCATCTTCAAATTCCTAATGGTTTAGTGGCTATAGGTGTTAGAAAGTGAAGATTTAGTTCAAAATGTTGATTTCAATATCAAGTTTGGCCAAAAAGTGTAACCCATTATTGTGGGATGACCCTTTGGTCTATTAATGTAACTCTACATTTGAAGGCTATACATACTAAACACCATGAACTATTGTACTTAATCTCGTAGACCCACTTAGTACCAATACATTTCTTGTCATGTGGAAGCTCTATAAGCTCCCAAGTATCATTCCCTTGAATATAATCTATCTCTTCTTGCATTTCTTGTGCCCAAACCTTAGTAGTACATGCTATTAGAACACAAGGATATACTAAGAGGGGGAATTAATATATCACTAAACTTATTTCAATTTAACATCAAAAATCAAAACTTCTAACTGCTTTAACCAAAAGATCAACAAATTAAAGCAATTAAAGCACAACACATAAGCACACATCCACAACACTCGATTTACATGGAAAACCCAAGAAGGGAAAAATCACGATGAGTAAGTTGCTTAGATCTACTATCCAAATCCAGCCTCACAAATAAAGATAAAATAGGATTACAATATTATTTATGGGCTACAACCCAAAGGAAGCTGTAACTTCCTAAAATATAATGCAATGAAACTTACATAATGAAGCTACAACATCTAGATATTACATTCAATAGATCTTATAGAACAAACAACCTCTGTATCATCCGCACACTTCACTTTGTCACAAAACTTCACTTTCTCTACCTAGCAAACACTGCTATCTCCAACACACCTTCACAAACATTCTCACATCTACTCACACATCTTTGCACACTCTCACACCCTCGTACCTTCTTCAGAAAACAAGATCTTTCATTTATACCTTCCACAAATTCAAAATCCTTCTCCCAAGTCAGCCAAGATGAAATGTGTATTCATGAAACGTGTAAGGCTACATCAAGTCGGCATCCAAAAGATGTATAAAATCAATGTGGTTCAAGCCAAGTGATAACCAAGACCTCTTTTTCATTACCACATTATTCCAAGCTGGCGCACACTTCAACTCATCTAGCGGGAACATCAAGACACATGAAATCGACCTAGCAAACACTCATCCTTCTTCCCAATAGCTCCAAACCTAGAGTGGTACTAGAGGGATCAATTAACACAATGTGGATCATTACACAAGTAACATAAGACTTACACAAACCTTCCCAAAATTTCCTTCTTCTAAAATATATGTTTTCTTTTTGGCGCAAACAAATAGAAATTGGGCTTGATATCACCAATGAACACTGAACACACACTCTTGAGATAGAGCATTGAAGAACCAACTTGTGATGCACTTCACCACTTGTTTACTTGAATTGAATCATCTATCTATATATCTAAACTCATCCTCCAAACATCAAAGCCAAAGGATAAATTGCGGTGAAATGTAGTGGCTTTTTCTTTCTCCTCCAAATAACCCTAGTCAATAGCAATATGTGTCTTTGTTCTACTGACCCCGGAGAACCTCTGCAATACATTTTAACAACTAAAACTTGAATATTATCATCTTCTCAATTATAAATGATCATCCTTCAAAATGTAGGACCTCAACTTCAAAGGAAGAGAAAAGCAGAGCATTTCCCAGATGCATCCTGACTACATCAATTCTGAACAACTGTCTTCAATCTACGAGCTCTAGAATCTTCTACGTTAATCTTCAAGCTTTGAAATTAGGAACATATAACCTTCACATGTCTTTGACAGACTCCCAAACCATAAGGCTATACCTTCAAATGCAGAGGAATGCCCAATCTTATTTTGTGCAAACCTTAGTACCTTGGACAACTTGAATCTTTCTTTTAAAACTAAAGCAATGTTTTTCCTCAAAAAACAATGAATACAATATTTACCACATCAAAAAATTCATTCTCAATTTCATACAACAAAAAACTCTTCTCTCAAAGCAAGAATCTTCATGTTAGCACATTCTTTGTCTATACAACTTTAGGAGATATTGATGACACTCATTACCTTACCCTTCTTATCACAACTTCTCCAATCTATCTTCTTTTGCCTTCTTCTCTGATTACATTGCCATAGGCTTCCTTTAACATTACCTCTTGTTTAATTTACTTCTGGCCTTCTTCATTCCAACACTACTAATAACACACTTGAATCTCATACTGTTGACATCAATGAGAACACAAGTGCAACAATCTCCCCCTTTGGCATTGATGGCAACACTTGACCTGATATGCAATTTTCTCCCCCTTTAACATTAAAGACAAAGGGCTAGTGGTCTTCCTTTGAACTGATCTTCCTTTAGCTCCCCCTATCTACATTCTTCTTGATTTTTCTTTCACTTCTCCTCACCTATTAGCTCCCTTTGACTAATCAAATCTTGTTATCCTTCAAAAACCTCTTTCTTACCTACTCCCCCCAAAGAGGTATCCACCATCAATCCAGGGGTAAAAATATATCTTTAACTGCACCCCCTAGACAGATGCACGATCTATCCATCTAGTTAGAAGGAGGAGTAACAATCCCTAACTTCTGTCTAAGATACTCAAAAGTATCCTTAGAAAACTTTCCTTGGTGAAGATGTCTGCAACTTGATCCTTTGTAGGCACATACTCCAGTCTGACTTCTTGATCTGCAACCTTCTCTCTCAAAAAGTGATACCTGATAGATATGTGCTTGGTCCTAGAATGCATCACTAGATTCTTTGAAATATTGATAGCACTTGTATTATCACAAAGAATAGGAATAGGCGCATCATATACAACCTTGATATCCTTTAGTGTTTGCTTCATCCACAACATTTGAGTGTAGCAGGGTATTGCAACTATATATTCTGCATCTACAATTGATAAGGACATTAAATCTTTCTTCTTGCTAATCCATGAGACCAGTCTATCTCCTAAAAAGAAAGCTCCTCTACTGGTTCTTCTCCTATCATCAACATTACCAACCCAATGTACATCAATATAAGCACTTAGGGAAAAATCATTGCCCTTTTGATACCACAATCTAGATGTTTTGGAGTGCTCTTCAAATATCTAAATATTCTCTTGACTACCTTCACATGTGTTTCCTTAGGATCAACTTGAAATCTTGCAACCAAACACACAACTTGCATAATGTCAGGCCTTGATGCTTTTAGGTATAGTAGGCCCCAATCATAGATATGTACTAAGTCTAATCAGCTTCAGGTGACTCATCATCCTTACTCAAGTGACAACTATTTTCATAGGAGTACTCATAGGTTTACAATCTTCCATTCCAAACTTCTTCAACATTTCCTTAACATACTTTGCTTGAGAGATAAACATACCCTCATTTGATTGAGAAATTTGAAGTCCAAGAAAGAATGATAGCTCTCCTAACATAGACATTTCAAACTCTTTCTGCATCTCTCCTACAAACTTCTTACACATCTCATCATACCCACAAAAGATTATATCATCAACATACACAACAACAATTAGAATTTGTTCATCTTCTATTTTGATGTAAAGATTACTATTTGTGGTACCTTTCTTGAAATCCTACTGCACTAAGTACTTGTCCAACCTTGCATACCAAGCCCTAGGGGCTTGTTTGAGATCATACAAAGCCTTCTTGAGTTTGCACACCATGCTTGGATCTTATGATAACTAAAAACCATCCGACTTCTTTATGTATACTTTTTCTTCCAAGTCACCATTCAAGAAGGTAGATGTAACATCCATATGATATACCTTGAATCCCTTATGTACTACAAAAGCAAGAACCACACTGATTGCTTCCATTCTTGTCATCAAAGCAAATGTCTTCTCATAGTCAACACCTTCAACTTGTGAATATCTTTTGCAAACCAACCTTGTTTTGTTCCTGACCACTTCTCCATCTTCATTCAACTTGTTTCTAAAAACCCATTTTGTTCCTATCACATTCTTGTCTGTAAGCCTTGGCACCAACTCCCAAGTCTGATTCTTTTCTATCAGATTTAGTTCTTCTTGCATGGCTTGATCCATCATTCATCCTTGCTACTCTAATTAAAGTTTTTAGGTTCTATTCTTGACAGCCAAGCAAAGTTTACCTATTTATTTATTCTTGAAAATCTTCTTCTTTTTTGAACTCCTTCATTCTTGTCTCCAATGATTTTATCTTCTGAATTATTTTTCTAAACATACTTGGCAGGAGTCTTAGAAGTCTTCTCTAGAGTTTCTTCCTTTTGTTCAACTTCTGCAACTTCCTCTATGCAAGAAGTTTCATCTAACCAATAGTCCTCTTTCTCAACTGAATTTTAATGTTATTCTTCATCCACTCTTACATTTGCACTCTCAACTATCTTCCTTAGTCTTTTATTGTAGCATTTGTTGGCTTTGTTGGTAGTTGAGTATCCAAGGAAAATACATTCATCTCCTCTTGAGTCAAACTTTCCCAAGCCTTCTTCATCTCTTCTGATGTAGCAATTGCTTCCAAAAACTCTGAAATACTTGACTATTGCAGGTCTTCCATTCCAAATCTCATAAGGGGTTTTGGTGTTGTTCATTCTTAGTTGTCCCCTATTAAGAATATAGAATGTGGTATGAATTGCTTCTTTCTAGTATATATCAGGTAGTTTAGCTTCACCCAACATTATCCTGGCCATCTCCTAGATAGTCCTATTCTTTTTTTCTGTAACACCATTTTGCTAAGGGGTTCTAGTAGTTACATAGTGCCTTTTGATTCCATGTTCTTGACAAAACTCTACAAACTCATTTGAAGTGAATTCACCACCTCTATCAAATCTAAAGCACTTGATTCTAGCATTCATTTCATTTTCAAACATAGATGTGAAGATCTTGAATCTACTAAAATCTTCTAATTTTTCTTTCAAAAAAGTAACCCATGTCATTCTAGAGAAATCATCAATGAGCAACATGAAATACTTCTCACCTTGTAGCTTTTTTGTCCTAGTTTGTCTGCAGAAGTCTGTATGGACCAGCTCCAAAGGCCTTGTAGTAGAATATTCCTTGGAATTGAAAGTTATCATTGTTTGCTTCCCAATTTGACATTCCTTGCATTTTGTTCTTATAGGCTTGATGATCTTTGGCATGTCACTTATTGCTTTCATGGAACTAATCTTCACCAATTTGTCAAAGTTGATTTGCCCCATTCTCTTGTACCACAACCAGCATTCATTTATTTTTCCTAACAAACAAGTCCTCTTATTAACCCCTTTTAGATTATACAAGTTTCCTTCTATCTTATAGACTTCTCCCACCAATTTTCTAAATTTTCCTCTTCTGATTTCACACCCTTGATCCTGAAAAGTTAGATTATATACTTTTTTAAACATTTGACTGATATTGAGAAGATTATACTTGAGACCTTCTACATAGAAAACATCATGTGTCTAAGACTTTCCATCAATGCTTATGGTGCCTTTTCTAGTGATCTTTGCAAAAGAGTTATCTCCAAACCTAACCAATCCACCATTCCACTTGCCAATATTGATAAACTTGCTCTTATCACCTGTCATATGATTTGTACATTCACTATCATCCAAAGATTGGTTTGTGCTTGAGCATGAAATTCTATTTGGACAATCATTGAGTTCTCAACTCCATTTTCATTTTCCTTGTCTTTCTTAGTGACATCATTTATCTAAGACTCTAAAATTTCAAGACCATTCCTACAATACCTTGCTGTGTCCAAACTTGTAAATTTGACATATCACATTGGCATTCACAAAAGAAGCAAGAGAATTTCTACTTATAGTATTCCTTTTATTTAGCTCAAACTTGCAATCCATAGCCTTATGACCAAATTCATTGCAAATAAAACAATAACCAAAGAAAACATGATTGAACATGTTCATGGAGAATTGCCTTGCATGAAGAGATCTTCCTTGAGGCAGGATGAGATCTGTACATTATGTATCATCCAAACTTCCAAGCTTTACCTTCTTCACCTCCTTTTTGAGTAACTGAATTTCTTTCTCAATTTTTGTGTATTCTTTTGTCTTGGCTTCAATCATAGCTCTTTATTCTTGATTGTCCTTGCACAATCTAGGTCTTCAAGAGTAGAAACAAGTTGACCTTCAAAGTTAACTTCATATTCTTCTTCATTTGCAGCCTTATCTGAATCATCTGAGATCACCATGGCCATGAATAGAGATTCTCCTCTATCCTCATTAGATGAGTAGTGATCTATTTCTTCTTTGGAGCTGTAGTCTTCTTTTGAAAGAAGGTTCCTCTAAAAATTGTTTCTCATAAACCCCTTGCTGCTACTTCCACTTTCTCCAAAAGGACATTTAGAGGCATAATGACCAATTCTACCACATTTGAAAGGTATCTTACCTTTATATTTACCTGATCCTCTTTTCAACTTTCTTACAAAATTTGCTTCTTCTTCCTCAGCTTTATTGCATATTTCAGATGCTCCTTCATTCTTCACCACATTGAAAGAAGCTTCTTTTTCACATGGACCTATGACTTCATTTCTCATTTCATAGGTAGTGAGGGACCCAAATAGTTCTACCATGGTGAGTTTCTTCAATTCTTTGGCTTCTTCCATTGCAAAAACTTTTGAATCAAATCTGTGAGGGAGGGACCTCAGGACCTTCTTTACAACAATTGATTCAACTATATCTTCACCCACACTTCTGATTCCATTCACTGCTTCATCTACCTAGTGTAGGTATCCAACTATGTTCTCTTCTTCTTTCATCCTTAGATTCTCAAATACAATTTTGTAGGATTGTAATTTAGCTTCCTTTATAGTGTTATCTCCTTCATAGAGACCTTTGAGCTTTTCCCATATCTCTTTTGTTGTCTTGCACTGCACAACCTTGACTAACTTTGAACTACTTAGACTACTTAAGATTGCATTCTTGGCTTTGGTATTATTTTCATGGGCCTTCTTCACATATGAATCTATAATGGGATGACTAGGTTCAACATAATTAGCCATAATTGCCCTCCAGGCATCATACCCTAGTGAAGTTAGATAAGATTCTATCCTTACACTCCATAAGTCATAGTTACTTCCATCAAACATCAAAGATTTAGAAGAAGACTCCTTCTGAGCCATGTGTTCTATTCCAAGATCTACCTTTAGCTGTTAGGATACACCAAGGAACCTTGCTCTAATACCAATTGTTAGAACACAAGTATTTACTAAGAGGGGGGTGAATTAGTATATCACTAAACTTATTTCAATTTAACATCAACAATCAAAACTTCCCATTGCTTTAACCTAAAGATCAACAAATTAAACCAATTAAATCACAACACATAAGCATACAACCACAACACCAAATTTATGTGGACAACCCAAGAAGGGAAAAACCACGGTGAGCAAGCTGCTTGGATCTACTATCCAAATCTAGCCTCACAAATAAAGATAAAATAGGATTACAATATTAGGGTCTGTGCAGGATCATGGGGGTCCAAAAAGTGGTGATGTGAAAAAAAAGGCATTTTTTACTTGCCCAAAGTTCACCCTTGTGGCTGATGACTTTTTTTAATCTAAATTTGATGAAACAAAAAGGGTTTATTGAAAAAATTGTCAACTTTCCACCAATATAAAATATGCCTTATTTTAAATTTAATAGATAATTATTATTGATTTTCCAAAGTTCACCCTTGTGGGGATCCTTACTTTTCAAATGTTTGTCCTTGTGGTTGATGACTTTTTTTAATCCAAAATTGATGAAATGAAAAGGGTTTATTGAAAAAATTGTCATCTTTCCATCAATATAAGATATGACTTTTTTTTTTTTTTTTTTTAAATGCGCCTGGTAAACTTTTTAACGTGACCGGCGACGCTGGTGCGACACGCCCTCCGGCTCCACGCGAATGCTTTTGCCCGGAGCAATGAACCGGTGAGGCCACAACTGGGGGACCTCATCCCCTAGGAAGAACACTTCAAACCCGCGAGCTCATTGGCCCAGCGAAGGCGTAAAGCCTTGCGAGCTCGTTGGCCCAACGGGGGTTTGAACTCTAGTGGCCGCCACTACATCCTGAGCGACTTAACCACCGAACCATGCCATCATCGGCAAGATATGACTTATTTTGAATTTAATAGATAATTATTATTGATTTTCTACATACATTACGACTAAAGACCTGATTGATAGGCTGATTGAAAAACTTCTATAATTTTCAAACTATTTCACATTTTTCAAAACTAAAAGATGCATCACATTCTATGCTTCGCATACTATAGGATAAACAAAATGAATTTCATAAATTTTTGACCAAGTTATGGTGGTCAGACAAACATGTTTTAATAATTTTGAAATGTTCTAATAAAAAAATTATAACTAATTATTTACTTGCAAAAAATTACAAAAAAATGTGACACATCCAGACATGTGTCATCTACTTATATTGAAAGTTTTAGAAAAAAATATTATTTTTCTTGTACTTAGGTTGGTCAGGCATACACTTGTTTTTATCTTTTTCCTAAAAATTTAGTGCTACTGCATTGAAATTTCAAATTTTCACAAAATAGATTTACTTTTTCCCAAAAAAGGACAAGCAGCTTAGAAACTACATTCAATTTGCTACAAATTATGTTCTTACATATTTTTTAAATTATGTTAATAACCTATTCAAATTTTTATGTCAAGTTGCCTAACTCTATTTTTCTGAATATTCATTGCCACTTAGGGGCCTAGTTTGGACCCCCATGAAATTTCATTGACCCATTATTTATGGGCTACAACCCAAAGGAAGCTACAACTCCATAAAATACAATGTAATGGCACTTACAAAATGAAGCTACAACCTTTGGATATTACATTCAATAGATCTTACTGAACAAACCATCTCCGCATCATCCACACAATTCACTTTGTCACAAAACTTCACTTTCTCTACCTAGTGAACACTACTTTCTCCAACACACTTTCACAAACATTCTCACATTTGCTCACACATCTTCGTACACTCTCACACCCTCATACCTTCTTCAACAAACAAGATCTTTCATTTATACCTTTCCTAAAATAAAAAATCCTTCTCCCAATTCGGTCAATTTGTAATGTGTATTCATGAAACGTGCAAGGCCGCAACAAGTCAGCATCCAAAAGATGTAGAAAATCAATGAAGTTCAAGAAAAGTGATATCTAAGACCTATTCTTCATTATCACATTCTTCCAAGATGATGCACAATTCAAATTATCTAGTGAGAACATCAAGACACATGAAGTCACCCAGCCAACAATCATCCTTCTGCCCAATATCTCCATACCTAAAGTGGTACCGGAGGGATCAATTAACATCATGTGGATCATTACACAAGAAACATAAGACTTACACAAACCTTCCCAATCAATCCTTCTTCTGAAATATATGTTTTCTTTCTAGCACAAATAAACAAAAATTGAGCCTAGTATCACCAATGAACACTAAACACACACTCTTGAGATAGAGAACTAAAAACCAACTTGTAGTGCACTTTAGCACCTAAAACTTGAATTGAATCATCTATCTAAATATCTAAACTTATCCTCCAAACATCAAAGCCAAAAGATAAACTGTGGTAAAATGTGGTGGCTTTTGCTTTCTCTTCCAGACAACCCTAGTCAGTAGCAAGATGTGTCTTTGTTCAGCTGACCTCAGAGAACCTCTGCAGTACATCTTAAAAAATAAAACTTGAATATTATCATCTTCTCAACTATAAATGATCATCCTATAAACTGTAGGACCTCAACTTCAAAGGCAAAAAAATGTAGAGGATTTCCTAGACGCATCCTGACCGCGTCAATTTTGAACAACTGTCTTCACTCTATGAGTTGTAGAATCTTCCACATTAATCTTCACACTCTGAAATCAGAAACATACAACCTTCACATATGTCTTTGACAAACTTCCTATTACCAATTTTCGTTCCTGGCTCAAATTGGCAAATCTGATGCATTACAGTTCATTATCTTAAAGTAAAAATTTATAGCATTTATGGTGACACTAATTGTGTAAGTTATCATACAAATTGATTCAATTTTATTAGTTATGGTTATGTGAAAGAAAGTACAATTTAGTTGACATTCACTACTATTTCAAAGTGCTTATCATGGTTTGAAATGTGCCTCATAGTGTATTTCAGTATTACATTCATATCATCAGATGAGATATACATAAATGGATCATGTTGCAGTGAATAAAGAACAAAAGAGAGTAATAATTTGTCCCACACAAGCCGTGGGAGTAGCTAGATCTAAATATCTAATGCAATATGTTATGCAACTGTAAAAGGAAAAATAGGAACTGACAAAGCATATGAAGGATAGGATGCCAATTGTTGCCTGAATTCAAAGTCGGTTGATCATGTTGCAGCTGCTCCATTCGTTGCCGAGCTCTGAAACTATCATGAACCTGCAAAAATGTGGGAAGGGTCTTGTTAGAGCTCATGACATCATCTCATCCATACACTAGATCAGTATGAATAGAATACATAATAGATTGTATGAGATAGTCAAGATTAGAAAGTACAATGAACATCAACCACATGCATGAGGAACTAAGAAAGAAACAATCATGGAACTTCATTGTTTTAGTCTAATCTATTTGTTTCATGTGCAGGAACAGGTAAAATTATGTAGCTGATAAAGATAGGCATGTGGTAAAAAATGGGCTCCCACAAGGGTAGATCTCAGCATGTTGCCCCTAAAATTTAAGGGGAATAAGATCAGAATATCTATTTAAACTATGCAAAGAAGAGCATGATAAACTAAGATTCCATACATCAACTCAGCCTATTGGGCCTCGGGCTCAATATTCACCTATGACTACCAGTCCAAAAGTGATGAAGTGATAATCATCAATGAACAGTGAGTTTTTCATATGGCTGCCAATGAGGTATGAAACTAAAATTTCAAAGTTATAGTGTCATATATTGATCATTTTTTATTCATGATATTGGCAAAACAGTTCAAGTGAAATAACAAAACTTGGAGTAGCTACCTTGTATAGTGAGAACCTTTGTCAAGATCAATTGAAAGAATAGGATGAGGTACTGTATCAAGTATGATCATAATGCTTAAATGTCAAGAGTAATCAGTATTGAGTTGTCCATCAATCAAAAGCAGCATAATTGTTTTCAGCAACAAACAAAGATATCATTGTCATATGCTATGCATCAGAGGCATTAAGGACATCGAGCTCATTTCAACCATTTGTATGACAATTAACAATCAATGTATGTGATAAGCTTATAACCCAACTCAAGACTGCAATATGTAATCCATGCCAATGTAAGAAGTCTTTTAGCAAATGTATATCAATAGCTTTCATCTGACAAGGATAACTAACATCATAAAGGAAGCTATATCAACACTTTGCTATAGCTACAAGAAGGTAGCTCATCAAATATTTGCCCAAGTGTCATTGAAATACAAGTTGATTGTACAAAGAATATGTAACCTGATTCTAAGATAGCAAGTACATACGAAGATGCATATATGAAATAGCAAGAGCATCAACAGTAAGGTGCAGCCAAGTGTGGCGGTGATCACTCATGCATAATGACAAGTAATGAAACTAGTGAGCTTTGGATAGTCACAAAAGCAATACACAATGATGGAGGCCTATTCATTGAGAACCATAAAATCCCTTAGGTGTAAGCGGCATATAACGAGGCATTCAACTGAGCAATGAATGAAACAATCATAATAGGTACATACATTTGATGCCATCATCATCAATAGTTGGCAAAAGAAGGATAATAAGTATAATGATATTGCAGATAAAACTAATCCAATAAGATGGAGATATAGATTCATAATGCTACTTCAGAGATCAAATATAGAGAGGATGATAAGATTGGAACCAATATTCCTTCAAATGCAATTTTGAAAGAAAACACTAGCTCAGAGAATATAAGATTTCAAGTTATGAATGTCCAGTGTGTTTTTTGAGCAGATCCATAGTGAGCATAACTACTATAGAATCAATGATGAACCACAGCTAGGAAGTTTTTGTAGACCATGAAATGGTAACTAGACTGAGAAGACTTTAGATTTGCATAACGAAGATAAGGTTGCAAGCCAAAATGTAGACATAGAAAGGAGGAAATTTTGAACTTGTTTTCTCAAAAATGTAGAAGGAGGTACCATCAAACCTACCACCTATGAAAGAATGAGGCTCTCTTCTCATGACACCTTGAGTTATTTAGGGTTTCAATTCTAAAAATAACATAGATACAAGTATACAGTGGAGGTAAAGCTTTCCAAACATGTAGGGCCCAGAAAATGATGCTCAAACCATCGGAGGCGACCCTATACTAGCCATAGTTGGGTATGAGTTTAGATATCCATTTTCATTTTACATTGATAGTTTCAGTTTTAGAATGCCATTAAAAAAATGAAGCATACAATGACGGATTAGAAAATGTTACCTTGTTTGAAGAATGAGCAATAAGGCCACAAATTTTTACTTTTTTCCAAGGTTTAAAAGGGGCTCGATACTACCAGTTATGGTGGCCACGAACTCAAGAAGAAATGACAATTGAAAGAGATGAACATAAACTTCATCAAAAACTATGCAAAGTCCGTGGCTTGTAAAGCCTTTTCACACTCAAAAATGAATGCAAGAACAGAGATAAAGAAGACTCGGTGTATGTTTTGGTGCACAGTTAAATTGTGGTTCGAACTGCAGTTTCAAAATAGAATTATTGTATATAGAAAGCAACGAGGTCTTTCAAGCATCTCAAATTTAGAAATAATTCCAACCGCAGCCCCACAATGATAGAGAAACAAATACAAATTTAAAGCAAATACAAGAAATGAGATGTATAATGTAGTCATGGCCAACAATATATAGAAGGGTTTTGATAATTTCAACAGAGCATAAAAATGAAGCTATCTTTCATCCGTTGTATGGATCATACATTGAGACCAGTGTTATATCAAGCTTTGAAAGGAGGAAGCTTACCTCTTCAAGAGGAAAGTATGTACATGGAGTTGCGGATTTACAGCCCAGAAGTGCCAAGTTTTAGCCCCAAATTCTCATTCTCCATGGTGGCATTCGAAAGAAGAACTCCAGATGCACAAGCAAGTCATGGCGACCTCAACCCAAGTGCCAGATAATGCCAATAGGGGGAAACAGAGTAACAAAATGATAGTGAACACAGATGCATTAGATAAATCTGCCATGGCAAGGCTAAAGGCCTCAAAGACTATGTTTAGATCAAAAATATGGAGCTAAAATTGGTGATATTGAGACTTACCTTGCAGTGCCATCTCAGAATCGATTCAAAACAATAGAGAATGGTGGAGAACATTCTAGTGTCAAGCATGAAACCCTAGGTCCCATTGTAGGTAGTAGGGAGGCTTCTCATTTTTTGCAAAAGAGAATGAATGCAAAAATTTAGGGCAAGATGGTTTTGATTTAGGGTTATTGTTTGCCCTAGAATCGAGAGTGATTTTTGTCACATTGATTTAATTGTTTCAAAGGCTCACTAATACCCCAAGGGTATTAAGGTCCTCTGCATGACCTAAGTCATCGTGACTTTAGAATAATATGCATTAGATCCCTAGGGGTAAATCATAGATAAATGACCATAGTCACATCGAATACACCTTACTAGGGAACTCATATCTTTAAATCTATTTTGGTCCCCTTGGACATTGATAGTATGCAGGTCATATGCCTTAGACAATTTTTGCAGATCTAATAGAGAATAAGCCTTTATGGCTTTATTATTTTTTACAAAAAATATCTAGAGATTGTATTATTGTAAAGGTAATGTACTCACAAAATAAAGCAAATTAAAAGCCTTGTATATTTCCTTATAAGAGAAAATCAAATTAGGACCAGATTAGGCAAATTAGAGAGATAAAACTACCAGAGTTGTAAAAGATGTTTTAAAGTAATAATTTATAAATTGCTTTAAAAACAAAGCTATTTTTAGGCTGTTAGAGCTAATAAGACAAATTGAAATATTCCTTCTTGATTTGTTTTATTTAAAGGTAGATAAGGACAAAAATGAGATCCCATGAGTAGAAGAAAGCAGGTTTGTGGTGGGGCCACATTAGGGAATCTTTTGGCATCTCTTTTTACAGGTTGGACTTATTTTGAGTGCTTTTATTTTAGCTTTTCTGAGGAGCTTGAAAATGGACTTGGAGGTCTATTTTAGTATCTTTTTTCCAGCTTTCAGGGGGAGATTGCTTTCACAGCATATATGTCAGAAATTCACTTCTTTCAGGTAGTTCTAGTTAGATTTTTATAGTATAGAGTAGAGATCAGAGTGCAGGGATATGGGAGTCTTCCTCTCACACTGAGAGTGTTGTATCCAGTCTATGTACTCATCACCCCTTTCAATCATATAGAACAACAAAATTTTCCTTCTTCATTTGTCTCATGATTACAGTTTTAATTTGATGTTGCATTGTGACAGATTGCATGTCCTTGTTATGTCTTGAAATTGTGAGAATGATGCAAATTGCCATATAGTTCAGGTTGCATGTTTGTATTTGAACCTTAATACAAAATACTGATGAATTGTATGGCATTGATATGGCTGTGAGAATTGTTGTTCAGAAAACTATTTGTGAGTGAAATCCTTAGGAGTTTTATAGTCTAGTGTATCACCTTATTGTTAGAATTTTTACTTTAAGTTATCCCTTTGTCCCTTTTCCTCCACAAGTTAGTAGTTTAGGAAATCATAAGGAGAACCAGCTCACTCTGGAGATTCCCTCTCTACATAGATCACCCACATCTAAGAGGGTTTGCATGTTTCAATAGGATGGTCAAGCTTGACTTGGCTAGTGGCGCAATCCTGATCGACAATAGTTTTTGGCATGCCCAGTAGGACAAAAGTGCATTGGTATCTTTATTGTTCAATCTAGTGATCAGCACATGAAGAACAACTACTAAAGAATCAGGTGTTTTCTTCAATATCAACAGCCTTTGGAGGCAAAATGATCAAACACCTTGGCAACTCTAAATAAATGGCCAGACCGTATCCTTTTGTTGCATTTAACGGGGGCAGCCCATTACAACTTATTCAACATGATGACATTCTAGCTGCAGTCCTTAAAGGGCTACCATATTTCACCGGAGAGGATCACACTACAGCTGTTGAACACATTCAAGATGTGGCAACACTGTGTTCAGTATATAATGTCACCCAAGAGAACGTTGCAATCAAACTCTTGGTTGCATCTCTGAAAGGGAAAGCTTTGCAGTGGTTTCAAGGACTCACAGTAGCATCAATCACATCATGGGATGATCTAGGAGATGGATTGTACAAACATTTTGAGGACAAATCTAATCTTTTGTCTCTACTACAGTAGTTGACTACCATCAAGAGGCATCCGCATGAACATATGTCCAATTTCAATTACCACTTCTAGAGGACTTGGAATAGAATCCCTGTAACGGTAAGGCCTACACCATAGCATGGCTTTCTATTTTATCTCAAAGCTTTAGATAGCAAAATATCTATTATGATTCAGGCTCTGGGTAGACCTATCCTTCCTGATGCTTTTGAGATTGTTGTTAGAGCTAAAAACTACCTTATTTTAGCAGGGAAAGTAGCCCTGAGGCCTCCCTTATCATTTTTTCCACAAATCTAGCCACCTGAGCCCATGGCAATTCCCCTTTTATCTATTGTCCTAGCCATTCCAACCATAGGACACCAGGCTACTACTCAAGATCCTATTGTTCCAGCTCATTCTCAAGAGTTTCAAGAGGGTAGAATTATGCTACACGCTGTTGGCAAAGAATTTGTTAATACCAAGAGTCAAATATGTCAAGAACAAAAGCCTTTCCAAGCCCCATGTCAGTTTAATCTGCAGAATAGGCCTCCCTTCCAAACTGATCCACAAGCCCCAAGAAGAGATTATAACCCTGAGGTGGTCTTTATGAACTAGCAAAGCCCTGATTTTTGTGATGAGAATTATCCCCAAGGCCAAGAGATGGGTTTTGAATGCAAACAGACTCCTTGGGAGATGAAAATCCTGAGTTTTAGAAGTTCTAACTTTGTTCAGGGGCTTGTCTGCAATCAAGACCAATCTATTAGTCCTTAGTTCTAACCATATCTTGAATCCAAACCAATCAAAATCATGAATGTTAGGGTAGCAGCAGAGAAATCAAATAGAGAACAAGAAGTTGTTGATGTTTGTCCTGACTGCCTAGCTGATTATGAGCATATTGAATATGTGAAGAAAGTTGATCCAAACTTGGTCCTAAACCCTATGCATTTTGAATCATTTGAAAAAATTTCTAATGCTTTCTATAAGATGAATCTAAGTAGGATGCAGAAATTTGAGGGTAAAAGTCTTCAATCAAAAGACACCTTGCTTAGGTTCAAAGGGGGAATGGACCTGAAGAGGGAGATGATTCAGTTTTCTTGTTTGATTAGCTACCCACTTATGTTGAAGATAATGAGGACAACATACAAAAATCCCATTTATCATCTAATTCAGGACAACTGGAAGGTGTTGCAGAAAGTCCTGTGTTGCTATTTCATGAAGACCCTGACTAACAGGCTAAACAGAAGGTTGAATCAAATTAGATCCTTTATGAGGATGAGACATTCAGTTTATTCTTAGAGCTCCCATTGCACTATAATGAAGAGTCTGACTTGAATGAGACTAAAGTAGCTTGCCTTGATGAGTAAACAAGTCAACCAGCTGAAAATGATCAAGTTGTCTAAGATAACTTCATTGATTGTCAGGATCCTGACTGTTCGGCTTGCAGAGAGATTGCCACACTACTAATTTCTTGTAGCAATGAAAAGCCCAAGCGAGTTGATGACAAGGATGATAAATGGTGTGAAGAGAATTAGTTAGGCAAGGTACAGATTTGGGAAGAATCCAGTGAGGATAGCCATGACACAAGGGAGCTTGAAACTTATGTGCAAATTGATGGTATATTGAAAGAGGTTAGCTTGTTATTTGACCACTTACCTTCATTCATTGGCAAAGAGATTGTTGTTTCAGAATGTTCTTCATTGACTGATAGGGTGTATTCTGAGCCTAATCCAACTCTGACTAAAATCCTACTAAGAGTCGATAGCTTTGATAAGCCGTTAGCAACCTTGATAGAAGAGGATGACCCATTAACCGAAGAGGAGGAAGCCACATGGCAGTTTATCATGCAAGGTGCAGTTCATGTTGTTGCTTCTAGTCCAAGGCCTTTGAGAGGATGCCCCATTAGAGATTTGGCCAATGAAGTGACCAACAACTTTCAAAGCATTTTCAGTATCCCTGAAAATGAGATTGCAGTCAAGGAGCAATAGATTCACCTTGCCCATTCATGGTCAATCAAAGGTATATCCAAACAATATCAAGAGTTTCAAACCTTTGATTACATTCTACAGGTTGTAGTACAACAATTTATAAGGTGTGTTCCTATGTTTTGGTTCTTATTGCCAGTTTGTAAGCATGAGAAGCATCCCCAATTGGTTAGGAAAGGCAATTTTTTCACCCAATCAGTGAATGGGTTTGTTTGACCAATCACCTTGGCTGGTTAGAGTAGGGTTAGGTTAGTGTTTTTAGTCAATAAGTGCTTCAGTGGACATTTGCTTTCAATTAGTTTTTAATTTCCTAAGTGCTACTACACATTTTGTTGGCCATCAGGGCCTATTAGTTTGCTTTCAGTCTAGTTTGTTTTCAATTTTTCTGTTGTTGTTTGGACTGTTGGAGTACAATTTTTTAGTGTTTTCAAAGTTTGAGAAGGATAGGGTATGAATCAATGCCCAATGGATGTTCAAGGTAACTGATCCAATGCTTAGTAGGCAAGCATATAGCAAAAGTTTCCAGGAATGTTACCAATTTTCATTCCCAGCTCAAATTGGTAGAGTTGATCCATTACAGTTCATTATCTTAAAGTGAAAATTTATAGCATTTATGGTGGCACTAGTTGTGTAAGTTATCATATAGATTGATTCAATTTTCTTAGCTATGGTTATGAGAAAGAAAGTACAAATCAGTTGACATTCTCTGCTATTTCAATGTGCTTATCATGGTTTGAAAGATGTCTCATAGTGTATTTCAGTATTACATTCATATCATCAGATGAGATATACATAAATGGATGATACTACAGTGAATAAAGAACAAAAGAGAGTAATAATTGGTCCCACACAAGCTGTGGGAGTAGTTGGATCTAAATAGCTAATAAAATATGTTATGCAACTATAAAAGAAAAAATAGGAACTGACAAAGCATATGAAGGAGAGGATGCCAATCATTGCCTGAATTTAGAGTCAGTTGATCATGTTGCAGCTGCTCCATTCATTGCCAAGCTCTGAAACTATCATGAACCTACAAAAATGTGGGAAGGGTCCTGTTAGAGCTCATGACATCATCTCATCCATACAATAGATCAGTACAAATAGAATACATAATAGATTGTATGAGATAGTCAAGATTAGAAAGTACAATGAACATCATCCACATGCATGAGGAACTGAGAAAGAAGCAATTATGGAACTTCATTGTTTTAGTCTAATCTATTTGTTTTATGTGCAGGAACAGGTAAAATTATGTAGTTGATAAAGACAGGCATGTGGTGAAAAATGGGCTCCCACAAGGGTAGAGCTCAGCATGCTACCCCTAAATTTTAAGGGGAATAAGATTAGAATATTCATTTAAACTGTGCAAAAAGGAGCATGATAAAGTAAAAGATTCCATACATCAACTCAGCCTATTGGGCCTCAGGCTCAATATTCACCTATGACTACCAGTCCAAAAGTGATGAAGTGATAATCATCAATGAACAGTGAGTTTTTCATATGGCTGCCAACGAGGTATGGAACTAAAATTTCAAAGTTATAGTGTCATATATTGATCATTTTTAATCATGATATTGGCAAAACAGTTCAAGTGAAATAACAGAAATTGGAGCAACTGCCTTGTATAGTGAGAACCTTTGTCAAGATCAATTGAAAGAACAGGATGAGGTACTGTATCAAGTATGATCATAATGCTTAAATGTCAAGAATAACCAGTATTGAGCTCTCCATCAATTAAAAGAAGCATAATTGTTTTCAGCAACAAACAAAGATATCATTGTCCCATGCTATGCATCAGAGGTATTAAGGACATCAAGTTCATTTCCAACATTTGTATGACAATTAAAGATCAATGTATGTGATAATCTCATAACCCAACTGAAGACTTCAATGTCTAATCAATGCCAATGTAAGAAGTCTTTCAACAAATGCGTATCAATAGCTTTCATCTGGCAAGGACAACTAACATCATAAAGGCAGCTATATCAGCACTTTGCTATAGCTACAGGAAGATAGCTCATCAAATATTTGCCCAAGTGTCATTGACATACAAGTTGATTTTAGAAAGAATATGCAGTCTGATTCTGAGATAGCAAGTACATACAAAGATGCATATATGGAACAACAAGAGCATCAATAGTAAGGTGCAGCCAAGTGTGGCGGTGATCACTCATGCATAATGACAAGTAATGAAACTAGTGATGTTTGGATAGTCACAAAAGCAATACACAATGATAGAGGTCTATTCACTGAGAACCATAAAATCCCTCAAGTGTAAGTGACATATAACGGGGCATTCAACCGAGCGATGAATGAAACCGTCATAATAAGCACATACATCTGATGCCATCATCATCAATAGCTAGCAAAAGAATATTATAAGTATAATGCTATTGTAGATAAAACTAATCCAATAAGATGGAGATATAGATTCATAATGCTACTTCAGAGATAAAATACAGAGAGGATGATAAGATTGGAACCAATATTCCTTCAAATGCAATTTTGAAAGAAAACACTAGCTTAGAGAATATAAGATTTCAGGTTATGAATGTCTAGTGTGTTTTTTGATCAAATCCACAATGAACATAACTGCTATAGAACTGGTGATGAACCACAGCTAGGAAGTTTTTGTAGACCATGAAATGGTAACTAGACTGAGAAGACTTTAGATTTGCATAACAAAGATAAGGTTGCAAGCCGAAATGCAGACATAGAAAGGAGGAAATTTCAAACTTGTTTTCTCAAAAATGCAAAAGGAGACGCCATCAGACCCGCCGCCTATGAAAGAATGAGGCTCTCTTCTCATGACACTTTGAGTCATTTAGGGTTTCAATTCTAAAAATAACACAGATACAAGTATACGGTGGAGGTAAAGCTTTTCAAACATGTAGGGCCTAGAAAATGATACTCAAACCATAGGAGGCACCCCTATGCTAGTCGTGGCTGGGTATGAGTTTAGATATCCATTTTCATTTTATAATGATAGTTTTAGTTTTAGAATGCCATTAAAATAATGAAGCATACAGCGATGGATTAGAAAATGTTACCTTGTTTGAACAATGAGCAGTAAGGCCACGAATTTTTGCTTTTTTTCAAGGTTTAAAATTGGCTCGATACTGCCAGTTATGGTGGCCACGAACTCAAGAAGAAATGTTAGTTGAAAGAGATGGACATAAACTTCATCAGAAACTATGCAATGTCCGCAACTTGTAAAGCCTTTTCATGCTCAAAAATGAATGCAAGAACAGAGATTAAGAAGACTCGATGTATGTTTTGGTGCACAGTCAAATTGTAGTTCAAACTCCAGTTTCAAAATAGAATTATTGTATATAGAAAGCAACGAGGTCTTTCAAGCATCTCAAATTTAGAAATAATGCCTGCCGCAACCACACAATGACAGAGAAACACAAATATAGATTTAAAGCAAATACAAGAAATCAGATGTATACTACAGTCGCATCCAACAATATATAGAAGGGTTTTGATAATTTCAACAGAGCATAAAAATGAAGCTATCTTTCATCCATTGTAAAGATCATACATTAAGACCAGTTTTATATCAAGCTTTGAAAGGAGGAAGCTTTCCTCTTCAAGAGGAAAGTATGCACATGGAGCCGCGGATTTGCCACCCAGAAGTGCCAAGTTTTAGCCCCAAATCCTCATTCTCCATGGCAGCATTCCAAAGGAAAAACTCCAGATGCACGAGCAAGTCATGGCGACCTCAGCCCAAGTGCCAAATAATGCTAAAGGGAGGAAACAGAGTAACAAAATGACAATGAACACATATGCATCAGATAAATCTACCATGGCATGGCTAAAGGCCTGAAAGATTGTGTTTAGATCAAAAATATGGAGCTAAAACTCCTGATATTGAGACTTACCTTGCAGTGCCTTCTCAAAATCGATTGGAAATAGTAGAGAATGGTGGAGAACATTCTAGTGTTAAGCATGAAACCCTAGGTCCCATTGTCGACAGTAGGGAGGCTTCTCATATTTTGCAAAATAGAGTGAATGCAAAAATTTAGGGCGAGATGGTTTTGTTTTAGGGTTATTGTTTTCCCTAGAATCGATTGTGATTTTTGTCACATCGATTTAATTGTTTTAAAGCTTCACTAATACCCCGAGGGTATTAAGGTCCTCTGCATGACCTAAGTCATCATGACTTTAGAACAATATGCATTAGATCCCTAGGGGTAAATCATAGATAAATGACCATGGTCACATTGAATACACTTTGCTAGGGTTGCTAGGGAACTCATAACTTCAAATCCATTTTGGTCCCCTTGGAAATAGATAGTACGCAGGTCATATGCCTTAGAGAATTTTTGCAAATCTAATAGAGAATAAGCCTTTATGGCTTTATTATTTTTTGCAAAAAATATGTAGAGATTGTATTATTGTAAAGGTAATGTACTTGGCAAAATAAAGCAAATTAAAAGCCTTGTATATTTCCTTATAAGAGAAACTCAAATCAGGGCCAGATTAGGCAAATTAGAGAGATAAAACTGCTAGAGTTGTAAAAGATGTTTTAAAGCAATAATTTATAAATTGCTTTAAAAACAAAACTATTTTTATGCAGTTAGAGCTAATAAGACAAATTGAAATATTCCTTCTTGATTTGTTTTATTTAGAGGCAGATAAAGACAAAACTGAGATCTCATGAGAAGAAGGAAGTAGGTTTGTGGTGGGGTCACCTCAAGGAATCTTTTGGCATCTTGTTTTCACAGCTTGGACTCATTTTGAGTGCTTTTATTTCAGCTTTTCTGAGGAGCTCAAAAATGGACTTGGAGGTCTATTTTTAGGAACTTTTTTCCTGCTTTCAGGGGGAGATTGCTTTCATAGCATATATGTTAGAAATTCACTTCTTTGGGGTAGTTCCAGTTAGAGTTTTATAGCATAGAGTAGAGATCAGAGTGCAGGGATATGGGAGTCTTCCTCCCACACTGAGAGTGTTGTATTCAGTCTATGTACTCATCACCCCTTTCAGTCATACAGAACAGCAGAATTTTCCTTCTTCATTTGTCTCATGATTGCAATTTTAATTTGATGTTGCATTGTGATAGATTGCATGTCCTTGTTATGTCTTGAAATTGTGAGAATGATGCAAATTGCCATATAGTTCAGGTTGCATGTTTGTGTTCTATTTGAACCTTAATGCAAAATACTAATGAATTATATGTCATTGATATGGTTGTGAGAATTGTTGTTCAAAAAACTATTTGTGAGTGAAATTCTTAGGAGTTTTACATTCTGGTGTATCACCTTATTGTTAGAATTTTTACTTTAAGTTATCCCTCTGTTCCTTTTCCTCCACAAGTCATTAGTTTAGGAAATCATAAGGAGAACCAGCTCACTCTAGAGATTCCCTCTCTACATAGATCACCCACATCTGAGAGGGTTTCCATATTTCAATAGGATAGTCAAGCTTGACTTGGCTAGTGGCGCAATCCTGATTGACAACACTTCCAAACTGCAAGGCCGTACCTTAAAATGCAGAGGAATGCCAAGCATTCTCCCAAGCTTATTTTGTGCAACCCTCAATGCCTTAGACAACTTGAATCTTTCTTTTAAAACTAAAGCAATTCTTTTCCTCAAGAAACAATGAATACAATATTTACCACATCAAATACTTCATTCTCAATTTCATAGAACAAAAAACTCTTCTCTGAAAGCAAGAATATTCATGTTAGCACATTCTTTGTCTATACAACTCCAGGAGATAATGATGATATTCATTAGCTTACCCTTCTTATCACAACTTCTATGATCTATCTTCTTTTTTCTTGTTCTCTAATTACATTGCCACAAACTTCCTTTAACATTACCTCTTGTTCACTTTACTTCTGGCCTTCTTCATTCCAACACTATTGACAACACACCTGAATCTCATGCTATTGACATCAATGACAACACAAGTGCAACACATGCATCTTCAAAATATGATGGTTCAAAATTAGATTGTAAAAGTAATAAAGTAAAATTTACTATCTCACCTCTCAAATTCTCTTCATATGCTTTTCTTGTACTCCTATGGTAAATTTTAGTTAGGTTTTTTATCCTCCTTGGACCTTAAACCAGACTTGTACTAGAACTAGAAGGGGGTAGTACTTGGAACTAAAATATTAGTGGGCTACTCATTAAAAATATCACTACTAATAATATCATTATAAATAGATTTAGACTTCTTAATATGGCCTTTTTGGTGACCATACACTCCACCTTTGTGATTTGAAATTTTGAAGTAAAAACTTCCTCATCACTTTCTCGAGATGTGTGTCTAGATTTTAATCACGAGTCATAAGAGATCCAACTAAGTGATCAAACTTGAGAGTATTCAAATCTTTAATTTCCTCAATGATTATTGTAATGTGATTCCACATTGGTGTTAGACTTGTTCTTTTACATGCACTTCAAATCCCTTTGGCTATTGGACATAGACTTCTTCTTCTAAGTACCCATTCAAGAAGGCATCTTTGACATCCATGTGATGTACGATCCATTTCTTTCGAGTTTCTAGTGAAACCAACATTATAATGGTCTCTTGTCTTGCTACTTTCTCAAATGTCTCTTCATAATCTATCCGATAACTCTATGTGAAATATTTTGCAACTAACCATGGCTTGTGTCTTTCAACACTACCATCACTATTGTACTTAGTCTTTTAGACCCACTTAAAACCAATAGATTTCTTGTCATGTGGAAGCTTTGTAAGCTTGCAAATATAATTCCCATGAATGGAATCTATCTGTTATTACATTGCTTGCACCCAAACCTCATTAGTACATGCATCTTCAAAACATTATGGTTCAAAATTAGATTGTGAAAGGAAAGTAAAATTTACTCTAACCTCTCAAATTCTTTTCATGTGCTTGTCTTGTAATCTTGTGATGCATTTGGGTATAGTGATAATTGTAGTCTACTTTCAAAGGTTGATTTTGAACCATCATGTTTTGAACATGCATGCACTAATGGTGTTTGAGTGCAAGAAAAGTAAGAATAAATAGATTACATTCATAGGAATGATACTTGGGAGCTTATGGAACTTCCACATGACAAGAAGTGTATTGGTATTAAGTGGATCTATACAACTATGTACAATAGTGATATAGTTTTGAAAGATAGAAGGCATGGTTAGTTTCAAAAGCCTTCACACAAAGTTATGTGAGATTATGAAGAGACATTTGCACCAATATCAAGAAAAGAGACCATTAGAATGGTGGTTTCACTAGCACCACAAACGAAATGGAGCGTACATCATAAGGATGTGAAAAGTGCCTTCTTAATGGGTAATTAGAAGAGGAAGTTTATGTACAAAAACCATAGGGTTTTGAAGTGCAAGGAAAAGAATACTAACTCTATAAGTTGAAGGAATCTTTGTATGACCTAAAGAAAGCACCAAGAATGTGGTATGCTAGGATTGGTAGATATTTGAATCAATAGAATTTTTTCTAGAGAAGCAAGAGTGATCCTTCTCTTTACTAAAAGCAAGTAGGTAATGATATCCTTATTGTTTAATTTTATATGTTGATGATTTGTTATATATGGGTAGTAGATCTAAGATGAAGGATGAATTTAAAATAAAGTAACAGTTTGGAGAGGCTGATAAATGTTGAACAATCTAGATTTACACTTGCTAGTTGTATTTGCTTATAAGTTTATAAGGCTTAAATATCATTAAGTCCATGTAGAACTTATTCTATCATAATTCCATTGCATGAGATGACATAATTTGTTTTACATTTTTTATCAAATAGGTTGTGTCTTGTCTATTCTTTAGAGCACTTCAAGTATGCTATAAAATCATTATGTAATTTACAAAATCAAGAAACCCTAAAATTCTCAAATAGTGTGTGATAGACTAGTAGCTTTGTAACATGTTTTTGAGATGTATGAAAGAATAAAATATAGAGGGATTTTTGCAAGTGTTGTACTTCACAATGTATTGGTTGACATCAAAGCAAAAAAAATTAAGCATGGACAAGGGATAAAAGAGTGTTGAAGAAATATCCAAATGCTAAATGACAAGTTGAGGAAAAGATAACTGTAGTGAGTTAATAGAGATTTTTTGGACTTTGGTAGGTTGGTGCCTCAATCTTATGTTACAGGATTGATCAAAAGTGAATTAGGTAAAACCTAATGTGTAGATCAGTTGAAACCAATGTCAATACAACTATGAAAAAGGTTTGGATCCTCAACTTGATAATAAAATATAGACATATTCATACATCTAATGTTATAGATCATAACATTAAAAAATATTTATTGATGTATTTAGTAGTTTTGATTTATTCTTGATTTTTCTACTCTTGACTCATTCAACTTGTCTTGCATTCTATATTTTATTAATGCTTTATATTTATATATATATATATATATATCACTCATTCAACTTGTCTTATATCTTTTCTTATATATCTTGAACATTAACATATACATCCAATTTATCATATGGAAAACCCAATGTGGGCTACATCCACAAACATAGCAATCCAATATTATTATCCAACAAAGTAAACTGATTACAACCAGCAATCTTCATAGCTCAATACTACTACTATGCTACATGAAATGCATTACAATCTCAACCACAACTCTTAGCTTGTCGCCTTCTCTAGCCACTATTTATCTAGCCTTATGTTGGTTAACAAAAGTGGGTTTTTATATTTCAGCCAATAACAAACTAATTGTCGACACCTTTATTAAATATAGGCTAATTTTTTCTTTTGGGGTGCTACCCCCAGACCCCCACTGTGGGCTCTGTCCTTAGGCCCCCACCGAGAGGGATAATCCCCCCAAGCCTTGCCAGAGGGGATCTAGCCCCCTACACTCCCCTATTAATTATTCTATGGGGAAATCGAGGCTGGTAAAGTCACCAAAATTTACCTTTCTATGTGTACCTATAGCCCCTACAACATGATTAGTCATCACATATTAACACCTACATGTCAATGACTTGAATCATGTTTGATTAAACACTAAAACTAACTCAACTCAATTTTATAATAAAATGAAACACTAATGTATATAGTTTCCAAGTACATGCTTATAAGTTGTCTATTGTACCACTTAATAAACTAGAGTTTAGAATTGACCCAACTTTCCTCTACTAAACAACACTATATTAAGATAAATAGTTTTCATATAGAGAACAAAGGAAATTTAATACGAATTGGGTTGATGAGGGCATCAAATAATGTTTAATCAACATAAAAGTAACTAGTCGATTAGAAAACTTGTAAATGGTTAGAAAAGCCACTAACAACATCAAACGACTTGTTTAAAATAGCAGCCAAAGAGAATAAAATACATTTTCATGCATCATTTTCATTAATATCAAAGTCTTTAGAGAGGAAGATAGCATTTGTTGCTCCTCACTGAAAAGGCATCCTAGTAATTTATGTGACGTGATCTACCCTATAGGCATGACCAAGAGACTTGAACTTAATAAAGGTATACTAACTTCAATTTAATTTACAATATTTTGACTCTTTTCATTACCTCTACAATTGTAATGAACTACATATGTGTGAACACAATTGTAAATAATCTTTAAGCCTAAAACATTAGTCCTATTGAAAAGTTTAACTTGAAATTGCAACAAGATGAACAAAATTTTTAGAACATTTAAACAAAATTAATGAATGTAATCTTTAGAGAATTTAATTTTTTTTCAATAACAAACTTGAAGCACATAATCTTAGAGAATATTAGAGCCACTTGAAATGTCAATCCCTAAGGTCTAATATCTCAACTAAACTATTAATAAGAAATGTATATATATTTACATGAATAGGGGAAAAAACAAGAAGACTGAATATTGACAGGTGCATGCACACAAGCTTTTGAATCTTATCATTACATCTAAAATTATAAAGAACTACATATGTTTTAAACCAAATGTAAACAATACTCAAGAATCAAATATTAGTGCTATTGAAAAGTGTAAGTTGAAATTGCAACAAAATGAATGAAATTTTTAGGACATTTAAACAATGAAATGAATAAGATGTTTAGGGCATTTAAAATGTTTTCAATAACAAACTAGAAACATATAATCCTAGTGAATATTAGGGCCACTAAAAATTACAAGCCCTAAGGCTCAATAAAATAATAAAAACTATCAATGAAAAACGTATATGATTGGAGCATTAACTTGAGATGGGAAGAATAACTATATAAAATGATAGTTAAGCTTCAAATGTTATACATAAATATCTATTAGTACAATCACACTTCTTGCAAAAAGTATGTCTTCTACTTGCAATTTCATTGGTTTAATCTTATACATATGTATATAGTTGACGTACTATTAGCAAATTGTTTTGTTACTACTAAAATGATTATTTGGTTTGACTCTATTGTAGGGCGGTAACAAACATTACAATAGTTGGAGAAATCTTTATGATGTTAGTGATTCTCCTCTATGTTTGAGAGGGGAAACTCCCTTGTATGATAAGATTTTTAGGGGTTTTTACACTTTATCCTTAAAGTATGAAAGGTGAAAGGGAAAACTTAAATTTAGTATTACAAGGATGGAACCTTAGACAAGCTAATATAAAACATGGAGTCTAGTTTTTCCCAAAGAAAAAAGGTAGGTATTATTAATTAGAGTACCCTAGACAACAAATTTTAGAAATTTATGTGAATTGATACAACAAGAAAAAAATAAAGTGCATGCTAAACAAAAGTGAAGACATACCCTTTACAATAATTTCTAACACAGAGTTTAATCAACAACTACTTTCCCTACCTAGTATTGCAAAATAGAATGATATCTAAAAGTAATGACTTATTGCATCCACAAAAATGTGAAGGAGATATTTGAAAAGTTGTTGCAAATTTAACATCAACAAAATAAACAACACTAGAAAAATTGGTTAACAAAAATTGCAACTATCTTCCTTTATTTCAAAAATTTCAGAGCTCAAAGTCTCTTGAAATTTATTGTAAAATATTTGTGAAAGAGTCAAAAAGTCCTTTCTTTACAAAACAACCTTTTATATATAGGATTCCCTATTGTAACTACTTTGTAACTATTTCTTGAAGTTAAAAAACTTTTTTTAAAACAAAATAAACTTTATTTCTTTTTTCCTTTTTTATATTGTAGGAATAAAGTTTATTTTTTAGTCATAAAATGAATTAAGTTAAAACTGTTTGAAAAGTACAATGATAAATTATAAGAAAAAGTCCAGAAGAAGAAGATAGGAGAAAATATCATTTAATTCTCTAGGAGGATGACTTGCTCCTTTCATAACTCTGCTCCTTGGTTTCTTTTAATGTTGAAGATTAAGCCTATTGTAGAGAGGATTTAGCTTTGTAAACCCTAAATTGGTTGACAGATGACACTATGAGTTTATTCTTTTGTATAATTGATGTAGGAGCATCTAGGTTCATGAGAAATATTGTGTCAACCAAAACTATTTAGGGTTTTGTTTTAGTTCCAATTCAATTTTATTTTCTTTTAGTTGGTTTTGGTAGTTTGCTTTAGGAGAACTTTTTAGATTCAATTTGGTTAAGTTCAAGGCATCATCTTGTAGAATGGCTCAATGGGTACTTGCAGTTCCATTTTAGTGAAATTTGGGAAAATTTGGTAAAGTTTAGAGCATTTCAACAAAAAATCAAGTTCATGAACTCTTATTTTTGTTAAAAAGGCTAGTCAGTGAACTTTACCTTTGTTGAAAGAGTCTAACAATCCATGTTTTGGTCATTTCCTAAGTTTGGGAACTTCATTTTATACTGAAAGGCACTTTCATAAAAGGATTTTAATGGATTATTAAGTTCAAGAACTTTAAGAATTACCAATGTAGTTCAAAGGGTTGTGGGAATGATGAAATAAATGAAGAGAAAATCAAAAGTTCAACAAAGTACAAATATTGTACTCTTTGAAATGTGAGACTTCTAGTGACCCCCAAGTCTCTCTCTCTCTCTCTCTCTCTCTCTCTCTCTCTCTCTCTCTCTCTCTCTCTCTCTCTCTCTCTCTCTCTCTCTCTCTCTCTCTCTCTCTCTCTCTCTCTCTCTCTCTCTCTCTCTCTCTCTCTCTCTCTCTCTCTCTCTCTCTCTCTCTCTCTCTCTCTCTCTCGTGGTAGAAGCCAATCGAGAGAGGTGAGACCCAAGGGTTGTTCTACTCGTGTGGGAGAAAAACCTCACAAAGAGCAACTGACTTGATCCGGGGCCTGTGGTTGTCTTGGATTTGTCTTGTTCTCTCTATGCTAGTTGTCGAAATGATGATATGACTTGAAGGGTCACTTGTGATTTGTCTCTTGTTGGGGTTTCTCTAATTCTAATGTGTAGATGGGTGTTTGTTTATTTCATTTATGTCTCTTACACACTATAATCTAGCCTTGTGGTTTTGGAGGCATTGTTGAATTTGTATGTCTTGTTCTACAATCCTAATAATGTGCTTTTGTTCCTATGTGATTTGTGGTCTTCAATTTATTTCTTCTAGTTCTACTTTTGCCATGATCCACTCTCCTCTAAGTCCTAGGCACATTCACTTGTCATTCTAAGAGAGTTGGTGTATGTTGACTTTCTTTGACCAAAATTGACCTAGGGTTTATAGTTGACCTAGGGTTGACTTTTGGTTGCTTTGAATGTTTACCTTGTGGTGTTATCAAGGGTTTGATGTCTAACATGATTGTGACTACCTATTACCTCATGATGAGATTGAGGGTTTGAACAATTTGTATTTTCCTAATGTTTTTGGGTTTTTGTATTTTTATGTATGAATTCAACTATATGAAATAAAAACTATATTTTTTTAATTTTTCTTGAATGAACAAAATAATTCTATATGAATGCAAATTATAATGATGTTTACCTAATGCAATGTTATTCTATGTTTTTGTATTTTCTTGATGGTTTTGGAATCTACTGTAAGGAAGCAAGAAAATATTTAACTAATGAAAGAAAATGTAATATTCTATGAAAAGGGAATTACTTTCTAATCTATTATAATGAAATGAAAGAAAACTATGAATTACTATCAAGAGAAAAATAACAAGTTACTTTCATCCAGAGCAATTTTCAATATCCAATTACTACAAAAACATGGAAAGGAACCTCGAATTGCTTGGTGCACAATCTTTGCACTACCCTCAGTAATCCTTTTGTATGGAAACATCCTTGTTCTCTTGCTGCAACAAGGTCCTCCTCTTGGTGGTAATTGGGAAGGGAGAGCAAAATAATGAGATTTTGGAAAGCTTTGAATTGAGCTCAATGTGAGATAAGAGCACTATGTCTTGTGAATTTGTGAGTGTAACGATGCTATGAATCCTTTGAAGGCTTTGGAAAAATAATAAAAATAAACAAAAGGTACCTATGTCTTGCAACGAGCATATGAATGCTAATTGGAGAGCAAAAGTCAAGCAAAAGATGGATTGTAATAATGAATTTGCCTCTTATGGAAATTCCTTAAAGTTTTACAACAATGAAACTAATAAAAAGAAATCTTGGAAGCTATGAAAAACTAAAGAAAGAAACTAAGAGAATCAAAGGCTCATGAAGAAGCTTGAAAAGATTGTGAAGAAGGGAAGATCATTCTCCAACTTGGAAAATTAATAATGGAGAGGTGAGGGTTATTTATATGTTGGATGACCATACAAGAGGGGGAAATTGATTCAAGAACTAACTCCTTTGATTGAAGAGTTATCAAAAATTGATTGGGGAGTTAACTCTCTTGATTAGAGAGTGGACTAGGCTAATTAGGGAGTGAACAAGCCTTGATAGCCTTTCACAAAGGATGAAATGGAGTTAGCATGAGATTGATGGGGAGATAAGAAGAATTTATTTGTGAGCTAGAATTGAGTGATTGGGAGTCCTAAATTAGTTAGAGAAGTTGATGATCAGTTAGGGAAGGTGACTTACATAATCAAGGCTCAATTTGGAGCAAATTTGGGTCAAAATGGAGCTAATTTTGGGTCTAAACTAAAGAGGATTTTGTGTCTAAAAACATGACAAGGTCACCCATGGGTCACCCCTTTTACTAGGTTAGGTCACTCAGGGTGACCATGATGTTTCAATAGGGTCTCCCAAGGAGATCCTATTGTCAAGGGGAGATCCTATTGCATAGGGTTCTAGGAGTGATTTAAAGGATTGAGAATGATTTTTGAGGGTTAAAGATGCAATATACCTCCAGAAATAATTAAAGATGATTCATATGAGGTGGGTCACCCCTTTTACCAGTAGGGTTTCCCATGGCTCACCGAGGGCAAGCCTAAATTGATAGAGGGCGACCAAGAAACAAATTTTTGAATAGGTCATATAACTTCTGAGAGCTCGTTGGGGAACATACAAACTCCTTTTTAGGTGTCATCTTTTTTTAAATTGCATAATTTGTTGAGCTCTACATAATGGTTCCATTACATTTTAATTAAAGTGTCTCAAAATTATACTTTCAGACCATTTTTCTTACGGTATCCTATTGGTCTCTCAGGCCTTGAAAAGTTTGGTATCCAATCAAAAAGTGAGAACTTGGATGGGTGGAGAATAAAGAATGGATGGGAATCCTCCTAGGGAAGATTAATTTCCCCTCTTTTAATGTGGATTAGTCATGTCATCAAGGCTGGCAAGTGACAGGAGTGGTTTGTCGAAGATGGGTTAGGTGGCTAGGAAGATAGTGTAGGAACTTGGAAGGTTAGCTAGGGAGAAAGAGAAGAAATAGTTGAAGCAAAGGAACACTCTCCACATGTCTCCAAGAAGATTACTGCTGAGAGGGCACCTTATTCATGCTTTCATGAACATGATTAGGATTACTCATCATCGTGGATCCTCATGCAAGCACATGCACATTTTTTGTGCTTACGTATTTGCCCCATAAGGGATGGTAATCTACATGAAAGGTAGGTACCATTTCCAAAATAGGCCTTACAACTCATCAATTTGTTGTAATTGTACCTGCAAAGACTAGAATTAGTTTGACATTTTAAATATTAATGATAAACAATGAGATTGCAAATGAAAAAACATACCATGAGTCATATCGCAAGTTCACTTAGTTGTTTGCTTCGCTAAGAAGACTCGTAAGGATGAAAGCACAAAATGCAAGTGCAAAAATACTAAGGAAATTTTAACGCATGCTAAGATAGAGGAAGAATGAATTCTCCTTTTATTTCATATTTTGAAGAATATATTTAATTTTTTAGTAATTTTTATGTTTTTTCAACTTTCTAATTTTTATGGTTTTTTTGAAGATCATGTGAAGGTCTATCTTTATGTCTTAATTTATTTGAGAGAGCTATTCTTATTGAAGGGATCTCTAGCCTTGACCATTTCATGAAGAGACTTGTAGGTTTGACTGCACAATTTTTCTCTAACTCTGTCGGAGGAGTGATTTATGCTTAGACATTGTTTTGCACTTATTGATGCAAGATTTGATTGGTTGAGATCTATATGTAGCTTCAGTTGACATCTTGTACTTCACTTTTTCTCATGTGCATATGGTTGGCTAGAGATTTTATTTTTCTTATGAGACTCCATAGCTATGATGATTACATATGGGTGATGCAATTTTATTTTTGTCTTTTTATGATACAAATGAGATGCAATGTATACGGAGGTGATTCAAAAATGAAAAGTATTATGTTCTAAGTCTAGCACTATAAATTCCATGATGTTATGACATGTTTGTGGATTTTGATTTTTTTCCTATGATAGCATGTATGCAAGTGGAACAAATAATGTGACCACTCTTAAGTAGGATTTAGGCATTAGGGGGCTACAAGTTGACTTGGTATAGGGAGACCTGTTGAACCTTGATATAGGATTAGGGACTCAAGTGGGAGCAAGGAGGAAATGGAATGTTAGAGAAGACAAGATCAACAAGAAAATACCAACAAATTCCACAAAAGATAATATTGCACATAAAAGCTTGCCAAATTGATATATTCAAGAGATAAGAAAATTGTACATAGATGTCTTGTATAAATAGGCATGAGAGAGAAGGTAGGATAGATGAACACAATGACTAATTAACCTTTCTAAGTTGTGACACTTGTGAGCTCAAGTGACAAGTACTCATGGAAATGGAAATCAAACATGCAAGAGGTGTCTCAAAAGCATCAAAACACGTCTTCACCACATGAGGTGAGATAAAGTCTAAAATAGATAAGTAAACTTAACCTAAGTTTGAATAGGTCAATTCTATTAAAGATGTTATCCTAACTAGTTATATAATGACCTTATTTACACTAACACCCCCTTAAGTGCAACTTAGGGATAAGCAATACAAATATGGGTCCCAAATATTAGGCCATGTTAGGTACCGATGTACAACTAAATTTCTCAAAACTAGAGAAAAGGAGAAAACCTAGTGGGAAATTAAACTCCTCTCCAAAAGAGAAATGATACAAATAGAATGTACAAGTGAAGAAGAAGATATAAGGAAGACTCATCATGAAACCCCAAGGGCTACTTTGATCACAAAAGTACATGAAATGTTCCCTCCAAAGGACAAATATAGAGAGACTAGAGAGCCCCCATAGAATAATCAATCATATAGTGTTGAGTGATGCTCAATGAAGAATGTTGAAAGTGATCCTAGAAAGACAAACAACATTTCTTCCCTGTGGAAGAAAGAGAACTACAGAAAGATGCATGTGAACTTCCTAAGTGTGCAGATCAAAGTATGTCTCTAAATTTTGTACATAATTCAATGACTCCAATGAAATCTCTAGAAGTTTTATAGAAACCATTGGTGGAATTGAAACAAGATCAATAGATGTATGAACAAAATCCTAGTGCAAGGAATATGAAGATGCCCTCTATGAAGCAATAGGTGATGGTGGAGGTGATGGCTAGCCTATATAAAGAACATGAAGGTTCAACTGACCAAATTATATCTCCTATCGACTATCCACACTGGATTCAAGAGTGAATTGGAGTGGACAATTATCAAGTGCAAAGTGAGAAAATGTGTAAAAACAAGAAAAGTTGTCAACTTTTCCAACTAGTACAATGACTTCTCTACTCTGTTGAATTATTGTCATTGATGTCAAAGAAAGGAGCAATGAGCCATTCATTAGTATTTTGTGGAGTTTTTCAAAGTTGTGTTGTAGTACTATCGGTAAAATGTTCTAAACCTAAACCAAGTTAGGTCTCTCAGCAAAATGTTCTCAATCTGAACTCGTTTTACGGCAACAAATGTTCATTGGCAATGTCTGTCAGCAAAATGTTCCACATTCAAACCTATTTTATATCAAAGAGAAGACTTGGATGAAAAGAGAAGTCAAATGACTTCTATCAACATAGTTATCATTTTGTGAACATGTTTGCAAGTTCATATTTTTGTTTATTTAACAACAAAGCAAAGCAAATGTTTGAAATGTTTGAAGAAAAGCATTGTCAGGAAATTTTTAATTTCCTAAACTAGTTTGCAAGTTCAACTTTTAGCTAATTTTCTGAATAGCTGATAGTGGCTTATGAAGGCAAGCACATCATATCTTTTGAATAGGCTAAGTCTTTGGAAGTTTTGAAAAGAAACAAAGTGTTTCAAGTATTTGTCCCTATTTTGGGAAAGTGGATCTATGACTAACTAGTTTGAAAGTTAGTAGTTTGCCCGATTCGCTAAATAGGTGACATTTAGCCAAGATTGGATAGTGTGTGGAGCAAGAAAGGTAGTTCATGATAATTGAAAATCACTGACAAAGAGAAGATTGGTAAGAAAGTGGGAGAAGTGTAGTTCAAGTATTTCTATTTTTGCCAATAAGCTATCAAAATGTATACTAAGATTGTGTAAAGTAGATGTGGCTGATAGAATGGACAAAGGCCAAAGTTTGTAAAAAACACTCTTTGCTGATAATGTGTGTTAAAAGAGATAGTTCTAAAAAGTATATTTTTGTCGATAAGAGACATAAAAGCATAAAAGACAAAACTTTGGAAAATTGTATCTTTGCCAATAGAGAAGGAAGGTGCTAAGTTCAGAAATACGTGATTTAGCTGACAAAGGGTGATTAAGGCCAGGTTTTGGAAAAATAACATTTGGCAATAAAAGGAATATAAAGGCATTTTGGCTGATAAAGGACAAGGTTTTTAAAAAGATAACTTTTGCTGATGAAAGTGACAAAAGGCTAAGTTTGTCATATCATTTTTTTGTTGATAGCCAACATGTCCAGCATCACACTTGCAAGGCCACATAAGAATTAATTTTATTAGACAGAATGGATCTTGGTCATTCCAACATGGATGCCTATAGTGAACACTGATTTCTGATGTTTCCATGACACCTTGCTAATATCTATTTCTAAGCCTGAAGTTTGTATTAGTTGCATGACAACTAAACTGATTCTGGTCTATTATGAAACAAATTGAAACTGTCTTTGAGCAGTTGATGGCGGTTCAACTGATTGAGAGTATGTGTTTTTATACATAATGATTTTTTTATGAATGGGTTACTCAACTCAACTGAACAAAATATCTTTCTTTCATAGGCATAGAGTGTAGAGTTTGCATGACTAGGTAGATTATAATGAGAAGACGAGAGGCTCTGTTAAAGTGAATAGAGAATATAGAGAGTGTAGAGAGTAGTTTATTGTGTTAATGAAAACATTGAGTGTAGAAGTGCAAATGAGACTATATATGAATTGAAGGGTGCATTTAAGGATGGTGAAGAACCAGTGTCTGTACATCAAAATTTGGAAGGATTCAAGGGTTGGTGCCTCATTATATTAGGTTGGTGCTCAATAGGTGTACAATGTACTTGAAGGTTGGAGCCTCAAAACATTGGCTTGGGTGTCAATGGACCTGTAAGTTGGTGTGTACAAAACATCTGTAAAATCTTTTATTGTGAGGTTGGATTTGAGAAGTAGACTCAAGCAACATTCTCACTATGGGTTTTCCCTTTTGGGTTATCCACGTAAATCTGGTGTTTTCTTGTATGTGTGCGGTATTTATGTGTACCTTTCATTTTTTATTATTGGTTGCATTTTAAAGTTTTAACATACAATAATTCACCCCCCTCTTAGTGTATTAGTGTTCTTTCAACAATTGGTATCAAAGCCTTGGGTTCCTTGAAGAAAGTTTAACCACTTAAGGAAGATTTGGTCTCAAGAACACTATGGCAAGACATGAGGGTTCTTCTTCAAATAAAGCACTATTATTTGATGGATCCAATTATGCTTTCTGTCCACCTATGGAAATGAGACCTACAATGGATGTAAATTACACCTAGAATGCACCCAATCTCAAGTCCAAGGGACCTCAAGATTGAGCTAAACTACTAACAAACTAACTATCTAATTACACCCTAAATGAGTCTTTTAGTAGTGATATGCCCTAAGATATGAAATGCTATTACTAAACTATGCCAGAATTGAACTAATTCTATATGTTGAGCACTCAAATTGGTAGAATAACTCTGCATAAAATGACTTGTTCCAAATGGGAGGTGGAGGCCTCAATTTATAGATTTTTGGAGATAGGATTGGAGGGCGAGGATCAATTTGAAGGATCAATGGTTGAGATTGGTTGAGGATCCTCAAGCAAGGAGAATTAGACAAATGACATGATTCGATTGGATGAGAAGGTTGGCCCAAGATTCAAGGGATGATCAATGGATGAGAATGCAAGTTTGAATAGATGGATGACCAAGATTGAGTAGGTGTATGACATGTAAGGACTCATTTATGAAAAGGTAAGGCTTGGAATTTGTGAGGAATTTTAAATTCCATGGAGAGGACAAGTGGAATTTAAAATTGGAAGAATAGTGTTCAAATAGTGCCACATGGAATTTTAAATTGAGATGAATAGTGACACATGGAGTGGGGTGGAAGAAAGAGGACAAATGTACTCAATTTGGAAGATTTGACCATGCTTCCAAAGTACCACTTGTCATGTACATGTATATACATTAGATGACAAGTGGACTTCTAGAAATATGGGGGTTTGTAATAATGAATTAATTAAAATTAATTCATGTGCACATGGATTAGAAGAAAATAACTATGATTACAAAAAGTAATCAAAAGTGCACAAAATAGTAAATTAAATAAATATGATAATTTATTTAATCTTTGGAATGAACTATAGTCAAAAATATTTAATTTTTAAACTATGGTAGAGGAGTTTGATTTTTGTGATATGATAAAGATGTAGAATAAATTAATTAAATAATTAAAAATTATTTAATTAATAATCAAATCGGACGAAGTGATGCAAGTGGATTAAGGTTGAATGCGTGAGTGGATGAAGTTGGTTGTGACCATTTTCAGGTGTCTACATTTTGCCCCTCTTTGAGATGATGTTCGAGATGATAAAATTTGTGTCGAGTAACATCATTTCAAAGAAGTTAAGGAATTGGATAGACAAAAGGGATAGTGGGATGATAATGAAAGAATGAGGTGATGATGCCCCCTCGAGAGGATAGGCGGGTTGGACAAACACAGGTATGCTCTTGAAAGGAAATAGATTGGTTAAAGGTGAGAGAAAAGGGAATGGATATTGAATGACAAAGTTGAGTAGGATGTGATTATGATATGATGTAGAAAGACAAGAATAATGATTAGGATGTCGATTAGAATGAAGGTGTTAAGAATGAATGTGTTGGTGGGAAAGCATAGAATGTTTATGAGGGATGACTAGGAGGATCTACTCCCTTTCTCTTCTTTTTGCAACTGTGTCGCTACCAAACAAGACTTGTGAAAATATGAGATGCTATGGGGATGTCAATGCGAGGTGATGAGGCCCAGACAGTGATAAAGGTGAATGATAATAGTCTTAAAAAGTCTAGCTCCAAGAGGGTACTCTCGTCTACTAATGACCTTGTCAAAGTAGAAATTGGATTTATCAAGACCTTGAGGGGCGAATGAAATGATTGATGAAGGTGAAGCCACGGGTTTGAGACTTCATTGGGAGAGATGATTGATTAAAGTGAACCCATAAATTTTAGAATTCACTAGGAATGATGGACTTAAACTAGCCTTGGGGTATTAAGCCCAAGGTAGGATTGATTTGAAAAAGGATATCAAGGTCTCTTGGTCCAAATTTGGACTTGTGATACAGTCAAGCTTCGACAGTTTCTCCCTATGTTTCAACCTTAGGAAGACTATGTGTGGGAACCTCTATTGATGTCAAGGGTTGAATGAAATGAAATGTTGTGATGAAATTTGGTTGTAAAGCAATGAAATCTGATATATATGCAGTGGGTGGCTTTGACACAATTGCAATCAGAGTCAATAGCGAATAGATGACCAAAGGTGTCCCTATGGTTGTGATGTATGGTGATTGGGAATGATTATGATGAAATCGATTGAATTGGAATGAATGGGTAGGAAAGGTGATGAGATGGAAATGACTTAGATGGATTAGGAAGAAGTTGAGTGGATCATGATTGAAGATTATTAGGATATGACTTGGATGGATATAATATGATTAAGGATGATATGATTGTATGAGGTGATTAGGATGAAGGTGACAAGGGATGAGTTAGGTTTGAATTATGATGACTTGGGTATGATTATGGTATGATATGGAATGATTAGGGATGATTAGATTGATGTTAATTAGATGAAAGAGGTAAGTAGGATGAGTTGGGAATGGTTAGGGTATGATTAGGATATGAGTAAGGTATGATTAGAATGAAATGTAGTGAAAAGGGTGAGGTGTAATGATTAGAAATGATGATTAGGATATGGCTATAATGAGTTGGATTGATTAGTGGGGATGATTAGGATGATGAATAGGACGAGGTCGAATGATGTGGGATGACAATATGGGGTGACTTGGAGTGACTAGGGTGAGGACTAGGATGATTAGGAGAATAGGATAAGGTGACTTGGATGGATTAGGATAATTAGGGTTATGTGTAATGATAAGGATGATGGGATGACAAGGATGATGTGGTTAAGAAGAGTGATTAGGAGGATGACGACTTGGGATGCAATGATGGAAAGAATGTCTAGGGTGATAATTAGACAAGCACACACGTCAACCAAGACGAGCACCGAGCGGAGCGGGTGTGGGTGGGGGGAATGGCGTGTTTGTTTTGTTTTCTTTGTTTTGTTTTTGTTTTTTATAAATTGTTTTTAATGAAGGTTGATTTTGAAATTGTTTTTAATTTTTAAATTTTAATTTTTAAATTGTTTTTTTATTTTTGTTGATTTTTTAATTTTTTTAATTTTTAAATTTTGTTTTTTTGGTTTGATTCTTAAATGTTTTTAATTTTTTTGATTTTTTGAATGTTCTTTGATTTTTTGATTGTTTTTTAAATGTTTTTGATTTTTTTGATTGTTTTTTAACTGTTTTTGATTTTTTTTATTAATTTTATTTTTATTTTTGGAGAGTGCGATGGGGTGAAGGGGATGGGGGAGGTTTGCGTAGGATGGGGGGAATTGGGAAGGGTGATCATTCAAGAGAGAAGGCTGAGGGGGGTTGCTCGACTCGAATTGTGAGGTCACAGGAGGGGTTGTGCTCGGGGTGAGGGGGGTTGTGTTCAGGATGACATGGTGTTAGAATGAGGTGGAATGATTAGGTATGAGGTTAGGTGAGTACGATGATGAATAGTGATGAAGCTGGGAGGAATAGGCTATGATTAGGATGAATGGATTAGGATATGACAAGGATGATGTGGAATGACGATTGGGAGATTATTACGTGGTTAACAATGAATAAGGATGATTAGGACATGATCTGGAATGACAAGGATGATGAGGATGATGATGTGTAATGTTATGGAATGATGATTAGGATATGATTATGAAGAGATGTAATGACGAAGATATGATGAAGGGGACCTGATTAGGATGAGGTGGAATAATTAGGAGTGGGATGATTAGGATGATCGGAGAAAGGAGAGGGTGCGGGGGAAGGTGGGGGGGTTGTGCTCCCCTCAGGCCAAGAGGTCATAAGAGGGGGCGAGGGTGTTAGTGTGTTATGTATATGTTTATGATGTTTGAGATGGGAGAGGTTTTGACATGTGGTTGGATGCAGGATGACAAGTGATCATGATGCCTCAATAGAACCCTGAAAATGGTCACAAATTGATAGGTAGAAGTAAGTGGTAGAAAATAGGAGGAATGGGAATGTAAGTGCTAATGAATCTTGAGGCAATAGGAGAGGGATGAGGTGACAAGGGTAGATGCAAGTGCAATGAACAAAGTCATATTAAGATATTCTGTCAATGATAAAAATTGAGTGCTACTGTTGATATAACATAGGATGTTATGCACAGGATATGTGGAACCAAGGTGACGAGGCATCCAGGCATGGGACTTGACACTTCAAACAATAGGATGAACCCATACATGCCCATAATAGTAAAACCTTGTCTAGATGAGGGAAGGGGACTCATAGCATAAGTCATTAATACACCAGAGGTATGGGGAACCTTAGATGCACAATGGGATTAATATGCTAGAACCGACCCTATGATCCACAAGATGTGAATACTAAGACAGAGTAATGAGAACCTCCCACAAGCATGGCATACAAAAGCAATGACCATGCCCCATTCTGGATTGTTTGCCACTTACCATGATATAATGAGATCAAGGCAGTTTTGACATAGTCCAAGAATGATGCATAAGATAAAAATCAAAGACCAAAAGAATGACTGACCCAAAACACACTGCCATTGTATCTCTTGCCAAAGGATGGATGGAGGATTGATGATTTTGTCCATTGTAGGAAGTATGCATCCTAGCAAAAGAATTGATGATGGATTAAACTAAACTAACGATAGGCAAAGAGATACATGCTACGAGTTATGGAAAAGCCAATATGTTGATGAAAGATTTTTTGTGAGAGTGCTATGCTTTAATAATATGCCCAGCAAGTATATTGATCGCAAGTCAAGTGTAATCAACAAGCTCAGGAATGTGGGACCATCCAAGCGGGTTGGATCGGTGCATCATATGTATCTGTGTACTGGATACTTCCTTCGTATTCAAGACTACCTACATACCCTGTATCCATGGGATCAAGGCACATTACAATGCAGGTGGGGATGATATGTAGTTCTGGGTGACTTGATGAGGTAAGGATAGGGGTGGGTTCATGTGGAATGATGAGATATAGTTTAAAAGGTATGGATGTCAATTGGTCGATGGGTAGCATGGTGTAAAAACTACGATATGTAGGGGATGGTGTTGTGTAATAAAGGGTGTGATGTGGTGAAAACATCAAAGGGACCAAGGTCATGGATGGATAGGACGGTAGAGTGAGTGATGAAATGGTGATGTGGAAAGATGGAAATTAAGTAATTGGGAGATGAGGGGTATGTTGGGAATGACGAACAATGGGAGCTCAGATGATGGGTCTATTTCAAAGCTTAGATGAGGGGATAGTGGAATGGACAGTACAGATGAAGAGGGGAAGATGGTTTGAACAATGGATCCAGATTGAACCTACACATGATGCCTGCAAGAAAGTTTTCATCATGGTACTTATCCAAGGCACCACAAGGAGTGGTTTTCACCATAGGACGGATTATTTCTCTTTACTATTTTTTTTGTAATTTTTTAGATTTTTTTATTTTTTTGTATTTTTTTGACATAGGGTATTTAGCAAACTAATTGTGGAACCGTTTCAAGTGAACGATATTCATGGGCTCCTCTAGTTCTTCTCCTTCAAGGGTGGAGAGGCGATATGCTCTAGAGCCATACTTTGCAGTGACAATGTAGGGTCCTAGCCAATTAGGCTTGAATTTTCCTTTCTTTTTTCACTCATATAGATTCCTTTAATTTTACTTCAGGACTAGATCTCCTACTACAAACTCGTTGGCACAAATTTTCTTGTTATAGGTGTTGGCAGGAGACACTATATAGACTCATGAATGTTGTCATTGATGGCAACAAAGGTTATTCCACACATCTGCAGGACATGATGAGTCTTTACCGGAAGTCAGATTGAAGAAGTGTTGAGATCAGGTAACCAAGAACAGAGCTATCAGTAAGGTCTGACAGACATGTCCGGATCTCTCAGAAGAAGTATCTCAGTGAAGTGCAGATTTGGGGAAGTCAAGAGGAGTACCTTGACAAATAGAATCCAAGGATTTAGCCTCCGGTGTTGAAAGGATGAAGAGATATGAATACTACAGTGTCAGGTTCCTGATTGACAGTGCGAACAGAGGAAGAACTGACTGGCAGGACATAAGACATTATTCTGGATGTGTTACTAATGATGGTAAAGGTTCTTAAGGTATAAGTTATGATTGGCCGACATGATTGATGACTTCTACAAGTATATCCTTGATCTGCATTCCTTGGTATGCAAGGATTCAGCTGACAGACTAGAGTTTGAGGAAAATATTGACTATTCCAGATGCCGACTAGAAAGGTGATAAAATCACTTGTAAGGATATATATACATGATTGATTTAGATGTGAAGTGTGCGAATATGAAGTATTGGTGTGAAGATAAGCAGCAGAGCAGAGTAAAGATAGCAAAAGAGGTCCAGAATGTGACAGTACAGCTGCATCAAAAGAAAGTAAGAATGAAGTGCAGCAGATCAGTTTATTGAGCTTAACCGAAACTAAATCTCAGCATGTGTTGATGCTTCTCATCAGTTCAAACAATGTGTTACCTTCCTTTTCTATAGACAGTGAGTCTCTTGTGGGCAGTAAGCCCTAATCGGCATGTGCCATTTTTGTACCTTCTATTCTTCTAACAGAGAATAATATCTTGGGTTAATCACCCCGTAGTTTTTTCCCTTAACCAGGTTTTTCATGTCAAAATCACTGTGTCATGTGTTAGTAGTATTTTCATTTTCATGGTTACGTTCGCTCATTTGATTTGATTTTGCATTAATTGTTAAAGAAGTTCAAAAGGAAAGAAAATTAAGATAACTGATTCACCCCCCCTCTTAGTTATCAACAATTGGTATCAGAGCTAAGTTCCTCCCAACAAAGCCTAACAACTTGAGAAAGATTTGGGAATTCAAATGGATGTGTATGGTATGAGGGAGCAACTTAAGTCTGCCCTTGATGATCTTAAGCAGTCAAATTATGAAGTCAATGACTTAAAGGAAAGACTCAAACAAGCTGATGATTTCATAAAAGAACTAAAAGAGAAACTGACTCTCTCTATGAAAAAGAGAAAGGAGCTACTCCAGCAATTGGCAAGTCAAGATGAAACAAATGATACAAGTGGAGATCTAAAAGAGAAAACCAAGTTATGTGAAAAGTTATCAAAAGAAATCATCATGATAAGACATGAAATGGAATCAAGAGTTATGAAGTTTACTCAAGAAATTGAAGAGAGAAGAAAATTTGAAGATGACCTAAGACAATCTCTCAAAGAAAAATTAGAAGACTACCACAAGATGGATAGAATAATCAGACATCTTGAATCTGATCTTGAAGATGCTAAAGATAATGAAGAAAAACTTGAGGATCAAATTGTCTCTCTCAAAAGGGATCTTTAAATAGCAAATGAATACAAAGAGAAATTCAAGATAAGCTCTACTCAACTTGAAGTTCTCCCTGAAAGCCAAAACAGGGTAGATGACAAGTGTGGCCTGGAGTATGAAAAAAGTGAAAGCTCTGGATCTGGTTGGAAGAACTTTAAATCAGAAAATCCAAGGAACAGGCCTCGAAGACCTCCGGTAAGGCAGCCTAATGCTCAAAAATATCCATCCTTCAATGGATACTACCACAACTGCAATAACTTTGGTCATAAAGCTAATTAGTGTAGAAAAAGAATGAATTAGACTAATACATCCTTCTTCAGATAGTGTTTTAACTACAAAAGGTATGGTCACAAATCTCATGAATGTAGAAATATGCAAATGAATAATTCATTCAATGGTAGATACTTTGCATGCAATAGAATGGGTCATATGGCGAATCAATGCAGATCAAGAGGATATCAATCAAATATGCAAAGAAATGTTGTTTGCCAAATTTGCAATAGATCCGGTCATATTGCAAAATTCTATAGAAGCAAAAATCAGGATAAAAGAGGTCCGATACATCATAATTAGAATCAAGATAAGGGAAAACAAAAAGTGAATGCGGATGAAGTTCAAAGTGAGATGAACAAGATTTGGGTGAAGAAAAGTATAGAGAATGTAAGGGATGGATCCGCATCAAACTCTGGAGCTGATATTCCTTCCAGAAATTTAAAGGTGAGCTCTGGCCCAGGGGGAGACACAAAGAAAACCATTTTCCCCCAGCCAGTCAATTGGTGCTGGAACTAGCACAAGGAGAGTTGTGGATTAAAGAGTTCATAAGAGAAACATTTAAATAAACTATGGTTAAGATTTGAAAGATCTGCAAGATATTCAGATCCAGATTGATCTGGTTCTTCAAGTCATCCGAATAAGGAAAACCAAAATGACTTAGGTCGAGCATTTATTACAACTTGGTTTTAGGGTTTGTGGAACAATATAAGGGTTCTTCTTATTAAACATTTGCTCATTCTACATTCAAGAAGAAGAAAAGAGGTGCTCTGCAACAAATTTCCTCAAGCCCATCAAAGATCATTGCAGAAATCAATTCATCCAAAAATTGATCTGACTCGCTTCATGAAAACCTAAAGGCGCATAAGGTATTTTCCATTTTTAAATATCTCTCTACAAATCTCTTTAAAAGATGTCTACTCCAAATATAGTGAAGATCACTAATAGGCCTCGCCCCAAATTCAAGAAACATCCCTACAAATCTTTGGAAATAGATCCCCTAGGAGCTTTTTCTAGTGTACCGCATGGTGTCCTGCACATAGAAGATATTAGGGTTTACATTCACGCTAACATTGAAGATTTCAGAGAGCTCAAATTGAAGGATATCTACCACAAACAACTGATAGATGATTCATTTGAGCTCAAACCCCAATACAAGGGCCTTCGGAACAAGCACTTTGAACAATGCATACATTTCCCCTATTTTACTGAGGATGAATGGGTCAAGTATATTTTGAGCAGAATACATGACAACTTCATGTGGTTGAATGGACCATTCAAAATCACAAAAGATGCCATTAGGGCAGTTACCAGATTACTCATCCAGTGGGATTCCTGTTCTTAAATCTATCAAGAATCAAACTATGAGTGAGGCTACCGGATCAAAGGTTGACAAAAGAGCAATGACAATAGATGACATCTCTGATCCAGATGTCAAGTTTGCCTCCATGATCATTGGATACAAAATATATCATTCTAGCAGGGAGAATTTAGTACCTGGAACGGCCATCTACACTGCTTATGAAATGCTAAGAGAGGATGCAGACTACGATCTTTGTCAGCTCCTTTTAAACCAACTCTTGGAGAATATACAGAAAATAAAGAAAGATAAAAAGAATTCATTCAAGTATGGTGGATTGATATTGTGCTTATTCTTCTACTTTATGAATGAGCTTCCCGGATCTAGTGGCTGGGTGTGGGAGAATGATAGACCAGTAGCTATCTAAATCAGAGATTATTTGCATGGACTTGGTGATGACAAAGTACAAAATATAGCTCTCTGGGGTTTCTTCAAAAACTTCTAGAACATGATGCAAGCTAGAGAGAGAAATCCTCATTCTCTAGTTGAAAAGTATAAAGACACTGTATGTTTTATGGTAGAGACTGATCAATGCCTAATGGAGGCAGTGGAACCAAGGACAGTCTGGATCATGCCTATGGGGTATGAAGTTGATAAACAAATTGTGGAGCTACATGTGCAACACATGCTAAGTCAACCAAAGGATCCAAAGGCAGAAAGGTTTGGAACCTTTGAAGAGCTAAGTATAAAAATCCATGTGGAACTTAGACAACCGGAGATGAAGAGAAAAGTGAGAAAAGAAGTAGAAGATGTTGCCAAAAGATTTGGCATATCAAAACAAGCACTTGATACTAACAGAGAGAAGAGGGAAAGAGCAGAGAAAGAGAAGGAAGAAGATGAAAAGGAAAGTGATCCGGTAGAAGCCCCCACCTAGACAAGATCCTCTAAGAAGTCTGCACCTACCATTGACAAAAGCTCAAAGACATCAAAACCAAAAGCAAAATCTTCTGGTAAAACAGAGAAAAGAACTAAGACAAAGACCACAAGGTCTTATATTAGTCAGAAAGATGAAGAAGAGACAGAATCTGATGAAGAAGTCAAGAAGATGATGAAGAAGAAGAAAGTATCTGGTACAGATAAGGTGGCAGAGGTAGAAGAATTTGTTGAAAATCCCACTCTGTCCCCAGATGATGTAGTCAAAGTTGTTACTATGGATGGAAACCTGCAACCAATAACAAAATTCTATGATGCATATAATGATGCAGATAGAAAAATCTTGGAGGAAGCCATAGTTAAGTACTTGAACATATACAATAAAGCCTTGATTGAAATAATTTCTCTAATTCCTAAAAGTTTGGAAAAGGAGCTTGAAATGAGAAAAGAAAATGCTAAGGCAAAGGACTTAGAAATCAAAGAATAGATATCTATTCAACTCTACCCTTCAATTACTCCAAAACAAATGGATATGATCTTCAAAGATTGCAAGGATGAGTTCCGGAGTAAGACTAGAATGAATTAGCTCATGCTTGGAGAGACTGATAAAGTGGCAAAAGAAACAGAAGAAATCCTACAGAAGGCATACTCAAGATTCAACATTCCTATTATAGAGAACTTGGATATTGATCCCTCGGCTTCAAATGTTGAAAAAGAATCTACTGAGGCACTGACAGAAGAAGTAATGGACTCCGGTGAAGGTAAAGACAAGGGCTTAAAATCCTCTACTCCGAAAGAGGTGGCTCATGAACAAACAAATATCTCTCCTCCGGTTTCCCCTACAGTCTCCAGATCTAAAGGAGAAGGAAGATTAGAGGAGAAAGAAGAAGAAGTGAAAAGAAGAGAAGAAAGTCAAGCTGAGAAGAACATAAGTGACCGTGCTGAAGAGAAGAAATCTTTGTCTGTAGCAAGAGACACTGTAGAAACTTTCAAGGACTTCTTGACAAAAGAAATGTTGGAGATTGATGAACTGGAGTTACTTCAAGGTCCAGTTAACTTTGACTCTCTCTCTCTCTAATTCAAACAATGAAGATAGCTTCATTTGCCAATGCAAAGGCAAAAGAAAAACTTCTGAAGTCTCACATGGAAGACTGTGAGCTAATAGAAGCCACATCCGGTGCTTTAGAAAAGATCATGCCATCTTTTCAGAAGGATCCCTCAGCCTCCTCATCAGGTAATCTTAAATCTCTTATTAGTTCAGTCATCACTCATTTTGAGTCCTTAGAGAAATCAGCTGAAGAAAAGGTCCGGAAAGAGTTCTTGGATAAAAGATTCTCTGAAGTACTAAGTTTAATATCAAATGATAGAAGAAATATGGATATAGGGATAAAGAGCTTAGAAAATGCTCTTAAAGATGGCGGGGAAATATATAAATTTTGTCTATCATGGTCCAAAGCAACAATGGAGATTGAGAAGAAAATGAAAGAAAAGGAGATCCAACTAACAAAACTTTCTCAAAATTTTGATCCATTTACCTCATCCATAGCAAATCAAGAATGTCAGACCATTGCAGTCTTGGATGAAATTAAGAAGCTGGAGAAAAAAAAGAAAAATAGAATCGGTAGGTTACATGAACTTAGAACAATAATCATTCCTAAGTTGGAGGCCATGCATGAGGCCCTAAGTGATGCTCAAACCACCGCCAAGATGAATGATCTAACAGATCTAAAGAAGGCTGAAGTTTTTGCATTCCTGTTAAGTGGTCACATATCAATTTTGGACAGGATGAAGCTGAGTTGGGCAACCAAAGTTGTACAATTGAAAAACACTTTTGCAAACATACTAAAGTATATGTAGAATGCAACCGGATGATATACTTCTGCGACTAAGTTAAATTTTTGAGAAAATTTTTTTTTGCAGACCCCACCCTTTGCCATTGATGTCAAAGGGGGAGTGAAGAGCAATGAAAAATGAGGAATCCAACTAAGCGGGAGCTCCAGAAAATGTATATAAAAATAAAACATCAGCCAAGGGGTAGTATAGTGTGACACTTAGTCATTTTTCACTAAGTGTTGCCATCAATGCCAAAGGGGGAGATTGTTGGCAAGAGACACTATATAGACTCATGAATGTTGTCATTGATGGCAACAAAAGTTATCCCACACAACTACAGGACATGATGAGTCTTTACTGGAAGTCAGATTGAAGAAGTGTTGAGGTCAGGTAACCAAGAACAGAGCTGTCAGTAAGGTCTGACAGACAGGTTCGGATCTCTCAACAGAAGTATCTTAGTGAAGTACGGATTTGGGGAAGTCAAGAGGAGTACCTTGACAAATAGAATCCAAGGATTTAGCCTCCGGTGTTGAAAGGATGAAGAGATATGAATACTAGAGTGTTAGGTTCCTGATTGACAGTGCGAATAGAGGAAGAACTGACTAGCAGGACATAAGACATTCTTCTAGATGTGTTACTAATGATGGTAAAGGTTCTTAAGGTATAAGTTATGATTGGCCGACATGATTGATGACTTCTACAAGTATATCCTTGATCTGCATTCCTTGGTATGCAAGGATTCAACCGACAGACCAGAGTTTGAGGAAAATATTGACTATTCTGGATGCTGACTAGAAAGGTGATGAAATCACTTGTAAGGATATATATACATAATTGATTTAGATATAAAGTGTGCTAATATGAAGTATTGGTGTGAAGATAAGTAGCAGAGAAGAGTAAAGATAGCAAAAGAGGTTTGGAATGTGATAGTACAGCTGCATCAAAAGAAAGTAAGAATTAAGTGCAGCAGATCAGTTTATTGAGCTTAACCGGAACTGAATATCAGCATGTGTGGATGCTTCTCTGTCATGCCCACTTTTTCCATGTGGCTATAACATGCATTACACACGTGTCATGTCCACATGCACCATGTGGTCATGATACGAACTATCAAAAATTTTCCCTTACTACTCTGAAAACCCCCTCGCACGCATAAGCGTGCTCGGCGGTGCATGCTTAAGGTGAAAGCAATACAGTTGAAGGCGGCGTACCAAATACATGTGCGCACACCCTAGACAAGGAAATGCGTGGTTTCCTACTTTAAGTTAATCTCACGATTTACATTTGAACAACAGTTGTTTTAGGTGATAGATCCTTTTTCAACAAAGCACGATCATCTATTCATTTGCCCTCTCTTCCTTTTCTTGGAATTTAATTTTGCTTGTATTTCTATCACGTTTATTTTACCGTTTCTTTAAAATTTAATTTATATATATATACCGCCATTATCTCAATTCACTTAACTCTCAATTTCATTAATAAGTTCCTTAACTATAAAGAAAGTATAGAATAATTCATTAAAAACAGAGCAATGACTTAATTTTGTTTTTGCAAATATAAATATTGTATTTCCGAATTGCAACTCTAAGTTTAAGCATCTATTCAATTTGTATTATACATTATGCATAAATAAATCCCACTTTCCTTGATTTAAGATTTCTATTTCAAGTTAAATGTTTTAAACTACATATAGTTTGCCTTCAAATGAATAGTGAAAAATGAATAATAAAAGTAAATAGTGAATAGTACAAGTGAATAGTAAATAGTGAAAAGTGAATAGTAAATAGTGAAAAGTGAATAGTAAAAGTGAATAGTGATTAGTAAAAGTGAAAAGGTCCCCATCCTAGGATGAGATCCTCAAGGTGGCAGTAATTTCAAAAGCAATACTACAACCCAAATTTCATTTATTTCATGGTGGGAATATTTTTTAATACTTTTACAAACTTAATTAAAATATCAACTAACTCACAACGTTGCAAGTAGAAGAAGAAGGAACTAGATAATTTTAATATCCTTTTAAAAACAAATTTTTCTTTTCCTTTTCTTATTTCTAAATGGTAAAACTTAATGAACCCAAGAACAGAGAGGATTTCCTCACAACTCCAAAAATAACAATTTATACAATAATAGGGAGATAATTTTCTCCTTTTGAAAAATTGACAAGGAAGGAGCTATTAAAAGATCAAGCTCTCCTTAAGACTTAAGGAAAATAGAATATTTTCTAAGATCTAATAATCTTCTCCAAGCTTCACAATAAGCTCCCAGAAAACCTGTATATCACACAAGGGAAGAAACACCACACAAGCTACTCTCCTCCCTACCGTAGACCCGCAAGAGGGTCACCCCCGAGCTAGGGAGACCATCCACATACCTAGGGTAGAATAGACTTAAACACATCACAACATTGAACAACAACAAATCAAATAATACACACACCCTCAAGGTTTGACTCACAATACAAAGACTCAGCTTAGGTGAGTTCAGGGAGGGTAGAGAAGTAGACAATCTCTACCTCTAAGTGTCATCCCTTCACATTTTATCACTTTTTATCACAAGGCCTCAAGCCAACTTTATCACAAGGCCTCAAGCCAAAAATTTATCACAAGGCCTCAAGCCAAAAATTTATTCTTCCACAAGGCCTCAAGCCTTCCAATTAATCAAATTACCCAGGATTTCCAAATAGGCTCTCAAAGCCATAAGCCCTCTAGGCTAAAAAAAATACCAACATGCCCTCAAAGTATTTCTTACAATAAGAACCAAGATGACACCCGAGGAGGGTCACACCTTCCCTTCCCTATACAAGATGAGCATTACCTTCCAATTGGAAGGAGCTCTTTCTACACCCAACACACAAAACCCCAAAACAATAACAGAATACTCATAGAAGATATTTGTAAACTCATTCAACAAGCAAGAAACAAACATACATATAAAACAACAGATACACAAGAGAGTAGACTTGATTCACCAACCTTCCAAAGCCCAATTATGGAATGAAAGTTGATGAAGAGCTCCACTCTAGCCTCCTTCAATAATCCAACCTCAAAAATAATCTCTCTATGATCACAAGCAAGGGATAATGAATGGAGGATATAGGATGGCTAGAATAATTTCAGCATTATGAGGCTATGAAGAGAAGAATGGAGAAAGAATTGGGCATTATGAGGATGCCAGAAGAAGATTTTCCTAGAGGAAATTAGGCATGATAAAAATGCAAGAATGAAGTCCCCCTGCAAGAATGAAGTTCACCTGCAAAAAAAATGAAGTCCCCTGCAAAATTCCTATCTTCCTAATTGCTTAGAGAAGGGTCTCATTTATAGATTTTTCAGAGAAGAGAATGGAAGGTGAGGATCAAGAGTTGAGATCAAGGGCTCACATTATCTATGAACTTTAAATTCATAGTGGATGAATTAAAAATTCATTATTTTAAGATTGTAATATTTAAATAACCCTACTATTCCAAGTGGAATTAATAAAATATCCCCACTATCCCAAGTGGAATTAATAAAATAAACCCACTCATTATCCATTATCCCTAATGGACTTAAAACAATTAACCCCACTCAAGAGGTCCCCCATTATAGCCCACATGTAGAAATAAAATACAATAAGTAAACTAAAATAAGAGAGAGTGGGTGACACACCACTCTCATTAAGGGGAACCCCACCAAAAGAGAGGCACAAGGAGACAAGCACTCTATTATTAGGGGATCATGAAGTTGCTCCATGACTTGGAAGTGGGCCTAAATGTGGATTCCACTCATCGCATTGTCCCCATGCTTCCAAATTCGTCACTTAACTTCACCCTGAAGTTGAAGTGACCATATGGAGGTTATCCTAAGGTTATCCTAGTCAAAAAGGTCCCTAGACCCATGGGGTATAACCTAGGGTTGTTTTAAACATAGTTAGGACTCCCAGAGTCAAGTAAAAATACAAGAAGAGGGTAAAAAAAAAAAGAAGTTAAAACAAGATTCAAAACAACATTTCTTACAACACTTATCACAATATTATTAATTTAGAAGATAGAACTATTTCCCTTAACCTCATGCAATATTACAACAATACAACATTACAACAATTTACCAAACACAAGGTTGATCTTAGTTCCTCATAGAACTAGATCGGCTCACAAGGGATACAACATAGGTATGGGATGATCTCCTGTATATGTGGTTTCATTAGTAATACCTGCACACTCAATTCTAAAGTTAATTTCACATATAAATATCATAGCCGAAGTAAATTTAATACATGCATTTCTAAAGCATACCACAGTTCTTATAAACATAATGAAATCACATGACAATTTTCCATCTAACATCACCTAATTAGTTTTCCTTTAACATAATAATATTTTAATAGTTTGAAAATCTGGGAACAACAGTCCCATAAATATAAAAATACCAACAACAGTAAGCTAAATAGTCACATGTACAGAAATGAAAAAAGTGTAGGCCTCACATTCTCATCAGTTTAAACAGTGTGTTACCTTCCTTTTCTATAGACAGTGAGTCTCTTGTGGGCAGTAAGCCCTGATCAGCATGTTCCATTTTTGTACCTTCTATTCTTCTAACAGAGAATAATATCTTGGGTTAATCACCCCGTGGTTTTTCCCTTAACCTGGTTTTTCACGTCAAAATCACTGTGTCATGTGTGTTAGTAGTATTTCCTTTTCATGGTTATGTTTGTTCATTTGATTTGATATTGCATTAATTGTTAAAGAAGTTCAAATGGCAAGAAAATTAAGATAACTAATTCACCCCCCTCTTAGTTATCAACAATAGGATCCTCGAAGCTGATTTTGGTATGCTTGGAGGTGATTAAGGGTGTTGAGGCATCGTTCATCCAATAGCTTGAACTCTTGGAGGTGTGCAACGCGATATTGTTCATCAGTGATGACATTATGCAAGGAGATGCACAAGAAGGGCAATTCAATCTCAATTGGTAGGATGGTTTCTGCTCCAGAGACAAGGGAAGATGGTATAGCACCTATGGGTGAGCAAATACTAGTGTGATAGGCCCAGAGGGCGAGACGGATATGGAGGTGCCAATCATGGCCAGTTTCATTGACAACTTTCTTGAGGATTTTGAGTAGGGTTTTATTAGTTACCTTAGCCTGTCCATTACCTTGTGGGTAATATGGAGTGGACCAATGATGTTGAATGTAGAATTGTTCACAAAGGTCCCGAACAACATGGTTTTTAAAAGGTTTATCATTGTCAATGACAATTGCAGATGGGATACCATACCAACAGATGATATGGTAGAGGTTGAACTTAGTGATTTAGTTTCCTATGGTTAAAGTGCGAGGGATGGCTTCGACCCACTTAGTGAAGTATTATGTGGCAGTGATGTTGAATTTGTGTCCATCGAAGGAAGATGGGTGGATTTTTCTAATGAGATCTAGGCCCCACTGAGAGAAAGGCCATGATGTAGTAATAGGTTGCAATGCCTTAGAGGGAGAGTGAATGAGATCTCCATGCTGCTAATAGGGCTTACACTTCTTCACGTACTCACATGCATCATGTTCCATAGTAGGCCAATAATATCCAGTATGCAAGAGCTTCTTGGCTAGGAGATTTCCACTTGTGTGCACTCTGTAGATACCTGCATGGACTTCGTGTAAGGCAAGGGAAGCTTCTTTCGTGTTTAAGCATCAAAGAAGAGTGCCATCATAGATTTAGTGATAGAGGGTGTTGGCAAGAATAGTGTAGCGGACAGCTTGGCGAATGAGGGATCGTTGTTCTTTGGGGGTGGATTTAGGAGGGAAAGTGTGATGTTGGAGGTAGGTGTAAATGTCATGATACCAGGGATTTTTTGAACCAACAATCTCATACATGAATTATGACTTGGCAACACAATATGATGGCATTAGGAGTTGTTCCACAAGAAACTCACACTGATGACTATCTTGAGGCATATCTATAAGGGAACCGATAGTAGCCACGGTGTCAGCTGCTTTGTTGTGAAGGTGCGGTACCTGTTCAAACTATATGTAGGTGAAGAATAGTTTGTATTTGTCAACCATTTGCTTATAGGGCACTAGCTTATCATCCTTTGTGGTAAGCTCATCATTCACTTATTTGATGATCAACTGAGAGTCTCCATAGACTTGTAGCTATAAGATATTCCATCGCACAATTGTTTTGAGACCAATGATCAGAGCTTCATATTCAACCACATTGTTTGTATAGGGGAAAGCAAGTCTGTAAGCTTGGGGATGTAGTCGCCCTGTGGGGTCACCAATAATATTCCTTCCCCCAAACCATGATTAGTGAAGGATCCATCAAAGTATAGCTTCCAATGTGTAGGTTCTGTCATGGTTAGAATGGACTCATCTGGAAAGTCAATGGATAGCAGTTGATAATATGTGAGGGGTACTTTGGCCAGCTGATCTGCTACAACTTGTCCTTTGATTGCTTTCCTATCAACATACTCAATATCAAATTTGCTCAACAACCTGACCCATTTTTCCATTCTTCCTGTGAGTGTGGTCTTGGAAAGGAGGTACTTAAGGGGGTCAACCTTAGATATGAGATTGATAGAATGACTTAGCATGTAGTGTTGTAATTTTTTAGAGCAAAAAACAATAGCTAGACATGTGCATTCCATGGGGGTGTAATTAAGCTCATATCCAACTAAAGTCCTGCTGATGTAGTATATAGCTTTCTCACGGCTAGTATCATCCTATTGTGCTAAGAGTGCCCCTAGTGCTACTGAAGTTGCTGATATGTATAATAGCAGGGGCTTTCGAGGGATAGGTACCATTAGGACTGGTGGTGAAGTAAGATACTCCTTGATGTGGTTGAACACCTATTAACAATTCTAATCCCACTTTAACTGTGCATTTTTGCAAAGTAAATGGGAAAAAGGATGGCACTTGTCTGCGAGTTGAGTGATGAATCTTCATATAGCTTGTAGTTTGCCTTGGAGACTTTAGAACTGTTTGAGCATCTTGGGAGGAGGCATTTCTATTATGGCAGTGACCTTAGTAGGATCTACCTTGATGCCTCTGTGGGAGACAATGAACCCCAAGAGTTTACCTGATGTTATGCCGAAGACATATTTCTTGGGATTGAGGTAGAGCTTGTACTCTCTGAGCCATGCAAAGATCTATCGCAAGATCTAAGGGTGTTCTTCCCTTGTTCTTGATTTTCCCAGGAGATCATCCACATAGTCTTCCATTATTTTGTGTATCATGTCATGGAAGATAGTAGTCATTGCACGTTGATAGGTTGCCCCTGTGTTCTTTAGACCAAAGGGCATGACTTGCCAGTAGTATGTGCCCCAAGGACAGGTAAAAGTTGTTTTGTGTTGATCCTCAGGAGCAATTCTAATTTGATTATATCTAGAGAAATCGTCCATAAGGGAGAGCATCTCATGTGAGATCTACAATCATATCAATGTTGGGAAGTGGAAAATCATCTTTTAGACATGCTTTATTAAGGTCTCGAAAGTCTGTACAACAATGGATGCCCCCAGGTTTCTTAGCAACTGGCACAATATTGGAGACCCACTTCGAATAATCGATAGGGAAAATAAATCCAACATCTAGTAATTTTTGCAGCTTTCTTTGACAAGCAAGGAGACTTGAGGGTGCATCTTGCAAAGTTTTTGCTTAACAGGTTTTGCATCAGGATGTACCATAAGATGATGAACAACCAAAGATGGATCTAATCCTGGCATGTCGGCATAGGACCAAGCAAACAAATCAGGTGTTTCATGAAGCATTGCGGAGATGTTGGATTTTTCTTCTGTACTAAGACCTTCTGCTAGATGTGTGCGCTTAGGTGATTCTTACATGCTGAGGTTGATTTCTTGTGTGCCTTCAATTAGAATGTTGGAACTCTCTTGCCAGTGAGATGGTATAGGGGGAAGATTGAGATCCTCATCTTTTAGTGCCTCAGAGAGGTTTTCACTCAGAGATACGTCTTTATTTTTCTCTTTTGTATTCAAAGGTGACTTAGAGAGGTTTTTACTAGGGGATGATTTTCTATTTTTTGATTTTTGATTTTTTAGACTAAGGATCTCTTCTTCCCCAAAATAGGTGTCAGCGTGCAAGCATATGTCATATTGTGAGGTGTCGCAAACTTCTAGAATTATGGAGAGAGCCTCATCATTCAGAAATACGTTGAGAGGCGGGGGTCCTTGATAATCCCAAGAAATGAGTTTAGGGTGAATGAGGGGGAGGTCAATATTGAAGATGGAATTATCAGGGAAGATACAAGAAAGGTCTAGATCTTCACATGAAGCTATGATGACACTTGACGTGATGTTTTCAACACTAGAAGAGGATTCCATTACCTGTATCGAGGTTTTAGCAGGTCCACGGATTGTCACAGTCAATGGAGCATATCCTAAACCGAAGTATTGAGCATATTTATTGGGAGATGTATAATGAACTAGTATGGGTTCTATAACACCTTGTTCATCGGTGCCAAGTCTTGTTCCAAGGTAAGGCATTTTGTTACAAATTTGAAATGGTACAGGATATTTTTCTTTGAAGTATTCTAGATTGACATGTGCTGGGGTAGTTTCTTCATGATATAGCCAATCACTTAAGAGCTATGTCTTTGGCTTCTTCTTCTCTAGAGACCTGTGCTAGTACAAAAGGAATTTTATCATTGCTCCTATGCTACTGTTCTTTTTCCTTCTTTAGCAGATGGCGGCCATAGGAGTGGGGGGACAATGGTAATTGTCCCATGTGGAAGGAATTGTGAAGTTCATACTTGCCACACCCTTTGTCTATGATCTTGACCTTTTGAGGGGTACGGGTGGAAGATGAAGTGGAAGTGTGTGGTTTTTTGATGGTGACTTGTGGCGTGAATGACAAGGTGGATGGAGTGGAGGAGGGATCTTTGACATGATCCCCATAGGTACTCGGACAATGGAATTGTCAATCGTAGACAACCTCTAAGGCTTTGCAATATTTAAAAGGTTGTTGATCGGCAAGAATAGTGACTTCCACACCATTATGAGGGAACTTGAGGCATTGATGATAGGTGAAGGGAACAGCTTGCATGGGATGCAACCATGGTCAGCCTAGGAGGAGATTATATGGAAGGTCAAGATCAATCACGTGACATAGAGTGGGCATGGTGAGTGGGCCTACCTTCATAGGGAGGCATATAGTGCCTTCAAGTTCTCTCTCCATGTTGTCATATGCCTTGATGGAGATAACCAAAGATTCCAAGTCATTCACTGAGTACCTTAGGAGTTTTATGAATTTCAATGTACATATGTTTAAGCTGGATCCATTATCCAAGAGGAGGGCCCTCTTGACTCTATGGTTAGCGATTTGGACTTCAATATGAAGGGATTTATTATGTGCAGGGTTAATGGGTGGCATGTCAGCATGACTAAAGTTGAGATGATAGGATGATGATAATTGAGCAACAAGGTTTTGGAATTAGGTGGGAGGTATATCAGTAGGAACATGGACTCTTGGAGAGCCTTGTCAAGTATTTCTCAGTGGAAGGTAGATGTCCCAAGGAGTTCCAAGATGGAGATTTGAGTGGGTGTCTTTTCAAGATGGTCAAGGAAGTTATATTGGGAAGTGGTGGTAGTGGAGGATGGGGATGGTCCCTTTATAGTTATATGCCCATGGCGGGTGGTAATAGCACATTCAGGGGTGGTATTTTTGACTTTGATGGTGGCAAAACAAGTAGAATCAAAATCAATTCTACCTACTATATTATCGTAGGGGGGCAGAATGTTGTTGTAGTTGATATTGTTGGTTTGGTTGTTAGGATCGGCATTGGAGGAGGATCGTTGGGAAGCAGTTTGATTATTGTTGTGGTGGGAAAGAGGGTCTTGGTAGACTCCTAGGCCATCATTGGGTGATGTATTATCGTGATCTTACATTTGGATTCCACCACGTTCAATAAGGTCTTGGACGCATTTTTTCAATTTCATGCATTTGTTTGTGGCATGGCCCTTGATGTGGTGGTAGTCACAATATTCATTCTCTTTGTACCACATGGGCTTAGGTTTGTTTTCATCAAATGGTTTTGTTATGGGGAATTCAACCATGTTGGTGTGGAGTATCTTTTGGAATACAACCTCGAGTGGCTCACCCAAGGGGGTATATTTGCGCTTTGGATTGTTAAGAGGATTTCTCTTTGGAGGAGTGGGCAAGACTGATACATTGTTAGAAACATTTTGGACTATGTTTATCTCTTTTGGTTTAGGAGAGGTGATTTGGATGTACTTGGAATTGATAGCACCATCTCCTACGATGTTCTTGTTTTTAGCCCAAAATTTAGGTTTGTTGTTGGAGGTTTTATCATTGTCATTTTTGTTGTATATTTTGACTAGACCCTTTGCAATAAGGGATTTTTTGATGGCAACCCCTTTTTCTATAATTTCGTCAAAGGTTGATGCAAAATGTACTTGCAAATGGAAGGCCATTTCTTGGTTGAGGTTTTGGATGAAAATATGGATGAGTTATTTTTCAGGGGTTGTCCATGGCAACCTACTAGCAAGGGCTCTCCATCTTTGTAGATAAGTAGTGAAACTCTCACCACTTTGTTGCTTGGTGTTGCAAAGGTCAAGCATGGTGATCTCATGTTCTACGTTGTATGAGAAGTTGGCGAAAAATTTCTCTGAAAGATCAGCAATATTGGATATGGAGCCATAAGGTAAGTGCATGAACCATTCTAGGGCTTGTCCTCCTAGGCTTCATGGAAAAAGATGAAGGAGGAATTGGTCATCATAGGTGACTTCTTGGCATGCCATGAAGAACTCCTTGATGTGGTCATGAGGGTCCCCTTTTCCTTTGTATTTATCAAATTTTGGCATTTCAAAGTGTTGAGGAAAAGGTGTGATGGCGATGTTTTTGTCAAATGGGTAGGGACATAAGTCTTTGAACTTATAGTATTTCTTTTGGGTCCCTAGTTGGATGTTTTTAAGGTCATTTTTCATCTCTTTCCATTCTTGATTGAAAGGGTTAGCAAAAGGTGGTTGTGGTCCTTGGTGGAGTGGAGGTTGTTGCATTGATGATTGTTGGTATTGAGGGTGGATGTATTGTTGTTGTTGGGAGTGGGCATATTGTTGTTGTGCGTGAAATGGAAGACATGTGGTTTGTGTGTAGGTGTGAGAGCTGTGTGTTTGTTATTGTGGGATGACTTATTGAGTTTGAGGTTGGACATATTATTGATGTTGAACATGTGGGGGTAGGCCTATGGCTTGCGTGTAAACATGGGACCCATATGCTTGTTGTTGCGGGATGACTTGTTGAGTTTGGGGTTGTGGTTGTTGTTGGATGTCGTAAGGAGGTTGCATTAATGACTCATGGTGGGGTTGATGCATGAGAGATTCATACATGTGTGTGGGATTAGCATAGTTTGTCAATGGCTTTTGTGGTTGGCTGAGTGGATTCACAATGGGTGTTTGAGTCATGGGTGGTGCTACTATTTGTGTGATGATTGACCTTGGTGGAATGTTTAGTGGAGGGAGAGGTTGTGGTACAATCGTGGTGGCTTCTTGTTGATTGTTTGGTGGAGGTGGTATGGCAGTGATGGTGACATTAGAAGGTACCCTAGAAATGGGTACATCAGAAGGTAGCATGTCATAAGGTAACCGAACAGAAGGATTGGATGCTTGTGGTTGTGAAACATTTCTAGCCCTTATGTTTTTTCCCAAGGTGTAAACAGAGGTGATGTTGGAAGCAAAACTAGCCCAGGGATTATCATAGATTGGTTTGTTAGGATTAGGGACACATCCCCATGGTTGATCATGGATGGGTGTTAGTGGCTTGTCATGGAAGATGGTTTTGAGCTTGTCATGGTCATATGAATATGGAAGGTGTGCACAATGTTCAATGAGACACTAAAGAAATTCATCCTTATGGTTGTTAATGAATTGGTCAAACTGGTCATGTAACCTCTTTTCGTTAAGGAAATCGACAAAGGTGGGGGAATAAGTTTGATGAGGATGAGTGGATGCTTCACCCATTTTGGGTTGGTTGACATATTCCTACATGTTGCTTGTGGTAGAGCCACTAGGAGAGAGGGGCTGATAATGGGCCTCCATTTTCTTAGCTTGTGATCGTGTGACGAAAGGCATAAAAAGTGAATTTGGGTTAGATTTGGACAATGAGGTACTGATGATGAGATGATGAAGATAGGTGCAAAATCTAGATCAAGATGATTAAAGGCTGATGGTTGTCCTATATACTTAGGGTAGACAAAGAGCCTAAGCAAGAGGACAATAGGATTATTTTACTTGGGATAGACAAGGCGCACCAAGCCAAATGAGATTTCTCATAATCCACTAACTTAGGAGTTGTCTAGATTCCTAAGCTAATTTATCCAAGGGGTTTGATGATTGATCTAGAGTTTTTTCCTTAGGATTTGGATATGGTTTGGATTTATTAGTTGATTAGAATGGATTTGGATGATGATACGGTTGGTCTTGATTGATTCAAGGGTAATGATCGATTATGGATTGATTGAGGATGAAGTTCTAGATAATGATGTCTAAGGTCCAATGGTGAGGATAATGATCAATGATTAGGACGAATCACAAGCTAAGAGTAATGAATGGATAGGGACATGGATTGAGATGGCATGTAATGTCAAAGCATGGTGTGGAATGGGGGTTGTCGACAACTATAAGGACAAAAGCTTGACTTTGTGATGAATTTTTTAGACTGGGTGTTGATTGAGAGGTTTAGGCACTGATGAAGAGAATTGGGCATTGATGTAGAGGGTTGGTTGCTGATGTGGAGGTTTAGGTGTTGATGCAGAGTATTGGGCATTGATGTAGAGGGTTGGGCACTAATGTGGATGCTTAGGCACTGATGTGGAGGTTTAGGTGCTGATGTAGAGGATTGGGTGCCGATGCAGAGGGATGAGCACTGATGTGGATGTTTAGGCACTGATGTAGAGGAGTGGCCACTAATATAGGATAGTGATGGTTTTGTGTGATTTTGAAGGTGATGAGTTAGATTTTTGAAAAATTTTGGGCTTGGGATGTGATGTTTTTGGAGTTTGGAGGTTTGAATGTTTCAATAGTTTGCTCTTTCAAATGGCTCAAATGATGTTTGGGTGATGTCAATGAGAGTCTTCTTTGGCAAGTGATACAAGCTTTTCAAACAAGTTCATACAATGTCCAAAGGTTTTGTTGTGAAATTAAACAATCATGCACAACCTAAGGCAAGGATAGGACAATATTTGTTGGATCCCCTAGCCGTGCCTATTCAAAGTGGATAGCTCTAGGATCTTGGTAGCACTGGCTCCCCTCCACGGCACTCACTTCTCATGCATACCAAGTTCTAGGTTTCCCAAGGCTTGTCCCCCCACCAAACCTTAAGATTGTCCCTACTATCTCTACTAAGAACCATGAAAATTGGGGCAGCTTCAAAGGTGCCACCTTCTGCGCCAACAAATAGAGGGATTTGGGCTACTAAAACAATGGTTCGTAGTAAGTGCTTTCATTCAGGTGGCCATATGTGTGATAGCGCTACTCTCTATTATGGAGTCTCCCAGCCTTCAAGGGTTGCACCTTGAAGGGTTTTGGGTGAGGTTGGCCATTGGTATGACACAACAACACTTGTTGCTTGCGAATTTCATCACAAACACATTATTTTATATAGCGGCTCGAAAGAGCTTGGCTTTAGCTTGTTTCCACTTGGGTCATTCCCACCTTTCAAAATAGGGTGGCAGGCCCTCTAAAGGTTCAACAAAAGTAACACAAGTGCAAAAATACTTTTGATCCCAAAGTTCATACAAAGATGTGAGGAGAGAGCATATGTATTTTTAGGCTTGGGTCACACTAAACAAGATTCATTTTTAGGTCTTGGATTATGTTGGGGGTGATTCATGCAAGTGTTGTGAGAGGCTTATGATTCCCAAGATCACCAATGGTGCGAGGGAAGAGCATACGCTTTCACCACACAAACACTATCACAAAACACTTCACACACAATTGTTTGTTTTCTTTCTTAGATGAGTGAAAATGCAATTTGTTGTTCTTTTTAAACCCAAATGAGTGAAATGCAAGTTTGTTGTTCATTTTAACCAATGAGTTATGATGCACGTTGTTGTTCTTTTTAAACCCAATGAAGATGTGAATGCAATTTGTTGTTCTTTTTAGACCGTATGCATGAAAGATGTAAGTTGTGTTCTTTTTAACCTTATGAGTATGCCTATGATTAATCAAACAATTTCACACAACATAACAACACTAAATGATTTTGGAGCCAACAAACAACCATGCAAGAAAGAAGTTAGTAATGGTAGGCAAGTCTTCAATGGTCGAATAAGGCTGTAAAACTAAGTGTTAGTTTAAAAACTCAAATTTTGGTTAGGCGCTAATCTGGGAGACTGGGCACTGATGCAAAGGGATAGGCGCTGATCTGAGACAGACAGCACTTCCCCCTTATAAAAATGAATTTTCCTACAAAACAGAGAGCTAAGGTGGCTAAAAAGTTAGTAAAACATCATTTAAAGTATCATGGAAACATTAAATGCTGACTTTGACTTAAAATTTATAAGAAATGAAGGATTTTACCTTCTCCTCAGATGTGCACTGATCTACTGGGCTGGATGCTTATGTATCAGATAGGCGCTGATATATCAGATAGGTGATGATGTGCTAGATAGGCACTGAAATAGAAGATTAGGCGCTGATCCAACCTATCACAAGATGAAACACACAAATCATGCAAATTTGTTAGCTAAAAGGTGGTGGGAGTCCCACCAGGCATGCTAAAATGTCTACCTATGAAAATGAGACCTACAATGGATGCAAATTACACCTAGAATGCACCCAATCTCAAGTCCAAAGGACCTCAAGATTGAGCTAAACTACTAACAAACTAACTATCTAATTGCACCCTAAATGAGTCTATTAGTAGTGATATGCCCTAAGATATGAAATGCTATTACTAAACTATGCTAGAATTGAACTAATTCTATATGCTGAGCACTCAAATTGGCAGAATAACTTTGCATAAAATGACTTGTTCCAAATGGGAGGTGGAGGCCTCAATTTATAGATTTTTGGAGATAGAATTGGAGGGCTAGGATCAATTTGAAGGATCAATGGTTGAGATTGGTTGAGGATCCTCGAGAAAGGAGAACTAGACAAATGACATGATTCGATTAGATGAGAAGGTTGCCCCAAGATTCAAGGGATGATCAATGGATGAGAATGCAAGTTTGAATGGATGGATGGCCAAGATTGAGTAGGTGTATGACATGTAAGGACTCATTTATGAAAAGGTAAGGCTTGGACTTTGTGAGGAATTTTAAATTCCATGGAGAGGACAAGTGGAATTTAAAATTGGAAGAATAGTGTTCAAATAGTGCCACATAGAATTTTAAATTGAGATGAATAGTGACATATGGAGTGGGGTGGAAGAAAGAGGACAAATGTACTCAATTTGGAAGATTTGCCCATGCTTCCAAAGTACCACTTGTCATGTACATGTGTGTACATTGGATGACAAATGGACTTCTAAAAATATGGAGGTTTGAAATGATGAATTAATTAAAATTAATTCATGTGCACATGGATTAGAAGAAAATAATTATGATTACAAAAAGTAATCAAAAGTGCACAAAATAGGGAATTAAATAAATATGATAATTTATTTAATCTTTGGAATGAATTATAGTAAAAAATATTTAATTTTCAAACTATAGTAGAGGAATTTGATTTTTTTGATATGATAAAGATGCAGAATAAATTAATTAAATAATTAAAAATTATTTAATTAATAATCGAATCAGACAAAGTGATGCAGGTGGATTCAGGTTGAATGCGTGAGTGGATGAAGTTGGTTGTGACCATTTTCAGGTGTCTACACTTTCTAGAGCATCAGAATGGAGACTTATCTGACCTCTTTTGGTTTTGATGTATGGCAGTTAGTTTTAGATGGCTACACACCACCAACATCAACTCCCTCTGCAGTTGATAAGAAAGATTGTGAAAACAATGCCAAAGCAAAGAATGCTATACTATGTGGTCTAACCAATACAAAATTTGTAAAAGTTATGCATTGTAAATCTGTTAAAGATGTTTGGGATAAGCTGCACAACATCTATGAGGGTGATGATAAAATCAAGAAAGTGAAACTACAAACCCATAGAAGCAAATTTGAGGCTCTAAAGATGAAAGATGATGCTCGAATATTGCAGAATACATGCTTAGGGTAGATGAGGTAGTGAATGTAATCATAGGTCTTAGAGAAGAGATAAAAGATCAGGTGGTTGTAAAGAAGGTTTTGAGGTCTCTCCCATAGTGATATGACTCTAAAGGCTCTGCAATTGAGGAAGAAAAACATCTAGATAACTTACTATTGATGAATTATTTGGGTCACTTACAACATATGAGATGAGAAGTGAGAATACTAGCTCAACAAAAAAAGAAGCAACATTCAAGACTTCCAAAGTCAAGCAAATTAAAGAAGATTCAGAAATGAGTATCAGTTTAGGTGAAGAAGAAGAAAAATTTGTCAAAAAATTAAAGAAGGGCTCTGGCAAGTATAAAGGTAAGCTACCTTTCAAATGTTTTAATTGTGAAAAAATTGGTCACTTTGCTTCTAAATGTCCCTTAGGTGAAAATGAAAAGGAAGACAATTCCAAGAGTCAAATTGTTTCCAAGTATAAAAAGGCTTTAATAAGAAGAAAAAGAGTCTATATGTAGACAAAGAAATTAGTTCTTCAGATGACTGTTCTTCTGCAAGTGAAAATTATGAAACTGCATTCATGACTATTGAAATAAGAGAAAATAAAAAGACTCCTATAGAAGATTGTTGTGAAGACTCTGATGAGGAAGAAGAGGGTGAAGTTAATTTGGATGGTGAACTAATCTCTTCCTTAAAAGATTTAAAAGATGAGAGAAAACAAAATGCAAAATACAAGTTAAGAATTAAAGAACATGAAAAACTTGTAGGCTTGAAGTTGGAGCTAGTAGAATCTAAGAGAATAGAGGAAGTTACTAGGTCAAGTTTGAAAACCAAACTAGAAGAATGTCAAAATCTAGAGGTTGAAGTTGTCTCTATAAGGAAGGAGTTAGAAAAGGTAAATGAATAATTAAATAGAAGCCTCAAGTTTGAAAAGAGCTGAGAAATTCTTGATCAAATAATTGGATATCAAAGATCCTTCTCCAACACGGTTGGGTTAGGATATGTTGAAAACAATAGTTTCAAAGATGATGTCTCTAAGAAGAATGTAGAAGATAAGACTCTCAAGAAAGTTTCTCTTGCAAAAGGAAAGTTAGAGAACAGGGTGAATCAATCTTTGCTATGCCTAAGAAACTTGTTGATTCTAGGAAACCTGAAGGATTTAGGAAGAATAAGAAAATGGAAGATTTTAGAATGTAGGATGATGGATTCATTAAAGTTCACAATCCAAGGAGGATATTTGAGAACCAATCTACAAGACAAATAAAGTTTAATTATGCTTTTTATGGTTATTACTTTCCATGTAATCTGTTTGGATATAAAGCAACAAACTACATAGCTAAACCTAGGAGAATGGATGGGCATAATTTTGTTAGCAGAAATCTTTTTGCCCCTTTAGTTGATATGAATAATGTTTGCTATAATTGTAATAACTATGGGTATATTGCCAAGTTTTGTAGAAGTGCATTTATATAGCCTTCTAGAAAAGAGAAAAAGGGGTTTACTCCTCCTAGGCAAGATAGACTTGCACATGCTTCTATACAAAAATAGAAAAAACATAATCCTTTGAACATCACAAGAAAGAGTCTACATCCCCTACTCAGGAGAAAGAACCAACAAAGCATTTAGAGCAAAAGGAGAAAAGTTCAAAAAGGTGTTGGATAGAAAAGAAGAATGAATAGACCATGTTAGTTCAAACATCTTTTCATGCCAAAGGACAAGGTAATCCTTGGATGATAGATATTGGATGCTCTAGTCATATGACTGAAGATAAGAGCAAGTTCACCATTTTGGACAAATGTAATGGTGGTTCTGTCAAGTTCGGTGATAACACCACTGCTAAGATGGTTGGTAAAGGTACATTATGCATAGATGGTAAAGCTAATGCTCAAGATGTGTTGTATGTAGAAGGATTACAACATATCTTGCTCAGTGTCAGTCAGATGTCTGACAAGGGGTACAATTTTTTATTTCATGCTAGTGGATGTGAGATAGGACAAGTTAGCTCTAGTAGACTTGTTGCTGAGGGAAATAGAACAAGCAGCAACCTATACCATCTAATGGAGGTGATGGGTGGAAGATGTCTGTTAGGGCAAACTGATGAGAGTTTGTTATGGAACAAAAGGATGGGCCACATCAACTTTGACCATCTAGTGAAGGTCAGCAAGAGGAATGCAGTCAGACATATGCCTAGTATTGGCAAGCCAAAAAAATACCTTCTATAAAGAATGTCAAGACGGGAAGCAAATAAGGGTCAATTTCAAGACAAAGGAATATTCAACCTCAAAACCTCTTGAATTGATACATACAAACTTGTGTGGACCAACCAGAACCAAAAGAATCAATGGAGAAAGGTATTTCATGTTGTTGATAGATGATTATTCAATAATGACATGGGTAACTTTTCTTAAAGATAAATCTCAATCTTTAGAAAGATTTAAAATCTTTAGGGATTTGGTTGAGATTGAGATTGGATCAAGAATAAAATGCTTAAGGTCTGACAGATGTGGAGAATTCACTTCTAATGAATTTGATCAATTCTATTAAAAGCATGGGATTAAGAGACATTTCTCTACAGCTAGGACACCTCAAAAAAATGAAGCTGTTGAGAGAAAGAATAGAACTATCTACGAAATGGCTAGAACAATGTTGAATGAATCCAAATTGCTTGATAGATACTAGAAGGAAGCAGTTCATACTACTTTTTACATTCTTAATAGAGGTCAATTAAGAGTAAATCATGATAAGACTCCATATGAATTGTGGAAAGGCAGACCTACATCTGTGAAATATTTTAGAATTTTTGGAAGTAGATGTTTTATAAAAAGGGATGAAGATACCTTGAGTAAATTTAAGACAAGGTCTAATGAGCGAATATTTTTTAGTTATTCAACTACAAGGAAAGCCTATAAATGCTATAATAAAAGGTTGTAGAAGATTGTTGAAAGTGTGAATGTTAGAGTGGATGAAGACTTCTCTCAACTGTCACATGGAAATGACTTGTATTCAAAGGTTCCTATTTATGATGGAGAAGAAGTTGCAAAAGAAGAGTCACAAGAGAAGAGTGAAGCTAATGAAGAAGAGCAACCAAAATCTAATCTAAAGGCTCCACCCAAGTATGTCAAAAGAAATCATTCTAAGAATCAAATTCTTGGAAATAAATCTGATGGTGTCATGACACGGAAAAACTAAAGCTACCACAACAAGAATAGGTAAACTATTCTTTATTTTATAAAATAGAACCTAAATCTTATGAAGATGCTGGTAAGAATGAAAGTTGGATTGAATCCATGAAAGAAGAACTTAGTCAAATAGAGAAAAATTAGACTTGGGAACTTGTTCCAAGGTCTGCTGATAAGAATGTCATTGGCACAAAATGGGTGTTTAGAAATAAACTAAATGAAGGTGGGAAGATAACTAGAAACAAATCTAGATTAGTCTATAAGGGCTATGCTCAAGTTGAGGGCATAGATTTTGATGAGACATTTGTACCTGTGGCTAGGCTTGAATCCATTAGAATGTTTCTTACATATTTAGTTTATAAATGTTTCAAGGTGTACCAGATGGATGTGAAATCTGCATTTCTTAATGGCTATTTGGATAAGGAAGTTTCTATAGAGCAACTTGAAGAATTCCAAGTCACTAAAAATAAAGACTACGTGTGTAGATTGAAGAAGGCAATATATGGTCCAAAACAAGCTCCTCAGGCTTGGTACTCCAGAATGGACAAATATCTTCAACAACAAGGTTATAAGAAAGGTATAGCTGTCAGCAATTTGTATTATAAAACTAAAGGTAATCATATGCTGATTGTTATTATTTATGTTGATGATATAATATTTGGTGGAGATAGTGACAAAATGTGTAGAGAGTTTGCTGACACTATGTAGAAAGAAGTTGAGATGTCAATGTTAGGATAATTAGCATTTTTCCTTGGTTTACAAGTCAGTCAATTAAATACAGGGATTTTCATCTCTCAGACCAAGTATGTGACATAAATTCTTAAGAAATTCAAGATAGAAGATTGCAAGCCAGTCAGTACACCTATGCTCACTGGGTGTAAGCCTAGCAAAGATGATGAATCCACTTTAGCAGATCAAACTTTGTATAGATCCATGGTTGGAAGTCTCTTGTATCTCACAACAACAAGGCCTAACATCATGCAAGTCATTTGCATGGTAGCTAGATTTCAAGCCACTCTTAAGGAAACACATGTCAAAGTTGTGAAGAGCATATTCAGATACTTGAAGAGTATAGTAGATTATGGTCTATGGTATTCTATTGGTGATGACTTTACTTTGACTGCATACACAGATGTAGATTAGGCTCGTTGTGTGGATGATAGAAAGAGCACTAGTGGTGGTGCATTCTTTCTAGGAGATAAAGTGGTAGCATGGTTAAGTGAGAAATAAGAATCACTCTCTTTGTCCACAGCTAAAGCTGAATATATAGTTGTTGTATCTTGTTGTACTCAGGTGTTATGGATGAAGCAAACACTGAAAGATATTAAGGTAGTTTTTAATGAACCGGTCAACATTCTTTGTGATAATACAAGTGTCATAAACATCTCAAATAATCTAGTTATGCATTCAAGGACCAAGCACATAACCATTAAGTACCATTTTCTCAGGGATAAAGTCGTTGAACAAGAAGTGAAGTTGGACTACGTGGCTACAAAAGAATAGCTAGCAGATATATTTACAAAACCCCTTCCAAACGAGACATTTGAATAGCTCAGGCAGAAGTTAGGAGTTGTTCCTTCTCCTATCTCTAATTGAATATAGAATGTATTCATCTAGGGGGAATATATCAGAATATTTCTTTATCCCTGGTATTACAATTGTCTTGAAGGATGATTGTCATAAGGGGGAGTAAGTGAGCACTGTTATTTTTCTCTAAGTCCCTTTGTAATTGATGTCAAAGGGGAGAATTATGTAGAGTGTTCACAGCAAAAGTGCTAATGTAGCAAGGGGGAGAATGGTTGTCATGGTCAATTCAGATTCAGGTCACATTCAGGTGTTGCCATCAATGACAAAGGGGGGATTGTTAAATTGTTGTCATTGATGTCAAAGAAAGGAGCAATGAGCCATTGATCAACATTTTATGTAGTTTGTCAAAGCTATGTTGTAGCATTATTAACAAAATGTTCTAAACCTAAACCAAGTCAGATCTATTGGCAAAATGTTCTCAATCAGAACTTGTTTTACAACATCAAATGTTCATCGACAATGTCCATTGGAAAAATGTTCCACATTCAAACCTATTTTATATCAAAGAGAAGATGTGGACAAAAAGAGAAGTCAAATGACTTTTATCAGAAAAGTTATCATTTTGCAAACTTGTTTGCAACTTCAACTTTTTGCCTTTTTACCAACAAAGGAAAGCAAATGTTTGAAGTGTTCAAAGAAAAGCACTATAGGGAAAATTTTAATTTCTTGAACTAGTTTGCAAGTTCGGCTTTTAGCTGATTTGCCAACTAGCCAATAGCTTCTTATTAAAGCAAGAACATCATATCTTTTGTATAGGATAAGTCTTTGGGAATTTTGGAGAGAAACAAAGTGTTTCAAGTATCTTTCCCTATTGTCAGGAAAGTGGATCTATGACTAACTAGTTTGAAAGTTAGTATTTTTCCCAATTCACCAACTAGGTGACATTTGGCCAAGATTGGATAGTGTGTGCAGTGAGAACAATAGTTCATGATAGTTGAAAATCACCGAGAAAGATAAGATTGGTAACATAGTGGGAGAAGTGTAGTTCAAGATTTTCTATTTTTTCCTATAAGCTATCAAAATGTGCTAAAGGCCAAAAGTCTGAAAAAGCTAATTTTTGCTGATAAAGCATAAGAAGATGAAGATAAAGGCATAAGGAGATGCAATAAAGGCTAAGGTTCTCAAATTTAAGAATTTACCAATAACAAAGGAAACAAGAGTGAGTTCATAATCATGCACTTTAGCCGATAAGTATTTGTGACTACTTTGATAAAGTTTCAGAAAAGGTGACATTTGCTAATAAAACCTTTTATACTAAGATTGTGTAAAGTAGAAATGGCTGATAGAATGGATGAAGGCCAAAGTTTGTAAAAATAACTCTTTGCCAATAATGTGTGTTAAAACGGATAGTTCTAAAAAGTATATTTTTGCAGATAAGAGTCAAAAAGGCACAAAAGACAAACATTTAGAAAAATATATTTTTGCCGATAAGAGACATAAAGGCATAAAATACAAAAGTTTGGAAAAGTGTATTTTTGCTGATAAAGAAGGAAGGTGCTTAGTTTGGAAATATGTGATTTTGATGACAAAGAGTGATTAAGGCCAGGTTTTTGAAAAATAACATTTGCTGATAAAAGGAATATAAAGGCATTTTGGGCGATTAAGGACAAGGTTTTTGAAAAGACTTGTGCCGATGAAAGTGACCAAAGGCTAAGTTTGTCATATCAATTTTGTACCACTAGCCAGCATGTCTAGTATCACACTTGCAGGGCCACATAAGCATTAATTTGATTAGATGGAATGGATATTGGTCATTCCAACATGGATACCTATAGTGAAAACTAATTTATGATGATTCTATGACACTTTGCTAATATCTATTTATGAGCCCAAAGTTTGTATTAGTTGCACAATAGTTAAACTGATTGTGGTCTGTTATGAAATGAATTGAAACTATCTTTGAGTAGTTGATGGTTGTTCAATTGATTGGGAGTATGTGTTTTTATACACAATGAATTTGTTGTGAATGGGTTACTCAACTTGATTGAACAAAATATATTTCATTCATGGGCATAGAGTGCAGAGTTTACACAACTAGGTAGATTGTATTGAGAAGAGGAGAGGCTTTGTTAAAGTGAACAAAGAATGCAGAGAGTGTAGAGAGGAGTATATTGTGTTAATAAAAACATAGAGTGTAGAAGTGCGAATGAAATTATATATGAATTGAAGGGTGCATTTCAGGTTAGTGAAGAACCAATGTTCGCACATCAGAATTTGGAAGGATTCAAGGGTTGGTACCTCATTGCGATTGATGTATCATTGTATTGGGTTGGTGCTGAATAGGTGTATAATGTACCTGAAGGTTGGAGCCTCAAAACATTGTCTTGGGTGTCAATGTACCTTTAAGTTGGTGCTTACAAAACATCTATAAAATCTTTTGTTGTGAGGTTGGGATTGAGCAGTATACTCAAGAAACATTCTCACTGTGGTTTTTCCCTTTTGGGTTTTCCACATAAGTTTGGTGTTTTCTTGTGTGCAACATGGTATTTATGTGTGCCTTTAATTTTTTATTATTGGTTGCATTTTTAAGTTTTAACATACACTGATTCATTTTTTATTATTGGTTGCATTTTTAAGTTTTAACATACTTTTGGAGCAATTGGTTGATTTGTAGAGAATTGTTGAATGTTCATAAGGTTCTACATATGAAAAGGGGAAATTAGGTTAAATTAGGGAATACAATTAATGCAAAACAAATTGTTTGGTGAAATTACTATATAGGCAATGCCTGATCAAATCAAATCTCATTTGATCAAATCTAAGTAACTTGAAGAGCTAAAGGAGAGTTGAATACATCCAGCATTTCGAGCAATCAAACCCTATCACCACATTCTCAAGTATTTTTTAGTCTCTCTCTAGTTAAACCCCTAGCTCTTGAAGCTATTATGATGGCAACACTAGTTGTGATTGATGTGGTTGAGAAGCCAAGTCCAAAGTTCAAGAAACATCCTTTCAAGTCCACTATAATAGATGTAGTTGGCACCTTCTCACATGTTCCATCTAATGTGATTCATATTGAAGATGTTCAAATATACATTCATTCACCAATAGATGAATATATTTTCATCTCAAACTTGAAAAATTTAGGAATGATAACTTGTTGGGAGATGACTTTAAGTTAAAACAAGAATTTGCAAACATTGCTTCCAAGAATCTTCATATCTGGAAGGGTTTTCTAAACTTTCGATATGATGATGCCTGGGTGAGAATAGCCCTGTGTTAGATTTACAAGGATTTCTTCTATTTGGATCAACCACACATGATCACCAAGGAAGCTATAAAGGCAGTAACTGATTTATGCTCCTTCGGACGAGTGCCTATCCTAAAATTTGTCAAAAATGAAGAAGTGATGAGGCTCACCAGAGCAAAATTTGACAAAAGGATTTTAACTATGAATGAAATTGAGGACTTAGGGGTCTAGTATGCAACTATGAACATTGCATACAAAATATACTACACCAACAGGGAGAACTTAGCCACAACAATTGCAATATATATTGCATATCAAATGGTTAAAGAGGGAAATGATTTTGATTGTTGTGAGCTCCTATCACAATAGTTGATGGACAACTTAAAGAGAACAAAGGAATCTAAATACAAGTTTTGGTATGGATCTCTCATTATATGCCTTATGTTTACTTTTTGAATGAGTTACCTCCAATGAAAGGAATAGTTTGGAAATTAAACACTCCTGTTGCTCGTCAAATCATAGACTTCATGAGAATCTTTCCGGATCATAAACTTTGTAGTACTACATTCTGGGGATTCTTCAAAACATTTCAGGAAGAGATACAATCAAGAAAAGGAATTCTAGCCAAGGTAGTGGAAAAATACAAAAATGACATAACTTTTATTGTAGATAAAGATAACTGTTACATGGAGGCTATTGAGCCTACAACCTTTGGATTACAACTCTACCTTATGAGGTTTCAGAATTTGACTTGGCAGAATATGTTGATATGGTTCTCAGCAAACCTAAAAATCCCTCTATTGAAATATTTAGGACATGTGATGAAATCATCAACAAATCTGTGAAGAAGGATGTAGAGGAGAAAATAGAAAAGATAAAATCCAAAGAAAAGAAGTTGAAAACTAACTTGGAGAAAATACTCAATTCTTTTGAAGACTCTACAGAAGAAATACAAGCCACTTCCTCTATACAACTACTTAGGAGAACAAGCAGATCAACATCTACCACAGCCTCTACCTCTATTCCCTCCAGATCTTCATTACCTACAAAAAGAGGTACTAAAGAGATCCTTGAACAATTCCAAGCTACTAAGAAGAAGATGCCTAGACAGAAGAGTCAAGCTAGAAGAGGCAAGATAAACCCAGTAAATGTTGAATACATTGAAGAAGAAGAAGACAAGGAAGGCGAGGTTGAATCTCTGACAAGGAAGAAAAGAACCAGAGAAGAAACTAAGGAAGAAGAGACTTTAAAGGAGAAAGGAAAAGGAAAAGGAAAAGGAAAAGGAAAAAGGAGTAAGAAACCTGACTATGCTCCCTTGCAACTTGTGGCAATTGTGAATGCAATAATAGAGTATGATGCTCTAAAGTAAGTTGCAGGTATTTATGATGAAAGGCCTTCCAATGATAAATATACCCTTGAAGAAGCAATTGCTAAATATATGGGAGCTCATAATTTAGCCTTAATTGAAATCATAGACCAACTACCCAAAAGTCTTTGTTATATACTTACTAAAAGATGAAATGATGCTTTGAATGAAGAAGCTGAGATAAAGAAAAGAGAAATTGAAAAGATTTGTCCCGCCATCTCCAAGGAAGATAGAGTCAAAATTTCTAAAGTTCTAACAAATGAATTCATAACTAAAAGAAGATTAAATACTTTAATGTCAAGGTATAACCTGGAAGAGATAAGGAAATTGGAAACAGAGACACTAAAGAAAACTATTGAATCTCTCAAGGAAATGAAAATTGACAATCGAATCATTGAAGATTTATCTAATTAGTTTGCCTTTGAAGTCAATGAGGTATGCAGTGACAAGCTAGAAAAGAATGAGGAGATTGCTCCTCTTAAGAAAGCAAGAGCACCAATTACAGAGGGCCAAGATAAAATAAATCTACCTCCTTTAGACACTCGTATAGAACAAAGTGGGTCCCTTATAGACAATCATTATGCAAGACATGATTTGCCTCATCTGGAGAATATAGGAAATGTAGAATAAAGGAAAGAAGATAAGTCCAAGAGGGATGAGGATGAAAAGAAAAAGAATGATGAGGAACGAAAGGATGAAAAGGATAAGGGAGAAACTGAGAAGGGAGAGCAATCAGAAGGTATGGATGACATAGGTCAAAGTACATCAGAGATAGACTCGCTCAAAGACCTATTAGATATGCAACTACAATTTTAATCAGTTGTCACTCCTCAACTGCAGTAGGTTCCAACCTATGATGGACAGATTGACCTAACAAGTATCTCTCCTTTACACAAATTGTAGCTCAGTGATATACTACATGCCTCTACAAGAAAAGAGTTCTTACAAGAAAATATGAAGAAATCTAGTGCAATAGAGGATGCTGTGAAGTTGATACAAGAAGGGTTACTAGAGGTAACCATTGACTCCTCTCTCCCTCGATAGAAAAAGCTCAAGTTGTTAATGGACTCCTTCAAGGATCACTCCTATCACTTAGAGAAAAAGGTAGAAAAAGAGGCAGCAAGAAGAATAAATGACAAGAGAATGGTTAAGATGATTAACAAATGTGCTAAGGCACATAATAGGCTTACATAAAATTTAAAGAAATTCAGAGATTGCATTGATGAGGCCACAACATTGTATCTATTTTGTCTGAAATGGATAAACTCCACAAAGAACATCAAAGCTCAGATGGACTCTATTGAGTCACAAATATCTAAGTTGGCCAAAGTTTATGATTTCTCAAAGGATAAGATTGGTGCTACCAGAGCACAAGTTGAGAACCTTCATGCACAATTATCTCAACTGTAGGACCAAAGAGAAAACCTAAGGAAACAATTTGGTCAGTTGAGAGAGGCAGTAAATCTGAGACTTGCCTTAATGTCTGGTCTGCTAGGGGAAGTAGAAAAGGTAGATCAAAAGATGAAGACCCTAAGTAGCATAGAGTAAGCTACAAAAATATGCATGGAGTGTGAATGTTAGAATCATATGCTAACCTCAGAATGTGTCAACTGGATGACAACTCTTCAACAACTCAAGGTAATTTACAAGGCTATCATACCATCCAAGTGAGTTGTAAGAGCAATGTAATTTTTTACATACATAGTATTGTGGGAAGTAGTAATGTCACAATATGTATATAGCGTCCATCTTTTTGGGGAATTTTCATCTCAAGGAGAGTACAGTGTAGAAATCATTTTGTAAGGGGGAGTCTATACAGTTTTTTGGATCGATACAAGCAAAGGATATCAATCCCTTTGCCCTTGATGTCAAAGGGGGAGAGAGAAACATATGCCTAAGGGGGAGTATATGTTGCCATCAATGACAATGGGGGTGATTATTGGCAATATGTGTTGTCATTGATGTCAACATAGTAGGGGGAAATATATAGACAAACTTGTACAGAGGAAGAGTCAACATAGTCAAGGCAAACTAGTCTGGGAGAAGAGAAAGTAGTCTATGTATGGTAAAGTGATTAGGTTGGTTTGTAAGCATGGTACAAAGGTAAACATTTATGTTTTGGCATGTTTCCAGTATCCACACATGTATATCTAATCAATTGAGAGTACCGCACTTAATAATAAGAAGCAAAAATTTGACTAAGGTATTCACAATGCACATCCTAAGGCATTGTCACCTTGTTCTAGTCTGCATTTCTCCATAGACTAAGATTCAATCTTGTGGTTCTGAAGATAGGTTTATTCAAGTATTGAAATGATAAATCTAAGTTTTCAAGTCCTTACAATATCAGCATAAAAAGATACAAGGGACAAAGTATCAACTATCACTTAGACAGAGGCAATACAGACTATTCCAATGCCCATTTGCACAAGTCTAAGTTTTACGGAGGATGAAACATGTATAGATCAGCCATTAGAGCTTGTGTAGAGATATTATATGGTCCAACATATCTTAGGTATGATCCGCATGCAAACAAATTCCATTTTCTAGTACTGCATCAAGTCGTTATGTCTGCAAGTAAAGATATGAGTATAACTATCCTCTCGACTCCTGGTTATCCATGTCAAACTCTTGAATTCCTCCAGAATCATTAGATAAAGGTTTGTGGATCTAATAAGGAATATATAATGATATTTAAGCTAATTCCCAAAAGGTTTTAGGTCTTGTATTGCACCACTATGCCATATCTTGAGATGTGAAGTATCACAGGTGGTCCAGACTGCTCTCTTTCCTATAAATAGTCGTGTTTCTTGTATTGCGGATGTATAGTTTGATATGATACTTCTTCAGTAAGGTGTATGAATGTTGTTGGGAGCATGTATAATTGAATTGTTGGTCTACATAGAGTTTTTGGCTTCTTCCCGACAGTATGAAGATAGATAGTTAGTAGTCCTGAGCAGTTTGAGCTAACTGGTTAAGTACCTAATATATGCAAAGGATTCTAATTAGTCTCCTTAACTCTAAAAGGTATGGAAAGAGGTGCCTTGATCCTCTTATGAATTTCTTAGGTCCGTAACAAGTCTTTCTTATCATGTTGTATATTAATGGTGACTTGTGAAGAGTTACATATTTCATCAAATGTTGATCATATGCTGACCTAATCAGTCTTATGAAGTCTTGTGGAGGATATTTATAGAGGATCAAGTTGATTTGTGAATATTATAGAGATGTGAAGATAATCAGAGCAGAATGCAAGAAATGAAGTGTGCAGAATCAATTTGAAGGCAAGTATTGAGTAGAAATAGAAGATTGCATTATCAACATAATTCATAAGTCCATTTTATAGTAGTCCACTTTGTAAATCTCATTGCAGTGAGAAAAGCTTTTAGGGAGTAGTAGCTTGTATCCCTAAATCAAAGTCGTAATTGTTATAAGCATGAAATTAGGGATTAGTAGCTTCCTTGGGTTGTAGCCCTAAAACAATGTTGTAATACTTTTGTTATGAGCATAATATATTGTGAGCTAATCCTCACCATGGTTTTTCCCTATTTTAGGGTTTTCCACATAAAAATACTAGTGTTATGTGTTGATTATTGAATTGCATGTTTTCCCTTCTATTCTCCAAGTTATTCAGTTTTTTCAGCAAATGTTTGTTTAAAGTTTTTAAGTATGCTGATTCACCCCCCTCTTAGCACCATATTGTGTTCAACACTCTTATCTTGATCCTTAGATTTGTTTATTGCCTTGTGATTTGAAGACAAATTTGCAACAAGTGTATGAGTTGTTGGAGACTTTAATGCACCCATTTTAATTAGCATATTTTACACTTATTTGAATTGAACAAGAAAATCTACAAGTGTAGGCATAGTGTAGGTTGCACCAATTGCCCTCCTAGTAGTATGAAAAGTAGAAATAAATATAGAATATTGTGGACCAAGTTTGGATAAGATACTTAGGACCAATTTCTCAACTTTATTTTCAATGCCACATTGTTTTAGTTGAAACCTTAGTAGATTTAGATTAGCAAATAAATCTTGGATTGTTGTGAATTCATGTGGATTAAGATTGATTAACTCATTTTCAAGTTGATTCCCTCTCATGACATCCTTTTTTCCAAACAAACTTTCTAACTTTGTCTAGATTTCATTAGGTATTTTAGCTGAGTCAAGATGAAAGAGAAGATCTTGTGAAATTGAAACACACAAAGTTCCATAGTCTTCATCCATATGATTGTACCACTTACATTTTTCAAATGTTGAAGTAGGTTTAGGTTCCAAACACATTGTGACATGATACAATCCAAGCTTCTTGAGTTGGATTTCCATTTTCTGCTTCTATGAGTGAAAGTTAAATGGAGTGAGAAGGACATCCATATTGCAGAAAAATGTAGACAAGACATGCCCATGATATTATTTGTTGCTTGGAGAAGCTCCCTATAAAAATAGACAAGAGTTGTTTACAATATGTACAAAAGGAAAAGCTAAATAAGCCATTTATAAAACATGGTGATTTTTACAATTTTGATAGAAATGGCTTTCCTAGCTAGAAGCATTAGTGCATGAATAGATTCCTTGTGTTTTTATAGTAGTTTTCAAAAAGAAGAAGTAAAATTTTCACAAATGGGGAAAAAGTTATGTGATGTTGAATTTTACAAGATAACTACACTTCAGACCTGAAAATTTGATTAAAAAATAAAATTTACAAATAATAACTTCATCACTACAAAGTTGGTGGAAATATCTTTCCATTGACTATAATTTCGTAAAAAATAGATAAACAGTTTGAAAATTATAGCAATTTGGAAAAATAGCCTATTAGGCCTATTAAAGGGGCTAGTGGTGGCCTAATGGCTGCCTGGTGGCTGCCCAATAGAGCTCCAAAATTGATTCATTCAAGTAGTAGAGTGGCACTAAAATTGGCTTGAATGGTTGATTTGAGGGCATAAGGGCCAAAGAACATGCTAGGTCTTGTGCTTTGTGGCTAGTAGGGATGATCTGAGGGCCTAGTTTGTCAAATTTAGGCTTGTTAGGTCAATTTGAGGGTTGAGTGGGTCGGGCTATAGACATGAATGAATGGATTCATGGTGAGCATGTAGGCATGAACAGGGGCCGCAAGGCGATGAAGAAGTCTTCAAGGCGATGAAGAAGTCTTCAAGGGCTTTCAGACGCTAAAAGAGGATGTTGAAAGGATGGGAGTAGCCAAGACCCAAGTCCAAAAAACACTATAGAAGCTGAGTCAGGGTCAGATGCAAATCTAGAGTCCCAAACATGACCCAAAGTTGAGGTCCAAGAAATAGTGGCTATAGTGAGTGAAGTTTTGGAGCCTTGTGGGTGCCGAAGAGGTCCAATAAATTGAGCCAATAGAGGTTAGAAAAGAGATTACATCCTTGGATATAGAGAGCTTGAATGGACCTAAAGAAATATAGGCTACAAGGGTTGAGGGTGCCCTTCAAAGGGCTCGAGTAGAGTACTTTGAGGCTAAGAGAGGTCGAGTGTGGAGAAGGTTAGCCTTGGTGATAGGCCAAGTGGCCAAGTCTAAAATATGGTGTCTAAAAGAGGACGAAAGGGTTTAATGCCACTTTGAAGAGGCTACAATGAGTGTGAGGCTAGGGGCTCATTACAGATGTGATGGGCTAGAGAAATATAAGTGCTAAAGGCACCAAATGTAAGGCTTGTGAAGTCGGGGTAGAAGAACCTTGAAACCTAGCTAAGTAGTTCTAAACCAGGTTGAATGGCCCTAATCTAATAAAAAATCCTGCACAAAAATAGTAAATTGACCCAAAACTGATAAACTTGTAGAGGCCAAAGTGCCTTCGTGAAACAAATTCAATTTTTTTTAGAAAAAATTATGTACAAGTATGGATTTGGCTGTACAGTCGTATAACACCCAACGATGAGGGGTATTTTTTTTTCAAAAATTCACTTTTATAGAAATTTACCAAACAAAGGATATTCTTTACTGTCTCAAGCCTTCTACACTCAATGGTGATGTTTGTTTGGCTCCATGATGAACTCTTGATGTGGCTCGGTACAAGAATCTCTTAATATAGGAAATATTTTACTAGCATGGCTCAGATACCATGTTGGAGTAGCCAAGATCAACAAGCAAATACCAACAACTTCCACAAAAGACAATATTGTACATAAAAGCCAAAATGATATATTCAAGAGATAAGAAAAACGTACATAGATGCCTTGTATAAATAGGCATGAGAGAGAAGGTAGGATAGTCAAACACAATGACTAACTAACCTTTCTAAGATGCAAAACTTGTGAGCGCAAATGTCAAGTGCTCATGCAAGTGGCAATCAAACATGCAAGAGGTATCTCAAAAGGACGAGAACATATGTCTTCACCACATGAGATGAGAAAAATTCTAAAATATCTAAGTAAACTTAAGCTAAGTGTGAATAGGTCAATTCTAGTAAAGATGTTATCCTAACTAGTTACATAATGACCTTATTTACACTAACATGGAATGCTTATGAATTTTGGGCTTTGCTAAAGGATGAACGCTGATCCGTATCAAGATTGTAAAACACTTTGACAACAAATTTAATTAGCATTTGCTAGACTTAGATCAAAGGATGGCCAATAAGATAGACCTGGGGTAAAGGAAAGGCTCCAAAATAGGAGATGGCCCTAAAGATAGCCAGACTCCTAGTATTTCTCAACTAGTGCATGTGTTTTCTTTGTACCTTACTTTCTCTGATAGATTGTCACTCTTGTAGCTTTGAGTTTAGATTTATCTCCACTTGAGAGTATGGACAATCAACAATCTTCTCTTTTCACTCTTTTTTTGTATCTCTCCTTTTTTATTTTTCCCTTTGTATTTTGTAGTATCTCACTTGAATCTCTCATATATTTTTTTCTTTCTTTGATTTTTCTGACACTTTTTGATGGGATGACTTGAAACTTTATTGAATTTTTTGGGTATTCAATTGCTTTGGATATTTCCTTATAATCTCACTTTTCTCTCACACTATTAATTTTTTGATGACTTGTTCTCTATTCACTCATGTTTTAGATTGCTTCCCTCAGAGTTATGATCTTACTAACATTTTTGGCCAAGAGAGATAAGGGGCTAAGTACCACCAAAAATTTTCATGGTCCAGTCAGACTTCCCTTCTACCAAGAAGAAATGGAGAAGGCCTACTTGCAACCTTCTATTGAGTACTGTAGGTTTGAAGACTGACTTTGTTTAGACTTAACAACATGGATTGCTAAGACCAAGATTACTGTAGAGATAAGAGTTGGGCTTTGATTAGAATCATTAGGAAATGTGAATAGGGGAAACATGTGTAATGAGTTAAAAGTTTGGATTGTTTTAGTTTAGTGTTTGATTCCTCCTTTCAACAATTACATTCAAGGACCTTCAGATTGAGTAGCAGTGCACTATCAGGTCCTTGGTCACTCACAAATGTAGGGAAGCTTAGATTAGGGTGTTTGATTACTAATTTTCCTTCTCTTATGCTCAATTATCCATCAAAACCCTAATTATGTGAAAATGACAGTAAATGGATGAATAAAAAAAATGCTTATGTAGAAAGATGTGAAATGACAAATAACTATGCACCTATTTTCGAGGTTCCAAGGTGGAAAAGTTAGGGACAAAGGAGTAGGCGCCCAAGTCCAAGGTCCTACTTTTTGTTAGGATCTTGAAACTCGGTCTGCAACTTGTTTTTGTTGTTCTAGAGATTTTCCCATTGCGGAACTTCAGGGACTAGGGAGTGGGTGCCCTAGTCTAGGGTGCTCTTTTTCCTTCTGTTCTACAATTCTGACACTCCAATATGCCCTCCTGCAACTTCACTTTGTCTGCATCATCAACCTGTAACCTGCAACCATGAAAACTTTGGGAGGGGATTGTGGTGTTTAGGAGCTTGCCTCATTCAAGCCCTAGAAGGACACTTAAGTCTTCCAAACACCTTTGTCAGATAGAGAGTGCATGCCCTTGTGGGGTAGATGAAAAATCCAAATGAATAAATGATTGAAAACATAATGAATGTCACCTTGTAATGAAGTTCTCACGGGAGGAAGATGCTCTTCATTCCATAAGGAAATGGATGCTCAAATCTACAAACACAAACACATAGACAACACAAATTTGCTCTTGCAACATAATGAAAGCCTTGAATCACCAATGCACATACAAGTTGATAGCTAGTTGTAATGTAGTTTCTAAATGAATGCCTAAACATGCTTTTATATGCAACTACAAATAGTCCTACCAAGCATTTCGCAATTCAAACTTACCGTGTCGGCCTAGGGACCAAATAATGGTCATAAACCAACACTAGAAATTTGGCCCTGACCCAAAATAGGGCATGACTAGGGTGCGAACGCCCAAGTCCTCCCCCCTATTTTGGGTAGGGTTAGGTTTAAGGGGTCCCCCTAGGTCCCATCTATCATGATACCCAGTGCTCATTCCATCAGGATGCCAAATTATGATGCAAGATGTCCTAAATGCACACAAGAGACTCGGGACCTAAGCCTAAAGAGGGAAAAACCCCCAAGGGGACATTTTCCAACATTACATTTAGCCTCCACTTTAATGTATGTATAAATGTGAGGCCAATATATGCATTAAAGTATGGTTGCAAACACAACAAACATGCTAAGCATGGAGAAGACACGCTAATCACATAGAAGACAATAACAGGCACAAAAAACATGGAGAAGATAGTTACAGTCACTCATAACATAGAGAATATAGTAAATGCATAGAAGAAACATTAATTCATGGAAGATAGAAATGATTTATTTTCTTTTCCTTTTCTCATATATATGAAATGCAAATGGAAGTACATGAAACTAAACAAACCTCCCATAATGCAAGATGTACTCATCGCACAGGTCTTTAAACTACATATATGGGGAAACACACACACAAGACATACAAAACCTCCCAAAATGTGGGATGTACTCATCGCACAGGTCTTTAAACTGCATATGGGGCAACAAACATGCCACACAAAGAAAGCACACAAAACACACACAATTGAAGACAGAGAAAACACGACAGACAAGTGATGGAGTGTTCCTATTTCTAGGTTCATCACCATCTCAAGCACATTACAGGCACACACCGACGATTGGGATTCACCACAACAATCGCCAAAGACACACTTAAGGGTTGACTTAGTCACAAAACCATTCCCTGCCTCTGTAGAGGACTTTTGAAAATGAAAGGATGTGCAATCTGCTCTGAGAAATACACCATCCCTACCTCCGTAGAGGGCTTAAGATAAAAAAGGATATACGTAATATCTCGCCTCCATAGAGGGCTTAAATGATTGATTGATTGATTGATTACAAACAAACTTAGAGTGTAGGATGCACTCATCGCACAAGTCTTTACACTGCACCTGAGGACAAGCATATAGCTAACATCTACAATAGACAGCTTACCTTATATATGCCCCCACCTTATGGCAGTTGATATTAGGTATCAATATCAAGCATGTTAAGGTAGGAAGAAAACACACAAGGGAACATGAGCTCTCACAAAGCCCATGCCCCCCGAAGGTGACATGAACTTTATGATCACCAAATGTTCCCACAAACACATCCTTGCAAGAAACATGTTAGTATCTCCAACATCATGATAAACAACAACAATGCATGTGATTAACCACACAAAGAGCCAAGGTTATACTATGAATTCAAAGTTTGAGGATAACCATGGGACTACATCATGAAGCTCTCTGAATCGAGTACCACCAAGGCTAGATTCAAAGACAAACAAAGGTGTACAGAGCAACAGTATTGTTAAGGTTTGTAAATGAGATAGCATACCATCAAAATCACTATGCAGAAAGCATGAGTCCTTCTACTAGCCAAGCATTAGACAATTTATTACAACCCCATTGTCATATTAGGAACTAAGTCCATTTTTTGATTGCTATCAAAAAGGACACTACATCCGCATCAATATAAATGTTTTTCATCATTCGCCCACTAGATAAAAACACTAGAGGAAGGGAAACAATAAATCAGAGAGGAGAAACAAGTGTCTTATGAACATTCACATAGGAGGGTGCCCCTAAGTCACCAACCACAACACTATTTCCATAAGACACAACACACAACAATGAAATCAAAGAGAGAGGCAATATAGAAGAATTATGATACAAATAGAAGGTCACAATAGAGGTGGTCTCCTGGTATCCTAGACCTTACAAGAGAATTTGGAGTCATCCCAGGAGACCTAAACAACACATAACACATCACGGCGGAAGCACATCATGAGAAAAATAAAGAGTTAGAGATACTTACTTGTAGGGATCTTCCAATCTAACCTTTGTCAACAATTAAATCAATGCCATTTTTCCATGGATTAGGTGAATTCTTAACTTTTTCCTTGTCCACTTCTATTAAACCAACTATTGCATCATAGTTCAGATATTCATCTTCATCATCATAAATTTCATTAAGATATCTTTCAAAATCATATCGAGGCATGAAATTAGTTTTTGTGATATGCGTTAATCTTTGAACAACATCAATACCATCTTGTCCTTCTATTAATTTTCTTATGTTGTGAATCACAGGTATAGCTTCTTCAGCTATACTATCTGTTTGCACATATTCTTGGAATTCTGCTAGGTCTTTATCAAGTTTGTCTATTTGTTCCTTAGTTACATATATTATCACATCAATAGGATTCTCAACATCATGAGAGATTTGTTCATCTATTGTAGTTGTAGGAGGCATGATGTCTTGTAAAAATTGTGTTTTTTCTATTGTAGGGGAAGTGTCGTTGATTTCATCATTTTGGACTAACATACCCTTAGGGGAAGAAGCATTTTTGAAAGAATAACTAGATGAAAAATTTATTTCATCATCACATGGAGAATGTATTGAATTCATGGGAGAAGTTCTATCACCATCATCTTTTTCATTGCTACTCATGGAGAAGAACTCAGTTAAGCTTTCTAATATCACAGGATGTTCACTCATGAGGGTTAAAAATTGGTCAAAATCAAGATATTTGATAAATGCATACAAAGATACCATTGAAAAATGACATGGAGGTGCCATTTGAATGTAAGATCAGATTTTGAAAAGCTTTTCCAACTTTATGCAAAAGTCAAGTATAAAACTATATGCAAAAATGACCTAGATGCTTGATTTTTTGTACTTTTTTCAATGAAAATGAATGAAATCAAAGGTGTCGTAAGGATTTTGATCAGGGAAGAAAATTATATGTTTGATATCAGTCCAAATCAGAAATAAGATCCTTCACAACACTCTTGATGTAAATCTAACATGCCAAGTCAAAATATAGTGAAAATATGCTAAAATATGTGATTTTTTTCACCAAATCTCAATGGAAAAGAACATGACAAAGGGTGTTGTGAGGGAAATGATGATCAAAAAAAAATTATATCAGTAAAAAAATCCACTTAATTCCAAAATATCTGTCAAAATACACTTATAGTGCCACTCAAGATCAAACCCTAGTGAAAATATAGCAAAAATAGGCTATTTTTCACGGTTTTTCAACTCCAATACCTAGCAAAAGGGGTGTTCTAAATAATTTTAGGAGGTGAAGAAAATAATAGAAATTATTTAAGTCACCTCAATTCATAAAATTTGTCACAACACGCTTGGAGTGCAAACCAGGCCAAACCCTAGGGCCAGAATAGCAAAAATGTATAGTTTTTCACCAAATTTTCAATACAAGAGGCCAATAAAAGGGGGTTGTGAAGATTTTTAGGAGGGGTATAAAATAATTACCCTAATAAAAACAAAATAATTCAAAAATATTCTTCACAACACACCTGTAGTGTAAAGTCTAGGGAGTCAATAAGGCCAAATCTGGTGAAAATCAATGTTTTTGAAGCCCTAGGTTTGAGATCTTGACACAAAATGCTATATGAATGTTTTGAAATATGATTTATGATAAAAATTAAGTGTACTCAAATTTTAAAATGAATTCCACACCCTAGGATGCAAAATGCAAATGCAAATCTAATGAAAATGCATGAAAAATGCTAGTTTTTTGTTGAAATTTTCTATGCAAAAATGCAAATATTTGAAATATAAATGCAAATTTACACTAAAATGAAAGAATAAAGCCAAATGAAAATTTTAATGGGTCTCTAAAATCAGTAGAAAAATCTAAAAGAATATTTTTGCCTACGAACCCTAGATTTTGGAATTACTAGGTTATATGAAAATTGTCAAAATTTCTACAAAACCCTAGCAATTGTATGATGAAAATGCAATACAAATTATTCAATTTTTGTAATTTTATGTAATTTATCTCAAATATAATAAAAAAATCAGAAATTAGATGAAATTAGAATGAATTGATGCAAAATAGTAACCCTAAAATGTAATTTTTTTCAAAATTTTCAATATCCCTAAAATGCAATTTTTTTGAAATTTTCTCACTGCAATAAGATGAATGACTGTAAATGAATTAAATCAAAGAAAATTTGAAGTAAAAAAATTGGAAAGGTGCCAAATTCAATAAAAACACAGGTTCACCAAAATGTAATGGGTTAAAAGTTTGGATTGTTTTAGTTTAGTGTTTGAATCCTCCTTTCACCAATTACATTCAAGGACCTTGGATTAGGGTGTTTGATTACTATTAGGTCATTTGTCACTCACGAATGTAGGGAATCTTGGATTAGGGTGTTTGATTACTAATTTTCCTTCTCTTATGCTCAATTATCCATCAAAACCCTAATTATGTGAAAACAACAGTAAACAGATGAAAAACAAAAAATGCTTCTACAGAAAGATCTGAAATGACAAATAACTCTACACCTATTTTCGGGGTTTAGAGGTGGAAAATTTGGGGATAAAGGAGTAGGTGCCCAAGTCCAAGGCCCTTCTTTTTGTTAAGATGTGGAAACTTAGTCTGCAACTTGTTTCTACTGTTCCAGAGATTTTCCCATTGTAGAACTTTGGGGACTAGGGAGTGGGTGCCCTAGTCTAGTGTGCTCTTTTTCCTTCCGTTCTACAATTCTAACACTCCAATATGCCCTCCTACAACTTCACTTTGTCTGCATCATCAACCTGTAACCTGTAACCACAAAAATTTTGGGAGGGGGTTGTGGTGTTTAGGAGCTTGCCTCAATCAAGCCCCGGAAGGACACTTAAGTCTTCCAAACACCTTTGTTAGATAGAGAGTGCATGCCCTTGTGAGGTAGAGGTAAAATCCAAATGAATAAATGATTGAAAACATAATGAATGTCACCTTGTAGTGATGTTCTCACGGGAGGAATATGCTCTTCATTCCATGAGGAAATGGATGCTCAAATTTGCAAACACAAACACATAGACAACACAAATCAGCTCTTGCAACACAATGAAAGCCTTGAATCACCAATGCACATACAAGTTGATAGCTAGTTGCAATCTAGTTTCTAAATGAATGCCTAAACATGCTTTTATATGCAACTACAAAAACTCCTACCAATAATTTTGTAATTTAAACTTACCGTGTTGGCCTAGGGACCAAATAATGGTCATAAACTGACACTAGAAATTTGGACCTGACTTAAAATAGGGAAGGACTAGGGCACGGGAACCCAAGTCCTCCCCCCTATTTTTGGCAGGGTTAGGTTCAAGGGGTCCCCCTAGGTCCCATTTGTCATGATACCCAGGGCTCATTCCATCAGGATGTCAAATTATGATGCAAGATGTCCTAAATGCACACAAGAGACCCAGGAGCTAAACCTAAAGAGGGAAAATCCCTCAAGGGGACATTTTCTAACGTTACAACATGAATGGCAATTGTGAATAGAAGGGATCTCAAAATCTAAGAGGACCAACCTACACCTAACTAATTTTAGACTCTTCACTAAAACAAAAATCAAGAAACATGTCACTCACAAAGATGCAGGATGAAACATAATGAAACACAAATGCATGAAAATTTTGATTTTTTTAATGATTTTGTATCTTTTTTGGATTTTTGGAATATTTGTTTTTTTAGTGTTTCTATGTTTTATGATTTTTTTATAATTTTCTTGGACAATATATTTCTTGAGGTGAAAGGCATGGACCATCTAACCAAATTCCTCACCTTCCATCATGCACAAGAGGTAGTGTCATTTCTGACATCTTCTTTAACTATGTATGGACCTATCCAATTTGGTCTAAACTTCACTTGAAAGTATTTGCAAGGACACTTGAAGACTTGGTTTTAAAATGTATTTGTATTTATTGAGGAGTTTTATGTACTCACATGTTTCATTGTTTGATGATTTGTTCCCTAGCTTTATCATTTTTTGTTCTTTTTAGTTTCATCAATTTTGAACTTTTGAGGGGCAATTTGAATTGATGATGACTCTCCTAGTTTCTGTACGAGTTCTAGTTCTCCTTTTTGTTTATTGGTGGTCTCAACTATATGGATGCTCATATCTGGCTTGATAAGAATGGATGCTAAGTTGAATGGAGCATAAGACTATTTTGAGTAGGGATCAAAGAGAAATTCCCCTATTCACCCTTTCCTATACATTTTCAAGTCTTGGCTACATTTACAATTTTCTTTGATGCCTCTTTTTCGAAAGTGTTGATTTTGGGGTCATTGGCAGTTTCCATTTCCCTTCCCTTCCTTTTGACTTGTTCAACTCTATAAAGACTAAAAGGATAAGGGTCTCCTTTGATGACATGGGTTTGTCCCATATGTGAGGAGTGTATTTCTTGAAATAATGTGGAGGGGATGGCCCTCATCCTATGGATCCAATAGCTTCCTAGGATCATGTTGTAAGTGGTTTCTTCATTGATGACATAAAATTCAGTTGGGAGAGTTTTGGAACCTGGAATGTGATTTGAAGATTGACCTTACCCATGGTTTGAATGTTTGGGTTATCATGAATTCTAAGGATGGAAGTTTGTTTTGTGATTTGAGTTTCTTCATAACCAATTCTTTGAAGAAGTGGAGACCATTTTGATTGCAGTCCCATCATGTACCATCACACATTTAATGGAATAGTTATTTACTTGGACTAACATATGGAGGGGGAGATCACCTTGTTTAGCTATATCATTGTCTAAGGTTAACTTTTCAAAATAAATTGTCGAAGAAGAACACTTTTCATTTGGAGTGTTTTGAACTAGATGGCTTAGATCTAAGGCATTGAGGAGAGTGTTCTTGTGCATAGGAGAACCCTTAAGAAGATCAAGCATGTGGGAAAAATTTAATTTTTTGGAGGTGTCATCTAGTTGTTTGAGTCCTTGGGTGACATAAATTTATCGATCTTTATCTAATTCAACAAGGCCTAAGATGTTTTGATTAAAGACATTTTGATGGCTTTATAGACTATTTCTTTCATCTTGTGAGAATGTGTCCATGAATGTTTTTCATTGATATTTTGGAAGGTTTGATATGAAGTGTAGACACCTAAAAATGTCTTAACACTTTGACCACCCTTTGACATCACTCACATTACTAATTTCCCATCTAATTAATTAAATAATTTTTTATTTAATTAATTAGCCTACCTTACTGGGAGTCAATTTTTTTTGCATGGTGATGGAGTGCATGCGAGGGTAGGCTAGGACACCCAAGCCCTAGCTTGTAGGTTTGATCTTTCTCTGTGTACAGGTGATTTGCATGTCAGCGGGGGGTCAAGGTGACTAGGTCTACTTCTCTATTTCTTCTTTTTTTCTATTTTTTGCTGGTCGTGAGGTTTCATTCGGTGCAGGCGATGGTGTGCAGGGTTCAAGGATTTCCAACGCTGTGTTTTCTTCCTATTGTGTTCCCTTTGGTTTGTGTTTACTGCACTCTGGGAGACCTTTTTTCTTCCTTTGAGGTGTTGTCTCTTGTGGCGACGAGCTTGTTTTGATCCCTTGCTTTGGATTTGGCATGGTGTGGGGGGGCATTTTGGGCCCTCACTCATTAGGTATAAATGGCCTTGAATGTGCCTTTGGATATGGCGGGTCATGCTTCTTCTATGGTTAGGGAGGATGTCAGAATACCCATTCAATCTTCTGGATCGGATGTGGTTTGAAATGTTTCCCTTAAATTGCAAAAGGTGAATGGATGCTTGGAGAGGGCCTAGGAGTGGCCGGTTTTAGTAATACAATCAGAGTCGGTAGCTGATGATATTAATTACTACTACAATCATGTTTTGTTTTGTAAGTTAATGGGGATGAAGGTTTCTCCCCCATTTCTTGATACATGGATTCACAAGACATGAAACCTGCAAGGAGATTTTGATATTTTGATGGTTGCAAATAGCTTCTTTATGGTGGATTTCTCATGTGTTTCTAATCAGAACAAGGCCTTTAAAGGGGGTCCATATTTTTATAATCAGGTGGGTCTTGTTGGCTTTAACTCAGTGGAGGAGTTACCTTCTAGAATCCCAGTCTAGGTTCATCTTCCTCGATTGCCGCTTGAATGCTGGAGAAGTGACATATTGCAATAAATTGTGTTGTTGCTGGGAAAACCTATTGGTCCTTCTCAACAAACTCTCAATAAGAGAGTTTTTTCTTATGCTAGGGTTTGTGTTGAAATTGATTTGAGCTAGCCACTTCCAGATTCTATTGATATGACTGTTGGGTCTTTCTCATGGACTCAGCCATTAGATTATGAGATGTTACCTTTTAGGTGTCGACTATGTCATGAATATGGTCATCTTCAGCGGATGTGCCCTTGAGCTTTTGGGGCAGCCGGTTCAAGTATTGCTCCTACTCAACCTAATTTGAAAGAAGACAAGGGTAAAGCTCCCATGCGGGGGGGCTGATAAAGAAGGTTTTATTCTAGTTAAGCCTCGTAATCATGGTCAAGGCTAAAAGAGATCCCTCAAGGATAGGCAGGAGGAGGAAACCTTAAACCAATTTGAGATGTTAGAGGATTTGGTCCAGGAGGAAGGGTTTCAGGTAGACTTGCAGGCAACAGTTGGATCTTTTGCTGAAGTTGTTCCTAGAGATCAACCTATTGTGATTCCTAGTTTAGTTTAGCTTGGTGAGTAGGGTACTCAGATGGACACTGATTTAGCTCCTCTGGCTCATGTCCAGGGGGAGTGAGATTTAGTGCTAGAAGCTTCTGGTGGCTCTCCTAGTGCTGGTGGTGTTCTATCTGAAATGTGGTTTGCTTCAGACTTAGGAAAAAGTAAGGCTCCTTCCCCAACCTTAGGTTTGCAACAAAAAAACCCTCAAAAAAGGGGCTCCTAAGAAACCTATTAAGGTTGGTAGAAAAAAGGACCAAGAAAAGGTAAAGCTTGCTGGTGAGACATTAGTCGAGCCGGGTTCAATGAGGACTATTGATACTCACTTCTCCCAATCCCAATGGTGATTGTGCTCTCTTGGAATGTGAGGGGTATGAATAGCATCCCTAAACAAAAGTCTATTCAGGATTTGGTTTGTTTTCATTCTCTTGATGTGGTTTTCCTTTAGGAAACTAAGTTATCTATTGATAGTATGATGAATGTGGCTTCAAAGATTTGGAGTCACAGTCAGTGTCAATGTGTTGGTGCACTTGGTAGCTCTGGTGGGGTTGTTTGCTTATGGGACCCATAGAGAGTTAGGCCAATTTGGTGGTACTCTTGCAGAGATTTGATTTCTTGTGTTGCTTCTCATATTGAGTCTGGAGAGAGAGTAATCTTTTCAAACATCTATGCTTTGACTAACTTGCATGGTAAGGTAATGTTGTGGGGTTCTGTCAGCTATGTGAGGACTTTGGATCCTTATCTCCCATGGATTTTAGCTGGGGATTTTAATATCATTGTTTCTCTGGAAGAGAAGAGGGGAGGCATTTCTTGCTTGGAGCCTTTTTCTGAACTCTTGCAGGATAATGTGGCTCTCTTGAATTTGGTTGACATCAAGCCTGTTAATGGGGTCTTTACTTGGAATAATAGGAGATGTGGGGAAGCTACTATCTCTGAATGCTTGGATAGATTCTTGGTATCTAGTTTCTAGTTGGGGGACAGGTGGTAGACTAGCTCTAATATTTTAGATGCATGGGGTTCTGATCATTGGCTTATCAAACTTATTGCTGAGCTACCCCAGCATTGTGCAAAGTAGTCTTTTAAGTTTTAGCTCATGTGGCTCAGAGATGACTCTTTCCATGATCTTCTTCCTAGTTGGTGGAATCTAGGGTAGTCATCACATGGGACCGCTATGTATTCCCTCACCAAGAGGCTCCAATATGTGAAATATAGGTTGAAACAATGGAATAGGCAACACTTTGGTAATGTTTTTCAAGAAAAGAAGTTTGCTCAAGCTCACTTGGACTCGATCACTAGGCAAATTCGTGATCAAGGCCTCACTAAGGATCTAGGTTTGCTAGAAGTTGCTGCTATGAAGGAAGATGAGGAATGTGAATTACATGAGGAAATATTTTGGAAACAAAAGTCTCGAATCGAGTGGCTTCAGGCAGGAGATAGGAATACTTCTTTCTTTCACAATTCTGTTAAAGATAGGAGACAAGGTAATGTCATTTCTTCTCTCAGGTCTTCGAATGGGAAGATTCTTTCCTCGTCTGCTTCTTTTCTATTCTTCTATCTGAGGAATCCCTTCCTGCGGAGGAGGATGAAGCTGTTATTTTGAATAGTATTCCTCCCTTAGTCACCAATGAAATGAATGCTTCTTTGCTTAATCCTATTTCTTTGTCAGAGCTTGAAATTGTTGTGTTCCAAATGAAAAAGGGAAAAGCCTCAGAGCCTGATGGTTTCCCAGTTGAATTTTACTAGGGGTTCTGGGAAGTGATTAAGTTGGATCTATTGGAGGTCATTTAGGAATCTTTTATGAATAAACAAATGTTGAAATCCATGAATGCTACCTTTCTTGCTCTCATTCCAAAGAAGGATGGGGCTAATTCTCTGGATCTTTTTAGGCCCATTGCCTTATGTAATATAGTTTACAAGATTAGTACTAAGTTGATTGTTGAGCAAATAAACCCTGGCTAAACAGGTTAATTTTTGAAGCACAAGAGGGTTTTGTGGCTAGTAGGCAGAATATGGATGGTATCATCATTGTAGCTGAGATGATTCATTCTATGAATCATTCTAAGGAGAAAGCTATGTTTATTAAGTTAGACATGGCTAAAGCTTATGATCAGGTTAAATGGGCCTTCTTATTTAAGATTATGGGAGTGTTTGGTTTGCTGGTGAATGGATTGAGTTGGTCAAGAGTTGTGTTACTTCTCCTTCCTTTTTAGTGTTTAATGGTGAGCCAACGGAGTTGTTTGCTACTTCTAGGGGGATTAGATAGGGGGACCCTTTATCCCCCTATCTATTCATCTTATTTCCTGAGTGGAGACTGGTTTGATTCAGGACTGGAGTTTTGGAAATAATATTCCCCCTCAGTCACATCTGTAGTTTGTTGATGACACAGCTCTGATGGGCAGAGCCAGGGTTGAGGAGGCTTCTAGATGGTGCAGGATTCTAGATTGTTATTTCACTACGTCAGGTTATAAAAGTAATGAGGGTAAGTCTTCTATCTACTTCTTTCATACTCTACGGGCTATTTAGAGAAGAATTGCCAGTATCCTTCATTTCTAGATTGGCACTCTCCCTTTTGTGTATCTTAGTATTTCGCTTGTTGTTCACTCACTTCCTAAATTGTTCTAGCAGGAGATTATTGATAATTTTAGAAATCTTGTTAGTTATTGGGCTTACAAATCGCTCTCTTCTGTGGGTAGGGTAACTCTTCTAAAGTCAGTGGTGTAGGCTCTTCCTTTGTATAGATGTTTTGTTCTCTCTGCACCCTCCAGCTTTATCAAAGATTTTGAGAGTTTATCTCGACACTTCCTTTGGTCTAGCAATCTCCTTCATAGGAAGTGGAGCTTGGTTAAGTGGGAAGCTATTTGTAGGCCGAAGTAGGCTGGTCATTTGGGTCAACAAAGGGATGATTTGAATGGACAAGCCTTAGCAGCTAAGCTGTATTAGCGAGGGTGTTTGCAGAAGCATCAGTGGTGGGCAAAAATTCTTACTTCAAGGTATCTGGGTATGGTTGAGAGTGTGGATGTTGCCTGCTTCAGTTTGGAGGGGAAGGGTTCTATGATTTGGAGTACCCTCAAAATGGGTACCAAGTTGGTCAAGTAGGGGCTATTTTGGATTTGCAATTGGGGGCAAGATGCTCTTTTCAGGCATGATTCTTCGAATGGCTATCCTCCCATTTTGTCTAATCACTCCCACATGTAGAATTTGAGTAGGCATTTTATTGATGCTAGGTGGTGCCATGTTTCTGAATTTAAAACTCTTCAGAATTTGGGACAAGTTAGTGTGTATAGATGGAAAGATCCGCAGGAGTGGCCTCCTAGTGGGGCTGCTAGGGATTATTGGGAGCTTGCTAGGATTCTGTTAGGGCATGTTTGTACTTCTCTTCCTCAGAGAGATGTGTTTGCTTGGGGTCTTGATCTGAAAGGTAAATTTTCTGTTGCCTCAGGTTATCAAGTTCTTCATAAGCAGATGTTTGGAAGCTCAGAGGTCTCATGGTGGAAACAAGTTTGGAATAAATTTTCTTGGCCTAAGTATAACTTCTTCTATCTTGTAGTGCAAGGAAGGTGCCTTACCTAGTAGAACCTCTAGAAATGTGGGTTTTAGGGGCCGTTTATGTGTGTTATTTGTGGTGGGCATGAGGAGTACATTTCCCATCTCTTCTTTCAGTGTTCCTTTGCAAAAGTTATTTGGTATTTCTAGTGGAATATCTGGTATATACTATGTAGACATGCTTCCTCTTTAAAGGACTTTTGGAGGAGTCTGGGGTCTCCCCCTGTAAAGACCTCTTTTCTTCTCATAGCTTGGATCATTGGCCCTAGTTTGATTATTTGGCATATTTGGTTGGAGCGCAACTGCAAAATTGTTTTGGTCAAGAAGCTACTTGTTGGTCAACTCTAGTTGAGGATTTTGGGGGGTCTATAGGAAACTTTAGCTGCTAAGTGTGATCTTTTTGTCACTATTATTTCTGGTGACTGTGATGTTGTTGAAGCCCTAGATCTCTCTAGGGGTGGTCAGAAAATTTTTAGGATGGTCTAGCATGGGCATGGGAGAGAGAGGGTATGTCGTATTGGTCACTCATGTCCTATTGCGGGGGAACTAAAAATCAATACTAACGGATCATCCAGAGGTAATCCTGGACATGCTAGAGTTGGTGGCATTGGCAGGGATAGTTCAGGGGTTGTAATTTTTTTCTTCTCTATATACAAAGGTCAGCAAACAAATAATCTCATGAAGTCTATAGCTATTCTTCTGGCTTTAGAGCGTGCATGTGCCCTTGGCTAGAGGAAGATTATTTTTTAATCTGATTCTTAGGTGGTCATTGATATGTTGAATAAGAGACATTTTGAGGAGGTGAACTGGCAACTTGCGATGGTGGCCAAACAAATTATTTCTCTGAGTAATGCATTAGATTCTATTGTTTTTTGTCATGTGTCATGAGAGTGAAATAAGGTGGTAGATGGTTTGGTGAGGTGGGCGTCTGAGCAGATGGGGACTTAGAGTGTGGATGATTGGGACAACCTTCCTGGTGATTTGGCCCTTGTTCTTGAAGATTGGGTTATGGAGGATATAAGGAGCTTTTTGGGTGTTAGTTAATTCTTGGTTTTAGTTGTGCCCCTGTTCGGTGTGCTTCTTCCTACTTTGTAATGCTTTCCTAATTCAATAAAGTTTTTTCCCCTTTTAAAAAAAATTAGCCTACCTTACCCCTAATTATCCATCCATTATTCAATTTACCCTTAAAACTATATTAATTAAATTAATTCAACATCATACCTTACTCACATCATCCCAATTAATTAAATAAATATGCTAAATATTTATTTGGTTAATTTTTCCACTTTCCTAAACCTGTTTAATTAGGTAAATCACACTTATCTAATTAATTTATGCTACTAATCAACCTACACCTAGGCTAGTTGATTAAATAGCCAATATTTAATTAGCTACCCTAACTGACCTAGCCCCTAAACTTGGATTAATTAAATAAATCATTATTTAATTAATCTTAAGACCTTATTAGCCCACTCACTAATTTTCTCCAGCCATATTAATTAAGTTAATCACCTTGATTAACTTGGTCAAATCCCACTTAATGCCTTCTCCCACACCCACAAATAATTTTTTTTTAAAAATGTATGACCCCTCCAACTCATTCCTTCCATTTTCATGATAAAACATATTCCACAAAAATAGATTACAACTGTAAGGTCCCAAAAATGTGCATGTGTCACATTACCTTCACATTCCCACATAAAATGGAATTTTTAATTCCACATCCTTCCAAGGAAATTAATTTTTTATTTCCTCACACATCAAAATCACATAAAATGCAAAGTCCTCCCTAAAATGAATTTTAAATTTATTTTTATTCTCCACCCTCCAAATTTGTTGATCAAATCTCAACCCTCCATCTCTCATTCAATCTCATCCATTGATAACTTTCAATCTCCACTGTTGGATAAAAGTCCCCTCTAATTTGCCTATAAATATGTAAGACTCCACAAGCCATTTTCATATCCAAGTTTAGAGCAAATCTATTATGCCAAAATCCCTTTAAAATCATCCCTCCATAGCTAGATAATGTTGCATTTGTGTTATATTTTAGAGAAATCCACATTTCACTAGTTCTTTTGGGTAAAGCTAAGGAGATTGGGTGCATCTCCTTCCACCTTATCAAGGAGAGAGGAGGCTTCAAGGTCTTGAAGGTATAATCTTGTATTTGCTTTCATTTTCATTTGTTTTTATGCCTTTTGGTTTCCTTCATCTTCATGAAGCAATGGTACTCTTGACATGATTTAATATCATGCCCCATTCTCTTGTGAAATGGGAAGTATTTAGCAGGATAGTAATCTCAAGGCTTATGATGATTCTTGTATGACTACTTGTTGATTTTCAGTGGATAGTTGTTGGCATTTTCATTTCCCAAATTTGTATGACTATTGTAGTCACAATTGTTGTTCCCCGATGGTGAAGTGTTGTGTTGACCCATCAATGTTCTGATTTTTCGTTAAGAATTTTTTATTTCTATCATGGTTTATCAACCTTCCATTGACATCATACTTCCTTCTTCCACTATCAATAGTGGCTTGGTCAATTCTAAGGACACTTTCAAGTGCTTCTTCATATGATTTGTAAGTGATTTTTTAAACTCCTTGTATGTCATTGTTGAGAGTGTAGAATTTTCTAGAATCTCTAAGTTGAAATCTTGTATCGGTGAGCCACGAAAGTCAAGCGATCACATGCTCAAATCTGGGAGATCACAAACACAAAATATGTGAAGCAAAAAAGATGAATGAATTAGCTCAATAAGCAAGTACATATAGGCATCCAATCACTAAGAATAGAGGTTTTTGAATAGGAAAAGAAAGCCTAAGAATAGTAGTGGCCCAAATGATAGGCATGTAACTACTTAACTTAGAATAAGCTAGACTAGACACCTAGCTAAACATAGACATGCTAATAAAAGCACAAGAACACCTAATCATAGCATGTTCCCAATTAAGGAATGTACAATTAAATATAGTCATACCTAAGTGAGCTTAATTTACACTAACACCCCCTTCAAGCAAAGCTTGGGAGAGGAAAAGAAGTGGGTCCTGACAACTATGCCTGATTAGGTACCCAAGTACAATCCCATCCAATTTCATTTGTTTTGCATTAATATTGAAATGTAAGAAGAGATCACAAAGTTCCTTATGATCCATTTTTGGTGCTCTAGTTGAAGAATAGAGAACTTTCCTCCATCGAGTGATAAAATGTGTGACTAACTCATTTTCTTTCCTGATTATTAAAAAATCTCGTATTCCTATATTGACCAGTTTATTTATGTCAAAGGCAACCAAAAATTGATCAATGACTTGCCTAACAGAGTGGATCGGTGCTTCTGGTAGTCAATAGTACCAATCCAAACTGATACCCTCCAAAGTCTTTGGAAAAATATTTTCTACCACCCCATCCCAAGGATGGAGTTTCCATACTACTATGATGTAGGCCTTGATATGAGAGTTGGGATCACCCTCTCTTTTAAATTTTCAAAGATCAAGGAGAAGATGTGGTAGAATGGCTTCATGAATGCTGTAGTTGTTGTTATATGGAGCCTAATCAAACTCGAAGGTTAAATTTTCCCCACTTTTATCAGCACAGTTACACCCCAAATTATTTAACAAAGGTTTGGGGACAGCACCCTCAAAACCTCAAATGACTTTTATTATTTTATATAGGCTGTTAGGGTTAGCCGGCAGAAGATATCAATTAAATGCAAATAAAGATTAAACAGAGAAATGGAAATACACAGAAATAATAACAACGAGAGACAAGTTTTAACGTGGTTCACCCAAACTCAGGCTACATCCACCAAACAAAGAGTCCAATATTATTATCCAGTCAATCAAACCGATTACAATCAGCAATCCCTGCAACTCAATACCGCTACAAAATGCTACAATACAATATGAAAACCCTAACCCTTAGCCACTTTTTATCAAGCTTTTTGTCAGTTACAAAAATAGGGTTTTCTTATGTCGGTCAATGAAAAAATTAACTCCTGGTGCTTTATAAAATAATAAAAAAACCATGTGAGGTTTCAGGGGCATTGCCCCTGAGCCCCCACGGGGGCACTGCCCCTCGACCCTGCCCTGTATCGCGACAGGGAATGCGCCAGGGGCGCTGCCCTTGGACCCCGTCTTGGGGGCGCTGCCCCTTGACCCTGTAGGAATTTGAGGGGAAACCGCGCTGATAAAAGTGGGGAAAATTTAACCTCCAAGTCTGATTAGGCTCCATATAACAACATAGGCATCGGGACTTATTTTTTCTATTGGCCAACATAAAAAACTCTATTTTGTAACCAACATAAGTCTTGATAAAAATGGTTAAGGGTTAGGGTTTCTATTGATATTGTATTGTATCATTTGCAGCGGTATTGAGTTGCAAGGATTGTTGGTTGTAATCGGTTTGATTTGCTGGATAATAATATTGGACTCTTTGTTGGTGGATGTAGCCCGAGTTTGGGTGAACCACGTTAAAAATTGTCTCTCACTATTATTATTTCAGTGTATTTTTTCATTCCTCTGTTAAATCTTTATTTGTATTTAATTGATATCTTCTACATGCAATTCCTAACAGTAGTCAAGAGGCTCCAATTGTAATAGATAGAAGAAAGTGGTTGGATTACTTCATTCAGGATGACATGCTATTTGAAGGAAATCAATTATACATTCCTAGGAATTCGATGAGGGAGAACTTGATCAAGGAAAAAAGTAGTAGTGGATTATAAAGACATTTTGGCATTGATAAGACAATCGCTTTTGTGAATGAACATGATTTTTGGCCTCAAATATATAAGGATGCAATAAAGTTTGTTCAAGGTTGTAAGACTTGTCAAATTATAAAAGAGAGTAGTCAAAATACTAGATTGTATGAACTTTTAATAGAAACAAAGAATTCGTGGGAGGAAATCAACATGGATTTCATAGGAGGATTACCAAGAATGAAAAGAAAACATGATTCCATATTTGTAGTGGTAGAAAAATTTTCTAAGTTTGGTTTGTGTAATATTCTCAAAAAATTTGACTCAAGGAATGCATATGAAGTTGGGTTACTAGAAGCACTTAGCATATCACCAATATTCAAAATTGCAAATCTCTATCAATACTAAGAAGGCTAATCAAGTAATAACACCACAGAAGTTTACTTGGAGGAGCAGATACCACATTAGCAATAGGAGTAGATAAAATGAATTTTGGATAGTAGAATTGGACGTAACACCAATAATAGACACTATGAAGAATACTTATTTAATTAGAAAGGAAGGCCAAAAGAAGACACGTCGTAGATTGCTTAAGCTGAGGAAGAACACCTTCACTTTCCTCTAGTCCCATCAAAGTGGGGGAATTACGTTTCAAACAACCCTAGGTGTTTGATGCAGGAGCTTCCCAGGTTTAATGACAATCTTGCATCAACGAAAAATATTTCTTTTCTTTTGTTTCATTCAGTAATAGTCTTAGTATAAATCACTATATTTCACCATATGATCACACTATAGCTTGTGACACTGGATCAGAACTCTATAATAACTCATACACATCATATCTAGATTTTAGGATATTTGCATTAACTTATATAAAGTAATCACTATTAGAAGCATCTTCAGGTTCATGGTTTAGAACATTTAGCACTTAGTTCAATAGGTGAAGTTTACGACACCTTCCCATGACTTGCGACATCTAAACAAACATCTCACGAGTTAGTATGGGACCAAAAGCACCTTCAAATAGAACCATAAAATGTTTTTCAACACTTGGAGCTTCATCACTAGATTAGACTGACAAACACATTTCACGAGGCATTGATATTTAAAAACTCTTATGGCCAATGTAGATCATTCCTTTGACCTGGAACTACTATATAAACACATCTTTGATCCATTTGTAATCGAGCAATTAGTTAGTGTATGATAGTAGAAAATGCACATAAAGAAACAAACCAAAATAATATTAGCCTATTTCATGCAAATCCTAAAATCACCTCAGATTGAGAAAATAAAGGATGAAAACAGTGAAAGGAAACTAAACAATACAAGTTGCCATGCAACCTTTGTTGAAGTGGATGTGCTCGATTGTTTTTTGATATGTGGATGGCTCCCTATTGTGATATCATAACATTACACTTCATGGAGTCTTGAAAATGCTTGGGGTGAAGGTCTATTTATAGATTTTTGGGATTGTGGATGAAGAGTCAAGATTGGATTGAAAGATCAATGGATGAGGATGCTTGAGAGCTCTCAAGCATGGAGAGTGCCAAGTCATATGATGAGGTTGGTGGAGGGGAGATGTCTTTGGATTGAGGAAAAATCAATGGTTGAAAAGTGAGTTGGAAAAATGGAATGGCTAGGATTGAAGGAGGACAAGAAGGACCATAAGGACCTTTGTACAAAGGACCTTGACCATGCTTTTGTAAGAGACCCATGTGGTCATGTACAAGGGACCATGCCTTTGTATATTTGGAAGAATGTGAGGGGATTAGGATGAGTTGACCAAGGTTAGGAATGTGCAACCTTGTTCTTAGGTGGGTAATTATGTTTAGTCCATTTAAGTAAAAGCGGACAAAATAGGAGAATTAAATAAACATGAAAAATATTTATTTAATTTAGGGATAAGAAAAGGTGATATGAAATTAGATAAATATAATTATTTATCTAATGTTAGACTATTGGGATGAAGTGATAAATTATTAATAAATCAAATTTAGGCTAGGGATAGGTATGGATGTAGGTATAAATGAATAGTGAATAGTATGTGAATAGTGATTTTGACAACAAAATATTGTAAAATCATAGTTTGAATAGGAATTGGTCAATTAACTGTCTAAACATGCATTTATTTAGTTAATTGTGGAAGAAATGTGATTTAGGGATGTTTAGGGATGGTTTGATTGTAGATGAATAGTGACAAGATGACGAGTGGACAATTTTAGGTGTTTACAGTTAGTAAGTTAAGGTGTTAGAAAATTAGAAGCAAGAAGTAGGAAGTAGTAGTAGGGAAAGAGAAATATAGTTAGTCAAGTTTTGATAAGATTGATGTGCTCAATTTCCATATCTTGGTATATCTGTAATGTGCATGTTGCAGGCCAGTGAGCCATATTGTAATCTTTTGTGATGTTGAATTAATGACAATCAAGTTTTCTTTATTGTAAATGTGTTGAATCTATTGTGTTTACTCTAAGCTGCATGATCAGACAGTCCTCTCTTTGGACTCTCCATCTATGACTATGTCACTTCCCCAAGAACTCTTGCTATGTAGAGGCCAGCAAATTATGTTAACAACAAACTTATGGATTCAAGTAGGGCTTATAAATTGTTCTCTTAGAGAGGTCATAGATATTGTCTACATAATTGGCTCTAGACTAGTTGATTTATCTATGTACATAGTATTGTGAATTGATAACTATAGTGGTCCACCATAGAATTGTATGTATGAAAAAAGTGAATGATAAGACTACCATGCACACTAGATCAAATTCTCTTCTAAAATAACATTCAAGGACAAGACCAACCCAAATCACTACCAAATGGAAGTTGGCTTAGCTATAGATCTTGTACTCAGGAGTGCTATGGAAAGATCTAATTTAATCAAGCCTTTTTATCAAACCCTAGGTCAGTGAAGGAACAAACACTAGTTCTATGATAATATGATCATAAAAGAAGATATACAACAAATTTCTAGAAACTAATTACACAGGGAGGATCAGGAATATGATAGAACCTGTGTCCCAAAAGTAGAGATGTCGTAGGACTATTTCAAAAGCACTCAAGTCCTGCACATAGGAATATTCCTAAAATGTTGTCAGATCCCAAAACTCTAATCCTTCCTTAGTCTTCCTATACTTCTTTTCCTAGATCTCACACCTGTAACCTACACACAAGAAGAAGAGAAGGGGTTTGGGGGTTATGGTGTTTAGGGACTTGCCTTAGTCAAATCCTAGGATAACATTCAAGCTTCCCAACATTGTTGATAGATAACGAGAGTGTACCCTTTCAGGGAAGAGGTTAAACACAAATCAATATGATGAAATCAAATGATGATGAACAATAATGATATCACCTATATGATGAAACCCTTAGGAGGATGAATTATCTTCAACTCATAAGTAGATATACATGATAACTTCAAACCTGCAACAACACACACAATGACAAAACAAATCTACTCTAGAATCACAGTGAACACTTTGAATGCACTTTACTCCAATGCTTCAAGCTAGCTATCTCTATCTAGGTTCATAATGAATTCAAAAACACACATATATGCTTTCCCGCAAACATTCGTTAAATTAAACCAAAAGAGTCAACAAGGAGAAACTTTTTAAAGGTCTTATGTCGACATACATTTAAATTTGCACTGACCAATCAGGGAGGACTTGGGCATGAGTGCCCAAGTCCCAAGGCTCCTTTTTGGTCCAGGGCAAGGTAAGATATGGCCCCCTTTTTCCCAATTTGTATTGGTTTTGGGGGATTTTGCATCAGGTTGAATATTTAGAATCTTTAATGTATTCATGGGAACCTAGGAGCTAAACAAGGAGGTAAAAAGACACATGTGTCCACTTTTTAATCCATAACATTTAGTCCCCACTTTAATTTGGGTATGATATTAAAATTAGTACATGCATTAAAGTATATCAAACACATCAAACACTAAAGCGAAGACAAACCCTAAGTTTAGAAGACCATTTCTATCCCCCCAAGCTTAGGCAAACATAAGGAAACACTTGACAATCACATAAGACACAATGAATATAGTAAGGAAGCACACAATACACGAATAAGATAGTAAAGCATGCAATACACAGAGAAAACATGAATGTAGTACACAAGGTATACACAAAGAGAAGAAATGATTAAACAATTATATAACCCTACTAGGTGATGGGGGGAGCTCATCGCTATGTGTCGCCATCAAAAGCACACAAAACACACAATGTGGGGGGCACTCATCGCTACACACCAGAATTAAAATAGGCAAGACACATAAGAAAGACATGGAAAACACATGGAATACACGAGCACAGTAGAGTATGTTGTCAACACACTATACATCTTAAACACATAAAAAATAGGTGATGGGGGGAGATCATCGCTACATGCCTCCATCTAAGACATGCCACACACACCTGACGGTTGAGCTACACTACCACAACTGCCAAAGATGTGCTTAAGGGTGAATAACTCAGGATCCAACCCCACCTCCATAGAGGACATTTAAAAGGATGTGCAACTACTCAAGGGAAGACACAATCCTACCTTCCACATAAAGGCCTTCAAAATGCAACCCCACTTGTATTACGCAGATGCCCTATATTGAAAAGGAAGCATACATGTGCTCAAAGTATACAACCCCACATGCATAGCGGAGACACCTTATAGTGAAAAGGAAGTATACACAAAGAAAAAACAAAATACACAACCCCACTTGCATTGTGGAGATGCCTTATGATGAAAAGGAAGCATACACAAACATGCTTTATCAACAATATCTAAAATATCCAAGTGTTTACCACAATATATGCCCCCACCTTAAAGTGGTTGATCCCACTTGTCAATATCAAACATATTTAAGGTAAAGTCAAAAACACGTGAGAGAACAAGAGCTTCGCAAAGCCCATGCCCCGAGTGTCATCTACTTGCAATCACCAATTGTTCCCAACAAACACATCAATATCATTTACTAATGATCATTGATGAACAATTTATAATCTTTGGTTAGAAAATTGATTCTAAGATAATAACCAAATCATCTCATGAAACTTATATAGAAATCATTTATCATATCACTTAATAAACCAAGGCTACACTTGCATGTTTGGAGCTGAGAATAGCCGTTAGGTCATACTTCAAGTATCTCAGAACCAAGTGTAGAAATAAGGTGCGATTCAAAACAATCTAAATTACATAGAAGCAGACTGAGAGTATTACAAAGGTTTGCTACAAGATTATCACAACACAATACATGATAACATCATGACACAAAGTGATTCTACTAGTCAAGCTTTAGTAACATATTAACCCCATCTTCATATATGGAGTAGGTCCATTTTATTCTTGTTGTAGGGATGCATGGTCCTTATTAGTGTTTATTTGTTATCATCATCCACCGATTAGTAGAGTCATAGAAGAATGAAAAATGGGAAAAAAAATGAGAGACCTGAGACAAAAGTGACTTCAGTTTACAACATGGGAAAATGCCCCCAAGACATCCTCCACAACATTATGCCCCCAAGGCACCACACACAACAATTACAATAAGAGAGAGGGGAATAGAAGAATAGAGAACAAATAGAATAAGTGTCATAACAGAGGTCATCTCCTTGTAACCTTGACCTTACAAGAGTATCAAGGGTCATCCAAGGAGATCTAAACAACATTTAACACAACACAAGGAAACACAACATAACACATAAGAGGAGGCTGTTGGCAAGAGACACTATATGGACTCATGAATGTTGTCATTGATGGCAACAAATTTTATCCCACACATCTGCAAGACATGATAGGTCCTCACCGGAAGTCAGATTGAAGAAGTGTTGAGGTCCGATAAGCAAGAACAGAGCAGTCAGTAAGGTCTGACAGATAGGTCTGGATCTCTCAGTAGAAGTATCTCAGTGAAGTGTGGATTTGGGGAAGTCAAGAGGAGTATCTTGACTGATAGATTCCAAGGTTTGAGCCTTCGGTGTGGAAAGGATAAAGAGAATGAATGCCTAAGTGTCGGGTTCCCAAGTGACAGTGTGAACAGAGGAAGAACTGACTGGCAGAACATTAGACATTATTTTGAATGTGTTACTGATTATGGAAAAGGTTCTTAAGGCATAAGTTATGTTTGGCCGACATAATTGATGACTTCTACAAGTATATGATTGATCCACATTACTTGGTGTGCAAGGATTCAGCTGACAGATCAGAGTTTGAGGAAATTATTAACTATTCTAAATGCTAACTAGAAAGGTGATGAAATCACTTTTGCATATATATATAAGATGATTTTAGTTATGTGGGTGTTGTGGTTTTGAGAAATGTGCGAAGAAAAGAAGTAGACCTAAGTAAAAGAAGAAAGGAAGGTTTGGTATGTGAAAGGAGAGCAGCACAAAAGAAGAGGAAATATGAAATGCAGCAGATCAGTGTACTGAGCCTAACCGGAATTGAACTCCAGCATATGTTGATGCTCCTTATCAGTTCAAGTATTGTATTACATTCATTATAAATTGTAGACAGTGTGTCTCTTGTAGGCAGTGTGCTCGGGCAGTGAGCCCTAATTGGCAAGTGCCATTTTGTATTTCCATTCTTCTAACAGAGAATACAATCTTGGGTTAATCACCCCGTGGTTTTTTCCCTTAACAGGGTTTCCATGTCAAAAATATTGTGTCATGTGTATTTCCATTTCATGGTTATGTTTGCTTATTTGAATTAATGCTGCATTGATTATTAAGAAAGTTTAGAAAGAAGAAATTATTAGCATAACTGATTCACCCCCCCTCTCAGTTATCAACAATTGGTATCAGAGCTAAGTTCCTCCTAATAGAGTCTAACAACTTGAGGAAGATCTGGGAATTCAAATGGATGTATATGGGTTAAGGGAGCAACTCAAGACTGCCCTTGATGATCTTGAGCAGTCAAACTCTGAAGTCAATGAATTAAAGGAAAGACTCAAACAGGCTGATAATTTCATGAGAGAACTAAAAGATAAATTAAGTCTCTCTATGAAAAAGAGAAAGGAGCTACTTCAGCAATTGGCAAGTCAAGGTGAAGCCAATGATACAAATGAAGATCTGAAGGAGAAAACCAAGTTATGTGAAAAGTTATCAAAAGAAATCATTATGGTAAGACATGAAATGGAATCAGGAGTTATGAAGTTTACCCAAGAGGTTGAAGAGAAAAGAAAAACTAAAGATGATCTAAGACAATCCCTGAAGGAGAAATTAGAAGATTGCCACAAGATGGATAGAATTATTAGACATCTTGAATCTGATCTTGAAGATGCTAAAGATAATGAAGAAAAAGTTGAGGATCAAATTATCTCTCTTAAAAGGGATCTTCAAATAGCAAATGAATATAAAGAGAAATTCAAGATAAGTTCTGCTCAACTTGAAGTTCTTCTTGAAAGTCAAAAGAGGGTAGATGACAAGTGTCGTTTGGGATATGAGAAAGGACAAAGCTCTAGATCCAGTCAGAAGAATTTTAGATCAGAAAATCTAAGAAACAAGCCTAGAAGACCTCCAGTAAGATAGCCTAATGCTCAAAGATATCCATCCTTCAATGGATATTGCCACAACTACAATAACTTTGGTCATAAAGCTAATTAGTGCAGAAAGAGAATGAATCAGACTAATACATCCTTCTCTGGACAGTGTTTTAACTGCAAAAGGTATGGTCACAAATCTCATGAATGCAGAAATATGCAGATGAACAATTCATTCAATGGTAGATGCTTTGCATGCAATAGAATGGGTCACATGGCTAATCAATGCAGATCAAGAGGATATCAATCAAATACGCAAAGAAATGTAGTTTGCCAAATTTGCAATAGATCCGGTCATATTGGAAAATTCTATAGAAGCAAGAATCGAGACATAAGAGGTCCGGTATATCATAATCAGAATCAAGATAAGGGAAAACAAAATGTGGATGTGGATGAAGTTCAAAGTGAGATGAATAAGATTTGGGTGAAGAAAAGTACAGAGAATGTAGGGGATGGATCCGCACCAGACTCTAGTGCTGGTATTCCTTCCAAAAATTAAAAAGTGAGCTCTGGCTCAGGGGGAGACTCAAAGAAAACCTTGTTGCCCCAGCCAGTCAATTGGTGCCGGAACTGGCACAAGGAGAGTTGCGGATTAAAGGGCTCATAAGAGAAACATCTAAGTAAACTATGGTTAAGATTTGGAAGATCCGCAATATGTTTAAAATCAAGATTGATCCGATTCTTCAAGTCATCTGAATAAGGCAAACCGGAATGACTTAGGTCGAGCGTTTAATGCAACTTGATATTAGGGTTTACAGAGCAATATAAGGGTTTTCTCATTAAGCATTTGTTCATTCTTCTTTCAAGAAGAAACAAAAAGAAGCTCTGCAACAGAATTTCCTCAAGCCCATCAAAAGATCATCTGCAGAATTTGATTCATCCAGCAATTGATTCAGCTCACTTCGTAGAACCTAGAAGTGCAAAAGGTATTTTCCATTCTCAATATCTCTCTGCAAATCTTTTGAAAGATGGATACACTGAATATTGTGAAAATCTCTGATAGACCTCGCCCTAAATTCAAGAAACATCCATACAAATCCTTGGAAGTAGATCCCCTAGGAGCATTCTCCATTGTTCCGCATGGTGTGTTACATACGGAAGATATTAGGGTTTACATACATGCGAATATTGAAGAGTTTGGAGAATTCAAACTAAGAGACATCTATCACAAACAATTGATAGATGATGCTTTTGAACTTAAACCACAATATAAGGGCATCCAGGAGAAACATTTTGATCAGTACATTCATTTCCCCTGCTTTGAAGAAGATGAATGGGTCCAGTATGTACTGAGTAGGGTGCATGATAACTTCCTATGGCTGAACGGGCCTTGCAAGATCACTAAGGAAGCAATTAGGGCAGTAACTGGTTTACACTCCTTTGAAGGGATACCTGTCCTTAAATCTATCAAAAATCACATTATAACTGAGGCCACCAGATCAAAATTTGATAAGAGGGCAATGACCATTGAAGACATCACTGACCCAGATATCAAGTTTGCATCCATGATAATAGGGTATAAGATATATCACTCCAGTAGGGAAAATTCAATATCCAAAACTACAGTGTATACTACCTATGAGATGCTGAGAAAGAATGCAGAGTATGATCTGTGTGAAGTGCTTTTGAGTCAACTGATGGAAAACATACAGAAGATCAAAAAGGACAAGAAGAACTCCTTTAAATATGGTGGACTGATATTGTGTCTATTTTTCTACTTCATGAATGAGCTACCTGGATCTAGTGGCTGGATATGGCATAATAACAGACCGGTTGCCATACAAATCAGGGATTACTTGCATGGACTTGGTGATGTTAAGGCACAGAATATAGCACTCTGGGGATATTTCAAGAACTTTCAGAGTATGATGCAAGCAAGAGAGAGAATCCCCCAAGCTCTAGTTGAAAAGTATAAGGATACTGTTTGCTTCATGGTAGAAACTGATCAGTGCCTTATGGAGGTAGTGGAACCAAGAATGGTATGGATCATGCTGATGGGGTATGAAATTGATGTGAAAATTGTTGACCTACATATTGAACACATGTTAAGTCAGCCAAAAGATCCCAAGGCAGAAAGGTTTGGAACCTTTGAGGAGCTAAGTGTAAAGATTCATGTGGAACTCAAACAACCTGAGATCAAGAGGAAGGTGAGAAAAGAAGTTGAAGATGTTGCAAAAGCCTTTGGCATCTCAAAGGAGACACTTGATGCCAACAAGGAAAAGATGGAAAGGGCTAAGGAAGAGAAGAAAAAGGTAGAAAAGAAAAGTGAGGAAAGTGTTCTGGTGAAATCTTCTACCCGGACCATATCATCAAAGAGATCTGCACCTACCACTGCCAAAAGCTCAAGGCCATCAAAACTAGAAACAAAATCATCCGGCAAAGGAGAGAAAAGAACCAAGACAAAAGCCACAAGGGCTTATGCTAGTCAAAGGGATGAAGAGGAGACTGAATCTGATGAAGAAATCAAGAAAATGAAGAAAAAGAAGAAAACATCCGATGAACCCTCTATCGGACAAAAGGAAGAAGAAAAGATAGAGGAATATGTTGAAAACCCCACTCTTCACATTGATGACATAATCAAATCAGTCATAGTGGACGGAAATCTTCAGCCAATGGTTGAATTCTATGATGATTATGGTGAAGCAGATCAGAAAATATTGCAAGATGCCATAGTCAGGTACCTAAATATCTACAACAAAGAATTTATTAAAATTATATCTCTGATCCCCAAAAGCTTGGAGAAGGAACTAGAAATAAGAAAGAACAATGCCCAAGCCAAAGACCTAGAAATCTGGGAACAAATAGCTATTCAGCTATATCCTTCAATTGATCCCAAGAAAATGAATATGGTATTCAAAGATTGTAAGGATGAGTTTAGGAGCAAAGCAAGGATGAATCAACTTATGCTCGAAGAGACTGACAAAGTTGCAAAAGAGATAGAAGGGATCTTCCGAAATGCATTCAAAAGATTCAACATTCTAATTATAGAGGACTTGCGTACTGATCCCTCGACTACAAGTGTTGCAGAAGAGTCTACTGAGAAAATGACAAAAGAGGTAATGAATACCGGTGCAGAAACAACTAAGGACTTGGAATCCTTTGCTCTAGAAGAGGTGGCCCATGAATAGACTAACATTTCTCCTCCAGTTTCCCCTATTGACTCCGGATCCAAAGAAGAAGAAATAATAAAGGAGAAAGAAAAAGAGGTGAAAAGTAAAGAAGGAAGTCAAGCTGAAAAGATCATAAGAGACACTGTAGAAGAGAAAAAGAATCTGTCTCTGGCAAGAGACATTGTAGAATCTATCAAGGACTTCTTGACATAAGAAACTAATGAGATGGATGAACCAAAATTACTAAAAGGGCCTTTAGATTTTGACTCTCTATCTCCGGTACAAACAATGAAGATAGCTTCATTTGCAAATGCGAAGGTCAAAGAGAAACTACTGAAATCTCACATGGAAGACTGTGAGCTTATAGAGGTAGCATCCGAAGTGTTGGAAAATATCATGCCATCTTTTCAGAAGGATCCCACAGCCTCCTCTTCCAGTAATCTCAAAACTCTAGTCAATAGTGTTAGCACACATTTTGATTCTCTAGAGAAATCAGCTGAGGAGAAGGTCAGGAAAGAGTTTTTGGATAAGAGATTCTCAGAGCTGCAAGGGATAATTTCAAATGACAGAAGAGTTATGGGTATTGCGATAAAAAGTTTGGAAAATGCCCTTAAGGATGGAGGTGATGTATACAAATTTTGTATATCCTGGTCTAAAACAACAGTGGAGATTGAGAAGAAAATGAAAGAATAGGAGGATAAACTTATAAAACTTTCTCAAAATTTTGATCCACTTACTACATCCATAATAAATCAAGAATGTCAAACGGTTATAGTTTTGAATGAAATTAAGAAGCTTGAAAAAGAGAAGAAAAACATAATCAGTAGGTTGAGTGAGCTCAGAGGGATAATTATCCCTAAGTTAGAGGCCATGCATGAGGCCATAAACGAAGCTCAAATCATAGCCCGGACCAATGATCCAATAGATCTAAAAAGGGCAGATACGTTTGCATTCCTGTTGAGCGGTCATATATCAATTTTGGACAGAATGAAGCAAAGTTGGGCTACAGAATTCATTCAATTAAAAACAACTTTTGCAAACATACTTCAGTGTATGTAAGTATGCCATATGTATATACTTATGCGGACAAGTATAGTTAAAATTTTAAAAATTTTGATGTGCAGACCCTACCCTTTGCCATTGATGTCAAAGGGGGAGTGAGGAGCAGTGAAAAATGAGGAATCCAACTAAGGGGGAGCTTCAGTAAATGTACATAGAGATAGAGCATCAGCCAAGGGGGAGTATAGTGTGACACTTAGTCATTTTTCACTAAGTGTTGCCATCAATGCCAAAGGGGGACATTGTTGGCAAGAGACACTATATGGACTCATGAATGTTGTCATTGATGGCAACAAAGGTTATCCCACACATCCGTAAGACATGATAGGTCCTCACCGGAAGTCAGATTGAAGAAGTGTTAAGGTCCGGTAAGCAAGAACAGAGCAGTCAGTAAGGTCTGACAAACAGGTCCGGATCTCTCAGTAGAAGTATCTCAGTGAAGTGTGGATTTGGGGAAGTCAAGAGGAATATCTTGACTGATAGATTCCAGGGTTTGAGCCTCCGGTGTGGAAAGGATAAAGAGATATGAATGCCTAAGTGTCGGGTTCCCAAGTGACAGTGTGAACAGAGGAAGAACTGACTGGCAGAACATCAGACATTATTCCGGATGTGTTACTGATGATGGAAAAGGTTCTTAAGGCATAAGTTATGTTTGGCTGACATAATTGATGACTTCTACAAGTATATGATTGATCTGCATTACTTGGTGTGCAAGGATTTAGCTGACAGATCAGAGTTTGAGGAAATTATTAACTGTTCTGAATGCCGACTAGAAAGGTGATGAAATCACTTTTGCATATATATATATATAAGATGATTTTAGTTATATGGGGTGTCACCGTTTTGAGAAATGTACCAAAAAAAGAAGTAGACCCGAGTAAAAGCAGAAAGGAAGGTTCAGTATGTGAAAGGAGAGCAGCACAAAAGAAGAGGAAAGATGAAATGCACTAGATTAGTGTACTGAGCCTAACCAGAACTGAACTCCAGCATATGTTGATGCTCCTTATTAGTTCAAGTATTGTATTACATTCATTATAAATTGTAGACAGTGTGTCTCTTGTAGGCAGTGTGCCTTTTGTGAGCAGTGTGCTCGAGCAGTGAGCCCTAATTGGCAAGTGCCATTTTGTATTTTCATTCTTCTAACAAAGAATACAATCTTGGGTTAATCACCCCGTGGTTTTTCCCTTAACAGGGTTTCCACGTCAAAAATATTGTGTCATGTGTATTTCCATTTCATGGTTATGTTTGCTTATTTGAATTAATGCTGCATTGATTATTAAGAATGTTTAGAAAGTAGAAATTATTAGGATAACTAATTCACCCCCTCTCTTAGTTATCAACAGAGGCCACCTATGAGAGCAACTCAAAGAGGTGCTACATGAAGTGTGGCTGAATGAGGGAGAGATACTTACTTGCTAGCCATTGCCCTTAACCAAATCATCTTCTTCATCTTTGTCTACCATCAAGGGTTCATGAGTTTCCACATTCTTTGACATTTGTGAAGAGGAAGTTGGTACAAAATTGATTTTATGATTTTGCGATGGATAGCTTCACTCTTGAAGGTTTTCTCCCGATTCTTGTAAGGGTGGCAAAGGAGGAACATCAGAAAAAATTCCTTTTTCTTTCGGTCAAAGTGGTGTTGGAGCACCTTGAACCATGATCACCAATTTGAAGCGAGGAAGCATATTAGGTACCTCATGCGCACTAATTTTAGGAACATTAGTACACTTATCCACTATCCTCTTAGTGGGTGAAATAAGTCTATTAATGATGATTGAATTAACATTGTTTTCACTTTGATTAAGCTCAACATCCATTGCCAAAGGATTTAATGTGAGATACTTTTCTTCATCCACCAATGCTTTGTCTATTGAAGAGAGAGCATTAGAACAAAGGTAAGGTAAATTGATGTGAAGAGAATTGTTGATGGTTGTATCTTTAGTGATGTCCAAGGTACTTGAACATTCAACTAAAGGCAGAAGATAAAGGGTCTTCGCTTCCTTAGTAATATCCAAGGTACTTGAACATTCGACTAAAGAAAGAAGATCAATAAGATGATCCGTAGAAGCTTCATGCACTATGGTAGGGATAGATGATTTATTATTGTTAGATGAGTGCCCATTATCTATCCATGGATGGTCCTTCATGAGAGGAGGTTCTTCATTCACTAACGCTTCATCCTTTAAGGGGAGAGAATTAGAATGAAGAGAGGGTATGGTGATGTTCAGGGATGTGTCAATGATTTCATCCACTTGTGCCAAAATCTCCTCATAAGTGGGAACAATTTTGGGAGAGGGATTCAAATCATATGGTGAAATAGACAAAGCTATGTGATTTAATATATGGTGAAATATTCAAATCAATATCATAAATGTATGCTATTTGATTTAATATATAAGGATGTATATTAGTGAATTTAGAGAAATTTTCAAAATCTATGATATATGCATACAAAGATTCCCACTAAGTAATCTATGATGAGATGACTTGTTCATTGTATGTAAATATAATGAGATCTATTCACTTATCAATCACCATCAATGTGAGACTTTTGTACATCAAGACACTAGTTTGAGGAAACCGGGTTTTTGAAGCTTTAGCAAAGATAAAAAACACACTAGTGTCACTACTAACCAAGTGATCCCAATGTTAAAGTGCTGCAAAAAAGGCAATATAGACCACTTTAAGATTTATTGCGAAAATATGTGAAAGAGATGCTATTTTCTTTTGTTGAAATAGCCAATGTGTAATTATAAAAGTATGATAATTATGCACTTTTTCCAAAATTATGCAAGATTTTCGAATGAATATTGATAAATATACAAATAAATCAATGCAAGATCTGATTTGAAATATTTATGATAGTAGTAAAATCTGAAACAAGATTTTAACTACAAACCCTAGATTTTGAATTTGACTAGGTTTTCAAAAATGCAACTTTTTCTAACAAAACCCTAGCAAATGAGAGCTTCAAATGGGAGATGCAACACCATGAAATGATGATATACTATAATATGAATTAGATATGATGCAATGAAACAATGTAAAATTATGCCTTTTGCAAGCCTAATATGCTTGATTTTTTCCACTTTTTTCAGTGCAAATATGTAAAAATTGTCTCACAACAGCAAGGATGAGAAGGTATAGCAACCTAAAATCCTTTAACCAATCCAATAATGCAACAAGATTTACCACAACATGCAAATCTTACAAGCATATTTCAAATGTCGTAGATGATATTATATACATTTCAGATCTATAATTCAAACTTGTAAATTAGATAACAACTTCCAACGTTTGTTTCTCATCATTATTAATATAATCTACAAAATAACAATAAATCTACACAAAACATATTCTATACATATCCCTACAAGTTTTGGGATCATTTCATGCATAGGACTAAATAACCCTTGGAGTCAAAAACTCAGTTTTGTCATGCCTAAATGCCTAATTAGGCCTAGTCAAGAAAGAGGACAGTCAAATTTTGAGCCCTTCCATACAAAGAAACCCTACCGTATTTCTAGATATGTTCAATAATGGCCAAATGGGTATTTGAAACAAGTCTTCTTTCTTGGAGATCAGTCTTGGTTGGGAATTTATGTCAAAAAATGCCTTTTTGAAAGGCTACAAGGGAGAACAAGGGTTTGTGAGGAAAACCCACATTTTGATGAACAAAGGCCCTTGTAAAGTGGTTGTCTAAGGTTTTTTTGAGATTGTGTTGTCATTTCTACCCCTGATCTGCATCAGACCTACAATTGTATCACAACGAGATTGGATGCAATGGAATTAGCACAACGAAGAGGGATACCTGTGGTAGATATTGGTGATGATGAAGGTGAGATTGAGGCTCTAGAAAATTATTTTGAGGATAAGAATGATGAAGGGGAAGGTAGATTATTAAGAGAAATGGAAAGGATTAGTAGAAAGCTGAGAGTGGAAACCGGGTGCTGCCACAATAATGGGTTATACTTTCTAGGACATCCTATTTTTTGTTGAAATCACATATTTTTAGAAAATATAATGATTTAAGCCTTGAAAGGTTCTATTTAAAGTATTTTAATTGAAGAGGGTTTGATCAAACCCCCTTAGATTCAAACCCCCTTGGATAGAATCCTGCTAGTTTTAAACCATACTTATAATGGAGTCTCCGCTACACCTATCAAAATGCTGATAAAAAACCACTTTTGATTTACCTTTTGGGGGATCAAATGAATTCATTTAAAATTTATGTTTTGCAAATATGTAGTCCTTATTATAAGATTCCCAAAAAGTATTATTTTAAATATATTAAATTTGATTATTATATTTATTTTTTATTTCTTGTGAATGTAGGTTTTCACCGAACATCAAGTTCTTTGCTCTACACACATGGAAACTTAGTAAATTAGTGAAAAAAAATTCTAAAAAAATCTATGCCCTAGCTATTGATGTCCTTGTTTCAACAAAAAAGAAAAAATTGAATTTCGATACATATAGAAAAAGTTATGTTTTATGGAATACACCTATGTATAAATTATAATTGGTTTGACTTCAAAAATTAATTCAAAAAATATTCAAAAAAAATTATAAAACCAAATGTATTCCCTATATATTAGTGTTATCAATCTAAATTCAAAAGAATCAAAATTTTATCCTTTGTAGAAAAAAAGTTATGTGCTATGGAATACACATCACTTTAAAAAAATGTTGTTTACTATTTAAAAACTATATATCAAAGGAGATGCAAAAAATTTTACAATTTAACTCTAGTTTTTTAAAAAATATATATTTAGAATCTATGAACAAAATCTCACAAATCACTAGTTCGCATCATCTTCAAATTCCTAATGGTTTAGCAGCTATAGTTGTCAGAAAGTGAATATTTAGTTCAAAATATTGATTTCAATGTCAAGTTTGGCCAAAAAGTGTAACCCATTATTGTGGGATGACCCAACCCCTAGTTACCATGGAAGTCTGAATATAGAGGACTTAATTGATTGGATATCAAAAATGGAGAAGTATTTCGATTCTAAGTTAATAGAGGACTCGAAAAGAGTGAAATTTGCTTGCACAAAGTTGAAGGGACATGCGTCATTGTGGTGGGATGCCATGTAGATTGAGAGACAATGAAGAGGCAAGGATAAAATCAAAACTTGGGACCAAATGATAGCAAAGATGAAAGCTCAATTTCTGCCAAAGGATTACCAAGTAAGTCTATTTCATCAATTGCAAAATTTGAAGCAAAAAGAATTAAGTGTGTAGGCTTCTACTAAGGAGTTCTACAAGTTGAATATCTCGGTTGGACATGTGGAGGATGATGCAAAAAAGGTCTCAAGGTATGTAAATGGATTGAGATATAATATTCAAGATGAATTGGCTATTTTGCAAGTTTATACAATGGAAGAGGCATATCGGTTTGCCTTGAAGGCTGAAGAAAAATATTTAAGAAAACACCAAGGTAATACAAGAGGAAGAGGAAGGTCTGTCATGCGAAGTGAACCAGCAAGTAATTTGAAAGGAAAACAAGTTTTTGAGGAAGAAAATGAGACTTTTCCCAAAGAGGAATCAAGTCAAAACAGTAGGGGAAGAGGCTATTCCGATAGAGGTAGAAGAAGAGGATTTGGAGGCACATGTTTCCAATGTGGAGAGGTTGGACATAGGGGTTTTCAATTCCCTCAAATATAACAAGATGTTAGTAGAAAGAGTACAACAAAGAACTATGCAACACAAGTTGATGAAGAGAGCGTGAATTCTCCAAAGCAAGTGGAAGAGCTCGAATAGGGAGAGACATTGATGATGAATAGAGTCATATTGAAACCAGAAAAATGAACAACTAGAGCCAATACGAAGGCGGGGTTTATTCCAAATGGTGTGCAAATCAAGTGGCAAGTAATGTAAGGTAGTTGTGGATAGCGGAAGCATAGATAATTTGGTGTCACTTGAGATGGTAGAGAAGTTGTGGTTGAAGAAGACAAAGCATCCAAATCCTTACTGAGTCACTTGGTTGCAAAAGGATCATCAAATTTTGGTAAGTGAACAATGCTTAGTTCAATTTTAGATTAGTAATTATGTTCATGAGGTGTTGTGTGATGTGATGCCCATGGATGCTTGTCATGTCTTTTTGGGTAGACCATAGCAATATGATAGACATGCTATGTATGATGGTTGGGCAAATATGTATACCATCACAAAAGATGGTAAGGAGTATCATTTGAGTCCATTGAAGGACAAGGAGAAACAAGTGGAAGGTAGTTTGTTGGTTTGTTTTCATGTTAGTTCAAACAAGTTGTGACAATGGCAAGTGAGGTTCGGAGCAGCCCAACAATGGTTCATGAGAAGAGGAATTTGAGTGAGGTTAAGGGGAATGATGAAGAGTTGGTGCAGCAGTTGTACAAGGAAGAAAAGAAGAATAAGAGGTAGCCGAATGGTTGTAAAAGAAGTGAAGAGAGTCTAAGAGGAAAAAATAATTTGACATTAGAATCAAATGTATGCTTGTATGAGAAATTTGAAATAGATTTTCACCATTGGGAAGAGACGCGTAGAGGTGACCATTGAGGTGAAAGCAGGTTGCAGCATAAGCAACGAAGGAATGTGAAAGAGGAAAGAGATAAAGAGATTTTGTTTGGCAGACAAAAGAAGTTGATTGATGAGGAGAAAATCTGGATTAAGAATGAACATGGGATCACCATTTGAAGCTTCCAAAAATGTTCATGAGCTGCAGCCTCATGGAACATTTCTCTTACCTGGCGTGTCTAATGCAGGAGCACTTGAGCGCACACACAATCCTGCGTCAACCAAAAACATCTCAATTTTTTTTAATGTTTTATCAATTTAGTTTGGTGTTTTCAATTATTTTTTGTCCGGTGTGATTATCTTAGCGGAGTCTTGAGTCCTTTGTCACATTTCTCCTTTGTATGCATTATGGCAGTTTGGGTTTGATCGTGTGCCATGGCTGAGTGTCGATGTCCAATTTTCATGTTCTATGAGCTTATTGAAGTATTTCAAAGACATTACGACATTGTCAGTAAAGCATTTGAAGGATTCGTCACTATTTCCAAATAGCCATTTGACGAAATTGGTATAACCATTCTTATCTCTGCGAAGTTTTGAGATCCTTTTGGATTGTATCCTAGTTGCCTAAATGTGGAGTTTATTATAATGTTAAGCAGATGATTGAATGAAAGGGGGTGATGTCTCATGTTTTTGTTATTGATTAGATCTTGAAATTTAAAAAGTCATTTTGATATGTCATTCAAATATTGAAGTTTATGTGGCCAATAGGCAAATCCTCATATGGGTGGCTACATTTCTAAGGTCAATTTAAAACTTTTTCAAATTTCATTTATTCTTCCATCCAAAGTGACGTTCCATCTATAACCATTCATGGAAATTTGTTAAACATTATGAAAAGAAAGACAAAAAGGCATGGGGGGTTGATTTGATTGGGTAGCCAGATGAGTGCCAATACAACAATTTAAAACAATAAAAAATGATCCTATGGGCATCCATTAAGGGGAAAATGATGCCTCTTCTTGATTTTAAGATTGTGAAGCATATAAAAAGAAACTTAACAAACAACAACAGTGGTTTTGGGGGATTGTTGAGAGACAAAAGAGAAAGAGAGTTTATAGAAGATAGCGCCTACTGGAGGGGTATATGCACAAAAATGAGGGACCAAAAAGTCACCACATGACTTTTTGGTCCCATACAAGTCATAATGCTCTAGTGTTGTGGCTCAGTACTACCGAGCCTAAAATGTGAGCGCGTTATAACATGCTCATGTTTTACAAAAGAAAAACTCTCTCTCTCTCTCTCTCTCTCTCTCTCTCTCTCTCTCTCTCTCTCTCTCTCTCTCTCTCTCTCTCTCTCTCTCTCCATAATTTTCTCTATAACATGCTTGCGTTATGCTTTGCCTTGGTAATTTCCAAGACTTTGGCTTGGTTTTGCCTTGGGCTTCCAACCCAAAGGCTTGGACTATGTTTAGGTAATCCAAGCACGTGTTTTTCTAGATTCTAACAAAATTCACATAATCTGGAGTGTGCTCCCCATTAGGATCACACTTTTTTCAATGAAAAGTTGAAAAAATACCACCATAATCTTAAGCTCTCTATTATCTATCTAGCCATATAATTTTTTCACGTTTTGAGTATGTTAAGGATTTCATCTTTAATTTCTTTTGTTAGTGTATCTATTTTTTGTCAAAAACCAATGTCTGGTATTTTGACTTTTTTTTAACCGCTCATCAAAATTTCAAATAAATTACATTTTTAGAAACTAGACTCCATTCTACACGTATTAAAAAAATTTAATTTTTGATTAGTTTTCAAAAAAATTATGGGGGAGCACAGTCAATTTTCTATTTCTCAAAATATGTCCACTTTGAAAATTAGTAAAAAAATCAATTATTCGTGAAAAAATTATTAGAAAAATTAGGAATAAACTACATGGTGGTGGCTAATTTATCACTGAAGCAAATTTTGAGATACTAAGAAAAAGTTAACATTTTAGGGGGAGCACACCAGACACTATGTTATGTTTTTTTGAGAAAAACATGACCAATTTGTATGTTACCCATTTTTGAACACCTTAATCTCAACCATTTTTGAAAAAAAATAGTAGTTTAGAAACTATATTCGAAGCACTATGACTCTTGTTTTTGTTGTATCTTCAAATTTTGAGTGTAACTATCTTCAATTTCTCATTCAACATCAGTCTTTCTTGATTTCAGAAAAAAAAAAAAGTGGCATCTTAAGACCCCCTTTTGGTCCCTCATCTTTGTGCACTTACCTGGAGATGAGTAAAAGAACAAGAAGCCTAAAGAAAAGAAGGTCGATCTAGTCAATAGGCATAGCAGAAACAAAGAGAACCAAAATAATAGACAAAAGTAAGGGAAGTAATTCGATGTTTTCAAGGGGACCAGATAAAATAACACAAGAGAAGCTTGAAGTCGTTGCCCATAGAAGAACAAAAATAGATATGTTTGATGGAGTTGATTGCGAAGGGTTCGATCTAGGTTTAACCAAGAAGCAACATTGTTTTCAAAAAGAGGGGATGGCCCTGTATAGCAATTTTTTTTTGAATATTAAGTTGGGTAATTTCAATTTTGGTTAACTTGTACACCTAAATCTTGATGTGCTTCTAGTATAATAAATTGAGGTTGAAAATAGATATATGTATTCATTTTCTTGATGGTATGAATTGCTTGTGGATAAATGAATCCTTGTGTTTCTGTAGCTGCACATTGAAGAGTAAATAATGGAAATGGTTATGTTTGTGAATGATTTGTGAGTGTGTTTCTAGCTTAGGTTGTGTGGTAAGACACCCAAGCTAGGCTGCATCATCTTTGCATGACTCTATACACCCCCCTCTAATTCAATATTAGGTGACCCCCCATATTTGTGGCACTTTATAACTTAGTGCATTTTACAATTCAAATAGGACCCAATGCATGGGAAACAAAAAAACATTAACTTTTGCAAAAAATGGTGCTCAATTTTGAGCTACCAATCAAAAGTTATTACACTTGATCAATTTCCCGTAAATGAGACCTATTTAATAAAAACTACACTAAAACATTAAAAAAATGAACTTTGGCAAGATGAACCTTCCAACCACTCATTGGAACTGGCATGGAGAGAAGAATACAATGATTTTGATTGTGAGGTGGTATTGGCCTGCTACCAAACGGGACCTCACCCTTCGTCTTCAACAAGCAAAAATATAAGGGGTTATTGAAAACCAAAATTTTTCCAAAGCAATTTGCCCAAAATTTTTAAAGACACCCCCAGGAAAAAAGAAAAAATTCTTTGTATATTTCTTGGTGCTTTCGACAATTAAAAGAAAATGCCTATTCTAACTCAAAAAACATAATTTTAAATGCTTTTTGTAAAACAAAATTAGGGCAAAATATCCCATGCCCAAAATAATTAGGGTGAATTTAGGGAAAAAAATCTTTGTTTCTAAGTTGCAAGTTGAACTAGGGCACTAAAAAAAATGATTGTAGGCCATTTCAGGGTGATTTTGACTCCTTCCTACCCTTCATGCCTTATTGGGTGCCTCTCCCTTGCAGTTCAAAATAAATAGGGGCAAATCCATGCAATCAAGGGCTCCTTTAATGGACATAGGGGTGACTGAATTAGACCCAGGCGCTATCCTCTTTGTAGTTTACATAGGCCGCTTGGGCTGATTGGGGGAATTTAAGCATCTCTCTACTCACAATCAAGCCTTTTCCTCTCTTTAGCAACACCATTTGACTAGGGTCGCACCTTTGGCAAGATGGATTAGGCCACAGTTGCCCCTGCTATATAGTTCAAGTTAGCCTATGAATGGATCTGCCTTGGCCTCTGTACAATTCATGGGTATGACTCCCTTCACTAGCCAAAAATGCCCTCATTCACCCTTTTGCAATAACAGAATAGGGGTTTCAACAGAGTTGAGATAGAGATTCCAGTCCCTTCTAAATCGTCTTGCTTGCTAGACACCAAAACTAGGTTTCATGCCTCCAAATTTGCCTACAACTCCAAACAAACTAACACACGAGCTTCAGTCTCTCTTTGATACCATGTTAGAATGAAGGATTGACTGAGAGAATTATGAACACAAAATGGAGAAAACAAGAATAAATGACACAAAAGATGATTAATTAAATATGACATAATCGATGTAAATTGACAATGAACAATTGTGAACATATAGTATGGAGAGTTTGAGTTAGTTTAGGAGTTGACTCATGCACTCAAGTAGTGGTGGAAAGAAAGTTTCCACCAAGTGGCAAATGAGTGTCAAAATGTATCATGGATGAGCTTGATGGGCTCTCCAAGTTGGCACATAACCACCTAAGGTGGCTTAAAGCCATGTGCAAATATATTACTTAGGCTAAGTAATATCAAGGTTTTTCACTAATAGTGACTTTGTAGTCTTGAGTGCATCAAAGAGGTGGTTGAGCATCATGCATGGTTGTTTAGTGAGTCTTGAATGTCTCAGTTCTATTTGTTGCACCAGTACTACAAATTCAAAGAATGATGTGAAGAGGGGATGACAGAGTGGTTGTGATCCAATGCTGAGGTACCAAAGGTAGATGGGGTGGGTGTTTCCCACCCAAGGCAACTTTGAAAATCTATAATACTATATAAACATGTAAAGATGATGTTTTAGGGGTTGGACGGTGTTTAATCACTTAGCCAATTTTTTAGATTTTGGGAGAAGAGTTAATAGGCATTCTATCCTTTATGGGTGCTCTTTAGAGTTGATTGAATATTTTTTAATTGTGTACTTCTGTAATCCATTCTCAGTTCACTAATGAAGAAGAGTGACATCCTATGCTTATTCTTTGTATATTGAGTTTTCTTTCAAGTCTCATGTATTGATGTTGTTCCTTTGTTTTTTTAATGAATGATATTGGTAAATGGTCTAAAATCACACCTTTTGTACTTTTTGAATCCATGAGTTAATATTGTGAATTAAATAAGAAAGCATTGTGTTGTTTCTACAACAATTTGCATACTATCTTTTGACATATCGCCTTACAGTAGTTTCTTTTATTTAAAGTTTCTCTTCTCTTTTCTCCCCTCCCATAGAAAGAAATAATGAGATTCATAAGAAGAGCCAACTTCTAAAAGATTGAAGGTTATCATGTGTGTCAAGAGTCTCACATTTCCAAGATTTCCCATCTGTAGTGGTCAAGTCCGTATCTAGGGTTAATCTTAGGTGCAAATAAAAATCATCAACAATGACCTCCAATAATTAAAAAATAATATGTGAATTCAATATTAGAAGATACGATGGTTTGGGAGAGTGTCTCTCTTCCTTATTTATATGCATAACTATGTAGGGATACACCCCTTCATCTTAACTAAGAGGGATTAAGAAAGTAACTAAAACTAATAAATGAAGTGTTAAGGTTAAGCATGCCAAAAGTTCTTAACCTTATTATTTAGAAGGTTAGAATATTAGGAACCTAACATGCCCATCCCCTTTAGAAAATCATTGTCTTCAATGCTTAGCAACTTTGGATGTTTTTGTATGAATTGTTCATCTTCCCATGTTGCATCTTTAGTTGGTAGATTCTTCCACTTAATAAGGAATTATGAGATGGCTCTATTTTTTTTGGATTGAATATATTACTAAATAGTACAACTTACAATATGTGTTCAAGTCCTAAGTAGGGTAGCAACAACAAATAGGATGAAGTATCCATGCAAAAACCAACAAGCAGAGTTGTATCAGTCTTCCAGTATCACTAAGGCACAATTACAAATTGACAATAGCATATGTTCTAGGAAATATACATCAATAGTAGTAAGTAGTCCATTAAGAATTAAAAAATTGACTACAATTAAGTTAGTATAGAGTCGTGAGTGATCATTTATTCATGCTCTATCTGTATTTTTCCATATCCCTAAGTGCACCAATAGGAGGAGTGATATCATTATCCCTAACAATTTCCAATGCAGGATTAGATAGAATTTTAGCCTCTTCCTTTCTCTTCTCTTGAAGCATCTAATGAAGGGTCATCTTTTTTGTTGTATTTCTCTTCAAATTTCATATAATTCTTGAAGAATAGAGAGTCCACCTTCCTTGCATCATGTGGCTAAAAACTAGCAATAATGATTTCAGATCTCTTCAAAACTATCTTCCCTTCATCCATTAGCTCATGAAATTTCTCTTTTGAGACCTCAAGGGTCATCTTATACAATAACCAAATGAAGGGTGAGTCCACTCAAAGACTCAGTAAGGTGTCTCCTTATGCCCTAGAAGTTGTCTTCATTTCTAGATTTTCAAATAATTCACAAAATTTCAATGGTCAAAACCAACCAAAAAAGGTTAAAACAATTTCTCAAACCATCAACATATCCAAATAAAATCTCCTACCAAAAGATAGAGCTTCTTCTATCCCACCACCTAAGACCTAATAAGAAGATAAACCTTGAATATCTTTAGCAAAGTTACAATAAAAAAAGGTGTTCAACAGTTTTAGTTTCCTTGTAAAACCCACATAATTTCTTGGCAGGATCATAAAAAAATACTTTGAACCAATGACAATATTTTTTAAGCAAATCAAGCATCTAAAGAAAGATTTCTTAGGTTCCAATACATTGACCAACATGACCTAAATATTTTTTACCACTATTTTTATCTAATTTCATGTTCCAATAGTTATTGACATGGTTGGTAATAACTTGACAACAAGTCAGGATATTATAGACCTTCTTAGATGTAGTATTAGAAACGGTAGTACCATAACACCATCTACAATTATCCTCAACATTAGGTTCAGTGTTGATCTCCACAGGGAAAGGCAAGTCTACATGTGCTTTTTCAATCATAGAATAAGCTCTATGTTGTGACAGGGGAAACTTAAAGGTTCTACACAAAAATTGTCAGTCCACTAACCTACCATCCTTCAGAACGTCATAGAATTTATTTAGCCCTTTATGGTACCATTCTTAGTATAGTTTCCTTGGATAAGAACTAAAGGCTTATCCTCCCACCAAGTTCCACCAAAGTGACCTATAGTCCCCAACTTTTTTACCAGATTGAGTCCAGGAAGGACACTCTTCCATGAGTTCTCTAGCAATTTATCATGCCTTCAAAAGGCTTTTGAAGACATTTGAATGACCTAGGGAGACAAAATAATTTCCAAATAAAATATCATGCTTATGGAGACCAATTCATTGTTTGTCTTTCTTAGGCACAACCTAACTAATGTTATTTCTAATCAAAATATTCCAGGGTTCATTACCCTCCAAAGATTTACCAATATACTTGACAACAAGAGCAATCCCCTGAATTCTTAGATACTTCAATCCTATTCCACCTACCTCCTTTCTCATACAACACCAATCCCACTTCATAACAACTCTTTTCTTGTTATCTCTCCCATTTGACCACAGGAACTTTCTAATGCTTTTCTAAATTTCATTACTATGGCGGTTATTAAAAAGCCATATAAAAGAGTAATATATACTATAAAAAGATAGTATCTTTTGGAAAATATGCAGTCTCCCTATTGGGGATAGGTACAATTTATTCCACTTCAATAGCTTTTTATCAATCTTACCATGTGCCCACTACCACATATTCTTCAAAGAGGAACAAACTAAGAAAGGTATGCCCAAATATCTAATTTGCATGTTGGGCCCACCCCACTAAATGCCATATTTGCTGAACCAAGATGGATAGGAGTCAGACAACTTAGAATATGGGATTTACTCACAAAGATCTTAGCTCCTGATGCTTTACAAAAATATCTAATTTACTCACCAAATTTTCAAAAATAATTCCTCAAAATCTACAAAAATTGTTGTGTCATCAACAAATTGTAAGTTCATCAATTCCTACTTATTAGGAAGCATTCATTCTTTGATCCCATTCCCATTAATTGACGACCTAAGGAGGTAATTCAAAGAATCAGAAGTAATCACAAATAATGCAGGGGCTAGGGGACATCCCTTCCTAATAAAAGATCATTCTATTTCACAACTTTTTCACCCATTTCTCAATGATTGCCTCAAGTTCCAAAATAAAATTCCCTTCATCTAATTTAGGCAATTTTGATTGTACTAGAATATTATTACATATTACTTTCTTCAAATAAGAGACATGAAAAATAGGGTGAATTTTGGAAGAGGGGAGAAGTTCCAACTTATAAGCTACACTCCTATTCGATGGACAACCTTATATAGACCATAAATTTTGGGTACAAGATTTATGTTCACATGTTTCTTAAGTGACATTTTTTTATAGGGTTGCAACCAAAGGAATACCCAATCTCCCTTCTCCAAATGTCTCTCACTATGGTGTTGATTTACTTGTTGTTTCATCCTATAACTAAATTCTCCTTAAGGATTTGTGACATTTCTTGCTAGTGTTGAATATGATCCTCTATTGCATGAGCTTTGGAATGAGATTGTAAATAAGAATTACTAGATAATGGGTGGTATCCATAAAGAGCCTCAAATGGACTCATCTTTATTGATGTGTGAAATGATGTGTTATACTGGACCACTTTGCTAGTAGTAGCCATTCTAACCACTATGTTTATTTTTTAGAGGAGAAACAACGTAAGTATCCTTCCAAACATTTATTCATAATTTATGTCTGGCCATCTGATTGTGGATGATAAGATGAACTATATGCTACTTTTGTACCCCATGCTACAAATACATTTTTCCAAAAGATGCTAGTGAATATAGGGTGACAATCGCTCACTATGATTTTGGGAATGCCATGAAGCTTTTGTACATTTTCCATGAATATTTTTTCCATAGTACTAGCATGAAATGGTGAGAGAGTCCACGAAAATGTGCATACTTAGTGAGTCTGTCCACAACCACCAAAATTACATCCTCGTCTATGCAATTTTTTATATACATGTGATTCTAACATTGCCTTTTGGATACATTTTGTTGCTTAATACTGTGGTCTTGTAGGGCTTCAGTCTACAAGCTTGATTTTATTGGTGAAAATTCATATTTTCACTTTTACATAATTTAATTAGGGAGATTGTTTTTCCATTTTGATCCTTATCACATGTGCCATAGGCTTTCTTTTCTCTTAAGAGCATTGTAATATGTGTCACATTCTTGCTTTTCCCACTTTGTTTATTCTGGGATAGTGGTTATGTATATTGACATTCTTCATTTCTGAATAATGTAAGGAAGTAGAAGCACCTAATTCATGCAAGTACCGATCTTTGTTTTGACTCTCAATTTGGTTATTGCAATTGTTCTTCTTGCAACTCTCTCTTGTAGAAGATTTCCCATAGATGATCTTGGCTCTTGTGAGACCTTGAGTGACTCTAACATGGTATCAGAGCTCCAAATCTATTAGGTTCTTCTCAAATTTGAGAGGGTTTTATCCATGAGGTTTTGATCGATGCTTCTTAGTACAAAAAAGATGTCAAGGTTGCACTGAGAAGACCTAAAAACCCCTATTTTTATATAAGGCACTAAATATTTTGGTGATAGTAAAATTTTGGCCATTTTTTAGTGTTTCAAGAATTTTTGGTGCTGTGAAATCCATATGATCCATATAATTGTATGAACACCTTGATTTTGGTGCCATTTTTTCTATGTTGATCTCAATTTTTGAGCCACCTCAGTTTTTATGCTACCTCAATTTTCATGTCGCATCAATTTCTGTGTTGCCTCGATTTTTGTGTGGCACTCATGTTCAGACCCTAATAAGGTAGTTTTTTCTTGAGTCCATAACTTGAGCATATAGAGTTGTAAATTAGCAAATGAATAGGTGTTGGAAAGGTATCAGAAATCTATACACAACCATCCATGCATCTTTTATTCAATTTTTCAATTTCATACATTTTGTGTGATATCTTGGACATCTTGGCTTCTAGAGAAGTTTTGTTTGCTTCTATGGACTTCTATTATCAGCATAAATCTATTTGCATGTTTTGATCTTTATCATTTTTCAGAGGTATCATGGGTTTTTCCACTCATCCTTCTGTGGTCAATCTGACTAAGCATAATTATGAGTCCTTACAAAGAACCATCCTGACACATCTTAGGTGGCTACATCTTTTGCCTCATATTTAGACTCATACCTGAACTAGAGACACCTATGAAGAAATCTGTTTAGGGTAACAATTGAGATCATGTTGTAGGATTAATTTGTACCACTGTTGATTATGACATTGAGTCTGATCTTCCCATTTATGAGAGCCCACACACACTTTGGACACAAAATTGGGAGTTGTATGGAGACTCTCATGTCTCACCATTTCTAGATGACCCTGGAGTAGATTGCCTCATTCCCCTTGTTGATGTGGATAGTATAGCTTATGATGATGATACTTTAGAGGAGCTTGAGTATATGACATGTGTTAGAGTAATAGGTACTTTACTTAATTAATTTAATCAAATTGATTAATTAATTAAGTCACCTTTACTTTATTTCACTTAAGCTAAACTTAGGAATCTCACATTAGGGTTTTCTAACTTGCAAATATAAAAGCAAGTGCTCTCATGTAATTCTTAAATCAATTTTATTAATTGCATCCTTTTTGTGCAAATTGCTCTCTTTGCTTTTTTTCTCTTGTGGAAGGCTTTTAGGTTTTGCAGGTGTTCATTGGGATCTGTGAGGTTGGTTTCACAACTTCTACATGGTATCAAAGTGGATCCACAAGCCCCTTCTCATATTTGGAGATATTTTTTAGCAAGAACCATTTAGTGGGTGTGTTTCTATGTAAAACAGAGTAATCCATTAAATTTAGAGCAGCTGGAAAAGGCAGATTTATCTTTTGTTTGGTTGAATTTGGTCTGGGGAAGCTAGATGTGTGAAGGTTTCAAGAGTACTTTTTTTGAGATCCAAAGGGGAACATCAGTTTTGGAGCATTTTTGGCCAAAATCATCATCACCAACGCAATCAGAAGGGCTGAAAACCCTAGAATCACATGTTAATTCACAAAAATCAGAGACTAAAAAAAATCTCTATGATTTTTTGAGGGTGCATCCTTTTATCCATCAGTTGGAAGGGTGCTTCAGTAGGGTGCATTATTTTATCCAGTGGTCTGAAGGGTACTTCCGCAAGGTGCATCATTGTATCCAATAATCCTCCATCCTACCATCTTCTACATGCCCTAATGGAGCAATTACATGAAAACTATCATAACTTTCACATCCGGAGTCAGTTTTTCACAAACAAAATATTGTCAAAAAGCTGGTTCTACACACTTTCTGAAGGTATGATCATTTTTTTCTAATTTTTTTTTGGCACATATTTTTTCTGTTTGAAGTAGAGGGATCATTTTTGGCTTTCAAGCTTCATTCTTGCACCTAGAATCTCTATTTTTCAAAAATGAATAGGGGTTGGAAAGGGATCAACGAGCTCTACACAGCCACCTATATAATTTTTTTAGATATAGCCCTGGGTATCTTTTAATTAGTTTGTCAATTTTATGGCTTCTATTGGATATCCTAGACATGCTTCCTCTTAGAAAGGTTCTATTTTCTTTGATAGGCTTTTGTTATCAGCATAAATCTATTTGCATGTTTTGATCTCTAATCATCTAAGGAGATGGTATTCTACCATCAGCATAAATCTAATTGCAGATATTATGGAAGTAATTAACATGAGAAAGAGATGTGTCCTCATTTCTCACACCATCTTTTTGAAATGCTTTCTTCGATCAATTCTCCTGATGAGATCCTTGCTCCACCATCACCTACTGCTACTTCAGAGTTTCATGTTGCATCATCATTGGCTTCTAGTAATTTAATGTAGCAGGTCAATATTAGTCTTTCAGATCCACCTCATTGGGATTCCTATCTTACAGACATATCATCTTTGTTTATAGAGTCCCATCTTGTAGATTTGGAGGACCACATTGAGGACATTTGTCTTCTCTTTGATGATAGCATCGATGGAGTTACATCACCATCATCTTCTTCAAAGATTGTTCTTCATCCTCCTCTTCTTCAATCACAATTTGGCAGTGGATTAGAAACATTTGAGCAGTTTTCAGGAGCATCATTGTTGTCTTTGGATCATGTGCAGAGTTCAGAGACATTTATCCTTCTTTCTGTATATTTGTATCTAGAATGGGAAGACATTATGTACACATCTGTAGTTCTATTTCTTCCCAAGGGGAGGAATGTTGTTTGACATTCATGGGTCTTCATCTTTATTCTATGTCAAGCATCTTCCAACACTACAGGGCTCATCTTAAGGAGTGGCTACATGGTCTCTGTTCTCATCTCTATTTTGGGAGGGAGCATTTCCTCACATGGGGTTTCATCCTTCTCACTTCTACGGGGTCATCAAACCTTCTCTCTTCTTCCTCTCTTATGGGGGGCTTGATTGTACTTTTATGATGAATTCAGTTCTTGGGGGGTCTTAGTGTTAGTCCTTCTTCCATCACATGTTCATGTACTTGTTTTTTTTCTCTTTTGGAGAGGATTTTCCTCCCACTGGGTTTTTCTCCTTTCTCTCCACTTTATGAGAGATTCTTGTTGTTCATGGGTACCTAACATGGCCTTGTAGCCGGGACCCATTCTTGCATTAGTTGCATGTTTTTCATTTCTCCCTAAGTTGCACTTATGGGGGGGTGTTGGTGTAATTAAATATTTAATTACACTTTATTAAGTTCACTTAGGACTAATTTTAATTTTAGGTTATTTTTAAGTCATATTAGGGTTTTCTCTAACTTGTAGATATAAAAGAAAGTTCTCACATGTAATTCATGAATCCATTTCATTAATTCATCCTTATTGTGCAAATTATTCATCTTTACTTTTTTCTCTTGTGGAAGGTAAATCTCAGGTTTTGCAAGTGATCCTGGTGTTTCAAGTTTATCATAAACTTCAACAGAGATGTTAGCATAGGACCTAAAGAATGGTCACTAAACCGATAGTTAAAATTAGGGCAGACCTAAAATAGGGTAGGACTAGGGCACTAGTGGCCAAGTCCACCCTAGCATTTTTGTTCAGGATCCATCAAAATGTGATCCCCTAGGTCCTAGTTGCCATAAGACTTTAGGGGTTTTCTCATCGGGAGTCAGAAATAACACACAAGATGCTCTAAATGCAATAATATGACCCGGGAGCTAAACCTTAAGAGGGAAAAGCCCCCAAGGGGAGATTTTCTGACATAACAATGATAAGCAGAAACTACAAGTAAGAAGCTCAAAAATCCATCAAAGCAAAATCTCGTCCCATTCTTCTAGCCAGTCTTCATTCCTTAACCCTCTCTCTCTCTCTCTCGCATACCCATTCCTTCTTTTCATTCCATTATCTTTTCGGGAAATTTTCCAAATTGTTTGAAAAATGTTTTTAGAAAATTTAAAAAATTTCTTGAGTGGGCATAATGCTATCCCGCCTCATTTGGGGCATGCTGGGGCATTTCCAGAGCATATTTTTAATTTTTTCTTTGATACAATGTCAGAATTGACATTGTATCAAAGAAGGGCAAAATGTAGACACCTAAAAATGTCCCTCAACTTGCAAACACCATTTTCACACCCATCTCTTCCAAAATCCACATTTATCTATTAATTAAATAAATTTTATTTATTTAATTATTTCTCTATTTTCCTCTATAATTAAATAATTGATTTTTAATTATTTATTTAATTATTTATGTTCCAATATTCCCTTTAATAAATTAATTTAAATAAATAAACATTTATTTAAATTATTGACCTTACCTTAATGAAATATCTAGACACTTAAATTTGTACATGTCTTGTGACATCACCTTATGAGACACCTTGTAACATTTTACCCTAGATCATTGCATAATCCCACTTATAATCCAACTTAGTCACCTAACCAATCAATTAAATAAATCATATTTATTTAATTAATTCCCCCTTTAACATGTCTCAAATAGTTCAAATAAAATATTTGAATTTTTTCCTCAACACTTCACATGCACAACTAATTTAAATAAACTTTTATTTAAATTAGACTTATCCATCACATGTCACATGACTACAACCTCTCAATGGAAAAGGCTCCTTTTCACATGCATTATCTCGATAAATCAAATAAATTGGGAAAATTTATTTTATTTTACAGCTCGTCATATCCTCAAATTTGAAATTCCCTCTTATCTTGTAGTGGAGGGAAACCCTAGTCGATCTCAACCATCCTCATAGCACAAATCAACTTGCAATAACAACCATTCATTCAAGTCAACCTTTCCTATAAATCAACCCTCTCACACGTCATTTGATCATCTAGTTTTTGAGTAGCCTCATGATCTTAAATTTTCAATATCTAACTCTTCAATACTATTATGTTGCTGCAACGGTGAGCAATCAACATTCTTTTATCAACAATTCTTCAAAATCTTGCATTCCTATGCGAGGTTGAGAAGAGCAATGGGGATAAATCAAGTTTAACGTGGATTTGGGTTTGCATCCGCTTGTTATTTTGATTTGCATTTTTCCACATGCTCTATTGTGCTAGTTAGAGTTTGATTACTTGCTAATTTAGTTTTCAGACTTTGATTTTTACCCTAACGACAAAATAAATCTTAGTTATTTAATTAAGGGGTTCACATGCATTATCTCACTTCAAATAAACTAAATAAATTAACTAAATTTATTTTATTTAAATTCCCTCACACCTCATCATTCTTTCAAATTTAAAATTCCCTCTTGTCCTTTTGTGAGAGGGAAACCCTAATCAATCTCTACCATTCATTTCCCTCCAAAGTCAACATTCAATCTCAACCCCTCACTCAACCCTAGTCTTCTATAAAACCACTCTTCCAACCTCATTTGTAAGGTTACAACTCTCTAGCTTGTTGTAATCTCTCCAATATTTTGCTAATTCATACACTTGAGCTTCTCATGATTGTTGCAAGTTTGCAAAATCTGAGAACACAATAGCAAGGTTGAGGAGAACAATGGAGAGAAGATGAATATAGCTTAAAAACATAGTTAGTTTGTGATTTATTTACTTGATTTCTAAGTTTGTTTGCACTCCATTGGCGAGTTAGGGTTGTTGTAGTTTGGTTTTGACATGCTTGAAAGATTTTATCCTAACACAGGGAGGTCTTATTTCATGCACCAAGTATCCCAATCGTTTGGAGCAACAGGCTACCGACAAAGTCACTTAAGATCATAAGAGAAAAAATTGCCAAAATATCACGGAGTAGTTCTTGGAATTCATGGTCGCTGGGAATGTTCCATTTGGACCTACAGGTGCATGTGGGGTCCATCCATAATAAGCTCTCTCAGTTTTGGTCAAGTCAAATCTATTTCACCATGCTAAAATCAAATGCATTCTTACAAAATGCTTCAGTTTCATGCAGCACAACCTTGCTAGGTTCCATATTTTCTATTCTACTCCTTGTCGGGCCAAACTGATTGTGCTAACATGTTAGGGTGGGTGGGTAAATGCTAGGGGAGGTCTCATTTTGTGTGTCAAGCATCCCAATCATTCAGGGAAGTAGGCTACCAACAAAGTCTAAAGGTGCTAGGACTAAAATTTTACATTCCACAAGTCAGAGGTCAAACCGACTATGCCAACACATCTAGTTGGGTGGATAAATGCTAGGGGGATCTCATTTCATGTGCCAAGCATCCTAGTCATTCTGGGAAGTAGGCTACTAACAAAGTCCCTTAAGATCCCTAAGAGCAAAAAACTACCAAACTATGACGGAGCATTTCTCAAAATTTGTGGCAGCTGGGAACATTCTATTTGGGCCTACATGTGTACATGGGGTCTATCTACAATAACCACTCTCAGATTTGGTCAACTCTAGTCTGTTTGAACGTGTTGAAATCAAATGCATTCTTGCAAAATGCTTCAGTTTCATGTAGTGCAAAGGAACTAGGAGTAACATTTTGCATTCCATAGCTTGTGGGGCCAAACCAACTATGCTAATGCATCGAGGTGGGTGGGTAAATGCTAGGGGAGGTCTTGTTTCATGTGCCAAATGTCCCAGTCATTCCTGGCTATAAGTTACTAGCAAAGTCACTTTGCTAGTAGCTTGCAGGTCTGAATGATTGAGACACTCCATGCATGAAATCCCTAGCATTTACCCACCCACCCAAATGTATTGGCACAATTGGTTCAACCCCATGACCTATGGAATGCAAAATTTCAGTCCTAGCACCATTCGACTTTGCTGATAGCTTATAGGCTGGAATGAATAGGACACTTGGCACATGAAATGAGACCTCCCCTAACATTTATCTTCCCACCCCAACACATTGGCGCAGTCAATTCGGCCCCATGAGCTATGGAATGCAAAATCTCACTCCTAGCTCCTTTTGACTTTACTGGTAGCTTGTAGTCCAGAATGACTGAGACACTTGGCGCATGAAACAAGACCTCCACTGGCATTTACATGTTCACTCAAACATGTTAGCATGGCCAGTTTAAGCCCACGACCTGTGGAATGTGAAATTTTAGTCCTAGCACCTTTCAACTTTGCTGGTAACCTACTGCCCCAAACAAGGGGACGCTTAGTACATGAAACAAGACATCCCCTAGCATTTAACCATCCACCAAAATGTGTTGGCATAGTTAGTTCAGCTACACAAGGAGCAGATCAAAATGCATGGCACCTGGCAAGGTTGTGCTGCATAAAACTAAAGCATTTTGCAAGAATGCATTTGATTTCGACACAGTTAAATAGATTTGAGTTGATTAAAAGCAAGAGAGGTTATTGTGGATAGACCCCACATGCACCTATAGGTCCAAACAAAACATCCCAGCTGCCACAAATTCTAAGAATTGCTCTATCATAGTTTGGCAGTTTTTGCTCTTAAGATCTTGAGTGACTTTACTGCTACTACTCTAAACAACTAGGATGATTGGTGCATGAAAAGAGACCTCCCCTAGAATTTACCTTCCCACCCTGATGTGCTAGCATAGACGGTTCTGCTCCATAGTGAGCAGAACAAAAATATGGCACCTAGCAAGGTTGTGCTGCATGAAACTGAAGCATTTTGCAAGAATGCATTTGATTTTGGCATGGTCAAATAGATTTGAGTTGACCAAATCTGAGAGAGGTTATTGTGGATGGACCCCATGTGCACCTATAAGTCTTAACAAAATGTTTCTAGCTACCATTAATTCTGAGAACTACTCCATCATAGTTTGGTAATTTTTTGCTCTCAGGCATCTTAAGGGACTTTACGGGTAACCTACTACCCCGAATGACTGGGATGCTTAGTGCATGAAATGAGACCTCCCTTAGCATTTACCCACCCTCACCAATGCATTGGCACTGTTGATTTAGCCCCACAAGCTGTGAAATGCAAAATGTCACTCTTAGCATCTTTCCACTACATGAAACTAAAGCATTTTGCAAGAATGCATTTGATTTTGGCACGGTCAAATGGACTGGAGTTAACCAAAACTGAGATAGGTTATTGTGGATGGACACCAAATGCATCTATAGGTCTAAACAAAATGTTTCTATCTACCACGAGTTCCAAGAACTACTCTGTCATTGTTTGGCAATTTTTGCTCTTAGGGATCTTAAGGCACTTTACCAGTAACATGCTGCCCCGAACGATTGGGATGCTTGGCACATGAAACAAGACCTCCCCTAGCATTTACCCACCCACCTTGATGCGTTGGCATAGTCAGTTTGGCCCCACGATGAAGATACCAAAAAATATGGCACCTGGCAAGGTTGTGCTGCATGAAACTAAGCATTTTGCAAGAATGCATTTGATTTTGACATGATCAATTAGACTAGAGTTGACCAAATCCATGAGAGGTTATTGTGGATGGAACCCACATACACCCATAGGTCCAAACAGATGTTCCTAGTTGCCACAAATTCTGATAACTACTCCGTCATAGTTTTGCATTTTTTTGCTCTTAGGGATCGTAAGGGACTTTGTTAGTAGCCTGCTACCCTGAACGACTAGGATGCTTGGCGAAAGCAATGAGACCTCTCCTAGAATTTACTTGCCCACCCTAATGTGTTAGTGCAGTCAATTCAGCCCCACGAGCTATGGAATGCAAAATCTCACTCCTAGCACCTTTCCACTACATGAAACTGAAGCATTTTGCATGAATGTATTTGATTTTGACACAGTCAAAGGGACTGGAGTTGACCAAAACTGAGAGAGGTTATTGTGAACAAACCCCACAGGCACCTGTAGGTCCAAACAGAACATTCCCATCTACCACAAATTCCAAGAAATGCTCTGACATAGTTTGATAGTTTTTTGCTCTTAGGGATCTTAAGGGACTTTGCCGGTAGCGTGCTGCCTCAAATGACTGGGATGCTTGGTGCATGAAATGAGACCTCCCCTAGCATTTACCCACCCACCCTGATGTTATGGTGTAGTCAGTTTGATCCCGTAACCTATGGAATGAAAAATTTCACTCCTAGCACCTTTCCATTGCATGAAACTAAAGCATTTTGGAACAATGTGTTCCTTGCCACCATAGGCAAATGATATTGATTTAAAAAAAATCAAGGTAGGTGAGTGTAGGTGGACTTGACATCCACCTATACATGCAAAGAAGATGTTCCTAGGTCTCATAATTTAATGGAACAGTCGGTCCAAAGTTTGTCACCTTTTTTGTCTTAGGGCTTTTGAGAGATTGTCTGCATTCGATATAGTCGAGAATGACCATGAGGCTTTGCCACTGAGAATACATCTCCCCTAGTGTTTACCTACCCACCCAGATGCGTTGGCCCCAGGTGATGCTGAATATAAAAATTCAATCATAATACATTTCTAGTAGATGAGAATTCAGTACTATAAAGGTGTTCTCACTTTATCTAATGTCTTGTAGGGCATTAATTGAGGTTGCTCTTGCCACTGCTATAAATTGTTAGAACTAAATGTGAAGAAACAAATGAGGGTTTTTCATTAAAACTCATTATGAAATAGTAAAATCGTTAAAACTCATTATGAAATAAGTAAAGGACATGTCATCATGAAATAATCATGAAAAACTACCTTACTTTCCTTCCAAAGGCAACTTCATAAGGATTATGCCTACCTCCATGATACTAAAATCTTGCATGTAAATGCAATTACACTATTTAGCTAAAATGAGTAACTAAAATATGGAAGGTGAAATGGGGATAGCAAGGATAAATAATATACCTTTTTGTCATACCATTGATTCAATCCAATGAACCATCCAGGTCTTCTCTACTCTTTATTGTGTCAAGTATTTCCTCGTGGTCAGACTCATGAACCTTCCACAAGGTCCTATTCAATGGTCTACCCCCATATTTGATCAAATGAACGTTTGATGCCACAACAAGGTTAAAATAATGAAAAACCTTCATATGTGTGTCAAAGTCCTCAAACATCCACACATTAGACTTCTTCGTTGGGTACCTTCTAAGCCATGTTCCAATAACATCAATTGATCCTATAGGGTACTCAACGTTTTCTCCATCTATAATAGGGGAATCTAATTTCTTTTTTCCCTAATGCAGAGCTCACTACACAAAGACCACAAAGGATAACAAAAACAACATAGGAGGAAGAGGATACAGGGGATGGCAGGGCAAAACAACTCTTCTAAGCCTCAGTGGACCAAACTACAACACTTGACATCAAATAGGACAAGACTGTCCACTCACTCTCCATTGCTTCACATAGCACAATGACACCATTTTTAGGTTCATACACATGGGAACCTTTCCAAACTTTCTAGGGACCCTATGGGTACCTCCTTGTACTACTTCCTTCATAGACTGACTTATCTCCTTATAGCCCTATCAGAGAGATTTTTGAAGCATAACTTTCAAAATACATGACAAACCCACAAAAAAAATACCTTTCAAAGTACCCATTATGGAGTTACACAACATACTGAACATGCAAGGTGGGCTTTTTTGGAACACAAGCCTCTAATTTTGAATGTCCCTGCTGTCCAAGAGGGCAATTAGCCCATTTTTACAAAGGAAGTACACAAAATCTCTAGCCCACAATCAAAATTCCACTTTGGTGAGCTTAGACACATCTCAAATAGACCAAATTTAGAGGTTTTATGGGTCTAAGGTCATTTCAAGTCATTTGATGATCAAAACTTCACTCCAACTAGGCTAGTTGGCCGAATTCATGTCACAAGGAGGCTAAATGGATCAAATCTTCACATTTTGTTTGTACCCTGCTCCTACATACAAAACCCATTAGAGAACACACCATTTTACACTAATTCCACCCATTTTGGGGTTCTAATACAACATCATGAAGTGGGAAGACTCAAAACCTCTCTAAAACTGTTAAAACTAGCTTTTAGAACCTCTTTCACAAAAATCACTCACAAAATGATCAAATCTTAATGATATTCCTTCCAACTTGGCTTAAATGAAAGGTAAGAGTATCAAATAAAACATTCTTATCATTTTTAGTCATGACTGCACTGTACGGCTAAGTGTAACACAAGCAAACAACAAAAAGACAGTCATAAAGTTGGAAAATAAGGTAGTCTCAAAGAAACATTTGGAAAAGTGCTTTAAACCCCACCTCTAACCAGATTTAAAACAAAGCTAAGACCATTTCCTTTAACATTATTATGCATGCAAATTCATAACAGTGTTGTATAGATGAGGAAAATTGAAGGGAACAACAAAAATTAGAAAAATAGTGTTAGGGACAACAAACTGTAACTTTTCTTTCATTTTCTCCTTTCAAAATTTGTCAAAACTACCATACCTTCGACCCCACACACCTTACAATTCCTTCCTCTTATTTTTATCACCTTGTCTCTTATTCCCATCGTGGGAAAGGATAAGAATAGCCACTGATTGCTTTTTTTTATAAAAGACTATTTTTTTCTAAAATTAGACTGTCATACTTTTTAAGAGGACTAAAAACCACTAAATATACTTGCCTAAACTTGGTCTCCACTATATATCATGCCTTAATGTCTTTATTACATTATTCAAAACTTCATTTTGCCTTTTGACTCTAAAATTTCAAAAATTTGATTTAATGGCTATTCTAGGTGCACTGCACCATTCCCTCAACACAACGACAAATAATAATATGTTCCTTCTTCATTGTCCTTAGCTGCAATAACTACATAAACATGCCCTACATTGATAGGTGCATTCAGTTTGATGAGTATAGTCAACAATACAATAAATTCTAGAAAATAAGATGGAATATTGAATTTTATTAAATTTGAATGCTGATAATACTTGGTTGAACTAGATCTAAAACATGATCAAAGTCAACTGATGATTCAATCTATATGAGTTGTGGTGTTGTCAGTAGTTGATACATGTCAATTAGACTTCGGCTTCTTTTACACCAATCATCAACCCACTCCTTTGACTCATAATCATACCAAGATTCATCTATACATGAAGAACAAAAGTATACCATCTGTCATGTATGAATACTCCATGAACCTAGATTAGAGCTTCTAAAAGAGTGTAGCTCACTCGATCCTGTCAATGTACAACAATCCTCATATTTTGCAATGTTGGGATCATCAACCAACCAAAAATATCTATGAATGGTAGACTTACCTTCATTACCTGGACCCATTGTAGCATTACACCATTCGACAATAGATCTCACATCTATCAACTTTGCATTGTCTTTGTACTTCAACTCTTCTCGTGTCAATGCTCTTTTGATACATGCTCTTGTACCATCATGCTCCCCCTTTCCATGCCTAGCCTCACAAAAATTCCACATATGTTGAACACCATTCATCTTATGCATCCTTCTCAACTAATAGAACATTCACGATTTCTTGAATTGTGATGCACAATTATCTGACAATATGATATGTTGATGAAATGATATGCTCCTACTAGCCAAATCATGATAGAACATCTAAAAGCAACCTTGCATGAGTTCTATAGAATGTGTGTGATAATCACTGATATAAAAATGATATTCTCTCAAGATCTTCGTGTTTTCCTTTGTACTATCTTCTGCATGAATGAATGCTATTTGCACAAATATAGCAACTTACGTAGAGCTATACTATTGTGATTGCACCTCATTCTATGGTTGTAGTGTTTAGTTCTCTGCAAATTCAACAACTAAAATCATAGTACCAAGTGGAAATGTGTCCTTGCATAACTTGAACTACAAGTCCAACCATTGAGCTCTATGGGTATGTCTTGCATACTTGTAAACTATATTGTCTCAGAAAATAGAGAAACTGATACACTGGAATATTTTAAATGACCAATTCACACCAATTTTCTTCTTTGCCATCTTTTAGACTATATGCCACTATCTTGTATTTGCCAAAACTTACTAGCTCATTTCTAATTGCATGTGTGTTCCCCATATGTTGACAAATTGGCAAATGTTGTAACCCACCACAATGATCACACATGCCATCCAAGCATAAGCTATTGTGGAATAATTGACCATCTACTCTTTGGCATAAGATGCTTGATATGAAATCTTTTGAAGATCTAGGTGGGAACTTTATATTACACTCTTGTAAAACATCATTAATATGCAAATCTACACATATATATCTATAAACATTATAATGCTTAGAAAACTCAATATGTACTCTACAACAACAAGTTGTGCATGTGTGATTTATTTTGACATAAAAAGACTTTACCATTTCAAAATACATTTGACTAATTTGACTTGAGGATACATCTCTTGAAATTTCTTAAAAAATTGTGTTTGAGTCACATCCAAAAAATGCTTTCGATGTGGCTCACGGTTTTGACAACCAATTTTCCTTCTTACAGTATCTCTTTCATTAGGAGATACCCTTGTGTTATTTTTTCAAAATTATTTGATGAGGGATCTCAAGGCTTCAACAACTTTGTCTTTCCATGGGAGTCTCCCAAAGAATGCCCACAATTCATTGGTTTTTGGGTCCTCAACTCTTTCACATCTTCCAACGGATCTCATTAGAGTTTTTCTACTTATTTTCAATGCTTGACGTGTCCTTCTAATGAGGTGAGCTTTCTTTGTTTGTTGGCTTACTATTGTCGATGTAATGACACATCATGTGATATTACTATCCTTGGTGCATGAGGTGGAACCCACACTCTCATATGCACTCATTAGATTCTTGACAATTGATTTTTTACTTAAGGTATCCGATGTTCTTAGGCCAAGAATCTTCATAATGGGCCTAAATTTTAGATTTCTCATCAATTCAACAAATAGTTGACATCATATTGTTTCATTTAAGTTTTCAAAGAATGATTTCCATATCTTATTGGCATATCTTTGTCAAGTACGCTTGGGAATCTTATCATGCATGGCCTTCAAAACATTCTCATCTATATAAATTAGAAACTTAGGCTTTCTATGCAAAATTCTAGGAGGCATTTTCATTGGTAAAGTTGACTCAACATTAGGAATTTCTTCAATATTTACTTGAGATGGGATGGATGAAGTATCTTCAATTGGAGATGAAAAAGATGAAAAGTTTTGAAGTTGAGATGGAGAATATGGTGTACCTTCAACTTCACGTGTGAATGATGGCATACCACCAACTTGAGAAGAGAATGAAGATGTACCTTCAACTTCACCTATGAAACATGGAGTGCCTCCAATTTGAGAAGATAATGATGGTGTTCCTTCAACTTGACATGTGGACGATGGAGTGCCTCCAACTTTGAGATTCAATTTCCTCATTGAACGAAGGTTTTGCATTCGTTCCCTTTGTGTTGTCAATTCCATCTCTTTCTTAGCTTCATTATATGTGTTATGTTCCTCTTCAATTGGCAATGGTGGAATGTCTTCTTGTATGGTTGACAATTTCCTACTTTCACAAATTTGCCTCATTCTTTCTCTTTTCCTCTCATTCTTAGCTTCACGCTCTTCTAGTGTTGGATACTTTTCTTGTTTCCTTGGCATGATGATGATTTCTATATGCATCATGAATAAGACATGGATAAATTAGTCCATCTTGGTACAATAGAGTAAAGTAATCTCATACACAAATCTCAAAATATATAATCATATATAATTAAAGTGAAATTCACATTTTCTTAACATATCTTCTCAAACATGCTTTTCACAATCTCTAGGTTAATTTCACATTTTCTTAACATATCTTCTCAAAAATGCTTTCTTAACCTCCCATGGATACACCTACTCAAGACAAGATACAAGAAGTCACTAGCACTAAGGAGAGTTATGACAAGCACATTGTGATGGACCAACCATTCCAAATGGAGACTCATAAGGTAAAACTAGACCTACCTGCATGTTAAAGGACACTCTAAATTTTTCTATTATAGATGGTGAATTAGTTAGAGTAGCTCATGAAGAGAAGTATGAAGTCATCTCAAACCAACAATCTATTGTCAATCAAGGTCATGGGAGTAATTATCACAAAGGTATTGTGGATAGGTAAAAATTAGATTAATAAGATCAAGCATGTAAATCAAAACCTAATCCTACCACCATCAAAGAATCAAATCCAAGTGAAATCAAATGCATGCAATTCAAGAACAAGATCACCTAGATTGTATGATTCCTTGTTTGTGATGTGGAAAACTTCTCAACGATGACCAATCATGAAGATCAAAGCTGCCATGATGGATGGATGATAATGATAATGTGATAATGGATGCTAAAATGCTCAATATGCTCAGGATGATAATGTAGACGCTATGAAAATACTAGATGATGTAGTATGGAATGAGAGGGTGTTTATATAGACCTCAACCAAAATCAATCAACGGTAGAGATTTTGTGGTTATGTGAATGGTTGAGAAGAATTGATAATCATAGGTGAATGTGTAGATGACAAGTGGAATAAAAGATAAGGCACATGTGTGATTGTGTACATAAAAAGTACTACATGCGAAAGATATTAAATGAAGTACCACACATGTTTTAAATAAGAGATGCACACATGTCAGCTTATGATGAAAGGTGAAGATAAATGATGAAAGAAATTAATTAAATAAATAAAATTTATTTAATTAATTAGTTTAGTGGCATAAGGATGGGATTAAGACGAAATTTTAATTAAATAAATAAAATTTATTTAATTAATTGGCTAAGTGATTAGGATGGGATGAGATTAAGATGGGCTTTTAATTAAATAAATAAAATTTAATTAATTAATTGGCTAATTGATAAGTGGAATTAAGAGTGAGATTAGGGAAAAATGCTACATGATGTCTCTAATAATGTTTTTCACTAGGAGTTGCAAGACATGGACAATTTTGGGTGTCTACATTTTGCCCCTCTTTGAGATGATGTTTGAGATGATGAAATTTGTGTCGAGTAACATCATTTAAAAGAAGCTAAGGTATGGATAGAGGGAAATGGATAGTGGAAAGATGGAAAGGATAGAATGATGGAATGGAGATAGTGATGAAAAGATAGGATGAGGATGCCCCCTTGAGAGGATAGGCGGGTTGGACAAACACGGGTATGCTCTCAAAAGAAATAGATTGGTTAAGAAAGATAAGATAAAGGAATGGATAGAAGAAAGTGAAGGATGCATTATGCTGCAATTAAAGTGAGCAACCATGATGTGTGATATAGCACTAGACGCTATGCACCAAGGCATAAGGACTAGGGTGACGATGTGTCTTGTGTCCCAGCATAATACAACCTTGTCTAACATATGAGAAAGAAAACTTAGAGCATTAAAGTCCTAATGCACAAAAGGTATGATATGACCTTAGATGCAAAGGTTAATGCAAAAAGCTATTCCAACATACACAAGATATGAATATTAGCTGAAAAGATACTGATTTGATACAAATGCAAGATAAAAATGATAACACACATAAGAAAGAAAGAAAGCATGCACAAATGATACAAAAACAAACAAGGTATTGCCCCTGTCAAGTTGTAAACCAATGATTGATTGATTTATTGATGTTTATAGATAGTGTTGTCATTCCAAGGAATGATATATCCCTAGATCAACACAAGGATGCAGGAACGATATATCCCATTGATGGTGATGATGGTGATTGATTAATTTGGTTTACAACAAGATTAGGATCAAGACCATTGATTTCTATTGGATAATTTGACATGATTGATTCACTTGATTAGTATGGATAAAAGATGACTTGCATCTGGATCATTTCTTAGAATTGATTTGATGATTGGATTGATGTACTTTTATTTTTATGATGATGGATTGTTGTGAATGGATTGATTGAATTGATTTGATTTTAATGATGTGATTGATTTTGATTGGATTGGATTGGTTTGATTGATTGATTTGATGGATTGATTTGATTGATTTGATGGATTGATGTGATTTGATTAGATGAATGGGATTGAAGGATTTATTTGATTGATGTGATTGGATTGGTAAATGGATGATTTGATTGCAGGAATTGGATTGATAATATGGATTGATTTGATGAATTGACTTGAATGATTGAGTTTGATGAATTTGATGTGATTCAATTGATTTTATCGCTTGGATTTTCGATGGATATTTGGTTTTTTGGGTTTTTTGGGAATATTGGAATTTTTTGTATTTTTGAATGTTTTAGAATGTGAATGGATTTACAATTGGGGTAGCCTTTTGCTAGATACCAATGACAAGGGAGGAAACCAAGTCTAGGTGCAAGGAGGTAGATGGAATTGGACAAAAGGATGGGTGATGGTGGATAGGATGAAAGGCTCGTGATAGATGGGTGGATAAGAGGATAGGCTATAGTGGGTGGGATGTATGCATCATAAGGGAGATAGGATGTGATCTCCAAGGATTATGTCACATAGGAATAACATGCCCCATTCTAGGTAGAACACTTAGGATTTTACATGACAAAAACTTATGATAATAGGATGACATGATGGATTTTGACATTACAAGGCTTATGATATGTGGATAATGATAGGATTGTTTTGGAAAAGGATAAGGTATATCAAGGGATATCCAAAGCATATTTCAACATTTTTGCCCCTATATCTTTATCAAGATCAAAAGGAAGGGTGGATGGATAGACTCGATATGATAGGTACATGGGTGTAATGGATAAGGGTGGTAGGATAGGATATGGAAATGGTAGGTCATGATAGAAAGTGATATGATAGGATAGATAGTGTGGATGAGACAAGGTGCCCCCAAGTGTAAGTCACATAGAAGATCAACCTACACATGATGCCTATTTGCCAAGTTTTCATCATGGTACTTATCCAAGGTGCTTGTTTACCATGTTTTCACCATTGAACGAAGGGATTTCTCTTTACTATTTTGATTTTTTTAGATGGGATTACAATTACACATGGCACCTGTTTGCCAGGTTTTCACCATGGTAATGGATAGGAGGGAATCGAGTGTCTAGTGCTATGAAAAGTGATAGTGTCCCAATGGAGATGGATTTCATCACTTGGACCATGTCATTATACTCATAGATGTTGGTATGGGATTACATGGAAGGGAGATGAAGTAGGTATATAGTGGATTAGGATGTGGATTATGCAAGATTCATGCAAGGATGGATGCGGGATAGTGGATTATGATGTGGATTATGTAGGAATTATGGAAAAGCATGGATAAAAGGCTTATGCAAAAGCATGGACCATAGGAAGGTGATGGGGAAGATATGTAGGATAATGGATGAAGGTTGGGGAGATGGAGGTATGTGGGAATGTTGCGGAATGGAAGGGAACCATGACCAACGGTTGCACACACCATAATAAACATTTAAGCTTTTGATTGGAAGGTGGTGTAGGAAGCAATGGTGATGTTTTCTTAGTGGATGGATGATTTAGTGATTTTGGGACCCACATAGACTTAGTATTTTTATGATTTTTGGTTTTCTTGTGGGATAGAGGAACTATATTTTTTAGAATGGAATGGGATTTTTGGATGGAAGTGGATGGTTGGGATTCTTGAGAGGTGGATGCACCATTTGACTTGATTGATTTTTTATTAGGGACCCAAACCATTTTTCTTTTGGACTTCTCTTTTGGAGGTATGGGCTTAGATAGCTATGTGGATAGATTTTGCTTCAATTATTTGCATTGATGTCCTAAGGCATTAGTATACTTAGGATTTTTGGAAGGATTTTTAGCTTTATAGGTAGAGGCATCCAAACTTTTGCTTTTGAATCCCATGGACATGATGGAAGAGGGGTTGGTGGAATGAGTGGAAGCTTTATGTTTAGACAATATATGCATTTTTTGGTCATGATTAGGAATGTGAGAGTACTTATGGATAAGTGGATAAGGGGATTGGATGATAGGGATATTAGGTGTTGGGATAAGTGGAGGTAAAGTGGATGGAGGGATGTTAGGAGTTGGAAGTAATGGAGGTAAATTGGATGGTGGAAGGTGTATGGTCACATGCTTTTGACATTTGTAGGTTGATGCAGGTGGAATGGCAACATATGTTTTGTGTGTATGATAGAATGTATGGCATTTGGGATGGAAAGTGGACTTAAGATGCATGGAGGAAGTACCAACATCTTTAGCTTGTGGAAGCATGCAATTGAAAATGGGACTAGGGGTGTTTTGGGAACTAGACTGGAGTTCTTTATTATTGGGTGGAGAAGGTGGAGTGGTAGGCAAAGGTTGTTGTTGTCCTAAAGAAGAACACTCATGTATGAGGGTGGTAAGACCAAGTGGATATGATGATAGACTTGGAATAAGGTTGATGGTGGAAGGATCATTAGGATCTTGATTAGTATTGTGCTCACTAAGATCCAAGTTATTTGTTTGATCTTCTATGTTGGCTTGGGGAACAAGTGTCTCATCATGACAAGTGGATGTTTGCTCATTATTGATAGGGCTAGGTGGTGGATGACTAGGAGCAATTTGGATATCTTGCTCATGGATGGTTATGGGATTATGGATAAGATCAAGGTGCTCATGAATAGCTTCTTCATTGGTATTATCTTGATCATAAAGAAGGTAAATGTTATGGATAGGTTGGATTTGGATAGCTTACTCATGAATAGTTGTTGGGAGATGGATAGGATCAAGTGGATCATGGATAGATTCATCATTATGGCTATCATCTTGATCATGGAAAAGATATATGTTATGGATAGGTTGCATGAAAGTGATTTGATCTTGACTTGAACTAGGGCTTAATGTTTCCACATGCTTAGGATTAAACTCTTGACATACCTCTTGGGTTGCTTGAATGGAAGTAGATGACCCTTGGATAGGCTCTTGGTCAACAACATGAGAACATGATGACTCTTGACTTGGACTCATGGGAGGTTCTTCAATAAGCTTAATGGCTTGTGGGTCACATGATGGGCTTGAAGGGCTAGACATGTTAATGGAGGACTCTTTGATAGGCTCATGAATGGGTGTTTGACATGGGGCTGTTCTATCCCTAGCTAGTAGCCAATGGATCACATCCTTTGCAAGTGTATGGGTGTAGGGACAATATAATGGATGGATGATAAGGGTAGATGGTGTTGTAGGCTTATTATTAGGACTTGGTCGAGGGCTAATTGGATTGGATAGATTAGGATTGGGATTGGGATTAATATTACCACAATTTATGAGGTTTTTGATCAATCTCTTAGGTTTGGCACAATTGATTATCGTATGACCCTTAACCATATGGTATGCCCAATATTCATCATCTTTATACCAAGGGGGTTTAAAGTAGACTGCTTCAAAGTATTTTATTGGTGGTAGCTCAATCAAATTTACTTGGACCAATTGTTGTACAATTATGTCTAAGGGTTCTTTTGGTGGAGGATTGGTGGAACATGGGGATGAAGGTGATGAAGGTTGATGGACCAATGGACTAGGGGTAGGATCACATGGTGGTATTGGGATAGGCCCATATGTTGGCATGTGATTGGATGGTGGAGGCCTCTCTAGATTGGTATCTTCCTTGTCAAAGGTAATTAGGTCTTGCAACATAGGTGGACTTGGTCTCACTTGTGCTTGTTGTGGAGGCCATTGATAATCTTGGTGGTTGGGTGAAATGGTGGGATATGTAGATAAAATGTCTTGGGGTTGGTATGAAGTTGAGGGCATTTGATCTTGTTTCCAAGGTGGATTTGGGCTTACTTGTTCTTGTTGTGATGTGGGTGGATATGATGACATGGCATTGACATGGAAAGATGTGGGATAAGTTGATGTGGCATAGGTTGATATGGAATTGTCATGATAGGTGGATGGATTAGGTTGGTGTGAAGTTGAGGATGATGACATGTAAGGTTGATGTGGAATTTGTTGAGGTTGGGATGATGTTTGGACTTGTTGTGATATGAATTGTTGTTGTTGGTGGTGAATATGTTGATGTTGTGGTTGAATGTGTTGGAAATTGCAATGGTGTTTTGGTGGAGGGATTGTATAGGACAATGGTTGTTGTGATATGCATTGATATGGATAAGGATTGTGATAGGTTGATGAAAGGTTGATATTACATGTGGATGGATTAGGTTGCTAGGGAGTGGGAGGTGATGACATGTAAGGTTGAGGCAGAATTGGTTGATGTTGAATGGATAGAGGATGATGTGCTTGTTGGGTTTGACAAGTGGCCATGAGGTATTGGGATTGTGCTATGAGTTGTCGCATTTGAGGTGATTGGCTTGTTTATTGAAGTTGTTGGATTATGTCATTGGCCTCTTGAATGGTTTGTTGGATTAGAGGTGATTGGCTTGCTCAAGCTTTGTGAAGTTGGAGCATGAGTTTTAGTACTTGGTTTTCAAATGTTGGCATGGTGTCACACAAGTGTTTATGTCTTAAGACCTTTTTGGCAAGTGCTTGGTTATAATTCAATGATGATGTGGATTGTTTGGATGAAGTTGATTTTATGATTAGGATGAAGGTGACTAGGATGGAATTTGTTTGGATATGATTAGGATATGATGACTTGTTTATTTGTTTGGTGTTTATAGCTTGATTTGGCAATGTTCAAACAAATGATTATGCATATACACATATGAATCACTCATGCAAGACACATAAGTAATTTTAAATTTGAAAATAAAATGTGATCATTATTAAGAAAGCACTTGAAAACACATCAACAAGCCTAATGTCTAGTCAAGTGGGTATGGCCAATTAGGTCTTAGGCTAATTTGCACAAGGTTGACTAAGGAATTGAAAGTGAAATCCTACCACAAAGCTAGGAGAAAGGGGTAACCCACCCTTCACCTTCACTTCCCAAAGGTATAAATTTCTTTGGGGCTTAGCCAAGAGTGATAAGATTCCAACTCCCAATGAGGGTGTCTTTCAATTTAGCCTTGGTTGAGGTCATCCCTTGGAGTGGTGTGTCTCCAAGCAGGCCTCCTAGGTAGGGTAAACAAAAGCAAACCAAGTGAGTTGTCACTTGATTCACACTCACAGTTGTTAATTGACCCTTAGAAAATGAGATATGTGGGAGACAATTCAAGCACTTGTTCTTTTTAGACCCAAATCCAAATGTGATGGAAGACACTTGTTTGTTTTAGCCCAATTTTTTTATGATGTGATAGCAAGCAAGTTGTTTATTTTAAGCCCAAATCCAAATGTGATATCAAACAATGATTAAGAGATGAAAGATTAGAATGAATGCACCCATATTATTTCATTGTCCACTTGTTGTTTTGATTGATCCAAATTTTGTTCCAGCTCCTTTGATTCACCTACAAGTCACCAAATTGGAAAAGAAACAAGTAAACTTGCAAAGAAGATGATTATGTGAAAAAAGATAAAATCTGATAAAATTTGATTAAAATGATCTGATATAGCTGAAGGGATTGCATAAACAGATAATTTAGGAGATTCTAAGCAATTTGAAAAAACAATTCGTTGAAATTCAATTATTTTGCTCAAGATATGCTCAATTGAAGTTTAAAAACAAGTTTGACTTTGACTGATAAAAAAGATGGTAAAATGATATAGTCACCTGATAAAACCTACTCCATTGCGAAGTTCATCCTCTCAACTTTCCAATGGCTTCTTGTTTGTGCAATTTGGCCTCTGTATGTGAAAGTTATAATAGAAAAACCAAAATCTACAATGACAGCAACAAAAGCGATGCAATTTTGATCATATGCGACCTAAATTTTGCCAAAAGTGAGTAGTTTCAATTCAAAGGTGATTTGTGTCTGACAGATGGTGTGTTTTGATGAGTTTTGACAAGAAAACAATGATTTCAATCACTCACACTCACAACATTCAGGAAATAAAGAGGTCTTTTATGATAATGTTTGTCTAATAAATGACTCCAAACTTGTTGATTTTGACATGATTAGATTAGAAGTCAAATGTGTAATGACAATCTAGGCCTAGATGTTCTAAATGACATAGATGAGCACATGTTGATTATTGATCTTATATTCTACTATGATAAAACTCTTAAAGTTTCATCTCTTTTGTGTAATCCTAACTCTGGTGCAATCTTCAAAAGTTAGGAGAATTTCATTGCTTTGACTAGCAATGATGTGAAAATTGGTCTAAGTGGTAAGACACTAATCAAGACTCCTTGCCTTCAATAGATATGTCTGTATTAAGAGACAAAATACTAACTAACATTAATTAGAAACTAGCTTTATGATGCAAGACTTGAATAAAATCATGGTGAACATGTAAAGAGCATCAATTATAATTTGAATTAGCTATTCAAGATAGCCAAGGGGTGAAATTATCAAGAAAGGAGTAATAATAAGGATAATTATAATGACAGAGTTGTTGGTGATCTTTTGACTGAGTTTTATGATGACAAAAGACTAAAATATAGAGTTTATTGTAGCCTAACCAATCTAATTTCTTGGAGAAACCTAGAGATGGCAGCCCAAAAAATTTAGAGGGTACTTGAAAACAACAAAGAACTTATCTAGTATAGGTCCAATAAATGAAACTCAAACTAATTTTTTAGAGGTAAATGGCCAAGATGATGATAGTGACAATTCATTACTATATGAGAACCAAATATATCATATTTGTAGCATCAATAGCACTATATTTTAAATGTTCATACAATTGGTTACATTAGAGAGAATGATGATAATACTTTGTTATAGGGAGGTATCAATGACATAGTTCAAATTCAAGATACCACAAATTCTATTAATGATTCAAGATACAACAAATTCAAGTATATATCATATATTAATGATTCTAATTCTATTAATGCACATAATGATGACTTTTTTAACTTAGATAGTTCCACTTTTAGTGATTGTGAGTGTTCTAAAGAACATAAAGTGAAGTTAACGAATACATATAGAACATACCTTAGAATTAGATATTCAACTTGACCAATCCTCCAAAATTTGGCTTCAAAATCCTCAAAAGTTTGATCTTTTTGGCAAGTTCATTTGTATTCAATATTGAATTCTATATAACTCTTAGAATAGGATTAGTGAAATTTATAAAAAAAAAACATATATCATCAAATTCAATATAAATACATGAAAATTAGCTTTGAAGCAATATGAAACATAAAAATTTTAGTTTAAATAATAAAATTTTGTCCAATCACATGCAAAACCAGTTCTTCTACATTGAAAAAATTAAAAAAGGTGGTGGATTTGTCAAACACTGATTCTTAAAATGTTAAACACCATGAAAAAGCATTTTCTTGTCTGATAGCATGCATGAATAGCAGGGAATAATAAATATGTGGGGTCTGAATCACAGATCCCACAGACATGTGGGGTCTGAAGCTCAGAAGGAGAGAGATCAAGATAGAGAGAGACTACTTTTGACATGTGACCCTAAACCCTAAACTAGAGCAACCCTAAACCCCTTTCTCCCTATCTCTACCTAATCTTCATATTCGTATCATCCCTCTACCTCTCTACCTCTCTATCTCTTTGTATCTCTCTCTCTAAACCCCTAAACCCTAAACCCTAAACCTTTATCTCCCTATCTCTCCCTCTCTAAACTACTAAGCCCTAAACCCTAAACTCGATCAACCCTAAACCCCTATCTCATTGTCTCTATCATCCCTCTCCCTCTCAATCTCTTTGCCTATGTCTCTGGCCATGTCCCTCACCCTCTATCTCCATATCTCTCCCCTTGGTATCATGTATATCTCCCTATCAGTCATCTCTCTCTAAACCCTAACCTAAACCTCCAAACCTTAACCCATAACCACTAAAACATAAACCCTAAACCCTAAATAATGTCCCTAACCCCTAACACCTAAACCCTAAAACTGAGCAACCCTAAACCATAAACCCTAGAAGCAACCCTATAACTCTATCTTCCTATCTCTCCCAATCTCTATCTGTCCCCTCTCTCTATCTCTCTCTAAACCCTAAACCCTAAACCCCTAAACCATAACCCGTAAACCCTAAACCTGAGAAACACTAAACCCCTAACTCCTAAACCCTAACCCCTAAACCCTAAACCCTAAACTTGAGCAACCCTAATCTCATAAACCTCAAATAATGCCCCTAACCCCTATACCCTAAACTTGAAAAACCAAGATAAACCCCTAAACCATAAATAATTCCCCTTTAACCCTAACCCTAACCCCTAAACTTGAGCAACCCTAAACTCATAAACCCTAAATAATGCCCCTAAATCTAAGCAACCCTAAACTCCTAAACCCTAAATAATGCCCCTAAACTTGAGTAACCCCAAACCTCTCTCTCTATCTCTAAACCCCTAAACCCTAAATAATGCCCTTAAACCCTAACCCCTAAACCATAAACTTGAGCAACCCTAAACCCTAAATAATTCCCCTAAACTGTAACCCCTAAACCCTAAACATAATCAACCCTAAACTCATAAACCTCTCTCTCTCTCTCTCTCTCTCTCTCTCTCTCTCTCTCTCTCTCTCTCTCTCTCTCTCTCTCTCTCTCATCAACAAAGAACTTGGAAACAATAAAATTAGGACATGTAAAGAGGGATGAGGATATAAATTGGGAGGATGAAATGGAAACAAGATAAAATAAAAGTTCATTGGATGGGAAGAATGATGAGGAGAGGTGGAAAATAGTAAAATAGGGGAAAATTGGTGGGATTTAAAGGGAATTGGAAAGAAAAAGGAAGACTAGGAAAGCTAGGAAAAGGAAAACTAGGAGGTAGATAGGTTAGAGAGAGAGAAGAGACTAAGAGAGAGGGTAGGAGGTAGAGAGGGGAGGGAAATAGAGAGTGAGAGAGAGGGTAGGAGGTAGAGAGGGGAGGGAAGAAGAGAGTGAAAGAGAGGGTAGGAGGTAGAGAGGAGAGAAGTAGAGAGTAAGAGAGGGTAGGAGGTAGAGAGGGGAGGGAAGAAGAGAGTTAGAGAGAGGGTAGGAGTTAGAGAGGGGAGGGAAGTAGAGAGTGAGAGAGGGTAGGAGGTAGAGAGGGGAGGGATGTAGAGAGTGAGAGAGAGGGTAGGAGCTAGAGAGGGGAGGGAAGAAGAGAGTGAGAGAGAAGGTAGGAGGTAGAGATGGGAGGGAAGAAGAGAGTGAGATAGAGGGTAGGAGATAGAGAGGGGATGGAAGTAGAGAGTGAGAGAGAGGGTGGGAGGTAAAGAGGGGAGGGAAGTAGAGACTAAGAGAGGGTAGGAGGTAGAGAGGGGAGGGAAGTAGATAGTGAGAGAGAGGGTAGGAGGTAGATAGGAGAGGGAAGTAGAGAGTGAGAGAGATGGTAGGATGTAGAGAGAGGAGGGAAGTAGAGAGTGAGATAGAGAGAGAGAGGATGGAAGTAGAGGTGAGAAAGAGAGAGGAAAGGAGGGAGTGAATGTTTTATTTCAACATAATGGGAGCACGTTATAACACACTCGCGTTATGCTTTGCCTTAGAAATTTCAAAGCCTTAGGCTTGGATTTGCCTTGGGCTTCCAACCCAAAGGCTTGGACTGTGTTTAGGTCATCCAAGGACATGTTTTTCCAGATTCTAACAAAATTCACATAATCTAGAGCATGCTCCCCATCAGGATTACACTTTTTTCAATGAAAAGTTGAAAAAAATACCACCGTAACCTTAAGCTCTCTATTAGCTATCTAACCATATGAATTTTTTCATGTTTTGAGTATGTTAAGGATTTCATCTTTAATTTCTTTTGTTAGTGTATCTATTTTTTGTCAAAAACCAATGTCTAGTATTTTTGACTTTTTTCTTTAACCATTCATCAAAATTTCACATAAGTTACTTTTTTAGAAAATAGACTCCATTCTACACACATTTTAAAAAAATCAATTTTCCATTAGTTTTCAAAAATTTTAGGGGGGATCATGCTCAATTTTCTATTTTTTAGGATGTGTCCACTTTGAAAATTAGTAAAAAATAAATTATTCATGAAAAAATTATCAGAAAAATTAGGAATAAACTACATGGTGTTAGCTAATTTCTCACCAAAGTGATTTTTAAAATACTAAAAAAAAGTTAACATTTTAGGGGGAGCACACCAGACTCTATGTTATGTTTTTTCGAGAAAAATAGGACCAATTTGTGTGCTCCTCCTTTTTGAAACCCTTAATCTCAACCATTTTTGAAAAAAATTAGTATTTTAGAAAGTAGATTCGAAGCACTGTGACTCTTGTTTTTGTTGTATCTTCAAATTTTGAGTGTAACTATCTTCAATTTCTCATCCAACATCAGTCTTTCCTAATTTCAGAAAAAAAAAAAAAGTGGCATCTTAAGACCCCCTTTTGGTCCCTCATCTTTGTGCACTTATCCTAAAGTAACCTACTAATCCCATGAATCTTTGTACTTCATGCACATTCTTATGTGCGAGCCACTCTAGAATAGCCTTAATCTTTGCAAGATCCACTGCAATTCCTTATTTTGAAATGATGTGTTCCAGATATTGTACTTCTTTTTGAAAGAATGTACATTTGAATAGTTTACCAAACAACTTATGTTCTCTTAAACTTTGAAGAATGATTATCAGATGATGAAAGTTCTCTACTTCATCCTTTGAATATATCAAAATGTCATCCAGAAAGACTAGGATGAACTTATTCAAACAATCCCTGAAGACACTATTCATCAGGTTCATGAAAGTGGTAGGAGCATTAGTTAAACCAAAAGGTAAATTGTAAACTCAAAGTGTCCATATCTAGTTTTGAGAGTAGTTTTATGGATGTCGTCATCTTTTACTCTCAATTGATGATAGCCTACTCTCAGTTCAATTTTAGAAAAGATTGTTGCATTACACATTTGATCAAATAGATTATCTATGTGAGGAAGTGTGTAGTTATTCTTTATTGTTGATGTGTTAAGCATTCAATAATCAATGCATAAGTACAAGGTTCCATCCTTATTTCTCACAAATATCAATGATGCTCCCTAGGGTGATACACTTGGTTGTATTAACCCTTTTGATAAAAGCTCCGAAAGTTGGGATTTCACTCAACCAATTATGTGGTTGTCATTTGATAATGTGCTTTAGAAATAGGTTCTAAACTAGGTATTATGTTGATGGACAAATCAAACACATGCTTGGGTGGTAATCCTGACAATTCTTTAGGAAACACATCTTTAAAATCATAGAGGAAAGGATAATCATGTAGTGATGGTTCATGCGACTTTTCTACCAATTCAATTGACGCATTGGGACTCCCACAAGCAACACATAAAACACAATTTCTCACAATTGCTCAATTCATCATACACATAACCTACCAAAAAATTTGAATTCCACACATAGAAGGCAAATAAAACTCATAAATCTTATTGAAATTCAACTATTTCAATCTACAACACAAAATTATGTAAATAGGTCACAATGATTTGCAACATCATTACACACATGGCCTCTCATAGGCATAAACAATATACCTTAGGATCTTCTCTACAAGACTCTCCCATTCTACAACACTCTTCACTCCTCTTATGGTTTTTGTTTTAAACTCATTCAAATTTGTAATAAGGCAGTTTCTTTTCTCTATTGCTCACTACCCATGGCCTCTCTCTCATGAGGCGTTCCCCTTCTCATTTCAACCTACATTCTCCTCCAACTAAACTCCTACAAATTCTTTCCAATTGGGTGCCTTCTTTCCTCCTCTCCCCAATGTACCAATTCCCCTTTTTTTATTTCTATTTTGTAGCCACTAAAGAGGCATGGGACTCTCCTCCTAGAAATGGCACTGTGTTTTTCCTTTGACTGAATGCTTCAAAGAATCCCCTCAAAATAATCATTTACTATGCCTCTAAATAGGTGTTTCAGATGCTCCAAATAGGTCGCTCTTCTTTTTTTGTCAGAGTGCTACCAATCTACAGAATGAGGCATTTTAAACTTTTATCAACATTAATAGAATAATCCCAAAATAGAGGAATGGCACTAGGATTTTCTTTTGTCTACATTTGAAATTGATTTGAGCCTCTAAAAGAGGCATTAGGCTCTAGAAAATAATTAAAAATCCCTTTCTTGAAATGTTGAAACCTTTTCAAAGTGTGGTGTTTCCTCATATGACTTTGACTGCCCCACAATCTTTTGATTGAATGCATTTTACTAATTTACAACCTCCACATGAGGTGTTAAACATCTTCCATGATTATTCCTTCTACCCGGGTGCTCACAGTCCTCAAGTTGGCATTTCTTTCTTAGAAAATCATAAAAATCCACCTCCTTTCTGTTGTTTGAGGCATTTCCTCATTAGCATAGGATCTGCCAACCAACTTGTCACCAATATGAGTTGACATAGGAATTTCAAGAATATAAAAACCTACCTATAAGAAAGGCATTACCATGCTACCAAGAAGAATATAATATTAAATGTTTTATTGTACCTCATATCCTCTTTAGAAACCTATGCCATCCACTCAAATGAAATGCCTCCTTCAATTATGGGTGAGTGCAGGATCATGATGGGCCAAACAATACCTCTAAGTGGCAATGAAAATGCTAAAAAATAGACTTAAGCAACTTCACGAGAAAATTCAAATGGGTTACCTACATAATTTGAAAAATATGTAGTACTAAAATTTGTAGGAAATTGATTGTAGTTTATGGGCTACTACTTTTTTTTGAAAAAAAATAAATTTATTTGGTGAAAATTGGATATTTCAATGAGGCACTACTTAAATTTTTGAAAAAAAAAAAGTAGGTGTCATTCTGGCCAACCTAAGTATGAGAAAATTTTCTTTTTTTTTAAATCTTTAGATACAATTAGAGGACACATGCCCAGATGTGACACATATTTTTATGAATTTTTTTTTAAGTAAATAATTAGTTATGAATTATTTACTACAACTTTTTAAAAATATTAAAAAATAATTTTCTAGCCAACCTAACTTGGTCAAAAAATAATGAAATTCAAATTTTTTTTAAGACCTGTAGCTAATGAAGTGTAGAGTGCGACATAACTTTTAGATTTGAAAAAGGTCAAATGGTTTGAAAGTTATGGATGTTTTTCAATTAGCATGTCTCTCAGGAATTCAGACATAGTGTAGGTAGAAAATTATTAATAATTACCTGTTAAAATTATAATCAGACATATTGTTGAATGCACAAGACAACTGAGAGGGGGGGTGAATCAGTTGTAGCTTATAATTCCAAAACCCTCAAGCACATTTAGATCCACATCAATTCAATTAACCGTTAAACTGTTATGATGATTAAGCATGAAATCAAATAACATAAACTAAATCAAATCAACATCAAACATAAGAGAACACCAAATTTACTTGGAAAACCCAAGAAGGGAAAAACCACGATGAGGATTAGCTCACAGTATAAAGTAATATCAATACCAAAAATCAATAGGCTCACTGCCAAAGGGCTCACTACCCAAAAGAAAGGCTCATTGCCAAAGGCTTACTACCAAAATAGAGAAGAAGATAGAGAAGATTGTTACAAGGAGAAGACTGTCTCAATGCAATAGAGAGTTCCAACACAACACTATCAACACCTTCGCATTCATACTGAAGAATTGTAGACACTTTCTGCTTACTTCATCCAGTAATCTAACACATGAAAGCTTGTATTGCACCACACACAACCACACTATTATTCACATCACATACATCATGTGCACACCCTTTCACGATCCCTTGATACTCATTTATATCATCTTCAACCTTGAAATCATTCTACAAGGTCGGCAAGGCACCTTAGTTTTGCAAATTCAAATGAGATTGGACCTAAAATATTCTCACGGTGGGAAGGAATGAAGGTGGACCACAACACACCTTAGCTCAGACCTAAATTCATCCAAGCATGCCACTCTACACTTTCACAATCACCGAAGCAACTCTACAATTAGTGTAAACACCCAAGGTTGGCCAAACCTGTGTTAACATAATGAAATTTTAAGTACATGCTTCCTCAAGATAAAATACAAATTTGTAAACCATATACCAAGCTTTAACATAAACTAGAGTAGTCCACGAACATCTTGAAACATCTAAAAATTCAACAAATTCCTCAGCAAAAACTTTCACTTGCCACATAGTCTTGTCCTGTTTATCCAGTATACTTAACTATCTCTAGAAATCAACTTCCAGAGCACCAAACCATGAACAACTTCAATATAAGAAAGATATGAACCTTATAAGAACATTTCCATAACCACAAGATCTAAAACCATTTTGCTAAGAAATGTGGAGAAAAGACATTTCTCCTAGACACCTCTACAAACCTGAGCAATGTAGTCCACAGACTCCTGAACAAAACTTCCTCTTCACAATGAACCAAAAACACCAAATTTAGAATATAACATCTCTGAACATCTCTAAACAACATATCCAAACCACATGAATAGATTTTCAATATACAAGAAATGTGAAGCAAAACTAGAACATTACTTTGTAACACATAATGTCACTATCACACATTGTTTTCTTATTTTATCAAATTTTCTCAAAAAACTTGGAAACTAAGAATTAGAAACATATTATCATCATCTTCAACACTTCCTCATCATCAGAGACAACATCCAATGACAACACCAACTGCACGTACTTGCAATGATTTCCCCCTTTATCATTGATGGAAACACATAATGTGAAAAACCATCAACATAATAGTATCCTCAATACTATGCTTCATATCAACATTTCCTTTCTCTTTCTCTCCCCCTCAGCTTGCTACTCTCTTATTGACAATTGACTTTTTCCTATTTCACATTGTTCTCTCTCCCTCTTTGACATCAATGGAAAAGTGTTTCACATCTCATTTTCATTCTCACCTTTAGACAACTACTCAAACTTGTACCTGCTCACAACTGCTATGTAACATATTTTTCCTTTACATCTCTTCACACACCCCATAGAAACAACCTGCATTAGAACTAGAAACAAATTGCATTAGAACTTACTCCCATTAACTGCAACACAAACATGACCACTACCTACTCCCCCTGAGAGGTAGCCTCCAACATCAATCCAGAATAAGAAATGAATCTTGAAATTCATTCGACTGATGCATTTATTTATGCGTCTCGTTCAAAGGAGGGGCAATAACCCCTAACTTCTCTTAGAGATATTCCAAAGTATCCTTAGGAAGAGCCTTAGTGAATATATCAACAACTTGATCCTTTGTAGGCACATACTCAAGCTTCACTTCATTCTCTGCAACCTTCTCTTTTAGAAAGTGATACTAGATTGATATATGTTTTGTCCTTGAATGCATCACTAGATTCTTTGAAATGTTAATAGCACTTGTATTATCACAGAAGATAGGAATAGGTTCATCATATACAACTTTGATATCCTTCAAGGTGTGCCTCATCCACAACACTTGTGTGTGGCAAGATGTTGTTCTAATGTATTATGCTTCTATAGTTGACAAAGATAATGAATCCTGCTTCTTACTTAGCCATGACACCACTCTACCTCCAAGAAAGAATGTAGCACTTGTACTTTTCCTATCATCTACACAACCGACTGAATCTAAATTTGTATAAGCACTTAGAGCAAAGTCATCATTATTTGGATACCACAAGCCATGATATGAAGTGCCCTTTAAATATCTAAATATTCTCTTCACTATTCCAACATGTGACTCTCTAGGATCTTCTTGAAATCTAGCCACAAGACACACTACATGTATAATATTTTTTCTAGTAGCAGTTAAATATAGCATTCCTCTAATCATTGATCTATATCTGCTATAATTAGCCTTATGAGATTCATCATTCTTGCTCATCTTGCAACCAGTTGTCATAGGGGTACATACTAGTTTAGAGTCTTCCATTCCAAACTTCTTCAACATCTCCTTGACATACTTTAATTGTGAAATAAAGGTACCTTTATCTGTCTAATTGATCTGTAGCCCAAGGAAGAAGTTCATTTCTGCACACATTGACATCTCAAATTCTTTTTGCATCTCATCTAAAAAGCTCTTACACATACCTTCATTTCCTCCATAGATTATGTCATCAACATATACTTCCACAATCAGAATTTGATCTTCTCCTATTTTGATATATAGATTACTATCAGCAAAACCTTTATTGAATCATTGTTGTATTAAGTACATGTCTAACCTTGCATACCAAGCTCTACGATCTTGCTTCAAACCATACAATGCCTTCTTCAATCTGCAAACCATATTTGATTTATCTGATAACTAAAATCCATCTAGTTGTTCTATGTATACTTCTTCCAAATCACCATTCAAGAAAGTAGACTTCACATCCATTTGATATACTATGAAATCCTTGTGTGTTGCAAAAGCCAAAAACATCCTAATGGCCTCCATTCTTGCCATCAGAGCAAATATTTTCTCATAGTCTATTCCTTCTACTTGTGAGTAGCCTTTACACACAAGCCTTGCCTTGTTTCTTACCACTTCTCCATTCTCATTTAGTTTGTTCTGGAATACCCACCTAGTTCCAATCACATTTTTGTTTACTGGTCTTGGGACAAGTTCCAAAGTCTGATTCTTTTCAATCTTTATTAGTTCTTCCATAGATTTGATCCAATACTCATCCTTGAATGCTTCAATTATTGTTTTGGGTTCAACTTTAGAGAGTAAGCATAGATCTACCTATTCTTCAACAACTTTCCTTCTTGTTTGCACACCTTTGTTCTTATCACCAATGATCTGATCTTTGGAGTGATGTTTCTATAAATACTTGGGAGTTTTAGGAGTCTTTTCTAGAGCTTCTTACTCTTCAACCTACACTTCCTTTTCCTCAGTATTTTCTTCTTCTCTGCGAGAAGATTCATTTGATTCATATCCATTTACTTTTGAATTCTTCTAAAGATCTTCATCAACTTTGACATGTGCACTCTCAACAATCTTTCTTAGCCTCTTGTTGTAGCACTGGTAAGCTTTGCTCTTAGTAGAATACCCAAGGAAGACACCTTCATCAGATATTGCATCAAATTTCCCTAGATTTTCTTCATCCCTTCTGATATAACATTTGCTCCCAAACATTGTCAAGTATTTAGTAGTAGGAATCCTTCCATACCATAACTCATAAGGAGTCTTTGTACTGTTTGTTCTTTCCTGCACTCTGTTCAGTATATAAACAATAGTATGAATTGCTTCTCTCTATTAGACCTCTAATAGATTTGCTTCTTTTATCATTGTCCTTGTAGCTTCTTGAATAGTCTTATTCTTTCTTTCAACCACTCTATTCTGCTGAGGAGGCCTAGGGGTAGATAAATGCATCTTTATTTCATGATTCTCATAGAACATGTTAAACTCATTTGAGGTGAACTCTCCACCTTTGTCAGACCTTAAACATTTGATCCTCATAACCATTGTATTCTCAACCATTGCTTTGAATGCTTTAAACTTATCTAGGGCTTCTAATTTTTCTTTGAGAAAGGTTACCCAAGTCATTCTAGAATAATCATCAATCAATAGCATAAAATACCTGTCACCTTGGAAACTTCTTACTTTGGTAGGACCACAAATATCTGTGTGCACTAATTCCAATAGTCCAGTAGAAGATTGATCCTTGATTTTGAAGCTACTTCTTGCTTGCTTCCGAACATGACATTCCTTCCAAATAGCATTAATAGGCTTTGTAATCTTTGGTAAACCTCTCACAACTTGAACTGAACTTATTCTTACCAAGCTATCCAAATTGATATGACAGAATCTTCTATTCCATAAACAACTTTCACTGATCTAAGTCATGAAGCAATAACCATCACCACCTTTGAGATGATAAACATTTCAATCTGTCCTCTTTCTAGTGTCTATCATAGTTCCAGAGTCTTTTTTGATCTCACAACCACGTTCCTAAAACACAAGATTGTATCCTTTGCTACACATTTGACCAACACTCAAGAGGTTATGTTTTAAGCCCTTGACAAAAAGAAAATCATCAGTATTGTGCTTCCCATCAAAACTGATTGAACCTCTTCCACATATCTTAGTAGATGTATCATCAACAAATCTAACTAGTCCTCCATCATATTTTTCAAGTTTAGAAAACTTACTCTTATCACCGGTCATACGATGTGAGCATCCACTATCAATGACCCAGTAGTTCTTCTCCTGTCTAGTATGAAAACAAGACATCATAGTACTTTTAGTGTCATTGCTTACTTTTGGATCCCTTTCCTTCACACATTCCTCATAGTTAGTGACAACAATATCATCTCTTAAGGATATGAATAGACATTCACTATCCTCATCATTCTCATAATCAAATTCATCATCAGATATACTTGCATCTTCTCTAACACAATAGCTTTTCTTACGCACTCTACTTTTGTTCTCCCTATTTTTGCTTCTCAAAATTCTTTCTGGACATCTTGAAGCATAATGATCTATCTTTCCACAACTAAAACATTTGAAATGCAACTTACCATTGTACTTATGAGTACCCAATTTCATTTTTCTTGTAAAATTAGCTTCCAAATCATCAGAATTCTCTTCATCTAACTCCACAGTCTTCTCTGGTTTACTTTCCTTAAAGGCAGTCTCAACCTTTGCACTACTTGTACCAAATTCTCTCATTTCAAAAGTAGTTAAAGTCCCATATAACTGATCTCTAGTAAATTTATCCAAATCTTGTAATTCTTCAATAGCAAAAACTTTATGACTATAAGATTTAGGAAGAGTTCTAAGTACCTTCAATACTACTTCTTTTTCTACCAATTCTCCACCAAGGCCTCTAATGCTATTGATAACTTCATCCACCTTCTGCTTGTGATGTTTTCATTTTTAGACATTCTCATGGTCTCAAACATGGTCTTCAAATTCTGCATTTTTGCTTGCTTGACCTTAACATCTCCTTTATAAATACTTTTTAACTTTTCCCAAATTTCATTAATAGTGTTCAAGTCCATAACCTTTACCAATTCAGAGTTGGTAAGACCACTTAAAATAGTATACCTTGCTTTACCATTGGTTTCATAGGCCTTGATCTCATTTGCAGTACTTGGACCATTTTTAGGTATAGTATATTCAGTCACCATAGACTTCCAGATATCATATCCAAGAGAAATCAGATAACCTTCCATTATAATTTTCCAGAATGCATAGTCAAATCCATCAAATAGAGGAACATCACTTTTGTGTACCATCCCAAATCTACCTTAAGCGATTAAGCTCTCTTCCAAGGAACCTTGCTCTAATACCAATTGTTGAATGCACAAGACAACTAAGAGGGGGGCTGAATTAGTTGTAGCTTATAATTCCAAAACCCTCAAGTACATTTAGATCCACATCAATTCAATTAACCCTTAAACTGTTATGATGTTTAATCATGAAAGTAAATAATAGAAACTGAATCAAATCAACATCAAACACAAGAGAACACCAAATTTACGTGGAAAACCTAAGAAGGGGAAAATAACGATGAGGATTAGCTCACAGTATAAAGTAATATCAACACCAAAAATCAATAGGCTCACTACCAGAAGGCTCACTACCCAAAGGAAAGGCTCACTACTAGAATATAGAAGAAGATAGAGAAGATTGTTACAAGGAGAAGACTATTTCAGTGCAATAGAGAGTTCAACCACAACACCATCAACACCTTTACAGTCGTACTGAAGAATTGTAGACACCTTCTGCTCACTGCATCTAATAATATAACACATGAAAGCTTGTACTACACCACACACACTACTAAACTATTATTCACATCACATACATCATGTACACACCCTTTCACAATCCCTTGATACTCATTTATACCATCTTCAACCTTGAAATCATTCTCCAAGGTCAGCAACGCACCTTAGTTTCACAAATTCAAATTAGGTCAAACCTAAAACATTACCGTGGTAGAAAGGAATGAAGGTGGATGACAACACACCTTATCTTAGACCTAAATTCATCCAAGAACACCACTCCACACTTTCACAATCACCAAAGCAACTTTGTAATTAGTGTAAACACCCAAGGTCGGCCAAACCTATGTTAACACAATGAACTTTTAAGTACACACTTCCTCAAGATAAAATACAACTTTGTAGACCATATACCAAGCTTTAACATAAACTAGATTAGTCCACAAATATTCTGAAACATCCTAAAATTCAACAAATTCCTCTGCAACAACTTTTACCTGCCACACAATCTTGTCTTGTTTATCCAGTATACTTAACTATCTTTGTCATGCATTATATCTCTGGAAATCAACTTTTGGAGCACCAAATCACAAACAACTTCAACAAAAGAAACATATGAACCTTATAAGCACATTTTTAGAACCACAAGATCTAAAACCATTTTTTGGAGAAATGCGGAGCAAAGATATTTCTCCTAGATAGCTCTGCAAAACTGAGCAATGCAATCCACACACTAGTGAACACAACTTCCTCTTCACAACAAACCAGAACACCAAATTTAGAATATAAAATCTCTAAACATCTCTGAACAACATATCCAAACTACATTAATAGATCTTCAATATATAATAAACACGAAGTAAAACCAGAACATTACTCTATAATGCAGAATGTCACTGTCACACATTGTTTTCTTATTTTATCAAATTTTCTCAAAAACACTTGGAAACTAAGAATCAAAAACATTTATCACCATCTTTAACACTTCCTTAGCATTAGAGACATCATCTACTAAACACCAACTACTCATACTCTTGCAACATTTCTTAGTTATACAGATGACACAGTTGACACTAATGACAACACATGGTTGTTGACATTAATGACAACACCGACTACACATACTTGCAACACATATATTATATTTTTATAATCTTGATAGTGTCCCAAATGTACCCTTTTGATTTTAACAAATTTGGATTAAAAAATTCATCAACATCAAGGGTGAAGTTGAGGAAAATCTGTAAAAACATGTGAATTCTTCATTCACATTGAAAAGGTAGGTTTGGATTCGCAAGCCAAATTTTTTTTGGGGGGGGGGCTTTTAAATCAAAATAGAATAAATGGATATCCATTTTCAAGAAATGGATATCCATTTTGAAGAAACAAATATCCGTTATGGAAAACTACTTAAGAAAAGCATTTTTCCATAATGGATATCCTTTTTCGCAAAACAGATATCCATTTTCCCAAATGGATATCCATTTTGAGAAAACTTCCCAAGCCTAAATCTGAGCCTAAAAAGTGTTTCATTATTTTGGCTAACACTTTCAGATGATTTTTTCTCCATTGCCACTATCCCATACACACCCTTATGAAGGCCCCTTTAATAGATTTCAATACTTCATTGGAAGTGGTGGACTGTTAGATTTTAGTCTAAAGATTCTATCCTTTAAAAAATAGGCATCATGATTATTCATATTCAAATGCCTTAGCTGACCAATCATGAGAAATAAATCTCTAATTTATTTTTGGTTGATGCTAATCGCTAGTCTGCCCGGATGCTCCTACATCAGACACCCTCAGTAAGAAGTTTGTGAGCATACACTCACAAATGTGGAGTTGAATGGTAGGACCATCCTTTTAGATTGCAAGCAATCTATAGTGAACTCCATCGCTGACATATGTGCACAAGAATGTTCTCTTTTTTTCCTTTTTTATCTAGCATCTAGCTGGAACAAGCTTCACTCTCCTCAAACAAATCTACACTTCATTCTTTCCTCTTCTTTTCATGGACTTGTATACACCATGTACCATCTTTCTCTCATAACTCCATTCACCGCTCTTCTCTTCACTTGTGGATTTACATCGACCATGTGCCATTTTTCTCTCATAACTCCATTCACCACTCTTCTCTTCACTTGTGGATTTACATCCACCATTTACTGACTACCTCTGCCAATGCCTCTCTCTTCTCTTCTTCCAACTACTCACTATTTTGTTCTCCTCTTTCGTGGGATGCAACCCACCACATACCGACCATCTCCACCAGATCTCTCATGTAGCTTCCTCTACAACCTCTAACTGCAAGTATACATCTATATACCACTCTGCATCTACACAATCCTTTTTCATCTCTAACTCTCTACTCATTTTAAAATGCAAATCCTTTGCAAAATCATCATTACAAAACTCATAAAAATTAGATTTTACCTCGATGACTTCCTCTATCACAACATTCTCTTCCTTACTGCTAAATTCTACTATCTTTGTTGTTGCTCCAAACAACTTTTCTACCTCCGCGATCTCTTCCTCAAGAAACTCTTGGTCTTCATCAGGTTCCTCATCAAATACTTGATCCTAATACATCACTGCATACTTTGTTTCAACTACAATATCCTCAACTACTGCAACTTTACTCACAACTGCTCCTGTACTCTATACAATCTCCTCAATGCTCAGGTTTGGAACTTTTCCATCTTCATCCAATGTTGCAATAAATTTCTCTTCTTCACTTTTCTCCTCCTCTTCCATGCTTTCTTCCAATCATGCTGCTGCAACTTCATCAGCTTCCTCATGAATAACCTCTTCATCTTTATCTTCCTTACCTGCACACAAATAATCATCTAGAAATAATTTTTTTCCAAAAGAAACATGGTTCTCTTCAACTTCCTATTGATCCTCCAACACAAGGTTTCTCTCATCTTCTAGGCCTTCTACAAGACATGTTGCTGCAACCTTTTCTTCTACTTTATCCTCATGCATGAGGATCTCATATTCAATGTTAGATTCATGAAATTTTGCTACACCTTCTATTTTTCCTACAAACAAAACAATGTTAGCATAATCATGGGACTTATCTTCTCCCATCTACATCTTCTCCATCCCCTTATCACATTCATCTAACATCTGCCCTTCAAATAAGATATCTATTTTTCTGATCTCCTCTTTGAGTAGGAGATCTTCATCCTCCCCAAATTCTTCATCAAACATAGGACCCTCAAAGTCCATTATCTCAACTTCCATATCTTTGGTACCACTATCACCTTCCATTATAGTACTCAAATCAGCAATACTCAAATTTGTTTCCTGTTCAACATAACTCTCACTTTCCTCATCAGGTTCCTCTAATTTAAACTCTAAACTTCTAGTTTTATTTCTAACTAGTCTGGTCAGTATTGCCACCTTGTTCTTGAGATCCATCATCCCATTCTACACAATCTCTCTCATATCTGCAATCTTATTCTTTTATCTAATCTTCTTCTCCTTTTTCCAACATTATTCTTTCTTCAATTAAATTTCCAAAGGTCTCTTCTATTAGCTCATCAACAATACATGTCAATTCTCTCATCCCTATCATCTGCTTCTGAAGTCTACAAAAATCAATTCTTTCATCTAACTGGACAATCCAAACTCTTGGTCTCACATTTATTCCCTTCATTTTCATTCTTTTGTAATATCAAATAGAGGAAATACTTAGATTCAAGTCACTTACTTTGATCTTCCCATTGCGATGCTACCTCAAATCTGCAGTTCTACTTCTACTTTCAAATCCACATCAAGGTACAAACTACCTCACTGTTCGGTGATCTATTTGTACATAGGGAATACAATTTCTCCTTCTTTGCTTAATCCAATTCCAAAAGCCCAGGTGCAAATTGCCTCACATTCAGCAATCTATTTACATTCTCAAGGATTTCCTCTTCACAACTCCACTCTTAGGTCCTAGTGCAGACTACCTCAGATCGGCAGTTCTATCCACACACTCAGGAACTACTACTCTAATACCACTGACACAATGGGACTCCCACAAGCAACACACAAAACACAATTTCTCACAATTTCTCAACTCATCATACACATAACCTACCAAAAATTCACTTCCACACATAGAAGGCAAATAAAACTCATAAATCTTATTAAAATCCAACCATTTCAACATGTAACACTCTTTAGTCCTCTTCTAGTTTTTGTTTTAAACTCATTCAAATTTGTAATAAGGAATCTTCATTTCTCTTATGCTCACTATCCATGGCCTCTCTCTCATGAGGCATTCCCCTTCTCATTTCAACCTGCATTCTCCTCCAACTAAACTCTTGTAAATTCTTTCTGCTTGGGCGCCTTCTTTCCTCCTCTCCCCAACGTACCAATTCCCTTTTTGTTATTTCTATTTTCTAGTCTCTAAAGAGGCATGGGCTCCTAGAAATGGCATTGTTTTTCCCTTTTGTCTACATTTGAAATTGATCTAAGCCTCTAAAAGAGGCACTAGGCTCTAGAAAAGTATTAAAAATCCCTTTCTTGAAATGTTGAAACCTTTTCAAAGTGTGGCATTTCCTCATATGACTTTGGTGGCCCCACAATCTTTTGATTGAATGCATTTTACTAATTTTACAACCTCCACATGAGGTGTTAAACTTCTACCATGATTATTCCTTCTACCTAAGTGCTCACAATCCTCAAGTTGGGATTTCTTTCTTAGAAAATCATTGAAATCCACCTCATTTCTATTGTTTGAGGTGTTTCCTCATTGGCATAGGATTTTCCAACCAACCTGGCACCAATATGAGTTGACATAGGAATTTCAAAAATATAAGAACCTACCTCTAAGAAAGGCATTACCATGCTACCAAGAAGAATATTATATTAAATGTTTTAATGTGCATCATATGCTCTTCAAAAACTCATGCAATCTACTTAAATGAAATGCTTCCTTCCATTATGAAGGCCCCTTTAATAGCTTTCAACACCTGATTGGAAGTGGTGGACTATTAGATTTTAGTCTGAAGATTCTATTCCTTCAAAAATAGGCATCATGATTATTCATATTCAAATGCCTTAGCATACTAATGATGAGAAATAAATGTCTAATTTATTTTTGGTTGATACCATTTGCCAGTCCACCTAGATGCTCCTGCATCATCAATTTTGACCACAAACATTTGACATCCTTTTCTCTTAGCTTTCTAGAGTTGTATTGTTGATATTTTCCTAACTTTGATTCCCCTCTTGATTCCATGAATCCTTACTAGGTTACCTAGGTCATCTAAGAATTCTATCATCTTTTCATAGAAATCAACTTTAGCTTTGTGTTGCTAAATCCAATGCATGCCCAAGATGGCATCATATGACCCTAAGGGAGCTACGTAAAGATTTACTTCTGTTGTGAAGGTGGGTAATCTAACCTCAGCTTGAAACAAAGATTAGTTTGAGTTCTCACCATTTGCACCTAGAAAATTATGGTTTAATTAGTTTAACTTGTTGATGAGCGAAAAGGATTATATTAAGCTATAATAGCACATGCATTCCTAGAGAACAAAATTATATTTCTACATCATAATTGACACATTTTTATTTTTAAAGAAACCAAAGCCATAAAGCTTATTTATTTTATTCATAGGTGGACTTATATCTACATCCTTATTTAAATACGAATCCTAAAAGGGTTTACAAAAGGATAGTTTTCCATATTCTTTATCAGACAAGGGAATCTCTTATGGATCCTCATCTTCATTTTCATCAGGTTTTACAATATTAGCTTTGGTGGAAGGATGTACTCATAGGTACTCATCCGTTTCTTCTCAACTAATCAATGGCACATTGCGACCACTCCCAAATGACATGTCATGAACCACTGAAGGTTTCTTAAATTTACTTACGACTTGCACAACTGGTTGTTGATGCTTATCCTTTTCCAGTTTAATTCGGTCCAGGGCATCTGCTAGAGTTTCAGAATCTAAAGGTATCACCTCATCTCCATAAGATGATGTTTCTTCAAGATTTCTAGTTTTATCCACTAAAGGATTCTTGGTTCTACCTTGGTTCAAAGTTTTCTTAGTGTTCTTCTTTTCTTTGGACTTTCACATTTCTGTATTTATAAAACAATTTAAGATAGGTGTAGACACCATGATATTTTTATCTCATCAACTTTTTGTGAAGTAGGCACACATAGGCTCGAGTGTTTGAACTATGCTCTAATACCAAATGTAACAAACCAACTAATATACTAAATAATTCCCTTATCTAAATAATATTGATATTGAAAAACATAGTCATACATCATAATGCATCCATGTAATTTATTTAATATCATTGACCAAAACTTTTGCCATCAAATATAAATCACATAATTCCATGAATTATACATTCCTTAATGCATAAAAGCTCCTATCCTTCAAATATCATATCACAGTATTTCAAATTTACAAATGAATATCATCATTATTTATATTAGACAACTTGTCGGTGTTCCCAACTAATTGTCTAATTATCCCTATAAGGTGGCTATCCTTAATGCTTAGGACTCTTAGGTCAGTGTCCAACAAATAGGAGATAATTGATTATTCTCATCAGCACTTCAAGCTCTGCTAAACCTAGGGGTATTCGCTTATCACAATATCTAAAATGTTTCTCTTTATTTCAATGAGATATTGATTAAGCAGATTGTTCTCACTAATGTATTGAGGTCTGAAAGATCCTATTTTAGTAGCTAGGTCCTCAATATATATCTATTTTAGAAATCTGAGAACATGGAACAACTTGAACACATTATACAAAACAAAATAAAAGGTTTTATCTTCTTGATTTTTATGATTTATGTTCTTGGACTTGAAAGATATCCTCAGATTGATGCCTCAAGATAACAGAGTCAAAACCCTACATGTGAGTGTTACTTCCACAACAACACAACTTTATAATCAGAGGGTTGATAATATCATTACTTCCTTAGAGTAATGAACCCAAGAAAGAGCATTATCTATGATTCTACTTCACTAATCCCTTGATACAATGCACTTCCCCTTATATTTTATCTAAAGAAATTTAATCTATTCCTTGAACAGATACAACAAATCATACATACAATATAGCAAGTGTATACTAATGAATTTAGAAACCCTTAGCAACTTCATTCAAAAGAAAAGCATTCATACCCAAGGAGATAATCACAAATAACATACACATAAAGTGTTTCTCATATGATCCAATCTCGATAGAATATTTCCATGTAAAAACAAATGATCTCACATACAAAATATATGACATGCAACCATGAAGTACTCCTTTCTTATTAGAATCAATAAAAATCACAAGGCTTTACAATGTTTTTTAGAATGATATTCTTTTCCTTCTCTTCATATTAATTACAGAGCATAGTACAAATGTCTCATTATATTGGAGAGATACAAAGTATGTTGGCTAAGCTCCTTAAAATAACTTTTTTTAGAAAATTTGACAATTACAATATATAAATAGATATAGAGCATGTGCTCATTACAACAATTGATATTAAAATTCAATTAGAATCACATGTGTGCCGACACAATCCTCCAATGATGGTGCTTGATCCATTTGCATAGGCCAAAAACATAGTATCATTTGAAAACTACCAAAATTGGTCATCCTTGGGAAACAAATGACCGATTAAAAGCTAAATCAAGCATCATTTAGCTTCGTACTTCTCCACCCAAGTTCCAAATTCCTTGTCTTCCAGCCATTGGAAATCTGAAACTCTAACTACCTCATCATTATGAGTAGCATATTGGGCATCCAAAATAGAATTTGACTTCTTACCAGTATTGTCATAGAGCTTCTCCAATGAAATAAACTCATGTCAAACTAAATTCAGAAAACCTATTTTCAACTCACCATCAACACAAGATAGAGCTATCACCTTTGAACCCACATGATTGAACTCTACCTTCCATTGATCCAATGTCTTGGCCTGAGCTTGATCATCCTTGAATTTGGGTAACAACTTCATCTTCACTTGGTCAATGGATGCTACCTTGTCCTTAAGTTGTTTCTCTAATTTGATCATGTAAGAGGCAATATCATGCAAAATTGCCATGGCTTATGATACACTTTGTAGTTCAAGGGGCTTGTTCAGATCAAACCTAGTTGATTTGACCATCTACTTTATTGTGGTATTCCTTGGAATCCACTTATTCATGATTTCCTACAAGCTAGATGCATTCTATTCATCCTTGACCAATGCTTGATTCAAGTCTGCAATTATTGTGTATGCATCATCTGCTTTTCCATATATCCTAGTTAACCTATGGATAACTATGTCTAACACAATTTTACCATATCTTGCATCCTATCTCTTTTCAAAGTTTAAATTGGTCCATTCAATTCTCTAATCTCTACAAGCAAAGCATCTCTATCAAGTGAAAAAGCCTCACTAGATGGGCTTGAAATGATAGGTGTAGAGGTAATAGAAGATGCTAACTCCTCCTCTAGGGCTCTCAACTTCACCAAGACATCTACATATCTCTTCTATAGGTCATTGTAGTCCTTTTGTACCTTCAAGACTATAGCCTAACTAAACATTACAGTGTCAATCTCCAAGGCTATTTCATCTGGTGCTAGAGTGTCAGCAACTCTTTGGACAATCAAGCTACCCCTTAATTGATCAATACTTTCAACCACATCTGACTTGCTTATGTTGGGCACTAGGGTCCATATAGCCAATGTTTCAAAATTTGGATTGAAACCACATCTAAAAATTTCTTCCACCTGCTCCTCAGCGGAGAAAACTACTTCATCTTGATTCCTTATGGTCTCAAAGGCTAGGGCATTCACTAAACTCCAATTTAGTAATAGAAACATGCCACTCTCTATTACCATCAATCTATTGGAAACAAGGTGGATAACTGAGAGGGGGGGTGAATCAGTTATCCTATTTATTTAACTTTCTTTTCTTCTTTAAAAATTAGTGTAGTATCAAAACATGATCATGAGAGTAGAAAAGAAATCAACACACATAACACAAGGATTTTTACATGGAAAACCTTGTTAAGGGAAAAACCACGGGGTGACTAACCCAAGATTGTATTCTCTACTAAAATAATAGAAGTACAAAATGGCACTTGCCAATTAGGGCTCACTGCCTGAGCACACTGCTCGCAAGAGGCTCACTGCCTACAACAAACTCACTATCTACAGGGTATATAGAAGTAACCAAGTGTTTGAACTGATCAGAGGCATCCACATATGCTAAGGTTTAGTTTTGGTTAGGCTCAATATACTGATCTGTTGCACTTCATTCTTCCTCTGCTTAGTGTTGTTTTTCTGTCACATACTGTACTTGTATAGCTGCTTCCACACTACTCTCTACTTTTCTTTGCACACTATTTCTCCACACTACACCTTCATACTAAAATCCATCTAGTATATATATCCACACCAAGGATTTAAACATCTTTCTAGTCGGCAATTGGAATGCTCAAGATATTTACAAAATACTAGTCTGTCAGCTGAATCCATGCTTAATATGTGATGCGTATCAAAAATATAGACATATAAGTCATCAATCATGTTGACCAACTATGAATGATCCCTCATGAAGCTTGATCACCATCAATTTCTCATCTGGATTAAGGTCTGATGCTGTACCGGTCAGTTTTTCCTTAGTCTACTCTACCTGTTAGGAACCCAACACTTAGGTGCTCATATCTTTTCACTCTTTCATCACTGGAGGCTTAATCTTTGGAATATAGTAGACATGATACTCCTATTAACTTTCCCAAGTCCACACTTTGTTGAGTTACACCCTCTGAGAGATCCAGACCTGATTGTCGGACCTTGCTGCATGTTCTGTTCTTGCTCACCAGACCAAAACACTCTTCAATCTAACTTCTGGTAAAGACCTATTATGTGCTACAGATGTGTGGGATAAACTTTGTTGCCATCAATGACAACAATAATGAAGCCACATAGTGTCTCTTGCCAACAATCTCCCCCTTTGGCATTGATGGCAACACTTAGTGAAAAATGACTAAGTGTCATAGTACACTCCCCCTTTGCTGATGCTCTGTCTTATGTACACTTTTACCAGCGCTCCCCCTTAGCTGGATTCCACATTTTTCACTACTCCTCACTCCCAACTTGACATCAATGGAAAAGGGTGAAATCCACACACCAAAATTTGCAAAAAAAAAATTCAACCTATACATAGCCACATAAGTATATACATGTTATACTTACATATACTTAAGTATATCCACAAAAGTGGTTTTCAACTGGAGAAATTCTATTGCCCAACTCTGCTTCATCCTGTCCAAAATTGAGATGTGACCACTTAATGAAAATGCAAAATCTTCTGCCCTCTTTAGGTCTGTTGGATCACTGGTCCGGGTTGTGGTCTGAGCATCAGTTAGGGCCACATGCATTGCCTCTAACTTAGGGATAATTATCCCTCTTAGTTCACTCATTCTGCTTATTCTATTCTTCTTCTCCTTCTCAAGTCTCTTTATCTCATTTATAGTGGCAATAGCCTGGCACTCTTGATTCATTATGGATGAGGTGAGAGGATCAAAACTCTAAGATAAACTTAATACTTTACCCTCTTGTTCTTCCACCTTCTTTGCAATGTCTGCTGTCACTGTGGACCAAGATAAACAAAATTTGTATAATTTTCTACCATCTTTAAGTGCATTTTCTAGGCTCTTTATTCTAATATTCAGATTTCTCCTATCATTTGCTATGAGCCCCTATACTTCAGAGAATCTCTTACCCAAAAACTCTTTCGAGACTTTCTCTTCAACTGATTTCTCTAAAGAATCAAAATGTGTGCTAACAGAATTAACAAGAGATTTCAGATTACCAGATGAGGAGGCTGAAAGATCCTTTTGAAAGGATGGCATGATTTTCTCTAGCACACTGGATGCAATCCCTATTAGCTCACAATCTTCCATGTGAGACTTCAAAAGCTTTTCTTTTGCTTTATCTTGAGCAAAAGATGTTACCTTCATTGTCTAGATTGGAGAGAGGGAGTCAAAATTGAGTGGTCCATGAAATAGTTCTAGTTCATCTATCTCCATTAATTCCTTGGTCAAGAAATTCTTCACTACTTCTACAGTGTCTCTTGCCAAAGACTTCTTTCCTTTTGCAGCCTTAGAGTTGTCATCAGAGATCTTCTTTGTTTGTTCTTCTCTTCCCTTTTTCTCCTCTTCTTGACTTGCTTTCTCCTCTTTCCTTACTTTTTCTTCAGTTTTGGAGTTTGCTGGGGGATCCGAAAGAGAGATGTTTACTTCTTCATGGATTTCCTCTTCTGAAATAGAGGAATCCAAGTCCTTAGTCTTCTCCTCACCTATCTCCTTTGACTCTTTTGTAATTTTCTTAGTAGAATCTTCCTTTGATGCACTTAATCCTTCAATATCCATGGCAGAAGGTTCACCACTTATGTCTTATATAATAGGAAGATTGAATCTTTTATATGCATTCTATAGGATGTCTTCAGTCTCTTTTGCCACCTGATCAGTCTCTCCGAGCATAAGTTTGTTCATTCTAGCTTTACTCTGGAACTCATCCTTGCAATCCTTGAAGATCATGTTCATTTGTTTTGGAGTGATGGAAGGATAGAGCTGAATAGCTATCTATTCCAAGATCTCCAAATCCTTTTCCTTGGCATTGTCTTTTCTAAGTTCAAGTACTTTCTCTAAACTCTCGGGGATTAGAAAGATGATTTCAATGAATGCTTTATTATATATGTTTAAGTACTTAACTGTAGCTTCTTCCAAGATCCTTTTGTCTGTGTCACTATACTTATCATAAAATTATGTCATTGGTTGTAGATTCCCATCCACAGTAACTACCTTGATGACATCATCAATGGAGAGAGTAGGCCTTTCAACAAATTCTTCTACCTCTTCTTCCTTGTTTTGACCGGTAGAGGATTCCCTGGATGTTTTCTTCTTTTTCCTCATTTTCTTAACTTCTTCATCAGATTCTATTTCTTCATCATCCTTTTGGCTTATGCATGACCTTGTGGCCTTTGTCTTCGTTCTCTTCTCTCCCTTTCTGGATGTCTTGGCTTCCATTTTTGAGGCTTTTGGGCTCTTGGAGGTAGCAGGTACAGAGCTCTTGGAGGATCTGATCCGAGAGAGGGCTTGTACCGGATTACTTTCTTTTTCTGCTTCTTGTCTCTCCCTCTCAGCTCTTTCTAATTTTTCTCTATTTACATCAACTGCCTCTTTTGAGATGCCATATCTTTTGGCAACTTCCTCTACTTCCCTTCTCACTTTTCTCTTCATCTCTGGTTGTCTTTGTTCAACATGAATTTTCACACTCAATTCTTGAAAGGTTCCAAACCTTTTTGCCTCAAGGTCCTTAGGCTGACTCAGCAGGTGTTGGATATGCAGTTCCAAGATTTTCTCAACTACCTCATAGCCCATTGGCATGATCTAAACTGTCCTGGGCTCCACTACCTCCATTAAGCATTGATCAGTGTCTACCATGAAACACACTGTATCTTTGTATTTTTCAACTAATGTTTGTGGAATTCTTTCTCTGGCCTACATCATACTTTGGAAGTTTTTGAAGTAACCCCAGATTGATGTACTTTGAGCCTTGGCATCACAAAGCCCATACATATAATCTCTGATTTGTATGGCAACCAGTCTGTCATTTTGCCATACCTAACCACTAGATCTGGGTAGCTCATTCAAATAGTAAAAGAAGAAACATAGTATCAAGCCACCGTACTTAAATGAATTCTTCTTATTCTTCTTTATTTTCAACAAATTCGCTAACAGTTGGTTTAGGAGAAGCTCACAAAGATAATAATCAGCATTTTCCCTTAGCATTTGATAAGTAGTGTATATTGTTGTTTCGGATACAGAATTCCCTCTGCTGGAGTGATATATTTTATAACCAATTATCATAGAAGCAAATTTGATATCTGGATCTATGATATCCTCTATTGTCATTGCTCTTTTGTCAAATTTTGATCCGATAGAATCAATTACAGTTTGGTTCTTGACTGATTTGAGAGTAGGCAACCCACCGAATGAGTGCAATCCAGTTACTACCCTAATTGCATCCTTCGTTATTTTGAAGGGCTTTAACAACCACATGAAGTTATCATGTATTCTACTGAGAACATACCAGACCCATTCATCTTCTGCAAAATAGGGGAAGTGGATGCAATGTCCAAAATGCTTATCCCGGATGGCCTTGTATTGGGGTTTAAGTTCAAATGTTTCATCTATTAATTGCTTGTGATATATATACATTAGCTTGGATTCCCCAAATTCCTCAATGTTGGCATGAATGTATACCCTAACATCTTCTACGTGCAGAACCCCATGTGGAATGCTAGAGAATGCACCTAGTGGATCAACTTCTAGGAATTTGTAAGGATGTTTCTTGAACTTAGGGCACAGCCTATCAGTGATCTTAACAAAATTTGGAGTAGCCATCTTCCAAAACATTCAAAGAGAGATATTCAAGAGAAAAAATACCTTTTTAGGCTTCTGGCGTTCACGATAAGAGTTGAAAAGATTGTTGGTTGAATCGAATTCTGTGGTTGATCTTTGAGAGGGTTGAAGAAATCTTGTTGCAGAGCTCTTTCTTTCTTCTTCTCAAATGCAAATGTGCAAATGATGAACAAAATAACCCTTATATTTCTGCGCAAACCCTAAATTCATATTGCAATAAATGCACACCTTAAGTCATTCTGGTTCCCTTGTTCTGATCTTGTTCTAAGAGAGATCCTTCTAAATCAATGAGATGCACTTAGAATTATTCTTGGTGATAATTGACAATCTATCTTCCTTTCTCCAATCATTCCATTTATCCGCAAATCAAGATATTTCAATTTTGAATCATATCGGATCTAACTGCTAAAATCTTACTTTTACCAGATGACTGTTAGACCGAACCAATCTTGGATGATTAACCTCTTCAAAACTCCTTGCAGATCTTTTATATTTTTACCAATGGTTATTTAGATATCTCTTTGAGAACTTTTCAATCCGTAACACTCCATGTGCCAATTTTAGGCACCAATTGACTGGCTAGGGGAAATTGTTTTCTTTTGTGACTCCCCCTAAGCTAGAGCTCATTTATTTAGTTTCTGGAAGGAATATCAGCACCAGATTCTAGTGCGGATCCATCCGCAACATTTTCTGTACTTCTCTTCACCCAAATCTTGTTCATTTCCCTTTGAACTTCATCCACATTCACTTTTCCTTTTCCTTTGTCTTGATTTTGATTATGATGCACCAGGCCCCTTTTATCCTGATTCTTACTTCTGTAGAATTTGGCAATATGACTAGATCTATTGCAATTGTAGCAAGCTATATTTCTTTACATATTTGACTAATATCCACTTGATCTGCATTGATTAGCCATATGTCCCATTCTATTGCATGCAAAGCATCTACCATTGAATGAATTATTTATTTGCATATTTCTAGATTCATTAGATTTGTGACCATACCTTTTGCAGTTAAAACACTATCTAGAGAAGGGTGAATTAGTCTGATTCATTCTTCTTCTACACTGATTTGATTTATGACCAAAGTTATTGCAATTGTAGCAGTATACATTGAAGGATGGATATCTTTGAACATTTGGTTGCCTTACCAAAGATCTTCTAGGCCTGTACCTTGGATATCCTAATCCAGAGTTCTTCTGACCAGATTTAGAGCTTTCACCTTTCTCATATCCCAAGCCATGCTTGTCATCTACCCTCTTTTGGCTTTCAAGAAGAACTTCAAGTTGAGTAGAGCTTATCTTGAATTTTTCTTTGTATTCATTTGTTGTTTGAAGATCCCTTTTAAGAGTGTCTATCTAATTTTCAAGTTGTTCTTCATTATCTCTAGCTTCTTCAAGATCAGATTCTAGATGCCTAATTATTCTATCCATTTTGTGGCAGTCTTCTGACTTTTCCTTGAGAGATTGTTTTAGATTATCTTTAATTTTTCTTTTCTCTTCAATTTCTTGGGTGAATTTCATAACCCTTGATTCCATTTCATGTCTTACCATAATGACCTCTTTTGATAGCTTCTGGGTAAGTGCAAGAAGATGGGGGGCCAAAAAGTTGCCAAAAATTTTTCAAAAAAATTTAAGTCATAACACGATCGTGTTATGGCTCGGTAATGATGAGCCTGAGGCTCGTCATTACTGAGCCATAACACAAGCATGTTATAATGTGAGCGCGTTATAATGCGCTCGTGTTATAACTTATTATAAATAAATAAAAAGCAATGCCATTTCATTTCATTCTGATTTTCTCCTCTGCCCGTAGCTTCAAAACCCTCAAAAATGCGCTCGCGTTCTACAAAACACCAATCAACACAAAAAGGTTGTCGATTCATCACTAAAATGCCACCGCGACGTCGAGCACGCCAAAGGGGTGAGTTATCTTTGTTTTTTTGTTTGAATGTTCTTCCTAAATAGGTAGGTTTTTGTTGATTTTTGATGTATATTTCGTTAATTGTAGGAAATGTTAATGCACCTCCTCCTCCTCCTCCTCCTCCTCAAAATCCACAAAATCCTGAGGAGGAAATACCTGTAGAACAACAACCTCCTCCATTCATTCCTCGACATGCCCCTAGAACACAAGATAATATAATGGGGGAAATTGAAAACAATAAAAAATAAATTGAAGATATAATTGCAAGGTTGAAAGATCCTTCCACTTCAACCTTGCATAGGTCCACGCTTGCTGAATCTCTTGAGTCTATGTTATCAAATGTAAATTCAATTAGCAAGCAAATAACTAGTTGGACCAATAAAAAGAGAGAGTTTAGAGATTACTATGCAAATAAATTGTCATACCAAGATGTCAAACAATTACAAATTACAAAATTAGACTTGTGTTCAATTTTCACAAATCCACAAACAAATCAACCTCCACCCATTACATGCAAGAGGTTCCCTATCCATTGGTGCAACAACCAAGCGATAAGGGACAATTTCAGGCAGAGGTGGTGGATGGTTTTTGACCATCCTCCATGCAATAATAATGAGGTCCCGCAATACTTTTTGAGGAAACTCTACTGCAAGTTTGTCCTCAATAAAGTGCCAAACTATTTTGATATGCGGGACTTCTAGGGTAGAGGTGGGGGCTCAGCATAGGATAGACCAAGGGCACGTCTTGACCCACAGCGGGTAGTGAGATGAGTAATCAGCAGACCAGCCCACGAGCATGTTTCTATCCCTTCCATTGTGAAGGAGAGTGTTGAGGTCGATACACTAAGGTTGATTAGTGCCTTGACCCAGAGCATCATAGAGCATGCCGATCCTGCAACACAGAGTGGGTTGGGAGATAGTGCGAGGAGTAGGGTCCCACCGCATACTTGCCAAGCTTGCAGGTCAGCCTGTGGTTATGACCCCATGGACAGTCAAGACGCAGGTGCACAGGCTACATCTGCAGCTGAGCAGATGGTGATGACAGATACCCTCCTGAGTGAGACTTTCGGCCTTGATACTCAAGTAAATATTAGCAAGTTTATTGAATTTAATTTATTAAATTTTATTTTTGAAATACAAGATTAACTAATTTAAATTGATGATTTTAATGAAATTTCAGGGTCATAGCGTTGATGCAGTTTTTAGTGGTTCTCCACCTACATTTTCCACTAGATCATCTACTGTCGAGGTATGTAACTAATAAACAATTATAAATATTACATGTGAATAGCATCGTTATATGAATGGTATCTAATTTTTGATTTTGGATGTTGAATAGGTTAACACTGTAGATTTCATGGCAACACCTGCCAGCGGTGGTGGACTTCAAAGCTTTACGGAGGTAATAAAATAAATAGTTTAATGAATGAATTGTACTTACTAAATTTTTGTATGTGATTTGTGTGTTTTATTGTGTGTACTTCCATGTTTAGATGCACGTGTGTGTATGTTAGGAGCCATGATTTGCATCACTATTATAGTTTTCGTAATTGAATAATGTTGTTTTATTTCCAGATGATGCAGGCTGCGGATACACCTCCCCATGTTCATAGGGCAATGGAGCAGGGTGTGGCCTCTACGATTCATAGCTCTATGGCATTGACAGGGGTATGAGGCAGATTAGTAAATTTTAATTTACATTCATTGTTATAGTTGTCTATTTTTGAAAAATCAAAAGATTATTGATTTGAAGTTTAATTTCTATCTGGATGGTTTCTATAGGACATGACATCACCAGGGCCTATTCCTGCTACTGAAGCAAGTGAGGAGACAGATTATATGTTAGTGGTAAGTGATTATTTTGTTAAATGTTTCATTTTTTTATAACATGTAATTTCTATATATTAATGTCTATACTTTTTTTTGTAACAGGTAAAGGTGCAGGAAGAACTAAATAGGAGGAGTAGCCCTCGGGTTCGTAGTAGACCACCCACATGCATGTCTCCATCCCCTAGAAGATCAAAGGCTGCTCGTGATTTATTCTCTTCACCAGCCACAGGGGAATGACTGTTTATTGTGTTCCTCTGTTGTATGCCTATATGGCATTTGTGGACATATATTTTGTATTGTACATTGTTGACATTGTATGCCTATATGGCATTCTTGTAAGCCTATATGGCTATTTTGTATATATGTTATACTTATATCGACAGATATTGATGTATGCCTATATGGATATTTGGTTAATACAAATCTTTTTTATTGATGGCGTCCATACTTGCATTATAAATCCACTTTTGAATGGATATTTGTAGATGTCTACTTCAAATATTTAAAGTCCGATTGTATTACATAGGATGTTTGCATTTTCTTTGATAGGCTTGATAGGCCATGGATTACATGATGGTGTTTGATGGAAAAGTATGGTACTAGAAGACTCTAGTTCATTCTTAATAGGCTTGTGATTGATAATATCTTTGCATGATTGCACTTGATCTTAGATCATGGGCATGTTGTTAGGATTTTGATTGCATTGTGATGTTTGATGGATAGGCATGGTGTAAGTGTAAGATACCCAACTAGTTCTATGAAAATTTTTCCTTACTTAAACACTTTTACTTGCTAACAATTCATCAACTACTTCAATAACATAAAGATATACATCAAGATAACTATTTGAATGAAACAACATTAGAGTTGGGTACTTGTCTTGTTACTTGATTCAATCAACTTGCAATGTCTTATTACATGGAAAATGCTTTCAATAGCATGAAGTACAACTCATTCAATGGAAATACAAGGACAGGCCTTGAAGCCTTGATGTTACAATGTCTTCCTTACTTGAGCAACTCAATTGAACTCAATGATGTCAACTGAATGTCAACACCTCACAGTATCACAAGGGAGCATCACCTTGCTTGTTGAGGGAGCATCACCCCAACACTTGAAACTCGCAGGCCTCAAGATTACAAGCTCAATAGCTTTGCAGAGAGAATTTTGTCAAATAAACAGATACCAAATGAATAAGAGAGCTCCTCCTTTTATAGGCCTTCCAAAGGAAATGAAGGCATGTTTTTTAATGCATAAAGAGGAACCAAAGCACATTTCCCAAGAAGCATATCCAATGGAATATCCCATCTTGATGACTCATTCTGAGTTGGCAAGCTTATCAAGAGACCTCGACACGGATCCCGAAGACATTTTGACGACCAATGGGCATTCAGACAGTTGTAACAACCTTAACCACTTCTTGAAACACTTTAGGCACAGTTTTAGGGTTCTTCTAACTGTGGCGCCAGCTGTGGAGGATCTCACCAGGAAGTGCGCCTAACTTCTCATCCTTGGAAGATATTGTCTTTGGAAGTGAACTCCTCTGGATCCATACTTAAACATTTGAAGATTTGGAATGTTCAACTCATCACCTCACAAGGTAGGTGCATATTTGAAGGATTTACAGGTTTTTCTAACTTGGGCGCCAAGTTGAGGTGACCTCCTCCTGAAGTTGCGCCTTGTCAACATTAGGTGCCAATTAGAGTTTATGGATGCTCTGGATTGTTTCCAAGAGTACGCACCAAAACATCATCATTAAGAAAGTGTTTTAAATGCTAGGCACCCAAATGAGCCCTCTGGATTCTAGGTGCTCCTTTCATGCATTCTGTGTTCTAGGCACCAATTGAAAGGAGTGGAGAACAGGGCAAGCACCTTCCAAACTAGGTGTTTCCTTGAGGTGACAAGGACTTAGAAAGTGTGCCTAAGGTGAGCGCCTTGAGTGAAAAGGTCTAACAACCATCTTTGAACCCCCTTTCAAGGTTAGGCGCATTCTGGAGGTGGAAACAAGTAGAAGGTGCGCCTTGGCTTCCTTTGTCAATTCTTTCAAGTCTTTTTTGATTAGGAAGGTGGAATGCTTCATTGTAGAATGAGCGCCTATCTTCTAATGTCCAAACTACTTCTTCTGGCTCACTCTATGGCTAGGCGCTAGAGCTAAACTATTCACACAAGGGAGTGCGCCTAGACTCACTTGATGTTTTCTTATTACTTCAACCCCTGGAAGATGTTCCAAGGTGTTCCCTTTTACAAGCACCTGACCTCCCAAGTTCCTTCATGTGCTATTCCTTGAAGGTGCCAAAACTGAGCTCCAGTGCCATGGGATTGTGCTTAACATCTTTGAAGAGTTTCTAAGCCTTTTGCAAGTTGATATGCCAAACTCATGCTTCTAGGCGCAACAGGAGCTTTCCAAAGGAGTTTCCAAGTTTTAGATGGCAAGCGAGGTCATGGGTGAATGGAACTGCACCTTAGGAGATGACTGGATCCTAAGCATCAGTCTGGAGTTACAGTGGAATTGATATGTGCCTCAACTGGCCTAGGCACCCATTTGAAGTGATTCCTTTAACACTTCTCTGTCAATCTCAACTGCAAGGATGATCTCCTAATCCAATTTTGATCCTCTGGAGATGCAAATAGCTTTTCATTTCACTAGGCGCCATCAATGATGATCATCAACCAAAGCGTATTTCAAAGGTGAGATAGGCAAGTGAGGCACCAAACTAGTCCTTAAGACTTATCTCCTTCTATCAAGTCAATTTCAACTATGTGAGAGAGTTCTATTCTAGGCGCAAAATGGAAATGTTTCATCAATTGGTGCATCTTACAAAGCTCCCAATTCTAGGCGCCAGAGCCAAAGAGTTTTTCCCAACACATGCACCTGGGCTAGGAATTCACCTAAGAGACATCACTTAGCTTTAAAACTTTCAATCTATAGCCATCTGGGCTAGGCGCTCCAATGGAGGATCCTTGAACTCATGCATTGGTGCCTTCTAGTTCTAGGCACCCATTTTGGATGATTCATCTTGATACTAGAGCCCAAAATGACTAGACTCTCTTCATCATCCAATTCACTTAGAAGACTCAAGTTGGAGACTTAGTTGTCTATCCATGTTCTCCGGAAGATTCATTGTACCTCTATGCACTTAGGCACCCTAGTTGATGTGATTAAAGTGCTTCAAAGTTCCATGATTCTTGGTTAGGCACACATTTGACATTGAGCAAGCAAGAAAGTGCGCGCCCTGACTCTAGGAGTCCTGCCTTAGTCAAGTTTAGCATCCAGACTTAACTAATTTCAAGTTTCTGACTTTGTTCCTGCAAAAAACAAAGTTTAAGTTAGTCAAAAACCAATTCATTCCCTCATTATTTGAAATTAGCCTCCAAGAATGAGGAATAGGCTAACTCATTCTTCATTTGATGATCAGGCCAGAAACGGGGACATGACAGTAAGATACCCAACTAGTTCTACGAAAATTTTTCCTTATTTAAACAATTTTACTTGCTATCAATTCATCAACTACTTCAACAACACAAAGATATACATCAAAGATAACTACTTGAATGAATCAACCTTAGAGTTGGGTACTTGTCTAGTTATTTGACTCAATCAACTTGCAATGTCTTATTACATGGATAATGCTTTCAATAGCATGAAGTTACAACTTATTCAATGGAGATACAAAAGAAAGGCCTTAAAGCCTTGATGTTTACAATGGCGTCTACACTTGATCAACTCAATCAAACTCAATGATGTCAACTGAATGTCAACACCTCACAATATCACAAGGGAGCATCACCTTGCTTGTTGCATGGATGAACATCATAGTTGCAAGACTCTTAGGGTTAGGCGCCAACTGAAGGTAGTAGAGACCAGACTAGGCACCATCCTAAGCTGGGTGCTTCCTTAAGGTGGTAGAGACATGGATGAACGTCTAGTGGGGTTTGATGACTCTATATTGACACTCAAATTCACTTAGGTGCAATATTAGTGTTCTTCTAACTAGGCGCCAGATAGGAGGATTCTCAGGGGTTTTGGCGCCTAGGTTACAACTTGTCAATTTCTCAAAGAATCTTTGAAACACTTGACTTCCAAGGATTATCATCTTAAGAGTAGATGATGATGACATGAAGTAGAGATCTCTCTAGGACTGGATGAAGCCTTGCTTGATGATAAGATGAAGATGAAGTGATCCTTCATGACAACCCTTGGAGTGACCCTCTTGGAGTTGTGGACTGTGAAACTTTAAAGATTGAGAGATCTTGAAACTTGGATGGATGAATGTCTATCATTGATGAAGTACACTTGCAAGATATTCCTCAGAGAACTTGAATGGATAGATACCTTGAAATTTCAACATGACGTTAGTGATGAAGAGTATTGACATGTTGGACTTGATGTGACCTTGATGAAGGCGCATTTTCTTTCTTAGCATGATCATCCCAAACAAAGGCACCAACTTGGAAAACCCTGTGAAGGCGCCACCATTTGGAATTTCTTCCAAGGTGTTAAAACTTGACATCTTTTCTTCTCTAGGTACTATCTCCTTCAAGGTGCTCCTTAAAATCATTGGAAGTGCTTAGGACTTACCTTAGTCCAAAGCACCACAATCCATTCCTTAAAGCACAAAGAATTCTCAAAGGTGCCCCTATTTACCTCTAAGCACTCAAATATCATTTAGATTCAAGGCACACATTTAGCGCCAAAGCGCAAATTTCCATCATCAACCCATCAAGGTGCATCATCTTCCCTTTTTATCCCCTTCAAGGTGCAGACATTCACTTCTTCACACTCAAACTCACTCTCTGGCACCAGAATAGGTGTATAACTTCAAATAAGGCGCTAATCTTAGGTTTCTAAGTACTTAGTTTGATCTTAAGGCTATCCTTCCTCTAAGCACTCTCTTCAACTCCCTAACTGAAGGCCCTCTGTAAGTTTGGGCACATTTAATCCCAAGGTGCTTCAACATCATCCAAGGCGCAAATTCATTCTCCAAGACAAGGTGCAAAAAACCCTATCCTAAGGCGCTCAAATCTTGCTTCTAGACCTAGGCGCACAAACATGAGATTGTGACTTCAATCATCATTCTTGGTTAAGGCACACAAACTCTCATTCAAGGCGCATATCTTTCTCCAACAAGGCACATATATTCCTCCAACAAGGCGCATATTCAATTCTAGGGCGCTCTATCTTGGATTAAATCAGGCTATCTCCTCAACAAGGTGCTCCAAACCATACCAAGGTGCTAAAACACTTAATGCAAGTTCTTCAAGTGCTTATCCAACTTGATTCCTCCAACACAGGGTGCTCAATCTACTTTCTCAAACTTTCAACTCAAATCCTCACCTTATATTCTCCAAGGCAAAAAGGTGCAATTTGATTGAGGGTGCTAAAACTCTTAGGCGCACTTATCTCCCTGAACTTACCTCTCTTCTTCCCTAGGCGCCAGAAACACCTCTTTATCTCAACTAGGCACTTATCTTCTCTAGGTGCACATGGTCTTCAAGACGCATTTCATTCATCAAGGCACCTATCTCTAACAATCTCAACACTCAAAGGGACTCAAAACTCATCTGGACACCATCACTTCCCTAAAGGCGCAAAATTGGTGTAGATACATTCCATTTATTAAGGATCATTCTGGTGCCCAAATCTTGTCAAAGAAAAGGATCAATAGGTTCTCTCTAAGGCGCACTCCAGGGTTTGATCTTGCAAGACTTCTCACGTCAAAATTTTGACCAAGACACTCAAGGTGCTAGTCTTTATCATCTAACCCTACAGTGCACTTACTCATTATGATATACTCCTCAACTTTGTATTCAACCTTGCCTAAGGCGCATATTCACTATAAGGCATTCTCACTTTGTCAAGGCTCAGAGGGCTTCAACTTGCTAAAGGGTAGAGGTCTAGGCGCATATCTGACTTGAAGCTCAAGGCTCTCCAACCCTCTTGCTCTGGAATTCCTTCTAGGCACTAAGTGACTTCTCCAATTCCTTGAAAACATTTGAAGTGTTTTACCTTCTCAAGGTGCTCCTTCGAACTTGACTCCAAGGTGTTATAATCTCAAAGGTGCTGACATCATCTCAACCAAAGGTGCTCAATGATTCATCCCATATCTAGGCGCTAAAACACTTAATCAACCAAGTCATTCAAGGCACCATTTAGTAAACTCATCTTCCATGATATTCCTATCAAGGCGCATATCACTTCTCTCATGGGCTTTAGGTGCTCAGTTGAGTGTTTCAATACTACTTAGGTGCCAAATTCATTTTAATGCACCAAACACAAAGAGCTTTCAAACACTGGGCGCTCACAAAGAGTCTTCCAACCTTGGGTGCTAAATTAGGTCTTTGCAACTATCCAAGGTGCATATCTTGGTTTGAACAACTTATGGTGCCAAGACAACTTCTCATTAGGGCGCTCAAAACACTTGTGTTTACATTTGAAGTACTTTACCTTCTTAAGGTGCTCCAGACTAACTTGACTCCAAGGCGCTCCATCATCATCCTTAAGGCGCTAAAAACATCATCTCCACTCTAGGCAAAAACATCATCCAACTCCTTAAGGCACTTCACTGTCAAAGTCTGAAGGCGCTCTACCTAGACCTTTCCCCTAGGCGCCAGAACTCCTAAGCGCTCACCAGATAACTCTCTTCTTCAAGGTGCAAATCTTCCTATACTATGATTGCCTCTGAAACGTCGATTAACGTGATGTGAGGGTGCAAAGGCTATCCCAATCCTTAGTGAGCACCTAGTTTAAACAAGGAGAAATAAAGCATTCAAAACTATCCAAACGATCATCCCCTTCCTAATGTCTTCACTGCTTCGGAAAACCTTGGCCAAAATGACACATAACAACTCCTGTGCAAAGCACCTGAGCAAGAAAAGAGGGGGTCCCCAATCTGATGGGGTGATGTGTGATTTGGTCACAACAGTTACCCTTTTGGGGTGATGTGTGATTTGGAGGGCTCAATTCTTCAAGGCGCCCATTTTGCTCACCACTTGTAGCATCACTTGATCAAGGCACATGTGTGATTTGGTCAAAAATAGGTGCCTAAAGTGAATAGGCTTTCATCCTAACTTAATACACTACCTCCTTCTGACGATTTTTGGGGCAACAGAAAACCTTTCACCACGGGCAAATGGCTCAGAGCTATAAAAAATTGAGAGAGGTTATTGTAGAGGCAATCTATGTGATCGCGTTGCCTCAGACAGAATGTTTCTAAGTGACACAGTTTTCAAGTAACATCTCGTCAAAGATTGCTGCCTTTTTACACTTTGGACTCTTCAGGGATATCGTCGGTACAATGTAGCTCTGACTGTTTTGACATATTTGGGTGAAAAATAGGACCATGCCTACCGTAAATGTACCCATTCAGACACATTGGAATAGTCAGTTTGGTCACATCAGGAGCAGGATGAAAGTTACACCCCTTTGCAACTTTACACTGCCTCCTTCTGACGATTTTTGGGGCAGCAGAAAACCTTTCACCACGGGCAAATGCCTCAGAGCTATAAAAAACTGAGAGAGGTTATTGTAGAGGCACTCTATGTGATCCTGTTGCCTTAGACAGAATGTTTCTAAGTGACACAATTTTTGAGTAACATCTCATCAAAGATTGCTGCCTTTTTGCACTTTGGACTCTTCAGGGATATCGTCGGTACAATGTAGCTCCGACTGTTTTGACATGTTTGGGTGAAAAATAGGACCATGACTAGCATAAATGTACCCATTCAGACGTGTTGGAATAGTCAATTTGGTCGCATCAGGAGTAGGACGAAAGTTACACCCCTTTGCAACTTTACACTGCCTCCTTCTGACGATTTTTGGGGCAACAGAAAACCTTTCACCACAAGCAAATGCCTCAAAACTATAAAAAACCGAGAGAGGTTATTATAGAGGCACTCTACATGATCGTGTTGCCTTAGATGAAATGTTTCTAAGTGACACAGTTTTCGAGTAACACCTCGTCAAAGATTGCTGCCTTTTTACACTTTGGACTCTTCAGGGATATCGTCGGTACAATGTAGCTCCGACTGTTTTGACATGTTTGGGTGAAAAATAGGACCATGCCTAGCGTAAATGTACCCATTCAGACGCGTTGGAATAGTCAATTTGGTCGCATCAGGAGCAAGACAAAAGTTACACCCCTTTGCAACTTTACACTGCCTCCTTCTGATGATTTTTGGGGTAGCAGAAAACCTTTCACAACGGGCAAATGCCTTAGAGCTATAAAAAACCGAGAGAGGTTATTGTAGAGGCACTCTACGTGATCGCATTACCTTAGACAAAATGTTTCTAAGTGACACGGTTTTCAAGTAACATCTCGTCAAATATTGCTGCATTTTTGCACTTTGGACTCTTCAGGGATATCGTCGGTACAATGTAGCTCCGACTATTTTGACATGTTTGGGTGAAAAATAGGACCATGTCTAGTGTAAATGTACCCATTCAGATGTGTTGGAATAGTCAGTTTGGTCGCATCAGGAGCAGGACGAAAGTTACACCCCTTTGCAACTTTACACTGCCTCCTTCTGACGATTTTTGGGGCAACAGAAAACCTTTCACCACGGGCAAATACCTCAGAGATATAAAAAACTGAGAGAGGTTATTGTAGAGGCACTCTACATGATCGCGTTGCCTTAGACAGAATGTTTCTAAGTGACACAGTTTTTGAGTAACATCTCGTCAAAGATTGCTACCTTTTTGCACTTTGGACTCTTCAGGGATATCGTCGGTACAATGTAGCTCCGACTGTTTCGACATGTTTGGGTGAAAAAAAAGACCATGCCTAGCGTAAATGTACCCATCCGGATGCATTGGAACTGTTAGTTTGGTCACATCACGAGCAAGACACCAAAAATGCAAAAGTTGCTTTGTGTAACTTGACAACATTGACACTTTTTTGCAACATGACTCAAAGACTCAAACTAACCCCAAATGACTCAAAGTGACTTAAAATCACCTTGATTTGGTGCCCAATGTACATTGTAGAGGTCAAGGCGCTCCTTATCATTCAAACATCTTAGATGAGCGCATAGGAAAGGAAAAAGCTCTAAGTTTCATCATCATGAGCACCTAATATCAAGAGACTTTAATGGCTCAAACCTTAGCATGGAGTCCTAAGGTGCATTTCATGTCTCCTTTCATCCAGTTTGGTGCCCTTATGTAGATTTTTCAACTTGATTTGGTGCCCTATATGTGAAGGAAGATCTAAAGGCATGAAAGTGGATGTCATATTGCAAGAGTTTAGATCATCAAAATTGAAAGAAATAAGTCTATTAAGCTTGGGCACCCTTGGTCTTCTTTTCATTCATTATGAGCGCCTTGGGAGAATGGTATATAGGTCATCATCATGATTGGGCGCCCTGGATCTAGAGTGTTGGAGAGATCATCAAATGGTGTCTAGTAGGGTGAGTTATGAGTTTGGTCACATCAGGATCAGGACACCAAAAATGCATAACATGATGATGTAAAAATGTGTACATATGTGTAAAAATGTAGGAGGAAATAAAAAAAGACAAACCTTACAAATTAATGTGCATACTTACAACTCAATGTAACATAACTTTACAAAATCAATGTGAATACTTACAAATTAATCCAATGAACCATCCGGATTTGCTCTACTCTTTATTGTGTCAAGTATTGCTTCATGGTCAGACTCACGCACCTTCCACAATATTTTGTTCAAAGGTCTACCCTGATACTTTACCAAATTCAAGTAATGAAGAATCTTCCGATGCATGTCAAAGTCCTGAAATAGCTAAATATTAACACTCTTATGTGGGTACCTTCTAAGCCATGTTCCAGTAATAACCACTGATCCTGTAGGGTATTCGATGTTTTCTCCATCTATAACAGGGGCCTCCAATTTCTTTTTGGCCTCAACACAACGACATAAGTAATAATCTGTTCCCTCTTCATTATCTTCATCTGCAATAACTGCATATACGTGCCCTATTACAAAAACACTACAAAGTAAGATGACATTACCTAGTTGAACTAGATGAAATTAGATGCATATACGTGCCCTATATTACCTGGTTGAACTAAATCTGATATGTGGTCAAAGTCAACTGACGATTCCATCTGTGTTAGTTCCAGTGCCGTCGGGGGTCGATACGTGTCAAGTGGGCTAAGATAACTTAACTGTCATTCGTCAACCCACTCCTTTGACTCGCACTCATCCCAGACTTGAATTGTACAGGAAAAACAAAAGCATGACATCTTTCGTGTATGGATACTCCATGAACCTGTAATTGAGCTTCTGAAAGAGTGCATCTCATTTGATCCTGTCAGTGTACAACAATCCTCATATGGTGCAATGTTAGTATCATCTATCAACCAAAAAAATCTACGAACTAAAGACTTACCTTCATTACCTGGACCCATGGAAGCATTACACCACTCGACAATCGATTTTGCATCTGTCAACTCTGCATTGTCTTTATACTTTAACTCTTCTCATGCTATGGCTTTTTTGATACATGCTCCTGCACCATCATGCTTCCCCTTTCCATGCCCAGCCTCACAAAAGTTCCACATATGTTGAATACCTATAAAATTATGCCTCCTACTCAGCCAATAGAAATTCTGTGAGTTCTTGAATTATGACACACAATTATCCGACCATATGATATGCTGACTAAACGATATGCCCCTTCTAGCCAAATCATTGTAGAACACCTGAAAGCAACCTTGCACGAACTCCGTAGAATCCATGCGATCATCACTAATATAGAAATTATAATCCCTTATGATCTTTCTGTCATCCTCTATACTATCATTTGCATGAATGAATGTGATGTGCACAAATATAGAAACCTGTGTGGAGTTGTAATATTGTGATTGCACCTCACGCTGTGGCTGTAGACTGTAGTTCTCTGCAAAGTTGACAACTGAAACAATGCTACCAACTGGAAATGTGTCCTTACATAACTTGAATTGTAAGTCCAACCATCAAACTCTATGGGCATGTCTTGCATACTCATACACTATGCTGTCACGAAATATAGGCATAAACTGATACACTGGAATCTTTTCAATAACTAATTCACACCTCTTTGCTTCTTTACCATCTTTTGTATTGTATGCCATTGTTTTATACTTGCCAAACTCTACTAGTTCATTTCCAACCGCATGTGTTATTTCCATATGTTCACATATTGGCAAATGTTGCAAGCCACCGCAACGATGACATGTGCCATCCAAGCATAATTTCTTGTAGAATATTTGACCTTCCTCTCTTTCACATAAAATTCTTGATATGAAGTCTCTTGAAGATGTTGGTGGGGCACATATGGCACAACCCTGCAAATCATTGTTAGTATGCATATCTAAACATATAGACCTATAAGCATCAAAATGGTTAGAAAATTTAATATGTAATCTACAACAACAAGTAGTGCATGTGTGATTTATCTTAACATAGAAAGGTTTTAGCATTTCAAAATATCTTTGACAAATTTTAATTTGAGGATACTTCTCTAGAAATTTACCATAAAACTGTGTTTGAGTCTCATCCAAAAAATGCTTTGGATGTGGCTCGCAGTTCTAACTACCGATTCTCCTTCTTACCACATCCCTTTGATTCGGAGATACCCTTGTGTAATTCTTCCAAAAGTCTTCAATTAGTGATCTCAATGCTTCAACAATTGGTTTATCTTTTCGTGGTAGTCTCCCCGAGAATGCCCATAATTCATTGGCATTAGTGTCCTCAATTCTTTGGCATCTTCCAATGGCTCTTGATAAAGTTTTCCTATTAATTCTCAATTCTTGACTTGTCTTTCTAATGAGACGAGCTTTCCTCATTTGACTACTTACTATAGTTGATGTAATCACATGCCGTGTTGCATTACTATCTTTTGTGCGTGAGGTGTTACCCACACTCTCATATGCACTCATTAGATTCTTGACAATAGATTTTTCACTTGAAGCCTCTGATGTTCTCAACCCAAGAATCTTCATGATAGACCTATACTTTATACTTCGCATCATTCCAACGAATAGTTGACATCTTGCAGTCTCATTTAACTTTTCAAAGAACAATCTCCAAATCTTATTAGCATATCTTCTACAAGTGCATTTTGGAATCTTACCTTCCATTGGCTGCAAAATATTCTCATCAATATCAATCAAATACTTTGGCTTTCTATGCAAAATTCTAGGTGGTGTCAAGTTAGGTAAATTCATCTCAACATTAGGAATTTCATCAATATTTAAATGAGATGGGTTAGATGGCATACCTTTGATCGAAGATGGAATAGATGACATACCTTGAGGTTGAGGTGGGAACGATGGTGTACCTCCTTCATCACATGTGAGTGATGATGTACTCTCAACTTGAGATGTGGTAGATGGTGTCCCTACATGTTGACTTGCAGTAAAGGACGTGTCTCCAACTATGGTATTCAAATCTCTCGTACCACGAAGTTTTTGCATTCATTCTCTTTGTGCCGCTAATACCATATCTCTTTGTGATGGTTGTGGTTCCTCTTCAATTGGTATGTCTTCATTTATCGTGTCTAATTTCCTCTTCAAACAAAGTTCCCTCATAGCCATTGCTTTCTTTGCATTCTTAGCTTCTATCTCTTCCTATGTTGGTTTAATTCTTGATCGTTTCCTCAGCATGACGGAGAATTTGTCTGTAGCATGATAAAGAGACCAATATTAGTTCCTAAGAAATGAATACATGATAATAGTGGGATTGTATTTTTTTTATGTTGTAAGGATTTATTCTTGTATAGTTTGACATCATGGTATGAACTAAGGTTTGTTTATTACACATAATTATTAAAGAGCCCAAGTGTAGAAAATATACATGGCATCATGTGAGATTGTAGGTTGCTTTCTTGATTGGGAATGTGTCTATTTTAAACATGTATGATAAAGCATGATAAAGTAATTCAATCCAAAATAAGGAAAATGTAAAGAACATGCATGTAAAGACTTGACATACCTAAATAACGAAGTTTTGAATGGAGAGAGTACCCAATTATGTAGTGTTTTTATCTTCTTGCATCAAACTCCTCAACAATTTGAGTTTTTCACCACTTGCTTCCTTTTCAATGTTAAATTCTTAAAATTGAATCACAATTAACATTGCAACACTACAAAAATTGAAACTTGAATAGATATATATCAAACTTGGTGTGAAAACTATGTTATTTTCTCCTTCTCAAGTTGGCAAAGCAGAAAAGGTGGTGGAAAGATCATGCAAAGGTGGTACAATGTGTCAAATGTGCATGTGAACTTCCCAATAGCATGAAAGCACTTTTTTTTGTCAGAGCACACGCAGAATCAGTAAGAAAATAGAGCATGTGGGCCTGGATCATGGGGGTAACCACTTTTTTACCATTTCTATAGAAATACAAAATGCGAGTGCGTTATAACGCGCTCGCATTTTATCCTGCTATACATTCATCACATCCTTTGCATTGATCACATCTTTTTCTTACAAGGGCTTGCCAAATGCTCCGCCATATGATAGGCATAACAATGAAGGGGCAAGCCTTCATAATCAAGTTCGTGATAGAAAATGCCCTCAACCCTCAACGTCAAACCCTAATCCCTAAACCCTCAACTCTGATCCCTCGACCCTCAACCCTCAATGTCAAATCCTAATCCCTCAACCCTATCCCTAAATCCTCAACCCTCAACGTTAAATCCTAATCCATAAACCCTATCCCTAAACCCTCAACGTCAAATCTTAATCCCTCAACCCTCAACCCTATCCCTAAACCCTCAACGTCAAATCCTAATCCCTCAACCCTAATCCGTCATCCCTCAACGTCAAATCCTAATCCATCAACCCTAATCCATCATCCCTCAACTCTAATCCCTCATCCCTAAACCCTAAATGCTATCCCTAATCCTACACCCTCAACAGACTCGATACTATACCTTAAACTCTAATCCCTTATCCCTAAACCCTCCAACCCTATCCCTAATCCTTACAACCCTCAACCCTAATCCCTCAACCCTTAATTCTGATCCATCAACCCTCAACACTATACCTTAAACCCTAATCCCTTCAACCTCAACCCTATCCCTAAACCCTTAACCCTCGAACCTCAACCCTCAACCCTCGATGTCAAACCCTAATCCCTCAACCCTTAACTCTAATCCCTCATCTCTCAACCCTAACCCTAAACCCTCAACCCTCAACATCAAATCCTAATCCCTCAACCCTTCACTCTAATCCCTCAACCCTAAACCCTATCCCTAAACCCTCAACACTATACCTTAAACCCTAATCCCTCAGCCCTCAACCCTAAACCTTATCCCTAAACCCTAATCCCTCAACCCTCAACCCTAATCTGTCATCCCTTAACTCTAATCCCTCATCCCTAAACCCTAAATGCTATCCCTATTCCTACACCCTCAACAGAATCGATACTATACCTTAAATCCTAATCCCTCAACCCTTAACTCTGATCCCTCAACCTTCAACCCTAATCCTAAACCCTAAACCCTCAACATCAAATTCTAATCCCTCAACCCTTCACTCTAATCCCTCAACCCTAAACCCTATCCCTAAACCCTCAACACTATACCTTAAACCCTAATCCCTCAACCCTAACCCTAAACCTTGTCCCTAAACCCTAATCCCTCAACCCTCAACCCTAATCTGTCATCTGTCATCCCTCAACTCTAATCCCTCATTCCTAAACCCTAAACACTATCCCTATTCCTAGACCCTCAACAGGCTCAATACTATACCTTAAACCCTAATCTCTCTACCCTCGACACTCTTATTTAACCCTAATCCCTTGACCATTAACCCTATCCCTCAACCTCAACCCTCAACCCTCAACCCTCAACCCTCAACTCTCAACATTAAACCCTAATTCATCAACCCTAAACCCTAATCCCTCAAACCTAAACCCTATCCCTAAACCATCAACCCTCAACACTATACCTTAAACCCTAATCCCTCAACCCTAAACCTTATCCCTAAACCCTAATCCCTCAACCCTCAACCCTAATCCCTCATCCCTCAACTCTAATCCCTCATCCCTAAACCCGTAAATGCTATCCCTATTCCTAAACCCTCAACAAACTCGATACTATACCTTAAACTCTAATCCCTTATCCCTAAACCCTCCAACCCTATCCCTAATCCTTACACCCTCCACACTCAACTTTAACCCTAATTCCTTGACCCTCAACCCTATCCCTAAACCCTTGACCCTTGAACCTCAACCCTCAAACCTCAACATCAAACCCTAATCCCTCAACCCTTAACTCTGATCCCTCGACCTTCAACCCTAACCCTAAGCCCTAAACCCTCAACGTCAAACTCTAATCCCTCAACCCTTCACTCTAATCCCTTAACCCTAAACCCTATCCCTAAAGCCTCAACACTATACCTTAAACCCTAATCCCTCAACCCTAAACCTAAACCTTGTCCCTAAACCCTAATGCCTCAACCCTCAACCCTAATCTGTCATCCGTCATCCCTCAACTCTAATCCCTCATTCCTAAATCCTAAATGCTATCCCTATTCCTAGACCCTCAACAGGCTCGATACTATACCTTAAACCCTAATCCCTCTACCCTCGACACTCTTATTTAACCCTAATCCCTTGACCATTAACCCTATCCCTCAACCTCAACCCTCAACCCTCAACCCTCAATTCTCAACATTAAACCCTAATTCATCAGCCCTAAACCCTAATCCCTCAAACCTAAACCCTATCCCTAAACCATCAACCCTCAACACTATACCTTAAACCCTAATACCTCAACCCTCAACCCTAAACCTTATCCCTAAACCCTAATCCCTCAACCCTCAACCCTAATCCCTCATCTCTCAACTCTAATCCCTCATCCCTAAACCCTAAATGCTATCCCTATTCCTAAACCCTCAGCAAACTTGATACTATACCTTAAACTCTAATCCCTTATCCCTAAACTCTCCAACCCTATCCCTAATCCTTACACCCTCCACACTCTACTTTAACCCTAATCCCTTCAACCTCAACCCTATCCCTAAACCCTTGACCCTCGAACCTCAACCCTCAACCCTCAACGTCAAACCCTATTCCTTCAACCCTTAACTCTGATCCCTCATCTCTCAACCCTAACCCTAAACCCTCAACCCTCAACATCAAATCCTAGTCCCTCAACCCTAAACCCTATCCCTAAACCCTCAACACTATACCTTAAACCCTAATCCCTCAGCCCTCAACCCTAAACCTTATCCCTAAACCCTAATCCCTCAACCCTCAACCCTAATCCGTCATCCCTCAACTCTAATCCCTCATCCCTAAACCCTAAATGCTATCCCTATTCCTACACCCTCAACAGAATCGATACTATACCTTAAACCCTAATCCCTTATCCCTAAACCCTCAAACCCTATCTCTAATCCTTACACCCTCCACACTCTACTTTAACCCTAATCCCTCGACCCTAAACCCTTGACCCTTGAACCTCAAACCCTAATCCCTCAACCCTTAACTTTGATCCCTCGACCCTCAACCCTATCCCTAAACCCTTGACCCTCGAACCTCAACCCTCAACCCTCAACATCAAACCCTAATCCCTCAACCCTTAACTCTGATCCCTCGACCTTCAACCCTAATCCTAAACCCTAAACCCTCAACGTCAAATTCTAATCCCTCAACCCTTCACTCTAATCCCTCAACCCTAAACCCTCAATACTATACCTTAAACCCTAATCCCTCAACCCTAACCCTACACCTTGTCCCTAAACCCTAATCCCTCAACCCTCAACCCTAATCTGTCATCCGTCATCCCTCAACTCTAATCCCTCATTCCTAAACCCTAAACACTATCCCTATTCCTAGACCCTCAACAACCTCGATACTATACCTGAAACCCTAATCCCTCTACCCTCGGCACTCTTATTTAACTCTAATCCCTTGACCATTAACCCTATCCCTCAACCTCAACCCTCAACCCTCAACCCTCAACTCTCAACATTAAACCCTAATTCATCAACCCTAAACCCTAATCCCTTAAACCTAAACCCTATCCCTAAACCATCAACCCTCAACACTATACCTTAAACCCTAATCCCTCAACCCTAAACCTTATCCCTAAACCCTAATCCCTCAACCCTCAACCCTAATCCATCATCCCTCAACTCTAATCCCTCATCCCTAAACCCTAAATGCTATCCCTATTCCTAAACCCTCAACAGACTCGATACTATACCTTAAACTCTAATCCCTTATCCCTAAACCCTCCAACCCTATCCCTAATCCTTATACCCTCCACACTCAACTTTAACCCTAATTCCTCGACCCTCAACCCTATCCCTAAACCCTTGACCCTCGAACCTCAACCCTCAACCCTCAACATCAAACCCTAATCCCTCAACCCTTAACTCTGATCCCTCGACCTTCAACCCTAACCCTAAACCCTAAACCCTCAACGTCAAATTCTAATCCCTCAACCCTAAACCCTATCCCTAAACCCTCAACACTATACCTTAAACCCTAATCCCTCAACCCTAACCCTAAACCTTGTCCCTAAACCCTAATGCCTCAACCCTCAACCCTAATTTGTCATCCGTCATCCCTCAACTCTAATCCCTCATTCCTAAATCCTAAAAGCTATCATTATTCCTAGACCCTCAACAGGCTCGATACTATACCTTAAACCCTAATCCCTCTACCCTCGACACTCTTATTTAACCCTAATACCTTGACCATTAACCCTATCCCTCAACCTCAACCCTCAACTCTCAACATTAAACCCTAATTCATCAACCCTAAACCCTAATCCCTCAAACCTAAACCCTATCCCTAAACCATCAACCCTCAACACTATACCTTAAACCCTAATCCCTCAACCCTCAACCCTAAACCTTATCCCTAAACCCTAATCCCTCAACCCTCAACCCTAACCCCTCATCCCTCAACTCTAATCCCTCATCCCTAAACCCTAAATGTTATCCCTATTCATAAACCCTCAACAAACTCGATACTATACCTTAAACTCTAATCCCTTATCCCTAAACCCTCCAACCCTATCCCTAATCCTTACACCCTCCACACTCTACTTTAACCCTAATCCCTTCAACCTCAACCCTATCCCTAAACCCTTGACCCTCGAACCTCAACCCTCAACCCTCGACGTCAAACCCTATTCCCTCAACCCTTAACTCTGATCCCTCATCTCTCAACCCTAACCCTAAACCCTAAACCCTCAACCCTCAATGTCAAATCCTAATCCCTCAACCCTAAACCCTATCCCTAAACCCTCAACACTGTACCTTAAACCCTAATCCCTCAGCCCTCAACCCTAAACCTTATCCCTAAACCCTAATCCCTCAACCCTCAACCCTAATCCGTCATCCCTCAACTCTAATCCCTCATCCCTAAACCCTAAATGCTATCCCTATTCCTACACCCTCAATAGAATTGATACTATACCTTAAACCCTAATTCCTTATCCCTAAACCCTCAAACCCTATCCCTAATCCTTATACCCTCCACACTCTACTTTAACCCTAATTCCTCGACCCTCAACCCTATCCCTAAACCCTTGACCCTTGAACCTCAACCCTCAACCCTTAACTCTGATCCCTCGACCCTCAACATGATACCTTAAACCCTAATCCCTATCCCTCAACCCTTAACCCTTAAAACTTAAACCCTATCCCTACACCCTCAACACTTGACACTATATCTTAAGCATTAAACCCTCATCCCTAAAGCCTCAACCCTCAATCCTTAAAACTTCAACCTTAAACCCTATCCCTAATCCCTCTACCCTCGACACTCTAACCCTAATCTCGACATTAAATGCTAATCCGTCAACCCTAAACCCTAATCCTAAACCCTCAACCCTCAACCCTCAACACTATACCTTAAACCCTAATCCCTCAACCCTCAACCCTAAACCTTATCCCTAAACCCTAATCCCTCAACCCTCAACCCTAATCCATCATCCCTCAACTATAATCCCTCATCCCTAATCCCTAAATGCTATCCCTATTCCTAAACCCTCAACAGACTCGATACTATACCTTAAACCCTAATCCCTTATCCCTAAACCCTCCAACCCTATCCCTAATCCTTACACCCTCCACACTCTACTTTAACCCTAATCCCTCGACCCTAAACCCTATCCCTAAACCCTTGACCCTTGAACCTCAACCTCAACCCTCAATGTCAAACCCTAATCCCTCAACCCTTAACTTTGATCCCTCGACCCTCAACTCTATCCCTAAACCCTAAACCGTAATCTGTCATCCCTCATCCCTAAACCTTAAACGCTATCCCTATTCCTAGACCCTCAACGGGCTCGATACTATACCTTAAACGTTAATCCCTTATCCCTAAACCCTCCAACTCTATCCCTTATCCCTTAACCCTCATGATTAATAGCCTTGAACATAAAAAAATTTGAGTGGGACATAACGCGAACGCGTTATAACGCGCTCGCGTTATGTCAAACATGACAAAAGACAGACTTGCAGGAAAGAAAAATGCAAGGCAAAACATAACGCGCTCACATTATTTCTTGCTTTGGGAATCCCAAGCCTTGGGCTTGGGATTTGCTTTGGATTTCCAACCCAAAGGCTTGGAGCGCCTTATGAACAGTCACAGACGTGTTTTTCTATATTCTTCAAAATTTCACATAATTTCATTCGTGCTAACCCTCAAATTTGCACGTGTTTCAAGGTTGAACAAATTGAACACATGGGTAATGTTAGGCTTTCTCTTATCTATTTGACGATGTGATTTTTTTCACATTTTAACAATGTTAAGCCTTTCATCATTAATTTCTTTTGTTTGTGTGTCCGTTTTAGGCAAAAACCACTGTTTGGTCTTTTTTTCATTGTAAAATAACTATTCATTCGAATTTCAAAAAAATTACATATTTAGAAACTAAACTCCATTCTACAAATATTAAAAAAATAAAAAAATGATTTTCAGTTAGTTTTCAAAATTTATAGGGGTAGCACGGCCAAAATTCTATTTTTTAGGATGTGTCCACTTTAAAAATTAGTAAAAAATCAAATATTCATCAAAAAATTATTAGAAAAATCGAGCATAAACTACATGCTATTAGCTAATTTCTCACTGAAGCGATTTTAAAAATACCAAAAAAAAGTTGACCTTTTGAGGGAGCCACAAAACATGCTATGTTATGTTTTTTGACAGAAACAACACCAATTTCTGTGGCTCCCTCTTTTGAACCCCTTAATCTATGCCATTTTCAAAACAAAGTAGTAGTTTAGAAAGTAGACTCGGAGCACTACGAACATTGTTTTGGTTGCATCTCCAAATTTTAAGTGTAACTATGCTCAATTTCTCATCCAAGGCCAGTATTTCCTGATTTCAGAAAAAAAGTGGCCACTTAAGACCCCTTTTTGGCCCCCCATCTTCTTGCACTTACCCTTATCACATAGCTTGTTTTTCTCATTCAGATCTTCATTAGTATCATTGGCTTCACTTTGACTTGCTAATTGTTGAAGAAGTTCCTTTCTCTTTTTCACAGAGATACTCAATTTTTCTTTTAGTTCATTTATGAAGTCATCAACTTGTTTGAGTCTTTCCCTCAGGTTATTGACTTCAGAGTGAGATTGCTAAAGATCATCTAGGGCAGACTGAAGTTGTTCCCTCATACCATACACATCCATTGAGATTCCTAGATCTTCCTCAAGATGTTAGGCTCTGTTTGGAGGAACTTGGCTCTAATACCAATTGTTGGAAACAAGGTGGATAACTAAGAGGGGGGGTGAATCAGTTATCTTATTTATTTAACTTTCTTTTCTTCTTTAAGAATTAGTGTAGTATCAAAACATGATCATGAGAGAATAAAATAAATCAACACACATCACACAAGGATTTTTATGTGGAAAACCCTGTTAAGGGAAAAACCATGAGGTGACTAACCCAAGATTGTATTCTCTATTAAAAGAATAGAAGTACAAAATGACACTTGCCAATTAGGGCTCACTACCTAAGCACACTGCTCACAAGAGGCTCACTGCCTACAAGAGACTCACTATCTACAAGGTATATAGAAAGTAAATAGGTGTTTGAACTGATTAGAGGCATCCACATATGCTGAGGTTCAGTTCTGGTTAGGCTCAATATACTGATCTACTGCACTTCATTCTTCCTCTGCTTAGTGCTGCCATTTTGTCACATACTATACTTGTATAGCTGCTTCCACACTACTCTCTTCTTTTTTTGCACACTATTTCTCCACACTACACCTTTATACTGAAATCCATCTGGTATATATATCTGTACCAAGGATTTCGACATCTTTCTAGTCAGCAACCGGAATACTTAAGATATTTACAAAATACTAGTCTGTCAGCTGAATCCATGCTTAATATGTGATGCGAATAAAAAATATAGACATAGATGTCATCAATCATGTTAGCCAACTATGAATGATCCCTCATGAAGCTTGATCACCATCAATTTCTCATCTGGATTAAGGTCCGATGCTCTGCCGGTTAGTTCTTCCTCAATCTACTCTACCTGTCAAGAACCCAACACTTAGGTGCTCATATCTTTTCACTCTTTCATCATCGGAGGCTTAATCTCTGGAATATAGTAGACATGATACTCCTATTAACTTTCCCAAGTTCACACTTTTCTGAGTTACACCATCTGAGAGATCAGGACCTAATTGTCAGACCTTGTTGCATGCTCTATTCTTGCTCACCAGACCAAAACACTCTTCAATCTAACTTCTGGTAAAGACCTATTATGTGTTGCGGATGTGTGGGATAAACTTTGTTGCCATCAATGACAACAATAATGAAGCCACATAGTGTCTCTTGCCAACACAATCTCCCTTCTTTAGGAGTGATGTTATCTAATCTCAAGTCCAATTTAGACAAAACTCTTGTGGCTAGATCCTTCTCTTCAGATGAATCACTTTTCTTTTCTCCTCTTCAATTCTAGTCTAATAGACTACTTGTTTTCTTCTCAACACAAAATCTTTGAACATCTGGATCTTCACAAACTCATCATCTTGCAAGCATTTTTGGCAAGCAAATTCCCTAATTTCTCCAGTCTCATCATTAGCAACCTTTAAATAATCAATTGTCCTATTTTGAGGCATTGGTGGTATAATCATACCTATCTCTCCTTCATCAATTACATATGTAGTTACCACCTCTCCTAGAATGTCCTCAACATCTACAATCTCCATGGGGGATTTTCCTTTGTTCTAAGGAGATATTTTGTCCTCAGATGTCTTCTAACCTTCCTCTTTTTCATCCTCTAAGGTCTTCTACCTCTTGGCCTATTGGCTATCCAACTCTTCAATATATTGAAGAACTCCCTCCTTTGTATCTTCACTCCTTGCCCTAACATAAAGTTTTATCCTCACAACAGGATCCCTTTGCACTTTAGGAGGTTTTTCCTCCTTAGGAATCATCAATGTATATGCAATATCTAGCATCTTCTTGATTTTGATGACCCCATCCTTTTCTTCAAGACAAGAACCCTGAAATGTAGGATTCCTTTCAATCCTCTGATTCTCTCCTTTAACAATCCTTTCACATGTCTTAAGTTTATTCTTAGCCTCCTCATATGTTAGGGAATTCCTTATCACATCCTCGACAAAGTTCATATCATGAGGGAATGTAGATTTTTTCACACGTATTCTAACCGAATTAATAAAACCTTCAGGGTCAAATCTCTCCCTAGCATTAGCACATGACAATCTGAAAGTATTGAGCAAAAGATAGATTTGGTCCAAACCTTCCTTTTTTGCCACTTGGAAGTCTAACCATTTCAAAGAAATAGGGTAGAGTGAACCCTTCTTCTAACCTCTGAGGTTAAACTTATCCACTTCATTTAGCTTCCAAACGATCTCTAGATAAGCCAATCTCTTTGGCACATAGAATAGTAACAATTGAGGTTGCAATGTGAAACGATAAACTCTAAAATATGTAGAATATTTATTCAAAACCCAATCTCCCTAGTTGTACTTTATCCCTATCCTAGGAGTTTCCTCATTTAGCCTAAGGAAACCCTTTATTTCTTATGGTATACTATCCCTATGTTTTCCGATGTATGTCATCATTTTCCTAACAAGGAATTCTTGAAAAATGATAATTTGGATTATGATAGCCCTTGTCCCACAAATAGGTCTAGCACTAAACTGGTAAGGGTTTGTTTTCATCATTGAACCTTGTCACTTGTAGAATTATCTCCCATACATCGCTACCAGCATATAAAAATGTGTGGCACACAAGGGAATACCACTTAAATTTCAATTCCTTATTAGCTTTGAGGGCTATCATTTTGGTACAGTCAAGGTAGGAGGGTTCACAGAATGAACTATCTGAACCATGCAACAAGAGTAAACACAACAGAAACAATTTAAAGAAATGGAACAAATGTAGATTCAGTCATTTAGTATATCATAGAATTTAAATGTAGATCGACCGGCAAGATGCGAGCTTACAATTACGGCTCACAGGACTAATTACATACATGTTTAAGATATAACTTTGAAGTTCCTTCATACAAAATCTAAGCTATCAGCTATCACTATGTTATGAACTATATCAACTTCCTTCCTATGGACTTATTACATCAATATATATCCTTTCCAGACCAATAGATTCCTCCACGTTGTCCAAAGAAGATCACAAACTCCAATGAAGAGCTGTAACATTTGAACACGGATAGGTCAAACCTAAATGCATAGAACACTTCTAGAAAATGAATTGAATGAAGTGCGGATCTCTGGGAAAGCTTGGCCATGAACCAAAGATCATCGAATGATGTGTCATTAGGCTTCAAAGATCAGGAAATGCTTCCTCATGTTTCTCCTTCAGCTGATTACCAAGAACTATTAGAATGCTCTGCTCTGAGAAACAGTCAATCTTCTGATAGAGATAACTTTCTGGTAATGATGTGTAGACATTTGAATTCTAGATATGATGTTGATGAATGAATGTAGATGCTAAGTCTAGCTCCGTAGGATTTGAAATGTAATGGTGATAGAATACTAGACCACAAGGTAAAAACTACTTCTGATTGAACTACCTGAACTAAGATGGAAAATGAAAAGAAACAAACTAAACTACAAACAAACTGAAATGAAAATGTTTTTGGTTGATGCAAGATTTCTCTTGAACCAGGGATGCTCCTGCATTAGACATCTGGAGTTATTGAAAAATTGAGTCCCTCACTTTGCTGGGGCTAAGGGAGAACCAAGACGGTCCACCTTAGCCTAAGAAATCCATGATGAATCTTCTTCCAGTATGCCTTTCCACTTCACAAGATATTCTTTGTATTGTCTTCCTCTAGTGTTGCATCCAACTGTACTATCCAAAATGTTCTCAATCTGCTCTAGTACTTGTTGTGGTAACTGCTTCTTCAAGTCTTCTGCCATGCTGTCACTAAACTCTGCTTCATGATACTGATAAGGATCTACAATGTTAAAAATAGCTAAAATACCCAATGTCTATGATAACTCCACTTCATATGCATTTCCTGAATCAAATTTCACGAGTATCTTACAAGGTCCAAATTTCTTCATTTTCAATTTGTTATATGTCCCAACTAGAAATCTTTGTTTTCTCAAGTACACCATGACTTCATCTCCAACTTAAAATTCCTTATGTCTTATCTTCTCATCTGCCTTTTCCTTATACTTACTGTTCATATTCTCCAAATGCTTCTTCACCTGAATATGCACTATCTTCATATGATCTGCAATTTCCTCTACTTCTGTACTCCTCTTTTCTTCCATGCTAATATCTCTTAATTCTGCTACTCCTCTAGGATTCACTCTGGTAAGAATCTCAAAAGGTGTTCTTCTGATACTCCTATTTACTAAATTATTGTATGCAAACTCTACTTGTGAAAGAACCAAATCTCAACTTCCTACTTTCTCTCCAACCAAACATCTCAACAAGTTTCCCAAACTCCTATTCACTACCTTTGTCTGTCCATCTATCTGTGGATGAAAAGTTGAACTGAACTTCAAATCTATCTTCATCTTCTTCCAAAGTGTCTTCCAAAAGTATCCAACAAACTTTGTATCTATGTCTGAAACTATACTCTTAGGTAATCCATGCAATCTCACAATCTCCTTGAAAAATAGGTCAGCTACATACATTGCATTAGTTGTCTTCTTACAAGGTATGAAATGCACCATCTTTGAAAATTTGTCAACCACTACAAATATTGAATCATGTCCTCTCTATGTTTTAGGTAGTCCCATTACAAAATCCATGCTTATGTTTTCCCAAGGTCTCTCTGGCACTATCAAAGGTTTATATAATCCAGTGTTTTGACTACTCCTTTTTACAACTTGACAAACTCTACAACTCTACACAAATTTTCTAACATCTTTATGTATCTAAGGCTAAAAGTAGTTTTCACTCACCAAAGCCACTATCTTGTCAATGCCAAAATGCCCTGCCAATCTGCCACTATGTTTCTCTTTGATCAAATTATCTCTCATTAAACTTCTAGGTATGCACAACTAGCTTCCTTTGAACAACATATCTTCTTAAATAAAATAGTCCAACCACTTACTCCTATCTATCACAATAGGTTCCTTACATGCTTTTGAAGGTTTTGCAAAATCAGTGTATCCCTCATACATGTTCTTCAATTCATCAAAACCCAACACTTCAACTCTCGTCTCTGTCAACAAGTTTCTTCTTCTACTCAATGCATCAACAACTTTGTTTGATTTTCCACTCCTATGTTTCAACACAAAAGTATAACGCTGCATGAACTCTACCCATCTCATATGTATCTGATTCAAGTTACCTTGACTATTCAAATATTGCAAAGCATGATGATCCATATACAACACAAACTCCTTAGGCAAAAAATAATGTCTCCACTTCTTCAAGGCTTGAATTATGGCATAGAACTCTTGATCATAAACTGAATATCTTCTCCTTGCATCATTCAACTTCTCACTGAAATATGCTATAGGTCTACCTTCTTGACTTAACACTGCTCCAATTGCATTTCCACTTGCATCACAATCTACTTGAAATACCTTATTGAAATTTGGTAATGCCAAAACAGGTTGTTCTGTCACTTTTTGCTTCAACAACTCAAAACTTTTATCTGCACCTGATGTCCACTTGAAATCTTTTCTATCACCTCTCATTGTCTCTGTCATAGGATTACAAATTGAACTAAAATTTTTGATGAACTTCTGATAGAAACTAGCCAATCCATGAAATGATCTAACCTCTCCAATGCTTTCTGGTGTAGGCCATTCAACAATTGCTTTCACTTTCTTAGGGTCCATCTTTAATCCTTCCGCAGAAATCACAAATCCCAAATACACTAGTTCTTCCTTCATGAAACTACACTTCTTGATGTTTATCAGCAATTTGTCTTCTCTCAATCTTTGCAAAACTTGTCTAATATGCCACAAATTTTCCTCGTTTCTCTTACTAAAAATTAGAATATCATCCAAGTATACAATCACAAACTTACCCAAGAATTTCTTTAGAACTTCATTCATCATTCTCATGAAAGTACTTGGTGTATTTGTCAATCCAAAAAGCATCACTAACCACTCATACAATCCTTCATTTGTCTTAAAAGCAGTCTTCCATTCATCTCCTTCTCTAATTTTGATCTGATGGTATCCACTCTTCAAGTCTATCTTTGTGAAATATCTTGCTCCACTCAAACAATCTATGATATCATCCATCCTAGGTAAAGGAAATCTATACTTAACTGTGACATTGTTTATTGGTTTGGAATTAGTACACATTCTCCATTCTCCATCCTTCTTAGTTGCTAACACTACAGGTACTACATAAGGACTCAAACTTTCTCTGATCAAACCTTTCCTCAACAATTCGTGTATCTATCTATTCAATTCTTCATTCTCTACTGGTGTCATTCTATGTGCTACTTTGTTAGGCAATCTTGCTCTAGGTACAAGATCCATGTGATGATTGATACTCCTTATAGGTGGTAATCCTTCAGGCACATTATCTAATATGATGTCTTCATACTCTATCAGCAACTCTCTTATCTCCTCCAGTTGTGATTCTTTAGTCTCTTTCTTCAATGCTTCAGGCTTCTTAGGAATCAAGGCATAACACATATTCTCATGTCTCAAACCATCTAGAAATTTTCATCCATCTACCAAATAGATTCTAGCATTCTCACATACTTCACTCTTAGGATTATCCTCTAAAGGAATCAAAGTAATTCTCTTTCCATTTGCTATTATAGTATATGTATTCTTTCTCCCATCATGAATAGATTTTCTATCATACTACCAAGGTCTACCCAACAAGATATGACAAACATCCATAGGCATAATGTCACACAAGACTTCATCATGATAAGATCCAATATGAAATTTCACCAAACATTGTTCACTCACCAATATCTTATGATCATCCTAAATCCATGCTATCTAACAAGGCTTAGGGTGTTTCATCCTTTCCAACTTCATCTTAGTCACCATCTCCTCTGAAACTAGATTATCTGAATTACCACTATTAATTACAACTTTACAACACTTACCTCCTAATTTGCATCTAGGTCTGAACAGACTTTTCCTCTATAGTGGTTCCTTATTTGTTTCAACTTGAAATAGTGCTCTCCTCATCACCAATGATTCTCCTTTCTCCAAATTGCCAACTGAACAAGGTGATTCCATAGGTTCTTCAACATAGGTTGCTCTTCCACTGTTCTTTATCCTCTTGTACTACCCCAATTACATTCAAATGCTCTATGTCCTTCACCTCCACACTTGAAACAAGTACCTTTGAATGTTACCTTATCTAATACTCTTCCTTCTCTTCTATATCCTTCATTCTGGGATGAATTATAGTTTCCTCTGGGATGAAAATTTCTATCATTTCTCTAATAAGCATTGTTATCTCTGTCATCCTTCTTCACTGGGTTGTCAAACTTGTTCTGCTCCAGATATGATTTGTCTCATCTGGAATAAGTCCTACCTCTCTAAAATTTACCTCCTCTGCCTCTCCATCTCTGATCATGCTTCTTATTTAGTTTCTCTTCAACTTTTAGGGAAAACTAATATGCTTCTTCTAAAGATTTCATCCTTACCAGGCTTAGTTCTTCTTGAATGTTCAATCTTAGTCCATTGATGTGTCTAGCCACTTTCTCCTGGCTTTCCTCACTATGTCATTTTCTTATGATCATTTTATGAAATTCTTTAGTGTACTCCTTCACAGATTTCTCCTTTTGTCTCAAGTTCTACAATCTCTTCAATAGTTCCAACTCATAGTTAGTAGGTATAAACTCATTCTTCAACTTTGTCACCATCCGGTCCCACTTTGTAATCTTTTCTTTCCCTTTTCTATTTCTTTCCAACTAAACTTCCTTCCACCAGATAGTAGCATGTCCTTTCAACTTTATCTTTGCAAATTTCACCTTCTCTGGATCTTCAATTTCCACATACTCAAAGTATTCTTCCATGTCATTTATCCAATCAATCAACTCTTCAGGGTTCAAATTACCAGTATAGTTTGGCACATCAACTCTAGGTCTCTTTCCAATCTTTGAAATAGCTCGCAGCATCTTCACTTGATCTAATTCTTCTTCTTCATCACCTCCTAGGGTTTTGCCAATTTGTTCAGCAATTTGAAATTATTCTTCGTCATCACTTTCAACATTAGGTCTCGGTGTCAATCCTCTTCACCTATCTTAAAATTAGGGCTCACAAGCCTAATTACATACATGCTCAAGATAAAGCTTTGAAACTCCTTCGCACAAAATCTAAGCTATTAGCTATCACTATGTTATGAACTATATCAACTACCTTCCTGTTGGCTAACAGATTTGTCCTTACTCTGAAAATGTTTTATTTTGACTATATCCCCTTCTTTAAAGAACAAATGAGTTAGGCAACAAATGGGTGAACCTTTTGTAAATTAGTTCCCCTCTGAATTTAGGTACAGCTCCCTTTAAGATTTCCAATGAATTCAATCTATTCAACTATTCAAATCCACTTTTAACCAGAAAATACCTAAGGCAAACTAACATTCATACATAACTATGTTATGAATGCGATAAATTTATACAATAACAATGAATAATAGAATGCACAGATTCTATTTTTGATACATTTAGATACATGAACACATACATATGTATTTGCTGAACCAATAAACGATAGAACACATATAACGAGTTGTCCAATAAAAGAGCAATTCCCAGATGAAAGGAGATTTCACACAGAAAATCCAATTTCAAACACTCAGACGCATAGATCTAAGTAAACAATAATTGTTCCCTCTTTTCATTCACAGATGAAGAATTTATCAGACAATCATCATATACTGTAAAACTATTAAAACAGTTTAGCCCAAAACTCTTTTTTTTTTAATCTATATCCCCTTTAAAAGATTTAAAAAAGCTATATATATGAGCACTCTAATCATGTTCTCAAGTAAACCAGAACCCAGAGTTAAAGTAACTCTGACCCATACGGGATTTAGTTAATAACAAACTGATTTAAAGATCAAGATTATGAAAGAAAAGTATAACTGAAGAATTGAATAAGGAAAATGAGTCAATAAGTTCACGACTGGGGCAACAGATTTCAATCTCCAGACTTTCCATCAGTGGTTGAAGAAGCACGTTGAGTCTTCCACTCCTGAAAAGCTGCAACAAACTCCTAAATTTTTGGTAAGTTGGGGATACCTATGTGTTTCACTCTTGATTTCCAAACTTATTTCTCCCTTCGTATTTTCCCAATTTTTTCTTTATGTTCTGGAAGAGCATCGATACAGAGGTAAAGTAATGACTCCACTTTAGAGATTCTGGAGAAATCTTTGATTAAGATATTGTCACTTTCTTTGATGAAGCTAATCTTATCCTTAAAGGATTGAACCACTGTGTCGATATCCTCCTCTGGTTTCCCATCATCTTTTATGTATTTGACATCAATACATTGCAAGTCATGCTGCAACAATTGAGTGAACTCAGTTATCTCCTTAATTAACTTTGTAAGTTCAAAGCGTCCCTGCCGCGATATGGAATTCCTCCATTCAATATTTTTCTTATTCACATATAATAGATCTTCATCCAAACCAGTCAGGCTCTTTTCTGTTAGAAACTTTGCTACTCCATATTTTTGAACTTCATTGATTTGATTTATTACATTGACCCATTTACCTTCATCTTTCACCCAAGCAGTAACCTATGCCTTAAGGTCCTCAATGGTGGTAGCAGTCAGATCATATATGTTTTTGAGTTCATGAATGTATTCGGTCCCCTTCTGTACGATGCAATCCAACCAACTATCAAATGTCTTGGCCACCATTTTATTCTGTGAACCTGATCTAACATCCTTTGATTAACTGGTGACTTAGGATCAAAAGACAAGGAGAGCTACGAAACTGGCTACGAGCTGGGGTTATGGATAGCTTCAATGTACTCTGCCATTGAACATAGAATCTACTTCATTTCCCTTTTGTCCTTTTCATCATTCCAACTCTGACTAACTATCCTCTTGGTGGATGCTTCAAGATGATGAACATCCGCAGCCCTTGAAGCAGCGCCAAGATCCACTCTTTCAACAGTGAAATCCTGCACTATTGGGTCCTGTATTTCTCCTTCAGTCACTGGTTTGGCTATCTCAGCACTCCAGTTTCTAGTATTTGGATCAATGCTTACTCTGGATGTCATCTTTAGCTTCTTAGACTTGGGTGTTTTCCCTGAACATTTGCTCACCATGTCCTCTAAGGGGACAGCAAAAGGAATTATTTTTCTCTTGTCAGAAATAGAACTCTCCAGCCACTTGGGTGCAGGGGCTAAGGTTTCCTTTTCAGGGTTCAATCCATCAGAGGATACATTTGAAATCGTTAACAGTTTAGAGGTCTCTAAAACAACCTCTAACTGTGACCTAGTATCAGCTTCCTCTGTTCTGTGTGGACTTGAGTCCTTATCACCCATGGGTTCTTCTGAATCCACCTCTGAGTTCAGATCCACAACTATTATTTCAGAAACTTGTTTCTTTCTTTTACTCTTGGTCCTCAACCTGGTAGCACAGGGACATAGAATAGTTGTGAGGGCTCTTCTGGATTTCTTAGTAGCAGGGCTCCTTCCAGTTGATGACTTGGAGGCACCTGCACCATAGATAGCAATAGGTTGGTTTGAAAAGCTTATGGGGAGTGATGATTCAATCATTGAGGTGAACTGTTGGGCATTTTTATCCTGGATCCCTTCTTGTTTCTTTTCCCTCAACCATTTCTCGGTTCTCCTTATCACTAGAAGAGTTTTAACCTCAATCCTATCTTCCTCTTTTTTGCTCCAGTTGATTTTTGGAATAGGTAATTGCTTTATTTGTTTAGACTGTGGGTCTATCACCTATTCTTCATCATCAATAACTCTAGAAATATCCATATTCAAATTAAGAGTAATTATCTGTTCTAAAGAGAACCTACACCACAGTCTTCTTCTGACCTCAAACTCATCTAAATAGTCTTCCCAGTAATCCTCTAACTCAGGAATGTACAAAAGCCCTGTTCCAAAATCTAGGTTATCCCTGACAAATCCTTTGCTCTCAAATTGGGACCTGGTAGTGAAGAACTGAAAATTGAACTTTTTAAGGTTCACCTCTAAATTCAAAGCTTCAAATTTTGACTGGCATGAGTAATTTCCAAGTTTGATGGGAAAAGAGATACCAAAACCCTTCTTTGTCGAGAACTTCTTATCCACATATGCTAGTTGTCTGCATACCTCTATCAACACGAAACGGTCGAACACATATCTGGGTAACTTAACAGGTTCACCATTGAATCCTGCAACTCTGATGTAAGTGAACTCAGAAAATTGAATAAAGAAGCTACCATAAATGCTAATTAGATGCATTGCTTCATTGGACATTCTCTTACCCAGATTACCTGCCAGTTCATAAGTCATTCTCCCAGTGAAAACATCATTAACCCTTTTGTAATTTTCATAACATTTCTACATCTACAATTGTGAATAATATTCATAAATCTGACTATCCTCAGCCAAGGGTGCATGAGGTAGACCAAGTCATTCTCTTGTAGATATGAGGCAATAAAACAGGTACGAAGACATATAAAAATCTCTGTCACCCAGACAATTACTCAAACCCTGATGCAAACAATTAGCCACAATTTCTGCCCAATCTAAATATTGCTCTCCTTGGAGGATAACTTGTATGAAAAGTACATCCAATCTTCCCAATAATATGCATACTGGTTGCCCTTCAGTCTGTGTAATAATACCACAATATCCCTCACTTCTTTAATCAAATGATCCCTAGTAAGTGGTCTAGGCAACCTTGAGCCACCCTTCTGAAATTTCAGCAACCAGTTTCTTGCTATCACACTTTTGTAAGTTGATTTCTTCTCTAAGAAATGCCCATAGGAAGAAGTAATATCAAGGCCGGAATACGCCTCTTTAGGTGGTATTCTCATTATAGACATGAGGGTCTGTCTGTTGACATAAAATAATATATCACCATTTGCATTTCTGATGCATCTATTTTGGGGTTCATACCTATTTATACATTCTTGAACTAGTTTTGGGCATTGTACGACCTTGGGAATGGCCGCAGCTTCAACTAAACCGTTGTCTACTATTTTCTTCATCATAGGGGTTTGCGCAGGGTTTCTAGACCTTTCTCTGAATTCTTCTAGATCATATTGTACCAACGCAGTATCCCCAAATTCAGAGTGAGAATAGGTAAGACTAGGACCATGTTCATTCCCCAGACATGTAGATTTCAAAGCCATACTTGGAGGATTAAAATGAAAAACACTTCAAATTTTGAAAATAATGTCTGAAACTCAAGAGATTCTTCTATCCAGCTAAGAAATAGGAATAACATATGGGAAGAACAGAACTCATCTTCAAGATATCTGAATTCACTACGAAGTTTGAGTAACAAGAACCTTACACTTCCTATGCTATTCTCCTCCGCATTGTACAGTATCTTCACTCGCTAAATTTGGTTTGTTCTTAGTTAACAATGGCACTAATCAGATTGAAAAGTTATCACCTGGAACAATTCGTGCCAAAAATATTTGAAAAGACCTAAATTCTGACCTCTTCATTAATAGCAAGTATTATTCACGCACCATCATGATGTATAATAATTATTCATAACCTCCACCAAATTAGAACTCTCAGTTTCATAATGAGTCTCTGACATATTTTCCTCCAACTTTCCTGCTAAATTTGATTTCAAAATGCCTCAGGAATAAATGAGACCAAAATCACTAAATCTTTGAACTATTGAACCATTGAACCTTTGGGGTGTGGTTCAATGCGGTGGTTCGACCATACCAATTAGATCATATAAAAGGGCAAAAGATTTCACTTATGAAAATATCAAACTTAAGCTCATGAACCATTGAACTTGTTAGGATATGGTTCAATATGAAGGTTCAAAGACGCAAAGACTACATAGACCAATGGACAGTCACATGGCTTTTGCAAAAGGCTTCCAACTATAAGACAGTGAACCATTGAACTTTGCCATAGAGTACGAGCGAATGGTTCAACGATACATTAATTACACAAGATAACTGCATGACGTGATTTATTAGAAGGCAAAGAATGTTGAACTTTGAACTGTAGAACCATTGAACTATTGACAAAAGGGTTCAAGTTCAACTTGAAAACTTGAAGACGTTTAGAACAAAACAGCTTGCTTTTTGAGACACTTTGGACATATCGAACCATTTGAACTTCAAGCTTCAAGAATAGTTTAGGTTCAAAGGTTCAAACCTTAGGTAACCTCACACACAAAGATGATAAACAAGTAAAATTTGAAGGATCAAGAGTCAATTTAAGAAACAAAGGTATGACCAAGATACAACACACCTGACCAAGATACAACTCTTGTTTAGGCAATATTACCAATAGATAAATAAGGGTGACTCAATAGGTAACATTGGCTCTAACTGGGGAATGCATTTTATGGAAAAATGTAGAGAATTTAGAAGCTCTGGTTTCATAGAAAAAGGAACATAGAGAAGACAGGAAATGAAGCAATACAAAAAAAAATAGGAAAGGAAAACACAAAGACAGACAAAAGGGAAGACTATGTACAAACAGGGGACTCCTATTTTACAGACGATATAATTTGAGATCCTATCCATTATAGGATAGGGTTAAAATAGCTCCATCCAGATATTCCAATCTAAAAGAATTTGGACCCAATGATTGGTGAATTCTGAAAGGTCCTTTCCAAAGCGAATCAAATTTGCTATGTGCACCCTTTGGTTCTCTTCTTCTATCCCATAGTAATACTTCATCTCCTTCCATAAACTTCCTAGGCCTTGTTTTCCTGTCAAAAATCTCTTTAACTCTGGCCTAATGTATAGTAATTCGGTCAACCAATTCATTTCTCTCTTCTTTAATCTTAGTTAAATACATAATCCTTTTCTCCAGGGAATCTTGGAAGTATTGATCTTCGATTACACTCTGTAGTTTAGCCGTAGATAGCTCTAGAGGTAAAGATAATTGGGAACCTATTCCATAAACTAATTCAAAAGGTGCCATCCCAATTGCCCTTTTTGGAGTTATTCTGTGGGCCCAGATTGCTTCATACAGTCTCTTATGCCAATCTTTGGGGTTATCATTCACCAATTTCTACTGGACTCAGCTTGTCCATTTCCTTGGGGATAGTAATCTGATGAATGGGAGAGAGATATACTATGTTCATAACAAAAAGAAGTCATTTCAACTAAAGAGAAACTAGTAGCATTATCTACTACAATCTTTTGGGGAACACCAAAACGTACCAAAATATTTTCTTTAAGAAAATTACAAACCACCTCCGAAGTTGTTCTTTTTACAGGAGCTGCTTCAACCCATTTCATGAAATAATCTGTCGTTGTTAAGATGTGGGTATGTCCTGCACTTAAGGGGGGTGAGATAGGCCCAATAAAATCTAATCCCCATTGTTTAAAGGGTTCTTCAATAACAACAGGCCTCAAAGGTAAAGCTGCAAGTTGTGGCCTTCCTGAGAACATTTTACATTTTTCACAGTTAGCCACCCATTTATATGCATCCTTAAACATCCCTGGCCAGTAGTAACAATACCTGAGGATTTTGAAAGCTGTAACTGAAGAAGAAATGATGCAGAGTGGAACGCAACAGAGGCAACCTAACAGGAAGGAGTAGCCAACACTACAAACAGCATGATAAAATTCTCTATCGGCTGAACATCATCATCATATTTCCTAGAGACACCAACAGCATCATCACATTTCAACAGCATCATCATATTTCGGATGATCGCAAATATCCTCCTGTCGATTACTATTTACCTCCTCCGTTTGTCGCCTATCATCATCATCATGATAATCAACGGGCGCAAACATCCTCCGGTTGCACTGTTCATCGGGTGCCAAATACAAGAGGCATCATCATGATATTCAATATCACCTTCGTCAGCAGGATATCCAAATATCCGGTTGTCCAAATATCCTAATGACGTTCCACTTCAACAACTTGCCTTCGATGCTTCACTGCCCGACGATACAAGCAACAGCGTCATGATATTGTTCATCCGGTTCTTCGAAACCTCCTGATGATGCTAATACAACTTCCTGCCTTCGCCGATACTTAACCACTTAGCGACAACAGGATAAACTCGCATAGAGGGATATCTCAATATCCTGATGACGATGATGTCATATCCTGATGACGATGACGTCACACATCATCCTGATGAACTCTTCAACACTTAGCCAAAAACTCAACTTTCACAACCGCATCCGTTAACGATATGCGGATGATGACCTTCCCCGAGAGATGATCCTGACTGCGATATATACACTGAGTATATATCCAACTCAAAACATCATGATGCACCTGCAACATGCAAATTTAAACAACTTCATGACCCGATCCTGATGGCGATGGATTCGCAGAAGATGTTGCGGCTCGTTCCGACTGGAGACGCACATGCAGACTCCTGTGTATCCTTCCACTGCATGAAACACTCACAACCGCATAATTTCACAAAGATCATGTGACGACCGGGCCGGATCACCTCCGAACCAAAATCTAACAGTTTATCTTCTAGACCTAGCACATGAGGATGCTAGGCTGATTTACAGCATGCTTCTAACAGATCTCCTGAACAATGCAATGCATAAACAGAAAACACAAATGCAATCTAAGCTATGATACAGATCCATTCCACCGATTTGCAGGATCAACCGGTGGAAGGGTTGAAAGTGGTCATTAGCTTGCAAAACGAAAAGGAAATCAACCCAGATGCAAACAGATAATGCAAAAGACGAGATCTTATTCAATTGAAATTCAATGTCCTAAATACAGCTTCACAATGTCTGAACGGCTCTCCTGAATATCTACTCAACACCAGTACATCAATATCACACTATATGTCTAAACCCTACAGATCGAAGGTATATATAACAAATCCTTCGAGTACTACTAACATCACTTCCCAGCGGCTGGGAGCTTCCAAGCGGCTGGGAGAGAGGACAGCTCAGACTCTCTTATCCCGATCTCTAACTGCCTACACTTACTCCTATGCTGAACTATTACATAGCATCGATCACAGTGGACCTTATTACATGATAAGTCAAACATACTAAAAATAGCCTACTACCCTGTCATCATGCGGATAACTATCTGATATCCTGATCATGTATGTCATCATGCGGACCTATATCCTGATCATGTGCGGGTGCTCCTGCACCATACTCCCCAAAAGAAGAAATCTCAAGTCCACTTGAGATGAGAGTATCAAGGTCGGCACCATATTTCTGTATCTGTTTGGCAGTCATCCATACTGCTTCAGAAGTCGGCTGTCCCTTCCAAGAGACGAGGTACTCCAAGTACTTCTTGTTCCTGGTCTATTTGACCACTCTAGTGTCCAAAATCTGCTGTATCTGTGGAGGATCATGTGGAGGAATGTCTTCAGCAACTGTATCCTGTAGGATATCCTGATCTGCATCTGGATTAGCCTTGTATGGAGTTAAGTCACATACATTGAAGATAGGAGATAAACCAAGATCAGGTGGTAGTTGGATCTTATAAGCATTTTGTCCATGCTTGTGCAAAATCTGACATGGTCCAACTTTCTTTTGCATGAGCTTAGTATACTTCCCCTTAGGGAGCCTGTCCTTCTTCAAGTGAACCCAAACCAAATCTCCAACAGCAAATTGAACATCCTTCTTCTTCTTGTCAGCATACTCCTTATACTTTAAGGTGGTTTGCTGGAGTTGGGTCTTAACCTGATCATGAACTTCTTTGATTGCTTCAGCAAAAGCTTCTCCATCTGCACTAACAGGATCTGCTGTAGGTAGTTCTCGCAACTCTAAAATACCTCTGGGATGCATTCCATATACTACCTGAAAAGGCGATTTTCCTGTGCTCCTGTTGACAGTATCATTATATGAAAACTCAGCTTGAGACAGAATATTGTCCCACTTCTCTCCATGCTGTTTTGTCAAGCATCTAAGTAGATTCCCTAAGGAACGGTTCACAACCTCAGTTTGTCCATCCGTTTGAGGATGATATGCAGAGGAAAAAGATAAATTGGTTCCCAGCTTCCTCCATAGGGTTCTCCAAAAATGAACCACAAACTTCACATCTCTGTCTGAAACTATGCTCAAAGGCAACCCATGAATTCTGACAACTTCCCTGAAGAATAAATCTGCAATAGATGAGGCATCTGCCGTGGTTTTGCATGGCAAGAAATGTGCCATCTTACTGAACCTGTCCACTACAACAAAGACACTGTCAAATCCTCTCCTGGTCCTTGGTAAACCTAAAACAAAATCCATACTGATACTTTCCCATGGTCTGGAAGGAATGGGTAAGGGCTGATATAACCCTGCATTAGTTGACCTGCCTTTAGCCTTCTGACAAATTACACAGGTTTCTACAAATTTCCTGACATCTGTCTGCAACTTAGGCCAGAAATAATGCCTCCTGACCAGATCAAGAGTCTTGTCTAGACCAAAATGACCTGCCATCGCTCCACAATGTTTCTCCTTGACTATATTCAACCTCATAGAACATCTTGGGATACACAACTGTCCACCCTTGAACAACAATCCATCTTGGATCAGGAATTCAGAAAACTCAGCATGGTACTTCTCCCCAAAAGAAGTACAGACCTGATATATTTCTCCAAAATCTGCATCAGACTCATACATGGTCTTGAGTGAATCAATACCAACACTCTCTAACTGAATCTGATTTACTGTGAGAACTCTCCTGCTCAAAGCATCTGCAACTTTGTTCTTAACCCCTTTCTTATGCTTCAAGGTAAAAGTGAAAGCCTGTAGTGTTTCTACCCACTTCATATGTCTGTGGTTCAGCTTCTCCTGACTGTTGATGAAACTCAAAGCTTGATTATCTGTGAAGACTATGAACTCCTTTGGCATCAGGTAATGCCTCCATTTCTTTAGGGACTGAACTAAAGCATACATTTCCAGATCATATGATGAATACCTTTTCTTAGCATCATTGAGCTTTTCACTGAAAAATGCAATTGGTCTACCCTCTTGACTGAGTACTGCTCCAATGGCCATGTGACTGGCATCACACTCTACCTGAAAGATCTTATTGAAATCTGGAAGTGCAAGGACTGGCTGCTGTGCCACCTTCCTCTTCAATGCCTCAAAGGAATCATCTGCTCCTTGAGTCCAAACAAACCTGCACTTTTGTCCTCCTTTGATAGTATCCAACATGGGTGCACAAATATGACTGAACCCTCTGATGAACTTTCTGTAGAAGGTTGCTAACCCATGGAAACTTCTGACTTCATTCATGGTCTGTGGAGTTGGCCAATTCAAAATGGCACTCACCTTCTCCTTATCCATCTGCAGCTTGCCTTGTGAGATGACAAAACCTAAATAGGTGATCTCCTGTTTCATGAACAAACACTTGTCCAAGTTTATCATCAGCTTCTCTTCATGTAATCTCTTGAGAACCAGATCTATATGCCTGAGATGCTCTTCTCTGGTGTTACTGAAAATCAGAATGTCATCTAAATAGACTATGACAAACTTACCAATAAATTCCTTCAGAACCTCATTCATCAGCCTCATGAAAGTACTAGGGGCATTAGACAAACCAAAAGGCATAACCTTCCATTCATACAAACCTTCATTTGTTTTGAATGCTGTCTTCCACTCATCACCTGGTCTAATCCTTATCTGATGGTATCCACTCTTCAAGTCTATTTTAGTAAAGTACTTAGCATTTCCCAAACAATCAAGTAAATCCTCAATTCTGGGGATTGGAAACCTATACCTGATTGTGATCTTGTTGATGGCTCTGGAATCTGTGCAAAGCCTCCAAGTGCCTTCCTTCTTAGGTGCTAGTACAGCTGGTACTGCACATGGACTCAGACTCTTCCCAATCAGACCTGAATTCATCAATTCTTCAATCTGCCTGGCTACTTCTGCATTCTATTCTGGGGTAAGCTTATAAGCTGCTTTATTTGGAAGTGTAGACCCTGGAATCAAGTCTATGCAATGACTGATATCTCTGATAGGTGGTAGGGATCTTGGCATTCCCTCTGAGATAACACCTTTGTACTTATCCAATAACTCTTGGACAGCTGGGTCTATCAACCTTGGCTTCTTCTCCTTCTTGGCTTCTTGCTGTTGTTTCTTATTCACACTCATACAGGGGATTAGGGCATATGCAACTGCACCTTCTGCTGCTACTTCTTTCATAAACTGTTTGCCTTCCATCAGCATGACCTTCACTTCTTTGTCTTTAGACTTCTCCTCTTTCTCCTTCAATGGGAGTAGTGTTACATCTTTACCATCTTTAGTGATTTTGTAGGTGTTTTTAACACCATCATGCTGTGCCTTCAGATCATATTGCCATGGTCTACCAAACAAAAGGTTGCAAGCATCCATCTTGGTGATATCAAACAACAACTTATCTTTATATCCACCAATCTGGAATTCTACCCAAGCCTGCTCTTCTACAGTTGTCTGCTGACCTTGAGTAAGCCATGAGACTTTATATGGAGATGGATGAGGCAATCTCCTAAGCTTCAGCTTTATCACCATCTCTTCAGACACAAAGTTCTCAGTAGAACCAGAATCAATCAAAACCTTACAAGCCTTACCTCCTGCTTTGCAAGTGGTTCTGAAAAGGGACTTCCTCTGAGGGGCTTCTTTATCAGGTACCTTCATGGTAGTTACTGTTCTTCTCATCATCAGGGACTCTCCACTTTCTGGATATCCATAATTCTCAGGACCATTCACACTCTGAAAATCATTAGAACTTGTCCTACTCTGATTATCAGGTTCATTGACCAGATTTGTCCTCCTTTCACCTGCTGAGCTTGTGGCCTTGTCTGGACATCTGCTGGCTATATGGCCTTCTTTGTTACAGTTGTAACATCTGATGGATCCTCTGCCCTGGGATCTTCCTCTGTAAGGTCTTCTACCTCTAAAGTTTCCTTGCTGACTGAATTCTCTCTCTGACTCTGGCTATTGTTGCCCTTGCTATTGTCTTGACTAGACTCTCCTTGATATCCCTGTCCTTGTCCTCTGCCTCTGAAAGGACTTCTTCCACCTCTTTGTTGTCTTCCTCTTCCTCTGTTGTTCTGATCTTGCTTTCTCTTCAGCTTTTCTTCCACCTTCAGTGCCAACTGAAAACTCTTTTGCACTGTATCTGGGTTATGCAGACTCAGATCTTCCTGAATATTAAACCTCAGTCCATTAAGGTATCTGGCTACCTTTTCTTCTTCACTTTCTTTCACCTTGGTCTTCATACAGAGTTTCATGAACTCTTCTGTATATGAGCTGACATCTAGCTCCTTCTGCTTCAGGTTCTGCTTCCTCTTGTGTAACTGGATACTGTAATCCAAAGGGATATAAGCCTCCTTTACCAACTCCATCATCTTCTTCCATGTGGCAACTCTACGTTTTCCCTCCTGCACTCTATCATCCTGAACAAAATTCCACCATGTCAAGGCAGCTTCTTTCATCTTTGACTGTGCTATCTTCACTCTCTGTTGTTCTGGTATCTCCTCTGTTACAAAGAAATTGTTCAGACAGTCTATCCATTCCATTACTGAATCAGGGTCCATCTTACCTGTAAACACTGGCAAGTCCAGCTTCACATCCATGGTTCTCCTCTCCATGGCCTTGAGGGCGTTCAACAGCGGTCTCTGGTCTGCAGGAACGACCTCCTCGCTCCAATTAGGGATATCCTCTTCTTCCCTATCATCTTCTCTACCAGAACCTACTCTGCTCCTCAACTTTGCTAACTCATCTTTCAACTCCTGATTCTGAGCCTTCACGGCCCTGCTTTCTGCAATCTGCTTCTTCACCAGAACTGCCAACTCAGCGTTGGTCATCTTTGTTGGGAACTCAGATGTTCCTTCTTCGTCTGACATCCTTCTTATCTTTTCCAAAAGATCCTAACCTTTGCTCTGATACCACTATGATGCAGAGTGGAACGCAACAGAGGCAACCTAACAGGAAGGAGTAGCCAACACTACAAACAGCATGATAAAATTCTCTATCGGCTGAACATCATCATCATATTTCCTAGAGACACCAACAGCATCATCACATTTCAACAGCATCATCATATTTCGGATGATCGCAAATATCCTCCTGTCGATTACTATTTACCTCCTCCGTTTGTCGCCTATCATCATCATCATGATAATCAACGGGCGCAAACATCCTCCGGTTGCACTGTTCATCGGGTGCCAAATACAAGCGGCATCATCATGATATTCAATATCACCTTCGTCAGCAGGATATCCAAATATCCGGTTGTCCAAATATCCTGATGACGTTCCACTTCAACAACTTGCCTTCGATGCTTCACTGCCCGACGATACAAGCAACAGCGTCATGATATTGTTCATCCGGTTCTTCGAAACCTCCTGATGATGCTAATACAACTTCCTGCCTTCGCCGATACTTAACCACTTAGCGACAATAGGATAAACTCGCATAGAGGGATATCTCAATATCCTGATGACGATGACGTCATATCCTGATGATGATGACGTCACACATCATCCTGATGAACTCTTCAACACTTAGCCAAAAACTCAACTTTCACAACCGCATCCGTTAGCGATATGCGGATGATGACCTTCCCCGAGAGATGATCCTGACTGCGATATATACACTGAGTATATATCCAACTCAAAACATCATGATGCACCTGCAACATGCAAATTTAAACAACTTCATGACCCGATCCTGATGGCGATGGATTCGCAGAAGATGTTGCGGCTCGTTCTGACTGGAGACGCACATGCAGACTCCTGTGTATCCTTCCACTGCATGAAACACTCACAACCGCATAATTTCACAAAGATCATGTGACGACCGGGCCGGATCACCTCCAAACCAAAATCTAACAGTTTATCTTCTAGACCTAGCACATGAGGATGCTAGGCTGATTTACAGCATGCTTCTAACAGATCTCCTGAACAATGCAATGCATAAACAGAAAACACAAATGCAATCTAAGCTATGATACAGATCCATTCCACCGATTTGCAGGATCAACCGGTGGAAGGGTTGAAAGTGGTCATTAGCTTGCAAAACGGAAAGGAAATCAACCCAGATGCAAACAGATAATGCAAAAGACGAGATCTTATTCAATTGAAATTCAATGTCCTGAATACAGCTTCACAATGTCTGAACGGCTCTCCTGAATATCTACTCAACACCAGTACATCAATATCACACTATATGTCTAAACCCTACAGATCGAAGGTATATATAACAAATCCTTCGAGTACTACTAACATCACTTCCCAGCGGCTGGGAGCTTCCAAGCGGCTGGGAGAGAGGACAGCTCAGACTCTCTTATCCCGATCTCTAACTGCCTACACTTACTCCTATGCTGAACTATTACATAGCATCGGTCACAGTGGACCTTATTACATGATAAGTCAAACATACTAAAAATAGCCTACTACCCTGTCATCATGCGGATAACTATCCGATATCCTGATCATGTATGTCATCATGCGGACCTATATCCTGATCATGTGCGGGTGCTCCTGCACCAAGAAAAATGTCCACCATAGGCTTCATTATGGAAAACTTCAAAAAGCTTATCCTGTTGCTCTTTATCTACACATCTTAGGAAAGTCCCATCTAATCCCTTCTTGTAAAGGACATCCTCCCAAATAACATATTTCACCACTTTTAGCTTGAGGTTTCTTTTCTCTTTAGGAGATAAGTGACTAGGACAATCTCCGTAAGTAAGGTAGTATTAGAAACCATGGGTCTTGTAAACTGACCAGTAGGATAGTGGGAAGTCCTTCTTCTTCTTCCTCCTTTCTGTTCTCAACAATTAATTTACATAAGCCTTGACCCCTAATTAATTTAGTAGGCTTAACTTCCAGATCATATTCCTGGATTTTAGCAACCCACGTTGCTCTATTGTTTAACCCAATATCTTGCTGAGTTAAGATACTTTTCACTGCTGAACTTGGAACAAATGCAACTGAATGAGAGTGAAGTATATAATATCTGAATTATTTAACAACCTTCACTACTGCAAAGGCTTGTTTTTCTACAAAGGCTTGTTTTTCAGCCAAGGAATATTTCAGTTCATATTTTTTTAGGGGAACACTCATAAAGGCTATGGGAACCTCTTCATCCAATTCATTTTTCTATAGCAAAATACCTGACATGGTGTGTTCTGAAGCATAACAGTAAATAATAAAATCTTTTTGAAAATTAGGATTTACCAAGGTGGGAGTATTTGCAATCGCTTCCTTGATATCGTCAAATGCCTTCTTGGCAGCTTCATTCCACTTAAATGGCTATTTTTCACTAATCATTCCAACAATATGTTTTGTAATCTCAGCAAAGTCAGGAATGAACCTTCAGAGAAAATTGATTTAGCCAAAGAAGGACTTGACTCCAGTCCTCTTTGAAGGGAGGCTAAGTTGTTGAATCGCCCTGACCCTCTCCGGATCAATTCTGATTCCATCTTTTGAGACTAGGTGCCCCAACAATTTTCCCTTAGTCACACAAAAAACTGACTTCTTGGGATTGAGTGAGATACCATGACTTTGGCACCTTTGTAAGACAGCTTCCAGATCTTTCAGGTGATCTTCTCTCTTTTTGGAAAAAATAGTTAGATCATCAAGATAAATAACAATAATTCTATCCTTCAGATCTCTAAAAGATGAATCCATCGCTTGCTGAAAAATTGCTCCTGTATTAATCAAGCCAAAGGGCATTCTATTATAGGCAAAAGTTCCCCAAGGTGTAGTGAAAGTAGTCTTATGTTGATCATCTGTAGCCACGCCTATCTGATTGTAACCTGAGAAACCATCCAGCATAGACATCATTTCAGACCCAGCAACTATCTACAAGATGTGATCCATCACAGGTAAAGGATAGTTATCTTTCAAGCTAGCCTGGTTCAAGTTCCTAAAGTCAACGCAGATTCTTATTTCTCCATTCTTCTTGCGTACTGGAACAATATTTGCCACCCAAGTGGAGTGATGAATTGGATAGATAATTCTAGCTTTCAACATCTTATCAATCTCCTTAAAAATGGCCTCAACAACTTTCAGATTATAATTCCTCAACTTCTGCCTGAATGGAGTTGCATTTGCCTTCAAAGGAATATGGTGTTGAAACTATCCATGTCTAAAAATTTTAAGATCGTCATAGCACCAGGTGAAAACATCCTTATACTTGATCAACAATTTGATCAATTTATTTTTCTCCTCTAAAGAACAACACTTACCAATGGATATCCTTTTAGGCTCAGCCTCATCTCCAATGTTTATTTTCTCATACTCCTCTACTTTATCAGGATTATGGGAAGGTTTGCCTTTAATATATTCATCTCTTCGAGAAAACAAATGTTCTAAGGAGACCAGTCCTTTAGAAATTTTATTTCCTTTTAATTGAATCACGTCCTCTTTTGGATTAATCCCTGGGTCAGGACTGAATTCTTTACACTCTGTTTCAGAACCTTCAAAATAGGTTCCTAGGAACATTTCAGCATTCTCTAAAAACTTTCTGATCTGATTATCACTCTCAAAAACTTGCCATCTTTCGGCATTGTCTGGAACATTGGGATGATATACCAGTTCTATCCTATAAGAATCTTTTTTGAAATCTGGATGTGGCAAAAGGAGAGAAGCTGATACTGCTAAAGAATCTACTCGGGAGTTCTAGTCTCTGGGAATTGTTTCGATAGAGAAGGCATCAAAATATTCAATCTCATCCCATACTCTATTTTTATAATGCTTTAATCTTTCATTCTTAACAGAAAAGATCCCCCTTACCTGTTTCACAATTAATTCAGCATCACCTTTCACCTTAAGTACCTTCACATCCCTTCCTTTGGCTTCAAATAGCCCAAGTAGTAAAGCTTCATATTCTACAGTATTGTTGGTGTTTTTGAACTCTAGCTTAAAAGAATAAAAAAAAATTTCACCTTCAGGTGAGATCAACACAACCCCAGCCCCTGAACTAGCAGTAGCACAACTGCCGTCAAATTCCATAACCCATAAGTCATCAGAATGTACAGATCTTTGGATTAATTCTTCTTTGGGGTCTACTCCAAAACTCTACTCAGACAAGAGAAAGTAGTTACCAAAGTTGCATTCCTCAAACAAAATCTGGGACTTGGGATCATCAGAGGGGTACATAGTGAACTTGCACTTGGGCTCAGGTTCCAGCTTCACTTTCTGCTTCCTCACTAGGATTGTGGCTTCTGACCAATCCAATTTGATCTATCCACCGAAATCCTTGCAAAATGTCCTACTCAACAGCATCCCATAACTAGCAGGAATATCTGCTACCAAAATAGTTAGTTTCATCTTTTTGTTAGGGTAAGCTGCAAGAGCGACTCGCACATCCTTAATCTGCCCAAGCAAGGAAACCTGTTTTCCATCCATAGAATAACATCTACCAAATGTTTTTGTGAGTGATAACCCTAAGGCTTTAGCCACAGAGGAGGGCATAATGTTGTCAGAGGCTCTTGAATCTATAATACAGTTACTAAGTTTATGACCATTGATAAACAAAGATACATAAAAAGGATTGGGTTTCAAATTAGTATAAGAAGCATTGGTCGATGAATTGGGAGTCAATTTAGGGGCAGTCATGGATGACTCAGACAAGGAAGCAAAAAGTCAAGCAATGGGGGACTCAGCATCGACTTCTAATTGGATCTCAGATTCAATTTGTGAAGGACCACCCTTAACATGTCTAACCAGTTTGTCAAGCTCATTAGGTTTTAACTTGAGACACTCAATAGGAGAGATTTGAATTTTTGCAGATTTACAGAAATCTACAATATCAAAAGAAGCATTTGGGTCATTTTTATGCAACAATCTAGTTTCCTGAACCTTCAAATTAGCATCATGGGTTCTGATAAAAGGTTCCTTACCTTTGCCAGGTACTTCTTGAGTATTAGAGGATTTCACATTCCTCTGAATCCTGGTGAGCACAGGGCATGAAGGATCTTCGAGGGTAACCAATATTTGACCTCCTCTTTCTGAATTAGACTCATATTCAAGGAAGTGTATTTCAAAGCCGCCAGGTTCCTCAAAGTTCCTTTCTTCTTCGGTGGACTCCCCTAGCATATCTTGAGTAGTAGTCATCTGAGCGTACCTAAGCATTTCTGGGCAAGAATTTCCATCATGGTCGATAGTCAAATGAAAAATACACATGTTCCCCCTTCCAGGAGGAGCTTCAATAGCCAGCCTTGGCTATGCTGATGTCAGGGGTAAAGCTCTACCAGTATTTGCTTGTTGACTCAAATTCCTTCTGCTTATATCTTGATACGGTTGTTGGAAAGGAGTACTAGTTTTAAGTAATTGCCTCTTTAAGGCAAACATATCATTGACCAGCCTTTGCACTATAGGATTCGTAGATGATGAGGGTTGTGCATTTGGTATCTAGACCTCTTTCTTCCATTTACTGTCCATAATGAGATCATCCTCCAATCCGACTGCCAAGGCTTGTGCAGCTGGTAAATCGGCAATTACACCCCTCCTAAGATGGAAGCTAATGTCATGAGGCATAGAATTAATGAAGAAACATTTCAGATTCTCACCAGTTGGTCTTTTAGCAGCAGGGATTTTGTTCACAATTCTGTTAAATTTAGCCACGAATTCCCTCATAGGTTCATGAATCTCTTTCTTAAGCTGAGTCAGCTGCGCAAGGAGGTAATGTTCATCCTCCACGCTTTTGAACATATTTTCAAAAGTAGTTTTCATGTCATTCCAATTTGTAATTGAGGAATTAGTTAGGTGGTAGAACCATTGCACCGCAGTGTCAGTCAAAGTCTATACAAAGAGCCTTATGGCAACATCTTGGTGTTGTACACCTAACACACTACATGCTGCTGCAAAAGCACACAAATGTTCTTCTAGTGATTGTTTGCCATCTACATTGAATCTTGGCAAATTTTCCCATGCATTTTTAGGTAAAGGATTTAGGTTAGCCCCTAGGTTCAGAGGCCCTATGGCTGCTCCCCAAGGTTGGGCCATGGGTAGAAAATTTATAGCTGAGGGGATAACAGTACCCAAAAGAGTTAAAGCTTGACAGATAGGAGAAGTAGAAGGTTTAGCAGGGCTAGGGGGCCTACTTCTCGCTTTTGTGATACAAGTAGGGATATAAGGAAAATTAAGGCTTTGCAGTACTTCAAAGGTAGAGTCCTCAACTCCTTCTCTCCTCAAAGACCTAGTATACAGTCTAGAATCCAGCGTAAAATATTGTGACTGGATAGGTAGCTATTAATTTCTATGCTATTCTTGATTTCTTTGCGCTTCGAAGGCTTGGTTTCTTGCTACATTTTGTGCCTGCCTTCTTCTCTGCCCGAGTAACAGCAATCTCAGGTTATCAGCCAACTCCTCTTCTTTTTCTAATACTCTACTTGCTCTTCTATAATCTTCACTATTGCGATGAGTACGCCAAGCAAGGGTATTCAACTAGCCAATAATGTCTTCTTGCTCATCCTGAAATCCAAGATTGGGCTGTAGAACAAGAATTATGTTTTCGTGTGGAAGCACCATTGTTGCTTCATATTAAGGTGACCAATCTTTTAATTAATGATTTCAGTTTCCCCAGCAGAGTTGCCAAAAAACTATTGGCTAACAGATTTGTCCTTACTCTGAAAATGTTTTATTTTGACTCTATCCCCTTCTTCAAAGAACAAATGAGTTAAGCAACAAATAGGTGAACCTTTTGTAAATTAGTTCCCCTCTGAATTTAGGTACAGCTCCCTTTAAGATTTCCAATGAATTCAATCTATTTAACTTATTCGAATGCACTTTTAACCAGAAAATGCCTAAGGCAAACTAACATTCATACATAACTATGTTATGAATGCAATAAATTTATACAATAACAGTGAATAATAGAATGTACAGATTCTATTTTTGATACATTTAGATACATGAACACATACATATGTATTTGTTGAACCAATAAACGATAGAACACATATAACGAGTTGTCCAATAAAAGAGCAATTACCAGATGAAAGGAGATTTCATAGAGAAAATCCAATTTCAAACACTCAGACACACAGATCTAAGTAAACAATAATTGTTCCCTCTTTTCATTCACAGATGAAGAATTTATCAAACAATCATCATATACTGTAAAACTATTAAAACAGTTTAGCCCAAAACTCCTTTTTTTTTTTTATCTCTATCCCCTTTAAAAGATTTAAAAAAGCTATATATGCGAGCGCTCTAATCATGTTCTCAAGTAAACCAGAACCCAGAGTTAAAGTAACTCTGACCCATATGGGATTTAGTTAATAACAAAATGATTTAAAGATCAAGATTACGAAAGAAAAGTATAACAGAAGAACTGAATAAGGAAAATGAGTCAATAAGATCACGACTGGGGCAACGGATTTCAATCTCCAGACTTTCCATCAGTGGTTGAAGAAGCACGTTGAGTCTTCCACTCCTGAAAAGCTGCAACAAACTCCTGAATTTTTGGGAAGTTGGGGATACCTATGTGTTTCACTCTTGATTTCCAAACTTCTTTCTCCCTTCATATTTTCCCAATTTTTTCTTTATGTTCTGGAAGAGTATCGATACAGAGGTAAAGTAATGACTCCACTTTAGAGATTCTGAAGAAATCTTTGATTAAGATATTGTCACTTTCTTTGACAAAGCTAATCTTATCCTTAAAGGATTGAACCACTGTGTCGATATCCTCCTCGGGTTTCCCATCATCTTTTATGTATTTGACATCAATACATTGCAAGTCATGCTGCAGCGATTGAGTGAACTCAGTTATCTCATTAATTAAATTTATAAGTTCAAAGCATCCCTACCACGATATGGAATTCCTCCCTTCAATATTTTTCCTATTCACATATAATAGATCTTCATCCAAACCAGTCAGGCTTTCTTCTGTCAGAAACTTTGCTACTCCATATTTTTGAACTTCATCGATTTGATTTATTACATTGACCCATTTACCTTCATCTTTCACCCAAGCAGTAACCAATGCCTTAAGGTCCTCAATGGTGGTAGCAGTTAGATAGTATATGTTCTTGAGTTCATGAATGTATTCGGTCCCCTTCTGTACGATGCAGTCCAACCAACTGTCAAATGTCTTGGCCACCATTTTATTTCTGTGAACCTGACTAACATCCTTTGATGAACTAGTGACTTAGGATCAAAAGACAAGGAGAGCTGTGAAACTGGCTACGGGCTGGGGTTATGGATATCTTCAATGTACTCTGCCATTGAACGCAGAGTCTTCTTCATTTCCCTTTTGTCCTTTTCATCCTTCCAACTCTGACTAACTATCCTCTTGGTGGATGCTTCAAGATGATGAACATCCGCAGCCCTTGAAGCAGCGCCAAGATCCACTCTTTCAATAGTGAAATCCTGCACTGTTGGGTCCTGTATTTCTCCTTCAGTCATTGGTTTGGCTATCTCAACACTCCAGTTTCTAGTATTTGGATCAATGCTTACTCTGGATATCATCTTTAGCTTCTTAGACTTAGGTGTTTTCCCTAAACATTTGCTCACCATGTCCTCTAAGGGGACAAAAAAAGGAATTATTTTTCTCTTGTCAGAAATAGAACTCTCCAGCCACTTGGGTGCAGGGGCTAAGGTTTCCTTTTCAGGGTTCAATCCATCAGAGGATACATTTGAAATTGTTAACAGTTCAGAGGTCTCTAAAACAACCTCTAACAGTGACCTAGTATCAGCTTCCTCTGTTCTATGTGGATTTGAGTCCTTATCACCCATGGGTTCTTCTGAATCTTCCTCTGAGTTCAGATCCACAACTATTGTTTCAGAAACTTGTTTCTTTCTTTTACTCTTGGTCCTCAACCTGGTAGCACAGGGGGGTAGAATAGTTGTGAGGGCTCTTCTAGATTTCTTAGTAGCAGGGCTCCTTTTAGTTGATGACTTGGAAGCACCTGTACCATAGATAGCAATAGGTTGGTTAGAAGAGCTTATGGGGAGTGATGAGTCAATCATTGAGGTGAACTGTTGGGCATTTTTATCCTAGATCCCTTCCTATTTCTTTTCCCTAACCATTTCTTGGTTCTCCTTATCACTAGAAGAGTTTTAACCTCAATCCTATCTTCCTCTTTTTTGCTCCAGTCAATTTCTAGAATAGGTAATTGCTTTATTTGTTCAGACTGCGGGTCAATCACCTGTTCTTCATCATCAATAACTCCAGAAATATCCATATTCAAATTAAGAGTAATTATCTATTCTAAAGAGAACCTACACCACAGTCTTCTTCTGACCTAAAACTCATCTGAATAGTCTTCCCAGTAATCCTCTAACTCAGGAATGTGCAAAAGCCCTGTTCCAAAATCTAGGTTATCCCTGACGAATCCTTTGTTCTCAAATTGGGACCTGGTAGTGAAGAACTGAAAATTGAACTTTTTAAGGTTCACCTCTAAATGCAAAGCATCAGATTTTGACTGGCATGAGTAATGTCCAAGTTTGATGGGAAAAGAGATACCAAAACCCTTCTTTGTCGAGAACTTCTTATCCACATATGCTAGCTGTCTGCATACCTCTATCAACACGAAACGGAGGAACACATATCTGGGTAACTTAATAGGTTCACCGTCGAACCCTCCAACTCTAATGTAAGTGAACTCAGAAAATTGAATAAAGAAGCTACCATAAATTCTAATCAGCTGCATTGCTTCATTGGACATTCTCTTACCCAGATTACCTGCCAGTTCATAAGTCATTCTCCCAGTGAAAACATCATTAACCCTTTTGTAATTTTCATAACATTTCTGCATCTGCAATTGTGAATAATATTCATAAATCTGACTATCCTCAACCAAGGGTGCATGAGGTAGACCAAGTCATTCTCTTGTAGATGCCAGGCAATAAAACAGGTACGAAGACATATAAAAATCTCTGTCACCCAGACAATTACTCAAACCTTGATGCAAACAATCAGCCACAATTTCTGCCCAATCTAAATATTGCTCTCCTTGGAGGATAACTTGTATAAAAAAGTACATCCAATCTTCCTAATAATATGCATGATGGCTACCCTTCAGTCTATGTAATAATACCACAATATCCCTCACTTCTTTAATCAAATGATCCCTAGTAAGTGGTCTAGGCAACCTTGAGCCACCCTTCTGAAATTTCAGCAACCAATTTCTTGCTATCACACTTTTGTAAGTTGATTTCTTCTCTGAGAAATGCCCATAGGAAGAAGTAATATCAAGGCTGGAATATGCCTCTTTAGGCGGTATTCTCATTACAGACATGAGGATTTGTTTGTCGACATGAAATAATATATCACCGTTTGCATTTCTGATGCATCTGTTTTGTGGTTCATACCTATTTATACATTCTTGAACCAGTTCTGGGCACTATACGGCCTTGGGAAAGGCCGTAGCTTCAACTAAACCATTGTCTACTATTTTCTTCATCATAGGGGTTTGCGCAGGGTTTCTAGACCTTTCTCTAAATTCTTCTAGATCATATTACACCAACGTAGTATCCCCAAATTTAGAGTGAGAATAGGTAAGACTAGGACCATGTTCATTCCCCAGACATGTAGATTTCAAAGCCATACTTGGAGGATTAAAATGAAAAACACTTCGAATTTTGAAAATAATGTCTGAAACTCAAGAGATTCTTCTGTCCAGCTAAGAAATAGGAATAGCATATAGGAAGAACAGAACTCACCTTCAAGATATCTGAATTCACTGTGAAGTTTGAGTAACAAGAACCTTATACTTCCTATGCTATTCTCCTCCGCATTGCACAGTATGTTCACTCGCTAAATTTGGTTTGTTCTTAGTTAACAATGGCACTAATCAGATTGAAAAGTTATCACCCAGAACAATACGTGCCAAAAATATTTGAAAAGACCTGAATTTTGACCTCTTCATTAATAGCAAGTATTATTCACGTGCCATCATGATGTATAATAATTATCTGTAACCTCCGCCAAATTAGAACTCTCAGTTTCATAATGAGTCTCTAACATATTTTCCTCCAACTTTCTCGCTAAATTTGATTTCAGAATGCGTCAAGAATAAATGAGACCAAAATCACCAAATCTTTGAACTATTGAACCATCAAACCTTTGGGACGTGGTTCAATGTGGTGGTTTGACCATACCAATTAGATCATATAAAGGGGCAAAAGATTTCACTTATGAAAATATTGAACTTAAGCTCATGAACCATTGAACTTGTTAGGATATGGTTCAATATGAAGGTTCAAAGATGCAAAGACTACATAGACCAACGGATAGTCACACAGCTTTTGCAAAAGGCTTCCAACTATAAGACAGTGAACCGTTGAACCTTGAACCATTAAACTTCACCATAGAGTACGAGCGAATGGTTCAACGATACATTAATTACACAAGATAACTACATGACGTGATTTATTAGAAGGCAATGAATGTTGAACTTTGAACTGTAGAACCATTGAACTATTGACAAAAGGGTTCAAGTTCAACTCGAAAACGTGAAGACGTTTAGAACAAAACAGCTTACCTTTTGAGACACTTTGGACATATCAAACCATTTGAACTTTGAGATTTGAGAATAGTTCAGGTTCAAAGGTTCAAACGTTAGGTAACCTCACACACAAAGACGATAAATGGGTAAAATTTGAAGGATCAAGAGTTGATTTAAGAAACAAAGGTGTGACCAAGATACAACACACCAAACTGACTCTTGTTTAGGTAATATTACCAATAGATAAATAAGGGCGACTCAATAGGTAACACTTCATATGGACTTATTACATCAATATATATCCTTTCCAGACCAATAGATTCCTCCACGTCGGTCAAAGAAGGTCACAAACTCCAATGAAGAGCTATAACATGTGAACATGAATAATTCAAACCTAAATGCATAGAACACTTGCAAAAAATGAATGAAATGAAGTGTGGATCTCCAGGTCAGGTCAGCCATGAACCAAAGATCATTGAATTATGTGTCATTAGGCTTTAAATATCAGGACATGCTTCCACAAGTTTCTCCTTCAGCTGATTACTAGGAACTATTTGAATGCTCTACTCTGAGAAAAAGTCAATCTTCTGATAGCGATGAATTTCTAGTAATGATGTGTGGACCTCTAAATTTTGGATATGATGTTGATGAATGAATTTAGATGCTAAGTCTAGCTCCATAGGATCTGAAATATAACAGTGATAGAATAGCATACCACAAGTTAAAAATTGCTTCTGACTGAACTACTTGAATTGAACTGGAAAATAAAAAGAAACAAACTAAACTGTAAACAAACTAAAATGCAAATGTTTTTGGTTGATGCAAGATTGCTCTTGAACTAGCGATGCTCCTGCATCACATTTTCTTATGCATCTCATCTTCCAGATAAGAGGCAAAATCAAGCTCAACATTGACAGTATCATCCTGAATATCTGTTGTCATATACATCAGATTGATTGGTATCTTTTCTTCAACATCTACACTAGTGATTTGGGAGAGTGAATAATATGTCTTGATAAAATACTCATCAAAAGGTTTGATAGTGAGTGGCTCCTTCTCAACAACTATCATTCCTCTACCAGAAAAACCTTCACTCTATGAATGGGAATCTTAAGACTTATAAAGTACCTTGTGAGTTTCATGTCTGTTTGAATTTGTTAAAGTCTATAGTCTTGTTTGTTGCCAGGTTTAGAGAAAACACTTCAGCAATATATGGTTTTGTGAGTGCAATGATTGGCTGGTCAGTTATTGATAACACCCTTCTTGTGTTGGCATCATATCTACTAGCTACCAGTCTGATAAAATCTATGTCAATGAATACATTGGGCACTATGAACTTGCCCATATCCAAACACCATCCATTCTTCAAAGGACCCTTGTCTTCTCTCTTGCCATTCCATCTTTCAAATAGAGACCATCTAGTCACAGGGACAATTGGATCCCTAATTTCACTCAAACTATATGTGAATTTTTCATCCTTATTCCTCCTAGCAAAATTTACAGCCCGCTTAGATGAACCTGGACATTGGATAAGCAAGTCATGCTCAAAACCCCTTTTCATTTCTAAAGGATTATCCATACTTAGATATGTAGAGTTTAACTACACACTAGGGTTTTTTTAAATCAAAAAAATTTAATCAATTCACCCTAATGTACTTATGAATTTATCTTTTACAATTGATTTGGAGAAGAATGATTAGATTTGCAAGAAAATTTACTACAATATTAGCAATTCTCTCACTTATTTATTCTTTGCAACCAAAAACCCTACTTCTTTCATTACTGCCATGGGCTACTCAATTCTCACAAGATGTCTAATTGCAAATGACTATACTCATTGCAAGGATTCAATTTATCTATTTATTGCATCAATCAAACAAGATTATGGAGGATATTCCCATCAAATCACCATTACAGCAAGTTTGTGTCAGCCAACAAGCAAGGGACTAGTTGTTCTTCGTGTTTGAATATCCACCATCAATCTGATCAGTTTGCGGGAGGAACTATGTCTCTAATTTGAAAATTGCATCAATGAAAAGCATCTTACATGCTTGAAATAGCATGGACCAATCAGAATTAACTAGCCCAGAAAAATATTTCTACTTCGGATCCATGTGTTAGTTTATCGCAACAGCATAGGCCCGAGAGAGACCCACACCACCACTCTTGCACTCACACACTAAGTGTTATCTTCATTTTTCTTGTATCAAACAGGAACCACGTGACACCTGTCATTCTATTACAATGTCGCAAGGTATATTCTTTGGCATCTTTATGTTATGCGCTCATATGATCCAATGAGGAGTGAGCATGACTTAGGCATTTGGCTAATGAGACTTAGGGCCCACTGGCCTAAAAATATATGGTCAATGCATTAGCATGACTGTAACAGATCTAGAGCCTACGATGCCGCGATAACCATTGATTTATCTTAAAGGCTTTTAGACTTAGACTTAATAAATAATTGCATGCACAGGGGAATTTGATGATTAGGCTCGAGGGGTCGGTGTCAAACGAGAACTGAGACATAAAGTTATGACTTAAGTCTAAGATGACCGCCTATCACAAGTCAACTTAAAATTAGAATGAAGGCTTGGACAAAAGGCTAAGTGTTTAGGGTTTAAGTCTTTCTATATGCAGACTTAGCCAATTGCAAGGTTCTAAGCCAGTGAGCAAGGAAATTATGGGGGGTTCCACCAGTGACTCTGGTTGGGGATGCATGGTTGACTTTGTCACGACAAGGACCTCAGAAATTCAAGAAGCAAGACAAACAAAACAAAAATCCTAGAACTAAAACAAAGAGATAGAATAGAAAACAAGAAATACAAACATAACTAACTATGTATAGTGTGCATGGAATAAATCCTTAAGAAAAGAAAGGTTTCAAAAATTGTCCATACACTAACAATTCCTAAAATTCACCATCAAGGATTTGAAGGAAATATCAATCCTCTCCATGTGTATTACTGATCAAATATGGGTCTATCCAAAGAAGATCAAGCTTTCCATTTTTGTCCTTATCTTGATACCTGGCATTCCTCATCAGAACTAGATCATCAATTTGAAACTTTCTTTCTGAATCCTTCTTATCAAACAAATACTTCACTTTCTATTTCTTTTTTAGATTGGTGTTATGTGCTTCTCTTCTAGTCTCATCCAATGCAATCAATTGACTGACCCTTTCTGCCATAGTGTCTTGTATGTCATCATGATTTTCTTGTATGAACCTATATACTAGTAAGAGATTATTCACAGGAATCCTTACTTCCATTCCTTACACCAACTCAAAAGTAAACTTGCCTGTTGCTTTCTTAATAATCAGTCTATCATCCCGTACTACCAATTTGAGTTTGGAATCCCATGCCTTCTTATTTTTCCCAATTATCCTTTTGATTATCTTTATTAATCTCTTGTTACTAGACTCAACTTGACCATTAACTTGAGGGAAATAGGGCAAAGTAATTCCATAATCATTACAAAAATCTACAAATTCACTAGACGTAAAGCACTTTGCATTATCTATCACTAGTTTTGTAGGCACTCCAAATCTAATTATTATATGCTCCAAAACAAAATCTACAACAATCTTTCTTGTTGCTTTCTTGGTTGGAATTACTTCAATCAACTTAGAAAAATAATCAGTGGCAACCAATATCCAACTGTGTCCACTACTTGATTTCTCTAAAATTTCTCCAATAAAGTCAATTCCCCATTGTTGAAAAGGAGCTTCAACTGTAATAGTCCTCAATGTAAATGCACCTACATACTTCATTTTACCTGAAAAATGTCTAGAAAGATTCACATTTCCTCACCATCTTGTGTACATTAGAAAATAATGTAGGCCACCAATAGCCTGATCTCAAGATCTTATGTGTAGTAGTTTTGGCCATATAGTGTCCTCCACACACTCCATTGTGCATCTCAGTCAAAATTTTGATAAATTGATCTTCATCCACACATTTAATTAAAACAACATGAGGATCCTTCCAGTACAACTCTCCTTGAAACATGACATATTTTATTGCTTGTAGTTTCAGTGTTCTCTTCTGATTATCACTCAAGTGAGCTAGATATGTCATATCTCGCAAGTACTAGAAAATATCCTTATACCATTCTAAATTTGCACACTACATTCTTTCTCTTGCACATCACCCTCAAGTATATTTACTTAACAAGCTTCAAGATTTGTTTTAGTCATTTACTTTGCTAAGTCTTATCCTCTCACCAATTTAGTAATCTGAATATCAATATTAAACTCTTGGATCTTATTTATCCATCTACAGTGTCTTCTTGTCACTTGTTGTGTGAAAATGTCTTTTACTGTAGAGTGAGGGACATAAGCTATGATTTGTGTACCCACTAAATAGGGCCTAAAATTCTTCACTAATCTAACCAAGGCATAAGCTTTCTTTTCCATTATGTCATACTTTAGTTTTGCATCTTTCAAGGACTTGCTGAAAAATACAATTGGTTGCTCATATCCTTCATCATTCTTTTGTAATAGGACTGCAAAAATTGTATGGAAAGAGGCAAAGGAGAACAATTGGAAAGGATTTGAAAAATTAGGAGATTTTAACACAAGGGTTGTCTTAATAGATTCCTTTATATTCTAAAATGACTGGATTGCCTCATCTCCCCATGTTAATGTTGCACCTTTCTTCATCATTTTAGATATGGCCTTAGTTGTCTCTGCAAAGTTAGTAACAAACATTCTCACAAAGTTGATTTGTCCAAAGAATGACTGAATGCCCTTAATTGTCTTAGACATTGGAATTTTGTCAATAGCTGCAACTCTATCAGGATCAATTCTAACTCCATCTTTTGATACAATATGTCCCAATAACTTACCCTCAGTTACTCCAAAATCACTATTCTTGGGGTTCAATGATATGCCATACTCCAATGCTCTAATAAAATCTTCTCTAGATGCATTCAATGATCTTCTATTCTCTTTGAATGTGCAATCAAATCATCCTGGTACACTACAAGTATGGAATCTATGAGGCCTGCAAATGCAACATCCATTACTGTTTGGGATGTGGCTCATGCATTTATCAGTCCACATAGCAGTCTTACATACACATAAGTACCCCCAAGGTGTAGTGAAGACAGTCTTGTATTGCTCAGATTCTTTCACTTTTACTTGATTGTAACTTGAAAATTTATCCATCATGGATTAAATCTCACAACAGGTAACCTTCTACAACATAGCCTCCATATTAGGCAGTCGGTAACTATCTTTTAATGATGATATGTTCAAGTTTCTAAAATCAACACATGGTCTAATATCTCCATTCTTTTTTCTGATTGGGACTAAATTGGAGACCCAAGTAGAATGCCTAATAGGTTTAATGATTCCTCCATCCCTAAGCTTAATCGGTTCTTCTTGCATCTTTGGAGCTAAGGTTGGATTAATAGGTCTTTGCTTCTACCTGAAAGGTTTAGTATCTGACTTTAATGGAATCTCATGTTGAAACAAGTCTTCTCTATAGGATTTCAAATCATCATAAGACCATGCAAATACATGCTTATATTTTCTAATGAAAGTAATGAGCATCATTTTGATGTGTGGTTTGAGTTGCTTCCCAATATATACCTTCTTAGGGGCATTGTCTGTTCCCAAATTTATCTCTTCTAAATCCTACTTACTAGTTGAAGTGATCTTGGCAAAAAATTGATCATTATTATCAAATGCACTTTCTAAGTCAACTAATCCTTTTGGTATCTTGTTTGTTTCAAGTTGCATAATCTCATTACCAAACAATGTTTCTTTTCTATCAGCAGTTTCCACAATTTTGGAAATCTATTTCTTGGTTCTCATATTCATCAATGCAATGTAGAAATTTGATCAAATTCTTATCATCATCAAATACCTACCAACTAGAAATATTATCAGGGATTGCAACTCTTACCTTTATTTCCACATGTGCAATGTCAACTAAGGTAATGTCATTTGGTCTGATTGCAACATTTTCCAAAACATCTGCCATGACATTCCTAGATCTCTCAACCCAATTAATAGAAAATGCATCAAATAATTCTATAACATCCCATACTGCATGTTTATATTATTTTAACCTCTTATTCTTTGATGGATACTTACTTCTAACCTATGAAACAATAATCTCTAAATTACCTAAAAACTCTAAGTGTTTTGATTCCATGTTTCACAACTATGTTTAATCCAAGCAAGAGTGCCTCATGTTCTGCAATATTATTCATGCACTTAAACTCCAAGAGGAATGAAAACTTGCATGTCTTACCACTAGGTGCAACAAAAACTACTCATGCACCTAAACCCTCTTTTGAATAGGTACCATTAAAATACATAGACCAAAACTCATTTTCACCCCTTGATTTCACTATTTCAAAATCGATTGGTCTTTTCTTCTCAATGTTAGCATTACGGGATACTACCTTGAAATTATCACAATCCACATCAACAAAACATACATGATCAATAGGTTCTTCTTCAACCAAGTTAGATGTTCTTTCTTCTCTTTCCAGCTTGACTTCCCTACCATTCATAGGAATCATGGCATAAGATAGATCTAACTACATTTTATCTCCTATTAATGTTGCCCATCTCCTATACAACAAGATCCCATATTGAGGTTTGATGTCCATCATATTGAAATTCATTGTATATTTCTTCTCAAGGTAAGATGTAACCATAAAGTCAACATTTTTCATAATTCCAATAACAAGTACTTCCATATTGTCCATAGAAAACACTTACCACATGCCTTATCTATCTTCATTCTTGTTTCTTCCATAATAGTTAAAGGCATGATATTAGTAGATGCACCTAAATCAAGCATGCAATTCCTAACCTTTTACCATTTATGATCAAAGAAACATAGAAAGGCACCATCTGAGAAGGGCATTTTGTAAGAGTAGCTCCCAGATATACTTCTATAATTTCATCTTCTCCAACATCATTCACTTGGTTCCCTTCCTGATATTTATCACCCTGATCTATCTGATTAGTAATGACAGAAATTAAAGTCAATGCTTTATTCCTGTGTTCTTCAATCTTCATCATATCAAGCAGTGGGACAGAAAATTTCATTTGCGACAATACTTGAGTCATATCAAATGAAATAAAATTATGCATATGAGTTGTGTTTTGAATTATACCTGATGTATTGTGACTCTTACATTTGTCATCAGTTTAAGCAACCTTACCACTTTCTGAATTATTGATGCTAACACTTGGTTTGTCTTTGGATTCCTTGTTATTGTTATTCTATTTTCTTGAAATCTCTACAGCTAAACCTTTGGCGTTGTTATGAAATTTCTTCATAAACAAACTTCCTGGTTTCCTAGAATCACCAACTTGAACCTTACTCCTGATATTTTCATTACTCTTCACTTGAGCAACTACAACAGCTGTGAGAGCATTAATTTCCTCATTAGAAGGTCTCCTCAATCCAACATTAGGAACATGTGAATCAAATCCATATTCAATTTGATCTTCATTTTCATCATCTGAGAAGACTTGCTGGCAAACTTGTTCTTTCTAATGTCTTCTTTCAATCACATCCAATTCAGCATCATGGTCATCTGAAGAAGAGTAGTCTCTACTAGTAAACAACATGTTAATACTATCATCCTCATTATAATGTGGCTCACTACATTCATCATAGTTATTACCATCACCCTGAAAGGATTGAGCAACCATACACTGTAAGGGCAAGTGAGGCATTTGACAAACCATACACCATGGAGTGTCATCTACCACATTGATGTTTTTCTTTAATGGATCAGATGTATCTCTAATATGCTGACCTTTCTAATTGTCATTATTGTTCAAAATAGGTTTTCCATTATGCCAATTTATATTGTATGGCATGTCATGCAACTTTGGTATTTACTCTGGCTTCTGATAATTCAGTTTATCAACTCTTAATCCTTTTTTTTCCCTAGCTACCTTGTAGTTAATGTTTAGTAGTAAAAAGAGAGTTTAAATGTTTAGGTTTAGTGTTTTATGTTTTACATGCAAATCCTCCCTTCACCACAAACATTCAAGGGCATATCAACCAAGTTGAATCTCCACTGGTAGGAGCAATCACCTATCAGGTTGGGCTGCCACTTGGAATGATGCAGAAGTTTAGATGTATCAAACAATGTCTCACTTTAATGTTTAATTTCAATTAAAACCCTAAATATGCAAAACAATAAGTAAATTATCGAATTACGGTAAATCCTTTCAGACCAAGGTGAAGGACATAGATATTTAACTCACTATTTTTCAAAGTTCAGAAAGTGAAACAGTCGGGGACACAGGGACTAATGCCCTAGTCCAAGGTACAACTTTCGTCATGAAATCTGAATCTTCTTTCAACATTGATCTACACTGTACCTTCCATTTCTACCTTAGAGAAAATGGAGGACACAGGGACTAACACCCTAGTCCCATAATATTCACCAGAGTCGTCTACTTGCCAGATCCTAAATCCTTGTTATCTACAACCTCCTTTCTGCAACTTCACTTCATGAAAACTTGGTACTTGTAACCCGCAATCACAAAGGAGTGTGGGAGGAGGTTTTGGTGTTTAGAGGCTTTCATCGGGAAAGCCTCGGAGAGACATTCAAGTCTTCTAAACATCATTGTCAGATAAGAGTGTGTATCCCAATGGGATAGAGGAAAAAATCCAAATGATAAATGATTAAAAACACAATAGATATCACCTTGAAGTGTAGATCTCATGGAAGGAAGATTCTCTTCATGCCATGAGGAGATGGAGTCAAATATGCAAACACAAACACAATAACAATGCTCTGCTCTACCACTCAATGAATATTTTGAATACTCTATAATCAGAAGTATGGATAAAGTCCATATATTTTACAAATGAAACCTAATCATGCTTATATATGCTACTACAAATATTCCCACTAAGAATTTTGCAATTCAAACTTGAGATGTCGGCATAGGACCTAAATAATGGTCATAAAACTGACATTTAAATTTAGGGTAGACCCAAAATAGGGTAGGACTAGGGCACTAGCACCCAAGTCCACCCCCTTGTTTATGTTCAGGGATCATCAAAATAGAAGTCCCTAGGTCCTATTTGCCATAAGACTTTAGGGTTTTCTCATTGGGAGTAAAAATTAACATGCAAGATACTCTAAATGCAATTTAAGGGCCCGAGAGCTAAACCTTAAGAGGGAAAAGCCCCTAAGGGGATAGTTTCCAACATAACATTTAGCCCCCACTTTAATGTATGTATAAACGCAAGGCCAATATATGTATTAAAGTAAGGTCAAAAAACACGTAAAGCACAATGAAGACACACCAAACACATTGAAGATAGTAACAAGCATGCAAAGCACGAAGAAGATAGTTACAGTCATGCAAAATATGGAGAAGACAGCATTGAAGACACACAAAACACAATGAATGCAGTGATTATTTTCTTTTTCTTTTTCTCATATATGAAATGTAAATGCAAATACAAGGAAAGTAAACACACAACCCATAATACAGGAGGGACTCATCACCACTGGTCTTTAGACTGCATATGGGGCAATAGACACGCAATATAAATCTCAAAGTACAGGAGGGACTTATCACCACAGGTCTTTAGACTACACTTGAGAACAAGCATGCCATTCAAATCGTAAAGTATAGGAGGGACTCATCGCCACCAGTCTTTAGACTATGCTTGGGAACAAACATGCCATACACACACATGGATGACATGGAGAAAACATGGTAGACAAGCGATTGAAGAAATCTATTGCTAGGTTCGCAGCCATCTCGTGCACATTACAAGCACAATCCGATGATTGGGATTCACCACAATAATCACCGAAGACATGCTTAAGGGTTAAGATAGTCTCAGATCTGCTCCCTGCCTCCATAAAGGACTTTTAGAAAATGACAAGATGTGCAATCTCCTCAAGAAATACACCATCCCCGCGTCTGCAGAGGGCTTAAGATAAAAGGATATACATGATATTCCACCTCCACAGAGGGCTTAAATGATTGCAATAGATTCAAGCTTTACAAACACAATTTACTAGCATCTAAATCAAACAACTTACCTTATATATGCCCCCACTTTAAGGTGGTTGATATCATGTACCGATATCAATCACTTTAAGGTAGGAAGAAAACACACAAGGGAACATAAGAGCTCTCGCAAAGCCCATGCCCCCTAGAGGTGACATGTACTTTACAATCACCAAATGTTCCCACAAACACAGAATTCCCTACAAGAAAAGGTGTTAGCATCCATATAATCATGATAAACAACAATGCATATGATCATTCACATAAAAAGCCAAGGAATGCAAGATTCAAGATAGACAAAGTGCATGGAGAAGCAGTATTGTTATGTTTTGTAAGTGTGATAAGACAGCATGAAGATCACATGAAGTGATTCTACTAGCCAAGCATCGGATAATATATATCAACCCCATCGTCATGTGTGGACTAGGTCCATTTTTTTATTTCTTGCCGAAGGGACACTAGGTCTGCACCAGTATAATATGTTTTTCATCATCCACTAGCTAGATAGAACCACTAGAGGAAGGGAAAAAATAAACCAAGAGAGGAGAAACAAGTGCCTTAGGGACAGTCACATAGGAGGGTGCCCCCAAGTCACCAACCGTAATGCTATGTCCATAAGACACGACACACAACAACAAAAATAGAGGAGAAGAAATATAGAAGAATTATTATACAAATAGAAGAAGGGCCACAATAGAGGCAATATCTCGGTATCCTTTACCTTACAAGAGTATCAAGGGTCATCCTGGGAGGCCTAAACAACACATAACACATCATGAGTGAAACACAACATGGAGGTAAAGGGTTAGAAATACTTACCTGTAGGGACAACCAATCTAAGGTTGTCGTTGAGCAAATCATCCTCCTCCCAATCTCAAATATTAGAGGAAAGAGGTGTGTAAAGTACCATAGCCCAACTTTTATTCATGTCTTTAGGTTGTTTAATGTTAAGTTCATCTTAGTTTTTCTCAATGTTAGGTTGAATGTTTTCTTGTTGAGTTGCAATTCATTGAGCAAAAGCTTGTCTTCTCTTCTTGCTTTCTCTTGCTTGTCTATTCCTTCTTTTCTTACCACTTATCTCTTCAAAGGCATTATCATGTTTTCCATAGGGTTTTGTACATTAGAGGAGGAAGCACCATGTTCAAATTTCATTGGTCTTGGTAAGATGTTTTTTTGTCGATGAAAACCTCTTGATCCTTGTAAGGATGATAGGGGAGGAACCTTAGCATAGATACCATCTTTTCATGGATGAGGTGAGTTAAGAATGTTAGATTTAGGGTAGACAACTAAGAGGGGGGGTGAATCAGTTGTCCAAAACTTTCTTCTTCATCAAATACTTAACTCCACACAAGCATAATAGTAAATCAATCATGAAAGCATAATGCAACAAGTTAAGGGAAGATACACATTAACACATGTAACACCAAGATTTTTGACATGAAAAACTTGGTTAAGGGAAAAACCATGGGGTGATTAACCCAAGAAAATATTCTCTGTTAGAAGAATAGAAAGAACAAAATGGCACATGCCAATTAGGGCTCACTGCCCGAGCACACTTCTCACAAGAGGCTCACTACCTACAAGAGACACACTGTCTACAAAAGAATAAGTATCACATACTTGAACTAGTAAATAGCATCTTCACCATGCTTGAGTCAGTTCCATTTAAGCCCAAACCTTATGTTCTACCTTTCGATCTTCTCCTCACTACCACACACTCATCTCCACAAGTCCACACTTAAATGACTTCATAATCCCTTATTTATATATGACATCAACTTAGGAACAAACATCTAAGTCGATAAACATCCACAAGAACATCCGCAAGATGTATAATTCATCTGGTCGGCCAGTCACATAAAGAACACCATCATTCGGAAGTTATTCTTCATTTCTGGGACCCCAATTCTAATGCAAACCATAAACACGAACTGAGCATGATCCAAGGACTTCCACAAACTTGCCTGAAACACCAAGAACATCCGCACTTCCTCTACTTACTGAAATCCTTCTCTCCTTCATCTAGAACCTCAAGAGCACAGTCTGCCATTACTGTCACAAAGGAATAGATACTTGCAGACCTTCAAACCATGAACCAATCTAGTTAACACACCACACAGACTTCCCCAACGCTTCCTCAAATTTGCAGAACCAGAGAATGCATTTCTAGATCTCACCGGACCTATCTGTATCACTCTATCATTACTGAACATCTGCCAGAACCGGTTTCACTTGAACTGCCATAACTTCTTCATATCTTTATGCAAACCTTTGAAATCTCTATTGCAACATATTAAGACACATATCTACAAACCCTTTAATCCACATCCTCTGATCCTCATCTTATCTTTGTCCTTTACCTTATGTCATTATTGTTCTTCACTGTTCTTGATTGAGACTAATTTTCTCAATATCCTCAACACACAACTCATCCAACCTTATCATTAATGTAACAGAAGTATGTTGACATCAATGACAACACTAGTTAGGCCCATACTTGTAACAATCTCCCCCTTTGTCATTGATGGCAACATATGATGTGAAAAACTGTTTTAACCATCAAGACAAGAAAAACACCTTACTATCACAATTCCCCCTATCAGCAATAACCATTCGCATGTCTTCTCTCCCTTTACTACTCCCCCTTTGATCAGCAACCACTTGTTTTTCACATGTCTTCTCTCCCCCTTTGACATCAATGGCAAAGGGTACATACTTGCAGTTCCACTACTTCAGAACCATGTCTGCTACTCCCCTTAAGTAGCAGCTCCCCATCATCAGTCTAGATCACAAGATGTGACTATGATATCCACTGGACTGATGCACATCAGTGCATCTTAGTTCACCACTGAAGGGGCAATAACCCCTAACTTCTCCCTGAGATACTCAAAAGAGTCCTTAGGTAGAGGTTTAATAAAGATGTCTATAATCTAATCCTTTGAAGGTACAAACTCCAATCTGACTTCATTCTTGTTCAGTTGCTCTCTCAAAAAGTGGAATTTGATGGATATATGTTTAGTCTTTGAATGCAACACCAGATTCTTGGATATGTTTATTACACTTGAATTATCACAGAAAATTATGGTTGGCTCCTCATACTCTACTCTGATGTCTCTTAACATCTGTTTCATCCACAAAACTTGAGTACAGCTACTTGCTGCAGCAATATATTCTACTTCTGCAGTGGATAGAGATATTGCTTCTTGTTTATTGCTTAACCAAGAAACCAATCTCTTCCATAAAAAGAATGCTCCACCACTGGTAATCTTCTGGTCATCCACATCTCCTGCCCAATCAGCATCTGTATATGCATGAAGAGAGAAATCATGATCTCTAGGATACCACAACCCATACTCAACTATCCCCTTTAGATATCTAAAGACCCTCTTGATTTCCATAACATGAGATTCTCTAGGATCAGCTTGGAATCTAGAAACAAGACCAACAACCTGCATAATATCTGGTCTAGTTTGAGTGAGCTACAACAGTCCTCCAATCATTGATCTATATTTTGTCTGATCAACCTTGGGAGAGTCACCATCTTTGCTTAACTTGTATCCAATTGTCACTGGAGTGTTCATTGGCTTAGAGTTTTCCATCCCAAATTTCCTCAACAATTCTTTCACATATTTTGACTGAGAAATGAAGATTCCTTTCTTTGTTTGAGTAATTTGTAAACCCAAACAGAAATTCATTTCTCCAAGCATGGACATCTCAAACTCACTTTTCATTTGACTTGTAAAAGTTTTACACATACTATCTCTTCCTCCAAAAATGATATCATCAACAAATACTTCAACAATTAAGATATTGTCATGATCAATTTTGAAATACAAATTACTGTCAGCAGTACCTTTGTTGAAGCCAATCTTCAAGAGATGCTTATCCAATCTTTCATACTAGGCTCTTGGGGCTTGCTTCAGTCCATACAGTGCCTTTTTCAATTTGTAGACCATTTCACCATGATCAGACAATTGAAATCCATCCAGTTGCTCAATGTACACTTCTTCTTCCAAATTACCATTTAGGAAGGCAGATTTGACATCCATCTGATACACCTTGAAATCCTTAAAGGTAGCAAATGCAAGAAATAATCTAACTGTTTCAATTCTTGCCACTAGAGCAAAAGTCTCTTCAAAATCAACTCCTTCAATCTGAGAGTAACCCTTGCAGACCAATCTAGCTTTATTTATGATTACTTCACCAGCTTCATTCAGTTTGTTCCGGAAGACCCATTTGGTTCCAATCACATTCTTGTTTCTAGGTCTGGGAACAAGATCCCAAGTGTGATTTTTCTCAATTTGGATTAGTTCTTCCTCCATTACTTTTGACCAATTTTCATCATTGCAAGCTTCATTCATTGTCTTAGGTTCAATCTTTGAAATTAGACAATACTCATCTAAATTTTGAGCAATTCTCCTCCTTGTTTGCACCCCTTTGCTTTTGTCACCTATGATCTGATCTTTAGATTGGTTTAGAGTTACATACCTTGGAACTTTGGGAGTTTCTTGCACCTCTAACTCTAGATCAGTCTCATTGAGACTTATCTCTTCTTCCTGACTTATCGGATCAACTTGACTTTGTTTCTCAGAAGAGGCTTGGATACTTTGAATCTAAACACCATTCTGATCATCTTCATCATACTCATGAATTCTTGAGGGTCTTTCAATTTCTTCATCAACTTTCACATTTACACTTTCTACAATCTTTCTCAGTCTCTTGTTGTAACACTGGTATGCTTTGCTTTGAGTAGAGTAATCCAAGAATATTCCTTCATCACTTCTAGCATCAAACTTTCCTTGATCTTCATCCCTTTTAATGTAACATCTGCTACCAAAAACTCTGAAATATCTCACAATGGGAGTAATGCCAAACCAAAGTTCATAAGGAGTCTTACCGGTATTGTTTCTAATTTGAACTTGATTGAGAGTGTAAACTACAGTGCTGACAGCTTCTCTCCAATAGATCTAAGGAACATTTGCTTCCATCATCATGGTCCTAGATGCTTCTTGGATGGTCCAGTTCTTTCTCTCAACTACTCCATTCTGCTGTGGAGTTCTAGGGGCAGACAACTATCTCTTTATTCCATGTTTCTCACAGAAGTCTATGAATTCACCGGATGTGAATTCCCCACCTTGATCAAACCTCAGACATTTTAATCTTAATCCAGCTTCATTCTCCACCATGGCCTTGAATATTTTGAATATGTCAAGTGCTTTTGATTTTTCTTTTAGAAAGGTTACCCACATCATCCGGGAATAGTCATCAATTAGCAACATGAAGTATCTATCACCTTGGATACTCCTAACTCTTGTCAGACCACAAAGATCAGTATGAACTAAGTCCAACAGTCTGGTAGAAGACAATTCCTTACTTTTGATTGTGACTCTGCTCAATTTGCCCAACTGACATTCTTTGCATGAGCTATTAGTAGGTTTCACTAATTTTGGAAGATCTCTTACAGCCTGAGTTTTGCTTATCTTGATGATATTATCAAAATTCACATGACACATCCTTCTATGCCATAACCAACTCTGATCAATTTGAGCAAATAAGCAACTTTTACCAGTACCAACCAATTAGAAGATATTACCTTTAGTTTGAGTACAAGATGCAATCTTTGTTCTGAAACTTTCAAAGATCTTGCATTTTCTATTTCTGAATCTAAGATCATAGCCTTTGTCCACCAACTATCCAACACTGAGAAGATTGTGCTTTAATCTTTCAACATACACTACATTACCAGTTTTGTTCTTTCCATAAAGAGAAATAGTTCCTCTACCTCTAATTTTGCCAACAAAATTATCTCCAAATTTTACAATTCCTCCTTCATACTTTTCAAAATTTAAGAACTTATTCTTGTCACTTGTCATATGATGAGAGCATCCACTATCAATGACCCAATCATCCTTTGCTTCAACTTGGGTAGCCAGAGCTCTTTCTTCAACTTTATGATTGACAGATACAGAGGATATTGGTTCCTCTTCTTTGATGGAAATAAACACCCATTCATTACCAAATTTGTTTCCTGTCTCTGATTCATCATCTGTTACTCCTTCATTATCATCTTCTTCATGAACATAGTAACAATTCTTTTGAAAACTTGGTCTGTTAGGATTTGATCTTGAAAATCTTTCCGAACATCTTGACGCAAAATGACCAATTTTATTGTAGTTAAAACACTTAAAAGGTAATTTTCCTTCATACTTACCAGATCCTCTTGGTAGTCTTTTTGCAATAAGAGCTTCAAGATGAGCAGTTTCCGCTTCTTCTTCTTCCAAGTCTTTTCTTGCTTTTTCATATCATGATAGGTTCCTTGAAGAGTTTTCTCCCAGATCAAACCTTTGTTTCCCTTTTACAGAGGCATTGGCTTTGAATGCAGATTCAATCTTTGGAGGATCATCTCCAAACTCGGCCATTTCAAAAGCAGCCAACTTACCAACCAATTGATCTCTTGTGACTGTTGTGTGAGCTCTGAATTCTTCAATTGCAAAAGCCTTGATTTTATAAGAAGCAGGAAGGGATCTGAGAACTTTGCCAATGTTCTCATCTTCACTTAGGATTCCACCTACATTTCTAATCCCACAAACTAGCTCATTCACTCTTGGCATAAAAGAGGTAATATTTTCATCATCTCTCATCTTCAGTTTTTTAAATTTCCCTTTTAGACTTTGTAACCTTGCACATTTAACATATTGGTCTCCTTCATGCAAAAGTTCCAGTTTATTCCAAATCTCAAAGGTAGTTGGTAGATCAATAACATTTGAGAGCTCTGAGTCAAATAATGCACTTAGAAGAGCTTCTTTGGTCCGCAAATTGTTTTCAGCATCTGTGATTTCATTTAGGGTTGTTGGACCACCTTGTGGAGGTACATAAGCTTTTGTAACCATGGACCAGTATGCAAATCCCATACACTGCAAGTGACATTTCATGCAACCTTTCCAAAGAGAAAAGTTAGTTCCATCAAACTTTAGACTATCCTTTTTATAGGACGACATCCTAGATCTCCTCAAGCGATTAAGCTCCTTTCAAAGGAACTTAGCTCTAATACCAATTGTTAGATTTAGGGTAGACAACTGAGAGGGGGGCTGAATCAGTTGTCCAAAACTTCCTTCTTCATCAAATACTTAACTCCACACAAGCATAATAGTAAATCAATCATGAAAGCATAATGCAACAAGTTAAGAGCAGATACACATTAACACATGTAACACCAATATTTTTGACGTGGAAAACCCGGTTAAGGGAAAACCCATGGGGTGATTAACCCAAGAAAATATTCTCTGTTAGAAGAATAGAAAGAACAAAATGGCACATGCCAATTAGGGCTCATTGCCCAAGCACATTGCTCACAAGAGGTTCACTGCTTACAAGAGACACACTGTCTACAAAAAAATAAGTATCACATACTTGAACTAGTAAATAGCATCTTCACCATGCTTGAGTCAGTTCCATTTAAGCCTAAACCTTATGTTCTGCCTTTTGCTCTTCTCCTCACTACCACACACTCATCTCAACAAGTCCACACTTAAATGACTTTGCAATCCCTTATTTATATATGACATCAACTTAGGAACAAACATCTAAGTTGATAAACATCCACAAGAACATCCGCAAGATGTATAATTCATCTGGTCGGCCAGTCACATAAAGAACACCATCATCTGGAAGTTATTCTTCATTTTCGGGACCCCAATTCTAATGCGGACCATAAACATGAACTGAGCATGATCTAAGGACTTCCACAAGCTTTCCTGAAACACCAAGAACATCCGTACTTCCTCTACTTATTGAAATCCTTCTCTCCTTCATCTGGAACCTCAAGAGCACAGTCTACCATTACTGTCACAAAGGAATAGATACTTGCGGACCTTCAAACCATGAACCAATCTAGTTAACACACCACACAGACTTCCCTAACACTTCCTCAAATCTGCAGAACCAGAGAATGCATTTCCGGATCTCACCAGACCTATCTGTATCACTCTGTCATTATTGAACATCTGTCGGAACTAGTTTCACTTGAACTGCCATAACTTCTTCATATCTTTATGCAGACCTCTAAAATCTCTACTGCAACATCTTAAGACACATATCTACAAACCCTTTAATCCGCATCCTCTGATCCTCATCTTATCTTTGTCTTTTACCTTATGTCATTACTGTTCTTCACTATTCTTGATTGAGACTAATTTTCTCAATATCCTCAACACACAACTCATCCAACCTTATCATTAATGTAATAGAAGTATGTTGACATCAATGACAACACTGGTTAGGCCCATACTTGCAACAAAGAAAATTTCCCTTATCCACATCTATCATGCCAATTATCTCATCATATTCATAGTAGTCTTGTGTAATTATTATGTCATTTTGTCGTTTTCCTTTTTCTCTAAGGGCATCTTCAAGTGCATATCGTTCTTCCCTCATTGATTGTAAAGGAGGCATGGCCACTCTAGCTAGTTGTTTTTCTTTGAATCATCTATAGTTTAGGAAAGATTGGTCTCTTCGTGGCTTAGGATCTATATTAGGTTGAGGCCAAAAGCAATCAAGAGTGAAGTTCTTGCTCTTAGCTATAGGTCGATATGAGTTATGATAGATAGTATGGATCTCTCCATGCAAAGGGAACTTTAAGCATTTATGAATAGTTGAGGGGACGACATTCATAGCATTAAGCTATGGATGTTCTAGTTTTACATGGAAGAGGTTAGATAAGGGGATAACTTCAAATAACTGATCCATGGCCTTGTCATAGACTAAAACCAATAAGGTTATCTTTCCAAATGTATTCATCAAAGCTCCATTATGCATTTTAATTCTCAAATCCGACGGTTGATAGTAACCTTGTGCCAAATCATGTTGAAGGAGAAAATCTTCCGTAACCATATTAGTCATGCAATTAGGGTCTATAAGTGTTCCATCCATAGGTCTTTCCATTATTTCACTGTAATGTAAAGAGGCCCTTCAGTACCTACCATTTATTTGTCATGAGGTGTAAATGTTATTTCAAGTTCAAGGGCTTGTCTTTTCAAATAAGGCCTAGGAGAAAGCCTAGCATTATTGTTGTAGTGAGAAGCCATGTGTATTTTTTCAAATGAATGCAAAACCAAATTTCAAAAGGTTTTTCAATAGATATGCAAGAAACAAATGCAAAGGTATGTATGAGAATGACCTAAAATGCTAGATTTTTGAATTTTTTCCAATGCAAATCACTAGGAGAAGAGGTGTTGTGAAAAATTTAAAGATGGAAAGAAAATAATATGCCTACTAAAAGTCCAATGATGCATAAATATCTTTCACAACATGCTTTTGATGCAAGTTTAAGGAGTCGATAAGCCAAAACCTAGTGAAAATGTGCTAAAATATGAGATTTTTCAACAATTCTCAATGCAAACGAGTAAGAGAAAGGGTGTTGTGAGGAAAATTGTGATGGGTAGAATATTATAATAGTAATATCAGCCACCTAATGCCATAAAATTCTTCACAACACACGTATAGTGCCAATATATGTAAAACCCTAGTGAAAATATAGCTAAAATATGCAATTTTTCACAAATTTTCAATCCAAAGGCCTAAAATAAAGGGTGTTGTAAGGAATTTTAGGAGGGGCATTAGATAATAGCCCTGATAATAGCCAATTAATGCAGCAAAATCCCTCACAACACGCTTGTAGTGCAAACCTAGAGAGATGATAAGGCCAAATCTAGTGAAAATGAAAGGTTTTCAAACCCTACACATGAAATTTTGCAAGGAAACCTCTATGACACAACACTAAAATTAGAAATCAGTCCTAATGTGTTTTTGAAAAGGGTAGTAAAATTTGAAACAAGATTTTAACTACAAACCCTAGCTAATGCAAAACTAAGCATTTATGAAAAATGCACAATTTCAAGCAATTTTTGACAATTTAAGCATGAAAATGCAATGCAAGTGAATACTAAATGATGAATTTCTGTAATTTAAATAATATCTAATGAAAATGACAGAAATTTTATGAAATTAAATGCTAATTAATGCAAATTATGCTAAAATGCAAGCCTAAGAGGCCAATTTTTTCCAATTTTTCAAAATTATCAATTTTTTTGTAATTTTTCAAATGCAATAAAGGTATGATGAAAAATAAATTTCAGATTTAATGCTAAAATCATAAATTAAATGAAATGCAACTAAATCAATGCAATTTATGTGAAACTGCAAGCCCTAGAATGCAAATTGTTTGAAATTTTTGAAGATTTTTCAATTTTTTTGTAGTTTTTCGAATGCAATAAGATGAATGAATGCAAATCTATCACACAACACTCAACAAGGTGCAAAAAATTCCAAAAACATGGGTTCACCAAAATGTTTAGTAGTAAAAAGAGGGTTTAAATGTTTAGGTTTAGTGGTTTATGTTTCACATGCAAATCCTCTCTTCACCACAAACATTCAAGGGCATATCAACCAAGTTAAATCTCCACTAGTAGGAGCAATCATCTATCAAGTTGCGCTGCCACTTAGAATGATGAGGAAGTTATATGTATCAAACAATGTCTCACTTTAATGCTCAATTTCACTTAAAACCCTAAATATGCAAAACAGTAAGCAAATTATCGAATTACGGTAAGTCCTTTCAAACCAAAGTGAAGGATAGAGATATTTAACTCACTATTTTTCAAAGTTCAAAAAGTAGAATAGTCGGGGACACAAGGACTAATGCCCTAGTCCAAGGTACAACTTTCATCATGGAATCTAAGTCTTCTTTCGACACTGATCTGTACTATACCTTGCATTTCTACCTTGGAGAAAATGGAGGACACGGGGGCTAACACCCTAGTCCCAGAATATTCACTAGAGTCCTCTACTTGCCAGATCCTAAATCCCTATTGTCTGCAACCTCCTTTCTTCAACTTCACTCCGTGAAACTTGGTACTTGTAACCTACAATCACAAAGGAGTGTGGGAGGGGGTTGTGGTGTTTAGAGGCTTGCCTCAGTCAAGCCTTGGAGAAACATTCAAGTGTTCCGAATACCATTTTCAGATAAGAGTGCGTATCCCAGTGGGATAAAGGCAAAAATCCAAATGATAAATTATTGAAAACATAATAGATATCACCTTGAAGTGTAGATCTCATGGAAGGAAGATGCTCTTCATGCCATGCAGAGATGGAGTCAAATCTGCAAACACAAACATAATAACAATGCTCTGCTCTACCACACAATGAATATTTTGAATTCTCTATAATCACAAGTATGCATAAAGTCCATCTAGTTTGTGAATGAAACCTAATCATGCTTATATATGCTACTACAAACATTCCTGCCAAGAATTTTGTAATTCAAAATTTAGATGTTGACATAGGACCTAAATAACGGTCATAAAACTAACATTTAAGTTTAGGGCAGACCCAAAATAGGGTAGGACTAGGGCGCAAGCACCCAAGTCCACCCCCATGTTTCTATTTAGGGATCATCAAAATAGCACCCCCTAGGTCCTATTTGCCATAAGACTTCAGGGTTTTCTCATCGAGAGTCAAAATTAACATGCAAGATACTCTAAATGTAATTTAAGGGCCCAGGAGCTAAACCTTAAGAGGGAAAAGCCCCCAAGGGGACATTTTCTGACATAATAGTTAAGATCTTTCAAGGCATTCATTACTTTATCCATCTTATCTTTAGATGTGGAAGTTGTAGTCTATTGGACTTTATTGTTTGGGTTTTGTAAGATTTTCACTTCATCTCTCCTACCCCAATTTTTAGATGCTTTCTTATTATTTTCAATATTGGTTGCAATTATGAAAGCATCTCTTAAACTAGTTGGGCTTTTATCCCTCAACTCATATCCCATTTTTGCATCAAAAGCATTTGTATACAAAACTATATACATGGGTTCATTTGGTCTCATATGAGGTGGGACCTTATTGAGAATTTTAGTGAATCTTGCACTAAAATCAGCCACTGATTCATTTGATCCTTTAGTTATACTAGTGAATTCATTTATAATGAACCCAGGATCAGTCTTGTCTCCATACTGTTCTCTAACAATTCTTTCCAATACTTTGATCAGGCACGTTCATGTATCGTTCTCTAGCTTCATGAGCCAAAGATTGCATAAATAATTTCATAACAACATCCTCATGTTCAACCTCAAAATCATCCATCAAGTTTAGAAAAGCTTTCAAATGTTTTTCACCAGATAATGCATTATTACCCAAGAACTTGGTTAATGTAGTCCTGATATCATTGCTAATTGGAATAGGGTAACCAGGGATACCAGTAAAATCTAATTATTTGTATCTATCTACCTGCATAAGCCTTCTACCCAATACATTTGGATTTATATTTCCTTGAACATTGGCATTCTGGTTTATTGGAGGGTTCTAATTTGCCCTATGTTGGTTCACATTTTGTTGTTGATTAGGATGCAAATTCTAATTTACATTTTGATTAACACTTCCCTATGGATTACCCATTGCATTATGATTATTAGGATTAACTGCACTTTGGTTATTCTGATTATTTTGATTTTGCATAATCTGAGCAATAGGGATTGCATTCTGATTACCAGTTCTCAATGCCTCAACCCTGAGTCTCATTTCATCTCATATTTTGATGGCTTCTAAGAATTCAATTTCAGCTCTAATATTCTTAACTTCATCCAACAATTCATATTCACTAGGCATTAATGAAGATGGTACTTTTGTATCCTGATTATTTGCACTCCTTGGAGATTCTCTAGTTTTAGGATTCTCAAATGGATAAATACTTGGATGCCTATAAGAGATATCAAATCTCACTCCTTGTCTATCAACTTCTTATTTTTGATATACTTCATGGATATTAGCTTCTGCATTTGTGAAATGTTGTTTAGGAAACCTAGCCTCATGATTACCATCTTGACTATTAGAATTATTTGGGGATGACAAAGGATTATACTGGCCACTTTGATGATTAGGAGATTTGTTTTGTCCCCTTTTAGTCCACATTTTTCATAATAGCTCTAGAACTAGAGGATTATTTTGGGACCTTCTTATATGCATAAAATAATTATTCATTAGTTAGGAGATAGATTTAGAGTTGCCACCAACCAAATTGGGATTCAATCTAATAAAATATGGGATAGGGTCTGGATTCTTTAGTTGACAACTCCCTAGTAGAGTTGCCAATCTGTTGGTGTTTCCAATTGATTGTCTGATTATCCCGATAAGGTAGCTATCCTTAATTCTTAGGACTCTCAGGTTAGTGGACAATAATATAGGAGACAATTGTTTGTTCTCCTCTGCACTTTTGGATCTACTAAACCTGTGGGGTATTCCCTTATCACAATATCTAAAATGTTTCTCCTTAGTTCAATGAGATATTGATTAAGTAGATTGTTCTCACTAATGTATCGAGGTCTAAAAGATCCTATTTCAGATTTTAGCTAGGTCTTTAATATTTATCTATTTCAAAACTCTAAGAACATAGAACAACTTGAACACATTATACCAAACAAAATGAAAGGGTTTATCTTCTTGATTTTTATGATTTATGTGCTTGAACTTGAAAGATATCCTCAAATTGGTGCCTATTCAGAGTAACAGAGCCAAAACCCTACATGTGAGTGCTCCTTCCATGACAAAACAACTTCATACTTAGAGGGTCAATAATGTCACTACTACCTTACAGTAATGAACCCAAGAAAGAGTATTATCTATCCCTAATCCCTTGATACAACAAACTTCCCCTTTATATCTAATCTAAAGCAATTTAATCCATTCCTTGAATAGATACAACAAATTAGACATATAATATAGCAAGTGTATACTGATGAATTTAGAAACTCTTAGCAATTTCACTCAAAAGAAAAGTATTCATTCCCAAGGAGACAATCACGAATAACACACATATAGTGTTTCTCATATGATCCAATCTGGATAGAAAATTGCCATGTAAAAGGAAATGATCTTACATACAAAATATATGACCTATAACCATGAAGTACTCCTTTCTTATTGGAATCAATCAAAATCACACGGCTTTACAATGTTTTTCAAAATTCTATTCTTTTCCTTCTTCTCTCCTTATTCATTATAGAGCATAGTACAAATTTCTCCTTATATTGGAGAGATACAAAGTATGTCGGCTAAGCTCCTAAAATAACTATTTTTTGAAAAATTGACAATTAAAATATAAAAATAGCTTTAGAGCCTATGCTCATTACAACATTTGATATTAAAGATCAATTAGAATCACGTGTGCCGATACAATCCTCCAATGATGATGCTTGATCCATTTGCATAGGCTAAAAATGTAGTATCATTTTAAAACTGCCAAATATGGTCATCCTTGGGAAACTGATGACTAATTGAAAGATAACTCAAGCATCATTTCACTTCGTACTTCTGAACCCATGTTCCAAATTCCTTGTCTTCCGGCCATTGGAAATCCAAAACTCTGACTACCTTATCATTATGAGTAGCATATTGGGCATCCAGAATAGCCTTTGACTCCTTACCAATATTGTCATAGAGCTTCTCCAATGAAATAATCTCATCTAAAACTAAATTTAGATTACATATTTTCAACTCACCATCAAAATGAAGACAATCGAGGAAGACATTGCTGCCATCATTCCTCTATAAAGATTGGACACTACGCTAAGGTTTCCTCTAGCCACTTGTGTCTTCTGTAGCCCTACTGCATTCATCAAACCTAATGGGGTCCTCCTCCCATTCTCCTCCTAACCTGCCTTCTTCCATTGTAGATCTGCTTAAAGAGTACCATCCTCATGAGTCATTTAGCACTCTGATCTTAAGTGCTAAAAATGTTTTCACAGCAATAGGTCATCCCTCTCCCTACCACAAAATCAATGGCTCCTTTCCCCAGTCCAATACGAGACCAAAGATAAGCATCTTACAAGATTTAGTAGAAGAAAATGTCTCCTATAGGATGAATCATGATCTAATCTATAATTTTATGGTTTTTCACCCATCTTTAAATTTTTTGCACTCATGGATAAGGAATAATTAGGAACTCCATGAGGAATACTCTCTCTAGTTTATTAGCAGTGGATACTACATTGTTAGTTTTTCCTCTATCTCTAATAGAAATAAGGCCTTTGAGTCTGAAAAAGATGTCATGGACCTTCTAGGCTATTTATCCAACCTTCGAAAGTTGGTTTTGATCCCAAGATTGAACCTATTGCTATTCCTGTCTAGATATGAATGTATGCCCTACCAATGGAATATTGGTCTCTACCAGTATTAGAAGTCATAGGCAACTCTCTTGGAAAGTTTCTAGGGGTCTCTAGAGATACAATGGAAGGAACTGTTGGCAAGAGAGACTATTTGGCTTCATAAGTGTTGTCATTGATGGTAACAAAGTCTATCCCACACATCCACAATACATAATATGCCTTTACCAAAAGTCAGATTGAAGATTGTCTTGGTCCAGTAGACAAGAACAAAGTATGCAACATGATTTGACAATCAGGTCCGGATCTCTCAGATGGTGTAACTTAGCAAGTTGCAGATTTGGACAAGTCAAGAGGGGCATCATAACTATTGTATTCTAGAGATTTAGTCTCTGGTGACAAAGCATACAAAAGATATGAGCATCTGAATGTTGGGTTCCAGTCAGATATAGCAGATAGAGGAAGAACTGACCAACAGAGTATCAGACCTCAATTCGGTTGTGTAAAAGGTGTTGATTGAGTAATTTGTAACATTGTACATTATTGGATGACATGATTAATGATTTCTATGCCTAATTTTTTGGTGTGCATCATCTATCAAGTATGAATTCAGCTGATAAAATAGTATTTTGCAAATATCCTAAGTGTTCTTGTTGCCGACTAGAAAATTGTTTGAAATCCTTGATGCGGATATATATACCTAATGGATTCAAGCTTGTGGAGGTGTGAAGGTGATGAGTGTATGTATTAAGTGCAAAGAAAAGTAGAGAGAAGTGCGAAGATAGTAATCCAAGCTCAGAATGTGATAGAAGAGTGATATTGAGCAAAGGAAGAATGAAATGTGTGAGATCGGTATACTGAGCCTAACCGAAACTGAATTCTTGCATATATGGATGTTGTTCCTCAGTTCAAATACTTTAGTATCATCTGTAAGTATTTGTAGGTAGTGATCCTCTTGTGAGCAGTGTGCTCAGGTAGTGATCCCTAATTGGTAAGTTCCATTTTGTACTCTTTTATTTTTTTAACAGAGAATACAATCTTGGGTCAGTCACCCCATGGTTTTTCCCTTAACAAGGTTTCCACATAAAAATCCTTGTGTTGTGTGTTAATTTCACTTCTGTTCTTATGGTTGTTTATGCTTTCATGTTTTGACATATCATTGAATATTGATACAAGAAAAGAAAGTAAAAATAAGGAAATTCTGAGATAACTGATTCACCCCCCCTCTCAGTTATCTACCTTGTTTCCAACAATTGGTATCAAAGCCAAGTTCCTCTGAACAAGCCTAATAGCTTGAGGAAGATCTAGGAATCTCAATGGATGGATATGGTATGAAAGAACAACTTTAGTCTTCCCTAGATGATCTTGAACAATCCCACTCTGAGGTCAATAATTTGAGAGAAAGACTCAAGGAAGCTGATTATTTCATCAATGAGCTGAAAGAAAAACTCAGTAATTCTATGAAAAAGAGAAAGGAACTACTTTAGCAAATCAGAATCAAGCCAATAATATTGATGAGGATCTTAATGAGAAAACTAAGCTATGTGAGAAGCTATCAAAAGAAGTCATTATGATAAGACATGAAATGGAATCAGGGGTTATGAAATTCACCCAAGAAATTAAAGAGAAGAGAAAGACTGAAGATAACCTAAAAAATCCCTCAAGGAGAAAATAGAGGACTGCCAAAAAATGGATAGAATAATCAGTCATCTTGAATCTGATCTTGAAGAAGCCAAAGACAATGAAGAACAACTTGAGAGCCAGATAGACACTCTTAAACAAGATCTTCAATCTCTAAATGAATACAAAGAAAAATTCAAGATAAGCTCAGCCCAACTTGAAGTTCTTAAAAGTCAAAAGAGGGTAGATGATAAGCGTGACTTGGGATATGAGAAGGTGAAAGCTCTGGATCAGGAAGTCAAAGAAACAAGCCTAGAAGACCTCGGGTAAGGCAACTAAATGCCCAAAGATATGCATCTTTCAATGGAAACTGCCTCAATTGCAACAAATTTGGTCATAAAGCAACCCACTGTAGGAACAGAATGAATCAAAACAATTCATCCTTCTTCAGTCAATGTTTTAGTTGCAAAAGGTATGGTCACAAATCTCATGAATGTAGAAATATGCAAATGAACAATTCTTTCAATGGTAGATGCTTTACATGCAATATAATGGGGCATATGGCTAATCAGTGTGGATCAAAAGGATATCAACCAAATAAGCAAAGAAATGTTGTGTGTTACAATTGTAAGGTAAAGTGAATGCAGATGAGATTCAAAAGGAGATGAGCGAGATTTGGATAAAGAAGAGTGATGAATACTTGTGATGGATCAGCACCAGAATCCAGTGTTGATAATCCTTCTAGAAATTATAAGGTGAGCTTCGGCTCAGGTGGAGTAGCAAAAAGAAGATCAAAATTCTCCCAGCTAGGTTGTAAGTGCCTGAATTTAGTACATTGAGTAAACATCTGATGTTATGGGTCAAAGGGTTCTTAGAGAATCCTCCAACGAGCTTTCAGTCAGAATGTGAGAGGTTCACATGAAGATTCAAAAGGTGTCTAACCACTTGAGTAGATCCAGTTTTGGCAACCATCTAGTGTTAACAAAGCAATACAAATTGATCTGGTCCGATCTACAAATATAGTACTCTAATCTGTAGATCCATAGGCAAGTTCATGAGACAGATATGTGTTATCAACTCACTAAGATACTAGTTTGAAGATCTATAAAATGATTCATGAAAAGATCGCTTGGGAAACAGAGTAACCGGATGACTTAAAAGGTTGTGCATTTATTACAATGGCAAATTAGGTTTTGTGGAAGGATAAAAGGGTCTTTGTTTGTCATTTATCATAACTTGCATTCAAAAACAAAGAAGAAAGAAGAGCTCTGAGAAGATACCCTGCAGAATATTCAAGTAGAAACTAAAGATCAAAATCAATCAGAATTTTGCTCCAAACCCTAAGGCAAAATAAGGTATTTTCTTTTTGCAAAATCTCTTCAAATTTTGGCGATTAGAATGGCTACTCTGATGGTTGATAATATCTCTAAAAGGCCAAGACCAAAATTCAAGAAACATCCTTGCAAGTCTCTAGAAGTTAATCCCTTGGGTGCATTTCTAGTATTCCATACAGTGTTCTGCATGTAGAAGATATTAGGGTTTATATTCATGCAAACATCAAAGATTTTGGAGACCCAAAATTGATCATCTATCAAAAATAATTAATATATGAGAATTTTGACCTCAAACCTGAATTCAAGACCCTAAAGGACAAGCACTTTGAACATTGCATACATTTGTAGTCCTTTGCAAAAGATGAATGGGTCTGGTATGTTCTGAGTAGGATGCATGATAACTTTATGTGGCTAATGAGGCCATTCAAGATAACCAAAGATGCCATCAAGGTTGTGACTAGATTGCATTCAACTAGTGGGTTGCCTACACTCAAATTTGTAAAAAAACAAATGGTAACTGAAGCCACCGGATCAAAATATGACAAGAGAGCAATGACTATAGATGACATCACAGATCCAAATGTCAAGTTTGTATCAATGATAATTGGTTACAAAATTTACCACTCAAGTAGGGAAAATTTTGTGACCGGTACAACAATCTATGTTGCATATCAGATGCTGAAAGAAAACACAGATTATGATCTATGTGAGCGCCTGTTGAATCAACTGATGGAAAATTTGCAGAAGATCAAGAAAGATAAGAAAAACTCTTTCAACTATGGCAGGCTAATATTGTGTGTGTTCTTCTACTATATGAATGAGCTACCTGGATCAAAATGTTGGATCTGGCAAAATGATAAACATGTTGTTATTCAAATCAGAGATTACATGTATGGACTTGGTGATGCTCAAGCCCAAAAGATAGCTCTCTGGGGTTACTTCAAGAGTTTCCAAAGCATGATGCATACAAGAGAAAGAATACCAAAGTCAATAGTTGAGAAATACAAAGACACAATTTGCTTCATGGTTGACACAGATCAATGCCTAATGGAGGCAGTTGAGCCAAGAACTGTGTGGGTAATGCCCATGGGATATGAGGTCGATGAAAACATATTGGAGGTACATGTTCAGCACTTGCTGAGTCAACCCAAGGACACTGAAGCAGAAAGGTTTGGCACCTTTGATGAGCTAAACATAAAAATACATTTTGAATTAAAGAAGCCTGAGACTAAGAGAAAAGTGAGAAAGGAAGTTGAAGAACTTGCCAAAAGGTTTGGAATAATAAAGGAGGCAGTAGATGCTAATAGAGAAAAAATAGAGAAAGCAGAAAAAGAAAGGCAAGAAGCAAAGAAAGATAGCATTCTGATGGAAGCCTCCTCCCAGACAAGATCTTCCAGGAGTTCTGCTCCTGTCGCTCCAAAAAACTCAAGGACCACCAAACCGAAAGTCAAGCCATCCAGTAAAGGAGAAAAGAGAATGAAGACCAAGGCTACAAGAACATATATAAGCCAAAAGGATAATGAAGAGACAGAATCAGATGAGGAAGTCAGGAAAATGAAGAAGAGAAGAACGTCCAGAAAGTCATCAAGTAGCAGAAATGAGGAAGAGAAAATAGAAGAATTTGTTGAGAAACCCACTCTCTCAATTGAAGACATCATCAAAGAAATCACTGTGGATGGAAACCTGTAGCTAGTGACAGAATTTTATGATGAATACAATGATGCAGACAAGAGAATACTTGAGGAGCCAACTATCAGGTATTTGAATATCTATAACAAAGCATTAATTGAAAAAAATTTATTAATTCCTAAGAGCCTAGAAGAAGTATTAGAGCTAAGAAAAGAGAATGCAAAGGCAAAAGACTTGGAGATCTAGGAGCAGATAGTGATACAGCTATGTCCTTCTATCACTCCAAAAAAAAAACATGGTTTTCAAGGAAAGTAAAGATGATTTCCGGAGCAAGTCCCGAATGAATAGACTCATGCTTGGAGAAATTGACCAAATAGCTGATGAAACAAAAGAAATTCTCTGGAAAGCCCTGAATGGGTTTAATATTCCCATTGTTGAGGAAACAGATGAAAAGCCTTCTACCATGGATGTTGAAGGATTAAAAGAAATCAATGAAGAATTCTCTAACAAGGGTGTCAAAGGATTAAAGAAAATTGATGAAGAGCCACCTAAGGCATTAGACTCTTCGGTTCTGGAAGAAGAAGTTCATAAAGAAAAGGAAACATTGACAGAAGACACTATGTCATGCCCACATTTCACGTGCGTTCACAACACGCAAGCATGAGTGTTGTGTCCACACATGTCATGTAGACATGAAACGGACTAACAAAAATTTTCACTCCTACACAAAAAACCACCTCGCATGCATAGGCGTGCTCGGTGGCTTACTCCCGAAGTGACAACACAACTGTTAAATGCGAATACCAACCTCTCGAGCACTACTTCTACATTGGACTCACTAGTTTGGTTTCACAGTTTTACGCTCAGTTGAACTTCAACATTTACTTGTTTACTAAATTATTTACATTAAGTAAACTTAATTTTATTACCTTAGTGATTCATATCGAAACTATCTATCTCCAGAGACATAATTTCATTTTTAAAATTGATCCATTTTAGTACTACTCTTACCCTATTACTATTAAACTACGTAACGTAACGTTTCCACTAGAACGATCTAGACTAAATAAATTCATGGATCATATCGTCACGATATAGGTCCTATATAGTTTTTGAGCTAACCAAAGTCTCGTTAGAAGAAAGAGGATCACATATATAATCCTATTTAACTTAATGCGTAAAAATCTTCCTAATTTAATTGAAAGTAATACAATTGGATAAATTACAATATTGATCACATTGTTATAGATTCTTCAATAAATAAAATTCCAACATAAATCTAGATCTTTATTATTGTTCTTACTGCACCCCTTTTTCCCTTTTAAACACCCTGTCCCGTCTTTTCAAATTTATGACGTTATTTATTAAATCATTTTCCCAATTTTATTGCACTCTAACGTCTAATTAATTACCCAACAATTCATTTCAAACTTGTCTTACCTACATGGTCTATATTGGAGCGACCTAATGAATTTTAAATATTTAAAAGACCAAACATATAGTCTCAAAAAAAATACTTTTAAATTTAATTATACTTTTATTTAATTTTTAACATAATTTCTCTACTAATTAATTAATTATATAACTGCCCATTTAATTATCTAATTAGTGAATAGCTTAATATGAATCAATAAAATTTATCTACTGTATAATTATCTCATTACGAACCAAAACGATTATTTATTAAATTGTCAAATCCAATTATCCTCCATAATAATACTTGTAATTACCCAAGTACAACTAACTTTTGTAATTACCCAAGTACGCAGGAACAATGGGGACGGAGCCGCAGAGGGCGGTGAAAACCGGAGGCAGTTGGGCCGCGGGACCGTGGAGCTTCCACGGCGGAGGTTGGCTGCACGCAGGGCACCGGGAGCAAAGTGTGGCAGGTTGTGTGGGGGCAACACGAAGGGGGGAGTGTGGTGTCCCCGTCGGTGGTTGAGGATAGCCGCGGGGGCTTCAAGGTTTACGCCGATGGTGGTGGGAGGGTTTCCAACCCTTCCCACCTCCATCTTTTTTTTTGTTTGTTTAATTTATTTAAAACACATGATGGGGTTAATTTTTCCCACCCCCCAACAATGTAAATTTTTATTTATTATTATTATTATTCTTTTTGTTTAATTTCAGGTTATTTCAAAACCACAATTTATTTAATTTGGTCCAATAATTATATAACACAATTTCAACATTAAACATCATGCAACAATAAGATAATCAATAGATATTTAGAAATTTTATTTTTACTGTTGATTTAATCCAAATTTTAAATAACCAATTTCTATCTAATTAAATTTGCATATTATATAAAATGGAAATAAATAATTTCAATTGCATTTATTCACAATAATTAAAGTATATGTCTAAAACACAAAATCTATCCTTTTATAAATCTCTCCACTAATTTACATCTACCTTAAATCACCACTAAGCATTTCATCAAATAAATTTTATCAACTTTTAATTTTTTTTTTTTAAATATTTTTCTTCAATACAGTAAATACTTGAATAATTTAGGAAGTAGATACCCATATAAACTGGATATTTTTTATTAACCACACTTTAATCTATCAGGTATACACTTTAATTCAATTAACTCTTAAGGAGTATAGTAAGTGCAGGAACTATTAAACCTTTCACTAAAGTAAACAGACGAGTAAATCGATTTTGAAGTATCACAAATATCAACAACAAATAATTTTTTCACTAAATATTACAATAGATATTTTTAAACAACTTATCCAAATAATACACAACAAATAACTTACAAATGAATCTTTCACTAAATATTTTAATACTTACAAATAAAACTCTCTCTAAATATTACAAAAGATATGTTTAAACATCTTATTCAAATCTACAACAATTCTCTCAATTTACAACTTGGTAAACAAGAAACAACAACTGTAATGATCCAACAATCCCCATACACTCTAAGGGAGAAAACTACTTTAACAATTCGTAACATTCTTCTCTTATTCATGCTCACACAATGAGGTATGGTAATAACCCATTAAAATCACAACTAAGTACTAAATAAGGGAGGCTTATCTCTCCACTCAAGTAACTCTCTTTTACAACAATTTCAAGAGATAAGTTCTCTCTACCACTTTTACATATTGAAACTACGATGACCAAGCACTGATTGCAAACTAGAAGATAAACATTTCCTTGGACAAGGCAAACCTATCTTCAATTCTCCTAATCATGCTTCAACATTATCCTGCAAAATAATCAGGAAGACAACAAGGACCATCTAGCTCTCCTCCCTACCATCGTCCCGCAAGAGGGACACCCCCAAGCTAAGGAGACCATTCTCATACCAGGGTAAATAGACAATTCAACACTTCACAATCATAGATCAACAACAACAAGCAATTAACACACAATCCCCATGGCTTACTCACAGTACTTTGGCTCAGCTTAGGTGAGTTCAAGGAGGGTAGGGGAGTAGACAATCTCTATCCCTAGGTGTCATCTCTTGGCTAACATACCAACATGCCATCAAGGCATTTCTCTTAACAAGAAAACAAGATGACCCGAAGAGGGTCACACCTCCCCTTCCCATACAAGATGAGAGTTGCCTTCCAACTGGAAGGAGCTCTTTCCACAACCAAATCAACCCCAAAACAATAATAGAAAACACAAGAAGACATTTGCAACACAAGCATCAAACAAGAGGCAACACACACATAACAAGCAAAAGATCAACAAGAGGGTAGACTTGTTCACCAACCTTCCAAAGCCCAAATATGGAATAATTTTGATGAAGAGCTCCACTCTAGCCTCCTTCTCCAAAGCCTCATTCTTTTCCACCATAACCCAACTCCCCTACACTTCCCTTCTTCTCTTCTTTAAAACTAGTTTCCTCCATTTTCTTAATCTCCCAAGTGACATTAAACAACTAATTCACAAATCACCCATTACCCTAGTGGTCATAAAACAATTGACCCCCACTTCATAGGTTCCCCACTAAAGTCCTACCTACAACACATGGTGAATTTAAAATACATTAAGTGAAATAGAATACAAAAGGAGTGGATGACACACTACCCCCAATTTAGGGAAACCCTACCCAAAGAGAGGCACATGGAGACAACACTCCATTATTAGGGAATCATGGGGTTATTTTATGACTTACAAGTGACCTAAGTGTGGATTCCACTCATCCCATTGTCCCCATGCTTCCAAATTCGTCACTTAACTTCACTGTGAAGTTTAGGTGACCATATGGAAGCTAACCCAGGGTTATCCTAGCCCAAAAAGTCCCTAGACCCATGGGGTATAACCCAGGGTTGATTTATGCCTAGTTAGAACTCCCAGAGTCAAAACAAACACAAGATAAAGGGTCAAAAAGAAATAAAATTTCAACAAGATTAAAACAATATTTCTTACAAAGTAAATCCGAAGATAACCCCTTTTTCCCTGACCTTATACAACATATTACCACATTACAACCTTTTCCAAACATGAGGTTGATCTTAGTTCCTCATTGAACTAGATCAGCTTACAAGGGATACAACATAGGTATGAGATGGTCTCCTGTAATTGTGGTCTTTGTTAGCAGTACCTGCACACTCAAACTTGAAATCAATAACTCATAAAGGTATCATAGCCGAAGCACATCCAAATACATGCATCCCAAACCTTCTTCCAAATAATCACATCACAATTCCATATCTTTTTCAACATCTAAATATCATTGCACAATTATTTCCTTAAAATTTAGTTAGGTTTAATAACAAGATGCAAGATCAATAATCCCTTTAACATAAACATAACAGGAATAGCACTGCAATTAGTCTCATGAACAGTTGTGTAAAGAGTAGGCCTCACACACTGGTAATGTCACTCCTCCAGATCCCACTATTGCCAAGACAAATCTTTCAGTCACCGGAGAAGTAGAGGAAGGAAGAAAAGAAGAGAAGGAGAATCAAGAGAAAGAAGTTAAGGCAAAAGAGGAAGAAGAGCAAGTAGAAAAGGATGGTGATTACACATCTAAACCAGTCAGTTTAGACACCTCTAAAGGGAAGAAGTCTAAATCAACAGCAAGAGACACTACAGAGACAATGCAGAATTTCTTGGACAAAGAAATGGAGCTAGATGAACCTGAGTTGATTCAAGGGCCACTGAATCTGGACTCTCTATCTATAGTTCAGATAATGAAGATAGCATCTTTTGCTCGGACCAAAGCAAAAGAAAAACTTCTAAAATCTTATATGGAGGACAGTGAACTGTTGAATGTTGCATCTGGAGTACAAGAGAAGATCATGCCCACTTATCAGAAGGACCCATCAGGTTCTCCATCCAGTAATCTGAAGAACTTAGTTAATTCTTTTAATACACATTTTGAGTCCTTAGAAAAATTAGCAGAAACTAAGGTCCAAAAGGAGTTATGGGGCAAAATATTTAGTGAGGTACATGGACTAATTGCTAATGATATAAAAACCCTAGACATTGGCATAAAGAGCATTGAAAATGCTCTTAGGGATGGTGGGGACATATACAATTTTTTTTTAACTTGGCCTAAAGTGGCAGAGGACATTGAGAAGAAAATGAAAGAACTAGAAGGAAAAATGTCAAGTCTATCTCAGAATTTTGATCCGCTTACTACCTCTCTGGTGAATCAAGAATGCCAAGCTATTGTTATAATAAATGAAATAAAGAAACTGGTTAAAGAGAAGAAGTTCATAATGGATAGAATGGGTGGACTTAGAGGGATAATCATCCCTAAGTTAGAGGCAATGCATGATGCCTTGGCAGATGCGCAAAGTACAGCCCAGACTAGTGATCCAACAGATTTGAAGAGGGCAAAAACATATGCATTTTTGTTAAGTGGACACATATCCATTTTGGATAGAATGAAGAGGAGTTGGACCACAGAGATTGTATAGTTGAAGACAACCTTTGCGGATATACTTAAGTATATGTACGTATAACATATGAATTGTATGTACATATGTGGCCATGTATATAATAGTTTATGCAGAATTTTGGTATGTAGATCCCACCCTTTGCCATTGATGTCAAAGGGGGGGTGAAGAGTAGTGAAAAATGAGGAATCCAGCAAAAGGGGAGCACCGATAAATTAGTATAAAGAAACAAAGCACAAGCAAAGGGGGAGTTACTGCGACACTTAGTCATTTTTCACTAAGTGTTGCCATCAATGCCAAAGGGGGAGATTGTTGGCAAGAGACACTATTTGGCTTCATAAGTGTTGTCATTGATGGCAACAAAGTCTATCCCACACATCCACAGTACATACGATGCCTTTACTAGAAGTTAGATTCAAGATTGTCTTGGTCTGGTAAACAAGAACAAAGTATGCAACATGATCCGACAATCAGGTCTGAATCTCTCAGATGGTGTAACTCAGCAAGTTGCATATTTGAACAAGTCAAGAGGGGCATCATAAATATTGTATTCTAGAGATTTAGTCTCCAGTGACAAAGCATGCAAAATATATGAGCATTTGAGTGTTGGGTTCCAGTTAGACAGAGCAGACAGAGGAAGAACTGACTGACAGAGTATCAGACCTCAATCCAGTTGTGTAAAAGGTGTTGATCAAGTAATTTATGACATTGTACATTATTGGATGACATGATTAATGATTTCTATGCCTAAGTTTTTGGTGTGCATCATCTATTAAGTATGAATTCAACCGAAAAAATAATATTTTGCAAATATCCTAAGTGTTCTTATTGCTGACTAGAAAGTTGTTTGAAATCCTTGATGTAGATATATATACCCAATGGATTCAAGCTTCTGGAGGTGTGAAGGTGATGAGTGTATGTATTAAGTGTGAAGAAAAGTAGACAGAAGTGCGAAGACAGTAATCTAAGCTCAGAATGTGACAGAAGAGTGATATTGAGCAGAGGAAGAATGAAATGTGCTAGATCGATATACTAAGCCTAACCGGAACTAAATTTTTGCATATATGGATGTTGTTCCTTAGTTAAAATACTACAGTATCATCTGTAAGCATTTGTAGGCAGTGAGCCTCTTGTGAGTAGTGTGCTCAGGCAGTGAGCCCTAATTGGCAAGTACCATTTTGTACTCTTTTATTCTTTTAATAGAGAATACAATCTTGGGTTAGTCAGCCTGTGGTTTTTCCCTTGACAAGGTTTCCACGTAAAAATCCTTGTGTTGTGTGTGTTAATTTCACTTCTGTTCTTATGGTTGTTTATGCTTTCATGTTTTGATATATCATTTAATATTGAGACAAGGAAAGAAAGTAAAAATAAGGAAACTATGAGATAACTGATTCACCCCCCCTCTCAGTTATCTGCCTTGTTTCCAACAGGAACCTCTATAGTTTATGCTCGGCTTTGTGTGGAAATGAATCTCAACCAACCCTTACCTACAGATATTGAACTTGAAATAGGAAATCTTTCTTGGATACAACAATTAGACTATGAGGCTTTGCCTTTTAGATGCAGAGTATGCTGTAAATATGGTCATTTAGCTCATCTATGTCCCTCTAATCCAATCTCTGGAGATGTATCCTCTCCCACTTTACCAAGCCTAGATACAACGAGAAAACAAACCGTTGATAAAGAACAAATCAGTCCCCATAAAGGGAAGGAAATCCAATAGGATGGATTTGAACAAAGAAAATGAAACAAGAGACAAAAAAGAAAGAAGGGAAGGATCAGACACATCCTAAACTTTCAAATAGGTATGAGGTTTTCTAGACCCTAGTGGATCAGGAAGAAGAACAATCTTTAGACTTGGCAGTCCAGAACCTTGTCGATGATTCAATTCAACTTGTTGTTCCTATACAAAGTACCCCCAATGAGGTTTTAGCTATAAAGAATAGTGACACCTCTCAATCAGAAATGGCAAGTGCTATGATAGTTTTCTCCCAAGAACAACCTTCAGTTCAAGAAATTATCATGGAACTAGTAGAAAAGAGTAGGGAAAAGCCTCTTCTTGGGACTACCCAAATATAAAAGACACAGAAAAACAATAGCTCTCAAGGACTAGGTCAAAAAACAATGAAAGCATTGATAGCTTCTCAAGGAGAAAAAGTCATCAATGAATGATTGGTAAGGCCTCTTGATTCATACTTGCCCCATGATAAACAATGATTTTACAATCATGGAATATTAGGGGTTTAAACAGTAGCACCCATCAAGCTGTTGTCCGCAGATTATTAGAGAATCATATTACTGATTTTTTTGCTTATCTAAGAGACCAAAATCTCTCTGTCTATTATTGATAAAGTTGTCAACAAAATATGGAGAGGTGCTCGTCATAATGCGATGGCTACTTGAGCTACCTCTAGAAGGATTATCACCCTTTGGAACTCTCTTGAATGGACTGCTTTGGAACATAATTCCTAGAGGGGTGTTCTCACTTCTCTCTTCTGGAATAATATGACTAAGGAGCAGATTCTAATTACTAACTTTTATGGGGACCAAAATTTTGCCTCCCTAACTCGTCAATGGACTACTCTCCAAAGTATGAGATCCTCCTGTTGACTTTTTCCCAGACTGGATGCTTATTCCCAGATTTCCCTACAAGGTAGCCATCAGTGATCAACAGGATCTCTGGGCCAGGGGGCCAACAGTATAGGAGATAGACTCTATATTTTATCTCCTCTTCTTCTTCAGGCTCTGCAAGACCTAGGGGGGTATTCCCTACTCAACATCCATGAGGATATGCATACAAGGCTGGGATGCTGACAGAAAGCAGATAGTCCTCTTGTAAGTAGACCAAAACTGAAAGATAAGAGCAAAGGGGCTAGCTTTGGGCCTATTAGCAGTTGTAGACAGAGGACTAAGGATCCTAAACTAATTCTAATGTCCTAATGTTTGTTTTAGATTTTGATTTGGATTTTAAGTTTGGATGCAAAGCTGGACATGGTTATAACACAAAAACAAAGCATGATTGGTGCCTATCCAGGGCCTGGAGTCAGTAGACATACACCTGTGAATGATCAGCATGAACAGCTAAAATTGGATTTCAAGGGGATATATGTGATACCTGCCTTACAGATATCTCCCAATATAGAGTGTTAGGTTATCTCTACTTATGGCATCCCTACTGCAGTATACCCTTCCCAATGTTCAACCTGAAAACAGTTTAATCTACCCCTTGAGCGTTAAAAGATCAGACATTCAACATAGGAATTCTATGCTCTAGAATCTAAACATTACCAAACATCCAGATTCAGAAGAAGACTACATGCAATACTGGAGACAGAATTAACACAACACATGCTAAATTAGCATTTCTCATATAAGATCAATCATGAAATCAGTGGGTTCATGCCAAAAACATACAACAAGAGATACATAAACTCACAGGTTAAGCTGTACAGAGCAACCAGATCAGCTTGTTATGAATTACAGAGCCAAAAATCTTCAACTTTCAACAACCAACAAATGAGCAACACAACCTACTTATAACAGCCAGGTAGATGCTCAGCAATTAATTACATGGTTGACCAAAAATCCCGCCAGATACACAGTATCAGGAAAATGGCGCTCAAACACAACCAGATTGGCACCCAAACATGAATGCAGCAGGTAGGGGAGGAGACAGGAAGATATCTCGAGCCCTGCGCCACTATCCGCTGATGTACACCTTCCATCAGGTACCAGATCCGCCCATACCTCTGCAACCTTCGCCATTAATGGCGCACCAACCCGCGGCCTTGGGAAGAACATCAAACAGTCAATCGCAACCATTTCCCGCCGAGATTCATCATCATGATATTTCGAATATGCAGGATATCAATATCCCACATGCACCCCGCGATGACCTCATTAACACTTTATATACTAGGTCATGAGCATATATCATGTCGGTGCTTTTGCTCCTGACGACACTAGTATAAGACTTCATCATCATCATCCTCCAGCAGCATGATATCCTGTCGCTTGAAATATCACCCTGACGTCATCATCATATCGCAATATAGCCTGCATGATAATCGCCTTCATCGGCACAACCTGATCCATCGAAGGAAGATCCTCCTGCTGAGCCTATACCAAAAGTCTGGCCGATGAACATCCTGATGACGTCATCATCATATCCTGCTGACGTCATCATCATATCTGCCTACTGCGCACCTCCTCATATCCGGATGACGTCATCATCATGTTTGCAAATATCAGGAGATCTCCACAAGATGATCTGTGTTAGAAATATGACCCCCCCGGACCTTGATGACGTCATCAGCATATCGACATCAGGATGATATTCGGAAGACAACCAGATATTTGGAAATATCATCCTGATGCACAAACATCATGTTGCACTGCAGCTCCGCTATAAGATCAGGGCGAAATATGAATATGATGATGCTTGAAAAGATCACCCCCACTAGATAATGTACGAAGCCAGCAGGCGGATATCTCCTTGATATCAGCATCATCATGACGCTGGAACAAACATACACCCGGGTGATATGAAAATATCACCCCCTCCTTCGGAAATATCATGATGCAGATAGGCAGAGAAATAGATATCACCCTGAGATAAGAATGACGTCAGCATCATCAGGATGACAAAACAACGAACCACAAAGTGATATAACATCATCAGGATGATATTGACTAAGATCATCCTGACGTTCAAAATATGATGACCCCAGTGAATATCGGGTCGCACTTAGAACTCTTCAACAACATCATCAGGATGATCATAACCAAGATCACCCGATGATAAAGAATATCACCCCGGCGAAATATCATGAAGGCAGAAAATATGATGACCCTCGCAAGCAACACGGTGATAATTGGAAATATGATGATGATGACGACGACCCTTAGGAAAAAAAAACAAGTCAGGTCGAACAACTTAGAGAATAACCCCTTCAGAATATCGGGCAACATCATCATCATGTTTGGGCAAGGTGATAAATGGAAGATCACCAGATACTTGAAAGATCACCCCCGCAAGCAAATCAAGGCGCACTGTAGCTCATCAGCAGGATCAGGATGATATCCAGACATCACCCGATAGTGAAATATGATGATCCTGATGAGAAACTGGTCGACAGGGAACATGATGATGCTGACCACCATCGAAGAAAATATGATGATGATGACCTCCTCTTCGAAGAAAATATGATGATGCAGCTGAAAAATGCTGAGGAGGTCCAACACTTGGAGTATTTTTTGGATATTTAGGGAAAGTGCCTGCATGAGAATTGCTCAAAAATTGTCAGTCAATTCAGGCACTAACAGTGGCTCTGTCTGGGGACGTGCAGGTGCAAGACTGCAGCGAGAACCCTAGATCTCTGGGATGCAGACCAGTCCCTTATCCATTGGGCACAGAGTCAAATATTACACCGACCTGCATCACCAAACACACTTGATGGCCTAAGGCCACCAAGAAAAGAAAAGCATGTATCTCCCTTTGTCAAATATCTTGTTTTCATCTGCATGCACTGGGTCAAGCCTGGAGATACTGTCAGGATCCACCCACAAACAAACCTTGTCATCTGCACACTCAACCCTCTGATTTGGCTTGTCATTGTCAATCCTGTGCAGATAACCTTCAACATCCAGCAACAAGTGGATGCAGAATGTATCAGGCAATGCATACTCAAATGGTATAGAACACAGGTTATCATCTGTATCATCATCATGCATTGCAACATGATCTCCTAGCTGGACTGCAAATAGGAAACACTCAGAGTCCACCACACAACTAGGAAGATCAGGGCTCATTGTATTATATGCTGGCACATCAAAAGGAAAGCTTTCAAAATCACAATTGTGCACATCATGTACACAACAATCAGCAGCACCAAGCTGGAAAAGATCAGGCTCTGGCACCTCTTTACAATCAGGCACATTTTCACAGTCACTTGCCTGATGTATGTTGTTTCCTCTTTCATCAGGATGAGAAACAGAATCCAAGCCAAAAATACTGTCTAGATCCTCACCATACTCAGACAGATCCTCATCACCATATGTGTCATAAATGGGTGACCCAGGTGCATCAGTTTGATCATAATATGCCATTTGTTCATGGGCAGCAGAGCACACATCTCCATCACCAATGGATTCATTCTGTGGAGGAGTATCAGCCTGTGTGTCATAAGCAAAACAGCCATCAAATGAAAAACAATCATGCTCTGAACTAGCACTTATTTCAATTTCTGACTGCTCTTCATGATCTCCATGTGTTTGAAAGGTAGGCAATGGGTCACACATAGGACTGCTTCTCTGTTTGCTTATATCTTCTCTGTCTTGAGTACAATACTCACAATTATCTCCACAGGTCCATTCCAAAAATTGCTCATTGCTGTCCACAACCTCATTATTGTTTTCATGGTCAGATGCCTCATCATTGCAATGGGAATCCTCATTAGTCCTTTCACTGGCATCCTCAACTGGTAAACAATCCAGTTGAGCAGTATTGTTAGCATTATGTTCAAACACAGCAGTCTCAACCTCTATGCTTTTATTTTCATTTTTATCTGCACATGATGCCATAATCATTTGGTCATTTGCAGCTTCATAACCATTTCTCACACCAAAGCCTGGGGACAGGGGTTTCAGCAGGTACACATTTCTAATTTTTTCTATCTTTTCTATGAACTTGTATGCCATCTGCATACTTGTCACCTTGAAATCCCTCAGTACTGCACTAAAGCCCTCCTCAAAAGCTTCAAAGAATATGCCAACACAGGCTAAAATATCAGGTCTGAAACTTTCAGGGACATGTGAAAGGGCTACTGCAAACCTATGACTGAAATCAACACATGGCTCTTCATCTTGTTTTCTGATTCTCATCAATTCTGTAACAAGATCAGCCGGTTCTTTTGCAAATTCTTCCTTGAAATAGTCAGCAAGTTCATCCCAACAGGCAAAGGATTTCTTTGGAAAGCTCAAATACCAGTCTTTTGCTTTTGCATCAAAGGACCTAACAAAAAACCTCATCCACATATCCTCATCTCTGAATGAATGTTTTCCCATAAAACTGTGAAAATTTTGGATATGTGCATTCCCATCACATATACTGTGACCACTAAATCTAGGCATCTGACAATATATCCTAGCAGGCATAGTTTCTACTTTATAATCCACCCATGACAAATCCAGTTGGTCATACAAAGGATCAAAAGGGCTGACAGGAGGTTTAGCTTTCTGACTGGCAAACGCAACAGGGTTACTGCTTTTTAACTGGGCCTGCTCAGCCTCTAAGAATATCAACCTATTTCTTATCTCTTCTATTCCTTTATCCAACATTTCACCACTGAGTATGGGATAATTCATACTTGGATTCATAAAAATCTTACTCTTAGACATCCTCTGTCTGTCTAAGACCCAAGGCTTCCCCTGGCATCTAACTTATGCAGTAAAACAGCAAATATAAAGGAGAAGGAACAAGGTACCTTTTCTCATACAGATGCAGAAATATGTACAACACATTTTTTGTCACATCACATACATCCATCTTTCACGTGCATTGGGATCTTTTTTGCAGAGTCGCCACCTCTCCAAAGAGGACAAAATTTTTAATAGCTGAAAGCTACTTTTCCAGGTTCATTCCACCAGCAGAGCATCATTTTGTTAGTGACTCAGATGGGTCACAAGTATTATTCTTTATTTTATCAATCCATCCCCAGCAGAGTCGCCAATTTCTGTTGACTTTTTCCCAGACTGGATGCTTATTCCCAGATTTCCCTACAAGGTAGCCATCAGTGATCAACAGGATCTCTGGGCCAGGGGGCCAACAGTATAGGCGATAGACTCTATATTTTATCTCCTCTTCTTCTTCAGGCTCTGCAAGACCTAGGGGGGTATTCCCTACTCAACATCCATGAGGATATGCATACAAGGCTGGGATGCTGACAGAAAGCAGATAGTCCTCTTGTAAGTAGACCAAAACTGAAAGATAAGAGCAAAGGGGCTAGCTTTGGGCCTATTAGCAGTTGTAGACAGAGGACTGAGGATCCTAAACTAATTCTAATGTCCTAATGTTTGTTTTAGATTTTGATTTGGATTTTAAGTTTGGATGCAAAGCTGGACATGGTTATAACACAAAAACAAAGCATGATTGGTGCCTATCCAGGGCCTGGAGTCAGTAGACATACACTTGTGAATGATCAGCATGAACAGCTAAAACTGGATTTCAAGGGGATATATGTGATACCTGCCTTACAGATATCTCCCAATATAAGGTGTTAGGTTATCTCTACTTATGGCATCCCTACTGCAGTATACCCTTCCCAATGTTCAACCTGAAAACAGTTTAATCTACCCCTTGAGCAGAAGTTAAAAGATCAGACATTCAACATAGGAATTCTATGCTCTAGAATCTAAACATTACCAAACATCCAGATTCAGAAGAAGACTACATGCAATACTGGAGACAGAATTAACACAACACATGCTAAAATAGCATTTCTCATATAAGATCAATCATGAAATCAGTGGGTTCATGCCAAAAACATACAACAAGAGATACATAAACTCACAGGTTAAGCTGTACAGAGCAACCAGATCAGCTTGTTATGAATTACAGAGCTAAAAATCTTCAACTTTCAACAACCAACAAATGAGCAACACAACCTGCTTATAACAGCCAGGTAGATGCTCAGCAATTAATTACATGGTTGACCAAAAATCCTGCCAGATACACAGTATCAGGAAAATGGCGCTCAAACACAACCAGATTGGCGCCCAAACATGAATGCAGCAGGTAGGGGAGGAGACAGGAAGATATCTCGAGCCCTGCGCCACTGTCTGCTGATGTACACCTTCAATCGGGTACCAGATCCGCCCATACCTCTGCAACCTTCGCCATTAATGGCGCACCAACCCGCGGCCTTGGGAAGAACATCAAACAGTCGATCGCAACCATTTCCCACCGAGATTCATCATCATGATATTTTGAATATGCAGGATATCAATATCCCACATGCACCCCGCGATGACCTCATTAACACTTTATATACTAGGTCATGAGCATATATCATGTCGGTGCTTTTGCTCCTGACGACACTAGTATAAGACTTCATCATCATCATCCTCCAGCAGCATGATATCCTGTCGCTTGAAATATCACCCTGACGTCATCATCATATCGCAATATAGCCTGCATGATAATCGCCTTCATCGGTACAACCTGATCCATCGAAGGAAGATCCTCCTGCTGAGCCTATACCAAAAGTCTGGCCGATGAACATCCTGATGACGTCATCATCATATCCTGCTGACGTCATCATCATATCTGCGTACTGCGCACCTCCTCATATCCGGATGACGTCATCATCATGTTTGCAAATATCGGGAGATCTCCACAAGATGATCTGTGTTAGAAATATGACCCCCCCAGACCTTGATGACGTCATCAGCATATCGACATCAGGATGATATTCGGAAGACAACCGGATATTTGGAAATATCATCCTGATGCACAAACATCATGTTGCACTGCAGCTCCGCTATAAGATCAGGGTGAAATATGAATATGATGATGCTTGAAAAGATCACCCCCACTAGATAATGCACGAAGCCAGCAGGCGGATATCTCCTTGATATCAGCATCATCATGACGCTGGAACAAACATACACCCGAGTGATATGAAAATATCACCCCCTCCTTCAGAAATATCATGATGCAGATAGGCAGAGAAATAGATATCACCCTGAGATAAGAATGACGTCAGCATCATCAGAATGACAAAACAACGAACCACGAAGTGATATAACATCATCAGGATGATATTGACTAAGATCATCCTAACGTTCAAAATATGATGACCCCAGTGAATATCGGGTCGCACTTAGAACTCTTCAACAACATCATCAGGATGATCATAACCAAGATCACCCGATGATAAAGAATATCACCCCGGCGAAATATCATGAAGGCAGAAAATATGATGACCCTCGCAAGCAACACGGTGATAATTGGAAATATGATGATGATGACGACGACCCTTAGGAAAAAAAAACAAGTCAGGTCGAACAACTTAGAGAATAACCCCTTCAGAATATCGGGCAACATCATCATCATGTTTGGGCAAGGTGATAAATGGAAGATCACCGGATACTTGAAAGATCACCCCTGCAAGCAAATCAAGGCACACTGTAGCTCATCAGCAGGATCAGGATGATATCCAGACATCACCCGATAGTGAAATATGATGATCCTGATGAGAAACCGGTCGACAGGGAACATGATGATGCTGACCACCATTGAAGAAAATATGATGATGATGACCTCCTCTTTGAAGAAAATATGATGATGCAGCTGAAAAATGCTGAGGAGGTCCAACACTTGGAGTATTTTTTGGATATTTAGGGAAAGTGCCTGCATGAGAATTGCTCAAAAATTGTCAGTCAATTCAGGCACTAACACCTCCAAAGAAGATTTAGACTGGATTATTGCCAAAAACATTAATACTAAACTATCTTCTAGAGATCAAGAAGGTGTCTCCCCTTCTCTTGACATTGGGGATTGTCAATGATTTCTCAGGTTCAGGCCCTGCATTTAATAGACATAAAAGCTCTCAGGGTCTACTTTACTTGGACCAACAAAAGAATAGCTCCTAACTCCAAGAAGGTGAGATTAGACAGATTTTGGGTCTCAGAGGCAGCCTTTGTGAAGTGGAATTTAACTACTCATATCCTTGAAGGCCCTATCTCTGATCACTCCTAGATCATTCTTGATGGAGGCATAAAAATAGGTAATTTCCACAAACCATTCAAATTTGAAAATTACTGGCTTTTAAAAGATGAACTCCAGCAACTTATTCCTAAATGATGGGAAGAAGGCAGACTACCTTTTGGTACTTCTATGTTCAGACTTCATAAACAACTCCATCATGTCAAATATCAGTTGAAAGGATGGAAACGTAACAATAAATCTAATTTTCAAAATCAAAGAGCTCCCTTGCTTGTCAGATGGGATGAAGTTCAGAAACAATTTTGGGTAGGAATCATATCTAATAAGTTGAAAGATGAAGATGATGCCAAGATGAAGATGATGCCCTCCATAATGCTATCAAATCTATTGATACTAAAGAGGAGATTTATTGGAAACAGCGTACTCGCATTTCTTAGCTTCTGGAGGGGGATAAAAACACTACTTTTTCCACCGATCAGCTTGTGGTAGAAGTCAGGGGAGCAAGATGGATGCTTTTCAAGATGCAATGAGTCAGCCTTTGCAATCCATTCCTAAGCAGTAACAATTTTCCTCAAATTACTTTGCTAATTTATTCAAGGCCAATGACGTCCAGGACCTTTAGGCTCAACTTGAAGTCTTAGCAACCATTCCTTCCATTATTTCTAAAGAAGACAATTAGGTTCTCCTAAGTCTCATTGATAGTGAATAAGTGAGGAAAGTGTTTTCAATATGAGCACTAGGAAAACTCTGAGTCCTGATGGTTTTCCTATTGAGTTTTTTTAGTCCTTTTGGAGCCTTATTCACAAGGGTGTTATTGCTATTAGTGAAGAGTCTCTTGCCAATAAGAGAATTCTCAAAGCCTTGAACCATACTTTTCTTGCCCTTATTCCTAAAGAGGAGGTTGGGATACACATTTCTAATTTAAGACCTATTACTTTATGCAATGTTATTTATAAAATTCTCACTTTCGTGATGGCTGACCGTCTGAAACCTCTTCTTCACAAAATTATAGGGCCTGAGCAAGGTGGTTTTGTCAAGGGTGGACATATATTAGATGGAGTTATCCTAGCTCAGGAGGCTATTCACTCAATGTAGAACTCTGGAAATCTAGTATGTTTATCAAATTGGACATGTCAAAGGCTTATGACAAGGTCGAGTGGTCCTTTTTATCTAAAATGATGTCTGCCTTTGACTTCTCCCAAGCTTGGATAAACTTGATTACAAGCTGTGATGACCTACTCTGTTCTTATAAATGACCTCCCCTCTCATCATTTCGGAGCTTCTTGTGGTCTACGTCAAGGTGACCCTTGTTCTCCTTATTTGTTTCTCAATCTCGCTGAGGGCCTGGACAAAATTTTTCTTGAGAAAAGAAGGCTCGGCCTGATTTTTGGATTCAAGATTGGAGAGGAAGTCCTAACTCACCTTAAATTTATTAATGACATGAGCCTCTTAGGCTTGGGCACCTACAAAGAAATGAGAATGGTCAGAGCAACTCTAAATACTTATCTTAAAGCCACCAACCAAGTCATTAACAATCAAAAATCAAAAGTGGTTTTTTTAATGTGGATCTAAGAAACCAAAACAAAATTCTTTCTATTTTATGTTTCCTACAAATGGAGTTACCTATGACTTACCTGGGAATCCCTCTTCACTTCAAGAAGCTTAAGATGACTATGTGGAGGGAAATTTTAGAGATTATTCGGGGTAAAATCAACCATTGGTCCAATAGATGGTTAAGTTATGGTGGAAGACTTGTTTTTCTGTAGTCTATGATTCAGGCAATGGCTATCTATAAATTCTCTATCCTTGCTACTCCCTCCACTATTTGGAAAGAACTAGACAACATAGCTCAAAAATTCTTATGGAGTGGTGCTAAAGATGAAAGAAAGTGGGCTTTAGTCAGCTGGGATAAAGTCACTTAGCCCAAGATAAAAGGTGGTCTAGGTCTGCAAAGGGCATAACTCAACAATAAATCTCTAGCTGGAAAACTATATTGGAGATGGATTTCTCAATTGACTGCCCTCTTTAGTCGCATTCTCTCTAGTAAATATTTGAGAGATAAAAATCAGAATGAGCTATGTCACCTTCCCATCTCTAGCACTGGATCGTTAGTTTGGCAAACTCTCAAGTTAGGCTCCCAAGTTTTAAAAGATGGTATGTTTTAGAAAATTGGGAGAGGAGACAAAGTTTGTTTTTGGATAGACTCTTGGGATCAAAATCCTCCTATTATTGTCCAATTCCCTAAATTACAAAATGTTAAAATTGAAATGGAGAGTAGGGTTGGATCAAAGTTGAATTCTACTTTAACTCCTATTAGCTCTGATCCTACAAGTTTAGGCAACTCAAGAAATTGGATGAATGGCCAATTCCTATTCCTCCAGAATTTGTGTCTACTATTTCTAATCTTTTAGCCACTCATTTCCTCTCTAGAAGTGAGGAAGAGGATCAAGTTACTTGGGGGCTCGGTAGCCTGGGGGTCTATTCTGTCAAAGTTGGCTATAATAAAATCCTTCCTTTTCCTTCTCTCATACCTTTTGACAAACTAAAGGATGGTTGAAAGTCAATTTCTTTGCATGGCAATTTATGCACAAATTAATCCTCACTTTTGAGAATCTCAAAAAAAGAGGTTTCATTGGTCCTTCCCAATGTGTCCTCTATTTGAAGAATGAGGAAACCTCTGACCATTTGATGTTTGACTGTCCCTTTTATAGAAAGATCTAGGAAAGATGGTTCCTCATTCACAAAATTAGATTCATAAGCCTTCTCAACAAGCAAACCAATTGGGAAATATGGAAGAGAGGTAGATTCAAGTATAAATCTCTTCATATCGGATGGCAGCTGGGTTTGAATTTCATTTGGTGGAAAATATTGCTTGAAAGAAATAATAGAATTTTTCAGGATAGTGCCTCTTCAGTTGACAAGGTTTGGCAAATTATCTAGAGTAAGATTGCGAAAACGGTGGCTTCCAATGGCATAAAGAACAAAAATTGTAAAGTTGACTTGATGGGAAAGGTGCCTGCATTGAAATCCTTTGCTACTTGGAAACCTCCTCCAATTGGCTTGATCAAAATCAACATGGATGGTGCTGCTAAAGACAACCCAGGCAAAGCCAACTTTGGCTTTGTTTGTAGAGATCATAAGGGAGCCGTTACTTACTGGGAACTTAATGGCCTAGGTCTGACTACCAACAATGAAGCTAAGGCTTTAGCCATAAAGTCTACTTCTATGTGGGTTGTCTGCCATGGCCACATAGATGTTATTATTGAATCAGATTCTCAACTCATGGTTGGTGCTCTGGATTCTATTTTGAACTTTACTTTGAACTCTTGGAGGCTAAAACTTATATTTTCTCAAATCAAGCTTTTGTGGAAAGATTTGGAAGATGTTTTCCCTATTTATGTTAGTAGATCTGTGAATCAAGTTGTTGATTTCCTTGCTAAAACAGGATCTGATATGCCCTTAGGAGTTCATTAGAATAGTAATTCTCTTGTTTTTAATGAACGTATCTTTCAGGTTAATGAACAAACCTATGTTTTAGCTAACATGGAAAGTTAGTTCAGTTGGTGGTTGTTGGGGTTTTGCCACTTTTGGCTACTCTCCCTCTCCTCTAATTTTTGTATCTTGGTATAGAGTTTGCTACTTGGTCTTCAATTTTTTTAATATATTTTTCAAATCTTTCCTCAAACTCACCATCAACACAAACTAGAGCTATCACCTTTGAACCCACAACATTGAACTCTACCTTCCATTGATACAATGTATTGGCCTGAGCCTAATCATCCTTGAAGTTAGGTAACACCTTCATCTTCACTTGGTCAATGGATGTTGCCTTCTCCTTAAATTGTTTCTCTAATTTGATCATGTAGGAGGCAATATCAAGCAAAACTTCCATGGCTTTTGATACAATTTGTAGTTCAAGGGGCTTGTTCAGATAAAACCTAGTTGTTTTGACCATCTACCTTATTGTGGCATTCCTTGGCATCCACTTATTCATGATTTCCTGCAAGCTAGATGCATTCTATTCATACTTGACCAATGCTTGATTCAAGTCTGTAATTCCTCTATATGCATCATCTACTTTTCCATTTATCCTAGTTAACATATGGTTAACTATGTCTGACATAATTTTACCGTATGCTTGCATCCTATCTCCTTTCAAAGTTTGAACTGATCCTTTCAATTCTTCAATCTCTGCAAGAAAAGCATCTCTATCATATGGAAAAGCCTCACCAGATGGGCTTAAAATGATAGGTACAGGGGCACTAGAAGATGCTAACTCCTTCTCCTTTAGGTTTCTCAACTTCACTAGGTCATATGCATATCTCTTCTACATGTCATTGTAGTCCTTTTACAGCTTCAAGACTGTAGCCTGACTAAACATTGCAATGTCAACCACCATGGCTGTTGTATTTGGTCCTAGAGTGTTAGCAACTATTTTGACAATCAAGTTACCCCTTGATTGATCAATACTTTCAACCACATCTGGCTTGCTTGTGTTGGGTACTAGGGTCCATAGAGCCAATTAAATAAAATTTGGATTGAAACCACATCCAAAAAATTTCTTCCCCTGCTCCTCAGTGGAGAAAACTACTTCATTTGGCTTCCTTATGGTCTCAAAAGCTAGGGCATTCACTGAACTCCAATTTGGTAATGCTATTGGGAATTAAGGTGTCTCAACCTTGGTAATTCCTTGCATTATTTATGTTTGTATTTATTAATTCATTGCCTATGTTGTAAATTAATTGTAAATTCCATATTGTCATATTGTGGGATGTGGCATGGTGATGTGTCATCCTACATGGAAGATGACAACTTGTAATTTTGTCCTCACATGAGGAAATAGGCATCCCACTTTGTGGTAGGAGTATTTTTCCATGTGTCAGCATCTTGGATGTTGTGTAAGGGAATATTGACCGAAACGGTTATGACAGATTCCTATGACAAAATCTATGACATGTAAGAGTCAAAACTAGAAGCTTGCAAGACAAGTAAAGACATGTGTCATGAAGCATCTTTGAAAAAGGCATATTTGGGTGCCCCAAGGTGGACTATGACATGTAAGAGAATATGCTATTTATAGCCTATGTATGATAGATTCTCTTACAGTTGTAAGTTGTAACTGCTATGACAGATTCTATGACGATCGTCTCGTAAGAGCATCTGTCATAGCCTATTTTGGAAATAGGTGACCTCTTTGGGATGGGATCTATGGAAAAGTGTCAAGAACATTCTACAATGTTGACTAAGTGTCCTTAGGCATGGGTTTTGGGCCATGAGGCCAAGTTGGACGTCCATTCTAAGTTTGGACCAATATTGCCTTGTATATTCTATATAAATAGATGCTTGAAAAGGGAGATGGATTACAAGTTTGATGGGTACTATTATGCTTCAAGTTTGTCTCTAGATACGAGTGTCAAAGACTTCTGAGATCTTGCATTGCAAGTGTGTTGTAAACATTCTTTGTTTTGATAATACATTGTGCAGGTTTTGGAGTGTGGGATTTTTCACCCGATAAGGGTTTTCCCCACATATATCTTGTGTCTCTCTTCTTCTATCTCACCTTCTTTGTTATGTGTTTTTTGCAATATCTCATGTTAATGGTTTAATGATTCTGTAATAGTTAGGACAAATTTGAATTTGCATGGCCCTCTCCTCATTAGATTAGTGTAGGAAGCAATTTCTACATACCTAGCTTCCTTTCAGTTGGTATCAGAGCCTGGCCAGTTTTTGGTTCTAGCTGCTGGGTAGGGGTTTTTTGAGCTAATCTTATGTTGAGTGGGAGTCTTGTGCAGAGTATTATGTATCTTATTGCAGCAAAGAGATGGCAACAACATCCGGAAGGCTAGAGGTTGAGAAATTCAATGGCACTAATTTCGAGTTGTGGAAATTGAAGATGGAGGACCTACTTGTTGATCGTGACCTATGGGAAACGATATCCAGTGTAAAACCCATAGCAATGCAACAAGATGATTGGGATCTTAAAGATCGGAAGGCTAAGGGTCTCATTAGACTCTGTTTAGCTGACTCTGTGTTGTTAAACATCCATGAGGAGAAGACAACGAAGGATCTTTGGAAGAAGTTGGGAGATGTTTATCAGGCCAAGTCCTTGGTGAACAAACTCTTCCTGAAAAAGAAGTTGTTTTCTCTAAAGATGGAAGACGGAGGATCTGTTGCGGATCACATGAATGCTTTCAACATGATCGTTGCACAGTTGACATCTGTGGGTGTGAAAATGGAGGAGGAGGATCATTGCATGACCCTGCTTTATTCTTTGCTAGATTCATAGGATCATCTTGTAATGGCTATCAGAAGCACCACTACCACCTTCAAGATGGAAGATGTGGTGTCCTTGTTGTTATCTGAAGAAATGCGGAGGAAGACATCTGAATCATCCAAAGAGGCTCTTGTAGTTCATGGAAGACCCAAGGAGAAAGGGAAGAAGAAAGACAAGAAAAGTGATCAGGGTAGATCCAAATCCAGTGGGAGATCTAAATCTCCTAGAAAGTCCAAGGATCTTTGTTGGAACTGTGGTAAAACTAGGCATTTCTAAAAGGAATGCAAAGAGGAGAAGAAAAAGAAGAAGAAAGCTCCTAATTCAGATCCTGACAAGTCACAATATGATGGTGATGCCTTCATCATAGCCCTGGCCACCCATGCATCTGATGATATGTAGTTGATTGATTCTGGTGCATCATTCAACATGACCTCGCATCGAGACTAGTTCACGAAATATGAAGAGTTTGATGGTGGAAGGGTGTACCTTGGTGACAACTCTCATCTGAAGATTGTTGGTCATGGAAGAGTCTCAATCCAATTCCCTGATGGATGAGTGAAAGGGATCACTGGAGTTATGCACATTCCAGGCCTTGCACGGAACCTGCTTTGTATAAGTATGTTGAATGATGCAAGTGTGTAGGTTGTCTTTTCGAAGGATGGATGCAAGATGACAAGAGGATATATGTTGCTTGTGAGGGGTACTCGAAGGGGTACTCTGTTTCAGCTGAAGGCATGCACTTCACAGTGCAATAGTTCTTCTGACTCAAAGAAACAAGCTTATGTCACTTCATCCCCACCATCTGAACATGCGGTGAAGAAATCTATTGTAACTGATTTTGATGGTTGTGCACATGCTTTGGAAGCTAAGCTTCCTGCTAAAAAGACTATGTTGTGGCATTTGAGATATGGCCACATTGGTGAGAAGCATCTGTGTACCCTAAAAAATAAAAACCTCATTGAGGGGTTAAATGATTGTAATCTTGAGTTTGACTTTTGCGAACATTGCATTTATGGAAAGTAAAACCATGTTCAGTTTTACTCTAGTTCTCACAAGTCTTCTGGTGTATTGGATCTTATTCATTCTAATATGTTTGGTCTTGTTAATGTTCCTTCATTATCAAAATCTATATATTTTGTATCTTTCATAGATGATTACAGTAGAAGGACATGGGTTTACTTTATTAGAAGCAAGGCTGAAGTCTTAAGTCAGTTTAAGGAGTTTAAAGCCATTGCTGAAAAATAGACTTGTAAAAAGATTAAGTGTTTGAGAACTGACAATGGTGGTGAGTTTTGTTCTACATAATTTGATAAATATTGCAAGGAACAAGGGATTGAAAGACATAAGACAACTCCATACACCCCACAGTAAAATGGAGTTACAGAGAGGATGAACATGACATTGATGGAGAAGGCTAGGAGTATGCTTAGTGGAGCAAGCCTCGAACAAAAGTTTTGGGCTGAAGTTGTTGCCACTGCTTGCTATTTGGTAAACAGATCTCCTACATTAGCTCTTGTTGGAAAAACACCTATGGAGGTGTGGTCTGGTAAGAAGCCTTTAGTAAGGCATCTTCGTGTTTTTGGTTGTGAGGCATATGCACATGTGCCTAGGGAGAAACAGTCTAAGTTGGAGAACAAGGCTGTTAAATGTATCTTCATTGGCTATGGTGTTGGTGTGAAAGGATACAAGCTTTGAGATCCCATGATTGAGAAAGTGTTGTATAGCAGAAGTGTTATCTTTAGAGAGCTAACACCCTCTTTCATTGTTCTACAACCAGAACAGTCAAAAAAGAAAGAAGATGTGGTTCAGTTTCCTTCTACCCCTGAGAAGACTGAACCAATAGACCCTGTGAGGCCTGATGATGAGGAGAGCTATGCTAGTGTTGTTGGAAGTTTGATGTATGCTATGGTCTGTACAAGACTAGACATTGCCCAAGCAGTGGGAGTTCTTAGTCAGTATATGGCTAATCTTGGATGGGTACATTGGGATGCAGTTAAGCAAGTGTTCAGATATTTGAGGGGTACTTTTGAGTATTCCATTTGCTATCATGGCAAGGCTATAGGACCTCCACATTTAGTTAGTATTAATGGATTTGTAGATTCTGATTGGGCAGGTGACATTGACATCAGGAGATCCTCCAGTGCTTATGTGTTTACACTATTTGGTGGTGCGATTAGTTGGATGAGTAAGCGACAAACTGTGGTTGCTTTGTCCACTATAGAAGCTGAGTATATGGCTGCAACTCATGCCTATAAGGAATCCATTTGGCTTAAGAGATTGTGTTCTGATATTGGTGTTGATGCAAGTCAAATTACGATCAGTTGTGATAGTCAGAGTGCAATTTGCCTTGTGAAGAATCTAACTTTCCATGCTAGAACAAAGCACATTGATGTTCAGTTTCACTTCGTGTGAGACATGGTTGAGGATGGAAAGGTAAATTTAGAGAAGGTAGATACTTTGAAGAATGTTGCAGATGCATTGACAAAGCTAGTGGGCACAGAGAAGTTCAGAGGTTGTTTGGAGTCTATGAGCCTCTTGGCCTATAGCAGTTAAATCCTGTTAGTCTATTAGCTCTTACAAGGTGTTCGACAAGTGGGAGAGTGTTGGGAATTAAGGTGTCTCAACCTTGGTAATTCCTTGCATTATTTATGTTTGTATTTATTAATTCATTGTCTATGTTGTAAATTAATTGTAAATTCCATATTGTCACATTGTGGGATGTGGCACGGTGATGTGTCATCCTACATGGAAGATGACAACTTATAATTTTGTCCTCACATGAGGAGATAAGTGTCCCACTTTGTGGTAGGTGCATTTTGCCATGTGTCGGCATCTTGGATGTTGTGTAAGGGAATTTTGACCGAAACGGTTATGATGGATTCCTATGACAGAATCTGTGACATGTAAGAGTCGAAAATAGAAGCTTGCAAGATAGGTAAAGACATGTGTCATGAAGCATCTTTGAAAAAGGCATATTTGGGCACCCCAAGGTGGACTATGACATGTTGTAAGAGAATATGCTATTTATAGCCTGTGTATGACAGATTCTCTTATAGCTGTAAGTTGTAACTGCTATGACAAATTATATGATGATCGTAAGTGTCGTAAGAGCACCTGTCATAGCCCATTTTGGAAATAGGTGACCTCTTTGGGATGGGAGCTGTGGACAAGTGTCAGGCACATTCTACAATGTTGACCAAGTGTCCTTAGGTGTGGGTTTTGGGCCATGAGGCCAAGTTGGACGCCCATTCCAAGTTTGGACCAATATTGCCTTATATATTCTATATAAATAGGTACTTGAAAAGGGAGATGGATTATAGGTTTGACAGGTACTGTTATGCTACTAGTTTATCTCCAGATACATGTGTCAAAGACTCCTGAGAGCTTGCATTGCAAGTGTGTTGTAAACATTCTTTGTTTTGATAATACATTGTGCAAGTTTTGGAGTGTGGGGTTTTTCACCCGATAAGGGTTTTCCCCACGTATATCTTGTGTCTCTCTTCTTCTATTTCACCTTCTCTATTATGTGTTTTCTACAATATCTCATGTTAATGGTTTAATGTTGTTGTAATAGTTGGGACAAATTTGAATTTGAATAGCCCTCTCCTCATTAGATTAGTGTAGGAAGTGATTTATGCACACCTAGCTTCCTTTCAATAGCAACATGCCACTCTCCATTACCATCAATCTCCCTTCTTCAGGAGTGATGTTATCTAATATCAAGTCCAATTCTCTTCAGATGAATCAATTTTTCTTTCCTCCTCTTCAAGTCTAGTCTGATAGACTGCTTGTTTTCTTCTCAACACAAAATCTTTGAACTTATGGCTCTTCAAAAACTCATCATCTCGCAAAAGTTTCTGACAGGCAAGTTCCCTAATATCTCCTATCTCATCATTAGCAACTTTTAAATAATCAATTGTCATATTTTGACGCATTGTTGGTATAATCATACCTCTCTCTTCTTCGTCAATTACATCTGTAGTTCCCACCTCTCCTAGAGTGTCCTCAACATCTACAATCTGCATGGGGGATTTTCCTTTATCCCAAGGGGATATTTTGTCCTTAGATGTCTTCTGACCTTCCTCTTTTTTGTCCTCTGAGGTTTTCTACCTCTTGGCCTGTTAGTTATCCACCTCTTTAGTATCTTGAGGAACTCCCTCCTCTATATCTTCACTCCTTTCCCTGATATAAGGTTTTATCCTCACACCAAGATCCCTTTGCACTTTAGGAGGTCTTTCCTCCTCAAGAATCATCAGTGTATCTGTAATCTCTAGCATCTTCTTGATTGTGATGACCCTATCCTTTTCTTCAAGACAAGAACCTTGAAATGTAAGATTCCTCTCAATCCTCTGATTCTCTCCTTTAACAATCCTTTTCCATGTCTCAAGTTTATTCTTAGCCTCCTCATATGTCAAGGAATTCCTTATCATATCCTCAACAAAGTTCATATCATGAGGGAGTGTAGACTTTTCACACTTATTCTAACTGAAATAATAAAACCTGTAGGGTCAAACCTCTCCCTAGCATTAGCACATGGCAATCTAAAAGTAATGAGCAAAAGATAGATTTGGTCCAAACCTTCCTTGTTTGCCACTTGGAAGTCTGATCATTTCAAAGAAATAGGGAAGAATGAACCCTTCTTCTGACCTTTGAGGTGAAACTTGTCCACTTCATTCAGCTACCAAATGATATCCAGATAAGCCAATCTCTTTGGCACATATACCAGTAACAAATGAGGTTGCATGGTGAAACCATAAACTCTAAAATGTGTAGAATATTTATTCAAAAATTAATCTCCCCAGTTGTGCTTTATCCCTATCCCAAGAGTTTCCTCATTTGGCCTAAGGAAATTTTTTATTTCTTGTGGTATTCTGTCCCTGTGTTCTCCCATGTATGCCATCATTTTCCAAACAAAGAACTCCTGAAAAATGATATAATTTGAGTTATGGCAGTCCTTGTCCCACAAATAGGTCTAGCACTAAACTAGCAATGATTTGTTTTCATCATCAAACCTTGTCACCTGTAGAGTTCTCTCCCATACATCTCTACTAGCATATAAAAACATGTGGCACACAAGAGAATACCACTTAAATTTCAATTCCTTATTAGCCTTGAGGTCTATCATTTGCTTGTGCATCTCATCTTCTAGAATAGAGGCAAAATTGAACTCAACATTGACAGTGTCATCCTGAGTATCTATTGCCATATACATCAGGGACTAGTATCTTTTCTTCTACATCTACACCAGTGATTTGGGAGAGTGAATAATATGTCTTGATAAAATACTCCTTAGAAGATTTAATACTGAGTGGCTCCTTCTCAAAAACTACCATTCATCTGCCACCAAAAACCTTCACCCTGTGAATGGGAATCTTAACAAATCTATAGAGTACCTTGTGAGTTTCATATGTCTATCTGAATTTGTTAAAATCTATGGTCTTGTTTGTTACTAGGTTTAGACCAAACACCTCAGTAATATATGGTTTTGTGAGGGCAATGATTGGTTACCCAGTTATTGATAACACCCTTCTTATGTTGGAATCATATCTGCTGGCTAGACCAGTCCGATAAAATTTGTGTCAATGAATACATTGGGCACTATGACCTTGCCCATAACAAAACACCATCCATTCTTCAAAGGACCCTTGGCTTCTCTCTTCCTATGCCATATTTCAAATATAGACTATCCAGTCATAGGGAGAATTTGATCCCTAATTTCACTCAAACTATTTGCAAACTTCTCATCCTTATCCTCCCAGCAAAATTTACAACCCTCTTAGATGAACTGGGACATTGGATAAGTAAGTCATGCTAAAATCCCTTTTCATTTCTGAAGGACTAACCATACTTACATATGCAAAGTTTAATTACACACTAGGGTTTTAGAAAATTAGATAAATTTAATCAATTCACCCTAATGTACTTATGAGTTCAGCTTTTACAATTGATTTGGAGAAGAACGATAAGATTTGCAAGCAAATTTACTGAAATATCAACAATTCTCAAACTTACTTGTTCTTCGCAACCAAAAACCCTACTTCTTCAGTTGTTACCACGAGCTACTAAATTCTCACAAGATGTCCAATTGCAAATGATTGTACTCATCACAAGGATTTAATTTATCTATTTATTGCATCAATCGAACAAGATTCTCAAGGATTTTCCCATCAAATCTCCATTACTACAAGTTTGTGTTGGCCAACAAGCAAGGGACTAGTTGTTCTTCATGTTTGAATATCCATCATTGATCTAATCAGCCCACGAGAGAATCTCCGGCTTTGATTTGAAAATTGCATCAATGAAAAGCATCTTACACACTTGAAATAGCATGGACCAATTAGAATTAGCTATCCCAAAAAAAGATTTCCACTTTGGATCATGTGTTAGTTTATTGTAGTAGCACAAGCCCAGGAGGGATGCATACCACCACCCTTGCACTTGAGTGCTAAGTGGTAGATTTAGTTTGCCTAGATCAGACAGAACCGACATAACACCTATCACTCTGTCGCAATGTCACAAGGTATATTATTTGGCATCTTTCTATTGTGCACTCATGCGATCCAGTGAGGAGCAAGCACAGATTATGCAACTAGATAATGAGACGTAAAGGGCCCACCCACTTGAAGATCTATGGTCGGTACATTAGCGTGGCTCTAATAGATCTAGAGCCCGCGATACCACGATAACCGTTGTTTTATCTTAAAGGCTTTCAGACTTAGACTTAGGAAATATTTACATGCACAGGGGAATCCAATGACTAGGCTTGAGGGGCCAGTTTCAAATGGGAACTTAGACATAAAGTTATGACTTAAGTCCAGGATGACTACCTATCACAAGTCGACTCAAAATTAGAATGCAGGCTTAGACAAAAAGCTAAGGGTTTAGGGTTTAAGGCTTTCTATATGTAGACTTAGCTAATTGCAAGGGTTCTAGGCCAGAGAGCAAGGAAATTATGGGGGTTCCACCACAACCATCAGATTACAATAGAATATCAATCAATCATGTCTAACTCTATCGACTTAGGACTTTGACAACTAATCTATTGTGAGGGAGAGCATCACCAGATTGATTTTCTGCCCAACCACAAAGTTTTCACTTCCCTAGTATTCTTCAAACTTGAAGAACTCGACCTCTCACAAGAAAAGTAGATAAGGACGTTCTGTCTAGAACCATGTCATCTAAGAACTAGTGATGTACTTTTACATGCAATCAGTTATACAACTAAAGAATACTTTAAACTGAGTATAACATTCTGACTGAAATGTAATTCAAGAGTGCAGTGATTCGACAATACACATAGTCAATGCATTACTCTAGCCAAAGATTCATAAAGAAAACATAATCCATATTACGTATATGTGTCGATCTATCACAAACACCTCTTTCTCAATCTTGTTTATAGAGTTTTCCTATTTTTTCTATTTTGAAATTTTAAATCTTCTTTCACTCAAGTGATGACTTCACAATAAGAAAACAAAAGTACATATATATGTATTGCAAAAAAATAGGTGATCATACATTAGAAACTCATCGAATATAGTTCTTTTCAACATGCTTTTAAACACAAAGAACACATTTATGCATTCTGTTATCTCCACATATCCTCTATAGTTTTAATTTTGTTATACCAACTAAGACATAAAGGAGTCATAAATAACTATATTTCCTGAGAGATATACTTATTCTCTTTTAAAATTAATCAAAGACTTCAATCATATTATTACAACTTATACATCTAACTATAAATGTATAACTCTCTTTTATACATTTGCAGTTCTATGTATAGTTGTATAATATTTAACTTCATGCTAATACAATAAGTCATATAGATGTTTTATTCATAATTTAAAACTATATAAACATCCTTTTAATAAATTTTTACCTCATAGAAATTGAGATTTCTCACAACATTAAACTATTTTTTTGTAATTGTATTTAGTATTTCAACTACATGTTTACTTTTGCTTTGTCAAAGTCTATGTCATGTCGCTATAGTCATTGGCAGAGTTTTCCTTGGTCAACCACTATTTTTATCACATTTGATTTGATATTGTGGTCTTCAATGGAATGGAGATTACTAAACTGTATGACAATCGTGCAATGATAAGACCTCATGATACTTTAAGAGGCACCAAAACATGCTATTTGATCCCTTTGGAATCGACCAAACATGTTGAGTTGTCCCTTATTGGGTCAACCCAATATGCTGGACTAATTCCCTCTATGGGAATCATCATTCCTACAGACCCTATGCGATCTTAAAACAACAATTCATATTTTCAATGAACAAGATTTTCCAAAGAGACTTTAATCCTCTCGGCTATTTTTTTCAATGGTGAAAACAAAGCACAAACAATTTTAAATGGCGTTCACACTATCTTTAACCATGGCAGGTGGTTTATACTGGATTTTAGATAAATTAAAAACAAAACCCTACCACTATTTTAAAATAATACATCATCTGAAAACTAATTCGACTCATATAGAGCAAGAAATCCTTCATATACAACAATATTTCACAATAAAAAATCTTTCATATTTTATGTCCAATAAATCACTAAGACATACACATTTTTTTCAACATAAATATTACAGATGCAGAGATTGAAATTCTTCCCAATCGAGCTGCTTCTACTCCACTTCTTTTTTTCTCTTCAAAGTTCATTTTTTCCCTATTTTCTGTCGCCCCCCTTTTCTCTCGAACTCAATACATTTTACTCCCTCAATTTTGAGAGGGTGCCCTGTACTCCTACATACACCTCACATCAGATAAAGATAGCTAGTCTAAATCTTGTTAATCCGAATGAGATTAAAATGTCAAATTTAAACATAATTTTTCATGAACAAATTAATATTCGAATATCTCTATGGCATTTATCATACACATGCATTCTCATGTGAACAAAACATGGCATCATAAACTTTAGTCAAATTCTAATCATGAAAACATAATTAATCTATTTTCCTTGCAGTCTTGCATCATTAAACAAAAAAGAATAATTTAAACAATAACATGTTTTAATTGTCCACAAAAATGGGGGTGACATTCAATCATTAAGCTTTACTAGTTGCATTTCTAACAGAGATTACAATTTGCTTATTATGTTCTAAACTTCGCCAACTAAAATAAAATATGGTTTCATTTCCATTCTATTAATAGGATTGCTCATTCAGAGCTAATAGTACCTTTTATCTATCCCTACATAGAAAGGACCTAATACACCTACAAATTAAATAAAAAATAAATTTAACTCAAAATTATATTGACTTTTCAAATAGCTTCGATGCATCTCACATGAAAGATAATAAATTGAGACATTTGAAAGAATTATAGTTTTGTGGAACACTTGGGGCGCATGGGATATTTCGAAATAAAGACAAGCCCCCTCACCCTCAAAGTGACGAATAACCCCTTGTAGCCTTTCTCTAGATTTCACTCACTACGCCTTCATCAAAAATAACAAACGTCACCCTTTGGATCTTTAGAGGTACGTAAACACACCAGGATTCTTCCTCGGCCGCAGGAGGAGCTATCCGCAACTTACTACGTATTCCATACGCCATTATCCATCGCCCATTGAAATGAATTGCCTTAAACAGTCCAAAACAGAGTCGCTGGCATGTCAAAGACCGCTGTCTTGCCGTTACCGCACACGACATAAAAGAGGACTTCTATTTGACTCCACACTTGATAATTAGCCGATAGGCTTTTAAATTTGAGCATTATAGTGCTCGGAATTGTCTCACATCATTAAAAAAATTCATGCCGGCAAATTTTCTAAAACTCGTCGGTTATTTCTATCGGCGTATTTCTTGAATCTCCTAAGGGTGCAAGTGTTAGTTATCTTTACGGACCCGAAAAAAAGGCCTACCGTTTTGTTTGTTTGTCTGGGTTGATCATTTCATTTCTCGATCCCTTATGATGTCATAGATGTCAATCTTCTTGATTAATGTACTTATTGATTTGTTATAGTACGAAGAATTTTCCAAGCTACCGAATCCTTAAGGTATTTGCATATTTATTTATTTGTAAGTGATATATTCCTTCACCAATGAACATTAACCTATACATATAGTTTAGTATTATTTATAATAAAATGCGATAATTAAATGAAAGAAATTAGGTAGATTTAATATTGATGATAAAAGAATGATGTTGATGATGTGTATAATTAATTTATTACTTTTATGAAATTTATGGCTTATATTTAATGAATGTCTCAAAATTCAAACATGTGCAAAAAATCTTGAGGGTCAATCCCATGTTTCACAAGTTTGATCTTGCTTGATGTGCACTTGAACTCTGAGGTGCAAATTTGAATTGGTAAAAATAGAATTCTTAAATTTATTCGCTTTGGTATTTGATGGGCTTGTAATGATTACAATGATTTTAAACACCACAAAGGAATCCGTTGGATCACTAGGGTCCAGTTCTCAATTTCTTGGTTTGACTAACATTACTAATGCAATCAAGGGTTTCCAATTAAGGACCACCTAATCCTTGTAGCCTCGGCGAATTATGCCAAACAAAATAGCACATTATTTGATTAACTATGTAAATGCCAAAAAGACGATGCCAATAGAGTTGCCTCTATATCTACAGGATGCATGAAGAGGAAATTTTTAATACACATGTCATGGTATAAAAATATTTGGTAGCATTCAATTTAGAACATGTTAACAAAGTTTCTACACTCTAAATTCTTTTCAAACTAGATTGCATACCCAGTGTTCGCGTGAACATGGTCTTCTACTTTATCCAAAGAAAACAATAACTCCAATTCCTTCTCATCAAATCTAGGCAGTGTATGCCTCTTGAATGCTTGATGAAAGCTCCCAATAGATCATCTCGAAAGTTCTTGAGAAAATATTATACACCACAAACTAGAATGTTTCCACCCCACACTTTAGTTAATACTCCAAATACAGAGGAACTGGAGTGTTCGAGAATGTTGTCTTCTAGTTTAGATGCAAAATCATCATTCTATTTAGATGTCAAATCATCATTCTTAATTAATTTTGTCTCCCTTTTTCCTCTCAAAAGACTTTTTTTTTTCTTTCATATTCTCAAGTATGCACAAATAGAACATATGGAGGGTTAATAACTCTTTAGATCCCCAACATTGTTGGTAATGCTTCTAATAATCATGGAAATTGGTTGCACTAGTTTTGGACATGTGTAGAAAATAAAAAAGGGCATCCAATGTTGACCTTCAACATTTTAAACAATTAACTATGAATATTAATGAACTATTTAAAAAAATGTTAAAACCTAGTACTTACCAACAAAAATAAATGATTATTATAAATAAATACATTATTATTGTTTTGCCTTTCTAGGGTGATGTGAATTGTTATAAGACCAAGCACACTCCTAAATCAGACACCCTAGGTAGGAAAAAGGCATGAGTTTGAACTCATAAATTTTGAATGAGTTCATGCAAGGATTGGTCAACCATGATAACTAATGTTAGATGGACTCCTCCAAGTAATCACTTGATTTGATTTTCCCTTCCAATTAACTAGATATTGTTGATAATATTCACCCCTTATTCTCTTGACAAATACAAACTTGATTGAGTCAACCTCTTATATTTCTCTTTTGGGAAACTATTATCTCTAATCTAGAAGTTGTACATCTAAACTAGAATCATCTTCACTTGGTTGGCATTGCTGGAAAGGGTATAAGTCTGCAACATTGCAGATAAGTGAAATATCAGCTCCATCTAGGGTTAAGGGTCAAGTTTATGATTGTAGATCTAATCTTACTATGGGGAAATATCCCCACAAATCCCTTGGCAATTAAACTAAAAACTAAACATAATTATTAAGAATGCAAGTATTCCCACAGTATCCCTACAAGGAGATATGTCAAATTAACTAATCTACAGATATTTCAACAACATTCTAGCATATAAAAAACACTTTAGAAAGCAAATAATGAGAGAGATGGGATATAATAAACCACATGATGAAGAGTGACAAAAATATATCTTGGGAAAAAACCTTTCAAGAAAAACCTAGCCTTCAAAGCACGCCCAATGTATTACTCAACAACAATTAATGGTTACAATACATTCTTAGATTCTAGTGCTCTATTAGGAGAAATAAGATATTAACACTCTTTAGTCCTATAGAAAAATTAGTAGCATAACCCTATATAAAATAATGCACAATCCCTCCATCATAAGACATCAATATTGTTAGGAAATTACAAGTTGATCAAACCATTTCCTACATAGCCCAATTAGAGGAAATACTGCATACAAGCTTATAGAATAACCATAATGCAAAGATCAAAGGACATACCAAAATATAATACAAGATATGCCTTGGGAAAACCTTCAAGAGGGAAAAACCTAGCCTCCAAAAGAATATACACTCAATGTATTATTAGCAATAAAACATTACAATACAATTATAAAGTTTCCATGAATACTTGTAAAACATCAAGCTCCTCTAATGCATCCTCCATGTATCCAAGAAACCACACATCCCATGCCATGAATCACATATGCACTCTTTAGGAGACTTCAATACAAATGATAGCCCACTCCAAAAAGACAACCAACCTCAACCACTAAAAATGTATTTTCTTTTATAGAATCATGCTCACACACAACTACCAAGTAGTATTGAATAAACCATGTGTCTCAAATCAATGAGAGCACAAAACCATTGACACCCAAATTAAATATTTCCCACAAATATTTTAAATGTTTGTCCTATGTCTCACACATAAAATATCTCACCAATGTTACATACAACTTTACAACTCAAACCAAATAAATATTTAATGTGGTTAAACACATCTCCTAGATGCACCACAAATAAATATTTATTTTACATAATTAAAAAATTTCTTGTCTTATGCAAGGTATACAACACACTTTTCCTAACAAATATATAGGCTCATGGAGGCCTTGAAAATATTTGAAATGGTGGAGCGAATAAAAGACATATGATCAAACCATTATTGCACAAAAGAATAACAAAATGATATATTTATTTGATTGATTCTAGATACATTGAATAATGGCTTTACAAAGCCAATATTCTCTTGTAAAACTACCCTAGGGGAATATAACTTCCCAAGAACTAACTTATGTTTTATTTACTAACTTACAAACTAACCTTTATTTATTATTGTTAAAAGTAGAAGTAGAAGTAGTTGAGATTTAATAAATCCAACATTCCCCTCTTATTACATCAATTTAAACAAAGGATAGAAAATTGCAAGGATTGAACACAACAACCCTTTTGGAAACCCTAATGAAGCACCCTGCCAATTCTCCTCATTCACGTAGGAAACACAAAACTAAATCTATGAGTGGATTTCCTGAGTGTCAAACCTAAAAATCCTCTGTACCACATGAGACAGCATAAATATTCCCATCCTCCATGCATAATGATAGAAAAAAATCTCCTCCAAGCATCAACAACTCCTCTTAGTGTGTCAAAATACCTCCTCTAGTGCTACATATGAGAGAACACCTCTCCTTCGAAAGTCCACTTTCCTCTGAAAGTGTTAATATCTGTACTCCAATTCTATGGGAACCAAATTCCTCCTATGGTGTAAAAATTGAACTAAACCAATGTAGATACACCAATCCCACATTATTTCAATGATTAAAGTATCCATAAGTGTTGTCAAGAATTACCAAGTCCCCCTTGCTCCATAAAGGGACACATATCGAAACTAGTGCTTCTCATGCAAAGTATCATCTTTGAGCGAGAAGAAATCTTGAGGTGATGATAGACCTCCTACCTCCAGTGCCTCTAGCCTCCAATGAAACCTTATTTTGAACATTTTTTAAAATAGATATTCTTCCTTACAATAATGGTGGGGAGAGTCTTCCTTATGCATTGCAAAACCACAATCTTCACATTCAGTTGCAATGAGATCTTTATTTTTCTTCAACTTCCCATTCATGAGATCCTTGGCATGTTGAATGCGATTTATTTGGACATGTCCATTTTTCTGGCAATAATACCATTTGAATTCTTTATTCCTCCCATTTGAAATTTTAGTCTTCCTTTTGACAAACAAAACAATTTCTTTTACAATTGAATGATTTTTTCTAACTCTACATTCTTCATCAATCAAGGAGGATATCACATTTTCTAATTTTGGATTGAGTTTGTTTAAAGTAAATACAATATTTTCAAAGATTGAAGACATACTACTTAATAAAATAGCTTTGGCATCATCATCATCAACTGTAAATTTTATGTTAGCAAGTTGATTAAGAAGGGAATGAAATGTACGAATATGGTAAACAATACTATCACCCTCTTTCATCTTCAAGACAATTTTTTTTTTCTTAATGGACATATTAGTGCCTGAAGCCTATGAACCTAATAAAGAATTAAGTCCAGGGGCTCCCATATTTTCTTTGAACTTTTTGTTAGATCAATATGATGCAAATATGCATTAGAAAGTCTAAGACCAATCAATGTTGTGGATATAAGATCTTTTGCTACCCATTTTGTAAATGTTGATATATTAATTTATTGTTCTACAAAGAATTTTGTAAAACCATAAAGCCAAGCAAATACAAAGACATATGATCAAACCATTATTGCATAGCATAATAATAAAATGATATATTAATTATTGATACATTAAAAAATGGCTTTATAATGCGAATTCTCCCATAAAACTAACCTATAGGAATATTACTTTCCAAGAACTAACTTATGTTTAATTTACTAACTTCCAAACTAGACTTTATTTATTATTATTAAACTATATAATATAAGATGTAGTAAATCCAATAAAAACAACCAAAAGACAATATCATGGACCCTAACAGGGTCCAAATATATAAATGGTAAAAATTCTTATGATGCACTCAAAAGAATGTCATCCAAGATAGATTTTAACTCTCCACACAATAATATTTGACTTCCATTATGCAAGTTGGTACATGTAACTCCCAAGCACTCCCACATGAAGCAACGATTACATCCCATGCCCAACTAATAATACAAAATGCTTGTACAAGTCTACTATAAAAGTTCCCCCAATTTAATGTCTCTTTATAAAATATTTCCATGTCCCCATAGAATAATAAAATATTTAAATATGTCCCCACCCTTACATGGGTGTGTCATTTGCCCACTCCATGAAGTTTGGAGATGCATACATAATTAATCATCTATAAATAATTGAAACTTAGGATATGCAAGGTGAATAGAACACCTAATTTTAACACTTGTATCAATGAAAATGACCCCACATGGGAAAATTACAGGATCCTTGGTGGATACCAATTATATGATGATAGTTGTATGGATATTTGTGATAAAGGTGTGGTCTAGGTTAATGCAAATGGATGTGTTTTGTTGGCCAGAAATGTGAAGGAACCAGTCCAGAGATCTGCTCCTTAGTCAATTCTCTAAAGTCAGTTTATACCCCAGTCATACAGTGAGAGAATCATAGATACACATTAAGGAAATAAGTTATGTGGTACTATCTAAGTCAACATTCATAAGACATATACACATATCAAAATCCTTATATCTCCTTTATATATATATATTCATAATCAATGGTACATATACATTCATATCAGCAGGTTTGAGTCTCTTCTTTATACCTATATATCGTATTCTCATTCTCACCTACATTACATATTCTATTGCTTACTTACATGTATATCCTATATATCCACATAGAGGTGTGTCTTTTCCCAAAATACATCTTTGTGTGCCAGTTCTATCCACTGTATGCCAACTACGGTAACCTACGATAGGTTCTGTTGGTTGCCCTGTACTCTACTAACATCATTCCCCCTTTTAAAACTATCTTGTCCTCAAGACATGTTAGTTTCAATTTTAAGGTAGGATGCTTTTGTATATTAATTTGAGATGGGCCAGAGTTGTGTCCCATTGATTTTTGGTCGATGTTAAAATTTGGATTTGGCTCTCCAACTAAATATATGTGTCCTCTGCATCACCCAATGTATTTGGTATTTGTGTCTTTTATGTAGTTTGTTTAGCTTCATTAAACACTCCAGTCAAGGATGCTAGCCTCAAGCTTCCCACTTCTCTTAGCTACTTGATTTGTCCTTTGATATGTTCACTCTGATCCAGGAACTACTATAGTTGGCAGTGCAATGTTTCTACTTGTGCTCTTATGGCACCATTAGTATCTTGTACCGGATCATAAGTACTACCTACTTTTGTTATTTGTCTCTAATGCATCTATCTAATCTATCTAATCTTTGCCTCCTCTATGCCTTTTTGGATGCTCTTTATTTGGGCCTCTAGTTTATTGTGTGCCTTAGCACATTTGATCGATGCATCAACTAATCTTTTCTTGTCTATTTAATCTGTTATTCTTTGTTCTATCTTATTCTCCAAGTATGTAGAATATGCTTTAAAGATTTACATTAGTTGCTTTAGTTACTGTGTGGTAGGTAGGCTTGTATCCCTTTGATCCTTTGGCATCTCATTCTGAATTATATTCATAGCCTCTAGAAGTATCTCACTGCGCTCTATGTTATTTTGCAAAGTTTCTTTCGTCACTGTGGAGTGGAAGATGTCACCATGTTGTAGCTTTTGAATAGGTGATATACATGAGAATTTGACTTTCCCTCCTATTACTCACAATTGTAGTTGGGGTGTCAACATAGGTTGTATTTGTTTTTGTTGTACCAAAAAATCTTTAATAGATTGAATAGGGGAAGTAGAGGAGGATGCATCCTAATTATCTTGCTGATTATCCCCTGTATCTAGTGGCTCTTCTTCAATTTTTTGGTCCTCGTGATCTATATTTGTGTTTTGTGAAGGAGAAACCCTTTGTTCTTCATTTTGAGGAGGAGATGTCTCTTGTTGCGCTGCATTTTTCTCTACCTCCTTTATAGTGTCATATATTTTCTTTGTTATTTGGTCTATTTCTACTTAGATCTTCTCTCTATCTACTTGCTTCATATTCATAAGGGTATCAACCCTTTGCTTTGATGTAAGCTCCTTAGCCTATAATTGAGCTAACTTTTCCTTCTCTTTTGCATAAATGGAGGTACCAATTCCATCAATAGCTTGTTGTCTTAGATCTTCATAAAGTTTTAGAGCTTTTTCCCTTCTTTACCTTAGGGCTTCTGCTTGACTTTCTGGTAGTTTTCCCAAAAGCTCATCCATTGTTTTGTTTTGTTTTATCATATATCTTATTATAGCCCTTTCAAATATTTTCTTGTTCTTAGAAAACACTTCATTATATAACTCTGTTGTTTCTCATAGTAGCCCTACTAGGTCACAAAAACGTAGATTGTTAACCCTAAGAGGTTGAGAAGCTCTCTTGACATTTTTAGCTAACAACACAGGGCAAATATGGCTAAAACCCTCTTCACTTTAGGCTCTGCTAGACCTAGGTGGGTATACCTTGACTATTGGTGCAGACTTGTATGACCTTCACAGTGGCAAATGGGTGTGAAGTAGATATATGGTTTGATGACTATTCTTGATGTATAGGTTTGAACATGTAAATAAGTTTCAAGATGTAAAAATTGCTAATGATTAGGATCAATGCTTTATCTATTGGGAAACAGGGTCAAGAGTTAATGGTGTATGGATCTTTGTGTTTGGTTAAACTCTAATTGCTAGGCACTTATATAAATCTATACCTTGTATAGATGTGCAAGGATGTTAGGTTGCAGGGTTCTTCTTACCAAATTCTATTGATTTTCCCTAAATTGTTGTGACCAGAGGAAAGGATCTTTAATTATAATGGGAAGGAAACCAACCAAGATGAATTGTTCAAAGGATTTTAACCCTGGGGAGAGACCAATAAACATAGATCACTTAGTAGGACTTAAATCTACTTCTCATAGAAACCAATCCAATAGACCACACATAAACAACAAATGTGCACTGATAAATTAATTATATCCTTGATGAATTAATTTAAACAATTTAGGAAACCATTTTGGCGACAACCATGTAGCCCATAAAATGAAAATCAACACAGTAATTGAACACCAAATACTTTAATTCACCAAATAACTCTCCTCCTTTGCATTAATTCAGAAATTCATGATATATTTCAAAATATAGATTGAGATATATAGAAATTTATGAGAACTGTATTGTCTTGGATATATGTATATGAAAGTATTTTTCAATCAATGATCCTTTCAAAATAGCCTTGGTATACCATATTTATATGATGCAAACAAGTTTCAAGCCTAAAATGATGTGATTGTTCATAATTGTATCTTTTCAAACAACTAATTGTATAATTAAGATATAGAGAAATAAATAGAGGCAAATGCTACGATTCAGTTTTGAGCTTCGTGAATCATCATAGAGGGACCTGTGACCACTGGCCTGGCAAGGTCCTCCTCTCCATGTTTCAAATTGTCACAATTGCATTGCCTATTGATAACAAACTTTTCTATACCTACTTCTTTTGATTGTTCACCATGCCCTAGCTATGAATAAATTCACCTTGCCAACATGATTTATGTAGTCTTGATTGGTACATGTATCTATGGTAATTATATCATTCATAGTTGATTCCAAGGCGAATATCTTCCCCAAACATGGATGGGTGGTTTCTATCACCCTTTCTTCATTATTAACATTTTCAAGGAGTGGTGGCAATAGTCGATTCAGTTCATCTTTCTAGGTGTCCTTTTCCTGCAAATTACCTTCAGCATTGAAAAAGTTGGGAAATGCCATGTTAAGATGTTGATCAAAATCATTTTGATCTTCTATCAATATGGTGTTGAATCTCTCATGTTCACCAATCAAGTCATTATAATCCTTGAATATCTTTCCTTCAACACCCCTTTGGGCATTCAATTCCTCCTTTTTCTCTAACATCCTGAGATGAAGTATTTTTTGTTCTTGATAGACTTGATGAGTCCTTTTATGCAATTCCCAGACTCTATCACTATTCACCATCATCTTGTTGAACCTTTCTGAATCAAATCAGAAGCCATGTTGTATTTAACAACTTTTATTTCAGTTTCTAGTTGTTCACTTTTCTTTAGAGAATTCTCTGCCTTAAGCTTCCAATAATTAGTCTCTACTCTGGCTTCTATGACCCTTTTGTTAGCCTCTAGGTAGGGTGAATAACTGCTTGATGAAGGCAATTTATCCTTGTAAGTGGCAACCTCTTTCCTGAGTTGTGCATTCTCTGCCATATAAGCATTATTCTTCCTTACCAACTGCTCAATTTGAGCCTTTGTAAATTTTGCAACATTGACATTTAAATCAACAGTCTCAATGGGATCAGTTGTTGATAACTGAGAGGGGGGTGAATCAGTTATCATAATAATTTCCACTTTTTGATTTTCTTAATAGTTAGTATAACAACAATTCAAGTATGCGGACATAACCATGAAAAGGAGATAATACAAATGCACATGAGAAAATGATTTTGACGTGGAAACCCTGTTAAGGGAAAAAACGACGGGGTGATTAACCCAAAATTTATTCTCTATTAGAAGAATAGATAGAACAGATGGCACATGCCAATTAGGGCTTACTGCCTGAGCACACTACTCACAAGAGGCTCACTGCCTACAAGAGACTAACTGTCTACAAGAAAGGAAGATAACACAATGTTTGAACTGATGAGAAGCATCCACACATGCTGAGGTTCAGTTCCGGTTAAGCTCAATAAACTGATCTGCTGCACTTCATTCTTACTCTTTCTTGATGCTGCTATACTATCACATTTCGGACCTCTTCTGCTATCTTTACTCTGTTCTTTTGCTTTTCTTCGCACCACACAACATGCACACTTCACGTCTAAATCAATCCTATATATATATCTGCAAAAGTGATTTCATCATCTTTCTAGTCGGCATCCGGAACAGTCAATAATTTCCTCAAACTCTGATCTGTTGGCTAAATCCTTGCACACTGAGTAATGCAGATCAAGCATATACTTGTAGAAGTCATCAATCATGTCAACCAAACATAACTTATGCCTTAAGAATCTTTTCCATCATCAGTAACACATCCAGAATAATGTCTGATGTTTTGTCAGTCAGTTCTTCTTCTGTCCATACTGCCAATCAGGAAGCCGTCACTCAAGTATTCATATCTTTTTCTTAATCTATCACCGGAGGCTAAATCCTTGGAATCTGTAAGGGTACTCCTCTTGACTTCCCCAAATCTGCACTTCACTGAGATACTTCTTCTGAGAGATCTGGACCTGACTGTCTGACCTTGCTGCTTGCTCTGTTCTTTCTTACCGGACCACAACATCTCTTCAATCTAGCTTCTGGTATAGACACACCATGTCCTATAGATGTGTGGAATGATCTTTGTTTCCATCAATGACAACAATCATGAAGCCACACAGTGTCTCTTGCCAACAATCTCCCCCTTTGGCATTGATGGCAACACTTAGTGAAAAATGACTAAGTGTGATACTACACTCCCCCTTGGTTGATGCTTTGTTTTATTGTACATTTTACTAGAGCTCCCCCTTGGCTGAAGTCCACATTTTTCACTGCTTCTCACTCCCCCTTTGACATCAATGGCAAAGGGTGGGGTCTGTACACCAAAATTCTCAAAAATTCAACTATACTTAGTCACATAAGTATATTTTCTGGTTATACTTTACATAAACTTTAGTATATTTGCAAAAGTATTTGTCAATTGTACAACTTCTGTCGCCCAACTCACCTTCATCCTGTCCAAAATTGAGATGTGACCACTCAACAAGAACGCAAAAGCTTTTTCCCTCTTAAGATCTGTTGGATCATTGGTTCGGGCAGTAGTCTGAGCATCACTTATGGCCTCATGCATGGCCTCTAACTTAGGGATAATGATCCCTCTAAGTTCACCCATCCGGCTAATTATGTTCTTCCTTTCCTTCTCAAATTTCTTTATTGCATTTGTGATTGCAATAGTCTGACACTCTTGATTTACTATGGAGGATGAGAGAGGATCAAAACTTTGAGACAAACTTAGTAGTTTATCCTCTTACTCTTTTACTTTCTTTTCAATATCTTTGGTCACTGTGAGCCAAGATAAACAAAATTTATACATATTTCTGCCATCTTTAAGAGCATTTTCCAAGCTCTTTATCCCAATATCCATAACTCTCCTATCATTTGTTATTAGACCCTGTGCTTCAGAGAATCTCTTATCCAAAAATTCCTTCCGGACCTTTTCTTCAGCTGACTTCTCTAGAGAATCAAAATGTGTGCTAACACTATTGACTAGAGTTTTGAGATTACCGAAAGAGGAGGCTGTGGGATCCTTCTGAAAAGATGGCATGATCTTTTCCAACACTCCAGATGCTACTTCTATAAGCTCATAGTCTTCCATGTGAGATTTCAGTAGTTTCTCTTTGGCCTTCACATTTGCAAATGAATCTATCTTCATTGTTTGTACTGGAGATAGAGAGTCAAAATCTAATGACCCTTTTAGTAATTTCGGTTCATCCATCTCATTAGTTTCTTTTGTCAAGAAGTCCATGACAGATTCTGCAGTGTCTCTTGCCAGAGACAGATTCTTCTTCTCTTTTGCAGTGTCACTTATGTTCTTTTCAGCTTGACTTCCTTCTTTACTTTTCACCTCTTTTTCTTTCTCCTTTATTATTTCTTCTTCTTTAGATCCAGAGTCAACAGGGGAAACTGGAGGAGAAATGTTAGTCTATTCATGGGCCACCTCTTCTGGAGCAGAGGATTCCAAGTCCTTAGCTGTTTCTGCACTGGTATTCATTACCTTTTCTGTCATTTTCTCAATAGACTCTTTTGCAACACTTGTAGTCGAGGGATCAGTACCCAAGTCCTCTATAATTGGAATGTTGAATCTTTTGAATGCATTCCGGAGGATCTCTTCTGTCTCTTTTGCAACTTTGTCTGTCTCTCTGAGCATAAGTTGATTCATCCTTGCTTTGCTTCTAAACTCATCCTTACAATCTTTGAAGATCATATTCATTTTCTTGGGATCAATTGAAGGATATAGCTGAATTGCTATCTGTTCCCAGATTTCTAGATCTTTGGCTTGGGCATTGTTCTTTCTTATTTCAAGTTCCTTCTCCAAGTTTTTGGGGATCAGAGATATAATTTCAATAAATGCTTTGTTGTAGATATTTAGGTATCTGACTGTGGCATCTTGCAATATCTTCTGATTTGCTTCACCATAATCATCATAGAATTCAACCATTGGTTGAAGATTTCCATCCACTATGACTAATTTGATTATGGTATTGATGTGAAGAGTGGGTTTTTCAACATATTCCTCTGTCTTTTCTTCTTCCTTCTGTCCGAGAGAGGATTCACCAGATGTTTTCTTCTTTTTCTTCATTTTCTTGATTTCTTCATCAGATTCAGTCTCCTCTTCATCCCTTTGACTAGCACAAGCCCTTGTGGCTTTTGTCTTTGTTCTTTTCTCTCCTTTGCTAGATGATTGTGCTTCTAGTTTTGATGGCCTTGAGCTTTTGGTAGTGGTAGGTGCAGATCTCTTTGATGATCTGGTCTGGGTGGAAGACTTTGCCAGAACACTTTCCTCACTTTTCTTTTCTGCCTTTTTCTTTTCTTCCTCAGCTCTTTCCATCTTTTCCCTGTTGGCATCAAGTGCCTCCTTTAAGATGCGAAATCCTTTGGCAACATCTTCAACTTCTTTTCTCACCTTCCTCTTGATCTCTGGTTGTCTGAGTTCCACATGAATCTTTACACTTAGCTCCTCAAAGGTTCCAAACCTTTCTACCTTGGGATCTTTTGGCTGACTTAGCATGTGTTCAACATGCAGCTCAATAATTTTCTCATCAACTTCATACCCCATCGGCATGATCCATACTATTCTTGGTTCCACTGCCTCCATAAGGCACTGATCAGTTTCTACCATGAAGCAAACAATATCTTTATATTTCTCAACCAATAATTTTGAAATTCTTTCTCTGATTTGCATAGTATTTTGGAAGTTCTTAAAGTATCCCCACAGAGCTATATTCCTTGCCTTGGCATCCCCAAGTTCATGCAAGTAATCTCTAATTTGAATTGCTACCGGTTTGTTATTTTTCCATACCCATCCATTGGATCTGGGTAGTTCATTCATGAAGTAGAAAAATAAGCACAATAACAGTCCACCATATTTAAAGGAGTTCTTCTTGTCCTTTCTAATTTTCTATATGTTTTCCATCAATTGACTCAGAAGGAGTTCACAAAGATCATACTCTGCTCTCTTTCTTAGCATCTCATAGGTAGTATATACTGCAGTTCCAGATACTGAATTTTCCCTACTGGAGTGATATATCTTATATCCTATTTATCATAGATGCAAACTTGATATCTGGGTCAATAATATCTTCAATGGTCATTACCCTCTTATCAAATTTTGATCCGGTGGCCTCAGTTACAATGTTGTTTTTGACAGATTTGAGGACAGGTATCGCTCCGGAGGAGTGTAAACTAGTTACTGTCCTAATTGCCTCCTTAGTGATTTTTCAAGGTCTGTTCAGCCATAGGAAGTTATCATGCACCCTACTCAATACATACCAGACCCATTCATCTTCTTCAAAGCAGGGGAAATGAATAAACTGATCAAAATGTTTCTCCTAGATGCCCTTATATTCTGGTTTAAGCTCAAAAGCATCATCTATCAATTGTTTGTGATAGATGTCTCTTAGTTTGAATTCCCCAAACTCTTCAATATTTGCATGTATGTAAACCCTAATGTCTTCTGTGTGCAAAACACCATGCGAAACACTAGAGAATGCTCCTAGGGGATCTACCTCCAAGGATTTGTAAGGATGTTTCTTGAATTTTGGGCGAGGCCTATCAGAGATCTTTACTATATTCGGAGTAGCCATCATCAGAGAATTTTACTAAGAGATATCAAGAGCGGAGAATACCTTTTTACACTGTCTAGGGCACACGATGGAATCTTGATTGATTTGTAGGAAGAATTGTCTTGATCTTTGAGAGAATTTGTTGCAGAGCTCCTTTTGTCTTCTCCTTGAATGTGAATGTGTAAATGATGAACAAAAGAAGCCTTATATTTCTGTACAAAACCCTAATTCCTTGTTGCAATAAATGCATATCTTAAGTTGTTCCGGTTGCTCTGTTTTCCTTGTTTAGAGAGGGAGAAATTTATCTGAATCATTGTGATACCTGTATGATTGATGTTAGTGAAGAATCATACTGTCCACTTCTTCTTTTGATCATCCATATGTCTGTAGATCAAGATGTTTTAATTTAGATTCATACTGAACCAAACTTTGTGAAAAACTTGTTTTACCAGAAGATTGTTTAACCGAATCAATTTTGGAAGGATTAGGCTCTTCAAATCTTTTTGCAGATCTCTCAAATTTTTACCAGACCTTCTTTAGATGTTTCTCTAGGAACCCTTTTATCCGTAGCTCTCCTTGTGCTAGTTTCGGCACCAATTGACTGGCTGGGGGAAAATTGTTTTCTTTGTGTCTCCCCCTGAGCTAGAGCTCACTTTTTAATTACCGGAAGGAATATCAGCACCAGAGTTTGGTGCGGATCCATCCCCTACATTCTCTGTACTTTTCTTTACCCAAATCTTGTTCATCTCACTTTGAACTTCATCCACATTTACTTTTTGTTTTCCCTTGTCTTGATTCTGATTATGATGTACCGGACCTCTTTTGTCTTGATTCTTGTTTCTACAGAATTTGGCAATATGACTGGATCTATTAAAAATTTGGCAAACAACATTTCTTTGCATATTTGATTGATATGCTTTTGATCTGCATTGACTAGCATATGACCTTCTCTATTGCATGCATAACATCTGCCATAGAATGAAGTGTTCATTTGCATATTTCTACATTCATGAGATTTGTGACCATACCTTTTGCAGTTAAAGCATTGTCCGGAGAAAGGTGAATTAGTTTGATTCATTCTCTTTCTACATTGATTAGCTTTGTGCCCAAAGTTATTGCAGGTGTGGCAGTATCCATTGAAAGATGGATATCTTTCAGCATTGGGTTGCCTTACCGGAGGTCTTCTAGGCTTGTCCCTTGGATCTCCTGATCCAAAATTCTTCTGACCAGATCCGGAGCTTTCACCTTTCTCATATCCTAAGCCACGCTTGTCATTTACCCTCTTTTGGCTTTCAAGAATAACTTCAAGTTGAGCAGAACTTATCTTGAATTTCTCTTTGTATTCATTTGCTGTTTGAAGATCCTTTTTAAGAGTGTCAATTTGATCCTCAAGTTTTTCTTCATTATCTCTAGCATCTTCAAGATCAGATTCAAGATGTTTGATTATTCTATCCATCTTGTGGCAGTCTTTTGATTTCTTGCTAAGAGATTTTCTTAGATCATCTTTAGTCTTTCTTTTCTCTTCAATTTCTTGGGTGAATTTCATAACTCCTGATTCCATTTCATGTCTTATCATAATGACTTCTTTTGACAATTTTTCACATAACTTAGTTTTCTCTTTCAGGTCTTCATTTGTATCATTTGCTTCACCTTGACTTGCTAATTGCTGAAGTAGTTCCTTTCTCTTCTTCATAGAGATGCTTAGTTTCCCTTTTAGTTCATTTATGAAATAATCAGCCTGTTTAAGTCTTTCCTTCAATTCATTAACTTCAGAGTTGGAATGTTCAAGATCATCTAGGGTAGTTTGAAGTTGTTCCTTCAAACTATACATATCCATTTGAATTTCCAAATCTTCCTCAAGCTGTTAGGCTCTGTTTAGAGGAACCTTGCTCTGATACCAATTGTTGATAACTGAGAGGGGGGTGAATCAGTTATCATAATAATTTCCACTTTCTGAATATTCTTAATAGTTAGTATAACAACAATTCAAGTATGTGAACATAACCATGAAAAGGAGATAATACCAATGCACATGACATAATGATTTTGACGTGGAAACCCTATTAAGGGAAAAAACCATGGGGTGATTAACCCAAAATTTATTCTCTATTAGAAGAATAGATAGAGCAGATGGCACATGCCAATTAGGGCTTACTGCCTGAGCACACTGCTCACAAGAGGCTCACTGCCTACAAGAGACTCACTGTCTACAAGAAAGGAAGATAACACAATTTTTGAACTGATGAGAAGCATCCACACATGCTGAGGTTCAGTTCTGGTTAAGCTCAATAAACTGATCTGCTGCACTTCATTCTTACTCTTTCTTGATACTGCTGTACTATCACATTTCGGACCTCTTCTGCTATCTTTACTCTGTTCTTCTGCTTTTCTTTGCACCACGCAACATGCACACTTCACATCTAAATCAATCATATATATATATCCGCAAAAGTAATTTCATCATCTTTCTAGTCGGCATCCAGAATGGTCAATAATTTCCTCAAACTCTGATTTGTTGGCTGAATCCTTGCACATCGAGTAATGTGGATCAAGCATATACTTGTAGAAGTCATCAATCATGTCAGCCAAACATAACTTATGCCTTAAGAATCTTTTCCATCATCAGTAAAACATCTAGAATAATGTATGATGTTCTTTCAGTCAGTTCTTCCTCTGTCCATACTGCCAATCAGGAACGCGTCACTCAAGTATTCATATCTTTTTCTTAATCTATCACCGGAGGCTAAACCTTGGAATCTGTAAGTAAGGGTACTCCTCTTGACTTCCCCAAATCCACACTTCACTGAGATACTTCTTCTAAGAGATCCAGACCTGACTGTCTAACCTTGCTGCTTGCTCTGTTCTTTCTTACCAGACCACAACATCTCTTCAATCTGGCTTCTGGTATAGACACACCATGTCCTGCAGACGTGTGGAATGATCTTTGTTGCCATCAATGACAATAATCATGAAGCCACACAGTGTCTCTTGCCAACATTAGTATCTTCAACCCTTTGAATCATGGGATGGCCAAAGACTTCTCTTGGGTTGGTTATGACCTGAGGCTTCCTATGTGGGGGATACAGTGACCATAACAACAATGTTTTCTTATCAGGATCGTATCTTGATCCAAATCTTATCTTATCAAGGGATTCAATATTGAGCTATATCTTTTTATCTTGATTCCTCCTGAAAGTATCAAATACAATTGTTGAAGTCATGTCCCATCCATGAACCAATATCACCCCTGCTTCTTGAAGTAGTTCTCTCCCTTTCTCTGGAGTCATATTCTCCATGGCCTTATAAATTTCTGATTGAAGTTCTTGTAGAACCTCATCTTGTATATCAGGGGTGATATTTTTCATCTTCTCCCTAGCATGTTTGCCTTTATATTTGCACAAAAAAGTTTTGAACTCTGGGGTCTTAATAAACTCATCATCAGTAACAAATTTCTTGCAAGACAAATACCTCATATCTTCTGATAGTTCATCAGGAGTTTCTATTTTAACCTCTTCTCTTTCTTCTGGAGGTTCACATTCCTTAATGAGAGGCCTGGATGCTTGCAAGTCTTTCTTCTCTCCCTCTTCTTCTTCTTCAACATCAAAAGAAATGTTAGGTGTCTACTAAGGAGACAAATGAGCAATGGGAATCTCATCTTCAGCCTGTGTGTCTCTGATGAATATCACTTTCTTCTCAAAGATATAAGGAGGAACATTCTTAATCAAATCTGCTACATTTGTAATTAATGCATCCAATCTTTCAATGGGATTATCAATATCTGTGAAAGCGCCTATATAATTGGGGTTTTGAGCTACCCTCCAAGCTTCAAACAACATTACCTTATGATATAGGCTTCTTCTCTCCATTGTAGTGTATTCATCACAATTTCTGACTAGGTCATCATCAACAAATAACACATGATGATACTTCTTCAACTTTTTATTGGTTTTGACTGTGTTTATGAAGTTTTCTGGATCAAAATTTTCCCTGGTATTTCCTGAAGGTAATTTAAAATGTTCCATTCTTTTATCAATTATTTGATACCCCTTATCAGACATAACTGTAAAGTCTCTAAAGCACAAGGTTCCAGGCATGAAAGAGTGCTTATTGTGACCCTTCAAATGCAAGAAATCGAAATAAGCAAGTTGTCTTACATTTTCCAAATAAGCAATTCTGTCTGGGCAAGTCCTTGGCAATAAAAAGGGGGACCCTTTGAATCCAAACACTCTTATGTTTGTGTAATCATTATAAGAATACCAATCAACCAAATTGTGACTGAATTTCCCATGTTCATATTTATCCTTAGGCCTTAAGAATCTTTGTATTTATGGTGACAACTTGTAATCACAAGGGTGGCCTAATAGTTTATATACAGGCTTCACGAAATACTCTTCAAAATAGAGGTAGTGTGACTTATAACACCCATTATCCATTATAGTAGTCCACATTTGAACAGGTTTGACATCTCCATTCTTGTCCAAATCCCTTATTCTTAACTAGTCATTCCATAGTCCCATGTTCTATCCTTCGTATAATATAAGATGTATAAGAAAAGAATAATGTTTGAACTTAGTGCCTCCTTTCATGGAGACCAACTCATTATGAAGGGCATTGGCCATGAATTCATCATAATCAAAATGTTGTGTTTGATGACTATGTATATCGACAGTCAGAACCATGGGAGCAATTTCCATCAACATAGAAGGTTCAACACCAAGCAATAAGTGCATTGGAAGTATTCTTCAAATAGCTCTATGGAATATGGAGGATCCTCTGTTATTGAAAAAACTCTAAACTTATTTTCTTCATCCCGAGGTTTGTGCAGAGGCAACTTCCACCTTTTGTAATTGTTGCTCATATTGTAGTATTCTTTGATCAAGTCCTAGATTCTAAATTTTACATCAAAACTAGAGTCAGGATGAAATACCATAGATATATAATCTCTTGTAACAGGGAAAAAAGCCATTTCATCGTTCAACTCAATCAAGTAGGTCTACGGATTAAAACTTTTGGCTACTACTTTTAGGAATTCAACATTAACAAATATATTTGGTACTATGAGCTTCCCTAAGCTCAATCTCCACGAGTTTGAGACTGGTGTATGCCTACACATCTTTTTCTAATGATACATGAATAGATCATACCCTCTCATAGGGGTCCATGCATCTCCTACTTGCTTGTATGTGTCTTCTAGTTTCTTTGCACTAGGATTTAACTAAGCATTCCTTCTAGACCTTTGTCTAGACTTTGGACACTGTACTATTAAATCTTGATTCAAATGTTTTTCATCTAATTTTTGTCTTTTGGCCCTAGGGTTTTCAACTATGTTTTCCATAGCGTAATGCAAAAGAATTCCACTTTCTTCAAAAGCAATTTGAACCAGAAGATATAAATTTTGAGCTTAGAATACATACTTGGTTTATCGAGTTGTATTTATTGCAGAGGCCTACCCTTGCTCCCATGCTTGCATAATGAATCAAATTTTCTTAAGATTGCTTTTGATATACTCAGCTCTAAGCATTAATGGCATCTTTCATATCATTGGGAGGACATTTAATTCTCTCAACATAGCATGTCTTGTCATCCTTTTGAAATAATCAATTATACTTAAGGGGTTTTTTGATCTTTTATTGCCATCAGGATTTCGTTATGACCTAGATGGTTGTCATGCTGAAATCTCGTTTTGTCAAGTCCCTTTGACATCTATTTCTCCTTTTGATATCTATTGTGTTCGTCATTTCAGGGGGGGGGGGGGGCTGATATTGCCTCCCTTCAATATCCCAAACTCTCCTTTTATGTTTTTCTTCATTTCTAGCAGCTTTTCGGCGGGGCTAGAATATGGGTTATCTTGACATTAAAAATTTCTTTATATTTTATGTAATACTCTGCCAGTGGGATGTCAAGTCAATATTATTTAATCCCGCCGATGTGCTTCTTTCATTTGGGATGTCGAAGAGACTTCCAAAGGTTCATCCAGATACCCCGAAATCTTTGTCCCTTCAACTTTTAATGTCAGCCCAAAACATCACCTAAATGCTTACCTTCAAATTTTCAAAGAGATTGTAGGATGAGTCTCCTCGACATGGAGATCTTTCTTCAATACATTATGAATCATGTTGTCTCTTTATCAGTGTGACACTTTTAAGTGTCACACCGACTTCCTGATATATCAAAGAGACCTCTACGCTAGTTACTCTGATATGCTATGAGTCTTTTATTTGCACACTTGGTTTCATGATACAATTTTGATTCAATGTGGCTTATTGGTCTTAGGGTGAACGCTAATTTATCAGGGCTCAATTTTTCTAGGCCAATTATGAGAATATTTATTTTGAAATGGAGGAAACGTTGTTATAAGGGTATCAAAATGGTGGGAAATGAATTTTGGATGAAAATTTTAAGGTTTAAAATTTTGTGTCAACAGTGGCTGTAGTTGGGGATGAATGGTCCTAAGGTCATTGCAATGACCCAGAAGCACTCTCTAGGATGCAAACTAATGGAGGTGGGGGGGTGGGAAATGGAATCCTAACCTACTGTGCATGGAAAATTTTCTTTAAAGGGAGAAGACGTTTCAAGAATTGTCCATGTATTAGCAATTTCTTGTTCTTCTTTAATATATCGTGCATGGAAACATGTTTTATGAGAAGAAATGTTTCAGGAATTGTCCATGCACTTGCAATTCCTATTCTTCACCACTCATGTTTTGTAAATAATAATTCTTCACCACATTTGTTGGTGATAACAAATGGGCCTACCCATAATGCCTCAAACTTACCATGCTTCCATTTATCTTGTCCTCTGGCATTCCACATGAGGACCATGTCATCCACCTTAAACTTTCTTTCCTTGGTTCTTTTATCAAAGAGATATTTCATCTGTAGCTACAATTTTTCATTATGTTTCTAAGCTTGTGTTCTAATTTCATCAAGTTCAACGAATTGTTCCAATCTTTCTTCCATGGGCTCAGGGACATCCAAATCTTCTTGAAGAATAAACTTATATATTGATATAAGATTATGCATGGGTAGTCTAGCCTGGGCACCATACACCAATTCAAATGGAGATTTTCCTATGGCCTTTTTTATGGTAATCCTATTTGCCCATAGAGCCAATTTTAGTTTTGAATCATAGGCCTTATTATTTTCCAACATTCTTTTTATTATCTTAATGATGCTTTTGTTGTTGGACTCTACTTGTCCATTGGCCTAAGGATGGTATGGTGAAGCATATTAGATTGTTACTCCATAGGACTCACAAAATGACTTAAACTCTACTAACCTAAAACACATGCCATTGTCTATGATGAGTTTCACTGGTACTCCAAATCTAGCGATAATGTTTTCCAAAAGAAAGTTTATCACAATTTTGCCAGTAGCTTGTTTTTTTGGAATTACTTCTATCCATTTTGTGAAATAATCAGTAGCTACCAAAATCCATTTATGTCCACCACTAGACTTCTCTGTAATATCTCCTATAAAATCAAGTCCCCATTGGTGGAATGGAGCTTCCACTTGCATTGGTCTGAGTGGCAGGGCTCCTTGATAATTAAGTTTACTAGAAAACCTTTGGCAGGCTTCACATTTTCTTACATAACTATGAGCATCCTTAAAATTTTTAGGACAATAATACCCAACTCTTAATATTTTGTGGGTAGTAGTCCTGGCTGGGAAATGTCCTCCACATACACCCTTATGCATTTCCTATAGCATCTTCTCAGCCTGTGTCTTATCTAGGCATAGTAACAAGATTCCATCTCTATTTTTCCAGTACAAGTCCCCATCCATAAAAATATATCTCGATGCATGGAGTTTCAATGTTCTCTTTTGATTGTCACTTAGGCCTAGAGGGCACCTCATGTTTTTTAGATATTACATTATGTTGGTATACCAAGAGGTGTGCTCAATGCTAGTAACATCACTATTTTCTTTATTCATATTACAAATCTATGTTGCCTCCAGATTGGATTCAGCCATCAATTTGGATAGACCCTATCATCTAACAAGTTTAGTAATCTAAATGTCAATATTGAATTCTTGGATTTTGTTAATCCATCTACATCTACGCATAGTGACTTCATTTTGGACAGATACATCCTTTACTGCAGCATTTGGCACATAGATTATTACTTGAGCCCCTACTAGATAGGGTCTGAATGCCTTAACTGCTTTCACCAAGGCATAAGCTTGTTTTTCTATTATTTCATATTTTAATTCCGCTCCTTGAAGTGATTTGCTAAAAAATGAGATAGGTTGTTCAAATCCTTCTCTATTCTTTTGCAATATTACTGCAGCTACTGTATGAAATGATGCAAAGGAAAATACTTTAAATGGTTTGTCAAATCTAGGAGATTTCAATATAGGAGCTTCTTTGATTGCTTTTTTAATAGCTCCAAATGCATCAATGGCCTATTCTATCTAGTCCACCTTTTCACCTTTCTTTAACATTTTGGAGATACGCTTGACTATTTCTACAAAGTTTGGTATGAATCTCCTGACAGAATTGATTTGACCAAAGAAAGACTCTATGGCTTTTACATTTCTTGGGATTGGGATTTTGTTAATAGCTTCTACTCTCTTAGGATCAATCCTTACTTCGTCCTTTGAAACTGTATGACCAAGTAATTTACCCTTTGTCACAACAAAATAGCATTTCTTTGGATTTAATGAAATGCCATATTCTAAAGCTCTGATGAAAATGTTCTCCAAATGTTCACAATGGTCTTCAACCTTTTTGGAATATGTTGTCAAGTCATCCTGATAAACCACCATGATAACATTGTTCAGGTTAGTAAAGGCTACATCCATAGCTCTTTGGAATGTTGCTTCTACGTTTGTGAGACCAAATGGCATTCTCACATACACATATGTCGCCCATGGGGTGGTAAAAGTAGTCTTAAACTATTCTGACTCTTTAACCTTTACCTGGTTGTATCCTAAAAAAGGATCCATCATAGATAATAATTCATATTCAGTTACTCTCTACAACATTGCTTCCATATTTGGAAGAGGATAGTTATCTTTGAGTGAGGACATATTTAGGTTTCTAAAATCCACACATAGTCTTATATCCCCATTGTTCTTTCTTATAGGCACTAGGTTTGAAACCCAAGAGGAATGTCTAATTGGTTTGATGATACCACCTTCCTTGAGTTTTGTAAGTTCTTCCTGCATTTTAGGGGCTAGTGTAGGGTTTCTGGGTGTTTGTCTTTGCCTGAATGGATTAGTATCCAGTTTTAGAGGTATGTCATGTTGAAAGAGGTCTTCTCAATATGATTTCAAGTCATCATAAGACTAGGCAAATACATATTTGTATTTTTTAAGTAGGGCAATGAGCATGCTTTTGATTTTAGGATTGAGCCCTTTTCCAATATACACCTTTTTATGAGCCATTTGTGTTCCAAGATTTATCTCCTCAACATCATTTTGGGCTTGACTGGTACATTTTTCATGTTGAACCTGTCATGTCCATCAAACACTATCTCCAAAGCTACAAGACCTTTAGGAATTTTGTTTGTCTTAAGTTGGACTACTTCTTTTCCAAAAAGAGTCTCCTTTCCATCTACCTTCTCAACAAATGCATTAAAATCAATTTCTTGTGATTCATATTGGTCCACGCAATGGATGAACTTAATGAGGTCTTGGTCATCATTGAATACCTTCTAGTTATAAATATTATCAGGAATTGTTGGTCTAGCTTTGAATTCTACCTTAGTTATTCCTGACAATGTAATATCATCTTTTTTCAAAGCAACATTGGCCAGGAAATCTGCCATTATATTCTTGGACCTTTCTATCCAATCTACATAGAACACATCAAAGAGTTTAATTGTATCGCACACAACATTTTTTATATTGCTTTAATCTCTTGTTCTTTAAGGAATATTTTGCCCTGATTTGTGAGACAACTAATTCAAGATCACCGTATGCCAATATTAATTTGATTCCATGTTTTAGGGCAATGTTTAGACCTATCAACAATGCTTCTTACTCAGCAATATTATTTGTACATTCAAAGGATAACAAGAATGAATGTTTAAATGTTTTGCCTGTGGGTGAGATAAACACAACTCCTGCCCCATTTCCTCCTTTGCTACTTGCACCATCAAAATACATTTTCCACACACCATGCTCATCTTTTTGAGCCTCTTTTCTTATTGGTTATGTATTTTGTAATTCAGGATGTGATTTTTCAATCCTAAAATTCCCAAGATCTACATCATAGAAATAGTTCATTTGATTAGGATTCAATCTCTCTATTATGTTCTCATATCTTGGCTCTCTGTATAGTTTAATTTTCTTTCCCGTTCACTGGCATTGTTACTTATGATAGATCTAGTTAGACATTTCCTCCCATTGCACCAGTCCACTATCTAGATAATAACATTTGATAATATGGTGGAGTGTCTACTATAGTAATGTCAACTGTGTAGGTGGCTTCAAGACATGAGGCCAATTTTAATTCCACATATTTCATAACTCCAACAATAGGGATGGACCTATTATCCATTGCATAACTGTCATGCCCACATTTTCCTTGTGGTCACAACACACATCGCACGTGTCATAGCCACATCTGTCATGTGGTTATGACACGAGATATGAAAAACTTTTCTCACACTGTCCTAAAAACCCCTTTCACATGCGTACGCATGCTCAACGGTGTTCTCTCATGGCGAAACACTACCCTCTTCGGCGGAAGACAAGTACAATTGCGTGCAACCAGAAGCATATAGATCAACAAGAGGGTCTATACAACGCTGCTAACATCATTGCAAGAGTGAGATTACCAAAGTTCTTAAATTGAACTCTCGACAATTTTCGGTAGCATAATGCCTTACGGCGTTAGTGGGAATTACGCTGCACTCATTTACGCACGTGGTTCGCTGATAGAGGAACCACTCCCCACAACGCCTTGTTCCGACTAAACCGGCTAGTGATCTCCCTATTTAGTCATTTTTCAGCCAGGCACGGTTGTCTGTCTCCTCTCTTGTTTCCTGAAACATACTCCTCCTATGACTTAGCATTTTCAACAAGGCGGTTTGGTTGCTCTCTCTTCCCTTTTCACAAGTTCTTAATTTTGATTATATCTTTATCGCCCTTACCTTAACTATTTCTCAGTTCATTTAGTGCGTTTATATTTCGGTCTCTCTCTCTCTTTCGTTTTCTATGCTTTCTTTATGTGCATCCTGTCCTTTCTTCATGATTTACGTCAATCAGGGTTATCACTGCAGTTATTGTTGATATTAAACCTAATTTCAGGGTGAACTAGGTCACAAAGGCTGGTTTACTATTTCGCTGGACTCGGTCTCCTAATCTTCCCCGATCTAGGTTCCTCCTCTTCGTAGATACTTAGTCAACTTGTTCCTAAGCAGATTTGGCAGAAGGGTCCGTCAACTTAGTTCTCTTATCCCATGTGAGAAATGTCGCGCATTTTCTCCTCTGTGTTTTCCAATGTTTAGTTTTTCTTCTTCGGACCCTCTTACAGGTTTACATATGAGATCGTTTGCTACAGTTGAGATTAATATGGCCACATGGATTGTCAGTGGTGGCTTCTTAAGTTTATTTCCAGTGTTCTTTTGAGCAAGGAGTTGTGTAATTTTCCTCTTCATTTTCCGGGTGATTGTTAGTACGTTAATAGTTGAAACTTCCGAGAAACTCTTTCCAGAGTATCACTGAATATTCCTAAACTCTCTTTTACATTATAATTTTATTTTCTCTTGTTTAGAATTACTGTTGTTACTATTACTCTTAATTACGATTCATACACTAATTGTGACTCGTATGACGTTGTCAATAGATGTAGGTGGTTCACCACTTTATAAAACTCTGTTCATGGTAATATATCTTCTTTGGTTGTTGTGTTCAACACTTAATAACCTCTACTGTGAGAATGTAATTGTTATATTTTTTTTTTTTTCTATATCCATGAGACATAGTTTATAACGATTTTAAACGAGGGCCCAATAAAATGGTTCATAGATTTACTATGTATATTATATATATATATATATATATATATCTATATATATATATACATATATATATATATAATATTTTTATTTTAATGTCTATGCATAGGACGAAATTGGTTTACCACGACTTATATATCTATATCTATATATATATATATATAGATAGATATATAATCATTATTATATTATATATATAGCTATATACATAGACATATATAGTATATATATATATATGCCTATATATAGAGCTATATAAAAAAACTGTATGTATATTCAAATAAACCAATCATATGTTAGGGCCCAAGCCCTAACATTTTATTGCTTTAGATTCCACAGCCGACGGCGGCCATGGGCGGCGGTGGCCGCAGTGACAGAGCGGCGGACAGGATTGGCTGTGGCCGCAGAGCGGCGGACAGGATCGACGGTGGCCGCAGAGCGGCGGACAGGATCGACGGTGGCCGCAGAGCGGCGGGCCTGTGCAGGCCGCGGGAGGCATAAGGGATTGGGGGGGGGGATGTGGAGAGGGGCGGAGCCCCACCCACATTCCCACGACGTGGGGTGTGGGTGGGGCTCCGCCCCACTCCACACCTTCATATATATGTATGAGGGTCTGCGGTGGGGATTTCTCCCCACCGCCTATTCTAAACCGCGACTGTCTTTTAATCCGTGGCTTAAACTTTGACAGTCTTTCACAAATCGTTGATTATTATCAATAATAATATATTTACAAGTATATATATATATATTTATATATATTCATATATAAATATATATATATATATATATGTATATATATCAACGATAATATATTTATATATATATATATATTTCATATATATATATATATATCCCCTTTTTTTTTTTATATTGATATATAACATTCAATGTCATAACAATTATAATTACTTTCAATTTCTCTATTATTCTATAAAATGATAATTACTCAAAATGAGAAATATATATATATCTCTATATATATATTTATAAATTTATTTAGAGAAAAATATTCTTTATGTATTTGTATAATTCCAATTCCTAAAATTTCTCAAATTCACTACTTTATGCATTTTCTCCAAATCAACCTGTTATAAAGAAATTGTCATAACAATTAGATATAAATATATATATATATATATATATATATATATATATATATATATATATATATATATATATATATATATATATATATATATCCCAATTTCACTTAATCGATAGAAATGGTAAATAGCTATCCCCTTATTATAAATATAAATTTCCATTTTCATAAACATTTAAGACTTCGTAAATTTACAAACAGATTATATTTACATGCTAGATTTCCTCTAATCCTTCTAAATTAACAGAATCCATTAAATATGGAGAATAACTCAAATATTTAAAACTGTCTTTTCCATTTTAACATTGAACTATAAAGAAAATGAGCATTTCAACTAGTTAAGCAATTCCAAACTTTCAAATGTAAACAACTCAGATTAGATTGCAAAAATGAACTTTTTCCTTTCAGTAATACTTGAAACACAAAAATTGCTATTGAACAAAGTTTGCAAACATCAACTTAAAATTTAAGCACATTCATATTACAGCTTCTCAATCATGAATACCACCACTTAACTTCCCAGATATGAACTTTCTCCTCCCAAACAGTATACAACTGAAAACTTATGACAACCAATAAAAGTCCAATAATAACAAGATCAGGGAGGTGATTTTCTTCACTCCCAGAATATCATTAATTTACAACAATAACAAGAGAGGTGTTCTCTCTTCATCTCTATGAAATGAACCAGGCCTAATTCTCATGACAAGAAGATGAACTGTTTCTTCATAAATAGCCAACCAGAAGCTCCAAGAGAAAAAACCTGCGTATCAAAGACAAACAAAGAAGAAAATACCACTCATCTAGCTCTCCTCCCTACCGTAGACCCGCAAGAGGGTCACCCCCGAGCTAGGGAGACCATACTCACACCTGGGTACTCAACCACTCCACTTCACAACAGAAACAACAACAATCCCAAAGCACACATACACCCGTGGGTATTTTACACAATACGGAAACTCAACTACAGTGAGTTTCATAAGGGGCAGGAGAGTGGACACACTCGACTCCAGAGTGTCACCCTGACAGATAATGAACTAATATAAATTTCTCTTGGTCTCAACCAAGTGTGATCACAATTTGTAAGAAATCTGTATATGACTCTCAAGTCAAAAATACAGTCACAGATACATGCCCTCAAGGCTTTCAACATCCCAAAAGATGGAAACAGGAATGCACCCGAGGAGGATCTCTCCTCCCCTACCCCAAACTTGATGAGCATTTCTCCCAAGTGGGAGACGCTCTGTCAAACAACCCGACAAGAACCCCACAGAAAACAAGTCTAAACACATATTTCACACACATTTCATACACATTTCAAGTCTACAAAATCAAGGTAAAATTCAGACCTACCTTGCAAAGCCCTCCTGGAATGAAGCTGTTGCAGAGTCCACGGAGTTCACTTCCAACCTTAGCCACCAACTCCCTCTCCCTTTGCTATCTTGCAAACTAACTTCTCTATTTTTGGTAAGGCAAAAATGAAAGTTTTCCCAAAATTCAACTAACTCCCTCTCATCCCAAAATTTGAAAATAAATAACCCAAATTCTCTTTCTTTTAATTTTGAGAAATGGGGAAGTGACACTTGTCACCTCCTCACCCTTCCCAAAAACCACTATTCTGTCCAGGTGGCTTATGTCACTCTCCATTCCCAAGGGTACTCCTTATTCCTCTCATGTGACTCCACTTTCTCATGGGAGAAATAAAAAAAAGAGTTAAATGGGAACAAGACAGGTGACCCATGCCTCTTTCTCCTTTCTTCACATGGGTGTCCCCATAGTACATGGGGGAATCTTACTAAAGAAGAGGTGACTTTCACTAATGGATGGCATCTCTTATCTAGGGGAAAGTAGAGGGGATGGGTTGAGTGTTGGTACAACCCATCATGTCCCCTCCTACCTCCAATTTTCGCCACTTAACTTCAGGGGGAGGTTAAGTTGACTAGATGGAGGTTACTCAAGGGTTACCCATGCCAAATGGGCCCCTGGACCCATGGGGCATAACCCAGGGTCAACTTTAACCCATACAAGACACCCCTGGTCAAGGTAAAGCACAAGAAAAGGGCCTCATAATTTAAATAAATAAGGAATTTCAAATTCAATCTCTTTACAACACAAATTATAAAAAATAATGTTACTTGAGGGTAACCTAACCCACTCGACCATACGAAAGACCACATTACATCATTACATCAAACACAAAGAGATCTTGGTTCTTCGTGGAACCAGATCGGCTTACAGGGAATAACAAAGAACAAGGTGTGGAATGATCTCCGAAATCTGTGGTTCGATTAGTAATCCCTGCACACTCAATTACAAGATCAGTAACCTCATAAAATCATCATAGCCGAAGCAACTTAAATGAAACACGCATTCTCATGACATAGTACAATTTAACATAAGTAAAATCATATTACCATTTTCCATCAGCACCTAATTCATTTTTTTTTTCTGAAGAGTAAACTTATCCAAACATCACCCAATTAGTTTTTCCGAAACAAAATAAAGTTTAATAGTCTGACAAATTCCGGAAACTGCTATCCACAAATATGAAAGTAACAATAACAGTTCTGTAAATAGTCATAACAACAGTAATAAAAAGGGCGGTCCTCACAATAACACTTATCGTATGTTGTATCCACCCTTAATCCTAATTCATTCATGAAATCAATTGGCATAATATTTATTGTTGCTCTAGAATCAATCATGCAATTTCTCAGTAACTTGTTATTTATTAACAATGTTATGTAGAATGGGTCTACTTGGGTAGGGTTTTTTGTTATGGCATCACCTAGATAGATTTTAGGAACCTTCATCACTTCTTGTCCAAGATTATTCACCTTATCATTTGTCCCACCTTTATTTCTATTTTCATTTGGTATGATATAAATTAACTTGAGGGCACTGTCCCTGTATTCATCTATTTTCATCATCTCCATTAATGGTAATGATATCTTGATTTGGGACTGTTGGTTCTTTCTCTCAGAATCAGTAAAGGGTTTGCTAGTTCCAATGCACAGGCAGATTCGGCTAACAAATACAGGAGGTTGCGTGAACTGTCTCCCCTTCACTTCTGGTTCTGTCGCACCAAGGGGGTATCCCTATAGCTAAAGATTTAACTTTGACTCACCCAACAGAAAGATTTAGCTTCTTCGTCACAGGAAGAATACTCTCATTTTAGGACCAAGATTTGCATGATAAGTCACTAGGCTGGCAATGTTCTTGGACATAACTAACTGGTTAAGAATGAGAGTATGCAGGGGTCCTATTTCTACTCCTACAACTAACAGGTTGGAAATATGAAATGATTTGTATTACTATTCTAGATATAAGATAGGGGGTTTTGGATCACAACTACTACACAAGGGTAGACCGGTGCCTATCTCAGGGCTTGGAGTCAACTAGACATATACAAGTGAATGATTTGCACTGGCATTCAAGTTTCAAGGGGTCAAATTGGTGCTTGCCTTGCAAACACCACCCAAGAATGAGTATTTAGCTATCTCTACTTACAAACATCCCTGCTTCCATACAATCTTCTCCATACTTAACCTAAAATAGTTTAATCCACTCCTTGAATGGAAGTTAGAGATCAAGCATGCAATACAGAAATCTATATCCTAGAATCTTAGTAACCCTTAGCAACCAGATTCAAAAGAAGGGATGCATACAACCATGGAGACAAATAGCTAAACACATGCAAAGAAGCATTTTTCATATAAACACAACATGAAACTGAACATGTATGCAACCTGCATTCAAATGCAACTCATAAACTCACAACAAGAGATAGAACAACCAAGAAATCCTCTATTTTCATTATTTCCTCCAAAAAAAATGCCCAAGTCTTCAACAACCCAAAAAAAAAAGAGTAACACAGTCCTGATATACCCAGAACGTGTACTCAACAATTAATTACATGGTCTTTTCAAAACTCTGCCAGATACACTACACCATCAGAATGTCACCTAAAACATTTAATGCTCTAGGTAGAAAAAGAAGGAAGAGCAGGTGAACTCGGTAAACACGCAGCCGAATGGAGATTTTCCCATTAAAAATGGTAGGTAGCTTGTCATTCATTGACCATGCCTCTGCAAATTTGCCATTAATGACCAACCTACCCATTTTCTGGAAGTGCAGTGGTTGCATGCTATGAAGTTTCTTCCAGTTGAAATGTAGCTGCAGACATGCAGAAATCCCTCCTTCAAAAATTTAAAACAAGGCCGTCAATTCCTTTATTCTCGCCGAGATCTATGGCATCAGCTGGATCAGACAATCCCAGTCACTCGCTTTGAAAAGTCATCATCTAATGAAAATGTGCCATGTAGGTGTCTTTTCGCTCCTTTGACTTTTCCCAGTGCGAGCACACCTTTTACCTTTTTCACCCATTTTGCCTTTTAATCTTTGCATATGCAGTTGTATATACATACAACTAACTTGGACACCAAGCAGCATTTGGTTGGGCCTCTATTGTTATGCCTTTGCATCTCCATCGGTGAGAAATTGCATCTTCTTATCGGCCATCGGAAAGACCCTAAAATGAGCCGCTGATACACTAAGTCTTGCTGAAATCCCCTTGCATGCGACCCTTTGTATATTAATGTTGTATATTCCCTTGTATTTGCCCTTTGTATGTCTAAACATACAATGCAAATGTACAAGAAAAAGATGCACACAAACATGTCAGCCTTTATCAACTAAACTGCATACCTTTTCGGGTCTAGGCCTTGTATATCAGGAAAGTATATGCCCTTGTATGTGCGATTGTATGTGCAAAGATACACTCACTGATACATGCAATTGGTGGGCCTCAGGCTTTGTATCTCTTGCTTGTGTATAGACTTTGCATATCTCTTCTTTGCACCTGTGACTTGTATATGAGATACAATTGCCTTTGTATGTGTGGACCCCACCTTGTATCACCACCCTTGTGTATTGCCTTAGCATCTTCCCTTTTATCTGTAGTTGCATGTCGCAAGATACAAAGGAAACTACTTTGACTTTTTAACTCTGCACTTGTATGCACCCGCTAGGCCCAATTTAATAATTTTTTGAAGTCTGAGATTGTATATTCCACATTTGTATGTCCAATTGTATCTATCACATACTTACAATCCCCTTGATACAATCTGCGGGCCCGACCACTGTTTTCAACCTGATTTGAATCCCTTTGAAGTCCACATTATATCTACCCATTGTCTATCAAATATACAACAACAATATACATGCAACTGCAAAGATACAACCGTAGAATATTCCAGGAATCTACGATATACATCCACTTTTGCACGCCTGAAATTGCACCCAAATATCACATACAAGCCTTTATGCATACAACGATGCATACAACTAATTTTTTCACCTTTTTGAAGCTGATTGAACTTATTTTTTAGGTCCACCAATGCACATCTGCACTTGTACATACAAACAGCCACATACAAAGATACATGCATACAACACTGAAGGCCGAAGAACTTAGGATTTTTCTAGGTTTCTCATGAAAGGCCTGCGAATTCAACTACTTGAAACCTAAAATTGTAGTAGGCACCAACATTGGCTCTGTCTAGGGATGCATGCCTCTTGCAGGCATGGCAAGAACTCCAAAACTCTAGGATGCAGACCGGGCCTTATCCATTGGGCACAAAGTCGAGCGTCACTCAAACCTGCATCACAAATCACATTTTTAAAAAAAATTTACTTGGCAGCCCAGGGCCACCAAAAAGGAAAAACTAGAATTTCCCTTTATCAAACACTTGATTTTCTATTGATTTCTTCAAATGAAGCTTGAAAACATTTAACCGTCTGTAGCACCCTACTTTGCAATTGGTTGTGCTGCTGCCCATTTCTCTTTCTTTAACAAATCTACAACAAGCTTCGTCAGCATACATTATCATCAGCTGTAGAATGTCATCATCATATGAGTCACCAATGTTGCTTGGAAAAATAATAGACTCATATGAAACAAATGAATCCACATTAGAATTTTTCCCTTCTCCAAAAAATAAGAGCTCCTCTATATTAAACACACAATATTCAGGCACAAGCAACATCTCATAATCATATTCATTTTTATAAACATTTAGATATCCATCATCATTGCTCTCAACAATTTTATCATTAATGTCCACCTGGAATGTCTCAAGAGAAGGCATAAATAGCTCAGAGTGTAACCCTACGCTAAAAGCTTCACAGTCACCCCTGCAACCAACACTATCCCCGTCTGTATCAGGATGAACATATGCAACTCATCCATTCACATCTAAATAATGACCCTATTTTTCCTCTTCACCAATGCACTGATGATCAAAAGAAAATTTTTCAACCTCTGCATCGTAGAGGTGGTCAGAAGTTTCAAGGAAACACTCATATTTAGCATCCATATATATTTCATCATCTGAAAGGCTCACATATGCATCTAAATGTTGACAGTCACTAACATATTCACTATCATCCCTTGAATCTACATGTTCTGTATTTAGAGTGAAGCTCGGTATATCCACCTCATATAAAAAATCAGGAATAACTGGGATATACCTATTATTGCAAGACACAACTTCATTTATATCTTTCATTTCATCATTTGAAGGGCATTTTGCATCTGCAGGCTTCTCTTCTAGAGGCTGGTAACAATCTTTGTCTTCACCATTATAGGATGTGCCTACATTTTCTACAACATCTTCTTCATGTTTGTGCATCACATCATGACTGCACCCATTATTCTGAAATACATTCCCCTTTGCAAAATCATCTCTCAATGAACACACTGGGAAAGCTGAAATATATTCACTTTGAAAACTATTTTGAAGGCTTGCAGTCATGAAACCTACTGGCATTCCATATTTTTTATTATTTTCAATATCCATAGCAAATTTGTAGGCCTGGTGAACTGCAGCTGGTTCTTTATTTCTCAATAAATAACTCATTTCTTCATCAAATGTAGCCAAATAAATTGCCAAGCACAATGCATCATTAGGTCTCATATATTCAGGAATCTGCTTGAGCAACTTAATAAATCTAAGATTAAAGGATGGAACCAGTTCCTCATCTTCCTTTTGGATATTCATGAAATGTATGATCAATGAGGCCAAATCAAATCTTTCACCAAACTGCTCTAGGAATGCAATTTATAAATCTACCCATGAAGAAACTGAACACACAGGTAGTCTGAAAACTAGACCCTAGCATCATCCTCTAATGACTGAACAAAGAGTCTTATTACTACATCTTCAGCCTCTACCTCATAATCTTCTATTAAATTACAAAAAATTTGTAGATGTTTGTTTGCAGACTCATAATTTAATCCACTCTATTTTGACAAATATTTTATAATCTTATTGGGAATAACATTTAGGTAACCACTTATTCTTGTGAAATTCAGAGCTTTATATCTTTCAATAAAAAATGGTCTTCTCGGAGAGCACAACTAGGACTATTGCTCTATTTGAAACATTTCAAGTGAAAAGATGGAATACCTGGAAATATGTTGCAGCTTTGGATAGGTTCAATCAACAGAGTCGCCACCTCTCACAGAGAGGACAAAATATCAACAAGGCACTTTTGTTTTCTAGATTCATCATGCCAGTAAAGCACCACATGGTTGTTCTTTGGTATTGCTACAATAGCTTCACTGGAAACCAGATTTTCTAGCCTTTAAATTATTCGACTCTTTCCCCAGTAGAGTCACCACTTTGTTGGTGACTCAAATGGGCAAGAACTCACCGTTTTACTTCAACTCCCCAGTAGAGTTGCCACTTTGTTGGTTCTTTCTCTCTGAATTAGCAAAGGGTTTGCCAGTTCCAATGTACAGGTAGATTTAGCTAACAAATACAAGAGGTTGTGTGAGCTACCTCCCCTTCACTTCTGGTTCTTCTGCACCAAGGGGGGTATCCCTATAGCTAAAGATTTAACTTTGACTCACCCAATAGAAAGATTTAGCTTCTTAGTCATAGGCAGAATACTCTCATGTTAGGACCAAGATTTGCATGATAAGTCACTAGGCTGGCAATGTTCTTGGACATATCTAAATGGTTAGGAATGAGAGTATGTAGGGGTCCTATTTCTACTCCTACAACTAACAGGTTGGAAATATGAAATGATTTGTATTACTATTCTAGATGCAAGACAGGGGGTTTTGGATCATAACTACTACACAAGGGCAGACCAGTGCCTATCTCAGGGCAAGGAGTCAACTAGATGTATACAAGTGAATAATTTGCATTGGCATTCAAGTTTCAAGGGGTCATATTGGTGCTTGCCTTACAAACACCACCCAAGAATGAGTATTTAGCTATCTTTACTTACAAACATCCTTGCTGCCATACAATCTTCTTCATACTTAACCTAAAATAGTTTAATCCACTCCTTGAATGGAAGTTAGAGATCAAGCATGCAATACAGAAATCTATATCCTAGAATCTCAGTAACCCTTAGCAACCAGATTCAAAAGAAGGGATGCATACAGCCATGGAGACAAATAGCTAAACACATGCAAAGAAGCATTTTTCATATAAACACAACATGAAATTGAACATGTATGCAACCTACATTCAAATGCAACTCATAAACTCACAAAAAGAGATCGACCAACCAAGAAATGCTCTGTTTTGGTTATTTCCTCCAAAAAAGCCCAAGTCTTCAACAACTGAAAAAAATGAGTAACATAGTCCTGATATACCCAGAACGCGTACTTAGCAATTAATTACATGGTCTTTTCAGAACTTTTCCAGCTACACTGCACCATCACAATGGTGCCTAAAACATTCAATGCTCCATGCAGAAAAAGAAGGAAGAGTAGGTGAACTCGGTAAACACGCAGCCAAATGGAGATTTTCTCATTAAAAATGGTAGGTAGCCTGTCATTCATCGATCATGCCTCTGCAAATTTTCCATTAATGGCCAACCTACCCATTTTCTGGAAGTGCAGCGGTTGCATGCTATGAAGTTTCTTCCACTTGAAATACAAATGCAGACCCGCAGAATTCCCTCCTTCGAAAATTTGAAACAAGGCCATCAATTCCTTTCTTCCCGCTGAGATTTATGGCATCAGCTGGATTGGACAATCCCAGTCACCCACTTTGAAAAGTCATCATCTAATGAAAATGTGCCATGTAGGTGTCTTTTTGCTCCTTTGACTTTTTGTAGTACAAGCACACCTTTTACCTTTTTCACCCATTTTGCCTTTTAATCTTTGCATATGCAGTTGTATATACATACAACTAACTTGGACACGTGGCAGCATCTGGTTGGACCTCTATCGTTGTGCCTTTGCATCTCCATCGGTGAGAAATTGCATCTTCTTATCGGCCGTCAGAAAGACCCTAAAATGAGCCACTGATACACTAAGTCATGCCGAAATCCACTTGCATGCGACCCTTTGTATATTAACATTGTATATTCCCTTGTATCTGTCCTTTGTATGTCTAAACATACAATGCATATGTACAAGCAAAAGATACACACAAACATGTCAGCCTTTATCAACTAAATTACATACCTTTTTGGGTCAGGGCCTTGTATATCAGGAAAGTATATGTCCTTGTATGTGCGATTGTATGTGCAAAGATACAATCACCGATACATGCAATTGGTGGGCCCCAGGCTTTGTATCTCTTGCTTATGTATAGACTTTACATATCTCTTCTTTGCACCTGCGACTTGTATATGAGATACAATCACCTTTGTATGTGTGGACCTGACCTTGGATCACCACCCCTGTGTATTGCCTTAGCATCTTCCCTTGTATATGCAGTTGCATGTCACAAGATACAAAGGAACCCATTTTGACTTTTCAACTTTGCACTTGTATGCACCCACTAGGCCCGATTTAATAATTTTTTGAAGTCCGGGATTGTATATTCCACCTTTGTATGTCCAATTGTATCTGTCACATACATACAATCCCCTTGATACAATCCGTGAGCCCGACCACTGTTTTCAACCCGATTTGAATCCCTTTGAAGTCTGCATTGTATCTACTTGTTGTATATTGAATATACAACAACAATATACATGCAACTGCGAATATACAACCATGGAATATTCTAAGAATTTGTGATATACATCCACTTTTGTATGCCCAAAGTTGCACCCGAATATCACATACAAGCCTTTATGCATACACCGATGCATACAACTGATTTTTTCAGCTGTTTGAAGCCGATTGAACTTCTTTTTCAGGTCCGCCAATGCACATCTACACTTGTACATACAAACGGGCACATACAAAGATACATGCATACAACTCTGAAGGCCGAAGAACTTAGAATTTTTCTAGGTTTCTCATGAAAGGTCTGCGAATTCAACTACTCGAAACCCAAACTTGTAGTAGGCACCAACAGGGACAATGTTTGTGTCATATAAAATGAAGGAGTAGTAGTAATCTGTTCTAATTTTTCTTTATTGGAACTTTTTTCTTCTTATTGCTGCTTATTTTTATCCTTCACTTTGTTGTGTTCAATTTTGGATAGTTCCTTGTGTGTAACTTTATGATTTTCTTCTTTCTTATGGTCACTCAAAGTTCCCTTCTTATGATATGGTTCTTTGACAAACAGACTTCTAGGGGTTCCTTGGTCTGCATTCACAGTTCTATTCCTCAAGTTGTAATTATTTATGGCCTAAGCCACAACAACAATTGTAAGGGCTTTCTTTTCCTCCTCAGTGGGTGCTCTCAATTGGAAGTGTGGGGTTATATTGGATATAGGAATGGTTTCCTCATAATTATCTTCTTGGTTATAAAAGACTTCTTGCCTACCCATGTTAATATTATATTTCTGTTATTCACATCGTACTCAAATCCATCTTCATCAGATGAATATTCTTCATCAATTGAGTGGGGTCTAAGTCCTATCATATTTATGGTATGGTCATCCCTATCTTGATCAAAAGATGTTTCATTCTCTTGCAATGATTTGGCTACCACACAATATTAAAAATGAGTGAGGTAAGTTGTATGCAACACACCATGGATTATTGTTCATTACATGTGTTCCATGTTTCTTGAGGGCATCGAGAGTCTCTTTGTAATTTTGTTTCTACTTATTATCCATAGGCCTTCCATCCTTCCAATTTGTATTATAAGGCATATCATGTAGTCTAGGCCTTTCATTTTTGTAGTAATTAGCTAGTTTTACTTGATTGTTATTTGGATTTGGTGATATTTTTAGATTATCTCTTTTCCCAAGCTTCCCAGCTGCTCTCCTATTGTTTTCAATACTTATGGCTACCTTTTGGGCTTCTATCAAGGTCATAGGAGCATTGTTTCTGAGCTCATATCCAGTTTTAGGGTCAAAGGCGTTCAAATACAAAGCCAGGGCCATACGATATGGGGGCTTCAATTCTGGTGGGATCTTATGATAGATTTTTGAAAATCTCTGATTGAAATCAACCACTGATTCATTGTAATTTTTCTAGATACTTGTTAACTCGTGTACAACAAAATGTGGGTCAAATTGGCTCCCATACTATTCTTTAAATTAATCTTTGAAATGTTCAAAGGAACAAATTGATGCATCAGGTAGATTCTTGTACCGGTCTCTAGTATCTTCAATAAGAGACAACATAAATAACCTCATCTGAATGTCTTCATATTACACTTCATAATTATCCATGACTGTCTCAAAATTTCTAATATGTTCTTTTGCTGAGATGGCATTGTTTCCAGTGAATTTTGGAATGACATTTCTTAAATCGTTATCAATAGGATCTAGACATATTTGATATCTAGACAAGTCTAGTTGTCTGTATCTATTTATGTTAAGAGGTCCTTGTAAGTATTGGTTTGGTTGGTATTGATTATGAGGAGGATGTTGTTGTATACTATGCTGTGGGTTGGTGCTTATATTTTGATGGTGAGGTGGAATATGCTGATGACCAGGTGGTGGATAGAATTAGCTACATGTTGAGATGTATTATGGGCATTGGGTGGTCTTGTTTTTCGTGGTGGAGGATTTTGTTGAACATGGCCACCATGTAGTGTCTTTGAAGTATGTGAACTACTTGCATTTTGATGCGACCCCTATTGATTGCTTGTTAGAGCATGCCCTCCTTGCTTATGTGGGGACTATACTTTGAGCTAGTTACTGTGGTTCTAGACCTTATTTGTTGTAGTTCTTATTTCAACTATTCTTCTTCTTCTCTCAGTTTGGCTAGCTCAAGTTCCTCTTGTAATCTAAGTAGATCTTGTTGCATTTCGTCCTTATTTCTTTTGTCTTTTGGTGGAGTACTATGGTTTTCTATGGATGTTATTTGATCTATGGTCTCATATTGAATTTCTCCACCCTATTGTAATGAAATTTGATAATCATACTCTACTTGCTTTTGCATTATTTATCTTTCAATCTAAGCTTGATATTTAAGTTGCCTTTGAGGGTCAAGCCTGTATTTAGCTAGAATATCATCAGACTAGTCATGATAACTTTTGGACTGGAGCTCATCTGACTCATGTAAGGGGTTGAAGCTGTTATGAGTTATTATTGGTTGTTCTGAAGTGTTCTGTTGGGTATTTTGATCACTAATACATTCAAACTAATTTGACATCCCAGTTTTCTTGGAAGATGCCTTTCTAGATGGGGAAGATTGCAATTTCTTACCATCAGCTTTAGATCCCCTACCATCCATTATTATATTTCAACTAAACTTTGTATAGAGTCACCACCTCTCCTTAAAGAGGAATGATGTTCTTTTCTGAGTTCTCTTCACAAGAAGAGTTATAGTTTCTTATTTGTTTAACTCCAATAATATGGTCTCCTACTAGGTTTCCTTGTGTGTGTCCCCAATAGAGTCACCAATTCTCTTAGGTCACAAAAATGCAGGTTGTTAACCCTAAGAGGTTGCCAAGCTCTCTTGATATTTTTAGCTAATGACATAGGGCAAATATGGCTAAAACCCTCTTCACTTCAGGCTCTACCAGACCTAGGTGGGTATACCTTGACTATTGGTCCAGACTTGTATGACCTTCACAGTGGAAAATGGGTGTGAAGTAGATATAAGGTTTGATAACTATTCTTGATGTATAGGTTTGAATATGTAAAAAAGTTTCAAGATGTAAAAATTGCTAATGATTAGGACCAATGCTTTATCTATTGGGCAATAGAATCATGAGTTAATGGTGTATGGATCTTTGTGTTTAGTCAAACTCTAATTTCTAGGCACTTATATAAATCTATACCTTGTATATATGTGCAAGGATGTCAGGTTGTAGGGTTCTTCTTACCAAATCCCAATGATTTTCCCTAAATTGTTGTGACCAGAGGAAAGGATCTTTAATTATAATGGGAAGGAAACCAACCAAGATGACTTGTTCAAAGGATTTTAACCCTGGGGAGAGACCAATAAACAAAGATCACTTAGTAGGACTTAAATCTACTTCTCATAGAAACCAATCGAATAGACCACATAGAAACAACAAATGTGCACTAATAAATTAATTATATCCTTGATGTATTAATTTAAACAATTTAGGAAACCATTTTGGAGACAACCATGCAGCCCATAAAATGAAAATCAACACAACAATTGAACACCAAATCCTTTGATTCACCAAATAACTCTGCTTCTTTGCATTAATTCAGAAATTCATGATATATTTGAAAATATAGACTGTCATATATAGAAATTTATGAGAACTGTATTGTCTGGGATATATGTATATGAAAGTATTTTTCAATCAATGATCCTTTCAAAATGGCCTTGGTATCCCATATTTATAGGATGCAAACAAGCTTCAGGCCTAAAATGATGTGACTATTCATAATTGTATCTTTTCAAACAACTAATTGTATAAATAAGAGATAGAGAAATAAATAGAGACAAATACAATGATCAGATTCTGAGCTCCGTTAATCATCATAGAGGGACCCGTGACTTCTAGCCTGGCAAGGTCCTCCTCTCCATGTTTCAGATTGTCATGACTGCATTGCCTGTTGATAACAAAATTTTTTATACCCACTCCTTTTGATTGTTCACCATGCCCTATCTATGAATAAATTCACCTTGCCAACATGATTTATGTAATCTTGACTAGTACATGTATCTGTGGCAATTATATCATTCATAGCTGATTCCAAGGAGAATATCTTCCCCAAACATGCATGGGTGCTTTCTATCACCCTTTCTTCATTATTAACATTTTCAAGGAGTGGTGGCAACAGTTGATTCAGTTCATCTTTCCAGGTATCCTTTTCCTACAAATTACCTTTAGCATTGGAAAAGTTGGGAAATGCCATGTCAAGATGTTGATCAAAATCATTTAGATCTTCTGTCAATATGGTGTTGAATCTCTCATGTTCACCAATCAAGTCATTATAATCCTTGAATACCTTTCCTTCAACACCTATTTGGGCATTCAATTCCTCCTTTTTCTCTAACATCTTGAGATGAAGTCTTTTGTTTTCTTGATAGACTTGATGAGTCCTTTTATGCAATTCCCATACTCTATCAATGTTCACCATCATCTTGTTTAACCTTTTTTGAATCAATTTAGAAGCCATGTTGTATTTAAAAACTTTTATTTCATTTTCTAGTTGTTCACTTTTCTTTTGAGAATTCTCCGCCTTGAGCTTCCAGTAATTAGTCTCTGCTCTAGCTTCTATGACCCTTTTGTCAGCCTCTAGGTAGGGTGAATAACTGCTTGATGAAGGTAATTTATCCTTGTAAGTGGCAACCTCTTGCCTGAGTTGTGCATTCTCTGCCATATAAGCATTATTCTTCCTTACCAAGGGCTCAATTTGAGCCTTTGTAAATTTTGCAACATTGACATTTAAATCGGCAGTTTCAATGGGATTAGTATCTTCAACCCTCTAAATCATGAGATGGCCAAAGACTTATCCTAGGTTGCTTATGACCTAAGGCTTCTTATGTGGGGGATACAATGACCATAACAACAATGTTTGCTTATTAGGATCGTATCCTGATCCAAATCTTATCTTACCAAGGGCTTCAGTAGTGAGTTGTATCTTTTTATCTTGATTCCTCTTGAAAGTATCAAATACAATTGCTGAAGTCATGTCCCATCCAGGAACCAATATCACCCTTGCTTCTTGAAATAGTTCTCTCCCTTTCTCTGGAGTCATATTCTCCATGGCCTTATCAATTTCTAATTGAAGTTCTTGTAGAACTTCATCTTGTATCTCAGGGGTGATATTTTTCATCTTCTCGCTAGCTTATTAACCTTTATATTCATACAAAAAAGTTTTGAACTCTTGGGTCTTAATAATCTCATCATCAGTAACAAATTTCTTGCAAGCCAAATACCTCACATCTTCTGATAGTTCATCAGGAGTTTCTATTTTAACCTCTTCTCTTTCTTCTGGAGGTTCATATTCTTGAGTGAGGCTTGGATGCTTGCAAGTCTTTCTTCTCTCCCTCTTCTTCTTCTTCAAAATCAAAAGAAATGTCAGGAGTCTGCTAAGGAGATAGATGAGCAATGGGAATCTCATCTTTAGCTTGTGTCTCTTTGATGAATCTCCCTTTCTTCTTAAAGATATAAGGAGGAACATTCTCAATCAAATCTGCTGCATTTGTAATTAATGCATCCAATCTTTCAATGGGATTATCAATATCCATGAAAGCACCTATATAATTGGGGTTTTGAGCTACCCTCCAAGCTTCAACCAACATTACTTTATCATATAGGATGCTTCTCTCCACTACAGTGTATTCATCATAGTTTCTGACTAGGTCATCACGAACAAACAACACATGATAATACTTCAAATTTTTATTGGTTTTGACTATGTTTATGAAGTTTTTTAGATCAAAATTTTCCCTAGCATTTCCTGAAGGTAATTTAAAATGATCCATTGTTTTATCAATTAGCTGATACCCCTCATCAGACATAACTGTAATGTTTCCAAAGCACAAGGTTCTAGGCATGAAAGACTACTTATTGTGACCCTTCAAATGCAAGAAATTGGAATAAGCAAGTTGTCTTAAAATTTCCAAAAAAGTAATTATGTCTGGGCAAGTCCTTGGCAACAAAAAGGGGGACCCTTCGAATCCAAACACTCTTATTTTTCTGCAATCATTATAAGAATACTAGTCACCCCAATTCTGACAGAATTTCCCATGTTCATATTTATCATTAGGCCTTAAGAACCTTTGTATTTATGCTGACAAATTGTAATCACAAGGGTGATCTAACAGTTTATAAACAGGCTTCATGGAATACTCTTCAAAATAGAGGTAGTGTGACTTATCACACCTACTATCCATTATAGCAGTCCACATTTGAATAGGTTTGACACCTCCATTCTTGTCCAAATCCCTTATTCTTAAACAATCATTCCACAGTCCCATGTTTTGTCCTTCGTATAATATAAGATGCATAAGCAAAGAATAATGTTTAAAATTGGTGCCTCCTTCTTTCATGGAGACCAACTCATTATGAAGGGCATTGGCCAGGAATTTAGCATAATCAAAATATTGCGCTTGATGACTCTGTATATTAGCAGTCAGAACCATGGGAGCAATTTCCATGAACATAGAAGCTTCAACACCAAGCAAATATCACATGGAGTAATAAGTACATTGGAATTATTCTTCAAGTAGCTCTATGGAATATGGAGGATCCCCTGTTACTGAAAACACTGTAAACTTATTTTCTTCATCCCATGTTCTATGCAGAGGCAACTTCCACCTTTTGTAATTGTTTCTCATATTGTAGTATTCTTTGATCAAGTCTCGGATTCTAAATTTTACATCGAAATTAGAGTTGAGATAAAATACCATAGATATATAATCTCTTGTAACAGGGAAAAAACCTGTTCCATCCTTCAACTCAATTAGGGAGGTCTACGGATTATAGATTTTTGCTACTACTTTTAGGAATTCAACATTAACAAATATATTTGGTACTATGAGCTTCCCTAAGTTCAGTCTCCATGGGTTTGAGATTAGTGTATGCCTATACACCTTTTTGTAATGATACATGAAGAGATCATACCCTCTCATAGGTGTCCACACATTTCCTACTTGCTTGTATGTGTCTTCTAGTTTCTTTGGACTAGAATTTGAATGAGCATTCCTTCTAGACCTTTATCTAGACTTTAGACACTATTCTATTAAATCTTGATTCAAATGTCTTTCATCTAATTTTTGCCTTTTGGCCATATGGTTTTCAAATGTGTTTTCCATAGTGTAATGCAAGAGAATTCCACCTTCTTCAAATGCAATTTGAACCAGAAGATATAAATTTTGAGCTCAGAATACTTGGTTTATCAAGTTGTATTTGTTGCAGAGGTCTGCCCTTGCTCCCATGATTGCATAATGAATCAGTCTCCATGGGTTTGAGACTGGTGTATGCCTATACATCTTTTTATAATGATACATGAAGAGATCATACCCTCTCATAGGTGTCCACACATCTCCTACTTGCTTGTATGTTTCTTCTAGTTTCTCTGCACTAGAATTTGAATGAGCATTCCTTTTAGACCTTTATCTAGACTTTAGACACTGTTCTATTAAATCTTGATTCAAATGTCTTTCATCTAATTTTTGCCTTTTGGCTGTATGGTTTTCAAATGTGTTTTCCATAGCGTAATGCAAGAGAATTCCACCTTCTTCAAATGCAATTTGAACCAGAAGGTATAAATTTTGAGCTCAGAATACTTGGTTTATCAAGTTGTATTTGCTGCAGAGGCCTGCCCTTACTCCCATGCTTGCATAATGAATCAAATTTTCTTAAGCTTACTTTTGATATACTCAGCTCTAAGCATTAATGACATCTTTCATATCATTAGGAGGACATTTAATACTCACAACATAGCATATCTTGTCATCCTTTTGAAATAATCAATTATACTTAAGGGGTTTTTTGATGTTTTATTACCGCCAAGATTTCGTTATGACCTAGATGGTTGTCATGCCAAAATCCCATTCTATCAAGTCCCTTCAACATATATTTCTCCTTTCGATATCTATTATGTTCGTCATTTTGGGGGGATCTGATATTGCCTCCCTTTGATATCCCAAACTCTCCTTTTATGTTTTTCTTCATTTCTAGCATTTTTTGGGTGGGACTAGAATCTGGGTCATCTCGACATTCTAAATTTCTTTATGTTTTATGTAATACTTTGCTGGTGGGATGTCAAGCCGATATTATTTAATCCCATTGATGTGCTTCTTTCGTTCGGTATGTCGAAGAGACTTCCAAAGGATCATCTAGATACCCCAAAATCTTTGTCCCTTCGACTTTTAATGTTAGCCTAAAACATCGCTGAAATGCTTATCTTTGGATTTTTGAAGAGATTGTAGGATGAGTCTCCTCGACATGGAGATCTTTCCTCAATATGTTATGAATCATATTGTCACTTTATCAGTGTGACACTTTTAGGTGTCACATTGACTTCCTGATATATCAAAGAGACCTCTGGGCTAGTTACTTTGATATGATGTGAGTCTTTTATTTGCACACTTGGATTTGTGATAGAATTTTGATTCAATGTGGCTTATTGGTCTTAGGGTGAAGTGTAATTTATTAGGGATTAGTTTTTCTAGGCCAATTATGAGAATATTTATTTTGAAATGGAAAAAATGTTGTTATACTTGGGTATCAAAATGGTGGGAAATGAATTTTGGATGAAAATTTTAAGGTTTAAAATTTTGTGTCAACAAGCCCATGGCATTCTATTCCATTTAGGATTGCATCTAAACTCAATGGTTCTTGTTGAATCTCCTATTCTATTTATTTTTGTTTTTTTCATTTTTAATTGGGAGACTTCTTCTTATCCTTCCTCTTCTATTTCCTTTGCCAGAGATTGGTTTTTCTTTCTTTTGGTTTGTTACTTTTGCCTAGGCACCTTTTTCTTCTTCATACCTAATTGTACTAATGTTTATGATGCTACTCTCCATGTAGACATTGTCTTTGTCAAAGATGCCTGTTGTGGTGTAGCTTGTTCACTGGCTGCTGCAGATGTAGTTCTCCCTGATCTCCTAGGGTTTTGCTGTGCGGTTGGCATTTGTGGAGCTGATGAGATAGCTTGTGGGGTTTTCGTAGTGGCTTGTGAGGTTGATGATGTAGTTTGCGGTAGAGATGTTCTTGCATGGGGTGGGATATCTCATTTTTTGTGTAGCTTTTCTTTGTTTTTTTTTACAATTGCTCCTTTACATTCTTTTTGTGCATCTTATCCATTATTTCCCTGTATGTGCCAAACCTTTCTATGATAGCATCCTTAGGTTTATTGAGCAAAGTTTTTACATAGGCATTCATTTTTGCTATTGTGACCTCATAAGGTAAGCTAGGGATCCAAAATGTTCTAGTTTCCACTGCCTCCATATAGGTATAAAATTTATCCACCATGAATTTTATGTGGTTCATGTATTGTTTTGCTACTTCATAGGGTATTCTTTCTCTAGCTTGCATTTCTAATTGTAATGATTTGAAGAAACCCCATTATATTATGCTAAAGGCTTTTGTTACTAAATCTTCTAATATCATGTTTTATTTGTTCAACAATTGTGAGATGTTGTTGCCATACTTTCCCTTTAAATCTTGGTAGCTCATTTAGGAAGTAAAATACTAGACAAATGATTAGGATACCAAACCAAAAGTTGTAATTAGACTCTTTTTTCCACTTCAAATTCTCTCATCACTTTGCAGAGGCTGAAGTCTTTACCATTTTTCACCATTTGATAGGCTATATGGATCACAATAGAAGTAGCAGATCTCTCTCTATTTGCATAATATACTTTGTAAGCTATTCCCATTGTTGCATGTACCGAACCCCTAGATCTATTATATCCTTAACACTTAGGATTCACCCATTAGGTTTTTCCCTTGTAAGCTTAATCACTTCATCATTTTTTATACCCTTCATTACCGGTACTTGTCCTATTGAGCTGAGTCCTGTCCCAACCCTGATGGTATCCTTAGTAATGCAATAGGGTTTGTCTAAGTAGATGAATTTATCATGAATTCTATTGAGTATAATTTGAACCCACTCATGAGCATCACTAAAGTCTAGATAGTCTTTCCATACATCGAGTTTCTTAGTGGCAATGTTTTGGTAATCCAGTGAATACTCTGTATCACCGAGAAATGTATCTCTCAATTCTCCAAACTTCATGTGATCTATCTTTGAGATCATAGTGTGGATGTATTTCTGACATCTTCTATGTATACCACATCTCTTGATACTCCAGAGAATGCTCCTTCTTTATCTACCTTCATTGCCTTGTATGGCACTTTTTGTATTTGGGCCTTGGCTTCTCTATAACATTAATGAGCATTGGTGTAGCCATCTCTTCTTTTTCATAGCTTATCGTCCAGGGTTCAGTATCTTCATTGTTCTTTCACTTCAGAACTAAAAAATTCTCAAAGTATTTGGAAGAAAATGAGATTTAGAGGATGGTTTATGGTATATATAGCCCTAATAGTTACTTTATGCATTTATGGTGTTTATCTGTTGTGCCTTTCATAGGTTTTTATATCCGTTTAGTGTTTTCAACTGCTAGCCATTAGTTTATGATACAATATGTTATAGTATGATACAATTACAATAGTACATGTCAGAATTCTTCTGCATTCCATCTCTTCATCCCAAGGGTTTATGATAATGTTTCAATCGAGCTCCATTGACATATCCGACTGCTAATTTGCCTTTCATATCTTTTAGTCTTACAGCCCTACATTTTGTAGTTTCCTCTATGTAATATGGTCCTAACCATCTTATTTTTAGTTTTCCTTGTTTCTTGAACATACTATCATACAAAAGTACTAAATCTCCTTCTGTGAAGTTTTTCTACCACAATTTTCTATCATACCAAGCTTTTTGGTGCTTTCTTTCTAGAATCATGTTATAAGATGCCAATAATTTATTTTTGTCCATTTTTTCCAATTCTTCAATTCTTTGTGCAAGGGATTCCTCCACATTCAGCTTTAGAGTCAATGTGGTATGAAAATTGGTTAATATAAAATGTACCGGTATAGTAGCATCCATGCCATATACTAATTCATATGGTGTGAAGTTTGTAGTTCTTTTTTATGTTGTGTGGTAGGCCCAAAGTACCGCAGTACTTTCAGGTCCCAATCTATTCTGTTTCCATGACACATTTTGGTTATTGTTTTCCCAATAATTTTGTTTAAGGCTTCACTTGCACTACTTGCCTGTGGATGATATGGTGAGCTTTTGTTATGTGCTTATGCTATCATAAAAGTTTGTAGTAGCTCTACAATCATGTTATTTATAAAGTGTTTCCCTTGGTCACTTGTGATGCTTAATGAACATCCAAATCTAGTTATTATATTCTTGTACAAGAATTTTACAACTATTTTTTCTATACATTCCTTAGTGGGTTGAGCTTTTGCCCACTTGGTGAGATATTCTACTCCTGTGATACTATATCTTGCTTTTGATTGTTTCACAAGGGGATCTATAGGTCCAATAAAATTAATTGCCCATTTCTCAAATGGGAGTTGTGCTAGTATCGATCTCAATGGAAATTCATCTTTAGCAGTAGGTTTAACTACTCTTTGACAAATATCACAATGTTTTATATATCTTTTTGCATCTTAAAATAAGGTAGGACACCATAAGCCTGCTAGTATTATCTTTCGTATGATGAGTTCTTCAGAGTTGTGATCTCTTGCTACACCTTCATGTGCTTCTTTGAGTATGTCTTCTCCTTCATGTTCATATACCACTCTCCTTATTATATCATCTTTTCCTCTTATATGTAGTTCTCCTTTAATGAGTGTATATGGAAAATCCTTTCACATAAGGATTTGTTTATCTTGCGGAGGTATATTAGATGGGACTTCTCCTGCGGCAAGTTAGTATGCTATATCTTTCAATTCTTGTGGTACCGCATTCACCCTAAAAAAGTTTACACTAGGGAGTTCCTCTTCTTGGATTTCTGGTTCATCCCCTATTTCAATCCTAGATAAGTAGTTAGGACCTTGATTTTGTTTCTTTGGTTTTACCTTTATGGTGAATTCAAATTCTTGGAATAGTAATTACCATCTACATATTCTCCCTTGGATGACTGGTTTGTTCAATAAGTATTTTAATTGTTCATGGTTAGTAAAGAAGATGAAAGGTGTGGATAATAGGTAGTGTCTAAATTTTTGTAATGCATATACCATTACTAGTGCTTCTCTTTCTATTGTGGTATAGTTTTTCTCAACCGTAGATAATTTCCTACTTGCAAATGCTATAGGATGGTCTTTAGTCCCCTTGGGTTGGGCTAGTATTGCACCCACTGCTATTCCTGAGGCATCTAGATGGACATGGAAAGGAATATTCCAATCCAAAAATATCAAAATAGGAGCTTTTCCAATTTTATGTTTTAATATGTCAAAGGAAGATTGACATTGCTCATTCCATTCAATATTTTTCCCATTTTTCTGCTTTAGTAGTTCTTCCAAAGGTTCTGCTATTCATGCATATCCCCTAATAAATTTGTCATGATACCCATGTAACCTAAGAAAGTTTTTACCTTTGTTGTTGTTTTAGGTGCTAGTAGTGTAAGTATCAAAGTTATCTTCAAAGGATCTACCATCAACCCTTCTTTATAGATAATGTGACCTAATAAAGTTCCAAAAGGTACCACAAATGTACATTTCTTTAGATTCAATGAAATTTATAGTCTTCTACATTTGTTCAACATCATCCTTAAGGTCTGGGTGTGGTATTTTACTAATCCATAGACAATCCAATCATCTAAGTAAAGCTCTAAGAAATCATGTATGAATTCTTTAAATGCATTTACCATTATTCTACTGAATACTACCAATGCATTATTTAGTCCAAAGGGCATTACTATATAATGTAGGATCCCGGTTTAGATGCAATTGTTGTTTTGGGCTGATCCTCCTCTCTGATCTTCACTTGATGATAACCAGAAAACCCATCATTGAATGAATAAATTTCCATTCCAGCAATTGATTCTAATATCTCTTCTATGAAGGGTGTTGGGAATGGGCCATGAATACAAGCTTTGCTCAACTCTATGTAGTCTCTACATAGTCTTATCTCTCTTGATTTTTAATTTTGTACTATTATTAGACTAATCCAATCTACTTCTTCAACCAATTTTATGATCCCTGCTACTAACATCTTATCAATTTCTACTTTGACCCTTTTCTTCATGTTAGAATTAAGCTTGTATGGCCTTTTCTTTACCGGTTTAATTCCCTCTTTTAGTTTTATTTTCATCATCCCTTCTTCTTCTTTAATTCCTTTCATTTCAGTAAACATTCTTGGGAATAAGTCCTCAAACTAAGAAAGAATTTTAGTTACCTACGCTACCACTTTCTCATCCCACTAGTCTCCAATCTTTGCTAGTTTGGGGTCACCTTCTTTTGCAATATTCTCTTCTTTGATTTTAAGAGGTTTATTGTAGTATTGATCCTTTGGTTTAGTTAGTATTTCTAGTTAACGTTCTCCTTCTTGGAAATCTATGTCTAGATCCTTAGTATCCTCATCATTCATTCTTGTGGTTTTATAGCATTTTTGACCTATATTTTTTATTGTTGGTCTATCCATTCCACCAGTTTCCATATCCCTTCAATTTTTGGTGGTGGTGTATTTTGCTCCAATTCTTCTTCTCTTGTTCTGCCACTTGTTGAAAAAGTATTTCCTTCAGTTTCAAAAGTGCATTATGTATAGACTTTGCTGGACTGTAGAAAGAAAATGTATGTATAAAGTCATTTTGTACTTCCTCCCAATTACTAGTTCCTTTTCTTCTTTCTTGGTTTATATTGGTGACAATGTCTAATAGAATAGATGGGTGTATATGAACTTGATATGTGTCTGTCTACCTTCCCATGCTATTATACAAGTAGTTAAATGTTCTTGTTGTTGATTTTGTCCTTCATACTTGGGTATACCTTTGTATTCTCCTTCCTCCTGTAAATATCTTACACTGATGAGAAGCTTAAATGTGGACCAATCTTTAACTGAATCTTTATGATTTGAACACCAATTTTCCGCATTGCATACTAATGTATGTTGTATTGCCTCTATTCTCTTTTGCTCTTTTGAAAAAATTATCTCCATCTTATTCAAGTATAGTTGTAAGCCTTTCACACCTGAAAACTTGGGTAGCTTGATGGGGGAAATTCCTCTCATAATATGATTAATATGTCAAGATATTCTAGATTCCTCTATATTTTGGTCTTTATTGATGATGCATACCTTTTGTGGTGGATTTTCATTTGATGTGTAGCATTGCAATATGTCTTCCTAACTGGTATGAACCATACATATCCTCCTGAATCCTATCATTCTCTAGGTTTTGAGGTTCAGTTTGTTTCTAATCCATGCTTCTAGAACTTCTTCACTATCAATACTATCATTATCAATCTCCACCTCTATTTCTCCTCCTGAATTTGGTTCTTCTTGTATTTCATTTGTTTCTAACTTGAAGATTGAGTAAATATTCTTAGGATAGTTATCATTTCCTTTTGCATAAATGGATTCTTCTATATAGGCTTATTCCATGGGTGATCCTAACAGTATGTATACACTTTTATTATTATCCACAAAAGATAATTATTCTTCGTGGGAGTCCACAATGACATTTGCATCTACAAATCATCTTAATCCTAATAGTGTGTTGAATGGATCTCCTTGTTCTTTCATGGCTACAGCCACAAAGTCTATGACTTGTTTTATGCCCATCAAGTTTGCCTCCACTTGTTTCCAAGTTCTAATAGTTGTCATGCTAGATCCATCTACCAAAGTGATATTGTAGGGGATTTGAGACAATCTAGGTCTTCCTAGTTGTTCCCAGCGCTTCTTAGTGATCATATTTATATCCAAACCTAGGTCTATCATAAATTTTTTAACCTTTTTGTGATTTATATGAGCATCCATTAGTGGTGGATTTGTCTTCCAATGTCTATCATTTTTTTTCTATTTGTTAGATTTGATTTCTTGGTATTTTCTCCTTGTTCCAATATTTTTCAAATTGCTTAAATTTCACCATAAGATTGTGTTGTTGCGTTAGTGATGTGAACTATTTAAGTGCCACAACTTCTTTTTCTATGAAGAACTGATTATATTATTTTTGTTTCTCTTGTTCTTCTATCACAATATGCTTTGTTTTCTATACTATATTATCATGTTGTCTCTTATAGGGAAGAATGTATCTTCCTCCTCACTTTCTTCTCTTTGTGTTTTAGTATTATCATGTCCTACAGTATTTGTACCCTATCTTGTGACTACTGCAACTTTTCATTTTCCTGTATTTTTATTCATTTTAGCTTTTTCCTCCTTGACTCCTTTATTTTGGTTTTCTTCTTCTGAAGTTTGTGATGAAGATATGTTTGTGTTTCCATCTTTGTCTCTCTGGCAGGTTATTAGGAACTAATCTTCTTCTTTAGGCACCCTTCAGATTACTCTGGGATGTTCTTGTTTTTCTAAGTCATCACTTGTCACTTATTTTGGTGCATTTTTAAAGTATTACTATACCTTATCACATGTGAAAAGGTCATGCTCTATGTTGTTACAGAATGTGCATTGTCTTCTTTCTCCCCATCATTCATTAGTAAAGTGCCTCAGTTTACCGTATTTATAGAAGGTGGCTTCATCTCTCCTTCTTCTACCTCTACCAAGGCCTCGACCTCCTCTACAGCCTCCAAAATAGTCTCTATCATCATTATTGTAGTTATTTCCATATGGTGCATTAGGGTTTGTATTCTAAATAGTGTTCATGCTTCTCTGATTTCTCCATGAAGGTTGCTTATAACCTTGATCCTGAAGATATAATGGTCTTTCTGCCAGGCCTTTTACACATTCCATAGTATTATTTTGTGCTTTATTTTTATGATATGCATTACACCAAGACTCATGATCATCATCATCTTCTCTCACTCTGAATAGTTGTGAAGGACAATCCAGTGTTTCATGATCATCCCATTCTATACATAATCCACAATATATTGTATTAGATTTTGTAGGCTTTGCTTTTATATCCACCTTCAATGTGGCAGCCTATCTTTCTCGTTTCATCATTGAGAATTTATTTCTAATGTGTCCTTCCTTTGTGCAATAAGAACACCATATATTTGGCCTCTATTTATGCGATTTGTCTTCCTGTTTACTAATATTTCTTGTTTTAGCTTTAATTGCTCCAAATATATCCTTATTCTTTCTAATTCCATGTTTTCCTTGGTCTTATCTTGTTTGTGCCATGTTTGTGACTCGATGTGGTAGGATAATGTGACAACTTTTGAATATGTTTCAAATATTCTTCCATCCAAAGATGCTCTAACATCTGGGCTTATCCCAGATGTGAACCATTCGATCTTCTACTTTTCAATTAATGGTTCCTCTAACTTGTGGACTATTACACCCCAATTTTGATGGATTAATTTACTTTCAACTTCTATGTTAATTACTATTTTGATGCAAGTTGATGTCATTATGATATTTAAATGTTTCAATGAAATAATATGTAATGAGATGTTTTTGCATTTGAATGAATACATGATATTTAATCTACATTATGTTATGTTGCAATTTTTTTAATGGCTAACTACGTGAATGTTTCTCTAAGTGAAATTTAGGATAATTCTTGCCCTCCAGAGAGTGAGGGAGAGTATCACTCGGGAGAAGGGAATAGACTACAGGAGAAATGGGTATTGCCATCTGAGTTTTCACACTCTTGTAGGTCTATTTTGTAACCGCGCCGAGTCAAGTTATGTCTTGGTCTATTTTCCTATAATGAAAATTAAACTATAGAATGATATGTTGACTATGTTAATTGATTACAAGAAATAGATATATGTTTCTGTAGATTATATATATCTTGTTAGTTAAAACTTGTTTTAGATCATGCACCTCATGGGCATGATAAGCCTCCACTAAAGGCTACACTTGAGGCTTGAGGTGGGAGTGGCAATGCCACCTCCCCCATTTGGAGGTGGTAGTTTTAAAAACACTTTGATGATTTTAAAACTTACCACGCTTAAGCCTGTGAAAAAAGGCATTGTGGATGGAATACAAGCCTTATTCAATGTCGATATGAATGTAGTATGCACCGGGGCTCCTGTCTAGTATAAAAGAAATGAAGTGGCAATGCAAAGGGGTTCTCTATTTTGATAGTTTTTCTTACAAACTATATGTGGGATGTCGAAAGACTAAGATATAGACACCTAAAAGTGTCCATCCCTTGCAAAACCCTAATCATCTCTGCATTCTCTTGATTTTCCCTAATTTGCCTCTATGGTTAAAGAATTGATTTTAATTAATTAATTGTTTAATCATTCATGTCATAATATCCCTTTTCACTCACTTAAATAAATAAACTTCATTTGTTTAATTAAGGTTCACATATCCCTTTCACTTAATTTATTCAAATAAATAAATCAATCCCATCCAAATCCCCTTTCACATGATTAAATAAATTAGACAAATTTATTTAATCTAAATCCCTTTTCCCACTCACCATTTATCTCAATTTAAAATTCACTTTTGTCTTTTAGTGAGGAGAAAACCCTAACTAATCTTAGCCCTCCATTTTGGCTCCAAGTCAACATGCAATCTGGGCCCTTCATTCAAATCCAATTCTCTATAAAACTAGTTATTCAGCCTCATTTTGCCCCCTAATGGCTCTTAGAAGACATTTTCTTAGCTCTGAATCAGCTGCAAAGCCTCCAACATCTTGCCATTCTCATGAGCTTCTCAAGATTATGCAAAAATATGTAAATCTGAGAAGAAATATGGAAGATAGAGGAGGACAATAGAGATAAGACAATGTTAGCTTAGATTTTGGTTGTTTTGCATGCTTGTTTGATAAATTTCTAAGTTAGATTGCTCTCTATTGTTGTTTGCATTTTCAAGTAGTTTCATTTTCTACAAGTTTGAAATCCAAAACCGTAGCCCACATTGGTGAACCTGACATGAAATGATCTCTAATCCATCAATTTTGTTGACTTTTGGTGGTTAAATTGTGCAAGTGCCTTCCTGGTCTCAAATGAACCTCACCGTTGAGTCCATGAGGCCATTTCGGTGAAAAATGACTATAAATTTGACCCATTTGGCTCACTTCAAAATTTTTGATTTTTTTGAAATTTTTTAGTATGACAGTCCATACTGTACGGACATGCCGTACCTTTCTACGTAGGTCTTTGGTTGTATTCTCTGATTGCAGTTTTAATATTTTTTTTTGTCTTTCATTGTGGGTTAGATGTCATGCTCTATTTGCAGGTTTAATTTCTGTTTGCAAGCTAAAATTTTTGTTACAGGCCTAACTCTGTGGATTCAAGCTAAAATTTCTTGCAGGACTTAGAGAAAATTGAAGCCCTAAATCCTCCCATGCTACCTCTATCTAAACACCCCCTACTGCCTCTGCATTTTATTCTACTGACCCAGAGTTCCAAACCATGTCCGCCACTATTTCTTATTTTTCCTCGACGACATTGTCAAAACCGTAGTTGAAACCCTAAACAATCCTTCTATTTTCCTATCCACCACCTGCATATTCATTTCTGCTTATCGAAACCTTAAATCTAAACTACTGTTGCTCCTTGAGATCATCCGTTACTACATTCCACTGCCCAGTCGGCATCTTCAATAATCCCCTGTCGCCTTTCCTCCAAACCCTAGCCGTTGTTTGAAACCGTGCCTTGGATCTGACAGTGACGGCTTTGCATCTAGATCTCTTTATTCCCTTTTGAAGTAGTTGTATTAGCTATTTTAAATGGCTCATCTAAGGTTTTAACACTGACTGCATGGGATCCTTATATCGAGTGCCTTTCTATCTTGAGAGCCCAAGTTTCATTCACCATGCTCTCTGTTCATTGTTGTGTGCCTTCCTTTAAAGGCTAGCCTATTCTAATATGTGCCAATTTGTATAGGGTTGCGCCTTCAATTTCTTTATGGTGCCATGCTCTATACGGAGACCGAGCGATAATATCCATAGGTCGTGCCTCTTCTTCATATTATGGTTGCACCTTACTTTTCATCACTGCACCTTAAATGGAGTGAGTGTGCTTTTGGAGTGGATGTGCCTCACTCTGTGATAACAAGACTAATTTTAAGTTGAGCTATCCCTCCTTCCTGAAGTGGTTTGCACAGTGTTCATGTCTTGCTTCAATGCTCATGCCAAAGCACTTTTAAGCCTGCTCTTTGGGTTCCAAAACTAGTGCCTTCCACCTTATGGCACCGTGATCTTTAACATAAGGATAGCACTTCACTAGGAGCTAAGATTTTATATTGGAGGTAGCACCAGTGTCTCTTTGTATATGTTGTGTTGAGATTTTAAATGGTATCTTTTTAAATGCTTGTGTGCCTGATATTCTGGGGCTGACTCATTACTCTGTGGAGCCTTCATTTGTATTACTTTTATATCGAACAGAGCTCCTCAAATAGATAAGGCACCTCACTGCTTGATACTTGCAAGGTTTTGTAACATCTAGTTTTAACACTTGCCAATTGCATTTGCTTGAAAGTTTTGAAGGATTTTTCTACAAACCCATTTTGTTCACATCCAATAATGTTGCCACATTTTGCACACGTCTGGCAGTGCATTTCCAGCTATAATATGTGACAAAAATCACCTTATCGTCACACATTGATGGTGTGATAGGGAGGAATGCTAGAAAAGGTTGCAGAAGTTGGCTTTACACCTACCATTCATGTTTACTTGAGAGTTTCTAAACCCTTTCATCAAATACGTTTTGTTTATGTTCTGCAATCTCTGCAGTCTGTGAGATGACATCGCTTTGAGGCATTTTTTTAAATAGTTTACATGCCTAGTCTATGCTTAAACATTCCCCATGTACGTCTACCACCCCTATAGCCAAGTCACCACCTACTTGTGGCCATGTCGCCTCCTGTCAAGTCCCATTTCTAAAAATGCTAGCCATCACTTAAAACCCTAGCTTTTGTGTACAGTAGCCATCGACCATCTATTTGTGATAATTAGTTGAACCTGTGGGTTTTGCTAGGCTTTGGGCCCTTCATCAAAAGTGGCTAGTGCTTTCCTTTTAGGGATTTAAGCCCCTCATGCTACATGAGATCAGTGGCCCCTTTGGATCATTGGACCCAGTCACATTGGTGACCGTTGGGTAAAGGGAGAAGCTTCCACGCCCCCTTTATTTCTTTTCCTTTTTTATCTTTGTTTGGGTTTTGCCCTTGGTCATATGGAGGACCAGGGGCTAATCTAAGCCTTAACTATAGTAGTTAACTGCTAGATACAAACCACAGCATGTGACCACTGAAAACTCAAACCGCTAGACCTAAGCTCTTTGCCTTTAAATGCTCAAAAGACTATTTTTTTCAAATTTTCAAAACTTTTACATACAAAGTCAAAATTTCACAAAATTGGTGGTGTCAGAAAGATAACATAGTAAACTTTATAATGGTATAGGTTTGGATGGGTGATGATGCTATTTTGTCATGTTTTTCCCTGGTCAAAGTCAATACTTCATTTAAACTTCAAATGCACATATCTTGAGCATTTTTAATTAGATTTCAACAAAATGTTTTTTCAAATCGCTTAGAATTTCCTAAATTTTCTAAATTTGCAATTTATTTTTTATAACTAATAATTTTTTTGAGATATTTTGCAAATTCCCTTTTTGACCCTATTTGACTTAATGGATTGCACAGGGGGTACTTGACTTGTTATGTCATATTTTTTCGAGTGTCATGGAGATTTTCATGTTACTAATGTTTGATTTGCAACATGTGGTGATCATTGGGAAAATAAATCACATTGAAACTACTAATGCATTTGTTGCAGGGTTCCTTCTTTCATGTGCATGTGTTTTGATACCATAGAAACACTTGGTTTTGGGCACTAAAATGAACTTAATCTTGTTATTTTCACACATTCTTACAAGCTTAAAATGAACCATTGTCTTCTATGCTTGGTTATTGTGTTTATGTTGTGAAGTGTGTATGCTCTTCCCTCGTGCTTTATGCGATCTTGGGAATCAAAAACACTTCACAACATTTGCATAATCACACCGCACATCCATTTTCTAAGGTCAATGAACATGTACGAGTGTGAGAAAGTTCACATGTGTATATTCTCCCCTTACGACTTAGTGCGAGCCTGGGGATCAAAAACATGTTAACTTGTCTTGCTTTTGTTAGCCTTAGAGGGGCCTTCTGTTGAGACACATTTGCAAGAACTCATTTGCGACCCCAAGCAGGACTTTCGTTTGGCCTGCTATATAAATTAAGGATAAGGCGAAAGCCAAGTCTAACCTATATGAGTGCTCACCATGTAGTTCTAGCTTGAAAGGAGGCATACCTTTGTGTATATTAAACTCCTAGTAGGGTTAGTTAGAGCCTTAAGTGGCTTGCTGGATGCTTGTGAGGTGTCGGTCCCCTAGATATTCTACTAGAACCTTCTTGTTTAGTGGCCAAAAACCTTCTATTTGTTGACGTAGAAGTGTAACCTTTGAAGCGGCCCCGATTCATGTGGTTTTTAGCTAAGGTAGTAGGGACAATCCTAAGGTTTGGTGGGGGGACGAGCGTTGGGAAACCCAGATCTTGGTATGTGTGAGAAGTGAGTGCATTGTAAGGGGGAGCCGGTGCTACCAAGATCCTATAGCTACCTGCTTTGAATAAGCGCAGCTAGGGGATTTAACAAATATAGTCCTTGACTAGCCCTAGGATTGTGTATGTCTACAAGTGTTTTTAAAACATCATGAGTCATCAAAACAACCACAAAACTGCCAAGTGTCTACTATGATTGATGTGTGTCCTTGACTAATCATCACCCCAAAAATTCCTGAGCACACATTCATTCCATATCATCATCATATCCTCAACATGCCCACTCATCCTATCCTAATCACATTCCTAATCATCCCATTCCTCATTATTAAACTACATCCCTAATCGCATTATCCTTACACATCATCCTTTCATATCCAAACAACATTGATTCTAATCATTATCTTTCACATTCTTATCGTATCTTCTTCATTCCAGCTCATCATAATTATACCCTAATCATACCCTAATCATTACATCCATTCCACATCATATCATATTCATCATGCCAACTCATCATATCCTAATCATATTCCTACTCATATCTTCATCATTCAACCTTCATGTCCTTAGCCACATCATATCATATAATAAAATTCCTATCATTTTCTAATCATTCCACCTCACCCCAATCTATCATATTCCTCATTCCTAATCATTCCACCTCTTCATAATCATATCATCTCTATCCTTTATAATCATTCCACATTATCCCAATCATGTCCTATTCATCATTCCTAATCACCATTCTTAGCCACTTCACATCCTAGTCACATCCAAGTCATCATAACCCTATCCTAATCACATTCTTATCATACCCTCACCGTTTGACCCTCATATCCTAATCATTCTTCCTAACCACATCTTCTTCGTCATCTAATCACCCTAATCATTCACATGATCCACATCATCCTTGTTCTATCCTAGTCACATCCTAATTACGTTGTCATCCTTCCACATCATCCTATTCCAAATCCAACCAACACCTAACCATCATACCCTAATCACATCCTAATCACTCTTCCCAACCACATCCTCCTTGTCATTCCACATCATATCACTATCAAATATCCTAAACATATCTAAGTCATCATCATCACTCTCCTAATCATATCCAAGTCATCCTAATCCAATCCTAATCATACACCCACCATTCATTGACATAATCCGATCAACTTCATCACATTCATCCAAGCCCTCTAATCATATCACTACACATAATCATCTTCATTCACATAATCCGACCAAATTCATCACATTCATCCAAATCATCCAATCTTGTCACTACACATCATCATTTCTAATCCAACCAATTGCATCCTAATAATATCATAACCATTCATTCATTATCCAATCCATTTCATCTTTCATCCTTCCCTATCACAAAAAAACACAACCATAGGGGAGACTTTGAGTTTCTACTCTCCCTATCAAATCCTATTGTAACCATGTCGAAACCCTATAGACCTATTGGTTCCATTCACCCATTGCAAATCCAATCACATTTCATTGCAAGACTTCATTACCATTCAACCTTTGACATCTATAGAGGACCCTAAACATTAGTCTTCCTAATGTTGAAACATAGGGAGAAACTATCAAAGCTTGACTGTATCACAAGTACAAAATATTTGGACCAAGAGACTTTGACATCCTTTCAGATCAATCAAAACTTGGGCTTAATACTCCACAGCTAGTTTAAGTCCATCCTTTCAAGTCAATTCTGAAACTCATGGGTTCACTCTAATCAATCACTTCTTCCATACCTCAAGGTCTCGACAAAACCAATTTGCACTTTGAAAGGTCATTAGTAGATGAGAGTACCCTCTTGGAGCTAGACTTTTCGAAGACTATTATCATTAGCCTCTATCATAGTCTGTGCCTCATCACCTTGCATTGACATCCACATACCATCCCAAAATTCAAAAGTCTCATTTGGTTGACACGGTTGTAAAACAAAGAGACAAGGGAATAGATTCTCCTAGTCATCCCTCATACACACATCAACATTCCTTCCAACACATCATTCAGTTGACATTATCATAATCACATTCCTACTCACACCTTTCATCATTCACCCTTCACATCCTAATAATCCTTTCCAACCACATTGTTCAATCAAATTCATTCTAATCACCTCATGCCCAATCATATCCTAATAATTTCCAAGACATCCCAATCACAACCCTAACCATAACCTCATCATCCCTAATTGCCCATTTAGTCATCCAATCAATCCCACACTCTATCATATCCTAATCACTCCACATCATCATTCATCCTAGTCAAGCACAACATCGCCCTAATCCCCCAAGAAGACATACAACAATATGAAGACATGCATCATTCCATGACAATACTAGCAAACAAGGTTCTAGTACCCCAAGCCTATTCACAAGATTATCCAAGTGCACCTTTGCAGCAAGACAAAGTGCCTTTAAATTCTCATGCCACCTTTGACCAGGGGAACATAAGTCTACCTCATCCATCATGACTACATTCTATCATTGTACTCCTAATGATAATCACAAGTCCACATCATCTACCCTCATTGTCCATCCACTATATTGTCCTTCCACCCCTCCACCTATAAAAGATGTGACCTGTTAGTGCCTGAATTGACTGGCAATTTTTGAGCAATTTTCATGCAGGCACTTTCCCTAAGTATCCAAAAAATGTTCTAAGTGTTGGACCTCCTCGGCATTTTTCAGCTGCATCATCATATTTTCCTGAGGAGGAGGTCATCATCATCATATTTTCTTCGATGGTGGTCAGCATCATCATGTTCCCTGTCGACCAGTTTCTCATCAGGATCATCATATTTCACTATCGGGTGATGTCTGGATATCATCCTGATCCTGCTGATGAGCTACAGTGCGCCCTAAGTTGCTTGCGGGGGTGATTTTTCAAGTATCCGGTGATCTTCCAATTATCACCTTGCCCAAACATGATGATGATGTTGCCCCGATTTTCTGAAGGGGTTATTCTTTGAGTTGTTCGACCTGACTTGTTCTTTCTTAAGGGTCGTCATCATCATCATCATATTTCCAGTTATCGCCGTGTTGCTTGCGAGGGTCATCATATTTTCTGCCTTCATGATATTTCGCCGGGGTGATATTTTTATCATCGGGTGATCTTGGTTATGATCATCCTGATGATGTTGTCGAAGAAGTTCTAAGTGTGACCCGATATTCACCGGGGTCATCATATTTGAGCGTCAGGATGATCTTAGTCAATATCATCCTGATGATGTTGTATCACTTCATGTTCGTTGTTTCTTCATCCTGATGATGCTGACGTCATTCTTATGTCAGGGTGATATCTATTTTTCTGCCTATTTGCATCATGATATTTCCGAAGGAGGGGGTGATATTTTCATATTTGAATATCACCCGGATATATGTTTGTTCCAGCGTCATGATGATGTTGATATCAAGGAAATATCCGCCTGCCGGCTTCGTGCATTATCTAGTGGGGGTGATCTTTTCAAGCATCATCATATTCATCTATTGCCCCGATCTTATGGTGGAGCTACAGTGCAACATGATATTTGTGCATCAGGATGATATTTCCAAATATCCGGTTATCTTCCGAATATCATCCTGATGTCGATATGATGATGACGTCATCCGGATATGAGGAGGTGCGCAGTAGGCAGATATGATGATGACGTCAGCAAGATATGACGGTGACGTCATCAGGATGTTCATCGGCCAGACTTTTGGTATAAGCTCAGCAGGAGGATGTTCCTCCGATGGATCAGGTTGTGCGGATGAAGGCAATTATCATGCAGGCTATATTGCGATATGATGGTGACGTCAGGGTGATATTTCAAGCGACAAGATATCATGCTGCTGGAGGATGATGATGATGAAGTCTTATACTAGTGTCGTCAGGAGCAAAAGCACCGACATCATATATGCTCATGACCTAGTATATGAAGTGTTATTGAGGTCATCGCGGGGTGCATGTGGGATATTGATATCCTGCATTTTCAAATATCATGATGATGAATCTCGGCGGGAAATGGTTGCGATTGCAGATTTGATGATCTTCCCAAGGCCGCGGGTTGGTGCGCCATTAATGGCGATTGTTGCAGAGGTATGGGCGATGGCGTGAATGGATCCTGTACTCGACTGGAGGTGTCAATCAGCGGACAGTGGCGCAGGGCTCGAGAAATCTTCCTGTCTCCTCCTCTACCTGCTGCATTCAAGTTTGGGCGCCAATCTGGTTGTGTTTGAGCGCCATTTTCATGATACTGTGTATCTGGTGAAATTTTGGTCAACCATGTAATTAATTGCTGAGCACCTACCTGGCTGTTATAAGCAGGTTGTGTTGCTCATTTGAGTTGTTGTTGAAAGTCGTTGATTTTGGCTCTGTAATGCATAACAAGCTGATCTGGTTGCTCTGTACAGCTTACCTGTGAGTTTATGTATCTCTTGTTGTATGTTTTTGGCATGAACCCACTGATTTCATGATTAAACTTATATGAGAAATGCTGTTTGGCATGTGTTGTGTTAATTCTGTCTCCAGTATTGCATGTATTCTTCTTCTGAATCTGGATGTTTGGTAATGTTTAGATTCTAGAGCATAGAATTCCTATGTTGTCTGTCTGATCTTTTAACTTCTACTCAAGGGGTAGATTAAACTGTTTTCAGGTTGAACATTGGGAAGGGTATACTGCAGTAGGGATACCATAAGTAGAGATAACTCAACACTCTGTATTGGGAGATGTCTGCAGGGCAGATATCACATATATCCCCTTGAAATCCAGTTTTAGCTGTTCATGCTGACCATTCACAGGTGTATGTCTACTGACTCCAGGCCCTGGATAGGCACCAATCATGCTTTGTTTTGTGTTATAACCATATCCAGCTTTGCATCCACACTTAAACTCCAAATCAAAATCTAAAACCAACATTAGGACATTAGAATTAGTTTAGGATCCTCAGTCCTCTGTCTACAACTGCTAATAGGCCCAAAGCTAGCCCCTTTGCTCTTATCTTTCAGTTTTGGTCTACTTACAAGAGGACTATCTGCTTTCTGTCAGCATCCCAGCCTTGTATGCATATCCTCATGGATGTTGAGTAGGGAATACCCCCCTAGGTCTTGCAGAGCCTGAAGAAGAAGAGGAGATAAAATATAGAGTCTATCTCCTACACTGTTGGCCCCTTGGCCCAGAGATCCTGTTGATCACTGATGGCTACCTTGTAGGGAAATCTGGGAATAAGCATCCAGTCTGGGAAAAAGTCAACAGAAATTGGCGACTCTACTGGGGATGGACTAAGAAAAAATGATATATTTGTGGCCCATCTGAGTCACCAACAAAATGATGCTCTGCTGGTGGAATGAACCTGGAAAAGTAGCTTTCAGCTATTGAAAATTTTGTCCTCTTTGGAGAGGTGGCGACTCTGCAAAAAAGATCCAAATGCACATGAAAGATAAATGTATGTTATTGGTTGAAAGATGTACATATTTCTGCATCTGTATGAGAAAAGGTACCTTGTTACTTCCCCTTTATTTGCTATTTTACTGCATAAGTTAGATGCCAGGGGAAGCCTTAGGTCTTAGACAGACAAAGGATGTCTAAGAGTAGGATTCTTATGAATCCAAGTATGAATTATCCCATACTCAGTGGTGAAATGTTGGATAAAGGAATAGAAGAGATAAGAAATAGGTTGATATTCTTAGAGGCTGAGCAGGCCCAGTTAAAAAGCAGTAACCCTGTTATGTCTGCCAGTCAGAAGGCTAAACCTCTTCTCAGCCCTTTTGATCCTTTGTATGACCAACTGGATTTGTCATGGGTGGATTACAAAGTAGAAACTATGCCTGCTAGGATATACTGTTAGATGCCTAGATTTGGTGGTCACAGTGTATGTGATGGGAATGCACATATCCAAAATTTTCACAGTTTTATGGGAAAACATTCATTCAGAGATGAGGATATGTGGATGAGGTTTTTTGTTAGGTCCTTTGATGCAAAAGCAAAAGACTGGTATTTGAGCTTTCCAAAGAAATTTTTTGCTTGTTGGGATGAGCTTGCTGACTGTTTCAAGGAAGAATTTGCAAAAGAACCGGCTGATCTTGTTGTAGAATTGATGAGAATCAGAAAACAAGATGAAGAGCCATGTGTTGATTTCAGTCATAGGTTTGCAGTAGCCCTTTCACATGTCCCTGAAAGTTTCAGACCTGATATTTCAGCCTGTGTTGGCATATTCTTTGAAGCTTTTGAGGAGGGCTCTAGTGCATTACTGAGGGATTTCAAGGTGACAAGTATGCAGATGGCATACAAATTTTTAGAAAATGTAGAAGAAATGAGAAATGTGCACCTGCTGAAACCCCTGTCCCCAGGCCTTGGTGTGAATAATCGTTGTGAAGCTGCAAATGACCAAATAATTAAGGCATCATGTGAAGATGAAAAGATGAATGTTGAGGATGCCAGTGAAAGGACTAGTGAGGATTCCCATTGCAATGATGAGGCAGCTGACCATGAAAACAATAACGAGGTTGTGGACAGCAATGGGCAATTTTTGGAATGGACCTGTGGAGACAATTGTGAGTATTGTACTCAAGACAGAGAAGATATAAGCAAACAGAGAAGCAGTCCTATGTGTGACCCATTGCCTACCTTTCAAACACATGGAGATCATGAAGAGCAGTCAAAAATTGAAATAAGTGCTGGTTCAGAGCATGATTGTTTTTCATTTGATGGCTGTTTTGCTTATGACACACAGGCTGATACTCCTCCACAGAATGAATCCATTGGTGATGAAGATGTGTGCTCTGCTGCCCATGAACAAATGGCATATTATGATCAAACTGATGCACCTGGGTCACCCATTTATGACACATATGGTGATGAGGATCTGTCTGAGTATGGTGAGGATCTAGACAGTATTTTTGGCTTGGATTCTGTTTCTCATCCTGATGAAAGAGGAAACAACATACATCAGGTAAGTGACTGTGAAAATGTGCCTGATTTGAAAGAGATGCCAGAGCCTGATCTTTTCTAGCCTGGTGCTGCTATTGGTTGTGTACATGATGTGCACAATTGTGATTTTGAAAGCTTTTCTTTTGATGTGCCAGCATATAATACAATGAGCCCTGATCTTCCTAGTTGTGTGGTGGACTCTGAGTGTTTCCTATTTGCAGTCCAGCTAGGAGATCATGTTGCAATGCATGATGATGATACAGATGATAACCTGTGTTCTATACCATTTGAGTATGCATTGCCTGATACATTCTGCACCCACATGTCACATGATGATGAAGGTTATCTGCATAGGGGTAACAATGACAAGCCAAATCAGAGGGTTGAGTGTGCAGATGACAAGGTTTGTTTGTGGGTGGATCTCTGTAGTATCTCCAAGCTTGACCCAGTGCATGCAGATGAAAACAAGATATTTGACAAAGGGAGATACAGGTTTTTCTTTTCTTGGTGGCCTTAGGCCATCAAGTGTGTTTGGTGATGCAGGTCGGTGCAGTATTTGACTCTGTGCCCAATGGATAAGGGACTGGTCTGCATCCCAGAGATCTGGTTCTCGCTGCAGGTTTTCACCTGCACGTCCCCAGACAGAGCCAGTGTTAGTGCCTGAATTGACTGGCAATTTTTGAGCAATTTTCATGCAGGCACTTTCCCTAAGTATCCAAAAAATGTTCTAAGTGTTGGACCTCCTCGGCATTTTTCAGCTGCATCATCATATTTTCCTGAGGAGGAGGTCATCATCATCATATTTTCTTTGATGGTGGTCAGCATCATCATGTTCCCTGTCGACCAGTTTCTCATTAGGATCATCATATTTCACTATCGGGTGATGTCTGGATATCATCCTGATCCTGCTAATGAGCTACAGTGCGCCCTAAGTTGCTTGCGGGGGTGATTTTTCAAGTATCCGGTGATCTTCCAATTATCACCTTGCCCAAACATGATGATGATGTTGCCCCGATTTTCTGAAGGGGTTATTCTTTGAGTTGTTCGACCTGACTTGTTCTTTCTTAAGGGTCGTCATCATCATCATCATATTTCCAGTTATCGCCGTGTTGCTTGCGAGGGTCATCATATTTTCTGCCTTCATGATATTTCGCCGGGGTGATATTTTTATCATCGGGTGATCTTGGTTATGATCATCCTGATGATGTTGTCGAAGAAGTTCTAAGTGTGACCCGATATTCACCGGGGTCATCATATTTGAGCGTCAGGATGATCTTAGTCAATATCATCCTGATGATGTTGTATCACTTCATGTTCGTTGTTTCTTCATCCTGATGATGCTGACGTCATTCTTATGTCAGGGTGATATCTATTTTTCTGCCTATTTGCATCATGATATTTTTGAAGGAGGGGGTGATATTTTCATATTTGAATATCACCCGGATATATGTTTGTTCCAGCGTCATGATGATGCTGATATCAAGGAGATATCCACCTGCCGGCTTCGTGCATTATCTAGTGGGGGTGATCTTTTCAAGCATCATCATATTCATCTATTGCCCCGATCTTATGGTGGAGCTACAGTGCAACATGATATTTGTGCATCAGGATGATATTTCCAAATATCCGGTTATCTTCCGAATATCATCCTGATGTCGATATGATGATGACGTCATCCGGATATGAGGAGGTGCGCAGTAGGCAGATATGATGATGACGTCAGCAAGATATGACGGTGACGTCATCAGGATGTTCATCAGCCAGACTTTTGGTATAAGCTCAGTAGGAGGATGTTCCTCCGATGGATCAGGTTGTGCGGATGAAGGCAATTATCATGCAGGCTATATTGCGATATGATGATGACGTCAGGGTGATATTTCAAGCGACAGGATATCATGCTGCTGGAGGATGATGATGATGAAGTCTTATACTAGTGTCGTCAGGAGCAAAAGCACCGACATCATATATGCTCATGACCTAGTATATGAAGTGTTATTGAGGTCATCGCAGGGTGCATGTGGGATATTGATATCCTGCATTTTCAAATATCATGATGATGAATTTCGGTGGGAAATGGTTGCGATTGCAGATTTGATGATCTTCCCAAGGCCGCGGGTTGGTGCGCCATTAATGGCGATTGTTGCAGAGGTATGGGCGATGGCGTGAATGGATCCTGTACCCGACTGGAGGTGTCAATCAGCGGACAGTGGCGCAGGGCTCGAGAAATCTTCCTGTCTCCTCCTCTACCTGCTGCATTCAAGTTTGGGCGCCAATCTGGTTGTGTTTGAGCGCCATTTTCATGATACTGTGTATCTGGTGAAATTTTGGTCAACCATGTAATTAATTGCTGAGCACCTACCTGGCTGTTATAAGCAGGTTGTGTTGCTCATTTGAGTTGTTGTTGAAAGTCGTTGATTTTGGCTCTGTAATGCATAACAAGCTGATCTGGTTGCTCTGTACAGCTTACCTGTGAGTTTATGTATCTCTTGTTGTATGTTTTTGGCATGAACCCACTGATTTCATGATTAAACTTATATGAGACATGCTGTTTGGCATGTGTTGTGTTAATTCTGTCTCCAGTATTGCATGTATTCTTCTTCTGAATCTAGATGTTTGGTAATGTTTAGATTCTAGAGCATAGAATTCCTATGTTGTCTGTCTGATCTTTTAACTTCTACTCAAGGGGTAGATTAAACTGTTTTCAGGTTGAACATTGGGAAGGGTATACTGCAGTAGGGATACCATAAGTAGAGATAACTCAACACTCTGTATTGGGAGATGTCTGCAGGGCAGATATCACATATATCCCCTTGAAATCCAGTTTTAGCTGTTCATGTTGACCATTCACAGGTGTATGTCTACTGACTCCAGGCCCTGGATAGGCACCAATCATGCTTTGTTTTGTGTTATAACCATATCCAGCTTTGCATCCACACTTAAACTCCAAATCAAAATCTAAAACCAACATTAGGACATTATAATTAGTTTAGGATCCTCAGTCCTCTGTCTACAACTGCTAATAGGCCCAAAGCTAGCCCCTTTGCTCTTATCTTTCAGTTTTGGTCTACTTACAAGAGGACTATCTGCTTTCTGTCAGCATCCCAGCCTTGTATGCATATCCTCATGGATGTTGAGTAGGGAATACCCCCCTAGGTCTTACAGAGCCTGAAGAAGAAGAGGAGATAAAATATAGAGTCTATCTCCTACACTGTTGGCCCCCTGGCCCAGAGATCCTGTTGATCACTGATGGCTACCTTGTAGGGAAATCTGGGAATAAGCATCCAGTCTGGGAAAAAGTCAACATGACCCAAGGACTACAAGAAAGGAATCAAACATTTCTATGTCATCCAACACATATGCTTGAGCCTACCAAAGAGCCTTCAAATGCCACGTCCATTCCTTCAACCCCATCATGTGGTCCACAAACCATTGAGACCCATTCATGAGTTATCCACTTCCACTTTTCCTTCCATTCCAAGTCAAGAGATATGTCAAGAGCATAATCCTAAGCATGAGGAAACATTAGTCCCTTGTCCAAATCAAGATCAAACTGCTTCCATTCAACCTATCCATAACACACTTGATCCCATTCTCATGATCCCCTCCATGATCAAGAAGGCCATGATGATCCACTTAGCCAACTTTATACATTCCATGGTCATGAGCTTACCACCTCACCCATCGATGATCCAACCACTACCACTTGTCATGATGAGACATGTGCCTCCCAAGCAAACATAGAAGATCAAACAAATAACTTGGATCTACATGAACATAATAAAGATCCTAATGATCCCTCTTCATCCACCATCGATCCCATTCCAAATCCACCATCATATCCACTTGGCCTATCTGCTTTCATACATGAATGTTCCTCCCTAGGAACACAACAACCTTTGTCCACTTCACCTTCTCCATCAAATAATCAACTCAAGTCTAGTGCCCAAACTGCACCTAGTCCCATTGTCCATCACATACTCCAAAACATGAATTATCATGGTAAAGGTTTAGGCCTTCATGAACAAGAAATTTTGGAGCCTATACATGTCATTGAAGTCCCACCTCCTTGCTCATATGGCCTTGGATAAACATCTCAAGGACAACAATCTAATGATGTTGGTACTTCCTCCACACTTCCTACATCCACCACTTTATCGTATACCAAAGAACATACGTTGCGATTCTACCTCCCTCATCCTATAGATGTCAAAAGAATGTGACCATACACCTTCCACCATCCACTTTGTGTCCACTCCTACCAACTCCACATATCCCTTCGTCCACTTTGCGACCATTGCTTCCAACACCTAACATCCCTATCATCCATAAATCACCTTAATATCCTAATCATGACCAACAAATGCATGCATCATCCAAACATAAAGCTTCCACTCATTCCACCCATGACATGGGATTCAAAAATAAACATTTGGATGCCTCCTTTCATAAAGTCAAAAATCCTAAAGGTCCTAATACCTTAGGAAATCAATCCAAAAATTTAAAGCAAGGTACATTCAAAAATCCATCCAAACCCATGATACCTCCAAAACCAAAGTCCAAAGACAAAATGGTATGGGTCCCTAAAAAAAAATCAATCAAGTCAAATGAGGCATCGCCTTCTAAAAAATCCCAACCATCCTCTTCCATCCATTCCATTCAAAAATATCAAATTTTCCCACCCCACATGAAAAGTAAAAATCATGCAAATACTAAGTACATGTGGGTACCAAAATGCCTAAGTCCTCCATCTCCTAAGCAAACATCACCATTGCTTCCTACACCTCCATCCAATTAGATGCTTCAATGTTTAACATGGTGTGTGCAACCGTTGGTCATGATTCCTTTTCACACATCATTCCATCATTACCCTACATACTTGCCTTATCAGCTCCCTATGGTCCATGCTTTGGCATAGAAATTTCATCTATCCTTACATAAAACCCACATAATCCACATCATAATCCACTTTTATCCCCTACATAATCCACATCATAATCCACTTTCATCCCCTACATAATCCACATCATAATCCACTTTTGATCCCCACATAATCTACATCATAATCCACTATCATTCCCTCCATAATTAACTATCTATGTTATCCATCTCACTTTCATGCCATCACTTACCAACATTAATGAGCATCACGGCATTTGACATGGTCAATGTGACATACCTTTGGGACTATCACCTTCATGGCACTAGACACATGAGTCCTTCTCATTCCTATTCCCCTATATAATTCAAAAAAAAAATCAACAAAGTTGATCTTTGATGAAGGGGGTAAATCATAAAACACACCACAATAGAAATTGCACACAAAAAAAATAGAACTTTCTTTATTGATTTGGATAACTTATTACATTATAGAAGCTCAAATACAATTAGAGGAATCAACCCTCCACAGGCTGCAACACATTACAGCTTCCTATTCCCAGACTCTAGAATCATTTGTCTTCTATAACCCTAAATTAGCTAGGGTTTCTATTTTCCCACCTATTATTGACTCTACACTTCCCCCCTTAACTCTCCTACTACCCAAGGTTCCCAAAAATGGTTATTAATAGCCTTTTTTTTGGTGGCCAACAACCTAATTTCAAAATTTGCTTCTAGCTCCAAAAATAGGTCAACTTCTGGGAGCCGTAACTTTTGATCCAGGTGTCCAATTGATGAACCATTTTATGCGTCATAAAGTTTGTTGAATGCTCTACGCACTAAGAACCTGCTCTGCTAGTTCCAGCCATTTTTTGGCCCATACAGGGTCGTTTAGTGCCTCAAACCTGAGTTTGAATAATTTTCAGGCATTTTTCAGGAAACAGAAACTTTAATATCTTTCAGCTCGCAAATGATCTTTTCATGATTCCTTCGCCAAAGGTATTATTTTTTAGTTATGAAACTTCCTATAAAATTTCACTTCATTCCATGCCCAAATGTAAACTTTCTAAAAATAGCAGGTTGCTATTTTTAGTAGTTTGGAAAAACTAAAAGTTCTACATCATTATTCAAGCGATTATGGGACTAGAACCACAAATTTTGAAAAGAAATGGAAAGAACATCAACAATTTTGAAACACATCTTTTTTTTTGGGTGATGCAAGATTTCCCTTACACCACTGGATGCTCCTGCATCAGACAATTAGGGTAATTTGAGAAGTGACCTTATCACGTATCAAGTGTTTGTGTGAGGAAACCCAAATGGTCAACCTCTGCCTTAGACAACCAAGAAGAATCTTCAATAGGCCTTTCTTTCCATTTCACCAGATATTCTTCATATTGCCTGTTCCAAGTACTTCTTCCCACATGGCTATCCAAGATCTCTTCTATCTCCTCTGTTGAAGTAGATGCCAGAATACTCCATTGTTCTTCTATTGGTTCATCCTCTATTCCACCTTCATGATATTTTGATAAATCAGCAATATTGAAAATAGGGGAAATGTTGATCTCACTCGGCAACTCCACCTCATATGCATTTCCTAAATCATGTTTCTTCAAAATTTTGCATGGTCCAAATTTCTTCATTTTCATCTTATTATATGTTCCTATCGAGAACTTTTCTTTTCTCAAGTGAACCATGACTTCATCTCCTACCTGGAATTCCTTATATCTCCTCTTCTAATCTACCTTAGCCTTGTACTAAATATTTATCTTATTCATGTGCTTTTTCACCTCTTCAAGCAAATTCTTCATGTGTTCTGTAAAGTCTTCAGCCTTAGACTTGTCTTTTCTCCTTTGTCCAAATTCCTTAACTCTGAAGCATTTCTTGGACTATTTCCATATACAATCTAGAAAGGTGATTTACCAGTACTCCTATTAACATAATTGTTGTAAGTAAATTTTACCTGTGGTAAAATCAAATCCCATCCCTTGGGCTTATCTCCTACTAAGCATCATAGTAGGTTACCCAAACTCCTATTCACCACTTCTATCTATCCATTAGTCTGTGGATGGTGTGCAGAACTAAACTTCAAATCTGTCTTTAACTTCTTCCACAATGTCCTGCAGAAATAACCAACAAACTTGGTATCTTGATCTGAAACTATGCTCTTTGGTAGACCATGTAATCTCACCACCTCTCTAAAAAATAATTTAGCAATATGGACAGCATCATTAGTCTTCTTGCAAGGAATGAAATGTGCCATCTTCAAGAATCTATCCACCACCACAAAAATGGAATCATGTCCTCTCTGTGTCCTTGGTAAACCAATAACAAAATCCATACTAATATCATCCCACTACTTCTCTGGTACAGGTAGTGGCTGATATAGACCTATATTCTAACTTGCTCCTTTCGTCATCTGACATACTCTGCAACTCTACACAAATTTCCTCACATCTTGCTACAATTATGGCCAATAATAATTTTCACCAACAATAGCAATGGTCTTATCTCAACGAAAGTGTCCAACCAATCCTCCACTGTGCTTCTCCTTAATCAGGTTCTCTCTCATGGAACTCCTCAGAATGCATAATTGGCTTCCTCTAAACAACATGCCATCTTGGATTATGAAATCCAATCATTTTGTCCTGTCCAAAGTAACAGGTTTCAAACAAGCTTTCTAGGCCTCTACAAAATCTGGATCTTCAGGATACAAACTTTTGAGCTCATCGAACCCAACAACCTCTGTCTTCATTTCTGTCAACAAATTTTGCCTTCTGCTTAAGGTATCTACAACTTTGTTGGACTTCCCACTCCTATGCTTCTAAACAAAACTATAGCTCTGTAAAAACTCAACCCATTTTAAATGCCTTTGGTTCAACTTTCCTTGACTATTAAGATACTGCAAAGCCTGATGACCAGTATATAAAACAAACTCTTTTGGCAACAAATAATGTCTCCATTTCTTCAAAGCTTGAACTATTGCATAAAATTCCTAATCATAAACATAATACTTTTTCTTGGCATCATTAAACTTCTCACTAAAATAGGCAATGGGCTTACCTTCTTGGCTCAAAACAACTCCTATACCACTACCACTAGCATCACAATCTACTTGAAATACCTTATTGAAATCTGGAAGTGCCAAAACAGGTTGTTCTATGACTTTCTGCTTCAATGTATCAAAGATCTTGTCTGTTCCTTTAGTCTATCTAAACTCTTTTCTATCCCCTCTCATTATCTTAGTTAGGGGTACACAAATGCTACTAAAATTCTTGATAAACTTTATGTAAAAACTTGCCAAACCATAAAAAGAGCATAACTCTATTGCACTCCTTGGTACAGGCCATTAAATGATAGCCCTCACTTTTTATGGGTCCATCTTAAGACCTTCCTCTTAGACAACAAATCCCAGGTATACCAACTTCTTTGCAAAACTACATTTCTTTAAATTAATCAACAACTTCTCTTCTCTTAGCTTCTCTAAAACTCTTCTTATATGCATCAAATGCTCATCCCAAGTCTTACTAAAAATTAAAATATCATCCAAATAAACAATAACAAAACTTCCCAAAAATTCTTTCAATACCTCGTTCATGAGTTGCATGAATGTGCTCGGTGCATTGGTTAGCCCAAATGGCATGACTAACCACTCATACAAACATTCCTTTGCCTTGAAGGTTATCTTCCACTCATCTCCTTCTCTGATATGGATTTGGTGATACCCACTCTTCAGGTTAATCGTCGTGAAGTAATTGCCTTCGCTCAAACAGTCCATTATATCATCCATTCTAGGCAATGGAAATCTATACTTGATTGTAATTTTATTGATGGCTTGGGAGTCTATACACATTCTCCACTCTCCATCTTTCTTTGGTGCTAGTACTGTAGGTACTGCACATGGACTTAGGCTCTCTCTTATCAATCCCTTCCTCAACAACTCTTGAACTTGTTTGTTCAACTCTTCACTCTCTACTGGAGTCATTCTATGGGTGGCCTTATTCGGCAAACTAGCTCCTGGTATCAAATCCATTTGATGACTTATCTTCCTCACTGGTGGTAAACCCTCTGGTACATTATCATAGATAATGTCCTAAAATTTTTCTAACATATCTGAAACTTCTGTTGGTACATCTTCACATTTTTCTTGACTAATCTTAGGAATCAATGCAAAATAATGATGCTCATCCTTCATACCCTCCAAATTTTTTTTACCATCTACCAAGCAAATTCTGGCAGTACTACATACCTTTTCTTCCACCTCTTTCAAGGGCTTTAATTATGATGAACTCCATCTTTTGTTAGGGAATATGTGTTTGCACGACCATCATGGACAACACTCCTATCATACTACCATGGCCTCCCCAACATCATATGACATGCATCCATTGGTATGATATCACACATCACCTCATCATGGTAGTCTCCAATCTTGAAATTCACTAAACACTGCTCATTGACCAAAGCTCTATGGTCCTTTTGTAACCATGCAATCTCATATGGATGTGGATGCTTTCTTCTTGTCAACTTCAACTTGTCAACCATCTCCTCTGAAAAAAGATTATTAGTGCTTCCACTGTCAATAATAATATCACAACACTTACCTTCACATTTGCACCTTGTGCAAAATAAACACTTCCTCTGATTTGGTTCTTTCTCCTCATTCAACAAGGTTCTTTTGACCACTAGGGTTTCCCCCTTTCAACATCTTTAGAACACTCTGACTGCGCATCTTCATCTATATGTGCAACTCATACATTACCTTCAGGTCTTCTATTCATCCTTCCTTGATGTTGCGGACACTCGTACGCTCGATGCCCTTCTTCTCCACATTGGAAATAGGTTCCTCTAAAAACCTCCTCTTCCAGGTCCTTGCCAGGTCTACCTCTTCCTCTTCCTCTTTTCTCACCATTGTTCTGGTGACAAGGGCGGTAGGCATTATCTCCTCTCTGAATTTGACTGGTACAGGCTTCTTCACTTTTCTTTGAATCTTCATTTCATCCCCCATAGGGTCTTCCACCAGTCCTTCTGCCTTGACCTCTTCCCCTTTGCTTGCTATCAAATCTTTTATAGCTTCTCTTCCACCTTCAGGGAAAACTGGTATGCATCTTCTATGGTGGTCATTTTGACTAGGCTCAGCTCCTCTTGAATACTCAGCCTCAACCCATTAATGTAACAGGCTACCTTCTCCTTATTGGGCTCTGCATGACTTGTCCTGATAGTAATTTTATAAAACTCCTCTATGTTAGGGTTAGCCAGACAAAGATATCAATTAGATGCAAATAAAGATTAAACAAAGGAATGGAAATACATAGAAATAATAACAGCGAGAGACAAGTTTTAACATGGTTCACCCAAACTCGGGCTACATCCACCAAATAGAGAGTCCAATATTATTATCCAGTAAATCAAAACTGATTACAATCAGCAATCCCTGCAACTCAATACCGCTACAAAATGCTACAATACAATATATCCAAACCCTAACCCTTGGCCACTTTTTATTAAGCTTTTTGTCGGTTACAAAAATAGGGTTTTCTTATGTCAGTCAATGAAAAAATAACTCCCGGTGCTTTATAAAATAATAAAAAATTGTGTGAGGTCCAAGGGTGCTGCCCCTTGACCCCGACTTGGGGGCGCTGCCCCCAAACCCCAGCAAGGGGTGCTGCCCCTTGACCCCATATGGATTTGGGGGGGAAACCACACTGATAAAAGAGGAGTAAATATAATCTCTGAGTCTGATTAGGCTCCATATAATAACAATCTCCCACTTGGAGACTAATCAAACTCCACACCATATCATCTCCCACTTAGAGACTAATCATAACACCACTGACCCTGTAGCTCCCACTGGAAATAAGCACCCTAGACTCTGCTGTTCTATTTTTGTTATTTTCAGTCTAGAAGACCAACCAAAGCTGAAGAGGAGCTCAACTTCTCCCTTGTCACTGCCTTTGTAAGCATATTTGCGGGATTGTCATTTGTATGTATCTTTGCCAGCTATAACTATCCATCATCCAACACCGACCGAATGAAGTGATACCTCAACTATATATGTTTGGTCTTTGAATGCAAGGCAGAATTCTTTGCAAGATGTATGGCACTCTAGCTATTCGTAAACAAATAACTGTTAACCCATTTTGCGCCCAATTCTTTCATGAAAGATTGCAGCCATATCATCTCCTTGCTTGCCTCTGTTGCAGCTACATATTCTGCCTCTGTGGTGGATAAAGAAACCACCTTTTACAACCTGGAAATCCAACTCACTGCTATTCCACCTACAGTAAAGACATAACTTGTAGTACTCTGCCTGGTATCAATATCCCCTGCCAAATCTGAGTCTACATAACCTACTAAGTCAGTATTAGAGCCCCCAAAACATAAGTGTTTATTAGATGTACCTCTCAAATATCTGAGAATCCATTTGACCGCATTCAAATGCTCTAATCTAGGATGACTCATATACCTGCTAACGACTCCTACAGCATGTGTAATATCTGGTCTTGTGCATACCATGGCATACCTTAAACTTCCTACAGCTGAAGCATATGGTACCTTGGACATTTTCTCTTCCTCCTCTTGTGTCTTAGGACACATCTCCTTAGTCAATTTCAAATGACTAGGCAAAGGTGTACTGACAACTTTTGCATTCTCCATATGGAATCTCTACAACACCTTTTCAACATAAGCAGCCTGAGATAGAGTCAATTTTCTGTTCTTCCTATCTCTGCAAATTTTCATACCAAGGATTTGTTTTTCTACCCCCAAATCCTTCATAGCAAATGACTGTGCTAACTGCTGTTTTAACTGTCTTACGTGATCGATGTTAGACCCAGCTACAAGCATGTCATTAACATATAAACATAAAATAATGTAGCTGTCATTATCCAAACTCTTAAAATAAACACAATGGTTAGAATTACACGTACTGTAGCCTTGCTCAGCCATAAAACTGTCAAATTTCAAATACCATTGCCGAGGTGCTTGTTTCAACCCATACAAACTCTTCTTCAATCTGCACACCTGTTTCTCCTTACCTTTGACCTCAAATCCTTGGGGCTGTTCCATATATATCTCCTCCTCCAAATCACCATGGAGAAAGGCAATTTTAACATCTAGCTGTTCCAAATGTAAATCTTCAGCAGCCACAATACTTAAAATAGTATGAATAGAAGTCATCTTGACAATCGGAGAAAATATCTCATCAAAATCAATGCCTTTTTTCTGTGCAAATCCTTTTACAACTAACCTGGCCTTAAATATTTTCTTACCTCCATCTTCCTCTTTCAGCCTGTAAACCCATTTATTTGGTAAAGCCTTTTTACCTGCAGGTAACTTACATAATTCCCAAGTTTGATTTTTCAGCAAGGAGTCCATTTCTTCTTTCATGGCAAGTTCCCACTGAACCTTTGTATCCACCTACATAGCTTCATCATACCCTTCTGGTTCACCAGCATCTGTTAACAAAATAGAATACAAAGAGGGAGAAAACCTTTTAGGAGGTCTACTTATCCTTGTTGACCATCTAACATTCACTGGAGTTTGTGGTATTTCTGGTTGTTGTTGCGGAGCATGAGGAGCCACTGGAACATCACTATTTGGAGTATCATCTAGCACCACATAATCATTTTCTTTCTTCTCATGTTGCTGCAACTAATCTTTGTACAACACCTTCTCATTGAATATAACATCCCTGCTTCTCACAATTTTCTAATTTTTAAAATCCCAAAGCCTATAACCAAATTCATCAATGCCATATCCAACGAAGGTACATTTTTTTGATTTCACATCTAGCTTGGTTCTATTTTTAGAATCTATATGTGTAAATGCTTCATAGCTGAAGGTTTTGAGAAAAGAATAACTCACCTTCTTGCTTGTCCATGCTTACTCTGGAATACCACAGCCCAAAGGAACTGAAGGACCTCTGTTAATTAAATATACAGCAGTGTTGACAGCCTCTGCCCACATGTTTAAAGGCAGTCCAGCATGCAATCTCATGGTCCTTGCACACTCCATTATTGTCCTATTCATGCGTTCAGCCACTCCATTTTCCTATGGAGTCCCTGGAACCATTTTTTGCCTACGAATTCCATTAAAGGAACAATAATCTTCAAATTCTTTACTGCAATACTCACCACCATTATCAGATCTGAGACATTTTAATCTTTTACCTGTCTCATTTTCAACCAAGCTTCTCCATTTCTTAAATGTTTCAAATACATCAAATTTTTGTCTAAGGAAATAAATCCAGACCTTCCTAGTTGCATCATCTATGAATGTAACATAATACCAAGAGCCACCGAGATAAGATACCTGAGCTGGTCCCCATACATCTGTATGCACAAGCTCCAATTTTTTATTTTTCTTTTGCTTCCCATCCTTGAGAAAACTGACTCTCTTTTCTTTGCCATACACACAACTTTCATAGAAATCCATATTAATACATTTCAGACCTGGTAAAACTTTCTTAGAATGAAGTACCGTCAAACCTTTTTCACTTATATGCCCAAGTATGTTATGCCACAGTGTTGTCTCAGAACCTGCAGCAACTTTTCCAGTCTCTTCCTGCAAACCTACAACAACTGTTCCTAAACTTGTTTATTTTATCTCTGTAATAGCTAAAGCAGAAGGAATAGTATGACCTGTACAAAGATATAAGGTGACTACTTTCACACCTTTTGCTACTACTCAGGCACCTTTTGAAACCTTCCAATTTTTATTAGTAAATGTAATAGTACAACCTTGTTCAGTTAGCTGCCCTGCTGAAATTAAATTCCTACTAAGCCTTGGAACATGCCTGACCTGTTGTAGTAGCCAATGATTTCCATTCTACAACTTAATCTTGATTCTTCCCTTTCCAACAATTTGATAGGGTTCATTATCTCCCAAATAAACCAGCCCAAAATCCCCTTGGACATAATCAAGAAAATAACTTCTATGGGTTGTAGCATGAAATGAGGCCCCTAAATCTAAAACCCATGAATCATCAGCATTATCTAGGGAAAGAATCAAAGCATCACCTTCAGACTTATTGCTTACCACATTTGCTTCCTTATTGCCTTCTTGTTTGTCTCCTTCTTTGTTCTTCCGAGACCAGCAATCTTTCTTCAAATGACCTAGTTTTCCACAGTACCAACAATCCTTCTGTCCTTTGGTTTGGGATCTTTTGTCCTTTGATTTTCCTCGTGACTTCCCATGACCTTCAGAACCTTTTCCTCTCTACTTTGATCTGCCTCTGCTTTCTGCATTCAAAACACTGCCTGATGTGGATCCACCTGAGCTTTTCCTACGAATTTCCTCACTTAGAATAACACCAACAACATCATCAAATTTCAGGGTAGTTGAACTAGAAATAGAGTTACTAACCGCCATTACCAAACTATCCCAGCTTTCAGGCAATGAATATAATATCAAGAGAGCTCTAACTTCTTCATCAAATTTTACATTTATAGAAGTCAATTGACTGACAATCATATTAAATTCATTTAAATGATCTATCACAAATCCACCTTCAACCATTTTCAGATTAAACAAATGCTTCATGAGAAATACCTTATTTGAGGCTGACAATTTTTCATACAATTTTGCCAAAGCTTTCATCATACCATCTGTTGTCTTCACTTCCATTATATTGAATGCCACCGATGGTGCCAGGCACAATCGAATGGTTCCTAGTGCCTTTCTGTCAAGAAGATTCCAATCCTCATCAGAAATTGTTGCCGGTTTCTTGGCTACTCCTTCCAACGGCATCCATAAATCCTTTTGATAGAGGTAGTCCTCCATCTGCATCTTCCATAACTGATAGTTCTTCCCATTGAATTTATCAACCTTCAATTTACCCTCATCCGCCATTGCTCCCACTCAACCGTGAGACTTTCCTGCAGATGATAATCAAACACAACCCGCTTTGATACCACTTGTTAGGGTTAGCCGGAAGAAGATATCAATTAAATGCAAATAAAGATTAAACAAAGGAATGGAAATACACAGAAATAATAACAACGAGAGACAAGTTTTAACGTGGTTCACCCAAACTCGGGCTACATCCACCAAATAGAGAGTCCAATATTATTATCCAGTAAATCAAAACCGATTACAATCAGCAATCCCTGCAACTCAATACCACTGCAAATGCTACAATACAATATATCCAAACCCTAATCCTTGGCCACTTTTTATTAAGCTTTTTGTCAGTTACAAAAATAGGGTTTTCTTATGTCGGTCAATGAAAAAATAACTCCCAGTGCTTTATAAAATAATAAAAAACCATGTGAGGTTTTGGGGGCGTTGCCCCCGAGCCCCCACAGGGGCGCTACCCCTCTACCCTGCAAGGGGCACTGCCCCTTGACCCCATCTTGGGGGTGCTGCCCCCAAACCCCCGCAAGGGGCGCTGCCCCTTGACCCCGTAGGGATTTGGGGGGAAACCGTGCCAATAAAAGAGGGGTAAATATAACCTCTGAGTCTGATTAGGCTCCATATAACAACACTCTGTATACTTCTTAACAGACTTGTTGCCTTACTTCAATCCTTGCAGCTTCTTCAACAACTCCATCTCATAGTCCACAGGAATGAACTGCTTCTTCAGTTTCTCCACCATTCAATCCCATCTAGTGATCTTTCCTTTTCCTTTTCCATTCCTCTCTAACTAGACCTCCTTCCACCAAATACTGGCATGGTCCTTCAATTTTATTTTTGCAAACTTGACCCGATCTGGGTTTTCCACATCTTCATACTCAAAATACTCCTCCATGTCATTGATCCAATCAATAATCTGTTCTAGATTTAAATCTCCAGAATATGTAGAAACTTCAATCCCGGGCCTTTTTCCAATCTTAGAAATGGCCCTCAACAATCTAACTTCTACAGGATCTCCTTCAACTTCTTGTTCTTCCTCAAATAGCTCTTCTTCATCTTCATCTTCGCTTTCTTCTTTTGTTCTCGGATCAAACCCTCTTCGTAGCTCCTCTTGCAATGCATCGATTTGCCTTTGCAGGGCTCTAAAACCCTCTTCTATCAAAGCATTCCTCCCAATACAATTTCTTCATGGAGGCATCTTGATCTCCGCAGCAAACCCACAACTTCAGGTCCTGGTGCAAACTGCCTCACGGTCGGCGATCTATCTACACACTCAGGAACTCTTGCTCTGATACCACTTGATGAAGGGGGTAAATCATAAAACACACCACAACAAAAATTGCACATAGAAAATAGAACTTTCTTTATTGATTTGGACAACTTATTACATTACAGAAGCTCAAATATAGTCAGAGGAATCAACCCTCCACAGGCTACAACACATTACAACTTCCTATTCCCAGACTCTAGAATCATCTGCCTTCTGTAACCCCAAATCAGCTAGGGTTTCTATTTTCCCACCTATTCTTGACTCTACATTTGGCCCCTTAACTCTCCTACTACCCAAGGTTCCCAAAAATGTTTATTAATAACCTTTTTTTGGTGGCCAACAACCTAATTTTGAAATTTGCTTCTCCCTCCAAAAATAGGTCAACGTCTGGGAGCCATAACTTTTGATCCAGGTGTTCGATTAACAAACTGTTTTATGCGTCAGAAAGTTTGCAGAGTGCTCTACACGCTAAGAACCTACTCTACTGGTTTGGCCATTTCTGGGCCTGTATGGGGCCATTTAGTGCCTCAGACCTAAGTTTGAATAAATTTCAGGCATTTTTCAAGAAACATAAACTTTAATATCTTTCAGCTCGCAAATGATCTTTTAATGATTCCTTTGGCAAAGGTCTTATTTTTTAGTTATGAAACTTCCTATAAAATTTCACTTCATTCCGTGCCCAAATAAAAACTTTCTAAAAATAGCGATTATGGGACCAAAACCACAAATTTTGAAAAGAAATGGAAAGAACATCAACAATTTTGAAACACATCATTATTCAAGCGATTATGGGACCAAAACCACAAATTTTAAAAAGAAATGGAAAGAACATCAACAATTTTGAAACACATCTTTTTTTTGGGTGATGCAAGATTGCCCTTACACCACTGGATGCTCCTGCATCAATCTTCTATGCCACTTACACTTGGGGGCACATTGTCTCATCTTCCTATCATTTTCCACCTTACCATCCTTATTCATACATTTGCATGCCTATCATATTGTATCCATTCCATCCTCCCTTCCTCTTTTGATCTTGATAAAGATTGGGGGCACAATGTCGACAAATGTTTTGGATGTCTCTTGACATACCTTATTCCTTCCAAACAATTCATCTCATCATCCAAGTCATAAATTTTGTCATGTCAAAACTTAAGCATTCCTCCAAACCAAGCAAACCCTTCACAATCCTATCATCATCCCATCACCCTAAGATTTTCCATGAAAAATCCTAAGTGTTCCACCTCGAATGGGGCATGTTGTTCTTATGCGACATAGCCTTTGGAGATCACATCCTTGCCCTCTCACGCATACATTCATCCCTTCACTATTGCTTATCCATTTATTCATTCACCCAATCCCATCCGTTATCTGTACACCTAGACTTGGTTTCCTCTTGTCATTGGTATCTAGCGAAAAGGCTACCCAAGTTGTCATCCAATGCCATTCCCCAAAACATTTCAAAAATCCAAAAAAATCAAAACATTCCAAAAATACAAAAAAATCACAACATTTCCAAAAAATTAAAATATTTCAAAAACACAAAAAAATCAAATATTTTCAAAATCACAAAAAATTGAAACATTCAAAAATCCAAAAAAAAATCAAAACATATCAAAATCCAAAAAAAATAAAACATTCAAAAATACAAAAAAATTAAATATTTTCAAAAATACCAAAAAATCAAAATATTTCAAAAATCCAAAAAAAAATCAAATACCCTGCAAAAAATCCAAGCAATAAAATCACTTGATCAACTCATCATCACTTCAATCCATCACACCATTCCAACCAAAACAAATCTTCCAATCATTCAATTCTTCAACCAAATCACTCAATCAAATTTCTCAGTCACTCCATTCAAACATCCTAATCAATCACATCCTCATATCATTCAAATCAATTCTTCCACTCATCCATAGTCCGCATGGTCGAACTACGTCACCTCTGAGCTTTCACGTAGGCAAGGCCATCTTCGATGCACCCCTGAGGCATTAAGTCAATCCCTTAGGGCCTATCCTTTCAACCATCATAATAAGTCATCCTTTCATGAAATGGACATTTTAATCAAACCAAAATGATCAATCTTTCACAGCAATGCGCACTCACACAAATCCCAAACAACAAGACAAGCTATCAAATCATCTAAACCAATCAATCACCTTGTGATAATCATATGTCGCTATCCTCCTCAACCATCACATATCCTACCCGAAATGGGGCATCGTCGAAACTAGGATTTTGTTCCTTATACGACATGCGTCATTTATCAATCATCAATCAAACCTGGGTGTTGCTCGTATGACCAACAACACTAGTGTCAATCATTCATCTCACTTGCCTTAGACAGGTAGGGGCATTGTTGAAACTAGACTAGGCATCTTATATGACATGTTTCTTTCCTGAAACTAGGGTCCTCCATTCTCAATCAATCACTTGCCTTAGACAGGTACAGGCATTGTCGAAACCAGACCAAGTGTCTTATTTGGCATGCTTCTTTCCTGAAACCTGGCCTTCCTCATCTAATCATCCATAATTAATCAATCAAACACATATCACTTGGAAAAAGTTCCAATTGGCTGTTGGTCTAGTTTGTCTTATCTTTTACTAGATTGTTTTGCAGTCTCATTCTTATGCTTCTCAAGGCAGTCCCTAAGTGATGAAGAGAAGCGAGGATAGGGCGAGACCTTTTTTGTTGATTGTTGTTTGCGGTTTGTCTTGGCAAAATGACTGGGGCAACTTGGTGCCTTGCATGTGATCAAGATTCCATTGGGTGTGAATCAAAGACATCCTATGCATTGGAAAGAATAACTACTTCCTTGCATCAGGATTTGCATACCTCACAATTATCTCATCACATGTTCTGACAAGGTATCATAGTTACTAGTCTAAGTCAGGCATTCCTTATTTGTCATGTGCCTATTTCACAAGGGACTACACTTTCCACTTTGGCCTTTGTTATGCCTTGGTGATTGTCATCCTTTGACATAATAAGTTCTATGATGATAAGTAGAAAAATTGCAAATGAGAAGCTCAAAAATCAATCAAAGAAAGATATCATTCCCATTCTTCTAGCCACTCCTTCATTCCCCCACTATCTCTCTCTTGTGTTTTCATTCTTCTACCTTCATTCATTTCTTCTATCCATTCTGTTATCTTTCTTCCTTAACAAATCCATTTCATTTTGAGAGCCTACCCATGTTTGTCCAACCCACCTATCCTCTCGAGGGGGCATCATCGTCCTATCTTTCCATCATCCTTTTCCTCTATCCATTTCCTTAGCTTCTTTGAAATGATGTTACTCAACAAAAATTGCATCATCTTGAACATCATCTCAAAGAGGGGCAAAATGTAGACAACTAAAAGTGTCCATCCCTCGCAAAACCCTAATCATCTCTGCATTCTCCTGATTTTCCCTAATTTGCCTCTATGGTTAAAGAATTAATTTTAATTAATTAATTGTTTATTCATTCATCTCATAATATCCCTTTTCACTCAATTAAATAAATTCCATTTGTTTAATTAAGGTTCACATATCCCTTTCACTTAATTTATTCAAATAAATAAATTAATCCCATCCAAATCCCCTTTCACATGATTAAATAAATTAGACAAATTTATTTAATCTAAATCCCATTTCTCACTCACCATTTATCTCAATTTAAAATTCACTTTTGTCTTTTAGTGAGGAGAAAACCCTAACTAATCTTAGCTCTCCATTTTGGCTCCAAGTCAACATGCAATCTGGCCCCTTCATTCAAATCCACTTCTCTATAAAACCACTTATTCAGCCTCATTTTGCTCCCTAATGGCTCTTAGAAGACATTTCCTTAGCTCTGAATCAGTTGCAAACCCTCCAACATCTTGCCATTCTCATGAGCTTCTCAAGATTATGCAAAAATCTACAAATCTAAGAACAAATATGGAAGATAGAGGAGGACAATAGAGATAAGACAGTGTTAGCTTAGATTTTGGTTGTTTTGCATGCTTGTTTGATAAATTTATAGGTTAGATTGCTCTCTATTGCTGTTAGGGTTTTCAAGTAGTTTCATTTTCTCCAAGTTTGAAATCCAAAACCCTATCCCACAATATATATATATATATATATATATATATATATATATATATATATATATAATCTCGTGCCTTTGAAAACAAAGGCATGGTTCTGGTGTGAAGAATTTGTATGTTATTGATAGCGTCTGATAAAGGAGACGACAACCATTGGTTAAGTCTCAAATAGACTGTGATAGGATTCAAAGACTGTAAAACTAGAAGTCAAAGTATAATAGCAACGTGAAATACAGATAAGTTTTCTTATTATATATGTATATATAACTCATGTTCAAACAACTAGCTCGACTATATTCTTATTTCTCATGTTGTGTTTCTTGATTCATTTCATGCCTATATAAGGTTGTGATATATACATTTGTCACCTATAGAAAATGATGCTTGTGGGCTGATACTTCATGATTACTTTGCTTGCAGTAAGCAAGAGTTTATATGTATATTGAATACATAAAGATAAAACATTGTTTATCATATTTAGTTAATCTATTCTTATCTTCTTTATTGTGAAATGGTGGTAAGACTAAACCATGATGTCAATACAAGAGTCAAATAAAAACAAAAAGTGTAGACAAATGTTACTCTCATTATTCAGCCAACCTTATGTGCTATTTTGATATTTATATTCATACATTTTTGAAGAAGAAGATTCTCATGGTTATGTGTGTGTGTGTGTGTGTGTGTGTGTGTGTGTGTGTGTGTGTGTATTATCAAACTTAGTGATAGACAACCTTTATTCTGAATGGCCCAAGATTGGACAATAAAGAAAACAAAATTGATGATGGATAACTAGTGCAAGAAATAGATATTCTTTATGAGTATTTAAAGGAGATTATTCTCAAAGTTTAACCAAAATTAATATGGTGTTCTTCGTGAACAAAACCATATGTTTTATATGAAAACCCTAAAAACTTATTACAATGAAGTAAACTTTTATTTTAAAAGATACTATAGTATCGTGGAACTTATTGGGCATATTGCCAATATACTATTATTTGATACTAAGACTATCAATTCGATGACATTTTGTCATCATGTTTAACTAGAGTACTTATAACAGAAGAAAAGTTACTCTCATAGTTAATAGAAAGGACTTGAACAATTGGCAGTAGTCAAGACCCTAGAGGTTGCCAGAGTGTGACATGGGTGGTTAAGGTTAGAGTTGCTAACCAAATCAGTCATATATGGACTTAATAATGTTGATATGCGCCAGACAACTGAGAGGGGGGGTGATTAAGTTGTTACAAAAGATTAAACACTTTCTTCAATTAAACATTCATCACTTATCCACAATTATTATGATTTAACAATGAGTGCATGAAATCTGAAACTTAACAACATCAAACACAAGAGATGCCAGATTTACATGGAAAACCCCAAGGTGGGGAAAAACCATGGAGATGATTAACTCTCAAAATATATTGCAATATTGAAATAGTGATGTTTAGGCTTGGTCACCCCACAAGCCTAAACATATTGGCTTACTACCATGAAGAACAACTAGGTCTAGCAGGCTCACTACCTCAACCCTAAACCTAGCAAGATTACAATAAGGACTGTTAAACCCTGAGGGTTGTTAAACCCTACTGGTGGCTTACTGCCAAATTCACTACCATGATGAACACCTTTCTTTATTGTGAATAAACAATTCCTTAGTTCTACTCTTCCTCTACCCTGCTCTTCCTCTTCTTTGCTCTTCCTCTTCTCTGCTCTTCCTTTGGATGTTTCTTAATATATTCTCATTTTCACTCAAGGACAACTTTTCCATGACTCAGCTACAAGTATTTATACACTACATCAACCTTGGAATGATCATCAAGGTCGGCATCAACCATTGGAACAATCTCCAAGGTCAGTATTACAAACATTTACAAAATAGGTCCTGACCTATTACAACATCATGCAAAGGGAATAAAATGTGGATCACGCCATGCCTTAGCTAGGACTCAAACATGATCTTCCATGCCACAACACACTTCCACAATCTTTTAGGGATCTCCACAATCACTGGGATCAACCAAGTCGGCCAAGACTAGTTACACACTACATTATTTGGAAACAATCTTCACACACCATCTCAATTTTTGAATGCAGACCAAAGTCCAGATAGGAACATGATTAGGAGACATCCACAAGCATGTTATAATAATTAGGAGCAACCACATGAACCTTAGCCACTTTACTCATAGGAATCTTCTCACCGAAGTACATGAACTTTACTGTCTTTAACTGTCATAAAAGAAAGATAGCTTGCAGACCACCAAACCATGAACCATTACAACTGTAGGTACTTATGATCATCCCAGACTTCCCTTTAGAATTGTATAGAAAAATACTTTCTTGTAGAGGAATCCGGAGCCAAATACTATCTTCTTGTCTCAACTGAACTTACAGAAAAAGTAGGCTTCACTCTTATGAACACAACTCACTTAGATCTTCATGTGGATGGCTTAGACCTGAAATGTAGCATCCTTAGACATACCTCTAACTTAGTTCCAATCCACAGACCATGATATTCAAGAAGGAACAAATACGGAGTAGTTTACCGGACTGTTCTTCAGCATACAACTCACTGTCTGTACTACACTTCTCTGTGGCTTACTTGTTTCTTCCAAAGAGGCTAATTTTCTCAATATCCTCAACATACAAGTCTTCTAAACAAGTAATGGAATAGGATACAGTTGACACCAATGACAACAAGAATATGTTGACATCAGTGACAACACTGATTAGGCACATACTTGCAACAATCTCCCCCTTTGTCATTGATGGCAACATATGATGTGAAAAATTGTAACAACCATCAAGACAAGATTTGCCCCCTTTCTCTTTACACACCTACACTCTTTCTTTCTCCAAAATTCTCCCCCTTTCTCTTATACATCTGCATTCTAAGTTTTTCACATGACTTCTCTCCCCCTTTGACATCAATGGCAAAGGGAACATACTTGCACTCTTCTGCTCTGATTTAATATCTCCTCTAAACTTTTCTTCAACTGTCTGCTCCCTCTTACTTGATGCTTTCCTAACTACAACTTTGATTCTTTATGCAAAGTTTTCTCCTTCTTGATTTGTCAATTCCCACCTTAGGATCTCACCACTACTGTCCTGTTTTCTCTGCCAGCAACATTGCAATACTTTACTGCTCTTTATCAGAAATTCATATTAGCATCATTAACCTGCTTCTCTTGGGAGATAATTTCATAATCTTCTTGATTTCAGCAACCATCTTTGATTACTACGTGTACTACTACACCTTTTTCCTTTTATTGCCTTGATTGACAACTTATCCTTGCATACCTCATCCAGAGATTTATCTATTCATCTACAATTCTTTTGCCAATGCACCTTAGCTCTTTTGCTCAAGAACTAGTCTTAAGTGGGGTACTTCTGCACAATCTCTAGGGAGATCTCAGGAATTCTTTCCAGAACTTCTTCTTCTTTAACTTGACTGTCTTCTTGTTCAACAGGTTGATTTATTTATACTTACTCAGATATGACATTCTTTCTCTGATTTCATCAACCTTCACAATAGCACTTCTCAATGATCTTTCCTAGACTCCTATTTTAGCAGTTTTGACTTTAACTCTGTTTTGATTGCAGATAGTAGTATGTGTATCTTTTCTCTAGAATGTATCTGGTAGGTCAGCTTCCTTCATCATTGATCTAGTAGCCTCTTGGACTGTCCTATATTTCCTTTTAACAACTTCAAACAATTTGTCTCCTTATCCCTTGTTCTTTATAAAAAATATTGAATTCATTTGATGTGAACTTACCTCTACTATTAGACCTTAAGCATTAGATCCTTAGTTGTATCTCATTCCCAGTCATGCCTTCATAATCATTCAACTCTAAGCTCATTTACAGATTTTCAAACTATTTCCAAAGAAAACTACTCTGTATAGAGAATAATCCTGAACTTCTGTTACTCATTACTCTCAAGATCAGACAAATTTGTGGATATAGATGTAATCACTGATTAATAACCAAAGATCAAGACTACAGAACATTATATTCAATAGTGAACCCAAACAGTCTAGAATACTAGAGCCTTGTCACTTGATTTTATTGGTTAGATACTTAGCCAAAATTCATAACCTGTCAGCTTGTCCCTTAAGTACATACTTGAACAATTTATTTTATATATTGCTTATATTTTAGTCATCTTAGGCTTCTGGGCCATTTTACTTTTGTACCTTGATCTACAGAGTTCCTTTCAAGCAATCTGCCATGTAGGTCCTCATAACTTTGTGCCGAATCTCAGCACTGACTATCTGGCTGGGGGATTTAGAATTTTCAATACAGCTCCCCCTGAGCCATGACTCACCATCTACTTTTTAGAGGAAGTAGCTGCTCCAGAGCCTAGAGTAGACTCATCTCTTCCTTCACTTATTTCCTTCCTGACCCAAATCTTGTTCATTTCTTCCTTGACTTCCACCGAATCAACCTTTTCCACTGACTTCTTCAATTCTTCTTGATTATCCTTCTTCATGTTCTTACTTCTACAAAATCTTGCAACATGTCCATACTTGTTGCAATTAAAACACATAGTTCTTTTATAACCATTGATCCTTTCATTCATCCTTGAACTACATAGGTTAGCTTTATGCCCAAATTTATTGCATGTATAACAATATCCATTGAAGGATTCCATTTTCCCAATTGTCCCATAGACTTTTCTCACTTGTTTTCTACACTCATTAGCTCTATGTCCCATTTTGTGGCAAACATAGCGTCTAATGGAATTATGACTAGAGAAGGATGGGATATTTTGATTCACCCTATTTCTACACCAATTAGCCTTGTGACAAAATTTGTTGCATAAATTGTAATAACCATTGGAGGAAGAGTACCTTTGAGCATTTGGCTGTCTGATTGATAGTATTTTTCTTTGATTCTGAGTCTGTTTGATCTTGTCCTCTTCATGAATTGTTCTGAAACCTTTGTCTTTTCTAAATGTTATGCCTTCTCTATCATTTTTCTATTCTTCTATTAACCTATCATATATGGCAGCACTCACACTGAGTTGATATCTTTGAGCCTGTACATGTTTCAAATCAGCTTTCATGTCTTCAACTTCTTCTTCAAGCTTCATGTAGTCTTTAACTTTGTCTTTCAGACATTTCTCAATCTTTGTCTTTTCTTCAATGTTCTCTTTTAGAGTTTGCTGTAACTGCCTGATTTGCCTTCTTAAATCTTCTTTCAAATCCATGCCTTCATCTGTAGTTCTTGAGTTGTCTTTGTCAATACTGGCAATTAAGCACATATTCATTTGATTTACAGTAGCTTTGTGGTCTTCCATATTGCATTCAGTGGTCTGGGAACCTTCAGATTGTTTTTCAATGTGTAAACTCTTATTGGTTGAGACTGGATTCTCCTAGATGTTTTCAATAACCTTGACATTTGTACTTTCTATGATCCTTCTATTGATAACTGAGAGGGGGGGGGTGAATCAGTTATCGTAAATATTTCTTCTTTTGAACTTTCTTATTATTCAAAGCAATATTGAATTAAACAAACAAACATTACCATGAAATGAGAAACACATGACATAGTATTTTTGACGTGGAAACCTGGTTAAGGGAGAAAACCATGGGGTGACTAACCCAAAGATAATTCTCTGTTAGAAGAATAAGGAGTTACAAAAATGGCACTTGCCAATTAGGGCTCACTGCCTGAGCACACTGCTCACATGAGGCACACTGCCTACAAAGAGACACACTGTCTACAAAAGAATGTTATATAATACTTGAACTAATTGGAAGCATCTACATATGCTGGAGTTCAGTTCCAGTTAGGCTTAGTACACTGATCTGCTGCACTTCATCTTTCCTCTGTTCTTTATTCTGCTATCCTTTCACATACCGGATCTTTCTTACTACTCCTGCTCTACTTTGCACTTATTCGCATACACCATCACACTTTTCCACATCTCACAACAAAATCCATCCTTTATATATATCCGCACAAGTAATTTCATTACCTTTCTAGTCGGCATCCGGAACAGTTTAGTTTCTTACAAACTCTGTTCTATCGGTTGAATCCTTGCTCACCAAGCAATGCGGATCAAGTATATACTTGTAGATATCATTAATCATGTCGGCCAAACATGATTCATGCCTTCACAACCTTTACCATCAATAGTAACACATCCGGAAAATAGTTTGATGCTCTGTCAGTCAGTTCTTCCTTTGCTCTCACTGTCTTTTAGGAATCCGGTACTCAGTTGTTCATATCTTTTTCTTTGTCCATCACCGGAGGCTAAATCCTTGGAATATACTACTCAAGGTAGTCCTCTTGACTTCCCCAAATCCGCACTACACCAAGACACTTCCTCTGAGAGGTCCGGACCAATCTGTCGGACCTTGCCACATGCTCTGTTCTTGTTCACCGGACCACAACAGTTCTTCATTCTGACTTCCGGTAGAGGCACACCATGACTTGCAGATATGTGGGATGACCTTTGTTGCCATCAATGACAACAACCATGAATCCATATAGTGTCTCTTGCCAACACCTTCCCAATCTATTGTTGTAACACTAATAAACTTTGGTCCAGGATAAGTATGCAAGAAAAATGCCTTCCTCAAACTTAGCATTGTCCTTTTCCATTCTGATGAGGCATTTTCTTCCAAAGATTTTGAAATATTTCATAGTGGGTATTGATCCACACCATAACTCAGCAGGGATCTTTCCTTCTTTGGTTTTTACCTGAACTCTATTTAGTGTGTAGACAGTGGTTTGTATTGCTTCCTTCCAAAATACATCTGGTAAATTTGCTTCTTCCATCATTAATTTTGCAATCTCCTAAATAGTTCTACTTGCTTCTTACATTATCTTAGTTTTTCTAGAGAGTTATTTTTCTATTCCATAGATTTCACAAAATATACTAAAATCATTGGAGATATGTTCTTCTTCTTTCCCAAATCTTAGGCTTTTCATGTTCATGCCTAGCTCATTTTCAAGGGTTTCTTTAAAAATTTTGAGTGCCTCCAGAATCTCTGATTTCTTTTAAAAAACTAACCCAAGTCATTCTAGAAAAGTCATCAATGAAAAATATAAAGTACCTTTGACCATGGAGACTTGATATTCTTGTGAGACCACAAAAGTTTGTATGAATTAACTCCAATCGTTTAGTGGAGGATCTTTCTTTATCTTACCATGCTTTTCTTGACAATCTTTGACATTTCCTGCAACTAATGTTGCTTGAGTAATCAATCTCTAGTAGATCCTTCATAATCTGAATTGAGTTCATTAAGTCATCAAGATTTATATGGAAAAGTCTTTTATGTTAATCTGAGATGTGTAACCAAGAAAGTCACTTTTACTGAGATGATAGAGGTTCTTTTCAGTTCTTTTTGCAATTGCTATTGTAGCTCCAGATTTTTCTTTGACTTCAAGAGAGTCATTCTCAAATACAAAACTGAATCCCTTCCTGTATAACTATCTGACACTCAAGAGATTTTGTTTCAAACCTTTCACATAAGAACATCTTCAGAAATTTGTCTGTTGCCAAAATTTGTCAATCCCATTCCATAGACTCCAGCAGTGTAGTCATCTCTGAACTTGACTAGCCCTTCATTGTATTCTTTCAGACTAACCAACTTACTTATGTCACCAGTCATATGGTTTGAGCAGCTACTATCTATAACCCAACAATCTTCATCATCGGTACAAGATTCAAACCATCTTTGATGATTGTCATTTTGTTTGAATTGTGAATTGCTTCCTTGGACAATTAGTTCTTGATATCTCTTGATGAGCACTTAGTTGTATCGGAGAGTATTTGTTTTCCTTTTGTCTCCATTTGGATCTTCATTGAGTTGTTAGACTCTTTGCAAAGGGACTTGGCTCTGATACCAATTGTTGATATGTGCTAGACAACTAAGAGTGGAGAGGGTGAATCAGTTGTCACACAAGCTTAAACACTTTCTGCAATTAAACATTCATCATTTATCCACAATTATTATGATTTAACAATGAGTGTTGAAATTAGAAACTTAACAACATCAAACACAAGAGACACCATATTTATGTGGAAAACCCCAAGGTGGGGAAAAACCATGGAGGCGATTAACTCTCAATATATATTGCAATCTTGAAATAGTGATGTTTAGTCTTGGTCATCCTACGGGCCTAAACATATTGGCTTACTGCCATGAAAAACAACTAGGTCTAGTAGGCTCACTACCTCAACACTAAACCTAGTAAGATTACAATAAGGGTTGTTAAACCCTGAGGGCTATTAAATCCTACTGGTGGCCTACTACCAAACTCACTGCCATGATGAACACCTTTCTTTATTGTGAATAAACAATTCCTCAGCTCTGCTCTTCCTCTTCTTTCCTCTGCCTCTTCTCTGCTCTTCCTTTGGACCTTTCTTAATATATTCTCATTTTCACTCAAGGACAACTTTTCCATGACTTAGCTACAAGTATTTATACACTACATCAACCTTGGAATGATCATCAAGGTCGACATCAACCATTGGAACAATCTCCAAGGTCGGTATTACAAACATTTACAAAATAGGTCCTAACCTATTGCAACATCATGCAAAGGGAATGAAATGTGGATCATGCCATGCCTTAGCTGGGACTCAAACATAATCTTCCATGCCACAACATGCTTCTACAATCTTCTAGGGATCTTCACAATCACTGGGATCAACTAGGTCAGCCAGGACTGGTTACACACTATGTTATCTGGGAACAATCTTCACACACCATCTGAATTTCTTAACGCAGACCAAAGTCTAGATAGAAACATGATTAGGAGACATCCACAAGCATGCTATAATCATCAGGAGCAACCACATGAACCTTAACCACTTTATTCATAGGAATCTTTTCACTGGAGTACATGAACTTTACTGTCTTCAACAGTCATAAAAGAAAGATAGCTTGCGGACCACCAAACCATGAACCATTGCAATTGTAGGCAATTATCATCATCCCAGACTTCCCTCTAGAACTACATAGCAAAATACTTTCTTGCAGAGGAACACAGAGCCAAATATCGTCTTCCTGTCTCAACTGAACTTATAGAAAAAGTGGGCTTCACTCTGGTGAACACAACTCACTGGGTGCTTCCACAATAATGGGTTACACTTTTTGGGACATCCTGATTTTTGCTATTCACATATTTTTAGAAAATATAATGATTTAAGCCTTGAAAGGTTCCATTTAAAGGATTTTAATTGAAGAGGGTTTGACCAAATCCCCTTAGATTCAAACCCCCTTGGATAGAACCCCGCTAGTTTTAAACCATACCTATAATGGAGTCTCCTCTACACCTATCTAAATGCTGATAAAAAACCAATTTTGATTTATCTTTTGAGGGATCAAATGAATTCATTTAAAAATTATGCTTTGTAAGTATGTAGTCCTTATTATAAGCTTCCCAAAAAATATAATTTTAAATATATTTAATTTGATTATTATATTTATTTTAATTTTAAATATATTTAATTTGATTATTATATTTATTTTTTATTTCTTGTGAATGTATGTTTTTCACCAAACATCAAGTTCTCTATTCTACACACATAGAAAATTAGTAAATTACTAAAACAAAATTTTAAAACATATTTATGCACTAGGTATTGATGTCCTTGTTTCAACAAAAGAAAAAAAATTGAATTTCGATACATATAGAAAAAGTTATGTTTTACAGGATATGCCTATGTCTAAATTATAATTGGTTTGACTTCAAAAATTAATTAAAAAATATATATTCAACAAAACATTATGAAACCAAATGTATACACTATATATCAGTGTTATCAATCTAAATTAAAAAGAATCAGAATTTTATCCTTTGTAGAAACAAAGTTATGTGCTACGGAATACACATCACTTTAAAAAAATGTTGTTTACTATTAAAAACCAGTTATCAAAGGAGATGCAAAAAAAATTACAATTTAATCCAAATTTTTTTTAAAAAAAATATTTAGAATCTACAAACAAAATCTCACAAATCACTAGTTCACATCATCTTCAAATTCCTAATGGTTTAGCAGCTATAGGTGTCAGAACGTGAAGATTTAGTTCAAAATATTGATTTCAATATCAAGTTTGGCCAAAAAGTGTAACCCATTATTGTGGGATGACCACACTTAGATCTTCATACAGATGGCTCAGACTTGAAATGTAGCATCCTCAGACATACCTCTAACTTACTTCCAATCCGTAGACCACGATCTTCTAGCAAGAACAAATGCAGAGTAGTGTACAGACTATTCTTCAGCACTCAACTCACTACCTGTACTGCACTTCTCTGTGGCTTACTTGTTTCTTCCGGAGAGGCTAATTTTCTCAATATCCTCAACATACAAGTCTTCTAAACAAGTAATGGAATATGATACAGTTGACACCAATGAAAACAAGAATATGTTGACATCAATTACAACACCGATTAGGCACATACTTGCAACAAATAAGACATCACTATGTGAATAAGTTCTTTTGAAAAATCAAACTTTTTGGTCAAACCAAAGTTTAAGTTAACCATAGGTCATTGAAGGTTTCCAAGTCAAGTTGGAAGTGGGTGAACATACGACTCCACTTTTAATTGGTTGATATTATTCAAAAACTTTGGCTAAAGTAAGTGCAAAAGTCTTTGCTTGCACTTGTCGGTTCACTGTGCTCCAGATTGCATAACCATCTAGTAGTGTCATACTCAGTTAGAAGGAGTCTATAGTTGTATGACTGTGTTAGTTATGTAGGAGACAACACTAGAGACTCATATAGCATTACTAGGGGGTCGTTAGTCTATACTCTTCATTGAAGGGTAGGGACACTTCCAGATGGAAGGTGAGCAGGGGACTATTGGTCTATGGATGGAGGTAAAACGCTTGGGTGATGATTTCCCTCTAGTAGAAGACACATTGAGGCTTGTGAAATAGAAGACTAATCCAGATATGGAAGTCTTGACCTTGTTCTTATTTGTAAATTGTAAATTTGTTACTTGATTATAAATAATATAGGATAATTTTAATTGAAAAGATTTATTTCTTTTACAAATTGAAATGAAATGTTATTTCATTGTGAAATGAAATGTTATTTCATTGTGAAATGATTTATGCTTCCAATTATGCAAATGATGATGTCAGAGAAAGAAAAAAATTATTTTCCCTACTTTAAGGAATTGTATTATTTACCTTAGTTGAAAAACAAAGGATCTAATATGTTATATGAGTAGATTTGTTACATATGGTATCAGAGCTATCGAGTTCAATACATGGACCTACGAGCTCACTACATCAAAAAAGAAAAAAAAACTTCAAACATTATCAGTTGCTAATGTTTGAATGTTCTTTTTCCAGAATGGTAAGAATGAGACAAACCCCAAGGAAGAAGGTAATAGGAAATGAACATTACCTAAAGGCTAAGAAGGATCAATCCTAAAAAGGGAACTCTTAGACAATAATAGTTACACTAAAGGTGCATGGTTCGCTGACTCTGAGTGTATCAAGCTGGAGAAGAGGTAGAGGGAAAAATTAGCTAAGACCATTATACCTATTCCTAAGGAGGAACTAGTCAAACCTTCTGTACATAGGGAGTTACTGTTGAACACATCCAGAGACTGAGAGGGGGGGTGAATCAGTCTATAAAATTTTAAATACTTCATTTACAAATTAAATCAAATTACTTAGAGAACTAAAGGTAAAGCATGCATCACATTAATCAACACAATAACACTAGCATTTTTACGTTGAAAACCCAAAATGGGAAAAACCATGGTGAGTGTTAGCTCACAATGTATAATACTCACTGTTATAAAGATTTACACCTTTGTTTTAGGGCTACAACCCAAGGAAGCTGCTACTCCATGCTGACTTGCAAACTAGGGCTACAACCTTAGAGAAAGATATAAATACTTGCTAAAGAGACTCACTGTCTAATAACAAGATACATGAAAATTGCAATGAAAACATAGATATGAACTGCTTGCAAAGAATCATCGACTTATGATGTTGTTGTAGTCCCCCTTTTCTACACCATTACTCCATTATACTGACTTTGTGCACTTCATGCTTTATATTCATCTCTGCTTTCCCATTCACTTCACAAATGACCCTTTTTCTTCTATATATATCCTTTGCAACAATATAAAGCCTTAATTAGGTCAACACCAAAAATACCTTTAGATGAAACGTGTGATCAACAATCCCAGTCAGCCTTCAAAGAGCTATGCAGTAGAGGAGTGATAAATATCAACATGTAGAGTAGGATATAATCATTATAGTCTTTGAAAGCATTACCAAAACTTCATGCAACAACCACTAATAGAATATTGAGAAATTGTTCCTTTATACTGGGTCAGACAAACTATTTTTCCTTTCAATAATGCAAAAACATTTTGTAGAGATCCAAAACACTTGATACTAAGATATAACATATCAGACACCTATATACACCTTCTATCCAAACTACAAAGCATTATCTACAACTACGAAGAAATGTGAAGCATAATACATTCCCTTTTATGACTGTTTAATCACTGAAGCCTTGTTTTCCAAATTGCTAAACCAAAAATACTCTTCTAAAAGTCAAAATGATATGAAATTTGAAACATACATTCACAATGCCATTATCTACCTGTCCTCAAATCTGCAAAGTCATATCTTCAATAGCGGTAAAGTGCGGAGTAAAATATGGATCCAGAGTAACCAAAAACTCTTATAAAAATACACTAAGTGTATATTTTGAAGCATACTAGATCATGTCAAATCAACTTCAAAATGCAAGGGAGATTATATATAATAGTCTTCTTCTACAGCATTTATGCAATACTTGTGTCTAAGGGCAACACTTCTTGTGCATGACATCAATACAATATGTACCATCAATCTTCAAACATAGTTGATATCAATAAAAACCTATGTAGACAATCTCTAATGTACTTCTCTAGACACTGTTGACATCAATGACAATCAAATGCCAACAATCTCCCCCTTTGTCATTGATGGAAACACACACCAATACTTCTACCCCTTTGACATCAAGGGCAAAGGGTACACTATATACACTGATCAAAACTTCTCCCCCTATCTCAAAATTGATCTTATCATTTATATTTGATTGCTCCCTCTAAGAGGTATCTTATATTATCCTAGAATTAGATCTATGTACACAAAATTGATATCTTTTATTCTTCCGCATAGGTACATTACATCAAGACAAACAAAAAGGAGTGAGCCTTACTTGCCGATATAAAGAATGTTCTTGTAGATAAATTTTAGGTGTTGTAGTACAGAGTCCCAATGTTTCTTAGCAAAAGTAAGTAATTGTGCCTACCCAATGATCTACAGATATAACTCTTTTGCTTCTTCTACTGAAGATGGTGCAACGGCCATGTGGAGTACCTTATCAGCTTCTGTCAGCATTCCAGCCAGTGTTGTCATTCTCAAGCTAACAATCTCTCTCAGTTGACTTATTTGGTCCTTGATTTGTTCTTTTTAACTCTAAAGCTATTTGATTAGTGCATGTGATTTTTCAACTTGAGCCCTTAATTCTCCATTTTTATACTTTAAAGGTTCATATGTTGTAGAAATATTGGATATTTGCAACTCAAGGCCATCAATTTGGTCTTTTAGACCCTTTGTTGTCATAGGCCATGTTAGGTAGAATTGATATAGTACTTTTGCTTCTTCCAGAGCATTTTGAATGCTCTTTACACTGTCTCCCAATATATTATGTGCATTGGAACATTTGTCTGATATAGCTATCAATCTCTTATTATTTATTTGTTCCAATAAATATTTCCCAGCTTCTTTTTCCAAAACTATAGAGTGATTGTTGAATGGCTCTAGTAGTTGTTTCATTTGTTGAGCAAGAGTCAGGGAAGCATCCCTCTTAGCTTCTGGTAGAAATTTCTCAATGGATCTCGTTACTTCTTCTAGAAGCTCATTTCCTTCTACTTGAGACTACAACATTTCTTCTTGACCATTGGCTTGGAATACATTTCCCAATTGAAGCTTTCACAGAGAAGAAATATTAGACAAATTAATTTGTCCATCTAGAATAGGTAGCTAAAATATTTGAGGAGAGGTAACAGACTGAATATATCTTTTTTGTGCCAAGAATTACTTAATGGAGTCAATTGGGGAGATTGTTGAGTCATGAGTAGAGCTCCCAACATCTGTATACACTTGCTCCTTTCCTGAATCAATGACATTATGTGATTCTGGGTTCTCTAGAGGGGAATTGTCCATATCATTACCAACATGTACATCATCATGTACCTCTTTATCTTATTTGTCCTTGGTACGATACTCAGTGTTTTCTAGAGGAGTATTGTCCACAGTATTTTCAACTTGTTCATTTTTCTCAAAAATTTGCTCACTCTATTTTCCTTCCTCTTTACCTTCCTTAAAATTATTCTATGGAGAAAACTCAACATTTTCTTCAGCAGAAGTGTTCACATCTCCTTGCATATTTTCATCATCCTTCTCCTCTCCAACCTGTTCTGTCTTATGTAGAGAACATGTAACAACTTGAAGTTGTGCTTGTGGTGGAGAATCATGTGGCTGATCCACTTTATCTATTCCTCTTACCTCTCCAAGTATCTTCTAAGTAATTTCCTCAGTTTCCTTTGTAATCTTTTCAATGTCTTCCTTTCTATTCTGCATAAGAGTATCTACTCTATGCTTTATTCTGAGCTCTTGGGCTTGCCTTTGAATAAATCTTTCTTTTTCTTTCTTAGATAGGGAAGCACCAACTTTATCCAAAGCTTCTTGTCTGAGTTTCTTATCTAGGGAAACAACTCCTTCTCTATCCCTTCTTAGAGCTTTCTGTAAAAATTTTGGTACTTTGGGTAGAATTTCATCAAGGGACTTATTGTACCTCATCATATACATAGCTATTACCTTCTCAATAGTGTCTTGATCCTCAGGAGGAGCTCCCAGATGAGGTTGTATAGTTTCATCAAACAAATTAAAACAAATAATGGCATTGTAGACTACATCTAGAGACATAGGTTCTTTAGGAGGAGATGGTTGTGCCTGGGTTGCACTCTTCTTGTTCTTTTTGAGCAGGGGAGCTGGCTCCTCCTCCTCTTCTTCTTCTTCTTTACTTACTTCAACACCTTGTCTCTTCTTCCTTTTGGCCTTCACTTTGACCCTTGTTTCCTTTTATATTTGCCCTTCTTTGAAATTACTTCTTCAATACTATCAATATCCTGTATAACAATTTCTTTCTTTTTCTCTTGTTGTATAACCTTGGATGGCTTTTTCTCACTGGATTTCATTTGTGTCTGAGACTCAGAAGCATGTGTATGTCTATTAGAGGTTATCCTTGTAGAAGAAGTAGGTTGTGGACCACTGACAACAGATTGTGAAGTAGATCTTCCCAATCTTCTTGGTGTTGAATACTTAGAGATAGGTGGAACTACATATTCCGCAAGATTTTGTGTCGTGAAACCTTCAGGTGGAATACCAACCTTTTTGAACAAATTTTATTTATTCTTTTCTAAATTTTCTTTAGCCCTTTTCTTGCATAATTTATCTATAATCTCTTCATATGTTCCAAATCTCTCACCTTTAGGATCTTTGGGTTGACTTAGCATGATCCCACCATAAGCCTTAACTTCCTCATCAGGTACTTCATATGGAAACTTAGGAATCCAGAAGTCCTAGGCTCAATTGCTACCATGTAGAAAAAATCCTTATCCACAAGAAATGTTATCTCATCTTTATATTTTTTGACCAAATCAAAAGACATTATATCCCTATTGTGCATTTTAGTTTGAAAGGTTTTGAGAAATCCCCAGAAGATAGTTTTATAGTTTTTTGAATAAAAAATTCTCATATAATCTTTAAGTTGTGTTGCTACAAGCCTATTCCCATATTTTTCCTTTTTATCTAGGTAGCTCATTCATGAAATAAAATGCCAAGAAAATGATTAGGGAGCCATACCTAAAATTGTAGCCTATTTCCTTTGTTCTTCTTAGGTTCTCTAAGAATTGATCCTTCATGAATTCACATAAGTCAAATCCTTACCCTCGTTAACCATTTGATAGGCTGTATGTATGGCTATAGTAGTTGTAGATCCCTCTTTGTTGGAGTAATACACCTTGTATGCAATGCCCATTGCGGCATATCTCACACTAGGGTCAATAATGTCATCAATAGTTAAATCCCCCTTGTCAAATTTACCACCTGTTAATTCAGTGACCTTTTCATTCTTGATTGATTTTAGTTGTGGTATAGGTCTAGTGGAACATAACCTTGTTACAACCCTAATGGCTTCTTTTGTTATTTGGTAGGGTTTGTCAAGGTACATGAATTCGCCATGAATTCTAATGAGGATATACCTAACCCAATCATGCTCATCACAAAAATCCAAAAGATCTTTCCACACATCCAACCATTTTTCTCTAATGTTGACATATTTAGGTTTGTAATGAATATCATCATCATCCAATATGTTGTACTTGTTGGAAACAAGGTAGATAACTGAGAGGGGGGATGAATTAATTATCTCAAAACTTTCTTACTTTTACTTTTTTTCTTGTCTTAACATTCAGTGATATATCAAAGAATGAAAGGAATAAGAAATCATAATAACTAAAATGAAATCAGCACACATAACACAAGAATTTTTACGTGGAAACCATGTTAAGGGAAAAACCATGGGGTGATTAACCCAAGATTGTATTCTTTGTTAAAAGAATAAAGAAGTACAAAATGACACTTGCCATTTGGGGCTCATTGCCCGAGCACACTACTCACAAGAGGCTCACTACCTACTAGAGACTTGTAGATGATAACACTGTGTTTGAAATGATGAACAACATCCGCATATGCAAGAGTTCAGTTTTAGTTAGGCTCAGTATACTAATCTAGCACATTTCATTCTTCCTTTGCTTAGTATCACTCTCTTGTCACATTCTGGGCTTGGATTACTGCCTGGATTAAGTGTGAACGAAGGCAGTAACACATCTACTTTCCTTCACACTTAATCCATACACATATCACTGCTTTGTCCTTATAAGCTTGAATCCATCAGGCATATATATCCGCATCATGGATTTCAATCAACTTTCTAGTCAGCAACAAGAATACTTAGGATATTTGCAAGATACTATTCTATCGGCTGAATTCATACTTGATAGATGATGCGCACCAAATCTTAGGCATAGAAATCATTACCTAAGTTAGACAAAATCATATAATACCTCAAGTTACTTGATCAACACCTTCTGTACATTTGGATTGAGGTCTAATACCCTGTTGGCCATCTCTTTCTCTGTCTGCACTGTCTAACTAAAATTTGATACTCAGATGCTCATATCTTTGATATGCTTTGTCACTAGAGGCTAAATCTTTGGGATAAAGTAGTTCAGATACCCCTTATTACTCACCCAAATCTGCACCATTCTGGGTTTCACTATTAGAGAGTTCTGGACCCAATCTGTCAGACCTTATCATATGCTCTAATCTTGACTACTGGATTATCCTATCTTCAATCTAACTTCTGGTATGAGTAATTTATGCACTACAGATGTGTGGGATCTACTTTGTTTCCATCAATGACAAAACTTATGAATTCTAGCAGTGTCTCTTACCAACAATCTCCTCCTTTGGCATTGATGGCAACACTTAGTGAAAAATGACTAAGTGTCACTATAACTCGTCCTTTGCTTGTGCTCCATTTCTCCACACCAGTGCTCCCTTAATGATGGATTCCTTATTTTTCATTGTTCTTTACTTCCCCTTTGACATCAATGGCAAAGGGTGGGATTTGCCAACCAAAAATGTGCAAAAATTATTATATAAGGCCGCATATGTACATACAATCCATAGGATAAACTTACATATACTTAAGTATATCTACAAATGTAGTCTTCAACTACACAAGCTCTATGGCCCAACTTCTCTTCATCCTATCGAAAATGGAGATGTGTCCACTTAACAAAAATGCATATGCTTCTACCCTCTTCAAATTTGTTGGATCACTGGTCTGGGTTGTATTTAGAGCATCAGCTAAGGCATCATGCATTGCCTCTAACTTAGGGATGATTATCCCTCTAAGTTCACCCATTCTATCCATTATATTCTTCTTCTCCTTACCTAGTTTCTTTATTTCATTTATTATAACAAATGCTTGGCATTCTTGACTTACTAGAGAGACAGTGAGAGGATTGAAATTCTGAGATAGATTTGTCAATTTTCTTTCTTGTTCTCTCATTTTCTTCTTAATGTCCTCTGCAACTTTGGGCCAGAAAAAACAAAATTTGTATATGTCCCCACCATCCTTAAGAGTGTTTTCAATGCTCTTTATGCCAATGTCTAGGGTTTTTCTATCACTAGCAATTAGCCCTTGTACCCCACTGAATCTTTTTCCCAAGAACTCATTACGGACTTAATTTCTATTGATTTATCTAAAGACTCAAAGTGTGTATTGATAGAATTAACTAAGTTCTTCAAGTTACTAGATGGAGAGGCAGATGGATCCTTCTAATATGAGGGTATTATCTTCTCTAACATTCTGGATGCAATACTCAACAGTTCACAGTCCTCCATATGAGATTTTAGGAGTTTTTCTTTGGCTTTGGCCTGAGCAAAAGATGCTATCTTCATTATTTGAACTAGAGAGAGAGAGTCCAGATTCAGTGGTCCTTGTATTAACTCTAGTTCATCTAATTCCGCAACTTCCTTGTCGAGAAAAATTTCTATAGCTTCTGCAATGTCTCTTGTATTCTCAACTTCCTTTTCTTTGGGGGCATCCAGATTGATTTGCTTATTGCCACCAATAGAATTTGTGTCTTCTTTCTACACTTCCTCTTCTGGAATAGAGGAATCTAAGGCCTCAAATTGCTCTTCATCAATTTTCTTTAATCCTTTGAAATCCATGTCAAAAGGCTCTTCATCAGTTTTCTTTAATCCTTCAACATCCATGTTAGAAGGCTCTTCATTTGCTTCCTCTACAATGGGAAGATTGAACCTTTTTAGGGCACACCGGAGAATTTATTTTGTCTCATAAGCTATTTAGTCAATTTCTCCAAGCATGAGCTTATTCATTCTAGACTTGCTCTGAAATTCTTCTTTGGTATCCTTGAAAACCATGTCCATTTGATTTTGAGTGATAGTTGGACATAACTGTATCAATATCTATTCCTGGATCTCCAAGTCTTTTTCTTTTGCACTTTCTTTTCTTGACTCCAAAACTTCTTCTAAGATCTTAGGAATCAAGCAAATTATTTCAATGAAGGCTTTGTTATAAATGTTCAGGTATCTTACTATTGCTTCCTCAATAATTCTCTTGTTTGCATCATTGTATTCATCATAGAATTCTATTACCAGCTGTAGGTTTCCATCCACAGTGACTGCCTTAATGATGTATTCAATTGAGAGAGTGGGTTTCTCAACAAATTCTTATATCTTTTGCTCCTCACCAGTCCTATCAGTCTTGGAAGGTTTGTTCTTGGCTTTCTTAAAATCTCTGACCTGTACATCAGATTCTATTTCTTCATCATCCTTAAGGCTCACATATGTTCTTGTGGTCTTAGACTTCTTTGTCTTCTCTCTTGTAATAGATGGTTTGGTTGCCAATTGTGTAATCTTTGAACTTTTAGGAGAGACAGAGGTAGAACTCCTGGTAGATCTTTCCGAGTAGAGGCTTCTACTGATACACTTTATTTCTTTGCTTCTTCCCTTTCCCTTTCAATTTTCTCTATTCTTTCTCTATTAGCATCTACTTCCTCCTTTGTTAAGCCAAACCTTTTAGCAATTTCTTCAACCTCCTTCCTCACTTTTCTTTTTGACTCAGGCTTCCTTAATTCAACATGTATTTTTTATGTTTAGCTCATCAAAGGTTCCAAACCTCTCTGCCTCAGTATCCTTCGGTTGGCTTAGAAAGTGTTGAATATCTACCTCCAATATGTTTTCATCAACTTCATAACCCATGGGCATCACCCATACAGTTCTTGGCTCAACTGCCTCCATTTGGCATTGATCTGTATCAACCATGAAGCAAACTATGTTTTTGTATTTCTCCACTATTAATTTTTGTATTCTTTCTCTAGCATGCATCATGCTCTGGAAATTTTTGAAGTAGCCCTAGAGAGCTGTCTTCTAGGCTTGTGCATCACCAAGTCCATACAAATTATCTCTGATTTGAATTGCATTAGGTCTATCATTTGTCCAGATCAGACCTTTTGATCCCAATAACTCATTCATGAAATAGAAGAATAGACACAAAACCAGATTGCCATACTTGAAGTAATTTTTCTTAACTTTCTTAATCTTTAGTAGATTCTCCATCAGTTGATTCAATAGAAGATCACACAAGTCATAATCTACATTTTCATTCACCATCTAATATGCAGTATAGATTGATGTACCAGATACTAAATTTTCCCTACTTGAGTGGTAAATCTTGTAGCCAATTACAATTGATGTGAACTTGACATCTGGATCAGTAATATCATCTATAGTCATTTCCCTCTTGTCATATTTTGATCCAGTGGCTTCTGTTATGGTTTGATTTTTCACAGATTTGAGTGTAGGCAACCCACCAATTGAGTGAAGTCTGGTTACATACCTGATGGCATCTTTGGTTATTTTGAATGGGCTCATTAACCACATAAAGTTATCATGTATCCTACTCAAAACATACCAGACCCATTCATCCTTAGCAAAAGATGGAAAATGAATGTAATGTGCAAAGTGCTTGTCTTTTAGGGCCTTGAATTCCGGTTTCAGATCGAAATTCTCAGTTCTCAACAGAGGGATCAACTTCTATATATTTGTGTGGGTGTTTCTTAAATTTTGGTCTTGGCCTTTCACTGACATTCACAACCATAGGAGTAGCCATTTTAGCAATGAAATTTGGAGAGATTTTGTAGAGAAGAAATACCTTTTTCACCTTAGGGTTTGTTGCAACTACCGGAGCAAATTTCTGCTTGATTTTGATCTTCAGCTTTAATTTGTACAATCTACAGGATCTCTTCATAGAGCTCTTTTTTCTTCTTCATGAGTGCAAAGTCTTGTAAATGACTAATGGAAGGTCTTTTATCCTTGCACAAAAACCTAATTCCTCATTGTAATAAATGCACACTTTAAGTCATCCGGTTACCTTGTTTTGAGTGAATTTCTCATGAATCATTGTGCGGATCTTCAAATTATCATCTAAGTGATTTGACAACATAACTTTGGCCTTTGAAAACATGTCTCTAAATCCACAGATCATAAGATTACATTTTCAAATTGTACCAGATAGTTGCTGGAACCTGATCTATCCATAACTTCTTCAAAAGTGGATTTCTCAACTTTTAACTAATTATTTTTTTGAGATGAACCTTTAAAATCCCTTTAATCTGCAGCCTTTGATTCTTCCTTAATGTGCCAATTTTAGGCACTTACTAATTGTTTGGGGGAAAATTTGGTCTTCTCTGTACCTCCCCCTGAGCTAGAGCTCACCTTTTAGTTTCTGAAAGAGTTATCAGCACTAGATTCTGGTGCGGACCCATCACCAATGTTCATCACACTCTTCTTTACCCAAGCCTTGCTCATCTCCTTCTAAATCTCATCCATATTCACTTTACCTTTGCCTTTGTCTTGTTTCTAATCATGTTTCACTAGACCTTTTCCATCATGATTTCTGCTCCTACAGAATCTAGCTATATGACCGGATTTATTGCAATTGTAACACAACATTTTCTTGCTTATTTGGTTGATATCCTCTTGATCTACACTGATTAGCCATGTGTCCCATTCTATTGCATGCAAAGCATCTACCATTGAAAGAATTGTTCATTTGTGTACTTCTACATTCATGAGATTTGTGACCATACCTTCTACAATTAAAACATTGACCAAAGAAGGATGGATTATTCTGATTCATCCTATTCATAAACTGAGTTGCTTTATGACCAAATTTGTTGCAGTTGAAGTAGTTTCCATTGAAAGATGGACATCTTTGAGCATTAGGTTGTCTTACCGGAGGTCTTCTAGGTCTGTTTCTTTGTCTTCCTGATCCAAAGTTTTTTTGACCAGATCTACAGCTTTCACCTTTCTCATATCCCAAACCACGCTTATCATCTACCCTCTTTTGACTTTAAAGAAGAACTTCAAGTTGAGCTGAGCGCATCTTCAATTTTTCTTTGTAGTCATTTGCAGTTTTAATATCTTGTTTAAGAGTGTCAATCTGGCTCTCAAGTTGTTCTTCATTGTATCTGGATTCTTCAAGATTAGACTCAAGATGTCTGATTATTTTGTCCATTTTGTCACAGTCTTCTGTCTTCTCCTTAAGGGATTGTTTTAAGTTATCTTCAGTCTTTCTCTTCTCTTCAATTTCTTGGGTGAATTTCATAACCCTTGATTCCATTTCATGTCTTATCATAACAACTTCTTTTGACAACTTTTCACATAGCTTTATTTTCTCATTTAGGTCTTCATCAGTGTTATTGGTTTCATTCTGATCTACTAACTTCTAAAGTAGTTCTTTTCTATTTTTCCTAGAATTACTGAGTTTTTCTTTTAGCTCATTGATGAAATCATCAGCCTGCTTAAGTCGCTCTCTCAAATTATTGGCTTCAGACTAGGATTGTTCAAGATCATCTAGGGTAGACTGTAGTTGCCTTTTCATACCATGTGCATCCATTGAGATTCTCAGATCCTCCTTAAGCTGTTAGGCTTTTTCTAAGGAACTTAGTTCTAATACCAATTGTTGGAAACAAGGTAGATAATTAAGAAGGGGGGTGAATTAGTTATCTCAAAACTTTCTTAAACTTTTACTTCTTTTTCTTGTCTTAACATTGATTGATATATCAAAGCATGAAAGGAATAAGCAATCATAACAACTAAAATGAAATTAACACACATAACACAAGAATTTTTATGTGGAAACCATATTAAGGGAAAAACCACAGGGTGATTAACCTAAGATTGTATTCTCTGTTAAAAGAATAAAGAAGTACAAAATGACACTTGCTAGTTAGGGCTCACTACCTGAGCACACTGCTCACAAGAGGTTCACTGCCTACTAGAGACTTACAGATGATAACAATGTGTTTGAACTGATGAACAACATCCACATATGCAAGAGTTCAGTTTCAGTTAGGCTCAGTATACTGATCTAGCACATTTCATTCTTCCTCTGCTTAGTATCACTCTCTTGTCACATTTTGGGCTTGGATTACTGGCTTCACACTTCTCTCTACTTTTCTTCACACTTAATCCATACACATATCACTTCCTTGTCCTTATAATCTTGAATCCATCAGGTATATATATCCGCATTATGGATTTCAATCAACTTTCTAGTCAGCAACAAGAATACTTAGGATATTTGCAAGATATTGTTCTGTTGGCTGAATTCATACTTGATAGATGATGCACACCTAATATTAGGCATAGAAATCATTACCTAAGTTAGCCAAAATCATATAATACCTCAAGTTACTTGATCAACACCTTCTGTACATCCAGATTGAGGTTTGATACCCTGTTGGCCAACTCTTTCTCTATCTGCACTGTCTAACTAAAATCTGATACTCATATGCTCATATCTTTCATATGCTTTGTCACCAAAGGCTATATCTCTAGAATAAAGTAGTTTAGATACCCCTTATTACTCACCCAAATCTGCACCATGTTGGGTTTCACTATCAGAGAGTTTCAGACCCAATCTGTTAGACCCTATCATATGCTTTGTTCTTGACTACCAGATCATCCTATCTTCAATCTGACTTTTGGTATGAGTAATTTATGCACTGCGGATATGTGGATCTACTTTGTTGCCATCAATGACAACACTTATGAATTCTAGTAGTGTCTCTTGCCAACAATACCATAGGGTTTCTATTTAGGGTTAAAAATGAAGAGGATTTTAGTTTTAAGGGTTTATGTTGATCCTCCTTTCACCACTAAATGTTCAAGGACATTCAACTGAGTAGAGAACTCTACTATAGATCTCCTATCACTTGGAACATAGGGGAAGATTGGAATTGTGTGATTTTGTTGTTCAATTAAGCCCAATTATGCTCAAAACCCTAATTTCACAAATTCGTAAACAAATGGACAAATTCCAAAAAATGATCGTACACAAAGATATGAAATGACAATCAAATACATACCATATTTGAAAGTTCGGTGTGTGGAAAAGTTAGGGACTAATGAGCTGGCACCCTAGTCCAATGCCTCAGTGTTTGCTGGGATCTGGAAATGTTGTCTGCAACATAGTTTTGTTGGTCCAGAGATTTTACTGTTGCAGGATCCAGAGGACTAATGAGTGGGTGCCTGAGTCTAGGTCCCTATTTTCTTCTTTGATCTGTAATTTCAACAGTTTGCTCTGCTCTCCTGCAACTCCACTTCTTTCACTTTCGAAACCTGTAATCTACAATCACAGAAAAAGTGGGTTGGGGGTTGTGGTGTTTAGAGGCTTGCCTCAGTCAAGCCCTGGAGAGACATTCAAGTCTTCCTAACACTGTTGTCAGATAAAGAGTGCATATCCTTGTAGGATAGAGGCAAAAACAAAATGATAAATGATAGAAAACACAATTGGTATCACCTTGTAGTGAAGATCTCATGGAAGGAAGATACTCTTCATGCCATGAGGAGATGGATGCCAAATTTACAAATACAAACATAGTAACAACACAAAACTCTAATCTCCAACATAATGAATGCCTTGAATCACTTTCACATAAAGCCACAAGTTCTCAAATATCCATCTACTTTTTTAAATGAATCACTAATCATGCTTATATAGGCAACTACAAACATTCACGCTAAGAATTTCATAATTCAAACTTACCATGTTGGCATAGGACCTAAGTAACAGTCATAAACCAACACTTTGAAATAGGTCTTGATCTAAAATAGAGTAGGACTAGGGCGCAGTGCTCAAGTCCTCCCCCTATTTCAGGAAGGATTCATCATAAATGCACCCCTTAGGTCCCATTCTCCATGAAACTTTAGGGTTTTCTCATCGGGAGTCATCAAAATCATGCAAGATGTCCTAAATGCATTCTAAGGGATCTGGGAGCCAAACCTTAAGAGGAAAAAGCCCCCAAGGTTACTTTTTCTAACATAACATTTATCCCCCACTTTAATATATGTATAAATACAAGGCCAGTACATGCATTAAAGTATGGTCAACAAGAACAACAAACATCCCAAGCATGGAGAAGACACGCCAATCATAATGAAGACAATAACAGGCACACAAAACATGGAGAAGACAACAATGAAGACACATAAAACATAGTGAATACAGTGAATGTAGTGAACACAATGATTATTTTCTTTTTCTTTTTCTCATATATGAAATGCAAATGCAAGGAAAGTAAACACACAACCCAAAATGTAGGAAGGATTCATCGCCATTAGTCTTTAAACTGCATATGGGGCAACAGACACACAAAACAAATCTCAGAGTGCATGAGGGACTCATTGCCACCAGTCTTTAAGACTGCACTTGAGAACAAGCATGCCATACAAATCCCAAAGCATAGGAGGGACTCATCGCCACTGGTCTTTAAGACTATACTTGGGAACAAACACACCATACACACACATATGGAAGATATGGAGAAAACACAGTTGACAAGTGATGGAGTGTACCTATTTCTAGGTTCATCACCATCTTAGGCACATTACAAGGACACACCAATGATTGGGCTTCACCACAACAATCACTGAAGACATGCTTAAGGGTTAAGATAGTCTCAGATCTGCTCCCCGCCTCTGCAAAGGATGTTTTGAAAATGACAGGATGTGCACTCTCCTCAAGAAATACACCATCCCTACCTCTGTAGAGGGATTAAGATAAAAAGGATATACATGATATCCCATCTCCATAGAGGGCTTAAGTGATTGCAGTAGATTTCAAGATTCACAAACAAATCTCAGAGTGGAGAAGGGACTCATCACCACTAATCTTTAAACTATACTTGAGAACAAACACACTTTGCCACCATCTAAATCAGACAGCTTACCATATATATGCCCCCACATTAAGGTGGTTGATATCATGTACTGATATCAAGCATGTTAAGGTAGGTAGAAAACACACAAGGGAACATGGGCTCTTGCAAAGCCTGTTGGTGCCTGAATTCACTGTCAGTTAATTTAGCAATTTTCATGCAGGCACCATCCCAAAAAATCCAAAAAAGGTTCTAAGTTTTGGCACCCCTTCAATGTTTTTTAGCATTTGCATCTCATTTCTTGAGGAGGGGTCTTCGTGTTTTCTCCATCGGCATGCGTTCGTTTTTGTGTCTTCGACATTTCAGTTTGAACTTGAACCCTTTTTTCTATAAGTTCAATGGTTCAGCAGTTCATGGTTCATTTCTCTTCTAGCGGTTCATATTATGCATTTGCCTTGCGCAAATATTGCATCGTTGAACCTCCCGCTTGAACCTTTTTGTTTCAGTTCAAGGTTCAATAGTTCGATGCTTTGAGTTTTTTGCTCTCGGCCGGAGTGTTTTGTAGATGGAGTATTATTTTTGATGTTTGAACCTCAGTGTTGAACCATCGGGTTGAACCAGTTCGTGGTTCGACGGTTCAATAGTTCAACGCTTTGTGTTTTTGGTGTTCATCGGTGTAATACTCTTCATCGGCAGGGGAATTTCATGCTAGGCTGACAGTTGGGAGTCTAGCCGATGGTGAGGTTGGTGTTCAACATATTGGGGTGACGAGGGAGTGTGTCTTGGAGACAGAAAGACCATCGGCGCGATTGTTGCTATCGGCAGAGGGGTTTTGGCCTCTGCCGATATCGTTACTCGGGCCGATGGGGATTTGGGCATATGTGTGGTCGCCAGAATTTTGATCTATCAGCGTAGTAATTTGTGGTCTTCCTGATAATTTTTGGTCATACCGATGGAGGAGGAGGGTGGATTGGTAACCACTAATGTAGTGTGTTTTGGTGGCCATCGGGGAGACGTGTATGGTCGGTGGGAGTCTGGGAAGTTAGCCCGACGGTCTTTCTCTAGCCGATGACAAGTAATAAAGTGTAAGCTTCAGTGTGACTTTTGCCTATCGGCGAGGAGGCTTTTTGGTTGGCCGATGGTAGTAGTCTGGCCAACAGAGGATTGCGGTGGCTTCATCGGTGTAACTGACGAGATCGGCGAAGGTTTGGAGGGTCGGCTCGACGGTCTTTCTCTGGCCGATGAAGGGGAATGCGAAGGTAGTGGTCGGCGAGACCATTGAGATCGATGAGAGATTTGTGGGGTGAGCCGATGGCCTGGGTCTGGGTGATGGGCTTTGGGCTGAGAGGCATGTGTCGAGCGTGGCAAAAGCGCTCGACACTTATTATGTTTGTGGCCCCGTTTATAAACTGCTGAAGGAGTCTCCACGGCACCAATGTGGGATTAATTTCCCTGCACATTTGAAACTTTAGAAAATGCATTTTAGCGGGAAATTTCTTTTTGAACGCAGCGACAGTTTTCACGCGGCCGTGGGTGGTTGAACCATCAATGGCGACTGTAGCAGGGGTAAGAGAAATGGTACACATGATCAGGTGGCCTGATTTATGGAGGAAGACTTCCTGATGGCGGCGCAAGGCTCGAGGCCACCATTGTCTTCTTTCTGTCTCTGCAGCAATAACTTCTGAGCGCCATTCCTTCTGTGGGATCTGTATCTGGTGGTTTTTTGTAATAGCCATGTAATTAATTGCTGTAAGGTACACTTTCTGGCCAATATAGGTAGACTGTGTTACCATTTTTGAGGTTGTTTAAAATTGGACATTTTTGGCTCTGTAATAAGATACAACTAGTTTTGGTTGCTCTGTGCAACAAAACTTGCGAGTTTATGTATCTCCTGTTGTACATTTGTGCATGAATCCACTGATTTCATGGTTGATTTTATATGAATAATGCTATGTTTGCATGTGTTATGCTGATTCTGTCTCCAATTTTGCATGTATCTTTCTTCTGAGTCCAGGCATTCAAGGAATGTCTGAGATTCTAGAACATAGAATTCCTGTGTTGAATGTTTAATCTTTTAACTTCTACTCAAGGGGTAGATTAAACTATTTTCAGATTGAATATTGGGAAGGGTATACTGCAATAGGGATGCCATAAGTATCGACAGCTTAACACTCTGTATAGGGAGATATCTGTAAGGCAGATATCTCGTATATCCCCCTGAAATCTAGTTTTAGCTATTCATGCTAATCATTCACAGGTGTATGTCTATCGACTCCAACTGGATAGGCACCAATCTAGCTCTGTGTTGAGGTTATATACCATGTCCAGCTTTGCATCCAAAAATCAAATCAAACCATTTCATCCTTCCATCTGTTAGTTGTAGGATTAGAAGTAGGAAACCCCTGCATGCTCTCATACTTAACTAGACATCATGTCCAAGAATGTTGCCAACCTTGTGATTTGTTACACAAATCTTGGTCCATACATAAGAGTATTCTGCCTGTTGCTGTCAAGTTAAATCCTTATGTCATTGAGCTAGTCAAGGTTATACCTTTATCAAATAGGGACACCCCCCTTGGTGTGGCAGAACTAGAAGTGAAGGGGAGGAGCTCATGCAACCTCCTGTATTCAGTTGGCTGAATCTGCCTGTGCATTAGAACTGGCAAACCCTAATGCTGATTCAGAAGAAAAACCCAACAAAGCCCATGCCCCTTGGAGGTGACATGTACTTTACGATCGCCAAATGTTTCCACAAACACATTCCTGCAAGAAGAGTGTTAGCATCCATATAATAAAAAACAATTCATATGATCATTCACATAGAGAGCCAAGGTTGTACTACGGATTTGGAGACCGAGTATAACCATGGGGCTATACCATAGAAATCTCAAAATTGAGTGTAACCAAGGTGAGATTCAAAGATAAACAAAGTGCATGGAGTAGATGTATTGTTATGGTTTGTAAGTGCGATAAGACAACATCAAGATCACATGGAGTGATTCTACTATCCAAGCATCGGATAATATATAACAACCCCATTTTCATATATGGACTTGGTCCATTTTTTGATTTCTCGTTCAAGGGACACTAGGTCCATATCAGTATAATATGTTTTTTATTATCTACCAGCTAGATAGAACCACTAGAGGAAGGGAAACAATAAATCAAGAGAGGAGAAACAAGTACCTTAGGGATAGTCACGTAGGAGGATGCCCCCAAGTCACCAATTGCAACACTATGTCCTTAAGACACAACACACAATAATGAAAATAGAGGAGAAGAAATATAGAAGAATGATGATACAAATAGAAGGTCACAACAAAGGCGGTCTCTTGGTATCCTTGACCTTATGAGAGTATCAAGGGTCATCCTAGGAGGCCTAAACAACACATAACACATCACGGGGGAAACACAACATGGAGAGAAGGGTTAGAAATACTTACCTAATACCTCCCAATTTTAAGAATATACAAATCTAGGAGGCCACCCTTGAGATCAATTAGAATAGGTGCTACAACGAGTGTGGCTTAGGGAGGGACAAATATGCTTATTCACTATCCTCTTAGGAGGTGGAAGAAGTGATTTGTTCTTAGTGACCTTGAAATCCATCCATAAGGGATTTAATGTGAGAGACATTTCCTCATCCACTAGAGCTACATCTTTTGAAGAGAGAGCATAGGACTGAAGGGAAGGTAAGGTGTTGTGAGGATAATTGTTGGTGATTGTATCTCTAGTAGAGCTCAAAGAATATGCAATCAAGTGTTTGACATCCTTAGTGATATATAAGGGACCTAAACATTCACCCAAAGGAATGTGATCAAGGCTCTTTACTTCCTTTGTAATGTCCAAAGTACTTGAATATTCCACTAAAGGAGGAAGATTGATAGTATGATCCATAGAGGTTTCATGCACTATGATAGGGAGAGAGCTTTTATTTTTGTTAGATGAAAGCTCATTGTCTACCCATGGAATGTTCTTGGTTGGAGAGGCTTCTTTATTAATCAATTATTCACATTATGTAGAGAGAGCATTGTAATAAAGAGGTGGTGGGAGCTCTTCATTCACTGATGCTTCATCTTGGCTAGAGAGAGCATTGGAATGAAGAGATGGTGGTATGATGTTAAGAGATATGCTAACAAAATCATCCTCTTGTATCAAAGTGTTCTCATGAGGAACAACTTTGGGAGAGGGATAATAGGGTAAACCTAAGTTATCATCACATGTATTAGCAATAGAATGCATAGTGGGATGTCCAATAGAGATAAATTCATCTAGTGCTTCGTCTAACATATTGAAGTCATCACTACTAAACGATGCAAACAATGTTTCCAAAAATAAATAATATGGAGTATCCATGATGAAAAGATTGAGGAAATTAGGTCTTGAAATAGTAAAACTCACAACTTTCACAATGAATCAAGTAAATATCAAGGCAAGATAACTGAGACGGTTTCACACCAAAGCACTTGTTTGAGGGAAACAGGTAAAAATACACATAGAGTCCACAAAAACAAAGTGGATAGGAGGAAAGAGTAAAACACAAAAAGGAACAATTGATTATTTTAGAGGTTTTGATCAAGAGATGTGAACAAAGTGTATAAACACCTAGTGTTGAAATACACAATGTGTGTTTTAACAAATGTGCTAATTTTCACAAAAAGATATGAAATGAAGCAAAATTTTTAGATTATCAATGAATGTAGGCTTGAATATGAGTGTGATATCTGAAAATAAAGATATATAAGATGAATTCAAGATCATATTTTAAAAGGTTTCAATGCTTATGTAAAGAACAAGTGCAAAACTATGTATGAATATGACCTAAAATGCTTGATTTTTTCAACTTTTTTCAATGCAAATAAGTGAAAGAAGAGGTGTTGTAAGGAAATTAATCAGAGGAAGCAAATAATATGTCAAATATCAGTCCAATAAAGAAATAATATCCTTCACAACACACCATTTATGCAATCCTATAATGATGACAAGTCAAAACTTAGTGAAAATACATTAAAATATGCGATTTTTCACCAATTTTCAATACAAAGACCCAATAAAAAGGATGTTGCAAATAATTTTAGGAGATACAGAAGATTATAATAGTAATATCAGTCACCTAAAGAAATAAAATTCATCACAACATGCTTATAGTGCCAATCTAAGTCAAACCCTAGTGAAAATATAGCCAAAATATGCAAATTTTCACGAATTTTCAATGCAAAGGCCTAATAGAAAGGGTGTTGTAAGGAATTTTAGGAGGGGAAGTAGATAATAACCTTGATAAAATCTAATTAGTGTAGAATAATCTCTCACAACATGCTTGGATGACAAATCTAGAGAGATGATAAGGCCAAAATCTAGTGAAAAAGCAAGGTTTTCAAACCCTAGGCATGAAATTTTGCAAGAAAATCACTATGATGCAAAAATACAGTTAGAAATCAGTCCTAATAATTTTTTTTAAAAGGGTAGTAAAATCTAAAACAAGATTTTGACAACACACCCTAGCTAATGTAAAACTAGGTTATATGCAAAAATGCACAATTTCAAGCAATTTTTCACAAATTAAGCATGAAAATGCAATGTAAATGAATGCTAAATGAAACATTTCTGTATTTTTAATTAGATCTGATGATAATTACATAAATTTATTTAAATTCAATGCCAACTAATCCATATTATTTGAAAATGCAAAGCTAAAAATGCCAATGTTTTTCCAAATTTTTCAAAATTTTCAATTTTTTGTGTAATTTTTCAAATGCAATCAGATGAACAATGAAATTAATGAATGTAAATCTGAAGTACAACACTCAGAAAGGTTCAATAAAGTCCAAAAACATGGGTTCACCAAAATGTTTAGGGTTAAAAATGAAGAGGATTTTGGTTTTAAGGGTTTGTGTTGATCCTCCTTTCACCACTAAACATTCAAGGACATTTAGCCGAGTAGAGAACTATACTATAAATCTCCTTTCACTTGAAACATAGGGGAAGATTGGAATTGTGTGATTTTGTTTTTCAATTAATCCAATTATGTTCAAAACCCTAATTTCACAAATTCATAAACAAACTGACAAATTACAGAAAATGATCCCACACGGAGATATGAAATGACAATCAAATACATACTAGATTTTGAAGTTTGGTGTGTGGAAAAGTTAGGGACTAATGAGTGGGTGCCCTAGTCCAATGCCTCAGTTTTTGTCAAGATTTGGAAATGTTGTCTACAACACAGTTCTGTTGTTCCAGAGATTTTACTGTTGCGGGATCTAGAGGACTAATGAGCAGGTGCCCAAGTCTAGGCCCCTATTTTCTTCTTTGATCGACAATTCCGATAGTTTGCACTACTCTCTTGCAACTCCACTTCTTTCACTTTCACAACCTATAACCTGCAATCACAGAAAAGTGGGTTGGGGGTTGTGGTGTTTAGAGGTTTGCCTCAGTCAAGCCCCGGAGATACATTCAAGTCTTTCAAACACTGTTGTCAGACAAAGAGTGCATATCCCTACGGGATAGAGGCAAAATCCAAATGATAGATGATAGAAAACACAATTGATATCACCTTGTAGTGAATATCTCATGGAAGGAAGATGCTCTTCATGCCATGAGGAGATGGATGCCAAATTTGCAAATACAAACATAATAACAACACAAAACTCTTCTCTACAACATAATGAATGCCTTGAATCAATTTCACATAAAATCGTAACTTTAGAAATATCCATCTAGTTTACAAATAAATCACTAATCATGCTTATATATGCAACTACAAACATTCTTGCTAAGAATTTCATAATTCAAACTTACTGTGTCGGTGTAGAACCTAAGTAACAATCATAAAGTGACACTTTGAAATAGGGTCCTAATCTAAAATAGGACAAGACTAGGGTGCGGGCACCCAAGTCCTCCCCCTTATTTAAGGCATGATTCATCATAAATGCACCCCTTAGGTCCCATTTTCCATGAAACTTCATGGTTTTCGCATCGAGAGTCATCAAAATCATGCAAGATGTCCTAAATGCATTCTAAGGGACCCGAGAGCTAAACCTTAAGAGGAAAAGCCCCCAAGGTTACTTTTTCCAACATAAGAGTTTCAAACATGACATGGTCTATCTCATCTAATTTTGCATGAATATATATATCCTAACATCTTATGTGTATACCAAAAATGCAAGAACATTAGATAATGCTCCATTTTTGTCAACTTTCGTTGCCTCATATGGATATTTCTTATATTTTGGTCGGTTTTCATTAGTAATGTTGATCAATTGATGGGGTAAAAGGGGCAGCCATCACAAAAAACTGTGATAATAGGAACTAAGGTTAAGCAATTTGAAGAATACCTCTAAAATTCATTGCAAGGGTTTTGATTTCACACTTTGCTGTTCCAAGATACCAACCACTTCAAGTGTTCCTTTTTCTTCTTAGAAAAGATCTTCAGAAGATATGAATACAAAATGAGACTGAATCATATGAGAATTGCATAAATAGATCCAACTTTTTGTCATAAATGCACTTCCTTTTGATAGATGCTCTATCACTGAAACCCTAAATCATTTCATAAACTACCGCATTAAAAGGTTTTTCTATGGAGTTTTGGTGATATGAAACTTCATTTCCTTGCCTATGTCCTCCTTAAAGGGTTCCATCTTAGTCATTTTGTATGACTTGTTTTTGTTAAGAGAAGCCTCAGTAGATTAGGGGATTAAGCTAATATACATTGAATTTCTCCCCCTGACCCATCCCATTTCTTTTTAATCAACAATGAAATCTTTTGCCCCAGGTATGTCTTCCAACCTTACATCATGAATCTTCTCTAGTTTCTTTCTCCACACCTGTTTGACTTTCTTTTCTTTTGCCACCTCGTGATGCTGACCAGATGGTTTCTTGAAACCATTTTTGTAGAATTTTGCTTTGTGTCCAAAACAATTACACTTGTATCACATGTCATTGTATTTTGGTGATGCACTGATATTTTTCTTCCCATTGGTGCAGGAGCACCTACCTGACAGCTGGCCTTCATGAGGCAGTTAGTTGTTTTAGGTCTTGTTTATGTTTTCAAGAAGGTCTGATAAGACCAAATGCATGTAATAAGGTCATGCTGATCATATTAAGATCATGCTGACCAGGCTTTGCTATTTTTAGCCAGTTTGTTAGAACAGCTGTCATGCTGTAGGTCCGGTTGGGTCTCCCAGCCGCCTGGAGAGTTCCCAGCCGCTTGGAGTCAGGTCAGTAGTACTCGTAGGAAAATCTATTTAAGCATGAGGATCGGTTGACTGTAGATCATCGATCAGACTTTGCGAGAGTGAGACAGAGAGAGAGATTGATCATTGTATTTGCATCTTTTGAAATCAAATAAAGTGATCCTGTTTGTGTTTCACCCTCTGTTGAATTCCACTATCTAATCGATTTGCTGGTTTGGGTGGTTTCATGGATTCACTGATCCATTCCACCGGTTGATTCATCTGATCGGTGGAATGGTTATGTACAGTAGGTTAGGTTGTAGTTTGTTTTCTGTTTGCATGCAGGTGTGCAGGATCGCCGTCGAGAGATGTTGAAGACCCTAGCATGGGCATGTGCTAGGTCGTGCTGATAAGTTTGAGTTGGAAGATCACCCTGAGAGTGGATCGGGTCGTCCCTAGAGGATCGGCGAAGTGAAATTTCGCTAAGGTTGGAAGTTCGTTAAAACGGCATCATCAGGATATTTCTGCAAATATCCTGCAGTCGCTTCGGGCATCGTCATCCGGATAAGTGGAGGAGAGCATGATGTAGTTGAGTGCATGAAGTGAATGAGTGTCAGGGTGATCATCATCAGGAGGTGCCGAGGAGGAGCGTATCGGCATAAGGAAGAAGATCAGGTTGATCGCGGGCCGAAAAAGCTAAGTTTGGCCAACAGCAGGATATGACGTCATCATCATCATGATATACGTCATCAGGATATTTCGGAGCAGCAGGATATTGAGGAGCTGCGGGTGACGTCATCGTCATCAGGATAATCGTCATCAGGATATTGGGTGACGCAAGCATCAAAGGAAAGGTGCGAGGAGTTAAGGTTTGTCATCATCAGGATAAATGGAAGGAACCGGATGTTCTTTATCCTGTTGATTATCATGATGTTGAATATCATGATGCTGAAGATAGTGAAGACGGAAGTTGTCGCTGAAGTGAACAGTGGATGTCAGGAGGATGTTTGCGCTGGTCGAACATGATGATGCTGTCGATAAACGAATAAGGTGATGCTGTTGACATGCGAACGGGCGAGGGCTTGTCATCAGGAGGATATCGATCGGCACAGTAAATATGATGATGCTGACAGTGTTAAGTCAAATATGATGATGATGATGATGATGATGATGGGCTGCAGACATCCATGCTGTATGTTAAGGTTATAGTGTGGATGCCTCTGCATCATAGTGGTATCAGAGCTCAGCAAAAGGTCTGGGCTGTTGTGTGTTGATTCTGTCACCGAAAGGGCAGAGGTAGAGTTGATTGTGTGTTGTGTGTTGATTGAGAGGTTGACAAAATGCCTCCTAAAGGTAGTGGTACTGCAAGGGAATTGCAGGAAATGAAGGAGAAACATGCTAGAGAGATGAGGAAGATGAAGGAGCTTGCTGAAGCACTTCAAGCCAGGCTTGTAGCCCTGGAAAAGAACAAAAAGAGGGAAGTGGCAGACAGTGAGTCTGAAGAAGATGAAGATACTGTTGAAGAGTATGAAGAGGTAGCTGAAGAACTGGATGCTGAAGACCAGAGACTTGCAAAATTGTTAAAGGCAGTACAGAATGATAAACCTAAGGTAAAGGTTGATGTTTCCAAGTATAATGGAAGTTTGAATGAAGATGAGTTGCTGGATTGGATTGCTGCACTTGATAATCACTTTGAATGTGAAGATGTTGCTGAGGATCAGAAGGTCAAGATTGCAAAGACCAAGTTAGGAGGTCATGCTTTGGTATGGTGGGATTATGTACAATCCGAGAGAAGGAAACAAGGGAAGTCAAAGATCACTTCATGGGATAAGATGGTAGCAAGGATCAAAGGTAAATTTTTGCCAAGGGATTATGAAATTCAGATGTTTAAGAAGCTGCAATTTTTAAGGCAGAAGGAAATGGATGTGAAGGCATATACTGAGGAGTTTTATAAGTTGAGTATGAGATCTGGTCATCATGAGAATGAGGTAGAAAAGGTGGCTAGGTACTTGGCTGGTTTGAGATTTAACATACAAGATGAGTTAGTTTTAGCTAACCCTAAGAATGTGGAGGATTGTTATCAAATGGCAATCAGGATTGAAGAAAAGATGAATAGAGGACATGATAAGTCCATGAGAGGAAGAGGAAACAACATGAGGGGAAGAGGAGCAGCCCCTACACAAAAGCAAACCAATGAGGGTCAAGAAGATACTGGTAAAGGACAGGGACAGTCTGATTTCAGAGGTGGATGGAAAGGTAATAGAGGCAGATTTGGAGGTGGTAGAGGTTCTACTACATTTTTAGGCAAATGTTACACCTGTGGTGAGTTTGGTCATCCATCTTTCAAATGTCCAGAAAACAAAGGTTCATCATCCAGAGATGATAGAACACCTGACAAGAGAGTACAACTTGTGCAAGAAGAGACAGTAGAGCAAAGTGTGCAGAGTTCAAACACTTATCGAAAGGATAAGGAGCCTGATAATTATGGCTACCCAGAGAGTGGAGAGTCTCTGATGATGAGAAGAACAGTGACTACCATGAAGGTACCTGACAAAGAATCCCCACAAAGAAGAGCTCTTTTCAAGACCACATGCAAGAGTAAAGGTAAAGTATGTAAGGTTGTCATTGATACTGGTTCAACAGACAACATGGTATCCCAGGAAATGGTGGATAAACTGCATTTGGAAAGGATTCCACATCAACACCCTTACAAGGCATCTTGGCTGAGTGATAGTCAATCACTTTTTGTCTCTGAACAGGCATATGTGGATTTTCAGATTGGAGCATATCAGGATAGGGTTTTGTGTGATATATTGCCCATGGAATGTTGTCACCTACTGTTGGGTAGACCATGGCAATTTGATAGAAGGGTACTGTATGATGGGTATGCTAATACCTACACCATCAAGAAAGATGGGAAGACTATGAAGTTGATGCCATTGCAGGCAGATGCTGCAGTACAAAAGGCAGCAAAAATCATTTTAATGGGAAAGAAGGAGTTTGTGCAGAAGCCTATAGGAGCAGGCATAAAGGCAGTTGAGGACACTGCAGGAAAAGAAGTTGTTCAGGACAACAGAGTGAAGCAAGTTTTAGTTTTGACTGACAGAGGTCAGCAGCAGGTGCAGAAACAGGTTTGCACACAGCAATCAGTTGAGAGGAATGACAAGGATGTTGTCATAGTTGGGACTATTGCTTGTCCTATAAAAGTTGAAGGAAAGATAGGATTGAACATTTCAGCAGTTCAAGAGGCAGTTCAGACAGAGGTTCTGGTCAGGCAATCTGACAAACACAGGGTATGTGAGAGAAAGGCCTACATTGATAGGCATGAGGATTTACTTGCCAGAAAGCAAGTTACAGTTCAGAAGTCTTGGAGCAGCCAAGCGACAGCAGCAGAGGACAAAGCTGGAACAGATCAGCATATTGCAAAGGCAAAGTGTAAAGGTGGAGGACTTCCACATACTAAACTCATGGGACATGAGTTCTTTTCTGTTGGGGAGTATGGTGCAGGAGCACCTACCTGACAGCTGGCCTTCATGAGGCAGTTAGTTGTTTTAGGTCTTGTTTATGTTTTCAAGAAGGTCTGATAAGACCAAATTCATGTAATAAGGTCATGCTGATCATATTAAGATCATGCTGACCAGGCTTTGCTATTTTTAGCCAGTTTGTTAGAATAGCTGTCATGCTGTAGGTCTGGTTGGATCTCCCAGTCGCCTGGAGAGTTCCTAGCCGCTTGGAGTCGGGTCAGTAGTACTCGTAGGAAAATCTATTTAAGCATGAGGATCGGTTGACTGTAGATCACTGATCAGACTTTGCGAGAGTGAGACAGAGAGAGAGATTGATCATTGTATTTGCATCTTTTGAAATCAAATAAAGTGATCCTGTTTGTGTTTCACCCTCTGTTGAATTCCACTATCTAATCGATTTGCTGGTTTGGGTGGTTTCATGGATTCACTGATCCATTCCACCGGTTGATTCATCTGATCGGTGGAATGGTTATGTACAGTAGGTTAGGTTGTAGTTTGTTTTCTGTTTGCATGCAGGTGTGCAGGATCGCCATCGAGAGATGTTGAAGACCCTAGCATGGGCATGTGCTAGGTCGTGCTGATAAGTTTGAGTTGGAAGATCACCCTGAGAGTGGATCGGGTTGTCCCTAGAGGATCGGCGAAGTGAAATTTTGCTAAGGTTGGAAGTTCGTTAAAACGGCATCATCAGGATATTTCTGCAAATATCCTGCAGTCGCTTCGGGCATCGTCATCCGGATAAGTGGAGGAGAGCATGATGCAGTTGAGTGCATGAAGTGAATGAGTGTCGGGGTGATCATCATCAGGAGGTGCCGAGGAGGAGTGTATCGGCATAAGGAAGAAGATCGGGTTGATCGCGGGCCGAAAAAGCTAAGTTTGGCCAACAGCAGGATATGACGTCATCATCATCATGATATACGTCATCAGGATATTTCAGAGCAGCAGGATATTGAGGAGCTGCGGGTGACGTCATCGTCATCAGGATAATCGTCATCAGGATATTGGGTGACGCAAGCATCAAAGGAAAGGTGCGAGGAGTTAAGGTTTGTCATCATCAGGATAAATGGAAGGAACCGGATGTTCTTTATCCTGTTGATTATCATGATGTTGAATATCATGATGCTGAAGATAGTGAAGACGGAAGTTGTCGCTGAAGTGAACAGTGGACGTCAGGAGGATGTTCGCACTGGTCGAACATGATGATGCTGTCGATAAACGAATAAGGTGATGCTGTTGACATGCGAACGGGCGAGGGCTTGTCATCAGGAGGATATCGGTCGGCACAGTAAATATGATGATGCTGACAGTGTTAAGTCAAATATGATGATGATGATGATGATGATGATGGGCTGCAGACATCCATGCTGTATGTTAAGGTTATAGTGTGGATGCCTCTGCATCACCCATAATTATTGTACTTTGCCTTGGATTGACAATCAATAGACCTGTAACCAAACTTGTTGAATACAAAGTAGTATCCATAAAAGGAATAGAGAATCTAGCATTATACTTGTGAGCTATGAAGGAATTCTTTCTCATGTTGTTTCTTCTTTCCATAGATCTACAGTTAGTAGCCTTATGTCCATCTTTATTGTGGGAAAAATAATAACCATGAAATAAATGAGAGTTGACCACATTTTACCTTGGAGGCCTAAATGAATTCTGATTCATCTTGCTCCTACATTCAATAGCCTTGTGACCAATCTGATTATAGGCATAGCAATTACCATTGAAAGCTTGAGAGTACCTGGTGGAAGCAGGTTGTCTTATAGGTGGAGGACCTCTGAATCTTATTTGTCTCTAGATAGGAGTGAAGCCATATTCTTTTGCATCTCTAGAGACATTCTTCTTAGGATTCTTAGTGCAAGATTTTTCTTCCTTTATTTTATATTTTCCTTCTACTTTGAAATTATCATATAAGTTTGCAGATGTGCTGGTTATAGGACTTTTCCCTTTTTTAAAATGAAGACCAAATTTTTATTTTTATGGCTTTTGAGAGTTAATCAATTCATAAAGAATTACAAAACCTCCTTTTAGTTTAAACCCTTTGTCAATGTGTTCATTTTTTTTTCCAGTTCTTTTCTCAGAGTGACAACTTCTTCCTCAAGTTTGGAACATTCATATGGTTTCTTACTGAGCTTGGTATTCAAGCAATCTTCAATCCTCTTGTCTTCTTCAATTTTGACTTTCAAATTAGAGATCACTTCTTCTGCCTTCTTGAGGTTAACCCCACATTCTTTTTCTTCTTCTATCTAATCTTTTAGTTTTCTAATTTCTTCCTTTAATTTTCTAGCCCATGTCTTTAGTTTGTCAATTCTCCTCTAATTTTTCAAGCATGACCTCATATTTCAAATTCAGTTCTCTTGCATCATCCAAATCATCAAGAGCTGACTGGAGTTCTCCTTCAAGGTCTACCTCATCTAGATTTAAGTCCCAACCTTTAGGTTCCATTGAATCTAGATCCAATTCTGGAGTAAATATATCATTAGGCATTCCTTCAGGTTCCATGTGTTCAAATGCAAGATCTACCTCAACTATTAGGCTTCTAAAAGGTTCTTGGATCTAATACTAATTTTTGAACACATCTAAAGATTGAGAGGGGCGTGAATTAGTCTATAAAAATTTAACTACTTCATTTACGGATTAAATCAAATTACTTAGAGAACTAAAGGTAAACCATGCATTGCATTAATCAACACAATAACACCAAGATTTTGACACATGGAAAACCCAAAATGGAAAAACCGATGGTGAGTGTTAGCTCACAATATATAATGGTCACTGTTATAAAGATTTATAACTTTGTTTTAGGGCTACAACCCAAGGAAGATGCTACTCTCTGCTGGCTTTCAAACTAGGGCTACAACCTTAGAGAAAGATACAAAGATCTGTTGAAGAGACTCACTATTTGATAGTAGGATACATGGAAATTACAATGAAAACATAGATATGAACTACTTGCAAAGAAGCATCTGACTTATGTTATTGTTGCAGTCCCCCTTTTTTTCACCATTACTCCATTAGACTAACTTTGTGCACTTCATTCTTTATATTCATCTCTGCTTTTCCATTCACTTCACAAATGACCCTTTTTCTTCTATATATCCTCCGCAACAATATAAAGCCTCAATTAGGTCAGCCCTAAAAATAGCTTTAGATTAAATGTGTGATTAACAATCCTGGTCAGCCTTCAAAGAGCTATGTAGTAGAGAAGGAGTGCAAAATACCAACATGTGGAGTAGGATATAATCATTATAGTCCTTGAAAGTATTACCAAAACATCATGTAACAACCACTGATAGAATATTGAGAAATTGTTCCTTTATACTGGGCTGACAGACTATTCTACCTTTCAAAACTACAAAAATGTTTTGTCGAGATCCAAAACACTTGATACTTAGATATAACATATAAGACAGCTATATACACCTTCTATCCAAACTGCAAGGTATTATCTACAACTGCGAATAAATGTGGAGCAGAATACGTTCTCTTTTGTGACTATTTAGGCACTGAAGCCCTATTTTCCAAACTGCTAAACTAAAAATACTCTTCCGCAAGTCCAAATGATATGAAATTTAAAACATACATTCACAATGCCATTATCTACTTGTCCTCAAATCCACAAATTCATATCTTCAATAGAGGTAAAGTGTAGAGTAAAATATGGATCCAGATTAACCAAAAAATCGTATAAAAATACACTTAGTGTATATTCTGAAGCATAGAAGATCATGTCCAATCAACCTGAAAATGTAAGGGAGAGTATATATAATAGTCTTGTTCTACAATATATGTGCAATACTTGTGTCTAATGGAAACACTTTTGTTGCAAGTATGTGCTAATTGGTGTTGTCATTGATGTCGACAAACTTGTGTTGTCATTGGTGTCAACTGTGTCTTCTAATGAGGCTGTTGTTGTTTGATTGAGTTGCTATGTTGAAGATGATGTGATTACCTTGAAGAAGTGTTGAAGATGTTAGTAATATGCTTTTGATGCTTGATTTCCAAGTGCTTTTGAGAAAATTTGATTAATAATGGAAATAGTGTGATTCAAGATGTATTCTGGCTTACAGAGTTGTGATCAAGATTTGCTCCAAATTTCTTCCTTATTGAATATCTATTTGTGTATTTTGGATATGTTGTTTAGAGGTTTCAAAAGATGTTATATTCTAGATTTTTTTCTCTGGTTCATTGTGCAGAGAAAGTTATGTTCACCAATATGCAGATAGTGTTTCTGAGTTGTGCAGAAGTGTCTGGGAGAAACTATTTTGCTCCACATTTCTCTACAGATTTGTTTCTGGCTTTGCAATTATGGATTTATTCTTATAAGGTCTATATCTTTCTTTAGCTCAAGTGGTTCATGGTTTGGTGCTCTGCAAGTTCATTTATTGAGTTGTAGTTGATGACAGAGTATGATAGAGTTGATTAAGTACTCTAGTGTGAACTTTCTTAAGGTGAAAGATGTTGCAAAGGAATTTGTTGGTTTTTAGTTGCTTATAGATGTTTCTAGATCACATTAAAGCTTGGTGTGTGGTCCACATGTCATTGTTTGTTGTTGAGGAAGTGTGCACTTAAAAGTTCATAGTCTTTACACAAGTTTGGATGACTTGATTGTTTACACTAATTGTGGTTGTGCTTTGTTGATTATAGAAGCGTGGAATAACATGTAAGAATGGATTTAGGTCCATGATAAGGTGTGATGTGGTCTGCATTCATTCCATTCCTCTACAGGAATGTTTTGGTCTAGGCCTAATTTTAATTTTTTGGGTTAAGATGTGTTTCTGACCTTACAGAATGTTTTCAAGGTTGATGATGGTATAAATAAGTGTTAAGGATTCATGATTGGAGGCATGTGTGAGGAATATGGTGTCTGTGATGTGAATTTGATTAGTGTAATGTGAGCTTTCATGTGTTAGGCTACTAGATGCAGTGAGAAGAAGGTATCTACTATTTTTTAGTGCTGCTATGAAGGTGATGTTTGTGTTGTGGTGAATATTGAGCTTCATTGGAACTAAACTCCATGCATATGTTAGATGCAACTATATTAGTTCATCCTCGGCAGTGAGCCTTCTCTTCTATCTCTTTGACAGTGAGCCTTTCTTTCTTTCTTCTAGGCAGTGAGACTTTTGTAATTTGGTATTGTTACTACTTTATATTGTGAGCTAATCCTCACCATGGTTTTTCCCTTCTTGGGTTTTCCACATAAAATCTGGTGTTGTCATGTGTTTGGTCTTGTTATGATTCAGCTTCTATTATTTACTTTTCATGCTTAATCTTCATAAGAAGTTTAAAGGTTAATGTGGATCTAAATGTTTGTAAGGGTTTAAAGTTTATGATACAATTGATTCACCCCCTCTTGGTTTTCTTGTGCATTCAACAACTTCTTGTGCATGATATCAATACAATATGCACCATCAATCTTCAAACATAGTTGATATCAATAAAAACCTATGTAGACAATCTCCAATGTACTTTTGCAGACACTATTGACATCAATGACAATCAAATGCGAATAGTTACCATTTGGATGTGGCCCTAATTCCCTTGTCATTACTCAAGAAGACATGGATGAGCACCTGCAAGTACATCCACCTTCTAGGTCTAGTTTGGTAGTCTTCAAGGATGAGGAGGAACCTGCGAAGATTCCCCTTTTTGATAGTGACCTGAAGTTGCAAGATGTCAAAGTTTGTAATAAATAAGGATACTATGTAATCCGTAGATATTATAAAACAAAGTTTGGAATTTTGGAAAGAATCTCCCTCTTTTGTTCAAGGATTATATGAATGAAAATTGATTAATGTTTATAAATGGATGTATTTATTAGAAAACTAATTGATTTCTTAACATGGAAACTTCAGGAGAAGTAAGATTTCAACATGGTTCAAACTAGAACCAATCTTGGAAATAGCCAGGAGGTAGCGCAACCTTCTAGCAACTCTGATGTGAAATTGGACCAGATTCTTGCAATGCTCAATGAAACAAGGGCAAGGATTGCTAATCTAAAGAAAGAAGTCAGATATCAGAGTAGACCTGAACATGGAACACCCCACTAGTAGAAATATGGCAAATAAATGACCAGGTGACTAAAACTTTTTGCAACACAACTATAAATGACTAAATAAATGACTAATTTGGTCATCGGGCAAAAAACAGAACTAAAGTGGATAATAAAAAAAATATTTTGAATTGAGGGAGTGGGTTGTATTATAATATAATATAATAATAATACATTATATTACAATACAATATAATATAATATATAAAATATATATTATAATATATATATTATATAATATTATATTATTAATATTACAATATTATATTTATATTATAATGTATTTAATATTATTTAATAATATAATATTATAATATATTTAATATTATACAATAATATAGTATTATAATATTATTATTATGTATATAATATATATTATAATATAATATAATCTAATCTAATATTATATAATATAATATTATATTTATATTATATTATTAATATTATAATATATTTAATAATATGGGTGCCAAATTTAATTTTCATTTCATTTTGGTGCCCACCTCTATTTCATTTTCACGCTTCTTGAAACCCTAAACAAAAAGCATCTAGGTACTTGGAGTCATATCAGAGGCATTCAAGCCAGGCTGCTACATTTATGGATCACATCAGGGAAGGGATTAACACAATGGCCATGGATGAGGCCGCATTGCTCTTGTTTAGTGGAGGGGAGACCAGGAAATACTTTGTGGATGTTCTGCTTTCCTTGTTTGAAGATGTATCCATGGAGATCAAAATCACACCAGACCATATCAAGAATGTCATTCTTGTATGTATAAAACTTAGTCTATGTATGCTTCTCTTTTATTTCTTTTGTTTTGAATTGCTTTCCTATTTGTGGATAAACTATTTCCACTTGTGTGAGTTTTCAAGTTGACCTAATTTTTGAATATAATGTTTATATGTGACCCATCTCAATGGCTTGGATAGTCTATATACAAAGAAAACATGGAATGATCTAAGACAGTCAAGTAGGCAATTAGGACAACTTCCAATTCACCACATTACCATATTCGAAACAAACCTTTACAATATCAATTCAAATTTAAGGGGACTGGTCTCTTGGAGTAGTATAAGAATCTTCTTTGAGAAAATCAAATTGATTTTATGTTTGCAACATGTCCAGACATCTTAAATCGGTGATCATAAGCCCTATATTAGAGAAAAAAATCTTGTGTATAAAGTCTTATAACCAGTGCTAATGACATGATTTTATCTCTTGACTATAATTTTCATATTGAGCTTAGGCCTATCTTTCATAATTCCACAGAAAGAATGACTATTTTTCAAGAAGAGGTTCTGTAGACAGAGTATTCAATTATCTAGTGAAATGGCAAGTTCAACTCATCAACCATAGACAACGTTACATTTACTCATCATGAATTGTTAAGAGGTAAAAGAGTATAAATTACACTAGGTTTTGTTAGAATCTAGTGAAGTTGAATATAACACACCATAGTTATCACTGAATAGTTTTATATAGCTAATTTCCAGTAAGGCAATGTAAACATTCTTGCTAGGTATGCAGAGGTGAGACTATTGGACATTTAGCATTTACAATTAGCTATAATCTCCATGGATTGGAGAAGCGTCTACCTTGATAACACATGCATATTAGAGCATGTAGAGAAAGGAAGATTAGTAATGTGGAATAAAAACCCATTATAGGGATTTGACAAGGTAGAAAAAACCTTCATTGCCAAGCTTTGAAGTGGAGCATCCTACTAACAGTTTGATCAACATGCATAACATTTGATATCATAGTGAGGCACAGAGTTATTGGAATGTTGGAGACAACTACCAATGGTTTGGTGTGTTCTAATTTCTCATTTTCTAAACACCTTGAACTCCTTGTGCAGGCTTCCTTCTAAACACCTTGTCCCATAAATCCCATGCAGATCTATGTGACTCTATATGTTAGAATAAAACTAGCCCAAAACTTTATGGACTTGTGTATGGTCTCTGCATTGTACTAGCTATTTTGGACAAGGTCTCCAGATCTCCCTAAAGCCATATGTACCTATTTTAACACTGCTTGCAAACCTGAAATGACTTTGATAGGGTTTCCAAATAGTTTAATAGAGCTTGAAGGATATGCATATTTATAGAGTATGTGTAGGGCTACATGAGATTCTTCATAATGATATATGCATAAATAAACTATCCACAATTGTGTAGAACTTCAAAAGAATTGGACATTCTTAAACAACATTTGATAAAGCTACTACTATTCTCAGATGGCTGTTAGATATCTTGTGATTGTGTAGACCCTGTAGAAGATGTTGATACCTCCAAATGCATAAGAAGATCTTATGTAAGTGATGACCCTTAAGAATATTTACAATAACTTGCTAGGCCTATCTATGTTGTTCCAAAATAGTGATACAAGGGTCATCTTGGACTACTTCAATACCTCCTATAGGAGACAATGAGGGTCTAAGGTCTCTTGAGACATTCCATACTCCTTAGATATCATTAGGGTTTTTGAAACTTGTGTGTGCTTCTTTAGACTTCATTCTTACAAACCCTAATAGTTACTCCATTATCCTTCATGATTCAGGCATATCTGAATGATTTCATACAAATATATGACACTCTAAAAAGTCTTCAAGATCCTTACCTTGTTATATAGATTTAGTCACTACTTGACAGGGCTTTTGTGTTATCACATAACCTGTAGGGGTACACATTGGTTTGGGTTATTACCTTAACCTACATACCACTGTATAATGCTCTTCATGACTATTTAGCCTATGCATACTTGAAATCTATTTCCCAATCTGTATATTACATCATTAGAGTATTCAATAGACTTATTCAATGCCTTTCTCAACTGTATAATGTAATGAAACTACTCATTGTCCTTATTGACATGCTTGGACAAGAATGGAGTCTCGAACAAAGGCTCAAACTATCTTCAATCTAGAAGAATATGAACTTATACATAGGTTTTTTGCCCTCTATCTGAAATGCTTACTATTCTAAGCCCTTTTAGACTATGTAAATTTTTTAATGTAGAATGTAGACCTTGTAAAAGATTTGATAGGTTTTGACAAATGTTACTATACAAATTCCTTCAAAGTCTTCTTAAATACCATTCAATACTTATAGATGCCTCTTCTTTGTTCATGTGGAAACCTCAGGGTCTTGGAGCTATTTTATGCATTTCTCTTCACAAGGTTGAGCCTATAAAACAAGAAAATACATTCCTAAAAGGACTTCTCCTACTAGCCTTAATCCAAAAACCTAAAGTATGATCCGCATTGGAGGGGTAGTGACTAGGAGGTCTGGGGTTTTTCCTCAATTGCAGGAAGTCAAGTATGATTGTAACAAATGTGGCACCATTTTAGGACCTTTCTTTCAAAACTCCTATTAAAGTGAAAGTAGGCTTTTGTCCTGAGTGCCAATCGAAGGGGCCATTCACAGTTAACATAGAACAGGTTAGATATTTCTATTGAAATGTAGGAATGCTGAACCTTTTCTTTGATTTCATATTGCATGGCATTGATCAGTTTTAAGATAAAAGGGTGATTGTGAGCAGCTACATGACTATACATTCATAGTGAGTTGAATTAGTTGGTTTGTAATTAAAAGGATGAACTTGAGCAACTACACGACTGTGCAATGGGTTGATTAAGAAATGATAATTTATTAGGCGGACATCTTGTTGCATATGTTATCCTCAAAACTATGATTGTCACAGAGAGTGATGTTTGTTTTGTTCAAATGCCATTGAGAAATTCACATTATATATAGATGCATGGTTGTTCAATGTGTTTCTAAGGATTATACGTTGACCATGTGTTGTTTTGTTTTAAGGGTCGTTTCTTTTCTTTGAAAGCTACTCATAAATCTGCTTCTATTTAAACTTCTATTTACACCTGCCAATTCCATTTGGTTGAAAGTTTCTAAGGCATTTTCAACAAATCCATTTTGTGCAATCCTGCAATAATTGCATTCCATAAGTTGACATCTCTTTGAGGCATTCTATCAAACAATTTGTCTGCCTTGTTTGTGCTTCCACATTTTTCATATATGTCCATCAGAGAATTTCTAACTATAATATCTGACAAAAATTTGCCTTCTACTATCCAACTACATCCAGGGATCTTTTTAATTCCTCTATCTTTCATCATCTCCTTACCATTTGGACCTCACACCAACTGCCCACTTCTTCATATATGTTTGAGATAAGAACATAAGTCACATCATTTTTAAGATCCAAATAAAAAAGTAACATTGCTATAAATACTCCTAAGCCTATATTCATATGTGATTTATAGGCACCAAGAAAACACATCCACACAACCACCACAGGTTTAACTGGCATCTTAATGATAAAGTTTAGGCTATCCTCAAGATAGCCAGCATAAGCAAGAAGGTCAACCATGCACACATAATGATCGACTATAGGAGTAATGCAATAAGGGTTACTCATGTGATTGAAGTATGTACAACCCTCATCCACTAAACTTGAATAGATGCATGCACCTAGAACACAAGAAAAGCTTACAATGTTAGGATATGCTCCAGAGTGCTTCATTAATTCAAATATTTTGAGAGCATCCTTTCAAAATCCATTCTGTGTATATCCTGAAATCATGGCATTCAATGAGACCACATTTCTTTTAGGCATTTTTTCAAACATGTCACGTGCCTTGTCTATACTTCCACATTTTGCATACATGTCTACCAGAGCATTTCCAACTATAATTTCTAACAAAAATCCCCGTTGCATTATGCTTTGATGGATGTCCATACCTTGTTCCAAAGCTCCCATTTTGGCACAGGCAGGGAGGATGCTGGCAAAGGTTGTGGAATTTGGCTTTACACCTGCCAATTGCATTTGCTTGAAAGTTTATAAAGCCTTTTCAAAAAATCCATTTTGTCCATATCCTACAATCATGTCATTCCATGAGACCACATTTCTTTCAAGCATTTTTTCAAATAGTTCACGTGCCTTCTCTATGCTTCCACATTTTGCATACATGTCTACCAGGGCAGTTGCAACTACAACAAATGACAAAATTCCTCTCTCCTTCATGCTTTGATGGATGTCCATACCCTATTCCAAAACTCCCATTTTGGCACAGGTAGGGAGTATGCTGGGAAAAGTTGTCAAATTTAGCTTTACACCTGCCAATGGCATTTGCTAGAAAGTTTCTAAAGCCTTTTCAATAAATCCATTTTGTGCATATACCACAACCATTGCATTCCATGAGAAGACATCTCTTTAAGGCATTCTGCCAATCAGTTCACATGCCTTGTCAATGCTTCCACATTTTGCATACATGTCTATCACAAGGTGGTTGTTGGGCCTTCATAGTGATGCAGGGAGCTCCCTGCATCACTGTACACTCAAAATCGTGACTCCAGTTGCCTAGGACTGTTGGGTCAGATTTCGACATGCACATGGACCCTTCCCTCCTTGTCATAAGATGATCTACCACATCACTCTCACTCACGTGGAATTAGCCAGTCGAAAGGAGGTGAGACATGGTGGGTGTCTGGCTCGTTGGAGAGTTGGACTTCGCAGAGAGGGGTAGCAAGTTCTATGGCCTTTGTTGTTGTGCATTTGTATGTTTTTCTCAGTGGTTGTGGTACTTGAGATAACCCTATGACCCGAAGGGTCACTAGTTTCTCTTCTTCTATTTGGACTCCTTAAATTCCACCTTTGTGTGGGCAAGCAGTTGTTTTTGTTGATGGCTTCTACTATTTCTATGTCTCTGAGAAATGCTCTATGTAGTTGTAATTACCTAATTTCTTCTAACAATAGGAGATCAAATGGGTCTCCTTGTGGCAGAATAAATGTCTGTTCCAGTGGTTGCAGATGCAACTCCTCAATCTCGCTACGGATAGCTCTCACCCACTCTCCTCTCACCCCTAAACATATCCATGAATTAGGGCAACAAGGGATATGTGATTACTAACCTTCACCAGATCTAGGGTTTTTACCTAAGGTTTGACTTTGCTTAACTTTGGTTACCTCATGATGGAATTGAGGGTTTGCAATGTTGTCTATTCTAACAGATCTATATGAATGCAAGCTAAATGACATGCAAATCATTTTTTGGGTATTTTAAGTATTTTGGAAAGGAAAATGCTTCTAATCTATGAAATAAATATGTATGGAATCCTATATGTCTTTTCAAATGCAAAGTTTAATCTATGTTTTTGTGGGTTTTTGGTGTTTTCAATGCAATCTAATTTAATGGAAAAGGGAAGATGTTTTTTTCTAACAAAGTAGATCTAGGAATGTAAAAATGATTAATCTAGCATGCAAGATCTAACTTATTAAGGAAAAAGCAAAATGTTACTATTCCCAAGAGCAATGTGATTATCTAATTACTACGAAAGCAATGAAAGAAACTAAAAGAGATGAATATTTTTTGACTCCACTACCCTTAGTATCCTTGTATAGGCAATCTCAAATCCTTTTGTGGTAGCAGGTGATCCTCTTGACAAAATGACCCGAAGAAGCAAAGAAAAGCTTTTGTGAAGCTTGTATGAGCTTGATGTGAGCTTTCAATTGAGCATAGTGGCTAAGAATTGAGTAGTGTAGCATTGCTTGATTGAATAAAGAAAGTAAAAGGTACTTACATCCTGTATGAACATATGAACGCTAGGTTGGAGAGGAAACTTGGCAAGAACTAGTGCACAATGAATTTACCTCCCTTTGTGCTTGAGGGAGGGGGTATTTATAGGTTTGAGGAATGGAATGGACTCAAGAGTTAACTCATTTGATTGATGAGTTAACAAGAATAGATTGGGGAGTTAAAAAGGTTGATTACCTAGCAAACTCAGCTGATTAGGGAGTGATGAAGCAATGATAGCTTATCATTGAAGAAGAAATGGAGGTGAGGGAATGCATGAGATTGATTAGAGAGTTAATTTGAGATCAAATAGAGATAATTATGCATGTGTGGGTGCATGAAATAGTTAACTCTATATCAAGGATAAAAAATCATGCAAACCAAAAAAAAGGGTGAAAATGGAACTAAAATGCGAGAGAAACTTGAGTTTTTCCATGGGTCAAAAGATAGCAGGGTCACCACCTTCATCAGATAGGGTCACCTAGGGAGATCATGGGTCACCCCAGGGGTGACCCTAGGTCACCCGAGGAGATCTAGGATCAAAAGTGTAGAATGCAGAAATTCAAGCCGGCAGAAGGTATAGGGGAGGAAAAGGATGATTTATGCATCAAGAAATAGGTCACTCATGTGGAAGAATCCAAATCTCTACTTGCATCTTTAGGATCCCCAGTGGGGATCTGGAAACAATAGGAGGAGATTTGGATTGGTTGGTCGAAATCAAAAATTGACAGTGGGAGATGGGTTGGGGGACCTCCAGAAGGCTTCTATGAGGTGCGCTAGAGGAAAAACAAATGGGAGAGGTGAAAACAACACCTACAAGACTCTCACAAGGCCTAGGATCAAGGTCAAAATCCTAAAAATGTGAGTCAACAAGTGTTGCAACAAGTATCAAAAAGCGTCACAAATGAGGAAAGAAGGGAATTGACAAAGTAGAAATGACACAAGACAAAAAAAGGACATGTCATCAAGAGGCCTACTGCCCACATGATTTATTTTCATACTTATATGTATGTGACAAGGATTTGAATCATCATAGGGGTCCTTGTGGAGGCAGTACATGATTTTTGTACTTATAATTATTGTGAAGACCCAACAACCACCTTGTGGTGTTGCGGTGATGATGGATTAAGGCTTTTGATTGGTATTATCACAGAATTCAAGGGACAAGAGCACAAGTTTGGGGAGCATGAGAAAAAGCAATGTGAAGGAGAAAAGGGCAGGAAACATGTAGCACAAGATGACAATGAAGATAAAGTCCAAGAGTTTTTCTCTTTGGTGGATAGAATTGATGCAATGCACAAGCTCTATAAATAGAAGCCAATGAATTGCCCTTCTGTAGGAGCAATACACATATCTTAGATTGTGGGTAGCAATGTCATCGAACTTAAATCTCCATGGAATCCCTCTTCCCAGTTGGAGGATTTTTCTGGCTTTGCCTAGAAAGATTGTAATTTTACTTATTGTTCAAACAACAATGCAAACACTTTGGTGGTGTGTGAAAAATATTGTATTGGAGTGATCAAAAAATAGCTATGAGGAGCTTTGATCTCAATGCTGAGGCTACCACAGAAGAGTAGATTCCTACAGAAGCATTACCATTTTCTGCATTCTTTGTAAATGTACCATTCTTATTACTGATCTTAATGACAATGAACATGTGTTCCTCATTCTATACCATTGTGGTGATGTCCAATTAATTGATAATTCATGCATCATAACTAAAATTGTGTATTAGTTCAATTTATTTAAAAAATTGAATCTCAACATAATCAAAGACAAGTATATAACTAAGGGCTATTCTTAAATATCATCCACTTTGATAGTCAAAGGTCAACTTTGCCCAATAAAAATAAGACAAATATTTAACACTTTTTATTGTGAATGAAGTGTAAAATTGCTATTGATTATTTTACCATTGAAGTGGATGATATTTATGTAGAGTGTATAACTAAGTCAATGTTCATTTTTCTAAGCAAAAACAATACTTGTAACCTCATTTTTTATCAGCAGTGGAGGATACTAGAAACCATCTCTCAGGGGAAGTCTATGTTTGTGATCGGGTCTGCAGGCACTGGTAAGAGTTACTTGATGAACAACTGAGAACAAACATAGAGGAAAGAGATGCATACTTCAACATTCCTTAGCCTACAAGATCGATTATAGCTATGGCCAAAGGAGATATCATCTACCTCTACTAAATTAATGGTAAGTAGAAATCAATAGAGCCAAAGTCATGCACTCAACAAATACACCAATGACCTTTACCTGCAAGAGCAACATCAAAGAAGATCAATTAAAGGTAGAAAATCTATATTAGTGGGGCTGCACTTAGCCGATCCATAGAAACATGTCAAAATGTGCTAACTATAGTCGTTATGCTACAAAAGGCTCCACAATGAGGATATGCATGGCCAATGAAAATGTCTCATGTATTCGCATAGATTCATAAAATATTCCCTTGCATACTCGTGGTATGTGAACATTCTCCTTTTAAATGTAACTTTGGTACCATTTGGAAATATTTTGTTAGTGGTAGAGAATATTATTAAGAAAGCACAATAATACCATTTGAATTTGCCATTTGCAGGCATTCCTTTGTTCACCTAGATGATGTAGCTGCAAAAGATGTAAGTCTTTTATCTGAGACTACAATCCATGTGTTTGTTCTTTGTTCATTTAATTTTTCAATGCATTTTCTATGTGCATCTTATTTGGTTTCAGTCTAGTTTGATATCTGAATTTGTGACTTTTCTTGAGTTCCAGATTGCTATCAGAATAAATAGTCCAAGAGGAACTCATTTTCGTCATGCAAGACCAAGGAAAAAGGCATGTCTCTTTGATGAAAACAGATTTCAAAGTAAAATTTCAAGTTTGCCCAACTTGAATATGTGATGCTGATTTTTCTTAATAGGTCTATTTTAAACCAAATGAAGTGCATGCCTGTATAGTAACATGGGGAGATCTATGCTCATGGCTTAACACTGCATATAGATTTCTTTTTGAATATCAGACCTGTATAAATGAACTATGGATTTTGACTATCAGACCTGTATATGCATTTCTTCTTGAATACTTTCATAATATATGCCTATATTGTTGTAAAATTCCTTGTCATCCCACTTTGTTTTTCATATTTCAAAGTTTCATAAATCTTTTAAAAATATTAACAAATTTTGAGTTTTTTTATTGTGGATAGGTACAAAGCAAAGAGAAAATGCAAAACTAGTGCCTTCTAGATGCATTTACAGCCCACCCCATGTGCAACAATGGCATCACTAAAGACATGCATTCACACCGATGGATTTTTAGCTTTAGTTTTAGTTTTTTTCAGTTTTAAAAGCATAATAAATCAGCAATTTGCATACTGCAGAAAGATTATGTCTTGAAAACTCTATATATATTTCTTTGTAACATATTTTATATACAGTTTGAATATACAGTGAATTATTTTCCAGCATTGTTGTTTCAATCCTTTGAGAAGATTTGTTGAAAAATGAGTTCTTTGTAACATATTTTATATACAATTTGAATATACAATGAATTATTTTCCAACACTATTGTTTCAATCCTTTGAGCAGATTTGTTGAAGTTTATCAACAAAAAATGGCATAGTTGATGTTTATCATATACTAGTTGTTTATATATGACTAGTTGATGGAAACATAATGATTAAAATGACCAAATAAACTATCAATGGATGTAAATTAGTTAATACAAATGACTAAATATACTACCAATGGATGGAAATTAGTGACTAAATAAATGACTATTAAATATACTACCAATTGACAGTAATTAATGATTACAATGACTAAACAAATTTGGTCGCGAGATAAATGACCAGAAATAAACTACCAATGGTCACGTGACTAAATATACTACCAAATTACCAAATATACTACCAAATTGATGACTAAATATACTACCAAATTTATGACTAAATATACTACCAAATTTATGACTAAATATACTACCAAATTAATGACTAAATATACTACCAAATTAATGACTAAAATTTTTTTGGTCATAAATTTGGTTGTGAGATAAATGACCGGAAATAAACTACCAATGGTCACATGACCAAACTACTGATCACATGACCAATTTTTGGTGGTTTTTTTAGTCATTTATTTTGGTTTTTCTACTATTGCCCCATGAAGGTGAGGATGAGAATCATCATGAACATACCACCCAGAGTGGGAGTGGGGAAAATAATTCAGAACCAAGATCAGATGAGGAAAAGAGAAACCAATTAGCCCTCGAATTATCCAGGGACATGAAGAAGGTCACACCCCCTATATTTGATGGAACCATGAGTGGAGATGCCATAGAGGCATGGTTCATAGAAATGAACAAATATTTTGAAATAAAAAAATATTCAGAAATAAATAAGGATGTATGGGGAGCATATCAATTATATGGAGAAGCATCCACTTGGTGGATGAATAAAAAGATGGAATTGGGTCTGAGTTAACTAAGTCTAATATGGGATAAGTTTGTAGTAGTCTTCAGGTAGATATGGTTACAACAACTATTTTTTTATCAGAAACTCATAGATTTCCAAAACTTGAGACAAGGTGAATCATCAGTAAATGAATATTATCTAGAAGATATTTACTCATCTCCTTAAGTATGTTCCTCAATACCAATAGGATGAAATATTCCGTATATGAAAGTTAATTATGGGGTTAAATGCCCAAATAGGAGGTGAGGTAGATGTGCAGGGTCCCACTACTATGGACCAAGTTTATGGAAAGGCCATCAAGCAAGAGTAGAAGCTCAAATCTATATCTATTTATTAGGAAAAGCACAACAAGAAGTTTAATTGGTCACAATCTTCCCAAACATTCAAGAAAAAGGGTGATAAATAGGATTTCTCAAAGAAGGGTGATAAGGGATTTTGAAACAATTAGAATGAGTTTAGAGGTGACAAGAAAAATAACAATAACAACAACAAGAAGGACAAAGACAACTTAGGAGGGCCCTTTGAAAGGCAAGGACCTCCTGGAGGGTGTTTTTTATGTGGAGGAGACCACTATGATAATCAATGTCCTAAGAAGACACAAGGACCGCAACTGCGAGGAAATCCCTTACCATCACAACAAGTAGATTTCCAGCAAAGAAGCCATGCAACACCGGATAATCGACAAGTTCAGTATCAGATTACCCCAGTTGAAACTCAATGTATTTTGTTTGGTGTACCAATTTTAGTTTTAATAAACACTTGAGCTACTGAATGCTTTATTTCACAAAAAAGTATTATATAAAATATCTAGAAAAGATGGTTATATGGACAAATCATGGTCAGTAGAGTATGCTAACTAGACAAGCTCAGGTAGAGCAGTGTTTATTTGAAGCTAAGGTTGAACTTCCAATCTTTTTGACTAAAGTAAACCTTTATGTAGCCCCCTTAGGATCTTATGATGTTATCCTAGGAATAAATTGGTTATGGAGGCATAGGGCTAAAGTAAATTATTTTGAAAAAATAGTGGAATGTCTAGACGACTTTGGAAATAGAGTTTTTCTGCAAGGTACTTCTAGAGAAATCAAGCTAAGGCAAATATCTGCCTTACAATTAAAGAGGGCCAAGTGAAAGGAGTGTCAACTCTTTACAGTTAAAATGGAGTAGAGTATGCTAACCAGACAAGAACTCAGGTAGAGCAGTGTTTATTTGAAGCTAAGGTTGAACTTCCAATCTTTTTGACTAAAGTAAACCTTTATGTAGCCCCCTTAGGATCTTATGATGTCATCCTAGGAATAAACTAGTTATGGAGGCATAGGGCTAAAGTAAATTGTTTTGCAAAAATAGTGGAATGTCTAGACGACCTTGGAAATAGAGTTTTTCTGCAAGGTACTTCTAGAGAAATCAAACTGAGGCAAATATCTGCCTTACAATTAAAGAGGGCCAAGTGAAAGGAGTGTCAACTCTTTGCAGTTAAAATGGAGAAGATGGATGATTACCAAGATTTCACTTTTCAAGATAATTTAATTTATTATGAATCTCAAAAATTTCAAGGAACAAAAAGAGAGGAATCTATGGATCAAGAAAGATCAAGTATGGAGAAGTACCCTTTCCTACGAGACTTTAAGGATCTATTTATAGATGAATTACCTGGATTACCTCCTAAGAGATCTTTTGACTTTTACATAGATATAATTCCAAGATCAAAACCCATGTCTAAAGCTCCTTATAAAATGAATAGAATAGAGTTGATGGAGTTAAAGGCTCAACTTCAAGAGTTGTTAGCAAAAGGATTGATAAGACCCAATGTTTCACCCTAGGGAGCATCGGTGATCTTAGTTAAAAATAAGGATGGCACACTGTGCTCATGTATAGACTATCGTATGCTTAATAAAGCAACGATAAAGAATAAGTATCCACTACCATGTATTGATGATCTCTTTGATCCAATGTGTGGGGCAACTATGTTCTCTAAGATTGGTCTACAATCTAGATACCATCAATTAAGGTTGAAAGATGAAGATATCCATAAAACAACCTTTAGAACTAGATGTGGGCACTATGAATTCGTAGTCCCACCTTTTGGACTGATGAGTGCACCTACGGAATTCATGAATTTAATGAATAGTGTATTTATAGATTGTCTAGATAAGCTTGTTCTTATGTTTTTAGACAACATTCTCATATATTCTAAAAATGTGGAAGAACATATCTAGCATTTCTAGATCATTCTTCAACATCTGAGAGAACATAAACTATATGGTAAACTCTCAAAGTGTAATTTCTTCCAAAAATAAGTACAATACCTAGGTCATATAATCTCAACAGAGGGAATTGCAATAGACCTAGGAAAGATCAAAGCCATTCTTGAGAGAACTGCACCGAAAAATGTGCATGAAGTCTATAGTTTCATGGGTTTGACATGATATTATAGGAAATTTGTGGTGAAATTTTCAAGGATTGCCTACCCCATTACTTCATTGCAAAGGAAAGGTAAAAGGTTTGTTTGGTTAGAAAAATTCTAGGAGGCATTTGACCAACTGAAAGAAAAGCTAACTACGACACCGATTTTGAAAGTACTTGACCTAGAAGGTCATTTTGTAGTCATCACTGATGTCCCAGGAGAAGGATTAGGTGGTGTACTTAAGTAAGAAGGGCAAGTAATCACTTATGAGTCTAGAAAGATGAAAACTTATGAGCAAAATTATGCTCCACATGATGTTGAGCTAGTAGCAGTTCTGCATGCACTACAAATGTAGTGACATTATTTTCTTGGGAAATCTTTTGAGTTAAGGAAAAACCATCAAGGTCTTAAATATTTGTTTACTCAACCACATCTTAATTCTCATAAGAGGAGATGGTAAGATGTGATTTCTGACTATGATTTTGAGATCATTTACAATAAGGGAAAAGAAACTAACTAAGAACTCCTAGTGCTTGGGCAATGTCTAGTCTTGTACAAACCATAGCATAAATCAAGATGCCAACTACACTAGCATAAGGAACTTTTCTCATATCCTCCATCTTTAAAGGAGACTTCAAACAATATACAATAGGTAACTTTGTCCCCATCATAACAGGAATTGTCAATGGTCTACAAGATGCCATGCCGAATCTCTCCAATACAGTATTCACATACTTACTCTTGTTGGCAATATGTGTTCTCATTGATGCCAACACTCAGAGTGATGTCACCACTTAGTTTGTGGTTGATATGAATGTTCATGTTGATGATATCCTAGTGTAGTAATAGAGATACAATGATGATACTGAAGTTCATGGTTGGTTGCCGATGTTCATGGTTGGATGTCATGCCCTGATTAATGTCAAGAAAAGGTGTATTAAGCATGTTTGTGGTCAAGAAAGATAATTTCATGATGAAATATTAAGATGGCAATGAGAAGCATAAAGATGAATGATGATATATTAAGATGGGAGTTTGAAGCTATATTGAGGATGAAAAGATGTTGCTAATGACCTACAACATGTTATACGATCCTTCCTAATGATCCTAAGACAGTATGAGTTTCTATAAGAAAGTCTCAGCCTCCAGATGTTGGTGAAGGTTGATATTGCAGGAAGTTGCCTCGAAGACTATTTGGTAAAATGCTTCACATTCCTCCACATTTCAAGATATGGTTATGCAGTTCAGAAGTTAAGTATGATGTAAAGGTGCTAAATCCAAAGTTTTAGATCATTTTCTCCTCCGCAGTGAAAGATATAAGTGACAAAGTTTTGGTCCATGCTCTGGCAGTATAATGTGTTGGTGAAGACTATTTATAATGCTCCGCATTCCTCTACAAGTGAAGATTTTTCTCATGCAGTTTTGAGGATATATTTAGAATAGTGTATGAGTGCATCCATATGTGTTTTATGTGGTTTGGAAGTCCACATGGGTAAGTGCAAAAAGATGGGGGGCCAAAAAGTGGCCACATTGTTTTGAAAAAAAATAATACATAACGCGAGTGTGTGAAAATGCGCTCGCATTATAACGCACTCACGTTATGGTTTGGTAATGATGAGCCTAAGGCTCGTCAAAACCAAACCATAATGTGAGCGCATTATTACTTCCTATAAATTAAAAAAAAAGCACTTCACTTCATTTCATTTCTTTTTCCTCCTATATACCCGTGGCCTACAAACCCTAGGAAGTGCACTTGCATTTTGGAGATCTCAATTCAACAAAAAAATCTTTGCAATTCATCGCCAAAATGCCTCCATGACATCGAGCACACCAAACGAGTGAGTTTTATTTGTTTTTTGTTTGAATTTGTTTCTAAATAGGTAGGTTTGAGTTGATTTTTGATGTAAATTTTGTTAATTGTCAGGAAATGTTAATGCACCTCCTCCTCCACAAAATCTTTCAGAACAATGACCTCCTCCATCCATTCCTCGACATGCCCCTGGAACACAAGAAAATATAATGGGGCAAATTGAAAAGAACAAAAAGAAATTGAAGATATAATTGCAAGGTTGAAAGATCCTTCCACTTTAACCTTGCATAGGTCCACACTTGCTGAATCTCTTGAATCTATGTTATCAAATGTAGATTCAATTAGCAAGCAAATAATTAGTTGGATGGATAAGAGGAGAGAGTTTAGAGACTATTATGTAGACAAGCTGTCATACCAAGATGCGAAAAAATTACAAATTACAAAATTAGACTTGTGTTTGATTTTCACAAACCCACAAGGAAATTAACCTCCACCCATTACATGCAAGAGGTTCCCTATCCATTGGTGTAACAACCAAGTGATAAGGGACAATTTTGGGTAGAGGTGGTGGATGGTTTTTTACCATCCTCCATGCAATAATAATGAGGTCTCGCAATACTTTTTGAGGAAACTCTACTGTGAGTTTGTCCTCAATAAAGTGCCAAACTATTTTGATATGCGGGACTTCCAGGGTAGAGGTGGGGGGTCAGCACAAGATAGACTAGGGGCACGTGTTGACCCACAGCGGGTAGTGAGATGAGTAATCAGCAAACCAGCCCACAAGCATGTTTCTATCCCTTCCATTGTGAAGGACAGTGTTGAGGTTGATACACTTCATTCTATTAGTGCCTTGACCTAGAGCATCATAGTGCATGCTAGTCCTGTAGCACAGAGTGGGTTGGGAGATAGTATGAGGAGTAGGGTCCCACCCCATACTTGTCAGACTTGCGGGTCAGCCTGTGGTTATGACCCCATGGATAGTCAGGACGTAGGTGCATAGGTTACATCTATAGCTGAGCAAATGGTGATGACAGATACCCTCTTGAGTGAGACTTTCAGCCTTGATACTCAGGTAAATATTAGCAAGTTTATTGAATTTAATTTATTAAATTTCATTTTTGAAATGCAAGATTAATTAATTTAAATTGATGATTTTAATAAAATTTCAGGGTCATAGTGTCGATGCAGTTTTCAGTGGTTCGCCACCTGTATTTTACACTAGATCATCTACTGTCGGGGTATGTAACTAGTAAACAATTATAAATATTACATGTGAATAGCATCGTTATATGAATGGTATTCTAATATCTAATTTTAGATGTTGAATAGGTTAATACTATAGATTTCACGGCAACACCTGCCAGCGGTGGTGGACTTCAAAGCTTTACGAAGGTAATAAAATAAATAGTTTAATGAATGAATTGTACTTACTAGTTTTTTGTATGTGACTTGTGTGCTTTCTTGTGTGTACTTCCATGTTTAGATGAATGTGTGTGTATGTTAGGAGCCATGATTTGCATCACTATTATAGTTTTCGTAATTGAATAATGTTGTTTTATTTCCAGATGATGCAGGCTGTAGAAACACCTCCCCATGTTTAGAGGGCAATGGAGCATGGTGTGGCCTCTGCGATTCATAGCTCCAGGGCATTGATAGGGGTATGAGGTAGATTAGTAAATTTTAATTTACATTTATTGTTATAGTTGTCTATTTTTGAAAAATCAAAAGATTATTGATTTGAAGTTTAATTACTATCTGGATGGTTTCTATAAGACATGACATCACTAGGGCCTATTCCTTCTACTGAGGCAAGTGAGGAGACAGATTATATGTTAGCAGTAAGTGATTATTTTGTTAAATGTTTCATTTTTATAACATGTAATTTCTATATATTAATGTCTATACTTTTTATTGTAACAGCTAAAGATGCAGGAAGAACTAAATAGGAGGAGTAGCCCTTGGGTTCGTAGTCAACCACCCACATGTGCGTCTCCATCCCCTAGAAGATCAAAGGCTGCCCGTGATCTATTCTCTTCACTAGCCAGAGGGGAATGACTTTTTATTGTGTTCCTTTATTGTATGCCTATATGGTATTTGTGGACATATATTTTGTATTGTATATAGTTGACATTGTATGGCTATATGGCATTCTTGTAAGCCTATATGGCTATTTTGTATATATGTTATACTTATATCAACAAATATTGATGTATGCCTATATGAATATTTGGTTAATACAAATCTTTTTTATTGATGGCGTCCATACTTGCATTATAAATCCACGTTTGAATGGATATTTGTAGATGGCTACTTCAAATATTTAAAGTCCAATTGTATTATATAGGATGTTTGTTGATCCAATAAGCTAGCTATTGTTATTCAAGTATCACCTAAACATCATTTTGGAACTAAAAGATAAAAGTTGTATTTAAAAAAAAAATGAATCATCATGTTGAATAGAAAATATTAATATTCTTTATGAGTAGCATAGAATGTCAACTATATGCAATACAAAAAAATGAATCATCATGTTATTCTTTATGTTTGAGATCCTAAAAATGACTGTTTGGTAGCCTGATATACTGAAACACTAGGATGAATATCCAAGTCATTAGGATGATTGCACCTTGAGAAAAAGTCATTAAGATGAGTGCATAAAGGAGACTTTCTTAAACATTCAAACATTGAGCAACAAGCATGAAGGGTTAAGGCGTAATTTGCAACTCATAAAGCCTCAAAAGGGTGCCCAACTTAGAGAGAGCATTCATTTAAGACAAGGCACCGATTGACACCTGTTCCACCATAAAAGTTCACCTAAGGTGGAAGGAGAACAAGCCTCTAGTAAGTGAAGCGCACGTATTATCTAAACCACTTCATTATGGCACCCTAGCATGAGGAGGAGTATATAAGTCAATAGGAAATGGCACCTAGAATGTAAATGAAGGACTAAGTGGCATTTTCAATAAGCATCAATTCACCTTGAGCTTTTGATAACTACATCAAATTGAGCCCCATAAGCCTAGGTGCCCTTTGCCTTCAAAAAAACCTTGTATCGATGTCAAGAGTTGGTTGTATTAGCATATCAGCAGACCTTGGTTAGGCTTCGCCGATAGTGGTCTATCTTGCCGACGACTGTGGTTCAAAGTTGAAGACATCAATGTATTAGAAGATAATCCCATCGGCGCATCGAAAGAGCAGTTGAGAGCTTCGCTGATGAAGGGGGTCACACTGACAGTCAAAATCCATCGGTGTATTAGCCCAACAAGATTAGAGTTCACCGATGTTTGGAGTCTCACCAACAGGTGTGGTCCGAAGGTTGTCATTGGTGAGATCGGTGTGTCAGTAGAAGAGTTTTTGAGTGTTCCAATGGTATTAAGTCCTACCAATAGGCAAGGGACTTAGAGTCTCATATTGGAGTGATAAAGACATCGGTGTGAAAGGATATAAAGTCATCGATAGTGATCTATCTGATCGATAAGAGTCAATGATGGGATGTTTGTCAGAAGTGAAATCAAATGGAGTCATAGTGGCATTGGCCTATCGGCTGATGAAATTTTAAGCTCGCTGATGGTATGTTGTCTCGCCAATAGTGAGTTCGAAGGTTCAAAAGTTGATAATTCTATGCTTCCACTGTGTGCTCTGCATCAGACACTCATCCCTACTACAGTCTACCATTCTCTAGTTGTGTTCTCCCCTTTGTTTTTGTGAACGCCTCTAGAAGTAATGTTGAGTTACTTGTTATGTCCTTATTGACTGGTGTTGTTTTGGATTCATGTGTAGTCCTTTTTCCTTATAGTCTATTGTCTACCTAACTGTTTGTTGTAACTTATTGAACCACTATGATTTTGAATATTTAGATTTAGAGGGAATTAGACACCAAAAATTCTTGGCCTTTAACAACCCAACCTAGAATCAATAGATTTTTGTCCATCCCAACTATTCTAGTCAAGACAAAGCATGTTGATTCTCATTCAATCCAAAGTTCATTAACAGGATTATCTTATCATAATATTTAGGGAAATGACCACCTAGATGGACAATGATGTGAGCTATCTATAAAGAAACTTGCAAGAAGTATAGGAGGCATGAGAATCCCTCCATGTTGTTTATCAAGTTGAATGATCTATGACACATCATGTATCATTAGAAAATATTCTCGAAGAGAAAGCAAGTGAAAATACTCAAAACAACCCATAACAAGGTGGAGAAGTTTAAAGGATGGAGGTTGTAACACTTTCCAACCTCATAGCCACACTAGTCCAATGGATTAGGATGCTAAAGGCTAGAGGTCTTGAGAAACCTCTAAACAACAAAACTATAGAAATACCAAAAGTTCAAATGAATCCATTCAACACTAGTGAGGGTGGAATTGCACCTTGATGGCATTAGGCACTATCTAGAGTATGCTACTCCATGGAAATGCACCTTCTTTCTTAGAGTAATTCAAACACTCCAAGGTCTTCAGTGATCAATTCCCCAACTTATGAAATGTCCTCCTTTATTTTAAAACACATTGTAATGCTCCAGAGAGATGACTATACCTAGGCACCAATCTGGGTTAGAAATGCCTCCAAAGTGCGCCTTCTCTTTTAGAATGCAAAACAAGGTCCAAAGGTGCTAATAAACTAAAGTGCTTCTTTGGAAAAGTCCCAGAGGTGAAGATGCACCTTGTCTTAATGAGGTGCAACTCTTGGGTAAGAAAGCTTGTAAAGTGCACCTAACTTAGTGAAGAGGTTGATAACTTCTAAACCCTTCTTGGAACTTAGATTGCTTCAACTGAAGATCATCTTGCACCATTACATCACCAAAATTTCAATCACAAGATCAATTCAAACTTAGGTGCTTATTAAGAGTCTTTCCAATGTTGGAGCATCTAAGAGGTTGAATTGGCAAGAGATGGCGCCTAGCTTCCTAGACCTTGTTTCAATATGTTTGAGTTCCAAAGTTGACTCAATGGTATCAAGATGGTGCCATAGAGTCTTTGGACTAGTTCCTTAGAGTTTCAAAAATATTTTGGCTCCTTGAAAATTCCTCCTACATGCTTGGGTACCATTTCAAGGTCCTAGAACCATGATGTAGCGCCTTATTGCTCTAGGTGCCCATTCATGATTGTGCAACTTGAGATTGGTGCCTAGAGTGAATAGGCTTTCATCCTAACTTAATTCACTAAGGAAACCTCATCTTGAAGGCCAAACAACTTTTCCTGCCAGAGCGCCTTATTTGATGTGCTTCTTAACATGATACTTCTATGCTAGGCGCCACTTTGAGACTGGAGGAGAGAGAAAGTGCGCCTAACCTATCTTGGGTGACTTCAGGACTTTAAATTCCTTTATTAGGTGTGGAGCATGGTTGAATGATGTTTCTCTTAACATCTTGCACTTCCAAACCCTGATTGAAGACTCCACATCCTTGGGTGCTCATTTGGACAATTTGATGTGAAATTGATGCCTAGACTCCAAGAGTCAACTTTCTGCTTTCCAGACTTAGCCAAATTTTGAGTTTCTGACTTTGTTCCTGTAAAATAATGAGATTGAGTTAGTCAAAAATCAATTCATTCCCTCATCATTTTGAATTAGCCTCCAGGAATGAGCAATAGGCTAATCCATTCTTCACTTGATGATCAAGATAGAAACAGGGACATGACAGGGTAAGTTGTATCTAATGACATCACCTAATTGAGTGCCTAGGAGGTATAAAGCTTAATGTTGACATGAGGACAAGTGCTTAGTAAAGGAGAGTTTGTCAAACATTTAAACATGTGAATGAAGTCATAGAAATGCACTAAGTCATCTAGGTGCCATTTTCCCCTTGTGTACCCTTACATTTGCACCTAAGAATAAGTTGTAACTTTACACTGCCTCCTTCTGATGATTTTTGGGGCAGCAGAAAACTTTTCACCATGGGTAAATGTCTCAGAGATATAAAAACTGAGAGAGGTTATTGTAGAGGTACTCTACGTGATCACATTGCCTCAGATGAAATGTTTCTAAGTGACACAGTTTTCAAGTAACATCTCCTCAAAGATTGCTGCCTTTTTGCACTTTGGACTCTTCAGGGATATCATCTGTACAATGTAGCTCAGGCTGTTTTGACATGTTTGGGTGAAAAAAAAGACCATGCCTAGTGTAAATGTACCCGTCTGGACGCGTTGGAATAGTCAGTTTGGTTGCATCAGGAGCAGGACGAAAATTACACCCCTTTGCAACTTTACACTGCCTCCTTCTGACAATTTTTGGGGTACCATAAAACCTTTCACTATGGGCAAATGTCTCAAAGATATAAAAAACTGAGAGAGGTTATTGTAGAGAAACTCTATGTGATTGTGTTGCCTTAGATAGAATGTTTCTAAGTGACACAGTTTTTGAATAACATCTTGTCAAAGATTGCTGCCTTTTTGTACTTTAGACTCTTCAGGGATATCGTCGGTACAATGTAGCTCAGACTGTTTCGACATGTTTGGGTGAAAAATAGGACCATGCCTAGCGTAAATGTGCCCATCTAGATGTGTTGGAATAGTTAGTTTGGTCACATCAGGAGTAGGACAAAAATTACACCCCTTTGCAACTTTACACTGCCTCCTTCTGATGATTTTTGGGGCAGTAGAAAACCTTTAACCATGGGTAAATGCCTCAGAGATATAAAAAACTAAGAGAGGTTATTGTAGAGGCACTCTACGTGATGGCGTTACCTTAGACAGAATGTTTCTAAGTGACACGATTTTTGAGTAACTTCTTGTCAAAGATTGCTGCCTTTTTGCACTTTGGACTCTTCAGGGATATCGTCGGTACAATGTAGCTTGGACTGTTTTGACATGTTTGGGTGAAAAATAGGACCATGCCTAGCATAAATGTACCCATCCAGATGCATTCGAATAGTTAGTTTGGTCACATCAAGAGAAGGACAAAAATTACACCCCTTTGCAACTTTACACTGCCTCCTTCTGACGATTTTTGGGGGAGCAAAAAACCTTTCACCATGGGCAAATGCCTTAGAGATATAAAAAACTGAGAGAGGTTATTATAGAGGCACTCTACATGATTGCGTTGCCTTAGATGGAATGTTTCTAAGTGACAGTTTTTGAGTACTATCTCATCAAAGATTTCTTCCTTTTTGCACTTTGGACTCTTCAGGGATATCGTTGGTACAATGGAGCTCAGACTGTTTCAACATGTTTGGGTGAAAAACAGGACCATGCCTAGCATAAATGTACCCATCCGGATGCATTGGAATAGTCAGTTTGGTCACATCAGAGTAGGACACCAAAAATACATAACATGATGTAAAAATGTGTATATGTGTAAAAATGTAGCAGGAAATTAAAAAAAGACAAACCTTACAAATTAATGTGCATACTTACAACTCAATTTAACATGACTTTACAAAATCAATGTGAATACTTACAAATTAATCCAATGAACCATCCGGGTCTGTTCTACTCTTTATTGTGTCAAGTATTGCTTCATGGTCAGACTCACGCACCTTCCACAAGATTTTGTTCAAAGGTCTACCCCGATACTTTATCAAATGAACATTGGATGCCATGACAAGGTTCGAGTAATGAAGAATCTTATGATACGTGTCAAAGTCCTAAAATAGACAAACATTAACACTCTTATGTGGGTACCTTCTAAGCCATGTTCCAGTAATAACCACTGAGCCTGTAGGGTATTCGATGTTTTCTCCATCTGTAACAAGGGCCTATAATTTTTTTTGGCCTCAACACAATGACATAAGTAATAATTTGTTCCCTCTTCATTATCTTCATCTACAATAACTAGATATACATGCCCTACATTGATATGTGTAGTTAGATGAAATTAGTCAACATTACAAAAACACTACAAAGTAAGATGACATTAACTAGTTGAACTAGATGAAATTAGATGCATATACGTGCCCTATATTACCTGGTTGAACTAAATCTGATATGTGGTTAAAGTCAACTAATGATTCCATTTGTGTTAGTTCCAGTGCCATTGGGGGTTAATATGTGTCAAGTGGGCTAAGATAACTTAACTACCATTCATCAACCCACTCCTTTAACTCGCACTCATCCCAGACTTGAATTGTACAGGAAGAACAAAAGCATAACATCTTTCACATATGGATACTCCATGAACTTGCAATTGAGCTTATGAAAGAGTGCATCTCATTTGATCCTGTCAGTGTACAACAGTCCTCATATGGTGCAATGTTAGTATCATCTATCAACCAAAAATATCTGTGAACTAAAGACTTACCTTCATTACCTGGACCCATGGAAGCATTACACCACTTGGCAATCGATTTTGCATCTGTCAACTTTATATTATCTTTATACTTTAACTCTTCTCATGCTATGGCTCTTTTGATACATGCTCCTGTACCATCATGCTCCCCCTTTCCATGCCCGGCCTCACAAAAGCTCCACATATGCAGAATACTTGTAAAATTATGCCTCCTACTCAGCCAATAGAAATTCCACAAGTTCTTAAATTGTGACACACAGTTATTCAACCATATGATATGCTGACTAAACGATATGCCCCTTCTAGCCAAATCATTGTAGAACACCTGAAAGTAACCTTGCACGAACTCTGTAGAATGCGTGTGATTATCACTGATATAGAAATGATACTCCCTTATGATCTTTCTGTCATCCTTTGTACTATCATTCGAATGAATGAATGCGATGTACACAAATATAGAAATCTATGTGGAGTTGTAATATTGTGATTACACCTCATGCTGTGGCTGCAGACTCTAGTTCTCTGCAAAGTCGACGACTGAAACAATGCTACCAACCTGAAATGTGTCCTTGCATAACTTGAATTGCAAGTCCAACCATCGAGCTCTATGGGCATGTCTTGCATACTCATACACTATGCTATCATGAAATATAGGCATAAACTGATACACTAGAATCTTTTCATTAACCAATTCACACCTCTTTGCTTCTTTACCATCTTTTGTATTGTATGCCACTATTTTATACTTGCCAAACTCTACTAGTTCATTTCCAACCGCATGTGTTCTTTCCATATGTTCACATATTGGTAAATGTTGCAAGCCACCGCAATGATGACATGTGCCATCCAAGCATAATTTCTTGTAAAACATTTGACCTTTCTCTCTTTCACATAAAATTCTTAATGTGAAGTGTCTTGAAGTTGTTGGTGGGGCACTTATGGCACAACCCTGCAAAACATTGTTAGTATGCATATCTAAACATATAGACCTATAAACATCAAAATGGTTAGAAAATTCAATATGTAATCTACAAAAACAAGTAGTGCGTGTGTGATTTATATTGACATAGAAAGGTTTTAGAATTTCAAAATATCTTTGACAAATTTTAATTTGAGGATACTTCTCTAGAAATTTACCATAAAACTGTGTTTGAGTCTCATCCAAAAAATGCTTTGGATGTGGCTCATGGTTTTGACTACCGATTCTCCTTCTTACCACATCCCTTTGATTTGGAGATACCCTTGTTTCCAAAAGTATTCAATTAGTGATCTCAATGCTTCAACAATTGGTTTATCTTTTCGTGGTAGTCTCCCCGAGAACGTCCATAATTCATTAGCATTAGTGTCCTCAATTCTTTGGCATCTTCCAATGGCTCTTCATAAAGTTTTCCTATTAATTCTCAATTCTTGACTCATCTTTCTAATGAGACGAGCTTTCCTCATTTGACTACTTACTATAGTCGATGTAATCACAAGCCATGTTGCATTACTATCTTTTGTGCGTGAGGTGTTACCCGTACTCTCATACGCACTCATTAGATTCTTGACAATAGATTTTTCACTTGAAGCCTCTAATGTTCTCAACCCAAGAATCTTCATGATGGACCTATACTTTATACTTCGCATCATTTCAATGAATAGTTGACATCTTGCAGTCTCATTTAACTTTTCAAATAACAATCTTAAAATCTTATGAGCATATCTTCTACAAGTGCATTTTGGAATCTTACCTTCCATTGGCTGCAAAATATTCTCATCAATTTCAATCAAATACTTTGGCTTTCAATGCAAAATTCTAGGTGGTGTTAAGTTAGGTAAATTCATCTCAACATTAGGAATTTCATCAATATTTAAATGAGATGAGCTATATGGCATACCTTCGATCGAAGATGGAATAGATGGCATACCTTGAGGTTGAGGTGGGAATGATGGCATACCTCCTTCATCACATGTGAGTGATGATGTACTCTCAACTTGAGATGTGGTAGATGGTGTCCCTACATGTTGACTTGAGGTAGAGGACGTGTCTCCAAATATGGTATTCAAATCTCTCATAGGATGAAGTTTTTGCATTCATTCTCTTTGTGCCGCCAATACCATATCTCTTTGTGATGGTTGTGGTTCCTCTTCAATTGGTATGTCTTCATTTATTATGTCCAATTTCCTTTTCTCATGAAGTTCCCTCATAGCCACTACTTTCTTTGCATTCTTAGCTTCTATCTCTTCCTGTGTTGGTTTAATTCTTGATTGTTTCCTCGACATGACAGAGAATTTGTCTATAGCATGATAAAGAGACCAATATTACTTCCTAAGAAATGAATACAAGATAATAGTGGGATTGTATTTTTATTATGTTGTAAGGATTATTCTTGTATAGTTTGACATCATGTATGTTAAGGTTTGTTTATTACACATAATTATTAAAGAGCCCAAGTGTAGAAAATATACATGGCATCATGTGAGATTGTAGGATACTTTCTTGATTAGGAATGTGTCTATTTTAAGCATGTATGATAAAGCATGATAAAGTAATTCAATCCAAATTAAGGAAAATGTAAAGAACATGCATGTAAAGACTTGACATACCTAAAAAATGAAGATTTGAATGGAGAGAGTAGCCAATTATATAGTGTTTTTTCCTTCTTGCATCAAACTCCTCAGCAATTTGAGTTTTTCACCACTTGCTTCCTTTTTAATGTTAAATTAAATAACACTCAAATATAATTACTAACAACAATACTATTAACCAATTTATAATGTTAAATTCCTAAAATTGAATCACAATTAACATTGCAACACTACAAAAATTGAAACTTGAATAGATATATATCAAACTTGGTGTGAAAACTATGTTATTTCCTCCTTCTCAAGTTGGAAAAGTAGAAAAGGTGGTGGAAAGATCATGCAAAGGTGGTACAATCTGTCAAATGTGCATGTGAACTTCCCAACAGCATGAAAGCACTTATTTTTTATCGGAGCACGCACAGAATCAATATGAAAATAGAGCATATGGGCCTAGATCATGGGGGTCAACACTTTTTTACCATTTCTATAGTAAGACAAAACAACGCGCTCACATTTTGTCCTGTTATAGATTGATCACATCTTGTGCATTCCTCTTTCCAAACCTTCCCCTTAAGACTTGAATGACCACAAGGTTTTTGAGGGAGAACTTTTCCTATTTCCTGCACAAGCTTACTAGATGCTCCACCATATGATAGGAATAATAATGAAGGGGCAAGCCCTCACAATCAAGTTCTTGATAGAAAATGCCCATCGAGGAAGAAAGATAGATCTTCTTTGAAAGTAGAAGTTTTAGTTTGCGACAAATTATTATCCAAGCATAAATAGTAGGGGTTCTGTCAAGCAATTGCCAATCCACTTCCACAAAGTCTCCTGAAGACTTCCTGATTGATTCCAAAACATCCACACCCCAAAACTGGAGAGGCTATCAATATAATCGAACCCATAAATCTACATTTGACAATAGAAACCCTCAACACTATACCTTAAGCCCTAATCCATCAACCCTCAATTGTAAACCTTATCCCTAAACACTAATCCCTTAACCCTCAACCCTAATTTGTCATCCCTCAACTCTAGTCCTTCATCCCTAAACCTTAAATGCTTTCCCTATTCCTAAACCCTCAATTGACTTGATACTATACCTTAAACCCTAATCCCTTATCCCTAAACCCTCCAACCCTATCCCTAATCCTTATACCCTCCACACTCTACTTTAAACCTGATCCCTCGACCCTCAACCCTATCCCTAAACCCTTGACCCTCAAACCTCAACCCTCAACCCTCAATGTCAAACCCTAATCCCTCAACCCTTAACTATGATCCCTCAACCCTCAACACTATCCCTAAACCCTAAACCCTCAACCCTCAATGTTAAATCCTAATCCCTCGACCCTTCACTCTAATCCCTCAACCCTAAACCCTATCCCTAGACCCTCAACACTATACCTTAAACCCTAATCCCTCAACCCTTAACCCTAAACCTTATCCCTAAACCCTAATCCCTCAACCCTCAACCCTAATCCGTCATCCCTCAACTCTAATCCCTCATCCCTAAACCCTAAATGCTATCCCTATTCCTAAACCCTCAACAGACTCGATACTATACCTTAAACCCTACTCCCTTATCCCTAAACCCTCCAACCCTATCCCTAATCCTTATACCCTCCACACTCTACTTTAACCCTAATCCCTCGACCCTCAACCCTCAACCCTAATCCGTCATCCCTCAACTCTAATCCCTCATCCCTAAACCCTAAATGCTATCCCTATTCCTAAACCCTCAACAGACTCGATACTATACCTTAAACCCTACTCCCTTATCCCTAAACCCTCCAACCCTATCCCTAATCCTTATACCCTCCACACTCTAATTTAACCCTAATCCCTCGACCCTCAACCCTCAACCCTCAACTTCAAACTTGAATCCCTCAACCCTTAACTATGATCCCTCGACCCTCAACCATATCCCTAAACCCTAAACCCTCAACCTTCAACCCTCAACTTCAAATCCTAATCCCTCTACCCTTCACTCTAATCCCTCAACCCTAAACCCTATCCCTATACCCTCAATAATATACCTTAAACCCTAATCCCTCAACCCTCAACCCTAAACCTTATCCCTAAACCCTAATCCTTTAACCCTTAACCCTAATCCTGTCATCCCTCAACTCTAATCCCTCATCCCTAAACCCTAAATGCTATCCCTATTCCTAAACCCTCAACTGACTCAATACTATACCTTAAACCCTAATCTCTTATCTGTAAACCCTCCAACCCTATCCCTAATCCTTATACCCTCCACACTCTACTTTAACACTAATCCCTCGACCCTCAACCCTATCCCTAAACCCTTGACCCTCGAACCTCAACCCTCAACCCTATCCCTAAACCCTAAACCCTAAAGCCTCAAGCCTCAACCCTGAACGTCAAATCCTAATCCCTCTACCCTTCACTCTAATCCCTCAACCCTAAACCCTATCCCTAAACCCTAATCACTCAACCCTCAACCCTAATCTGTTATCCCTCAACACTAATCCCTCATCCCTAAACCCTAAATACTATCCCTATTCCTAAACCATCAACAGACTTGATACTATACCTTAAACCTCAATCCCTTATCCCTAAACCCTCCAACCCTATCCCTAATCCTTATACCCTTCATACTCTACTTTAACCCTAATCCCTCGACCCTCAACCCTATCCCTAAACCCTTGACCCTCAAACCTTAACGCTTAACCCTCAACGTCAAACCCTAATCCCTCAACCCTTAACTCTGATCCCTTGACCCTCAACCCTATCCCTAAACCCTAAACCCTAAATCATCAACCCTCAACGTCAAATCCTAATCCCTCAACCCTTCACTCTAATCCCTCAACCCTAAACCCTATCCCTAAACCCTCAACACTATACCTTAAACCTTAATCCCTCAACCCTCAACCCTAAACCTTATCCCTAAACCCTCAAGCCTCAACCCTCAATGTCAAATCCTAATCCCTTAACCCTAAACCCTATCCCTAAACCTTCAACAATATGCCTTAAACCCTAATCCCTCAACCCTCAACCCTAAACCTTATCCCTAAACCCTAATCCCTCAACCCTCAACCCTAATTTGTCATCCCTCAACTCTAATCCCTCATCCCTAAACCCTAAATGCTATCCCTATTCCTAAACCCTAAATGCTATCCCTATTCCTAGACCCTCAACGAGCTCAATACTATACCTTAAATGCTAATCCCTTATCCCTAAACCCTCCAAACCTATCCCTTAACCCTAATCCCTTGACCCTCAACCCTATCCGAAAACCCTTAACCCTCAAACCTCAATGTACTCAACCCTCAACGTCAAACCCTAATCCCTCAACCCTTAACTCTGATCCCTCAACCCTTAACCCTTAAAACTTGAACCCTAAAACCTATCCCTACACACTCGACACTCGACACTATATCTTAAACCCTAATCCCTTAACCCTCATCCCTAATGCCTAAATCCTAAATCATTAAACCTTCAACCCTAGACCCTATCCCTAATCCCTCTACCCTCAATACTCTTATTTAACCCTAATCGATTGACCATTAACCCTATCCCTCAACCTCAACCCTCAACCCTCAACCCTCAACTCTCAACATTAAACCCTAATTCATTAACCCTAAACCCTAATCCCTCAAACCTAAACCCTATCCCTAAACCATCAACCCTCAACACTATACCTTAAACCCTAATCCCTATCCCTCAACCCTTAAAACTTAAACCCTATCCCTATACCCTCAACACTTGACACTATATCTTAAGCCTTAAACCCTCATCCCTAAAGCCTCAACCCTCAATCATTAAACCTTCAACCCTAAACCCTATACCTGATCCCTCTACCCTCGACACTCTAACCCTAACCTCAACATTAAATGCTAATCCGTCAACCCTAAACCCTATCATTAAACCCTCAACACTATACCTTAAACCCTAGTCCATCAACCCTAAAACCTAATCCCTCAACCCTCAACCCTAAACACTATCAATAAACCCTCAACCCTCAACACTATACCTTAAACCCTATGAGAAAATCTTTGCGTATGGTACATCCACAGTGAGTAATTAACAGTTGAAATCAGAAGGATGATCATTATGAGAAAAGATTTGCATTGGGGTACATCTATGTTTCTTGTTGTACACCCCGCACAAGTAGGGAAGGTATATTGTTATGAAACAGGTAAATAATCTCCCATTGTTTACTGGCTCTATCCACAAGAACTACTAAACTATACCTTAAACCCTAATGCCTCAACCCTAAACTTTCAACCCTAAACCCTATCGCTAATCCCTCTACCCTCAACACTCTACCTTAAACCTAATCCCTCGACCCTTAACCCTAAATGCTATCCCTAAAGCCTCAACTCTAAACCCTAAACCCTCAAGGTCCTAAACTCTAATCACTTATCCCTAAACTCTAAATCCTATCCCTAAATGCTCAACTCTCAACCTTAAACCTTAATCACTCAATCCTTATCCACCCCTCTCCTCCCCTATCTGGCTCACTCCCATCTCTACCCTCCTCTGCCCTCGACACTATACATACATAAATATAGGCATACATAGATACATAGATACATACATATAGGCATACATAGATACATAGATACATACATACATGATTAATAGATTTGATCAGAAAAAAATTTAAGGGGGACATAACATGAGCGCGTTATAACATGCTCGCGTTATGTCAAACATGACAAACAACAGACTTGCAAAAAAGGAAAAATGCAAAGCAAAACATAACGCAAGTGCATTATAATGCGCTCGCGTTAAATCTTGCTTTGGGAATCCCAAGCCTTGGGCTTGGGATTTGCTTTGGATTTCCAACCCAAAGGCTTGGAGTGCCTTTTGAACAGTCACATACGTGTTTTTCCATATTCTTCAAGATTTCACATATTTTCATTCGTGCTAACCCTTAGATTTGCACGTGTTTCAAGGTCAAACAAATCGAACACCTGGGTAATGTTAGGCTTTCTCTTAGCTATTTGACGATGTGATTTTTTTCACATTTTAACAATGTTAAGCCTTTCATCTTTAATTTCTTTTGTTTGTGTGTCCATTTTTAGGCAAAAAACACTGTTTGGTGTTTTTTTCATTGTAAATTAACTATTCATTGAAATTTAAAAAAATTACATATTTAGAAACTAGACTCCATTCTACAAATATTAAAAAAATAAAAAAATGATTTTCAATTAGTTTTCAAAATTTATAGGGGTAGCATGGCCAAAATTCTATTTTTTAGGATGTGTCCACTTTGAAAATTAGTAAAAAATCAAATATTCATCAAAAAATTATCAGAAAAATCGGGCATAAACTACATGCTATTAGATAATTTATCACTGAAGTGATTTTAAAAATGCCAAAAAAAAGTTGACCTTTTGAGGGAGCCACAAAACATGCTATGTTATGTTTTTTTGACAGAAACAACACCAATTTCTATGGCTCCCTCTTTTGAACCCCTTAATCTATGCCATTTTCAAGAAAAAATAGTAGTTTAGAAATTAGACTCGAAGCACTACGAACATTGTTTGGGTTGCATCTCCAAATTTTGAGTGTAACTATGCTTAATTTCTCATCCAAGGCCAATATTTCCTAATTTCAGAAAAAATGTGGCCACTTAAGACCCCTTTTTGGCCCCCCATCTTCTTGCACTTACCAAAATGCTTAGTTTTCAAATGACAGTTGTGATACAGATAATTCCAGATGCCTAGTTGTTCTCAGGACATATGGTGATGATGTGCGCCAACTTGTTGCATTGAATGGTACATTGATTGAGGAAAGATGGTCTTGATGATCTTGTGTTGTCTCTAGTTTCTTTGCAAGGTGTTTTCTTACTCTCTCCAGAACTGGCTGAGGTCTGGAATGATGGTGTTGCTAGGTTATGCTCTTACCTGGTTGATTGAGGAAGGTTGATGATGTGCACCATAAAGTTGTTGTGTGGAGTTCAAGGAAGGTTTGGAGATGTTGTATAGGCCTTTCCAACTCATCTGGAAGAATAAAATATAATGTTTATTCATTCATGAGTACCTCCAAGATTGTGAGGACTGATGTACTACATGCTTCATGTTTTCTTGCTTAAGGGTGACTTAATTCAAATTTGTGAAGCGTATAGATGTTATTCCTTAAAGGATGATTCTTAGAAGGTTGTTTAGGACTGAATTAAGCATGTGTTGGGATCTGCAAGGCTTGTGTTTCTTTCTAGAGTAGCGTGTAGTTCATGATATGGCTTGCCCTATGCATGTTTCATGTTTTGTGATCTCTGGACGACTTATAAAATGTAATGATGTTGTTGTATTGGTCAACTTGTAATGAAATCAATGTAATGTCATGTATATATTGTAAACCTAGTTGGTCTAGGTGAAGAATGATTGTAAAAATGAGAGTATGAGTGTGTAAGGAGAAGAATATGAACATGTTATGCATTATAATGTTCAACTGAAGGAGAAAGAGCAGAAGCAATAAGGGTTGTCTTGATTCATCTTGAAGACATTTTTGTGATAGGAGGGAAGTGAAGAGTGTGTCTAATTGATCCAATCATCAGAAGAAGTAGAATTGCAATCATTAAAGTTGTGAGCTTCAATGTCAGTTTTACGCAGTAGAAGGATTGTCATACTATAATCATTTCTGAATTCAGTCTCAGTTCAGGGAGTAGTTGCTTCCTTGGGTTGTAGCCCTAAAACAAAGTCTGTAGGGAGTTGTATCTTCTTTGAGAGTGACCCTAAAACAAAGTCTTCAAGGCGTAGTAGATTCCTTGGATTGTATGCTATGCCCTTAATATTGGTGTACATAGGGTTATTAATAGTTAGCTTGTGGCTATCTTAACTCCCAATTAAGTCATGTTATCATTATTATATTATTATTTAGTTAGATAGGTCAGACTAGGTGTTATATAGGGGTGTGTCTATTCATCCTAAGCATAATTAGGTATATATAGGAGGATATGAGTCTTATTTCATCATATTGTGAAGTGTGTTCTCATTGGAGATGTTTGGAGGTTGTCCCCTCGAAGTGGCCTATTATTCTTAGTTCTTATCAAGTATTTTTAGAATATTTAATATCATCTTCTTCCATTGTGCAAGTTATTTCATTACAAGTGGTATCAGAGCATGATCTTGGCACTGTAGAGGCAAGGTTTTTGATCAATATTGGAGGTGATTTTGGGAAGAGCATAACTTTCAGATTTTAGTGATTTTTTTAAAGATTTTTAAAGGGTTTTTGAATACCATATTAAAGAAGATATAATCTATATTTCAGAGGAATTGGAGTGGATTTGAGAAAATTATTGTAGAATTAAGATTTCTACACAATTTATTTGAGATCCACATCTCTCACATCCTGTCGAATTGGAGAATAATTTTTATTGGGTTTTTGAAGACATAATAGAGGATCCTACAGTCCAAAAATTGGAGAAATTTAAGCAAAAATAAGTTTGTTATTGCAAAATTAGGGTTTCCAACAAATTCGCTCTCAAGGCTGCAAATCTACTAATTTTTTGGATTTTTTTTGGGTAAGTGGTATCTTGGCCCTATTAAGTTACAGTAAAATTTTAGAGAATTTACATTTCATTTGTGTGATTTATTTCAAAAATATTGGTTTCCATCATGATGGGGCCTGCAAGAAGAGGCAAAAAGAATGTTGTCACACCCGGGAAATCCTCTGATAAGGATGGGGAAACAATAGAGGATAGTAATCCCAATGAGGAAATAAGTAAGGTCAAAGAAGAGGTTTCCTTAATTAAGAGGGATATGTGTGACCTAAGAGGAATATCAGATATACGAAGCATGTTAAGCACCTATATGAATGAACCAAGAAAGGAGTTCTCAAGCAACCAAGGTGAAACCTTCAAGTCAGCTAATACTAACACTAATTTTAATACTCCTATGGGATCTAGGAATTTGTTTCCAAAGGTGGGTGTGCACAAGTTTGATGGCAAGGATCCTCTAACATGGATAAACCAAATGGAGAATTTTTTTGAAGTACATCAAATCCCATATGGACAAAAGGTCACAATGGATTCCCTATATCTAGAAAAAGATTAATTCATTTGGTATCATTGGCTTTGTACTCATCAGAGAAAAAAGGGTCTCACTGTCTCATGGTCAATTTTTACGGAGGAACTCCAATCACAATATAGCAATAGTGTGACAGACAACTTCTTTAGCCAACTAGCTAAACTTCAACAAATAGGATCAGTTAAGGATTATATTCAACAATTCCAAAATACTTCCTTAAGAGTGGATGCAATTACAGAGGAGAACTTGAATGATTTATTCTTGGGTGGTCTTAAGGATCACATTCAACATGTGGTACGCATGTTTTGTCCAAATTCTATCTCTGAAGCAATGATTATGGCAAGACAAGTGAAGGAAAATTTTTGGCAAATACAAGGGAAGAATTGTCTAGTAAAAAAGTTGACAAGGCTCTTGCATCATCATTTACTCATCCTATTAGGTTGACACCTCATCAATTGGAGGAGAAAAAGGCCAAAGGGTTATGTTTCAACTATGATGGAAAATATCATAAGAGACATAAATGTGATGAGAAGTAGTTTTATATTGAGGCTACCTATGATGAAGATAAGGATGAAGAAGATCCAGTGGTGGTGGTAGAGGACTCTAAAGATGTCCAACCAACTATCTCTTGTCATGCACTATCAGGTATTAATAACCCACAAACACTCAAGGTAAGGGGTTTCCTTAAAAAATAAATAGTGATAGTATTGATTGTCTCGGGGAGTACACATAACTTCATCAACAAGCAACTAGCAGCAAAGTCCAATTATTTTGTCTACCTTACCCTCAAATTCTAGGTTATGATTGTAGATGGTGGTACAATCAATTATTTAGGTAAATTCCATAGTATTAAACTCACCATGGGAGACTACATGATAGATAGCCCTATGTTTTCTATACCCATGGTTGGAGCAGACATTGTTTTGGGAGTTGAATGGCTTACTACCTTGGGCACAATTGAGATGAATTTCCAGGAACTATTCATGCACTTTTACTCTGGGGATAAAAAATATGAGCTATAGGGTTTATGTGTAAAGAGTCCACAATCAATAAGTGCACACCAAATGTCACTAAAAAAGATGTGGATAAAGGTGTGGCTCAATTATTGTCAATGGAAGTGCAAAAGCCAAAGATTCCTGCTTCACCTTTCAAGAAAGTAGTTACAATTTCATATCACAAGAGGGAACCTGATTTGTATGGGCCTCATAAAGGTTTAATAAGGACTGACAACATTGACTTCAAATTGAGGTTACCTAAATAAAAAAATCATACAACCTTTCTATGATATCTCTATCTTGGAGAATTCTAGTAGACTCAAAAGTCCATCCACGATAATGCTATCGAAGCTTGATGAAGAAGGAAGAATCATATTGGAACCAGAGTGCATTCTTCAAACACACACGAAGAAGCTGAGGAATAGAACCCTCACTGAGTATCTCATCCAATGGAAGAATTTACTAGTTGAAGAGGCCACATGGGAGGATAAGGAGTTCATTCAGAAGAATCCACACTTGATTAGCATTGAGGACAATGCTTCTTTGAAGAGGGAGGGCATGCTATGCCTTTAATATTGGTGTACATAGGGTTATGAATAGTTATCTTGTGGCTATCTTAACTCCTAATTAAGTCATGTTATCATTATTATATTATTATTTAGTTAGATAGGTCAGACTAGGTGTTATATAGGGGCATGTCTATTCATCCTAAGCATAATTAGGTATATATAGGAGGATATGAGTCTTATTTCATCATATTGTGAAGTGTGTTCTCATTGGAGATATTTGGAGGTTGCCCCCTCGAAGTGGCTTGTTATTCTCAGTTATTATCAAGTATTTGTAGAATATTTCATATCATCTTCTTCCATTGTGCAAGTTATTTCATTACATTGTAGCCCTAAAATAAAGTTGTAATTTTTATAGAAGTGAGCTTCATATATTGTGAGTTAATCCTCACCATGAATTTTCCCCTTTTGGGGTTTTCCACATAAATCTTGTGTTATGTGTTGATGTGCATTGTGTTCATCTTTCATGTTTATGTTAATGCTATAATGCTTAAGCTTTAATCAACTCTGGAGGATTTTAAGTTTGATTGGATACTAATTCACCCCCCTCTTAATATCCTAGTGTGTTCAACAATTGGTATCAGAGGCAAGTTACTCAAAAGAAGCTTAACCACTTGAGGAAGGTCCGAGATGGCTAGTAATGGATCTCTCCAGGTACCTATGTTTGGTGAAACAAATTATTCCTTTTGGAAGCTAAGGATGGAAAACTATCTATCTTCTCTAGGGTATGGCATTTGGCAATCTGTCAAGAAGGGTTACACTAATCCTACTAGTCATCCTATAGATGCAAATGAGATTAAGTTTTATGATAACAATGCCAAGGCAAATAATGCTATCATGAGTGGGCTAGATGATTCAAAACTTGTGAAGGTAATGGGTTGTACTTCTTCTCAGGATGTCTAGAATAAACTTGAAAGTATTTATGAAGAAGATAGTAAAGTGAGGAAAGCTAAGTTGCAAATTTTCAAGAGTAAATTTGAGACCTTGAGGATGACAGAAGATGAAGACATTGGTAGTTACATGGTTAGGGTGAATGAAATAGTTAATGGCATGAGAGGTCTTGGTGAGGAAGTGAAAGAAGATGAGATTATGAAGAAGGTTTTGAGATCTCTTCCCAAATCTTACAATCATAAGGTGTCTACTATTGAGGAATCTCATGATTTGAATAAATACACAATAGATTAATTTTTTGGATCTCTCACAACTTTTGAAATGATAAAATTTGACAATGGTGCACTAAAGGAGGCAACATTCAAAGCAAGTAAGAAGACAGAAGATGAAGCAGCTGATCAAGATAATGACCTTGATGAGGTAGAAGTAAACTTTGTAAGAACATTGGAGAAGGGCACAAACAAATATGAAGGTAAGTTACCTTTCAAATGTTTCAATTGTAGAAAATTGGTCATTTTGCTTCTAAATATCCTTTTAAGGAATCAAAAGGTAATAACAAAAGAGAGAAGCCCAAGAAAAGTTTGTATTCCATGGAGAACATTTTTTCTTCAGAAGATGAGGATCGTGATGACTCAAATGATGAAACACTTTCCATGGCCCTGAACATTGGTGACAAAAAGGATGATAGTGGAAAATGTGAAAAGTTTGATACCTTTCAAGGTGACCAAAGCAATGATAAATCAATAGTTGTATGGACGACCTTTCATGAAAAAGATGAAGCCAAGGCTTGGTTAATTGATAGTAGTTGCTCTAATCATATGACTAGTGACAAGTAGAAGTTTATCAACCTTAAGAAGTGGAATGGTGAAGCAATTGAGTTTGGTGGTGATGAGTTAGCACAAATCTATAGAAAGGGTGCTATACCTATTGATGGGAAGAATAGGACTGAGGATGTCCTCTATGTCAAAGGGATAAAGCACAATCTTCTTAGTGTTTTTCAAATGTGCACTAAAGGATACAATCTTACGTTTCATGCCAAAGGTTGTGAAATCAGGAAGGCATGGTCCAGAAAACTAGTTGCAAAAGGTATCAATTCGTATGGTGGTATCTATCATCCGAAGGAGGTAAATGGAAGAACATTCTTATTGGCTTAGTCTAGTGAGTGTTGGTTGTGGCACAAGAGAATGGGACACATTAAATTTGATAATATGGTAAAGATCAGATCTATTCATGCGGTGAAAGATATGCCCAAGATAACCAAGTGTGCAAACACACTATGTAAGGAATGCCAAATGGGAAAGCATACAAAGACAAATTTCAAGAGCAAGGAGTATTCTTCCTCAATGCCATTGGTGCTGAATCATAGTGACCTATGTGTCCCTACAAGAGTAAAAAGTCAACAAGGTGAAAGGTATTTCATGTTGCTTATTGATGATTATTCTAAAATGACTTGGGTTACTTTCTTAAGAGAAAATTTAGATTCCCTTGATAAGTTTAAGGTTTCTAAAGCAATGGTTTAGAATGAAATGAATGATAAGATCAAATGTTTAAGGTCTGATAGATGAGGTGAGCTCACTTCAAATGAATTTGAAAAGTTTTGTGAAGATCATGGTATTAGGAGACATCTATTAGCTCCTAGGACCCCTCAACAAAATGGGGTAGTGAAAAGGAAGAATAGGACTGTGCAAGAGATGGCTAGAGCAATGTTGAAGGATGTAGATCTACCTAACATGTACTAGAAGGAAGCAATTCACACTGTTGTCTATCTAATTAATAGATTACAGTTGAGGGTTAATAGCACTAACACCCCTTATGAGTTATGGTATGGATGACCTACCACTATCCAATACTTCAGGATCTTTGGTAGGTAACGCTATATTAGAAGATGAAGAAGACCTAGGAAAGTTTGATTCAAGAAGTGATGAAAGGATCTTTCTTCATTACTCAACCAGAAGCAAAACCTATAGATGCTACAATGAGAGATTGGCAAAGATGACTGAAAGCACAAATGTCAAGGTAGATGAAGATTTGTATCATATATCACAAGTATCAGAGGACTTTGGATGTGATATATTTCCCTGCATTGAAGAAGAAGAAGAAGAGGAGAAAGAAGAGAAGGAACAAGAACTAGAGTAGATCCCCAAGACTCCAGCAAAGTATGTTTAAAGGAACTACTTAGCAGATTAGATCATTAGAGATATGAATGAAGGTGTGTAGACCAGGAGTAGGTTTGAAAAGACATGTGAGTAAGTAAATTTTTGTTTATTATCAAAGGTAGAGCCTAAAACCTTTTTTGATGCTAGCAAAGATGATGGATGGTTGAAGGCAATGGAAGAAGAATTGAATCAGATAGAGAAGAATCAAACATGGGAATTGGTTCCTAGACCAACCAATAAGAATATTATAGGAATAAAGTTTGTGTTTCATAACAAGTTGAATGAAGAAGGTGAAGATGTGAGAAAAAAAGTAAGATTGGTGTGCAAGGGTTATTCACAAGTTGAACATATTGATTTTGAGGAGACTTATGCTTCGGTATCTAGGATGGAGGCAATCAAGATGTTTCTTTCCCTTGCTTCTCATAAGAACTTCAAGGTTTATCAGATGGATGTCAAGTTAGTATTTTTGAATGGTGATCTAGAGGAAGAAGTCTACATTGAGAAACTGGATGAGTTTCAGTTATTAGAAGATCTAGACATGATGTGTAGACTCAAAAAGGCTTTGTATGGACTCAAATGAGCTCCTAGAGCTTGGTATGCTAGGTTGGATAAGTACTTACTTCAACAACGATTCAAGAAAGGTACCATAGATAGTAATCTTTACATTAAGGAAGAAGAAGACATGATTTTGGTAGTTGTAGTATATGTTGATGATATCATCTTTGGTGGAGATGATAGTATGTGTAAGTGATCTACAGAAGAGATGTAGAAAGAATTTGAGATGTCTATGATTGGTGAGATGTCTTTCTTTCTTGGGCTTCAAATTGCTCAACTAGATGCTGGTATCTTTATTTCTTAGGCTAAGTATGTTAGAGAAATGTTGAAGAAGTTTGGTATGGAGGATTCAAAGCCAGTGAGTACTCTTAAGGTCATTGGATGTCACTTGAGAAAGAATGGTTTGTCTTTGGAGGTTGATCAGACTTTCTATAGATCTATGATTGGAGGATTGTTGTACCTGACTACTTCTAGACTTGATATTGTGCATGTAGTATGTGTGGTTGCCAGATATCAAGCTAATCCTAAGCAAACACATGAGAAGGTAGTGAAAAGAATATTCAGATACTTGAAGGGAACACTAGATTATGGCTTGTGGTATCAAAGAGGCAATGACTTTGATTTGAGTGCTTACATTGATGTTGATTGGGTAGGCTGTGTTGATGATAGAAGTATAATTGGTGGTGTTTTCTTTTAAGGAAGAAGATTGGTTTCATGGCAGAGCAAGAAACAACATTCAGTGTCTTTATCAACTGCATAGGTAGAGTATATTGTAGTAGTATCCTGATGTACACAAGTGTTGTGGATCAATAAAACCCTAAAGGATATCAAGGTACTATATGATGAGCCTATTCCTATTTTGTGTGATAATACAAGTGCTATCAATATTTCCAAGAATCTAGTGATGCATTCTAGAACCAATCATATAGCAATTAGGTATCACTTTTTGAGAGAGAAGGTTGTAAATAAGGAAGTAAAGTTGGAATATGTTCCAACAAAGGATTAGCTTGTAGATGTTTTCACAAAGGGTCTTGCAAAGGATACTTTTGAAGATCTTTGATAGAGGTTGGGGGTAATTTCCCCTCCCTCTTCTTGCTAGATGCATATTGGTGCATCTGTCTAGGGGGAGTTCATGCTATATATTTTTCCTAGACTGATGGTGGCTACCTCTCAAGGGGAGAAAGTAGTGGTTGTTGTTGATAGGGGGAGCCTTAAGTTGTTTCAAGAAGTACATCTCAAAAGGGGAGAAGATGAAAAAGGAGAAAATGTGCACCTTAAGGGGAGGGTTTTATGCCCTTTGTCCTTGTTGTCAAAGGGGATGAGAGAGAAATGTACATCTAAGGGGGAGTATGTGTTGCCATAGATGACAAAGGGGGAGATTGTTGGCAATATGTGTTGTCATTGATGTCAACACTCAAAGTGATGTTAGCACTCAATTTTTGGTTGATATGAATGTTCATGTTGATGATATACCAGTGTAGTAATAGAGATGCGGTGATGATGATGATGCTCATTGTTGGTTGCTGATGTTCATGGTTGATATGAATGTTCATGTTGATGATATACCAATGTAGTAATAGAGATACAGTAATGATGTTGATTTTCATGGTTAGATGTCATGCCCTAATTAATGTCAAGAAAAGGTGTATTTAGCATGTTTGTGGTCAACAAAGATGATTTCATGATGAAATATTAAGATGAGAATTATAAGCATAAATATGAATGATGATATATTAAGATGGGATTTAGAAGCTATGCTAAGGATGAAAATATGTTTTTGATGACCTACAACATGTTATATGATCATTCCTGATGATTTTTAGAAAGTACAAATTTCTATAAGAAAGTTCCATCCTCTAGATGTTGGTGAAGGTTGATGTTGTACGAAGCTTCCTGGAAGATTATATGGTAAAATGCTCCACATTCCTCTAAATTTGAAGATATGGTCATGCGGTTCAGAAGTTTAGTTCAATATGATGTAAAGGTGCTAAATCCAAAGTTTTAGATCATTTTCTCCTCTGCAGTGAAAGATATAAGTGATAGAGTTCTATTCCATGCTTTGGCAGTATAATGTATTGGTGAAGACTATTTGGAATGCTCCATGTTGGTACCCATTTTGGCCTAGAGGTTGAGCTTGCATGTTGGAGGGTTTCTTCTTTCAAACCCTAGGTGTTCCTGTCCATCAGCAAGAGCTTGGTCTATCGGCGAAGGATATTGTGGTTTTGCCGACAATGTTGGTCGTGCCGATGGGGGTATCTCAAATGTTCATCGGCGAGAGTTGTATTGTCGGCCTAAGTATTTTGAGTTGTGCCGACGGTGGGAGGCTTGGCTGATGCGATGTCATCGGCGTAGGTCTCGCCGAGAGGGGAGCATGGAGTGGTCATCGTTGTGATCGGCATCATTGGCAGAGGTTTGAGATGTTGCTCTGACGGTGTAAGTCATACCGACGGAGGTGGGAGGCCAGGGTGTTATCGGTAAGACTATTGTGGTCGGAGAAGGAGTGTTCAGTTGCTCCGATAGTGTTGATCTCGCCGATGGGAGCGAGGAGTTTGGCCGTCGGGGGGTCGTCGGTGTGTGTCTGGCCGATGAGAATTTGGAGGGTGCATCGGAGTGAGATTGTGTATCGGGATAGCTATTGAAGGGCCCGCCGATGGAGTATTCTCTGGCCAACAGGAGTATAGAGTGGCTATCGGGTAGATTTCGCGTTGGTCTCACCGATGAAGTATCATCGACGGAGGTGGTCTTCAGCATGACTTTTGCCTATCGGCGAGGAGTTTTTTGGGTTGGCCGATAGTGGGTGTCATGGCGATGGGCTGTAGGCGAAGGATCGTGTGTCGAGCGCAGCAAAAGCACTCGATACTTAGTTTGCATGCGGCTATGTTTATAAAGCGCTAGTGTGTTCTCCTCACCATGCATGTGGGACTATTCTTTTTCCACAATTTGAACATGCGATGTGTTTTGGCGGGAAACTTCTGTTCGACTGTTGCGACGATTTTCAAGCGGCCGCGGGTGGTTGAGACCCTTAATGGCGATAGTGCAGGGATGTGGACAATGGTACACATGGTCAGGTTGCCCAATTTTTGAATGAAGACCCCAGATAGTGGCGCATGGCTCGAGGCTCCCCTTTGTCTGCTGCATTAATATTTTCTAAGCGCCATTCCTTCTGAGGACTGTATCTAGTAGATTTTTTGTTATAATCATGTAATTAATTGCTGTAGTACACTTTCTGGCTGTTATAAGCAGGAAGTGTTACTCATTTTTAGGTTGTTGAAAGTTGAATATTTTGGCTCTGTAACACAATACAGTTCGTTTTGGTTGCTCTGTACAGCTAAACCTGTGAGTTTATGTATCTCTTGTTGTATGTTTTGGCATGAACCCACTGATTTCATGATTAATCTTATATGAGAAATGTTATCTTAGCATGTGTTTTGTTAATTCTGTCTCCAGTATTGCATGTATTCTTCTTCTGAATCTAGATATTTGGGCAATATTTGAGACTCTAGAACATAGAATTCCTATGTTGAATGTCTGATCTTTTAACTTCTGCTCAAGGGGTAGATTAAACTGTTTTCAGGTTGAACATTGGGAAGGGTATACTGTAGTAGGGATGCCATAAGTAGAGATAACTTAACACTCTGTATTGGGAGATATCTGTAAGGCAGGTATCATATATATCCCCCTGAAATCTAGTTTTAGCTGTTCATGCTGATCATTCACAGGTGTATGTCTACTGACTCCAGGCCCTGGATAGGCACCAATCTTGCTTCGTGTTTGTGTTACAACCATGTCCAGCTTTGCATCCAAACTTAAAATCATAATCAAACTCTAAAACAACCATTAGGACAGTAGAATTAGTTTTAGGATCCTCAGTCCTCTGTCTACAACTGCAAATAGGCCCAAAGCTAGCCCCTTTGCTCTTATCTTTCAGTTTTGGTCTACTTACAGGAGGACTTATCTACTTTATGTCAGCATCCCAGCCTTTGTATGTGTATCCTCATGGATGTTGAGTAGGGAATACCCCCTAGGTTTTGCAGAGCCTGAAGAAGAAGAGGAGATAAAATATAGAGTCTATCTCCTACACTGTTGGCCCCTGGCCCAGAGATCCTGTTGATCATTGATGGCTACCTTGTAGGGAAATCTAGGAATAAACATCCAGTCTGGGAAAAAACCAACAGAAATTGGCAACTCCGCTGGGGAGATCAATGTCATATCCATGAAAGTTTGAGTCTACAAGATTGAAAAATTAGACCTAGAAACTGTTTGTTGTAGCAAAGAAAAGGGTTATATATGTGACTCTGCTGGTGGATGACCCAGAACAAAAGAAATCAATTTGTAGCTTCAGCTTGTTTGAAGCTCATTCCTCTTCAAGGAGGTGGCGACTCTGCATCAAAGAACCTGATAAAAGAACAAAATCAGTCAGAGAAGAATTTGCAGCTCTTGCAACATATCCAGGTATTTCATATTGTTTGACAGACTCCCTATTTGGTGAGATAGCACTGGTTAAAAGGGAAACATTGGTGAAAACAGAGCTTGCATGCTTTTATTAGAACTTACCCTGTATTTCAAAGGGCATGCAATGTTGTTCAAAAGACTCATTTAAAGGACTTTAGGAAAGTTTGAAAAAACAGTCTGAATTTTGAGTGCCTAAAGTCATTGTTTGTAGAAAATCTGAGTAAAGAGGAGGGTTGCAAAAACATAAAGGATGTATTATCAGCCCATGCACCCTTGTGAAGTGTCAAGTGCAAAAATGTATAACAGTCAATCCCAACCATGTAATAAAAGAAGTTTCAACATAGACAGATATAAGCCCATAAATTTTAGAGGCATTCGTGGCTATCCAAATGCTCTTCCACCTAAAATCAAAATTTTTTTGCCCAAATTCAATGGTATAAAGGATGAATCAGCTGAGAGACACATGCAGCAGTTCCTAAATGTGATAGATGATTTTGAGATTGACCATGAAGATGTGGTTATGAGATTATTTGTTCAATCTCTAGATGAAGATGCAAGGGATTGGTTCTCCTACCTTCCAGCTAACTCTGTCAGCTCTTGGCATGGTTTTAAATCTGCATTTCTAGTACAATATGGTGAAAGAATTTCTGAATATGCAGTCATTAGTAACTTTATGTACATCCATATTGAAGAAGATGAGTTGATCCCAGCCTTTAACCTCAGATTTATGAGGGCATTGAATAGAATACCAGAATGTATGAGACCTAATGATGCACTGTGCTTAGTTGTCTATTTGGGAGCTTTTGATAAGAAAATGAGTTATAGATTAAGAGACAAGGAGCCCACCACATTGCATCAGGCACATCAGTTTGCAATTGATATTGAAAACAATTGGAGGTATGGAATACAAAAGGGTTATTTTTCTAAAAAATTTTGTTGTCCTGTAGCCCCCAATGTTGATGAAGGATTTAATTCAGGTGTTGACAATGAATGTCTAAGCATTCACACCCCTGTTGTCCCAGTTTTTGCATCATTCCAAGTTGATGATGTTTCTGTTATAAAGGAGGATGTCATGTTTTGCCCAACAAATGAAGTTGAAAACAATGGTTTTTCAAGTAATATTTACATACCAGCCCTTATCAAAGAACCATCATGTTTAAATGATCCAGTTGTGCAAGGTTGTGATCATGTGGATCAATAGTCAGTATCAGTTTCATCAGGAAGTATTAGATGGATGGAGAATGATGCAGATAGCTCAACTTCAGAATGCATTGAAACAACAGAAATCTTGTATATGGGGCAATCAGTTGATAGAAATGATATCCATGATCAATTCATGGATCAGGTTTGTTCTTCTTATGACTCTGGATCTGATAATAATGAAGAAGAATTGGAGTGTCATGAAGAAGAAGCAGAGGCCTTTGCAGTGAGTGTTAATCCCCTTTATAATGAGTCTACAGGTGCCTTTGATGCTGTGAATCTTGACTTTCAGTGGTGCAGGATTAATCCTCTTTTTGAGGATGATGATGAATATAAGGAGACTATTGACCATGGTGTTACATCAGTTTGTGAGTGGGGGACATATGAATCAAATATCTTTAGTTCTTGTGAAGATACTATGGATTTGCAAACTGTGAATGATGGATGTTCATCATCACCTGGTTTAGATATGTGCAACATTGGTTGTGTGGATCAGAATTTGTTTTCAATATCAGTAGATATTGGGGGTCTCATTTTTTCTGAGTATTTTGAGCTTTTGGATCAGCTGGATGAGTGCCTGATGGTGTGCAGTAGCTAGATAAATGATGAAGACTGCCAAGAGCAGTATGATGTACTATCTGAAGAGTATAACATGCATATGTTGCTTAATGCTGAAGGATTTTTTAGCATGTATGGTTGCATGTTTGATTTTGAAATGCAGAGTGACAGAGGCAGTACTACAAGTGGCAAGCTGTCAAAGGTGGTGGAATATCTAATTGAGCAAATGACCTTATGGACAAACTATGCCAATTTTTTCAGTTGGGATTGGGATCTTTCAGTTTGGGATCAGGCATTTGGCAGGAAAAAATTTTGGTTCTTCCTTTTTGGCTACCTGGGGCCATCCAAGTGATGACTAAAATATAGTTTTTGTGCAGGTTGGTGCAATGATTGACTCTGTTGCCCAATAGATATGGCCCAATCTGTGAAACCAGAGATTCTGGGGTCCTCGCTGCAGTTTTGCACCTGCACATCCCCGGACAGAGCCAGTGTTGGTACTCATTTTGGCCTAGAGGTTGAGCTTGCATGTTGGAGGGTTTCTTCTTTCAAACCCTAGGTGTTCCTGTCCATCGGCAAGAGCTTGGTCTATCGGCGAATGATATTGTGGTTCTGCCGACAATGTTGGTCATGCCGATGGGGGTATCTCAAATGTTCATCGGTGAGAGTTGTATTGTCGGCCTAAGTATTTTGAGTTGTGCTGACGGTGGGAGGCTTGGCTGATGCGATGTCATCGGCGTAGGTCTCGCTGAGAGGGGAGCATGGAGTGGTCATCATTGTGATCGGCATCATCGGCAGAGGTTTGAGATGTTGCTCCGACGGTGTAAGTCATACCGACGGAGGTGGGAGGCCAGGGTGTTATTGGTAAGACTATTGTGGTCGGCGAAGGAGTGTTCAGTTGCTCCGATAGTGTTGATCTCGATGATGGGAGTGAGGAGTTTGGCCGTCGGCGGGTCGTTGGTGTGTGTCTGGCCGATGAGAATTTGGAGGGTGCCATCGGAGTGAGATTGTGTATCGGGATAGCTATTGAAGGGCCCGCCGATGGAGTATTCTCTGGCCGACAGGAGTATAGAGTGGCTATCAGGTAGATTTCGCGTTGGTCTCACCGATGAAGTATCATCGACGGAGGTGGTCTTCGGCATGACTTTTGCCTATCGGCGAGGAGTTTTTTGGGTTGGCCAATAGTGGGTGTCATGGCGATGGGCTGTGGGCGAAGGGTCGTGTGTCGAGCGCAGCAAAAGTGCTCGACACTTAGTTTGCATGCGGCTATGTTTATAAAGCACTAGTGTGTTCTCCTCACCATGCATGTGGGACTATTCTTTTTCCACAATTTGAACATGCGATGTGTTTTGGCGGGAAACTTTTGTTCGACTGTTGCGATGATTTTCAAGTGGCCGCGGGTGGTTGAGACCCTTAATGGCGACAGTGCAGGGATGTGGACAATGGTACACATGGTCAGGTCACCCAATTTTTGAATGAAGACCCCAGATAGTGGCGCATGGCTCGAGGCTCCCCTTTGTCTGCTGCATTAATATTTTCTGAGCGCCATTCCTTCTGAGGACTGTATCTGGCGGATTTTTTGTTATAATCATGTAATTAAATACTGTAGTACACTTTCTGGCTGTTATAAGCAGGAAGTGTTACTCATTTTTAGGTTGTTGAAAGTTGAACATTTTGGCTCTGTAACACAATACAGTTCGTTTTGGTTGCTCTGTACAGCTAAACCTGTGAGTTTATGTATCTCTTATTGTATGTTTTGGCATGAACCCACTGATTTCATGATTAATCTTATATAAGAAATGCTATCTTAGCATGTGTTTTGTTAATTCTGTCTCCAGTATTGCATGTATTCTTCTTCTGAATCTAGATATTTGGGCAATATTTGAGACTCTAGAACATAGAATTCCTATGTTGAATGTCTGATCTTTTAACTTCTGCTCAAGGGGTAGATTAAACTATTTTCAGGTTGAACATTGGGAAGGGTATACTGCAGTAGGGATGCCATAAGTAGACATAACTTAACACTCTATATTGGGAGATATCTGTAAGGCAGGTATCATATATATCCCCCTGAAATCCAGTTTTAGCTGTTCATGCTGATCATTCACAGGTGTATGTCTGCTAACTCCAGGCCCTGGATAGGCACCAATCTTGCTTCGTGTTTGTGTTACAACCATGTCCAGCTTTGCATCCAAACTTAAAATCATAATCAAACTCTAAAACAACCATTAGGACAGTAGAATTAGTTTTAGGATCCTCAGTCCTCTGTCTACAACTGCAAATAGGCCCAAAGCTAGCCCCTTTGCTCTTATCTTTCAGTTTTGGTCTACTTACAGGAGGACTTATCTGCTTTATGTTAGCATTCCAGCCTTTGTATGTGTATCCTCATGGATGTTGAGTAGGGAATACCCCCCTAGGTTTTGCAGAGCCTGAAGAAGAAGAGGAGATAAAATATAGAGTCTATCTCCTACACTGTTGGCCCCTGGCCCAGAGATCCTGTTGATCATTGATGGCTACCTTGTAGGGAAATCTGGGAATAAACATCCAGTCTGGGAAAAAACCAACACTCCACATTCCTCCACAAGTGAAGACTTTCTCGTGTAATTTTGAGGATATATTTAGAATAGTGCATGAGTGCATCCATATGTGTTTCTAGTGGTTTGGAAGTTCGCATGCTTAGTTTTCAAATGACAATTGTGATACAGATAGTTTCAGATGCCTAGTTGTTCTTAGGACATATACTGATGATGTGTGCAAACTTGTTGTGGCATGGAATTGTGCATTGATTGACAGAAGATGGTTCTGATGATCTTTTGTTGTCTCTAGTTTCTCTGCAAGGTGTATTTCTGCTCTCTCCAATATTGGTTGTGGCTTGGAATGATGGTGTTGTTGGGTTATGCTCTTACCTAACCCACTGATGAAGATTGATGATGTGCACCACAAAGTTGTTGTGCAGAGTTCAAGGAAGGTTTGGACATGTTGTATAGGTCCTGTCAACTCATCTAGAAGAACAATCAATGTTTAATCATTCATGAGTACCACCAAGATTGTGAAGACTGATGTGCTACATGCTTCATGTTTTCTTGCTTAAGAGTAGCCTAGTTCAAATTTCTAAAGCGTACGGATGTTATTCCTTGAAGGATGATGCTGAGAAAGTTGTTGAGGACTAGACTAAGCATGTTTTGGGATCTGCAAGGCTTGTGTTTCTTTTTGGAGAAGTGTGTAGTTCATGATAGGGCTTTCCCTATGGATGTTTCATGTTTTATGATCTTTGGCTGACTTGTAAAATGTAATGTTCTTGTTGTATTTGCCAACTTGTAATGAAATCAATGTAATGTCATGTATATATTGTAAACCTAGTTGATCTAGGTGAAGAATAATTGCAAAAATGAGAGTATGAGTGTGCAAAGATGAGAATATGAACATGATATGCATTATAATGTGTGACTGAAGGAGAAAGAGCAGAAGAAATAAGGGTTGTCCTGATTCATCTTGAAGACATTTTTGTGATAGGAGGGAAGTGAAGAGTGTGCCTAATTTATCCAATCATCAAAAGAAGTAGAATTGCAATCATCAAATGTGTGAGCTTCAATATCAATTTTCAAGCAATAGAAAGACTATCATACTATAATCATTTCTGAGTTCATTCTCAGTTCAGGGAGTAGTTGCTTCCTTGGGTTGTAGCCCTAAAAAAATGTCTACAAGGAGTTGTATCATCCTTGGTCCAGTGACCCTAAAACAAATTCTTTAGAGAGTGGTAGATTCCTTGGGTTGTTACCCTAAAACAAAGTCAGCAGGGAGTAGTAGTTTCCTTGGGTTGTAGCCCTAAAACAAAGTTGTAATTTTTATAGCAGTGAGCTTCATATATTGTGAGTTAATCCTTTCCATGGTTTTTCCACTTTTGGGGTTTTCCATGTATATTTGGTGTTATGTGCTGAGGTGCATTGTGTTCATCTTTCAGGTTTATGTTAATGATGTAATGTTTAAGTTTTAATCTGTTCTAGAGGATTTGAAGTTTGATTAGATACTGATTCGTCCCCCTCTTAGTATCCTGGTGTGTTCAACAACTCTAGTCTAACCAAAGTTTTATGTTAGCTCTATCTCTTTTGATTTCCATTCCAAGAATGTACCTGGCTATCCCTAGATCTTTCATCTCAAACTATGCTGACAACTAAGACTTCAAATCAGAAATCAAACTTTTACCATTCCCAATGAACAACATATCATCAACATATAATGCAATAATGAGAATGCAATTATTATCCATTTAAAAGTAAAACAATGATCTGATTTCGATCTCAGAAATCCCAATCTCAACACAAAGGCATAAAATTTTTGGTACCACATCCTAGGAGATTGCTTCAAACCATACAAAGACTTTTTCAACTTGCAAACTAGATTTTCTTTACCTTTTACCATGTAGTGCTCTAGCTATGACATATAGATTTATTCCTCCAAGTCACCATGAAGGAAAGTTGTCTTCACATCCATCTATTCAACTTCTAAATCACATGTTGTAGAAAGTGATAACAAGAATATGATAGATGTCATCTTTGCAACGGGAGAGAAAATATCACCATAACTTATTCCCTCAACTTGAGAATAACCCTTCACAACCAACCTTGCCTTAAATTTCTCAACACTTCCATCTAAACCAAACTTTTTCTTAAACACCCATTTGCATCCAACAGGTTTATGTCCATCAGGCAAGGGCACTAGATCCCAAGTATTATTTTTCTTTAAGGAATTGATCTCTTCTTCCATGGCCTCTTTCCAAGAATCCACATCACTCATACCCATAGCCTCCCTTATGGTCCTAGGGTCATCACTATTAGAAATCAAAGAAAAAATACAACTGGAATCATGCAATGAATAACCAAATATATTAGGTTGCCACCTTATCCACATGGACCTCCTCAAAGATTGAGGTTGAGGTTCTTCATCTTCTGCTATATTTTTAGAGCTACTAGAGCTCTCCTCATTATTAGGTCCAACAAATGTTTTTGGTTTAATTTTCTCAGAGGTGGAAGGTAGCTGAACTACATCCTCTTTCTTCTCTTCTTTCTCTAGCTATAAGACAATAGAAGAAGGATTGAGCTCTTTGAAGATCAAACTTTTGCTATACAAAACTCTCTCAACCACTAGATCCCAAAGATTGTACCCTTTCACACCGATGCCATAACTAATGAAGATACACTTCATAGCCTTGTTCTCCAACTTAGACCTCTTCTCGTTAGGTACATGTTCATATGCCTCACAACCAAATACTCGAGTGTGTCTCAATGAATGATTTATACTATACCACACCTCCATAGGTGTCTTATCAATGAGCATTGATGTAGGAGACCTATTAGCTAGGTAACAAGTGGTAGCAATAGCTTCGGCCCAAAACTTTTGTTCAAGGCCATCTCCACTTAGCATACTCCTTGCCCTCTCCATCAATGTTATATTCATCCTCTTTGCAACTCCATTCTACTGAGGGGTATACGGAGTTATCTTGAGCCTCTCAATCCCCTGTTCTTTATAGAACTTGCTGAAATATGCTAAACAAAACTCACCATTGTTGTCAGTCCTCAAACACTTAATCTTACTATCCTTCTAATTCTCTACAAGAGCTTTCAACTCTTTGAATCTATTAATGACTTCAGATTTACTTCTAAGGAAATACACCCATGTCCTTCTACTGTAGTCATCAATGAATGAAAGAAAGTAAACAAATTTTGAAATTGAAGGAACATTAACAAGACCAAACACATCAGAATGAATCAAGTCCAACACCTCAAAAGATTTGTGAGAACTTGAATAAAACTAAATATGGTTCTGTTTCCATAAATGCAATGTTCACAGAAATCAACCTCAATGTTATAGTCATTCATACCCTCAACTAGAATATTATTTTTCAGGGTCCTCAAACCCTTTTCACCAATGTGACCAAGCCTTTGGTGCAATAACATCATTCATACCCTCAACTAGAATATTATTTTTCAGGGTCCTCAAACCCTTTTCACCAATGTGACCAAGCCTTTGGTGCAATAACATTGTCTTCTAAGATGGAAGTTTCATCTCCATAGAATGAGCACCCTTAGGCACCCAACAAACATGACCATCAGAAGTAGATGCAACAGTCCTCTTTGTTGTTGGTTTCAATGGTGAGGATGAAGACTCTGAAGCTCTCTTCTTCGAAATAGAGGCACTATGGCACTAAATTGCACATGTATCAAGCTGAAATAGAGTACCAATTTGATCCTCTAGTCATCTTGCATCCTTCATTCAAAAAAATAACCTACACACCCACATCATTCAACTTTCTTATAGAAAGAAGGTTTCATGCCAAACTAGGGATATGTAGAACACCATTGATCCCCTTCACTTGTCCATCAGGGAATTGAATCAAGACTCTTCCATGACCAACAATCTTTAGGTGAGAGTCATCACCCAGGTAAACCATTCCACCATAGTATTCTTCATACTTCAAAAATAATTCCCAATGTAAGGTCATGTGAAAAGATACACTAGAGTCAACAAGCCACACATCCTTAGATGCATGGGTTGCCAAGGTAGAGACAAATGCTTCTCCTTTATGCCGAGAGGACTTGTTAGAATTTGAGTCATAGTTCTTCTTTTTCTTTTCTCCTCCTTGCACTCCTTACAAAAGTGACTAGGTTTTTTGTAGTTCCAACATAGAGCCTTAGGCTTTTTGGGAGACTTAAATCTCCCATGGGATTTGGATCTTCCTTTTTCTTCCTTCTTATCCTTTTTCTTTCCCTTCTCTTTAGATCTACCAAGAATTGCAAGAGCCTCCACCAATTCAAAAGACTTTCTCCACATCTCTTCACACAACAATAAAGAAACCACTTCATCCATCTTGAAGGTGGTAGTGGTAAGTATCCCAATGGCCATAACAAGGTGATCCCACAAATCTGGCAAGGAACACAGTAATATCATACATTGATGCTCCTCCATCTTCACACCAACATAGATCAACTAGGCAATAAGCATATTGAATGTATTCAAGTGATCAACGATAGATCCTCCATCTTCCATCCTTAGAGAATACAATTTCTTTCACATGAATAACTTGTTCACTATGGATTTAGCCTGATAAACATCTCCAAGCTTCTTCCAAAGATCTTTTGAAGTCTTCTCTTCATGGATATTTAGGAGCACTAAATCATCCAAACAAAGTCTTATTAGACCCTTAGCCTTCCAATCCATTAGATCCCAATCTTCTTGTTTCATTCCTAATGGCATAGTTCCTTATATTGCGATCCATAGATCTCTATCAACTAATAAGTCCTCCATCTTGAGTTTCCACAACTCAAATTTTCCTCCATTGAACCTCTCTATATTAAACCTCCCAGATATGCCCACCATCTCTTTCCTACAACAAAGATTTGAAAATCCTCTACACAAGGTCCCACTCAAATGAAGATCATCTCAAAAACCCTCTACCCAACAACTAGAACCAATGGTGATCAGGCTCTGATACCAACTGAAAGGAAGCAAGGTATGTGGAAACACTTCCTACATTGATCTATAGAGGAAAGATTTATGAAAATTTTAACTTTTATAGTTGTAGATTAAGATGTACATTAATAGAAAGGTAATAACAACATCCAAATGCAAATACAAAGCTCACAACACAAGATATACATGGGGAAAACCCTTTTAGGTAAAAAACCCCATGATCCAAAGCCACCTAATATATTATTTAGGAATCAAGAAGATAACAATATAGTTGCAGAGCAAGATTTCATAGGAGTATAACCAACCATAGATCTAGAGGTAACTCAACATCTATATGACTCTTACACACAACCTCCATCTTAAGCTCCTGATATATAGGAGATACAATACAGTAAACCATCAACGGTAATTACAAAACCATGAGCCAAAACCACCCAAAAGTGGTACCCAAATTATCTCCAATAAAAGATGTCTTGTGATGTGCCAAATCACACACCAACACATGTTACTCTCCCCTTTATAGCTCTTTTAAGTGTCCAACACATTTTCACATTTCCCAAAAATAGGAGGTCCAACTTATGAAGACCATAAATTTTGATTCTGGTGTCTAATTGATGAATCATTTGATGCGTTGGAAAGGTCGTGAAGATATCTATCAAGATATAACCCTCTTCACCAACTATGACAACTTTCCAGATGTTAAGGGACCTCTAAGTGCCTCAAAAATGAGTTCAAAACTTTTTCCAATAGTTTCAAAAAATAGAAACTTTAATATCTCGTAATCCAGGTATGATCTTGAGTTGAAACTCACCTGAGATGTTTAGTTAGTAGTTTTGCACATTTTGGGAAAATTTTAGGTCCATCCAAGCTCAAATGTAGAGTTACTAAAAATAGTAAGCCCTACAATTTTTATCTCTTTTGAAAACTCTGAAAGTTCTAAACCATTCTTCAAGTTAAAGGGTATTTGAAAAGACCAAAACTAGGAAGAATAGTAACCTTCTATAGTTGCAAGGTTGAGACACCTTTCCTAACATTGTGGTGGTTCCTCTTCTTTTGCATTAGTGGTTTCTACACTCTAGGTATTGTACTTCTTTGGAATTAATGCAAAAAACATGTTATCATGTCTCAATCTATCCAAAAATTTCCATCCACTAAACAGATCCTAGCATTGCCATATACTTCACTTTTGCTCTCCTCTTCCAAAGGTATCAAGATATGTCTTTTCCCATTTGATGTTATAGTATAAGTATTCTTCCTTCCACCATGTATTGTCTTTCTATCATGTATTGATTTCCTTTCGTCATTATAAGATCCTATATGAAATTTCACCAAACATTGTTCACTCACCAGTATCTTGTGCTCATCTTGGATCCATGCTATCTTGTAGAGCATCAGATGTTTCAACCTCTCTAGATTTAGCTTCCTCACCATTTCTTTTGAAACCAAATTGTTTGTACTATCACTATCAATGATAACCTTGCAACATTTAAATCCTGATTTACATCTTGTCCAAAACAAACTTTTCCTTTGTGGTGGCTCCTTATTTGTTTCTGCTTGGAACAAAGCTCTCCTCATGACTAATGATTCACCCTTTTTTGGTTTCCCTATTAAACTAGGTGATCCAACTAGTTCTTCCTCTGCATATGCTTCTCTTGCACCATTCTCTATCCTTTTGTTGGTATTCCCTTAATGACATTCAAATTCTTGGTGTCCTTCAGCTCCACACTTGAAACAGGTTCCTTTAAATGATCTCTTGTCAAACCCTCTTTCATTTCTCTAGTATCCTTCATTGTGGTAAGAATTATGACTTCCTTTGTTATTGCAGTAGAAATTTCTATCATCTTTTTCTTGATGGTATGAGTTGTTGTCTCTTTCTTCTTTGTAGTATGGGTTACTCTCCTTGTTTTGTTCCACATATGATCTTCCTTCTCCGCATTGTGTTCTACCTCTCTAGAATTTTCCTCTACCTCTCTGTCTTTGCTCATGTCTCTTATTCAACTTTTCTTCAATTTTAAATGCAAATTGATATGCCTCTTGTACTATTGTCATCCTTACCAAACTTAGTTCTTCTTGAATGTTTATCCTTAGTCCATTTAAGTACTACACCACTTTCACCTTTCTTGCTTCACTATGTCCAGTCCTAATAATTATCTTGTGGAACTCTTCAGTATACTCTTTCACTGTCTTCTCCTTTTGCCTTAGGTTTTGCAATCTCTTCAAAAATTCCAACTCATAGTTAGTAGGTATAAACTGATTCTTCAATTTTGTCAACATCCTATCACATTTTATGATTTTCTCTTTTCCTCTCCTATTTGTATCCAATTGAACTTCTTTCTACCAAATAGCAACATGTCCTTTCAACTTAGGTTTTGCAAATCTCACTCTTTATTGATCTTCTATTTCCTCATATTTTAAGTATTCCTCCATGTCATTTATTGAATGAATCAACTCCTCATGGTTTAAATTTATGGCATAGTTTAAAATTTCCATCCTAGGTCTCTTACGAATGTTAGAAATAGCTTTCAACATCATTACTTGATCTCATTCTTCTTCTTCTAGGGTTTCTTCATTTTGGATGGTAGCTTGAACTCTTAATTCATCATCATCACTCTCATCCTCATGTATAGGGTTTATCCCTCTCCTTCTATCCTATTCTACAACATGCAATCTAACTTTCATTGTTCTCATCATCTCTATAATTTCTTCTGTTCTTCTAGCAACATTGGCCATAGTAGGCATCCTCCTTGGTGGCATCACTTCCTCGGATCTAGTGCAACTACCTCAATTTGGTGATCTAAATACAAGGTTACAACTACCTCACAATTATCACTCTATTGACAAACACATGTAGATTGCCTTAGTTTGTTGATCTGTTCACTTCAAGATCTGTCGGAATGCCTTATCCCCCAAAGGATTCACAAATTTCACTCTAAAACCACTTGGTGCAGTCTCATATGGAGGGTCTAGGAATAGGATTGTCTTACCATGCAAACTTAGAGTAAACACAATGGAAAACACATAGAATAGAATGACAAATGGAAATGTCTTAATTCAATGGCTTGAACAATTACAATATTCTCATACTGGCAACATGCAGACAACTATGGGCTCATAGGGCTATCCTCTGGCAAATTATATGAAAGTTATAACTTTGAAGTGCCTTTCTCAAAATCCAATTTACTAAAGATTAAACAAGTTCTATCATATTCACTACTTTCCTAATGCATCTAATGAATTCTTATATATTAGCTTCCAACTCAAGGAATGATCCATGTCGGCCTTAAGAGATTCCAAAACTTGATGGTTGATGAAACATGTAGGTTGGCCTTAATCATGTGCTAGTGCTCCGCGTTAGGAAGGAACACATTGTGGTTCTGAATGAAGATGTATTTAGTCCCAAACGACCTCGTGAGATTTTCCATTTGGCTTGACAAGTCACAGGAAGGTGCCACCAACTGTATATGCTCATATTAAGTGTTGAATGCTCTATTTTGAGTTTTGACAATGTTTTGATAGAGATAACTTTTCGTAGACACTTGCAAATCTCATGAAATCTAGATATGATGTAGATGACATAGTGTAGAGTCTTTATCTTGTTCTACAAGTTGTGGAATGATCATGCAGTAGAATGTGGTGCAATCTACTAAGGCTGAACTGACTGAAATCTAAGAAAAGAAAAGAAATCAAATGTTTTTTGTTGATGCAAGATTGCCTTTCAACTTGGGATGCTCCTGCATCAGAGTCCAATGTAGAATCAAATTTAGAAGACCATTGAAAGAAACCAACTATGAACAATTGTTGAAATGGACCTACAAAAGAGGTCAAGAAAAGGCAGATAGAACAGACTTGGAGTTCTCCTAGAATAGGCCAATATTGACTCTGACTTCAAAAGAGGTGGATGATGTAGAAGGAGTTGAAAGAGACTCTATCAACTTGGTAGGAGTTGATGTAATGGTGTAGGACATAGGTCTTTGGGCATCGACCAAGTATTAGGTGAAGACCATTGAAGAGATGGCAACCTGCAAAAACAAACTGCCACAGATCAAAGAAAAATATGCCACATCTTTGGAAAAAATCATAGACCCCTTCCTCAGTGTTGACTATGCTGGGGAGACTAGAAATCTTATAACAACAACCAATAGAAGTTGTAGAGGCCTAGAATGACTGAAAAAAAGCTAGAGAAGAATGCTAGAATAGTCTGAATGGGCCTGTAGAGGCTGATTAAGAAGAGAGGTTGAAAGTAGATTTGAATCTACAACTTCACTGGGATTTGAAAGAGGCCAAAAATTCATTGAAAGTGGCTCTAAAGGAGGTTGATTAGAGACGTAGATGAGAGCTAACCCAATTAAAATGATCAGTTCGATAAAAAAAAAGAGGCTAGAATAATAAAACATGCTGTGGAAATGCCTGGAAAAGGTGAATCCTACCAAAACATCCTTCTTCAATGGAGGGACCCTGAAGATGGAAATGCCCACGAACTAGAAAATGGGCCCTAAATATAGGGTAAAAACATCCAAGAGACATGCCAAATGGGCCAAAAAACACATGCAAAGAATACAAATAAAAATTGACCAAGAAATTATTGATTGCAAGGGGAAAATTTGCCCTCTGCAAAAAAAATATTTTTTACAAAAAATTTGTACAGTGTAGATTGGAGGCTGTATGGTCATACAAACCCTAGGTAGGTAAAAACATTTCAAAAAATTTCACTTTATTGAAATTCACCATTTGAAGGGTCACATTTACTGTCTTGGGCCTTTTGGACTTATCTTACTATTGAGTCCAAAATAGCTATTTACTATTTATTTTATGTGTTTTTAATTTGCTTGCCAATTGTTAGTGTAAATAAGGTCATTATATAACTAGTTAGGATAACACCTTTACTATGATTGACCTATTCACACTTAGCTTAAGTTTACTTAGCTATTTTAGAATTTGTCTCACCTCATGTGGTGAAGACATGGATGAAGAGATACAAAATCCTATGGAAACCTTAAACTTCACACAAAAGTAATAGAGATGTAGTAAAAGTTATAAGATAGTAAACCAATAGTGATGGGCTTGATAATGCTATCTAGAGGCCACAAAGACACCTATCATGATGAAGAAAGGTAGTAGCAAGGTTAGTTAGGACTAGAGAAACTTCACTGTGAAACTTTAAAGAAGAAGTGAAGACATTGATGAAGCATTGTCAAAACATTGATAGAGTAAGGGCATTGATAGAAGGGTACATGACATGCCAGGAGAGAAATCATGAGGCCACCATCATTATAAGATATGTAGGAGACCTTTGAAAAGATCATATTTTAGTTTGATTGGATTACACAGTGTGTATTTCAACCTACTAACACACTATGTTTTCATCCTCCTGAGATCAATAGGGATGAAATGATCTTTCTCACCACTCCAAAGGAACTTTTGCTTGTTTTCAAGTCCTAAATGCATTGTGTAGACACATCAAAACACCTACAAAAGAGAGAATGTAGAGAAAGTGATTGGAAAAGTCATTAAAGGATTACTCCAAGTGATGATTTGGAGTCCTAGAACAAGTCAACCTCTCTCCCATGTCCTCAAAGACACCTGATGCTTTTCAAACTCTCAAAAACACATGTTCTATGATCTTGCAAATGGGTTAGAAAGAGATTATGGAAGTTGGAATGAGATGGAGTAGTTGCAAGCATCTAGGAGGTAGTTTTGAATGGTTGCAAGCATCTAGGAGCTAATTTAAGGGCATTTTCAATCCATGTAGTCAAAAAATAATATGGACTTTTTTCCTTAGTGCCATCATGGAGCATTTCAAGGAGAAAAGTCAAAGGAGGGGTGTTCTAAGTGTCCAAGTGGAGGTCAAATAGCCAAGTCAAGGAAAGAAAATCATTTATGGTCTTATAAGTCATGTCCTATATTCTCTCTTATTGTTGGATAGAGAGAAAGGATGCATAGGATAGTTAATAGGAGGCTTTTTCTAGTTTTGGCTGAGTTAGTATCTTAGTTTTTCTAAAGATTGTAATAACAAACTTTTCTAGAATAAAAATGTAAGGATTGTTTTTTGGTAAAAGAATATCATTTTTAGGCTTGTATCAAGTTGTGTAATACATTTTTATCAATAAAACAAGTGTTTTTCCTTCTCAAATCATATTGTGTGAATTTATGAGATGATTGATGTGGTTTTATGATAGCACGAGTAGTCCTTGATTTCATGTTTCATTTTCAAGAACCTTTATGTAGACATATATATGTTATATAGGTCATAGTTCATGTTATTGGTTTGCACAATCTTTAGTTGTGAAAAACAATTGATTTCCTTCAAAAAAACTATTAAAACTCCAATTTTCCTATGAAATACTTATGCATAAATATGTCAAAACATGATTTGTGCATAGTATAGCTTGTTTATTAAACAAATTGTATATGTCAATATCAAATGCAAGTTATAAACATCTAGTGTACCACCCCTTTTCTAGTTTTAAATCTCAGTTTATGTTATGTTTTTCCTTTTTCTTGTGAACCGTAGTAGGATAGTTTAGATCTTAGGTGTTATACTAGGGGAACCAAACTTATCTAGAGATTCACTTCAAAATATATGTCACCCACAACTTAGAAGTGTTTTCATTGTGTCAACTAAAGGGAGAGTTATCTTGTCACTCTCTCAAGGGTGCATTCAGAGTGCCAATAGTTATTGGCATGCATGGTGGGTCTGTTTTAACTAGTATAGTTTTATATTTTCATCATTTGTCACTAATTTTGGTATGTAGATTAGTGATTTTTACCATTGGAGGCAATATTAACACATACGTGGAAACTCTATTAGATTAAAAATAATTAGTTTTATTAAGATTAAGTACAAAAATGTTATGAGAAGTGTGCAAACCAAGGGAGTTCAAAACCATTTGACTATTTGTAGCTATCACCACCTAGCAGGAGAGGTAGAAAAAATATTTAAAAAATTAATTGTTTCAACAAAATTCACTCAACACCTCCATTAGGAAGGTCTATTCCTTACACTCTTTTGAATCGATCACCCCTAATTCCTATGGCTCTTCCTAAGAATCAAGTTTTTGTTCCATTCAATGAGGGAAACCCATTAAACTTGGAGAAGCATGATGACATTCCAATGGCAACCCTTAAAAGCATCCTTTTTTTTAATGGAGAAGATCAAACCACTCCCATTGAACATATCAAACAAACCTTTGTGCAGTCCATCATATAACTAAATAAAATGTTGCAACTAGTTTGTTGGCTACCTCATTGAAGGGAAAATCATTACAATGGTTTAGTAGCTTAAGAATCAATGCTATTAGCACATGGGATCATCTAGGAGAGTCATTGTGCAAGTAGTTTAAAGACAAATAAGACCATTTGTCTTTGGTGGAACACCTAACCACAATCAAGAGAGCTCCACATGAACATATGACATACTTCAACTTCAGATTTCAAAAGACATGCAACATAATTCCACCATTGGTAAGACCTTCATCTGAATATGTATTTTTATATTAAATAGTGATATTTCAATAATGGTCCAATCAATGGGTGGAAGAACACTTCTTGATGCATATGAGATAGCAATGAAGGCTGAAAATAGCCTTATATAGGCTAGGAAAATAGTACCAAGGCCCCTTATGCCTATATTCCCTGAAAAATAGCCTCTAACTCCTTTTCGTATACCCACAATAGCTATTGTACTAGCACCAATTAGTCAAATACCAGCTGAAGACAAAGTTGCCCCAACCTAATCAAGTGATTTGGAAGAGGTCAAAGACTTTTGGTGATTTGGTAATATGTTGGTCAACCTAAGGAGGCAACATGCTCAAAATTATAGGTCCTATCAAATACCATATCAACCTAATTATCATAATAGGTCACCTTTTCAAGCCAATCCTCAAGGCCAAATTCAAGAAATTAATGCAAGGCCCTTTCAACCCTATAATCTAAATGCTCCACCTCCTTTAGAGAGTTGGTTCCTGTTCAAAACAACTTAGTAGAGGAGTATGACTAGTATTTTCCTTGCAATCAACCTCATAACCAAGTCACTTTCCTAAATGGTGTCCTTAATCAAGCAATCATGGTACAAAGTACTTTAATTATTCCTCAAAGTGCAACACATGAATCAACATCACAACAAGGGGATCTCCAATAGCCAATACAAAATGATGTAACTATTCTAAATTGGCACTTGGAGAAGAATTTTTTGGAGTTAACCAGCTGCAAGGACAAAATCGGTCCTATACTTGGTAGCTAACACAAGGTCCAAGAAAAGAGCTGTAGAAATAGACCAATCAACTAATAAGAGTCCTTTTGAACCTTTTGCAATAACCAAGGGGTTTCTTGTCCATCTTCTACTCCCAATGTTCAAGTATTGCAAAGAAATCAGACTGTAGCAAGCAAGGAACAACCTGAAGGTCATTCCCAACCACCACAAATGCAAGGAGATACTATTATCCCTAAGGTATAACCAAAGCTTAGTACAATTCCCTTTAACATTCTTGAACATATGAAGAAAACCAATGTCAATATCTCTATGTGGGAGTCATTGTCAATTCTTGGGAAAAAAGATTTTTTGCAAGCTACCTTGTCAAACCTTAGGGTGTCAAATGAGTCCTCAAAGGTTCAACCTAATGTTTTTCTTACAAACACACCTCCATAAAAGAATGAATAGAAAAATAAGGAAGTCAAATCACATCCCTTTTCTGTCTCATTTATCATTGGTGATTATTTAGTCCATAATTACATGATAGACTCAGAAGCTAGCAACTTAGTTATGCCCAAACAAATAGTGGATAAACTTGGTCTAGAATATGAACCCCTTGCCAAAGGTGTGATACAACTAGATGTGATAGGTATAAAGGTGTGTGCAAGAAGTTGAGTCCACCTTTTGGCTAGAAAGTGGAAGTGTTTTCCCTAATTTTTAGAATTTGTCACATTTGACCTAAAAATTTGAAGCACTTAAAGGTTGAATCTTAAAAAAGTCACTAATATGAAATGTAGTACTCAAAGTCTAGTTTCCAAATATGTAATTTATTTTAATACCTAGATGATACAAATTGATTTTCAATAGGCATGTCTAAAAATCATTGTTTAAAAGTCACTTTTTTACCATACCATGCACGTGTACGTCAACCATATTTTGACCTAAATAATTGTATTTTTCTAAATCCTTTTGGGAAAAGGTCTATAACACACTGAAGATTGCTCATGATATTTTTTTGTAATTTTTTGTTGAATATTTTTTTTATTAATTTTTTATTGGTTGTAAGTGCTATTTTGAAAATCCATCGTGTACATCACACATAAGATGACCCGAGCTTATCATTTTTTTGATTTTTTTTTTCAAATTGAAAAGAATTGTCTAAAGATTACTCACATATAATTTTTTTTTCAAAAAATTATTTTAGTAAAAAGTTATTAAAATAATAAGGAAACCTGATATTTCAAGTTTATGGACTAGTTTCATAAAAAAATATTTGAAATATAGAAAAAAAATCACATTGTAAAAAAATTACATTTTTAGAATTTACACAATCTCATCTATAATGGGTTTTAATTTGGTCAAAAAATTCTACAAAAAATGTCTTCAGATATATGTCCAAAGTCACTTTTTTTTAGGGACACTGACATGACCTTCAAGTTTCATGTCAAAGTAGGTCCAAAGGTTAGGGTCGGGTCCCCAAGCCTTTTCTTCACCCAAAACCCATAGGAGAAACCAATCCTCAAATTCAAATTTCAAGGAACAGGATCACGTTTGTTTTTTTATTATTTCGGTGGTATGAAAACAAAATGGGATCCTATTTAGGATACAGGATCTTGTTGCAAATCAGATCCCATTTTTGGTTTGACCATTTTTTTAAATAAATTAATAAAAAATTTCTTTCTACAACTTGACATCTTGCAGGACTATGTATGACCGATGACGACTGATTCTACAATTTTTTATCAAATCTTGTCTTCTACATGCTCTTGAACTTGTAATTTCATTTGAATTTTGGAAGGAGGTAACATTGGGAAAATTTTGGAGAGGAATTGTGTTCATTTTCTATGCATTTGAAGGAGGAATAAAAAGGAAAGATTTTTACTATTGAAATTCATTTGTACTTCAAAATTTTGTAATCATGGGATCATAATGTTGTCAAAAGAGGAAAGATAGGAAGGTTTTGACCCCTGAAGAAATTCAAGCAAAGTGAGAGGAGGCAAAATGAGAAAGAGATAGAAGAATGGGGATTTGAGCAATGAATAATGCTAAAGCATCCGGTTCCATGACTATTGAAGATAAAAATATTGAAGAGACCATGGATGTAGATGATGTAAATTTGCAAGAGGTGAATGTGGAAGATAATTTGATTATAGAAACTGATCCTAGTATGTCTTCAAATCCACCTTTCAATGCTATGGAGAATACGACAATAGGCATGAATCTAGATACATCTTCAAATCCACCTTTGAATGATATCGAAAATGTGATTCTAGATGATATTCGTATTGATGATTTGGAAGAAGCTAGATATAACAATGTTGAGATCAATTTTATTCATAGACAAGCTATAGAAATGAATATTGAAAATGAAATCCCTTTTGTTGGTCAAAATGAAAATCCTTTTGTTGTTGAAACTGAAAATCCTTATGTTAGTAAAAATGAAAATCCTTATGTTGTTGAAAATGAAAATCCTTGTGTTGGTGAAAATGAAAATCCTTTGGTTGTTGAAAATGAAAATCCTTATGTTGGTGAAATTGAAAATCCTTGTGTTGTTGAAATCGAAAAAATATTTTTTAAAAATTGAAAGTTTTATTTTGGATAATCTTCCTAATAAGATTACTTGGAGACAAATAAGAATGTATGCCAATAGACTATACAAACAATTTTTTTATCGTAAAAAACTATCATTTCAATGTCAACTCATGATGCAATTGATGAGAATGTGGAAGATGAGTAAAGTAATGAAAAAGTTAGGCATTTTTGTGAAACCAAAAAGAAAAGATGAATCACTAAAACTTGCTATATGTACTGTTGCTAGTGCCATTGAGTCTATTGGAAAGAAGAGTCAATCTAAAGATAATAATATGGAACAATGAGCTATAACAACTACTATAGTTAATAAAACAACTTTGGATAAAACAATGTTAAGCAACATTAGTGGAATTCTAAACATACATCCTAAAACATTGGTAAGAGCATAAAAGAAAAGAGAAAGTATAGAAAATGATCCAATCAACTAATGTTGGAGTTTTAGTGGTTGACTCCCAAGGTTTGACATGAAATTAAATATTGAAATCAAATCTTTGGTTGAAAAATATTGGCATTATAATACTAGGGTATCATCTAATGCTAAAGATGTTTTAAAATTAAGAGTGGGGTCCAAAATTCACAATCCTCATCCAAAACACCTATTAGACACAACTCCAACCAAATTTTATAGAAATATTTAAGATGATTCAGTGTTACCTACAAATATTAGTAGAAGTCAAAGATCATTTGAAAAATGTAAACCTTGGTATGTCAAAATTAATAAGGAACGAATCTCTTGTTGTTGTAAAACACATGTGCAATTTTGTTATTATTATGAAGTTTTTCAATATATACATTGTAGTTTACATACTAACATGATTATGCAAGAATGTGGTATTAATATGACACCTAAAACAATCAAGGAGTTTATAGCATGTTTGTTTTGTGAAAGATCAAATGAGCATTTATTTTATTTAAGTTCATGTATTTCTGGACAATGCACTAGTTGTGGCAATCTTTCATTCTTAGGAGTTTGTATGCATGAGTGTTGAAAATGATTTTGGACAACAATAGGTGGATGTTAAAAGATTTAAGAATGTTGAGTATTCTTTAAAGGATGGAAAATTTGGAAAGCATTGCAATTTAATCACAGAAAAAATTAGTGTACATGCATTCATATCAGAATTTAAGAGTAAGATTGTACCAAAATATGTCAAACACTCTCAACATGCACGATGGCTTGATGGACAATTTTGCACATGTTGAAACACATTTCTAGTTGAAACTATACTATTAGTAGTTGATTTTGCATAAAACTATACTCTTGCTTCACAAGAGGAAATCTAATCACAATATTACAATTCAATGCAGGTGATTATGTTTGTTCATATTGTATACAGGCATGTAGATGATAGTACAGAAGATGATAGAAAATTCTTAAGGGAATATCATTTCTATTTGAGCAACAATCGGTTACACTTGTCAAAGTTTGTTTAATATTGTTTCAATATATTTTATACAAATTTAAGAGAAAGAGGAATCCAGATGACAGAACATCTCGTATGGTCAGATAATTGTACAGGATAGTTCAAGAATGCTCAAATGTTTTATTGGTTAAGTAGGGTTCACAAGGAAAATAATGTCCAACATATGTGGAGTTTTTTTGAAGTTGGACATGGTAAAGGAGAACATGATGGAGATGGTGCATGTGTTAAAAAAATTCTTGCTAGAGAACAATTGAAATTTGAGGATGCAGTAAATTTTAAAGATGCATGTATGATTGTGGATTGATGCAATACAAAATTATCTATGGGATCAAGTGAGTACTCTATAGTTCGATGATTCTTTTGGTTGGTTGAAGAAGAGAACATTCTACGTAGACTTGATTGTGAGACAATCAGTGCATCTACTAAATGGAATTCATTTAATAGTTCGAATACAAGCACATGGACTATATGGACAAGGGAGCTTGCATGTTTTTGTTAGTTTTGTATTTCAATAGATTGGGAAGCATGTGAAAATATAGAATGGATTGAAGAGTGGAAGTAATGATCATTGACACCTGCACAAACACACAATCAATATGAAACAACAACTGAAGACAATGATCAAGTTTTTGCATCAGATGACTATGAGCGTGTTTTAGACCTTGTACAAGAAGGTAATTTAATTCAATTTATTTCTTTTTATTTCCCTTTATTACTAGATTTTGTAATATATTTAATTATATATGGATGCATGTATGTAAAAATTGGTCAAATTATGTCACACAAGTTATTGAATTAAATTTTGTTTGCAGGACATGTGTATGTTGTTGTTGCACCTGAGTAGAATGAAGAGGAAACAAATAATACAGAGCCATGGACAATTTCAATGGAAGAGCATGAGACAATCATAGATGCATTGCAAAAAAGAGAGGATGTAAATGGTACAATGAAATAAATTTTCAAGTATGCATATAGTTGTGTATATTTAATCAATAGTTAATATAGAACTTGTATCAAGTTATCTCCCCTTAAGCCATCCTCTTACCTACCCTTAATCAATTTCCTATAAATATAGAACTAATTTTCTCACATGACACATAATTTTCTCCCCTCACACCCCCTCTCTTACATCCCCTTAATCCATTCTCTTACATCCCCTTAAGTAATCCTCTTACATCCCCTTAAGCCATCCTCTTAGCTCCCCATAATCCATCGTATTAGCTCCCTTTAATCCATCCTCTTACCTCCCCTTACATTCATTATTTTTGCAAGTCCCCTACAAGTCTAGAGATACTGCATGATTGTATCAATGAACATTTGTATATTGTTTCATTCTTATTTCACCTTCTATAAATTATTCTTTCTATCTTAAAATTCGTATTGACTCATGTATATATATTTAATTTACTTACATTCATTATTTTGCAAGTGTACCCTACAAGTAGTTTTTTGCATGATTGTCACTACAAGTTTTGACCATACAAATTTGTAGTCTTGAACTTAAAGCAAATGCATTAGGTAATTGTATATATACTCATATCTTTCATATAACATGATATCTAGTTACATATTGCATCAATGTTTTGTGTTTTTGATATATTCTTTCATTCTCATTTCACCTTCTATATTCTTCCCTTTATCTTAAAATTTGTATCGACTCACGTATTTTATGCTTATATACACATTTACAATTTATTTATTGTTATTTTGTATCCTTAAGCCATCATCACATTCATCACATACTTTGAGACAAGAAATAGAGGATACATATTCAACCTACAACATGGAATACTTGTAAATACAGGTAAGTATATACATAGTTTTATATAAATTTAAATACATGTTTTGATGATATATTGATATTGCTTATATACATAGTAAAAATTGATTTAATGTTATTTTGATATTAGGTGGCATGAAAAGGCTACATTTTGATGATCTGCCACAAGTTTTGGATTTCCTTGAGATGGCATAGCCGTATTTTGTAAATACTTCACAATTACTCTACACTTTTATATATAAAAATTAATATTTGATATATTTTGTTCATTATGTGCATGTTTTCCTACTTTGAAACTTATTAAAATTTGAATGTATAATCAATTTGTCATGTATATTACTGATAATTTTGGTTGCCTTGGGCAACTTCACCAAATTTATATATATTCTAATTAATTATATCAATTGTGATTGAACATGATACATACTTTAAATTCTTTGATCCCCTTAAGACATCCTATTAGGACCCCTTAAGCCATCCTACGATGACTCCTTAAACCATCATTTCTCATAATCACTTTGTCATGCATATTATTGTTAAATTTGGTTGCCTTGGGCAACTTCACCAAATTTATATATATTCTAATTAATTATATCAATTGTGATTGAACATGAGACATACTTTGAATTCTTTGATTCCCTTAAGACATCCTATGAGGACCCCTTAAGCCATCATTTCTCATAGGACCCCTTAATTTATATATATCCTAACTAATTATATCAATTGTGATTGAACATGAGACATACTTTGAATTCTTTCATCCCGTTAAGAAAAAATTGAATTCTTGTATATTGTTGATTTTCATGATCTTGAATAGAAACAAAAGTAATACATGAATAGCATCAAAGTAATGATATATAACATGTGATTCACATTTGTACAATTCCCTATTCCTATTCTAATACTATCAAATGTTTTGACTACATGAATCAAATTTGTAAAGTAAAAATATTTGAAATGCTTATATTTTTTTTAACTTGTGAATATTTTATTATTGTTATCACTACTATAAGTAATTAAATTTCATAAATCTAACTATATAAGAACCTTAGATAACATTAGTGTAAATAAAATATGGTCTCATAAGGATAACTAATTTGTTCAAGTTAAAAATGCATAAATGTACATGTGTAAATGTACAACAATAGTCCATAAAATACTGAAATTAATAAAGTCCATGAAACAATATATAAATTCCATGAAAATACTGAAACATATATATAGATCTAGTCCACATGTGAAATACTGAAATATAGGAACATGTACATATAGAGTCCATGAAATACTAAAACATCTATAGATCTAGTCCATGAAATACTAAAACATGTATAAAGATTATGTATGCAACATACATATCGAAACATATATAGTCTATGGAATGTACTGAAACATGAAATGTACTAAAACATACATATGTCTAACTCCTATTGTCCATGTAATGAAGAGACCTCTTCACTCCACACGGAATAGGATGACCTGAATTAGTTTGAACAAGAGAAAGAAACTTGAAATTAGATTTAAAATGTTTTAAAATGATAATTTAATTCATTTTAATTTATAAAATCATAAACAATACTATATCAGGTTGCTCATCTCCTCTATTGACCTACTTTGCATGCTCTGCTACATGACCTATCTCATGCTATAGAAGAAAAAGTATTTAACACATGTCAACATATATTTTATTGAAATTTATTTTAAGTTCACAGTGTATATTATAATTGACTTTAAATATAATCTAAATTTTAAATTATATCATATGAGGCTACTCATCTCCTCTGTCGTCCTGCTCTGCATGTGTTGTTCTAGGTGGTATGGCATCAACAGGACGAAACGTGTCACTAACAAGGTCCTACAAGGTCATTTATAAAGCACACATGTACAAATTAGGTTAAAACATATATATTCACTTGTGTACCCAATTTTTGTTTTAATCTATTTAAAATACCTACATATTGCATGTACACATAATTTTTTTTAAATAACCTGAAATGTAGCTAACTCCTGAAAATGACTTGGATCATCTGGGTGTGTTGCAATACCCATCCTCATGGTTGTGTCAACCTACATAGACATATATTTTTAATATAAGTACATGCATGTTTGATATAGTGAATTCAAAATATAAAAATCTAAGTATAGTTTTTTAAAATAGTATACATACAAGTAGTTCATGTGAGATGCCTAACAGTGGAGGAGCGCTCGACACACCCTCTGGAGGATCTGATGTGGAAGTCAGATTACTTCCTTAGACCAGCATAAATATTTAACACATGTTCAAGACTGAATTACAAGTTAAAATCAAGTTAAAATTATTTAATATATATTTAAAAAATCAATCAAAATACCCCAAATGGGTGGCCAACATGCATAGGTGTCGACACAAAACAAAGTCAATCAAAAGAACTCATTGTGCATGTGGCCATCATCTACATAAAACAATTTGACTGTTAAAATAATACAATTTAATTGATCTATATGTTCATTAAAAACATGTGCTTAATGTAGACACCTAAAAATGTCTCGGCCACCAAACTGACTCCCAACATCCCTAAACATGTCAATTTCCCTCCTAACCAATTAATTAAATTTTTATTTAATTAATTACCCCTTTATTACACTACCTCCCATCACAATATCCCTCTAACCTTACCAATATTAATCCATCACCTTTTGTATCTCCCAATCCACTAATCCCTACCACCCATCCACCATCTAATCCACCATCAAATCTTCCAAATCCTAACACCACGTCATCCAAAGAATCCTTGTGGGATTTCCTCCAAAGAACATCACCAAGCAAAGTAATGGAACCCCCCAAATCCTCCATCCCTCCAACACCACCATCTAGTCCAACACCCATCCTTGAACCCATCCAAGAACCATCACTACATAATCCCATAACCCCCATATCCAATCCTAATCCTAATACTACACCATCCACCATCATTATCCATCCATTATATTATTCTTCAACCCACACAATCATGAAGGATGCCATCCATTGGCTATTAGCAAGGAATCAAACACCCTCATGCAATCCAACATCCACCAAATCTCTTGAACAACCCCCTATCATAAGTCAAGAACCATCATGTAGCCATGTTCAAGAACATGTAAGTCAAGTACCTATCACACCCATCCAAGCACCCATCACATATATCCAAGACACTCCCACTTCTATCAAACCACATCATTTATGTCAAGAATCAAATCCAAAGCATGTTGAAACATCAACCCCTTCTCTTAATCAAGATCTCACCATCCCATCTAATCCCATCCCCGATCCATCCCCTTATCCACTTGGGACAAGCACTTTCATCCGTGGTAAACCCCTTGTAGGTGGTGAACAACTTCCATCCACCACCTATCTTTCTCCAACAAATAATGGACTCGCGTCCTATTTCCAAAGCACCAAAAACTCCATTGCATGTCTCATACTCCAACACATGAACTATCAAGGCAAAGGCTTAGGCCTTCATGAGCAAGGCATCTTGGAGCCCATCCACACCACATTCCATCCATCCTCGCATGGCCTTGGCTATACATCCCAAGACAAACAAAATGAACATGTTGGTACCATCCACCCACCTCCCAAAATCCATTCATCCAATCACAAACATGGTGCATCACATTGCACCCCAAAAACATATGTCCCCATCCCTCCTCCATCATCCTATCTTTTGTAAAAGCATGTGACCATCCATCTCCCTCCATCAAATTTACCTCCACTTCTTCTAACTCCAAATATTCCTATCAAATCCACTTTACCTCCACTCCTACCAACTCCTAATATCCCCATCCTCAAATCTCCTCCTTCATTTATCCATAAATCTACTTTTTACTCCTCCACCCATAAACCCCCTAAATTTTCCAATCAAGACCAACAAAAACACACATCTTTCAAACATGAAGCTTCCCCCAAATCCATGGGATTCAAAAGTAATAATTTGAATGCATCAACTCATAAAGCACAAAAGCCTAAAGATGTTATCCCTTCCAAGCAAAATCAAAAATCCCAAAGGCTATCAAAACCCACACCATCACAAGAAAAAGAAAAAGCAAAAATGGTGTGGGTCCCTAAACAAAGATCACTCAACTCTAATGAGGCATCCACCTCCCAATCTACTCCAAACTTCCAAACATCTTTCTTCACATCTAAAAATCCCATAAATCCTAAGTCTATTTGGGTCCCTAAAACCCCAAATCGATCATACAAAAATCCTCCATCCTGATCCCCATTACTCCCAACTCCACATCCAAAATACAAGCTTCCAAATACATCACGGTGTGTGCGACCATTGGTCTTGGTTCCCCTCCACCACTTAACATTCCCACATACCCCCATCTCTCCATCTTTCGTTCACTATCCTACATATCTTCCCCATCACATTCCTATGGTCCATGCTTTTGCATAATCCACATCATAATCCATTATCCACCATCCATTCCTTCTTCTCCTATCTTCCAACAATCCATGCAATCATAATCCATAATGCTATCCAACATGGGACCATCTTCATGCTATGGAAACAAACGCTAGAGTCCCCATTCCATCAAAAAAGCAAAAAAGCAAAAAAATCAAAAAAATCAAGAAAATAGTAAAGAGAAAAAATCTATCCAATGGTGAATACCACCCCTTCTGGCACCTTGGGCAAGTACCTTGATGAAAACCCCTTGTGGGCGTCATGTATAATCCCTTCTCCATCCATTTTGTATCCCTACACTTGGGGGCAAAACCATCTAATCATCCACGTCCATAACATCCTTTTGCATATCCTATCCATATATCGTTATCCTATCATATTCTTATCTGCTACCCCCTATTTATCCTATCATTTCCCATCCATCCTATCCATTATATATTTCTTTTACCATCTCCCACCTTAGATCTTGATGAAGACAAGGGGCAAAATATCAACAACATGCTTTGGACACCTCTTGGCATACTCCCTTTCTAAGTACATCCTCCATCCATTCAAACATGAGCCCATCATGCAAAATTCTTTAAGCATTAGGGGCATATGATTCCTTGCAACCTAGCCCTTGGAGAAAATCCTAAAACCCCCCATCCATATATCAGGCATCCCTATCGCGTGTCCATTCATTGACCACACATCTCCTATCCATTATCCTTTCATCACCAATCCCCCTATCCAACCCCATCACCCTCACCTCTAGACTTGGTGTTCCCTTGTCATTGGTATCTAGCGCAAAGGTTACCTACATGAAGGCCAATGCAACCATCTCATAATAAATCATTCCTTTTCCAAAATCAAAAAATTCAAAAACATGACAAAATCAAAAAATCCAAAAACATGACAAAATCAAAAAATCCAAAAACATCACAAAAATAAAAAAATACAAAAATAATAGAAAACTCAAAAATCCAAAAAAAATCAAAATATCCACAAAATCCCAAAAAACAATCATCATCACAATCACCCAAATCATCCAACATCTATCATCACAAATCAAAACTACATATCATAACCACTTGCATCTTAATGTACCTTGATCCTGTGGATACAGGGTATGTAGGCAGTCTGGAATATGAAGGACGTTTCCAGTACTCAGGTACATAAGATGCACCCATCCAACCCACTAAGCTTACACTAGATCCAAGCATCGCATCACCTATCGAAGCATTGTCCCTTATAAAAAAATCATCAACTATTAAATTAGCATCAACCACAACTTGTCACCATCATATCTTGAGCCAATCTTACAACATCAACAAAACATGATCCAATCATCAATTGATTCCTGCCTTAGGATATATCGTTCCTACAATAGGTAGAATCTATCAAATCATCATCCATCTTGGCAAAAGATACAATGGTTACTTGTTTGGTTCGTTGGTCTTTTCATTTTTGATTTTTTATCTTTTGTCCTATTCGAAGATCACATCAAAGCTACCTTGATCTTACTATATCATGGTATGTGGTGAAAACATCTAGAATGGGGCATAGTCTTGCTTTTCTATGTTGTGCTTGTGGGTTGGTTTCATTACTCCAAGCTAGTATTCATATCTTGTTGATCATAGGGTTAGTTCTAGCATATTGGTCCCCTTATGCATCTAAGGTTCATCATACCTTTTGTGTACTAAGGACTTATGCTATGAGTCCCCTTCCCTCATTAGGACAAGGTTGTACTATCTTGGGCATGCATGAGATCATCCCTTTGTTTGCGTGTCTAGTCCATGCAAATGTTGGATAAACATCATCACCCTAGTCTTCTATACCTTGGTGAAAATATCCACTTTGCTATATCAAACCTAGGATTGCTCTAAATCATTTTCAGCACAATGATCATCCACCAATCAATCCCCCAACATCATCATCCTTTCATCTCACCCCTTATCCTCCAACCACTTCAACCAATCTCTTCCATCCATTTTGAGAGCACAACCGTGTTCTTGCAACCCGCCTATCCTCTCGAGGGGGCATCATCCTTACCAATTATCCCCAAAACCTTACCCTATTCTTCAAAATGAAGATCCTTTTTCTATCCAATCTAACTCTATGTTTTAACTTATTTGAAATGATATTACTTAGCCGCAACACCATCTCAAAGAGGGGAAAATGTAGACACCTAAAATTAGCTTGCTCTGCAAACTAATTTATCCCTCCTATTAATTGAATAAAATCAATTAATCCCTAACCATCTATCTATCCCTTGTGATCAATTAACTTAATTTATCACTAAGACCTTACAACACTATCCCTCATTGATTAAATAAATATTCACAATATTTATTTGGTTCAATTCTCCTTTTCCCTAATCCTCATTAATTAGATAAATCATGGTTATCTAATTGATCTAGCCTACTAATTGACCTAACCTAACCTACCCTACCCTACCTCATCCTAGCCCTAGGATAAATTAAGCAAAAACCTCTGTTTAATTAGTCCTAACCTCTCATTTGGGTGGTCAAACCTAGTTTAACACCCTTCCCCACATCCCTCAAATTAAAAATTGAAATAAATCACACATCACATTTACTTCTCTTACACACCCCTCACCTCACCCATCCTCATTCATTGACTCTTATCCCCAAATGAATTCTTAATTTATTTCCCATTCCCAAAATGAATTTTTAATTCATTTCCCATTCTTTCACACCCATACCTCATTTAATCACCCCTTTCCCCAAAATGAATAAAAGATTTACTTTTATTCCTAGCCCTTGATCTCACCTTCTAATCCTGACCCTCCATCCTCATTCCCAAAACTCTATAAATGAAACCCTCTCCAAGCCATTTGAGGGAGACTCCTTCATGCATCAAACCTCTGCCAAAATCATTTCATAATCCCCTTATCATGCCACCATAATGTCCAAATCACTCTAAATCATCTCTCATTTCCATCTAGTCTCTCAAATCTATCATCTAATCCCTAATCATTCATTTACATTGTGTTGAAGGCACTTGAGCAATCCACATATTCATTCTAGTCTTGGGTAAAATTTGAGGAGCTCTATGGGGTGCATCTCCTTCCCACATGGATTTGTGAGTTCGTTATGAAGGTATAATCATTCTATTTTGCATTTGATTTATGTTTTAATCTTCATTATGATTTCACTTATTACACTTAAAATTGTTATAAATTCAACATGTGTACCTATATATATACCTATGTCAAATGATCAGTGGGGTGATCCTTAGAAATTAGAAAATCAATAAATGAATTGATATCATCAGATGCTCTGTGTGCAACTGAAGTGGGTGCTACCTAATCAGGTCCATAACATAATTGATTAAAACTCATACACATATGAGGCATCGACACATGTGGATTGGTACTAGGACCAGCTCCACCATCAGCTCCTCCACAGTCACGCCAACTAATCCTAGCTACCATCTAAGAAGTCTACTCATTGAGGCTAGGTGATAGCGCACTTAACGATCCTAGTGTGGATACAATTGCACGATGTTGGATGGGTGCAGGAATGGCAGCAGAAGGAGGGTCAACAAGAGGTTGAGCAGGCACGGGTCATTGGGTATCAACTTGTGCCCCTAACCTTTGTTGAGGCATGCTGCCACCAACACTCTGGAATAATTTGAAATCAAAATAATTTGGTTTCCTATTCATCACAAACTCTGCATATAATTTTCTCAAAAAATAGAGAGGAACCTCACAATTAGCATGAAATGGATAATCAAATACCATCCACCAACAATCCTAAAAATTGGCAGACATCTCTGCATGTCTTCACCACTTAATTGATATTATTTTCTTGTTTGGGGGAATTGGTTCATTGGTGATGGGGTGCCTAAAATATTGAGCTAAATGGGCTTTTGTGATTTTCAAATCTAGGATATCCTTATAAGAGAGGCCATCAGAATAAAATTGGTGCCTCTCCTCTCTCCATAATAAAAAATTGTCTAAGTCCACTGCAATGGACCTAATAGAATATACAATGTTTTGCATCAAAGATGCAAAATGCATCGAATGAAGTGGCATAAATTGTTCATTCGAATGGCATTGATTTTTTCTTTGATGGAATTGATATTTTCATTAATCCTAGATTGCAAGAGAGCCTCATCAAATCCATGTGGGAGTAGATATGGGGGTGGAGGTGGTGCATTGAGGAAATCCTTAATATCAAAGTGAATATCCATGATATAAAAACTATGAACCTGTATATAGATAAATATACAAACAAGTACAAAATGAACTTTTAAGAATCTATATACAAATCATAAATAAACATATCAAAAACTAGATATTATACATGTTGAGAAATTACAAGAAATATTTAAATTAAATGTACATGACTACATTTAAAATAAAAATTAGGATCTACATACACATACATACATCATTCAACTTGAACATACATACAAATTTCAAACTTTAAGAGATTCTAACTATGTAATTTTAATACATGTACATACTAAAAGATAAACTGAAAATATACACAAAAAGGGTAAATTTATAACAAAATGTGTAATGCTCATTTATGTCTAAGGCATATAAAATTTTGTGGCTTGATACATACTTTAAAATGTTTACAAGGAATAGTGAAGTTTCCCCTTAAATCCAATTTTATTAAATCCCCTTAATCCATATGGCATCTTTCCTAGGTCCATAAACCATGCTAATGGAATGATTTTTTCCATAGTTGACCAAGTTTAATATATATCTTTAACAAGTTTGTAAAAACTTCAAGCGTCTAACACTATACAAATTTATCAAATCTGAATGATCAATTTGACTATTATTAGTGGCTTAAGGGGATTAATGAGTAGATTTCATGTTGTACCATCTACCTCCTCTTAGGATAAGCCGTAACCAATTTTCTTAAATCTCCTTAATCCACATGTCATCTTTCCTACCTCCATAAACCCTATACCATAAACTCTAAACCCTAAACCCTTAAACCTTAACCCTAGACCTTAAACTCTAGACCCTAAATCCTAAACCCTTAACCCTAAATCCTAAACCCTAAACCCTAAACTCTAAACCCTAAACTCTTAATCCTAAACCCTAAACCCTAAACATTTAACCTTAAACCCTAAACCCTAAACCCTAAACATTAAATCATTAACCATCTACATCCTCTTAGGATGGGACTTAAGCAATTTCTTAAATCCCCTTAATCCATGTCATCTTTCCTAGGTCCATAAACCATGCTAATGGAATGATTTTGTCCTTAGTTGACCAAGTTTAATATATATCTTTAACAATTTTGTAAAAACTTCAAGCATCTAACATTATGCAAATTGATCAAATGTGAATGATCAATTTGACCATTATTAGTGGCTTAAGGGGATTAATGAGTATATTTCAAGTTGTACCATCTACATCCTCTTAGATCATCACTTGACAATAAGTAGATTTCAAGGGGATTAGTGCTATTATTAGTGGCTTAAGGGGATTTTATGATCATCCCTTGACAATGAGATGCGGTTTGTCTACCTTTGAAAAACAAATAATTGTTAATGTGATGTGAAATCTAGTTTTGTAGGGCCACGTTTTGATGAGCTAAATTGTTGTAGGTTAATTATTGGTTTTTTCAACCCCTACCTATAATTAATTGATAGTACACTTTTCATTTCACATATCCTATTTTTTAAAATGTATTTAGGAGGTAATTAATAACATATGATGGCCTCCTTAATTAATAACTATAAACTTACCATTTTGATGAGATATTATTGATTTCTATTCATTTATGTCTAAGGGATATAAAATTTTGTGGCTTGATTAAAATGAGTATATTTCAAGTTGTACCATCTACATCCTCTTAGGATAGGCCTTAAGCAATTTTCTTAAATCCCCTTTATCCACATGTCATCTTTCCTAGGTCCATAAACCCTAAACCCTTAACTCTAAAACCTAAACCCTGAACCCTAAACCCTTAACGCTTAACCCTTAACCCTTAACCCTAAACCCTTAACCCTAAACACTTAACCCTTAACCCTTAACCCTTAACCCTTAACCCTTAACCCTTAACCCTAAACCCCAAACCTTAAACCCTTAACCCTTAACCCTAAACACTTAACCCTTAACCCTTAACCTTTAACCTTTGACCCTCAACCTATAACCCTAAACCCTAAACATATAACCCTAAACCCTAAACCCTTAACCCTAAATCCTAAACCCTAAACCCTAAACCCATAACCCTTAACCATAAACCCTAAACCCTAAACTCTTAATCCTTAACCCTAACCCTTAACCCTAAACCCTAAACCCTAAACCCTAAACCCTTAACCCTAAACCTTTAACCCTAAACCCTAAACCCTTAGCCCTTAACCCTAAACCCTTTACCCTAAACCCTAAACCCTAAACCCCAAATCCTTAACCATCTACATCCTCTTAAGACAGGCCTTAAGCAATTTTCTTAAATCCCCTTAATCCATGTCATCTTTCCTAGGTCCATAAACCATGCTAATGGAATGATTTTGTCTTAAGTTGACCAAGTTTAATATATATCTTTAACAATTTTGTAAAAACTTCAAGCATCTAACATTACACAAATTAATCAAATGTGAATGATCAATTTGACTATTATTAGTGGCTTAAGGGGATTAATGAGTAGATTTCAAGTTGTACCATCTACATCCTCTTAGATCATCGCTTGATAGTTGATTTCAAGGGGATTAGTGCTATTATTAGTGGCTTAAGGGGATTTTATGATCATCCCTTGACAATGAGATGCGGTTTGTCTACCTTTGAAAAACAAATAATTGTTAATGTGATGTGAAATCTAGTTTTGTAGGGCCACATTTTGATGAACTATTGTTGTAGGTTAATTATTTGTTGTTTCAACCCCCTACCTATAATTAATTGATAGTACACTTTTAATTTTACATATCCTATTTTTTAAAATGTATTTAGGAGGTAATTAATAACATATGATGGCCTCCTATTGTTAATTAATAACTATAAACTTACCATTTTGATGAGATATTATTAATTTCTATTGATACTTGTGTATGGACTCCTATTGATAAATATTATAGAAAGATTTTAAAAAAATTGATACTTCTTCCTTAATCTCTATAGTCATTTAAAGAACTATTCTAAATGATTATCTACTTACATGCACTACCAAATTTAAAGTTTCCATAGTATCCTTTTAAATTCCTACTCAAGTTTCTCAATTCTTTTCCTATACTCTAGCATACCTTGCCACGTAGAGGTCCTTTGATGCTATTGATTTTATCCTTTATTTCTATTCCCCCCATAATCTACATATTCATATCTAGAATCAATCCCATATCTAAAACATTCCTTCGTCTACCTCCTTAAGCAATTGAACATAATTAATGGGTTGATTGCCATTAAAATATAAAATTTTGCACTTATCCTATTACTCTCAATGAAATACCATTTTATGAATTAGTTTGAACCATTGAGACTTAAAAATAATAATCTATATTAGAATGGATAAGTTTTACAAACTCATTCGGATCCTCCAAACTCTCAAGGTCCTCACAAGTAAGAATTAAATTTATAGATTTGGTGGTAGGGATTAGACACACTAGGGAAGATATCTATGAGATAAATTATATGATGAGATTTAAATTTATAGATATGCCCTAAGAATTAAATCACTCAAATCAAATTGTGGATTTTGCAAAGAGGATAGCTATATTTTGAATGTTCAATCTTAGTCAAAGTTATTAATATCTAGTATTATTTTGTTGGTTGTTGCATATACAGGATGAATGTTTCCTTATCTAGTAATTACAATTATAGGTAGAAATATTCAAGTCTAAGAACATATGATTCCTAGAGAAAATACAAATTTTATAAATACATTATAGTTTCTCATTTAGGATTAAATTTGGTTAGCCATGGATTGACATTTTATTCCTATAATTCCAATTGAACCACATGGATATATTGCATTAATGACATGGAATAAAATATCTCACATGAACATTAAATATGTAAATTTCTAGGTAAACTTAATCCTCTTAAGCCATTTGAGGAGGATAAAATCAATGAACAATCATATTTTAGGAGGGAGTATTAGATGCTTCATTATCAATATCATTGAATGCTAACATAATCCTAGATCATTGTTTCTATAAATTTTATTCTTCTATATTGGTTCTAATGTGTGATCCTAATGATATGGACTGGGTATATGTAGGGAATGATAAAATTATGGCAATGTGTGATTCTAATTTTATATTTTAATGTGAAACTAAGTAATTAGTCTATACATTTGACTATTGGTGCAGTCACGGTAGGAGGGTTCACAGAATGAACTGTCTAGACCATGCAACAAGAGTACACAATGGAAACAACTCAAAGAAATGGAACAAATGTAGATTCAGTCATTCAATATATCAAATAATTCAAATACAATGTATCCAGCAACATGCGGGCTTACAATTAGGGCTCAAAGGCCTGATTACATACATGCGCAAGATAAAGCTTTGAAGCTCCTTCACAAAAAATATAAACTATGAATTTTCTAAATCATGAGAACTTGATAACTACTTTCCTAAGGATCTATTACATAAATATATATCAAATCCAAACCAATAGATTCCTCCGCATCGGCTAAGGAAGGTCACAAACTCCAATGAAGAGCTGTATCATGTTCACAGATAGGTTGGACCTAAATGCATATAACACTTTCTCAAATGAATGGAACAACATGTGGACCCTTGGGGATGGTTAGACATGAACCAAAGGGCATTGACTGATGTGTCATTGAGATTCACAAGTCAAGGAATGATCTACAAGACTTCTCCTTCAACTGATTATTTGAGATTGTTAGGATGCTCTACTCTGAGAAAACAATTGATCTTCTGAAAGCGATATCTATTTGGTAATTGATCCAAATGCTCTGAATTCTTGATATGATTTAGATGAATGAATGTAGGTACTAAGTCTAAATCTATGAGATGTGAAATGCCAAAACCGGACCATAAGCTAAAACTGCTTCTGACTGAACTGCCTGAACTAAACTGGAAAATGAAAGAACTAAAATACAAACAAACTAAAATGCAAATGTTTTTGGTTGATGCAAGATTGCTCTGGAACCAAGGATGCTCCTGCATTAGACATCCAGGGTTATTGAAAAAGTGAGTTCCTCACTTTACTGGGGCTAGGGGAGAACCAAGATGATCCACCTTAGCCTGAGAAATCGATGATGAATCTTCTTCCAGTCTGTCTTTCCACTTCACAAGATATTCTTTGTATTGTCTTCCTCTAGTGTTGCATCCAACTTTGCTATCTAAAATGTCTTCAATCTATTCTAGTGCTTGTTATGGTAGCTGCTTCTTCCAGTCTTCTTCCATGTTGTCACTAAACTCTACTTCATGATACTGACATAGATCTACAATGTTGAAAATAGGTGATATACCCAATGTCTCTGGTAACTCTAGTTCATATGCATTTCTTGAATGAAAGTTCCTAAGTATCTTACAAGGTCTAAACTTTTTCATCTTCAACTTGTTATATGTCCCAACTGCATGTCTTTCTTTTCTCAAGCACAGCATTACTTCATCTCCCTCTACAAATTCCTTATGTCTTCTCTTCTCATCTGCCTTCTCTTTGTACTTACTATTCATGTTCTCCAAATGCTTCTTTATCTAATTATGCATTGTCTTAATGTGATTTGCAAATTCTTCTACTTCAACACTTCTATTTTCTTCTGTACTGATGTCTCTCAATTCTGCCACTCCTCTAGGATTCACTCCAGTCACAATCTCAAAAGTTGTTCTTTTGGTACTCCTATTTATTGAATTATTGTATGCAAACTCTTCTTGTGAAAGAATCAAATCCCAACTTCCAATTTTCTCTCCAACCAAACATCTCAACAAATTTCCCAAACTCCTATTCACTACCTCTATCTATCCATCAGTCTATGGATGAAAAGTTGAACTAAACTTAAAATCTGTCCTCATCTTCTTCCAAAGTGTCTTCCAAAAGTATCCAACAAACTTTGTATCTCTGTATAAAACTATACTCTTAGGTAATCCATGCAATCTCACAATCTCCTTTAAAAATAGGTCAGCTACATGCACTACATCAGTTGTCTTCTTACAAGGTATGAAATGAGCCATATTTGAAAATCTATCAACCACTACAAATATTGAATCATGTCCTCTCTGTTTCTTAGGAAATCCCATCACAAAATCAATGCTTATGTCTTCCCAAGGTCTCTCTGCTATTGTCGAAGGTTTATAAAATTTAGTATTCTAACTACTCCATTTTGCAACTTGACAAACTCTACAACTCTGCACAAATTTCCTAACATCCTTATTTATCTGAGGCCAAAAGTAATTTTCACTCACCAAAGCCACTGTCTTATCAATGCCAAAGTGTCATGCCAATCCATCACTATGTTTCTCGTTGATCACATTATCTCTCATTGAACTTCTAGGTATGCACAACTAACTTCCTTTGAACAACATATCTTCTTGAATGAAATAGTCCAACCACTTACTCCTCTCTATCACAACAGGTTCTTTACATGCTTTCCAAGGTTCTGCAAAATTGGTGTCTCTTTCATACATGTTCTTCAATTCATCAAAACCCAACACTTCAACTCTCATCTCTGTCAACAAGTTTCTTCTCCTACTCAATGCATCAACAACTTTGTTTGATTTTCCACTCCTATGCTTCAACACAAAAGTATAACTCTACATGAACTCTACCCATCTCATATGTTTCTGATTCAACTTACCTCGACTACTCAAATATTGCAAAGCTTGATGATCTACATACAACAAGAACAAGATTGCCCTTCTTCCAGTGACCAATGTTAAAGAACTTCAATGATTTTTGGGCCTTGTTAATTATATTGCAAGATTCTACTATAAGATTGCTGAAGATAGACTTGAATTGAACAAGCTTCTAGGAAAGAAGCCACCACCATGGACACCAAAACATGATGCATTGATTGACTGCATCAAGCACAAGTGTTCCGAGTTACCACCACTCAAGCTGCCAGGCAAAGGTTTCAAAATTGTTGAAACGGATGCAAGTGAAGGTGCCTAGGCAGGAGTTTTGTGAGAATAGAAAACAATCTCTGTCAATCCCAAAGATAAAGGTGAGATTGTTCGTTATATTTCTAGTAGTTTCAAGAATAGTGAAGTCGACTACCACAGTACTCATAAAGAAATCCTTGCTGTTGTCAATACTTTCCAAGCCTTCCAAATGTTCATAGCTAACAAGATATTTTTGTTAAAAAATGATCTGCAAAATCTGCGAGGATTCTTCCGAAAAGAATCAAAGAATAAGGTGGTCAGAGGATGACTCCTTAGATGGGCTCAACTTCTCAGTACATATGAATTTGATTTTGTTCATCTTCCAGGAGTTGAAAATATTTTTGCAGATTTTATGTCAAGAGAAGGACATGATGATAACCTGCAAGCAGGTAGAGCTATTCACATTATCAGAATCAGAGAACAGCGCTGGTATGAAGAAAGTCATCGGGAGTGGAGCACAAACCCTTTCCAGTGAAGGGATCTGCATAACTTTCAGATGAGCAATGATTTTCTCTTTGATCGTTTTAGAATACTAATTGCTAAACAATAATTAACATCTCCTGGATTATGGACTGATCAACCATTCTTTCAGTTTTCTGCTAAAGCGGAACCCATTGACCCTGACATAGGTCATGTTCTTCAAAATTGGTGTGGATATTTTGTTCTCCCAGTTAAGTTTCTCAATCCTCCTGTAGAACGACTAGAACAATGGTTAAATGATGAAGATGGTAAAACCCTCATTCGCAACCTGTTTCAAGGACCATATCCACCAGCTGAAGATTTATAGTTTGAAGGAACTACCGCTTATACCAGGTGTATTTTTAAACTTGTTTTTAATTCACCTGATGAAAATCCAATCAGCAGACATTTATGTCAAGTCTATGGTCCAGCAGGCACCTCTTCTGTGTTCGAGCATTGGACAGTAGGTAATAGATTGAGATACTTTCATACTCACCAGCCACCAATCTGGATCCATACAAAAACCTACCGAATGAATGGTGCTACACCTCAAGCTATGTCCCGAGGATTATATGGCCCTTATAAGTTGAAAACAATGAGTATTATGTGGAAGGAACAAGAAGGTAGTCAACCACCTGGATACATCCCACATTCATCCACACAAACTTGTGCAAACTGTGTCAACTATTCTGTTGATGATCCCAGAGTACCAACTTATGGCGCCAGTGGCAATTACCATTCACCAGACTGCACTCATCTGGATGGAGAATTCTGTGAAGGATGCATGTTCAACCAGCCATGTCACCTCAACTCCAGTACCTGTAACAGCACCGGGTCCTAGGCTAATGGATGGGCTTGTCATCCATTGAGAACATCTATCATCTCGTTGTAATCGATAGATGTGGGCCCTTCCACGGTAAAAGGGGAAAGCTTACATGCCTTATCGTAAGCATGAGTTATTCTTCTCATGATCAAAAAGCATCTTGTAAAAAGTTTGGTCGGTCGACCTTATCTTTGTTCACGGGTTAATTGGTCCCACTAGAGGAATCCTTATCCTCAACCAGGTAACCCTTCGGATAAGGTTTGCTATGTGTCCACTTTCTATGGATGGATTTCAAAAGGAATTTTGAAGATAAGGTTAAAGATCTGCCCACACTCCCTATAAAAGGCAAGAGGGCCGCGTTCTCTTCTCAACGATTTCTGGCGAAGTGAAATCCTAGAGAGTCTTGAGTCTAAGCGTCTTGAGTCTAAAAGGAGTATCATTATCTCTGGTTTGCTCTTTAAGTCATCTTCTATAGTTAAGCTCTTTATGTTGTAAGAAGAGTTTAAAGAACAAGAGTGCTATTATCTCTAGCTTGCTCTTTATGTTTTAAGCTCCTCTTTCCACATAGATGTCTAAGTCTATGCCAGCGGGCATTGTAATATGATGAATGTAATGTTCCTGAGTGTTCGACATAATAATATACATAAGATCTATCTGAAGATCAGATATTCTATTTTGCACTTCATTTGTCATTTGCAGCTGTGTTTCAAAGTTGGTATCATTTTCTAATGAGTTCCTCTGAAGTATTAACTTGCAGATCAGAAGTTACAGAGCTTGAAAGGCTCAAACTTATTCAAACTTCTGAATCACCATTTTCTTGTCATGCAATGTATGTACCAATGGTAGACGAAAATGGTAACGAACTACCTTAAAAACGACTAGTGGTCAATTATAAGCCATTAAATGAATGTCTTGTTGACAATAGACACCCCCTGCCTAGTAAAGATCATATCTGGCAAATTATCCAAGGTAGCCATGTCTATTCTAAATTTGATTTAACCAAAGGGTTTTGGCAAATTGGTCTTAAAAGTGCTAATTTCTATAAAACAGCCTTCTCTATTCCTCAAGGTCTGTATGAATGGACTGTCCTTCCATTTGGTATTAAAACTGCTCCCTCCATTTTTTAGCAAAAAATGGATGTTATCTTTCGGCCTTATGCCAAATTTATCCAACCCTACATTGATGACATTCTTGTCTTCAGCCAAGATATGCCTCACCATCTTGACCATCTTCGTCAATTCCTCTCTCTTTGTTAACACCATGGTCTTGCTGTCAATCCCGCCAAGTTGTTCTTTGCTCAGCCACAAATTGTCTTTATTGGCATCAAGCTTCTTCTGGGGGGCGAATGGAGGCCCAACCACACATCCTGAACAAGATTTCCCTTCTTCCAGTGACCAATGTTAAAGAACTTCAACGATTTTTGGGCCTTGTTAATTATATTGCAGGATTCTATTATAAGCTTGCTGAAGATAGACTTGAATTGAACAAGCTTCTAGGAAAAAAGCCACCACCATGGACACCAAAACATGATGCACTGATTGACCGCATCAAGCACAAGTGTTCCCAGTTACCACCACTCAAGCTGCCAGGCAAAGGTTTCAAAATTGTTGAAACAGATGCAAGTGAAGGTGCTTAGGTAGGAGTTCTGCAAGAACAGAAAACAATCTCTTTCAATCCCAAAGATAAAGGTGAGATTGTTCGTTATATTTCTGGTAGTTTCAAGAATAGTGAAGTTGACTACCACAGTACTCATAAAGAAATCCTTACTGTTGTCAATACTTTCCAAGCCTTCCAAATGTTCATAGCTGACAAGAGATTTCTGTTAAAAAGCGATCTGCAAAATTTGCGAGGATTCTTCTGAAAAGAATCAAAGAATAAGGTGGTCAGAGGACGACTCTCCACTTCTTCAAGGCTTGAATTATGGCATAGAACTCTTGATCATAAATTGAATATCTTTTCCTTGCATCATTCAACTTCTCACTAAAATATGCTATAGGTCTACCTTCTTGACTTAATACTGCTCCAACCACATTTCCACTTGCATCACAATCAACTTGAAATACCTTATTGAAATCTGGTAAAGACAAAAGAGGTTGCTCTTTCACTTTCTACTTCAACAATTTGAAACTTTTGTCTGCTCCAGATGTCCACTTGAAATCCTTTCCATAACCTCTTATTATCTTTGTCATAGGGTTACAAACTGAACTAAAATTTTTGATGAACTTCTGGTAGAAACTAGCCAATCCATGAAATGATCTAACCTCTCCAATTTTCTCTAGTGTAGGCTGTATACGCCTAAAAATGACACGATTCATTCTAAATAAATATTCTTAATATTTATTCCCTTCTTATTTTCTTCTATCAATTAAATAAATATTCTAATGTTATTTGATTGGTTCATCATCCCATAATTAAATAAAATCAATTTATTTGATTTAATTTCCTAAATTCTTCTAATGTCTCACATAATTAAATAATCCTACATTATTTAATTAATCATAAATTCCTCTATCCTAAGTCCTAATTCCATAAATCCACCTCACCTTTGCCACCTCACCATGTTGCACATGTAATTAAATATTTTTAATATTTAATTAGCTAATATTCCCTCACCCACATGTCCTATTTATCCTCCAGTCAAAATTAGTTAACTCATCAATCAAATCTGTTAACTAATTAGTCATTTGAGTTCACTGGTCAATCTATTCTATTGACTCCTCAATCAACCCAGTTAACTGATCAATCAATTTAGTCAACTCCCCAATCAATTCACTTAACTGATTGATCAATTTTGTTAACTCTTCAATCAATTTTGTTAACTCCCTTGTTGCATGATGGAGGTGGTGTATGCACCGAATACAGATTTTATTGAAAAGATTTTGTAATTAAAACCCTAAAATCTAATATCAAATGCAACAACACGATTAATGATAAAAACTATAAAACCTGCACAAATATAAATGTTACCGAAATATTGAAATGTGGTTGCTCAGAATATTAGCATAACTCCAATGTAAATGTTGTCGGGGTGATAAATGAAAATGAGTTTGATTTTTATAAATTTTGGATAAAAATTGGTTTGGGTAGTTAAACGGATTTTTGATTCGGTGAACGGTAAAAGGTAGTTAGGGTTATGGTAGGTATTTTACAGGTTAGGTTAATAATAAATTAAAGTTGTTAGATTTAATTTATTATTAATGAGAGGTTTTAAGTTTTAAGTTGTAAATAATAAATTAAATTTATTGATTTTAATTTATTATTTATGGGAAAATGGTAAAAATGAAAGGATCTAATTAATTATTTAAAATTAATTAAATCTTTAGGATTAAGAAATATTTTATGATTTAGGGAAATGATCAATTGGTCATTTTTTGATGTCTACATTTTGCCCCTCTTTGAGATGATGTTGCAAAAAGCAATGTCGTTTCAAAGAAGACTAAAACATAGGTTTTGGATTCAAATTTTGGGTAGGCTAGGGATCACATGGGGTTTATAAAAATGATTAGATGGTAGATAATGCCCCCTCAAGAGGCTTTGCAGGGACGAAGAAGATGGAGAGGTTCTTGAAAAAGGAAAATGAAGGGAAGGAGGATGGAGTTATGCTAATGAAACGTTGAGCAACCTGGTGTTTGATATAGCACCTGACATTATGCACCAAGGTATAAAGACCAGGGTGACGATGTGTCAAATGCAAAAAGTAGTAAAGTCACAAGCAAGCATATGCCTAATGGCACCATGATATGAAAGACCATGATGACGGTGTGGCAGGTATGTTGCAAGGACCAATAACAGACACAAAAAATCAATGAGTCAACACACGCAAACAAAACAAGCAAAGCATGCAGACGCAATGGTGCCCCTAGACAGAAAAGCAAAAGAAGAACCAAAAAGATGCAATCCTGGCAGAAGGGCTAAAGGCAGTAAGATCTCAAGCCAAAGATGAATATGATAAATGGATAAGTGCCTGTTGTGGGAATGAGATATCCTGAGATAAGATAAGTAAATAAAGGATGGTTGGCTTGGGGGATCTACAACTTAGTTACTACAAGCAAGATCAAATCGCTAGGTGTTGAGTTGCACCATTTGGTCTAAGAGTTTCAAAGTGTTGTTGAGATATGGCTTGGAATGTGCGAGTGTCAAAAACTGGTTTGTGCTTGTTGTGTTTGAAATTTTGTATTTTTATGAGTTTAAATGATTGGATGGAGGGGAAGAATGAGGATGCAATGCTGAAAACTTTATTATGGGACTGCATGAGACTGGAAATGTAGGCGAACTCAAGAGTCTATTATGAGGAACTCAAAGGTACCAAGACACATAGACCTACATAGGTGGACAAAAGAATACCAGGATGAGAGTAGGTGAAGGAATGGGAGAGGGCTAATGGAAAGGCCAGTGATAAAGGGACGTAGAATAAATGGCAAGACAAGTAATATGACTAGATGATATTGAGTAGATGCATATGGCAAGATATGGATGTGAGCAGAAGGGAGGACATATTTTATTATGGAAGGGAGATGTATGATGGAGAGATGGATGATGTGAAAAAGCTACCTAAAGGATGGTGGGGACAACTTCAATTCTACACATGGTGTCTGCGAATAGGTTTTCACCATGGTACTTATCTAGGGCGCCACTGAAGTGGTTTTCACCATTGGACGAAATGATTTTTCTTTACTATTTTGACCTTTTTTTTTGCTAACTAGGATACTCCGAGTCAGGTATAGAACCATTTGAGATGGGCTATGTTGATAGGCTCTTCCAAAGGTTGACCTTCCAGAGTGGAAAGTTGGTAAGCTCCTGATCCATGGCTCTTGGTTACGACAAAAGGTCCCAACTAGTTAGGTTCAAACTTCCCTTTCTTTGCACGATCAGCCAGATTCCTTTGATTTTCTAGTAGAACAAGATCTCCAAGCTCAAATTTACGAGGCTTCATTTTCTTGTTGTAACCTTGGCGCAGGTGATTTTGATAAGCTTTCAGATGATTAAGAGCTGTAAGTCGCTTCTCATCCAACAATTCAAGCTCTTGTAATCTTGACATCCAATACTCCTCATCTAAAATCAAGTATTGTAAGGATACTCGCAAGGAGGGGAGCTTGATCTCAATGGGTAAAATAGCTTCTGAACCATATACCAATGAATATAGTGTAGCACCAGTAGGAGTACGGATACTAGTTCGATAAGCCCAAAGAGCAGGATGAAGTTGCAAGTGCCAATCATGGCCAGCCTCGTTTACCATTTTCTTCAAGATTTTCAAAAGAGTCTTATTAGTTGCTTCAGCTTGGCCATTACTTTGCAGATAATAGGGGGTAGAAAAGTGAGGTTGGATTTTGAATTTATTGCAAAGCTCTTTGACATCTTGATTCTTAAATGGGTGACCATTATCTGTGACTATGGCTTGAGGAATACCATAGCGGCAGATGATATAATGGAAGATGAACTTAGATATTTGCTTTCCCGTAATGTAAGTAAGAGGAATTGCTTCAACCCATTTAGTGAAGTACTCGGTAGCAGTGATAATAAATTTATGACCGTTTGATGAGGATGGATGTATTTTTCCAATGAGATCGAGCCCCCATTGTGAGAACAGCCATGGAGTGGTGATAGTTTGCAGTTCTTGTGCTGGTGCATGGATTAGATCACTATGTTACTAATAAGGTACACATTTCTTAACAAAATCATGTGCATCTTGCTATCGTTATATGGAGCCTAATCAGACTTAGAGGTTATATTTACCCCTCTTTTATCAGTGCGGTTTCCCCCCAAACTCCTATGGGGTCAAGGGGTAGCGCCCCTTGCAGGGGTTTGGGGGCAGCACCCTCACATGGTTTTTTATTATTTTATAAAGGCACTGGGAGTTATTTTTCATCAACTGACACAAAAAACCCTATCTTTGTAACCGACAAAAGGCTTGATAAAAGCGGCTAAGGGTTAGGGTTTTGATATATTGTATTGTAGCATTTTGTAGCGGTATTGAGTTGCAGGGATTGCTGATTGTAATCAGTTTTGATTTACTAGATAATAATATTAGACTCTCTGTTTGGTGGATGTAGCCCGAGTTTGGGTGAACCATGTTAAAACTTGTCTCTCGCTGTTATTATTTCTATGTATTTCCATTCCTCTGTTTAATCTTTATTTGCATTTAATTGATATCTTCTGCCAGCTAACCCTAACACCTACTCCATAGTAGGCCAGTAGTATCCTGTGTGAAGCAATTTTTTGACTAAGGATGAACCACTAGAATAAGCACCACAGACACCTTTGTGTATCTCATGCAAGGCAGTTTGGGCTTCTTCCAGGTTAAGACATTTAAGAAAAACACCATCTAGTGACCTTCTATAAAGCGTATCACCGAGGATGACATATTGGGAAGAATGATGAATGAAGGAGCGACGCTGGGATTTGGAAAGATTTGGTGGAATGATTTGGCTATGAAGGTAATGGTAGATCTCATTGAACCAAGTGGAGTTAGGACCAACAATATCACATACCAACTCTAATTCTGGGATATTAAAAGCTGGTACAAACAACTGTTCTATCAGAAGTTCAATTTTGTGATCATTTCCAGGTATCTCTATCATTGAACCAATTGTGGCCATAGCATCAGCAGCTTTATTGTGAAGCCTTGAAATCTATTTAAATGTGATCCTGTTGAAATATGTTTTGAACGTATCCACTAGTTTCTTGTATGGCTTTAACTTTTCATCCTTTGTCTGATATTCGTTGTTTACTTGCTTGATCACTAGTTGAGAATCCCCATGAACTTGTAAGTCTTTGATATTCTAGGTTATAGCCAATTTCAATCCTTTGATTAGTGCTTCATATTCGGTGATGTTGTTTATACATGGAAATTGAATGTGAAATGATTTTGGTATATAATCGCCTTGAGGTGTAACAAAGAGTATTCTAGCTCCGGAGCCACGTTGAGTATGAGAACCATCAAAATATAATTGCCAAGAGGGAATAGTTTCTATGTCCAAGATTGATTCATCAGGAAATTCTGTTACCATTGGATGATCTGATTCTGTAGGTGCTTTGGCCAATCGATCTACTATTATTTGTCCTTTTATAGCTTTTCTATCAACATACTCAATGTCAAATTCACTAAGCATCATCACCCATTTTGCCATACGTCTAGTCAGGGCTGCTCTAGATAGTAGATATTTGAGAGGATCAATCTTTGATATAAGCTTAGTCTGATGACTCAACATGTAGTGCCTAAGCTTTTGTGATGCAAAGACAACCATGAGACATGCCTTTTCAATAGGTGAATAATTTACTTCATAGCCCACCAAAGTTCTACTGATATAATAGATTGCTCGTTCTTTACCACTATCATCATTTTGTGCTAACAAAGCCCCTAATGTTGCTGATGTTGTTGAGATGTATAAAATAAGGGGTTTTCCATGAATAGGTGGTGCTAACACAGGAGGAGATTCTAGGTACTCTTTAAGTTTATCAAATGCTTCTTGGCAGTTTTGATCCCAAATAAGTTGTGTGTTTTTCTTCAACAAGTGAGTAAATGGTTGACACTTGTCAGCAAGCTGAGCGATAAACCTCCGTATGGATTGTAATTTTCCTTGCAAAGATCTGAGTTGTTTTAGATTTTGAGGAGGAGACATTTCCATTATAGCTTTGACTTTTGCTAGATCAACTTCAATTCCTCTTCTGGACACGATATAACCTAAGAGTTTTCCAGATGTTACTCCAAATACACATTTCTTAGGATTGAGTCTGACATTGTACTTTTCAAGATGATCAAAAATGTTTTCCAAAACATATAGGTGACCCTCTCTAGTTTTTGATTTGGCAAGTATGTCATCTACATAATCTTCCATTTATTTATGAAGCATATCATGAAAGATAACAGTCATTGCTCTTTGATATGTGGCTCCATCATTTTTTAGACCAAAAGGCATGACAAGCCAACAATATGTTCCCCAGACACAAATGAAAGAAGTTTTATGTTGATTGTCTTCAGCTATTCTAATTTGGTTATATCCAGAAAATCCATCCATCAATGATAACATCTCATGTCCTGCTGTCAGATCCACTATGATATCAATGTTTGGTAACGGAAAATCATCTTTTAGACAAGCTTTGTTGATGTCTCTAAAATCATTACAAACTCTGATGGTTCCATTTGGCTTGGCTATAGGTACAATGTTTGAGATCCACTCAGGATAATCTATCGGTTTGATGAAACCAACTGTCAAGATCTTTTCTAACTCTGCTTTAACCATTAGGGCAATTTTGGGATGCATCTTTCTCAATTTTTGTTTGACTGGTTTTGTTCTTGGATGGACTGTTAAATGATGTACTATTAATGATGGATCTAATCCTAGCATATGTGCATAGGATCAGGCAAAATTGATTTCTCATTTTCTGAAGAAAGAATTGAAGTCCCGAGTTTCAAATTCTGATAATGACTTTGTTGCATATGTGATCTTGTGTTCTTCTGTAGTTCCAAGATTCATCTCTTGTGTCTATTCTATGAGTATAGTGGATTTTTCTTGGTGTGCCCCCACTTTGGGAAGGTTAAATTCCTCATCCTTTAGTGCCTCAGAGAGGTTTTCACTAGTGGATACGTCTTTTATAAGTTTCTGAAACATGGATTCAAGAGGTTCTGTTAAATCTAAAAATTTGCGTGGTGGTCGCAAACCTGGAAGGGTAAATTTCTTCTATATATGTGGTGGACGATTCCAAGGTGTATTCTGAGTTGATGAAGAATTGAGGACAAATGGTTTGTTTTGCACATGTTAAACATGTTTTGTATCAGTGATTCCATCATTCACAATATTCTTGTTTCGATTCCAATATCAAGATTTATCATTGTTTTGGTTATTGGAATTGCGATTGTAATTGTCTTTGTAAATATTGATGAGACCTTTATTGATAAGAGCCATTTCAATCATCTTACCTTTTGTCATGATTTGTTCAAATGAATCAGAGCATTGCACTTGTAAGTGAAAGGCTAGCTCTTGATTAAGATTTTGCACAAAAATTGGAACTAGTTGTTTCTCATGAATATGACAAGGGAGTCGATTGATAATATGCCTCCATCGTTGTAGGAAAGAAGTAAGGGTTTCCCTACCTTTTTGTTTAGTGTTATAAAGGTCTTGCATGGAGGTGTCTTGTTCAATGTTGTAGGCAAATTTTTTGACAAATTCTTCTGCTAGTTGTTCAAAAGATGTGATGTTTCCTAGGAGACGTGAGAACCATTAAAGGGCTAAGCTAGCCAAACTTTTAGGAAAAAGTCTCATTAAGTATGTAGGTTCATGTCAAAATTCCATGCATGCGATACATAATTCATGAATATGATCGCAAGGGTCACCTTTTCCTTTGTATTTGTCAAATTTTGGTATTTCATTGTTTGTAGGAAAAGGTACCATGATTAGAGATTTGTCAAATGGATCTGGGTGTAGTTCTTCATATGAGTATTTCTTTTGTCGAGCACCAATCCGATTATCAATGATTCATTCAATTTCGTCTTGAATGGGTGGAGTGGTGATTGATTGATTATGTAATTGAGTTTGGGGTGATGTTTGAGGGTGATGTTGTGACGATGATTGGGATTGTTGGACTGATTGGAGTCTCAAATTTTGTTGTAGTGATTGGGCAAATTGTTGTGATTGAGCAAGTTGTTGTTGTAGCTAAAGGATTTGGGGATCAACAGGTTTTGAGGATGAGACATTGATAGGGTTATAATTTCGTGAAATTGAGGGTATGGAAGTAGATACCTGTTTTGGTTGAGTGTTGACATGACGGATGTGGATAGAAGAAGTTTGAGGTATGGAAACATGAGTTGCATTGAGGGTTAATTGAGATGAGGGAATGTCAGATTTTTTTAGTATAGAAGATATAGGGATAGATTGTGAGCTCCCTACTGGTGAAATGGAAGGGGTTGTGAAAGATGATCCTAATGAAGGAAATGATGAAGATGACTGAATGGATTGAATTATAGGGATAGATTGTGAGATTCCTAATGGTGGAATTGATGGGGGTGTAAGTGATGACCCTAATGAAGGAAATGATGAAGGTGCAAGTGATGACTGAATAGGTTGGATCACAGGAGGAGAATAGTCTAGAGGTATCCCCAATGTGTAAGTATGTGATGAGATAGACATAGGTGTTGAAAATGATTGATGGGAAGAGAGAGATTGGATTGTAGAAATAGAGGTATTGGTGCAGGAGCACCTACCTGACAGCTGGCCTTCATGAGGCAGTTAGTTGTTTTAGGTCTTGTTTATGTTTTCAAGAAGGTCTGATAAGACCAAATGCATGTAATAAGGTCACGCTGATCATGATAAGATCATGCTGACCATGCTTTTACTATTTTTAGTTAGTTTGTTAAACAGCTGTCATGCTGTAGGGTCGGTTGGATCTCCCAGCCGCTTGGAGAGTTCCCAGCCGCTTGGAGTCGGGTCAGTAGTACTCGTAGGAAAATCTATTTAAGCATGAGGATCGGTTGATATTGGAGAGACAGACAGATACCATCGATCGAGCTAGGTTGCAGAGAGTGAGACAGAGAGAGAGATACTGATCATTGTAATTGCATCTTTTGAAATCAATAAAGAGATCCTGTTTGTGTTCTTGCTCTGGTTGGATTCCATTGTTTGATCGATTTGCTGGTTTGGGTGGTTCCATGGATTTGCTGATCCATTCCACTGGTTGATTCGTCTGATCGGTGGAATGGTTATGTACAGTAGGGTAGGTGTTAGTTTGTTTGTTCGCATGCAGGTGTGCAGGATCACCGTCGAGAGATGTTGAAGACCCTAGCATGGGTATGTGCTAGGTCGAGCTGATAAGATAGAGTGTGGAAGATCACCCTGAGAGTGGATCGGGTCGTCCCTGGAGGATCGGCGAAGTGAAATTTCGCTACGACTGAAAGTTTGTTAAAACGGCATCATCAGGATATTTCTGCAAATATCCTGCAGTCAGTTCGGACATCGTCATCCAGATAAGTGGAGGAGAGCATGATGCTTTCGATTGCATGAAGTGCAAGTGCGTCGGGGTGATCATCATTAGGAGTTGCCGAGGAGTGCATCGGCATAAGGAAGAAGATCAGGTTGATCGCGGGCCGGAAAAAACTAAGTTTGGCCAACAACAGGATATGACGTCATCATCATCATGATATACGTCATCAGGACATTTCGGAGCAGCAGGTTATTGAGAAGCTGCGGGTGACGTCATCGTCATCAGGATATACGTCATCAGGATATCGGGTGACGCAAGCATCGAGGGGACGGTGCGAGGAGTTAAGGTTTTGTCATCATCAGGATAAATGGAAGGAACCGGATGTTCTTTATCCTGTTGATTATCATGATGTTGAATATCATGATGCTGAAGATAGTGAAGGCGGAAGTTGTCGCTGAAGTGAACAGTGGACGTCAGGAGGATGTTCGCGCTGGTTGAACATGATGATGCTGCCGATAGTCGAGTAAGGTGATGCTGTTGACAGGTGAAAGTGCGAAGGCTTGTCTGCAGGAGGATATCGGTCGGTAGGTGAAATATGATGATGATGCTGACAGTGAAGTCAAATATGATGATGATGAGGATAAATATGATGATGATGATGGGCTGCAGACATCCATGCTGTATGCGAAGATTATAGTGTGGATGCCTCTGCATCATAGTATGGTGCAGGAGCACCTACCTGACAGCTGGCCTTCATGAGGCAGTTAGTTGTTTTAGGTCTTGTTTATGTTTTCAAGAAGGTCTGATAAGACCAAATGCATGTAATAAGGTCACGCTGATCATGATAAGATCATGCTGACCATGCTTTTACTATTTTTAGTTAGTTTGTTAAACAGCTGTCATGCTGTAGGGTCGGTTGGATCTCCCAGCCGCTTGGAGAGTTCCCAGCCACTTGGAGTCGGGTCAGTAGTACTCGTAGGAAAATCTATTTAAGCATGAGGATCGGTTGATATTGGAGAGACAGACAGATATCATCGATCGAGCTAGGTTGCAGAGAGTGAGACAGAGAGAGAGAGATACTGATCATTGTAATTGCATCTTTTGAAATCAATAAAAAGATCCTGTTTGTGTTCTTGCTCTGGTTGGATTCCATTGTTTGATCGATTTGCTGGTTTGGGTGGTTCCATGGATTTGCTGATCCATTCCACCGGTTGATTCGTCTGATCGGTGGAATGGTTATGTACAGTAGGGTAGGTGTTAGTTTGTTTGTTCGCATGCAGGTGTGCATGATCGCCGTCGAGAGATGTTGAAGACCCTAGCATGGGTATGTGCTAGGTCGAGCTGATAAGATAGAGTGTGGAAGATCACCCTGAGAGTGGATTGGGTCGTCCCTAGAGGATCGGCGAAGTGAAATTTCGCTAAGACTGAAAGTTTGTTAAAACGACATCATCAGGATATTTCTGCAAATATCCTGCAGTCAGTTCGGACATCGTCATCCGGATAAGTGGAGGAGAGCATGATGCTTTCGATTGCATGAAGTGCAAGTGCATCGGGGTGATCATCATCAGGAGTTGCCGAGGAGTGCATCGGCATAAGGAAGAAGATCAGGTTGATCGCGGGCCAGAAAAAACTAAGTTTGGCCAACAACAGGATATGACGTCATCATCATCATGATATACGTCATCAGGACATTTCGGAGCAGCAGGTTATTGAGAAGCTGTGGGTGACGTCATCGTCATCAGGATATCGGGTGACGCAAGCATCGAGGGGACGGTGCGAGGAGTTAAGGTTTTGTCATCATCAGGATAAATGGAAGGAACCGGATGTTCTTTATCCTGTTGATTATCATGATGTTGAATATCATGATGCTGAAGATAGTGAAGGCGGAAGTTGTCGCTGAAGTGAACAGTGGACGTCAGGAGGATGTTCGTGCTGGTCGAACATGATGATGTTGCCGATAGTCAAGTAAGGTGATGCTGTTGACAGGTGAAAGTGCGAAGGCTTGTCTGCAGGAGGATATCGGTCGGCAGGTGAAATATGATGATGATGCTGACAGTGAAGTCAAATATGATGATGATGATGGGCTGCAGACATCCATGCTGTATGCGAAGATTATAGTGTGGATGCCTCTGCATCATAGTGGTATCAGAGCCCAGCAAAAGGTCTGGGCTGTTGTGTGTTGATTCTGTCACCGAAAGGGCAGAGATAGAGTTGATTGTGTGTTGTGTGTTGATTGAGAGGTTGACAAAATGCCTCCGAAAGGTAGTGGGACTGCAAGGGAATTGCAGGAAATGAAGGAAAAACATGCCAGAGAGATGAGGAAGATGAAGGAGCTTGCTGAAGCACTTCAAGCCAGGCTTGTAGCCCTGGAAAAGAACAAAAAGAGAGAAGTGGCAGACAGTGAGTCTGAAGAAGATGAAGATACTGTTGAAGAGTATGAAGAGGTAGCTGAAGATCTGGATGCTGAAGACCAGAAATTTGTAAAACTGTTAAAGGTAGTGCAGAGTGATAAACCTAAGGTAAAGGTTGATGTTTCCAAGTATACTGGAAGTTTGAATGAAGATGAGTTGCTGGATTGGATTGCTGCACTTGATAATCACTTTGAATGTGAAGATGTTGCTGAGGATCAGAAGGTAAAGATTGCAAAGACCAAGTTAGGAGGTCATGCTTTGGTTTGGTGGGATTATGTACAATCCGAGAGAAGGAAGCAAGGGAAGTCAAAGATCACTTCATGGGATAAAATGGTAGCAAGGATCAAAGGTAAATTCTTGCCGAGGGATTATGAAATCCAGATGTTTAAGAAGCTGCAATTTTTAAAGCAGAAGGAAAGGGATGTGAAAGCATATACTGAGGAGTTTTATAAGTTGAGTATGAGATCTGGTCATCATGAGAATGAGGTAGAAAAGGTGGCTAGGTACTTGGCTGGTTTGAGATTGAACATACAGGATGAGTTAGTTTTAGCTAACCCTAAGAATGTGGAGGATTGTTATCCAATGGCAATCAGGATTGAAGAAAAGATGAATAGAGGACATGATAAGTCCATGAGAGGAAGAGAAAACAATATGAGGGGAAGAGGAGCAGCCCCTGCACAAAAGCAAACCAATGAGGGTCAAGAAGACACTGGTAAAAGACAGGGACAGTCTGATTTTAGAGGTGGATGGAAAGGTAATAGAGGCAGATTTGGAAGTGGTAGAGGTTCTACTACATTTTCAGGAAAGTGTTACACCTGTGGTGAGTTTGGTCATCCATCTTTCAAATGTCCAGAAAATAAAGGTTCATCATCCAGAAATGATAGAACTAATGACAAGAGAGTACAACTGGTACAAGAAGAGAAAGTAGAAGAAAGTGTGCAGAGTTCAAACACTTATAAAGATAGAGAACCTGATAATTATGGATATCCAGAGAGTGGAGAATCATTGATGCTAAGGAGAATTAGTTTGCAGGCATCAAAGGATATGATGCAAAGAAGAGCTCTTTTCAAGACCACATGCAAGAGCAAAGGTAAAGTATGTAAGGTTGTCATTGATACTGGTTCAACAGACAACATGGTATCTCAGGAAATGGTGGATAAACTGCATTTGGAAAGGTTTCCACATCCACACCCTTACAAGGCATCTTGGGTGAGTGATAGTCAATCAATTTGGGTATATGAACAGGCATATGTGGATTTTCAGATTGGAGCATATCAGGATAGAATTTTGTGTGATATTTTGCCCATGGAATGTTGTCACCTACTGTTGGGTAGACCATGGCAATTTGATAGGAGGGTACTGTATTATGGGTATGCTAATACCTACACCATCAAGAAGGATGGGAAGACTATTAAGTTGATGCCATTGCAGGCAAATGCTGCAGTACAGAAGGCAGCCCAAATCATTTTAATGGGAAAGAAGGAGTTTGTGCAGATGCCTAGAGGAGCAGGCATAAAGGCAGTTAAGGACACTGCAAGGAAAGAAGTTGTTCAGGACAACAGGTTGAAGAAAGTTTTAGTTGTGACTGACAGAGGTCAGCAGCAGGTTCAGAAACAGGATTGCAAACAGCAACCAGTTCAGAAGAATGACAAGGATGTTGTCATAGTTGGGACTATTGCTTGTCCTATAAAGGTTGACAGGAAGATAGAGTTGAACATTTCAGAAGTTCAAGAGGCAGTTCAGAAAGAGGTTCTGGTCAGACAATCTGACAAACACAGAGACAACCTGAGAAAGGCCTAAATTGACAGGCATGAGGATTTACTTGCCAGCAAGCAAGTTACAGTTCAGAAGTCTTGGAGCAGCAAAGAGCCAGCAGAGGATAAAGCTGGAACAGTTCAGCATATTGCAAAGGCAAAGTGTAAAGGTGGAGGACTTCCACATACTAAACTCGTGGGACATGAGTTCTTTTCTGTTGGGGAGTATGGTGCAGGAGCACCTACCTGACAGCTGGCCTTCATGAGGCAGTTAGTTGTTTTAGGTCTTGTTTATGTTTTCAAGAAGGTCTGATAAGACCAAATGCATGTAATAAGGTCACGCTGATCATGATAAGATCATGCTGACCATGCTTTTACTATTTTTAGTTAGTTTGTTAAACAGCTGTCATGCTGTAGGGTCGGTTGGATCTCCCAGCCGCTTGGAGAGTTCCCAGCCGCTTGGAGTCGGGTCAGTAGTACTCGTAGGAAAATCTATTTAAGCATGAGGATTGTTTGATATTGGAGAGACAGACAGATATCATCGATCGAGCTAGGTTGCAGAGAGTGAGACAGAGAGAGAGAGATACTGATCATTGTAATTGCATCTTTTGAAATCAATAAAGAGATCCTGTTTGTGTTCTTGCTCTGGTTGGATTCCATTGTTTGATCGATTTGCTAGTTTGGGTGGTTCCATGGATTTGCTGATCCATTCCACCGGTTGATTCGTCTGATCGGTGGAATGGTTATGTACAGTAGGGTAGGTGTTAGTTTGTTTGTTCGCATGCAGGTGTGCAGGATCGCCGTTGAGAGATGTTGAAGACCCTAGCATGGGTATGTGCTAGGTCGAGCTGATAAGATAGAGTGTGGAAGATCACCCTGAGAGTGGATCGGGTCGTCCCTGGAGGATCGGCAAAGTGAAATTTTGCTAAGACTAAAAGTTTGTTAAAACGGCATCATCAGGATATTTCTGCAAATATCCTGCAGTCAGTTCGGACATCGTCATCCGGATAAGTGGAGGAGAGCATGATGCTTTCGATTGCATGAAGTGCAAGTGCGTCGGGGTGATCATCATCAGGAGTTGCCAAGGAGTGCATCGGCATAAGGAAGAAGATCAGGTTGATCACGGGCCGGAAAAAACTAAGTTTGGCCAACAACAGGATATGACGTCATCATCATCATGATATATGTCATCAGGACATTTCGGAGCAGCAGGTTATTGAGAAGCTGCGGGTGACGTCATCGTCATCAGGATATACGTCATCAGGATATCGGGTGACGCAAGCATCGAGGGGACGGTGCGAGGAGTTAAGGTTTTGTCATCATCAGGATAAATGGAAGGAACCGGATGTTCTTTATCCTGTTGATTATCATGATGTTGAATATCATGATGCTGAAGATAGTGAAGGCGGAAGTTGTCGCTAAAGTGAACAGTGGACATCAGGAGGATGTTTGCGCTGGTCGAACATGATGATGCTGCCGATAGTCGAGTAAGGTGATGCTGTTGACAGGTGAAAGTGCGAAGGCTTGTCTGCAGGAGGATATCGGTCGGCAGGTGAAATATGATGATGATGCTGACAGTAAAGTCAAATATGATGATGATGAGGATAAATATGATGATGATGATGGGCTGCAGACATCCATGCTGTATGCAAAGATTATAGTGTGGATGCCTCTGCATCAGGTATCTTGAGGTATTCCCAAGGTGAAATTTTGTGGTGATGTGATAGATGAGGTAGATTGGAACACATTTGACATAGGTGTTGAAAATGATTGATGGAGAGAGGAAGTAGCCTAAGCTTTGGCTTTAGCTTTTTATGCTTTTCTTTGTGCTTTTTCTCTCATAAATATCATCAAGGACTCTAGCTCCACAATCATAAAGGTATTGCATAAAATAATCAGGATCATGATCCATGGAGAGATGAACAAGTTGTAATGTTTCAGGATCTTGTTGAAGTTGAAGTGCCATGGGATTCGTTTCAGTATAGTCATGTGTGGGTTTAGGAGTTTTGGGAGTAACTGGTTGGTCAGATACGTCATCTCAAACATCTACATAAGTTGAAAGGTCTCCAAGTGGATCATTATGAAAATATGATGATGATCCAGTATTTTGTTGAGAAGGATTGATTTGCTTATGGATGGGCTCTTCTTCGAGGAATCTTGAGGATTGAGGTTGCCATTTTTGAGGAGTGAACTCCATATTGTTTTTCTTGGCTTGGGCATGGGTAATAACCATGAAAATAGAGGATAATTGAAATGTTAAAAAGCTCTCAGATGGATATATATGGATGGTATGAAAGACTCCAAAAGTGGGGATAAATGATATGGATCAAGATGTAGATATGAATTGTTTGATTTAAGATAGAAATAGAGTCAAAATGATGACTCAAAGAGACTGGATGGACCTTAGGATTATATATGGATAAGGGGCTCCTTTGAAACACTCAAGGTTACGATATGCCTAAGGAAGAAAGGAGATCAAAATGCCACCTCTACTCAAAGGAAGATAGGGCTTATTGAGTAGAAAAGATAAGATGACAAAGATACACTAACTTAAGAATGATCAGGGCCTCTTAAGCAAATGGATTGTTATGGGATTGATTAGAAAAAGGTCTGTCTCTTAATTGGATGTTGATATATGATCAATAGGACAATGGGGGTCTACTATTGAAAAGAGATTTTGGGAATGGATATGGATGAATGATCAATCGAAAGAGCTTCTTGTGATTTAAAGTGACAAGATTCCACTTGAGATGTGCCATGAGGATAAAAAAGATTCTCAATTTTGAAAGTCAAGCTGATGATGTAGGAGACAAGTTATAATGGTGATGATGATTAGGTATGCACACACAACAATCATATAAGACACACAACTTGATTGGTTATTTTTTATGACACCTTGATGTTTTGCAAACACTTGTAAACATGCATGATCCTAGGCTAGGAAAGGACAATACTTGTTGAGTTCCCACTTGATTTTACCTAGCCGTGCCTACTTATGGTGTATAGCTCCAGGAACTTGGGGCACGGGCTCCCCCTTACAATGCACTCACTTCTTAGGCACACCAAGTTCTAGGTCCTAGGACATGCAGATCCTGAGGTACCTTACTATCTCTGCCATAAGCCGCGAAAATATGGGACAATGATCAGAGTTTCCTCCTGTATCAAGTAGAGGGTTTTTGGCCACTAAACAAAAGGGTTCTAGTGAATATCCAGGGGACCAACACCTTACGAGCATCCAGCAAGCCACCAAAGGCTTTGACTAACCCTACTAGGAGTTTTAATATATACAAGGTACACCTCTTTTCGAGCTAGCACTGTACGGTAAGCGCTAATACCGGTTAGACTTGGCTTTCGCCTTATCCTCAATTTATATAGCGGGCCGGACGAAAGTCCCACTTGGGGAGTTCTCCTTGCAGATGTGTCTCAAGAGCAAACCCACTCTAAGGATAACAAAAGCAAGGAAACACATTGTTTTTGATCTCCCAGATCACATGAAATGCAAGGAGAGAGCATACACAATGCCTTTGCCTTGCACTCACATGGAGTTCATTTTAATTCCAAATCCAAATGTGTGGGTGGTTATACAAAATGTCAAAGGAATGCTTTTGATTCTCAAGATCGTCGAATGACACAAGAGAAGAGCATACACATTCAATGACAAAAATGCAAATCACTAGACATGGCAAACACTTGTTGATTTTAACCCTTGCTTATGATGTGACCTAATCTATAAAAAGAAGACACGTTGTTTCAAGATTAGATTCTTTGACAATCGATCTTGCAAAAAAAATTGATTAGTAGTTTGATAAATTTATCTTTGATAGATGTGTAGCTGCAAGAAATTGTTAGACCAAGACAAAACAATCCTGCAAAAACCCACACAAAAAAAATATTAGTGCATAACAAGAAGAAAATGTTTGATGTTTTTGAAAATGATTGAATTTTAGAGATTTATACCAGAAAATCAGATATGAATTTGACAAAATGGATTGTATCACGATGTAGTTCTATGAATTAGCTTTCTGACACCTACAAAAACATGAAAATCTGATGACAAATGAAAAATTTAGGCCTATTTAAATGAAACAGCCTCCAAGGGCTAAAAATGGGCACTCTGATAGTTTGCAAATTCTATGTTTTTGTGTTTGGCAATTTTATCTCTAGGTCATATGCAAATGATTTCCCTAATAGTTATGTTTTTGAGGAGTGATATTTGTTTGAGGCCGTTGCGGTTTAAACAAGTGTTTTGCTCCGTGAAAACTAATAGCTATCTTTGGAACCAACGAGTTTATACTAGTTTCTGGCGTAAATTTGTTTTACAAGTGAGACAATTCTGAGCACTATAACCTTCAAATATAAACCATAATGTCAACTAATACTTGCACACATAAGATGTTAAAAGGGGATGCTGATAAGAACAATCAACAGGTTCAAAAAAATTGTCCAGCGTGAAGCTTTTCCTTTACAACATAGTGGCTGATAAGAACAACTGAAAAGTTTAGACAATTTTCAACCATGCATTTTCACTTGTATTCTACCACAAAACTTGCAAATTTGTGATGAATTTGAAAGAAATGATAGCACTACTGTGTAGAGCTTAAAAGTAGCTTTTAAATTCCTCTGTGACCATTCCTAAGTAAGCACCATAAGATCGAGCACCAACAGTATAGTTGTTAAAGTCATCGATATAATGAATGCCAACTCCAAACTCACAATGTGAATTCTTATACAACAAAGGTTAGCATTTTAACATAAAAGAATGTATAGCAAGAAACAATTAACAATGATAATAACTATGACAACTTTTACAACTTGGTGGTTTGTCCTGTGCATTTAAGAAACTAGTTTGAAATACATTGCCACAATTCAACAAAAGTGTCAGAAGTCACAATTTATAAAACTCAAGTGACAACATGAATAGCTTAAAAGTCGTGATGTCACAACTAAAAGATTTGATGAATGCTTGCAAACAAAAATGTCATGGCACAAAATGTTGATGAAATGTTTCCAGACACCACCATTTGCACCAAATAAAGGATGTTAAAATATATGGCACCATTCAAAGTTTAACTTGACAATGATTATATGCTAACGTTAGCCCTAAAACAAAACATGAAACTAAAGGTTTTAATGAAAGAATCTTAATCCTCAGCTATTCTTAGCAACTACCAAAAGACGTTAACACCGATAGTTATAAAGTAGCTAAGAATAGATACCATGGCGAATCACAATTCACATATAAAGTTATTTCAAGCGGATTTTCTAAACAAATCAATGACAATAACAATTACTCTTGCAATTAAAAGCATATAATGGTGGATCTTACACCCAACGAACAAGAGTAAAAAAAATACTAGTTATGTATCATTGGTTATCATAACCATCGACAAATGATTTCAAGAAAAATCCCCTTCAAGACTCTCTGTGCAAACTCAAAAAAAAATGCTTGCAAAACAACAGAATAACAGGAGGTGTTTCACATTAGGTTCACCATTGTATGCACCAAATACAGATTTTATTGAAAAGATTTTGTAATTAAAACCCTAAAATCTAATATCAAATGCAACAGCATGATTAATGATAAAAACTATAAAACCTGCACAAATATAAATGTTACCAAAATTTTGAAATGTGGTTGCTCAGAATATTAGCATAACTCCAATGTAAATGTTGTCGGGGGTGATAAATGAAAATGAGTTTGATTTTTATAAATTTTGGATAGAAATTGGTTTGGGTAGTTAAACGGATTTTTGATTTGGTGAATGGTAAAAGGTAGTTAGGGTTATGGTAGGTATTTTACGGGTTAGGTTAATAATAAATTAAATTTGTTAGATTTAATTTATTATTAATAAGGGGTTTTAAGTTTTAAGTTGTAAATAATAAATTAAATTTATTGATTTTAATTTATTATTTATGGGAAAATGGTAAAAATGAAAGGATCTAATTAATTAATTAAAATTAATTAAATCTTTAGGATTAAGAAATATTTTATGATTTAGGGAAATGATCAATTGGTCATTTTTTGATGTCTACAGGTGGGACACTTGTCCTCTTTCTATTCGTTGCACATTCCTCAACCATTTGCAACCATTGATCTTATCATTTCTTCTCAACCATTGATCCTCATTCTTCTGAGTCTATAAATGGAACCTTGTTCTTCCATTTCTATTCATCCAAGATATTTGTATTGTTACTCTGCAGGAATTTACCAGAGCACCTTTGGTACCCCCATTTCTATTCATTAGCTTGAGATCACACACTTTCTTTGAAGCTCATCTTCATTGTATGTTTATCACTATAGCAATTTACTATCAACATCCTTGAACACAGCAAAGGAGTGCACTCTCTGAGGGCCTACTTCATACAAACAAGGACGATCTTGATAGGCAACAATAGAAGCTTCGAAACAAGGAAGGTTTGCATTGTGTTATTCATTGCTTCATTTTATTCAATCTTCTTAGTTTCACTATTCTATTGAGTTATGTGTATTTGATGTTGTCTATTGCATATTCATTGTTGATCCTATTTTACCCTAACATTTTATTCAAGCCTTCCATCGTCAGGTGCCACAGTTGGGTTTTCACCTTCGGATGAGTCCTTTCTTTTTACTGTTTTGGGATCTGACACTACCGCAAAATAGTTTTCACTGTCAGATCCAATTTTTATCTTGATATTTTTATGACTGGAAGGCTTGGCACCATCTCTGAAGTAAGCCACAGTATTAAGTTCAATTACGAAACCAACTTTATGATCTTCCAGAGACCCATTCCATATGCCTTCTAGTTGGATTTGATTCACCTTGGTATGGTAAGATTTACACTTACCTTAAGGACAACATTCTCCCACCAGACCTCTCTTCTAACCAAAGATGAACTTTCATATGCCAAACCACTCGCTATACCATCATAGCCAATACCCTATACCGACGTGGTCTCAATGGTACTTTGCTCCATTGTTTAGAACAAGAAGAATTCATAACTACCTTATAAGACGTACACGAGGGGATCTGCGGAACACACTCTAGCAGTCCTTCCTTAGCCAAGAAACTCATGTGGTTGGGTTATTACTAGCCGAACATGGAAATGGATTCATATCAATTTGTCAAGAAGTGCAAACAGTGCCAAATACATGGAAACCTTATACATGCACTAGCTCAAAAGTTGAGACCTTTAATGACACCTTGGCCCTTCTGCCAGTGGGGACTTGACCTTGTGGGAAAGATCCATCCACCCTCATCCAATGGCCACAAATTCATCATAACTACCACTGAGTATTTCACAAAGTGGATTGAAGCCATTCCCCTCACCACCATCACAGGTAAGCAAATTTCCTCATTTATCTTGAATTACATTATCTATAGATATGGCATTCCTTCATCCATTATCACAAATAACAGAAGACCATTCAAAAACTAGGATGTATAAGAACTCTGTGAACATTTCAAAATCCAACACCGTTTCTCCACTCCATACTACCCCCAAGGTAACGGTCAAGCTGAAGCATCCAACAAGAGAATCTTGAAACTTCTCAAGAAGATAGTCAACGATGCTAGCTGTGATTGGCATGTCTAACTCAATCTTGCTCTATGGGCCTATAGAACCAGTATACGCACTCCCACAGGTGCTACACCCTATGCCCTTGTCTATGGTTCATAAGCCATCCCCCCCATTGAAGTCGAATTACCCTCCCTCAGGGTGTCGCTAAAAGGTCTCATATCAGATGAAGAATACAGGGTCTCCAGGTTGCAAGAACTAGAGTTACTAGAAGAAAGGCTATAGAAATCCTTCGATCATCTCAAAGCATATCAATAAATGATGTCAAGAAGCTATAACCACAAATTTCACCCAAGAATCTTTAAGGTTGGTGATCTTGTTCTCAAAGAGAATCCTCGCAATCAACAAGATAGAGAAAAGAAAGGCAAGTTTGAACCTAACTGGCTTGGGCCCTATGTGATTTTAGCTTCTTATGGCTTGGGGGCATATCAGTTGGCAATGTCAGAGGGTGAGTTATTTGATGACCCAATCAATAGCATGCACCTCAGCAAGTTTTATACCTAGGAGAACCCTAATGCAAATGGGGCATAAAATGCAAAAAAAATCAAAAAAATTAGAAAAATACAAAAAAATCAAAAAATCTGAAAAATCCCTTCATCCAATGGTGAAAATCTGGCAAATAGGTGCCTTGGATAAGTACCATGATGAAAACTTGGCAAACAAGTGTCATGTGTAAGTTGATCTTCTATGTCACCTACACTTGGGGGCACCTTGTCTCATCAGCCTATCACTCTTCTCCTATCATTTTCCTTCCATACCATTTCCTATCCTATCCTACCTATACTATCCAGTCTATCCATCCTAATCTTCCTTTCCTCTATTTTCTTTGGTCTTGATAAAGATTGGAGGCACAATGTTGACAAATGTTTTAGATGTCTCTTGACATACCTTATCCCTCCAAACCATGTAAATCCTTCATTACCCTCTCATCCTCCTATTGTCGTAAGCATTGCCATGAAAAATCCTAAGTATTCTATCTACAATGGGGTATGTTATTCTTATGCAACATAGTCCTTGGAGATCACATCCTTGTTTCCTTCTATCCACTATTGCCCATCCTCATACCTACTTGTTCCATTCTTTATCACCCGTACATCTACCTATCCATGGTGTTTCCTTGTCATCGGTATCATCTGTTCCATATCGTGTCTTGCCTAATCCATATCTGTTCCATATTGTGTCTTGTCCGATCCATATCTATTCCATGTTTGATCCATATCTGTTCCATATCGTGTCTCATTTGATCCATATCTTAGGTCCATTAGGGTTTACCCCAAACTACATTTCCTCTGCATTGTCACGTAGGCAAGGCCATTTCTCAAATGTGCCCCCGAGGCTCCCACTATCCCATCCGTTCCATGTCTAGTCCTTCTATCTATTTGGGTCCACACCACTTTCTATCACCTAGGTCTTAGGTCCATTAGGGTTTACCCTGAACTACATTGCCTTTGTGTCATCACATAGGCAAGGCCATTTAGCAATGAGCCCTCGAGGCACTAGGTTAGTCCCTTAGAGTCCGTCTCACCAATAAGGATTGTGGAAGTCTTCTCTCACCAAACAAGCAAGCGCAAGCAAAACCTGCTCTTTTCAAGCAGAAATCCTGACACAGGACATTAACGTATCCAAAGCAAAGTAAGTACATGAGCAAAATGATTCTATCTAAATTATGGCAAGAAAGATACATCTAAATGCAAGAATGTTTCATGTTGGTTAGATTAACTTACAAGGTCTTGATTTATGCTATCATGCCTTTCTATGCCACTTGAGGATGCCAAAAGATAGAGATGCTATGATGGGGGCATGATTATTTTCTTTGTTTATTGTTTTTGGATTAAACTTTAAGTAATGTGAAGCCTCGTCTAATGACATGATCAGAAAAAAATCATCGAGGACATCAAAGGTCTAACATGAACGGGGGCAATCCTTGTTTGTTGATATGCAAGAAATACTCAGGTCATCTCAGTTCAATTATACCTCGATGCTTGTATTAACTTGCTAAATCAAAATCCATGTAAGCAGTACTTAGGTCATCTCAGTTCAATTATACCTAGATGCTTGTATTAACTTACAACATTTCAGAAAAAGTACCAAAAAAAATGCCCAATGATGAAATAAAGCACTTCAAAATACTTGCACCATCAAAATCTCAAAAGCAAAGCATCCATTATACATCCATTTATACATCCATACATCCATATCCCATGCAATAAAAGATCCACAACATGCAGCATATCAATGTTTACAAAAGCTTGTGAGTCCTATCGAGTCTTTCTTCTATCAATCAAATTTCTATCTATCATCATATCTTTCATCCTTGTCTAGTCAGTCTGAACAATGATCCAAATGCAAGGTCCATCCTTAATCCATACCAATCAAGTCAAGTCAATCTTGTCAAATAATCCAATCACAATCAGTGGTCTTGATCCTTGTCTAGTCATAAATCAACTCAATCAATTATAATCAGTCACTTGTCTTATACATGATGTTGCATTGTCGAAATCAGACCAATACACACGTCTTACACGACATGTTTCATTTCTTGAAACTAGACATTATCCTTCATGTTGCTCTAGGGATATATCGTTCCCTGCCATGACAACACTATCATATATCGTTATCAATTAATCACTTGGTTTATAGCTTGATCGTGGCAATACCTTGTTTGTTCTAGTATCATTTGTGCATACTTGCTCGCTTGCTTGTGTGTGTTATCATTTTCTCTTGCATCGCGTATCATTCGGTTCTTTCTTCACCCATTTTCTTCAAACCTAACCTTCTTCATCGTGAGATTGTCCATCTCACGCCTTCTACCTTCTCCCTGTCCAATCTCCCGAGGGGGCATCCTGTCGTCAAACTTTACCAGGGGCAAACTGGGGCATGTATCATTATTAGACTATTTATTCTTTGAAGCAATGCCGTAAATGACATTGCATCAAAGAGGGGCAAAATGTATACGCCTAAAAATGACGTGATTCGTTCTAAATAAATATTCTTAATATTTATTCCCTTCTTATTTTCTTCTATCAATTAAATAAATATTCTAAGGTTAATTGATTGGTTCATCATCCCATAATTAAATAAAATCAATTTATTTAATTAAATTCCCTAAATTCTTCTAATGTCTCACATAATTAAATAATCCTACATTATTTAATTAATCATAAATTCCTCTATCCTAAGTCCTAATTCCATAAATCCACCTCACCTTTGCCACCTCACCATGTTGTACATGTAATTAAATATTTTTAATATTTAATTAGCTAATATTCCCTCACCCACATGTCCTATTTATCCTCCATTCAAAATTAGTTAACTCATCAATCAAATCTATTAACTAATTAGTCATTTGAGTTCACTGGTCAATCTATTTTGTTGACTCCTCAATCAACCCAGTTAACTAATCAATCAATTCAGTCAACTCCCCAATCAATTCACTTAACTGATTGATCAATTCTGTTAACTCTTCAATCAATTTTGTTAACTCCCCTATTGCATAATGGAGGTGGGACACTTGTCCTCTTTCTATTTGTTGCACATTCCTCAACCATTGTCAACCATTGATCTTCTCATTTCTTCTCAACTGTTGATCCTCATTCTTCTGAGTCTATAAATGGAACCTTGTTCTTCCATTTCTAGTCATCTAGGCTATTTGTATTGTTACTCTACAGGAATTTACCAGAGCACCTTTGGCACCCCCATTTCTATTCATTAGCTTGAGATCACACACTTGCTTTGAAGCTCATCTTCATTGTACGTTTATCACCATAGCCATTTACTATCGACATCCTTGAACACAACAAAGGAGTGCACTCTCTAAGGGCCTACTTCATACAAACAAGGATAATCTTGATAGGCAACAATAGAAACTTTAAAACAAGGAAGGTTTGCATTGTGTTATTCATTGCTTCATTTTATTCAATCTTCTTAGTTTCACTATTCTATTGAGTTATGGGTATTTGATGTTGTCTATTGCATATTCATTGTTGATCCTATTTTACCCTAACATAGGCCATTCAATAATTGCTTTCACTTTCTCAGGTTCCATCTTCAATCCTTCCGTAGAAATTACAAATCCCAAATATACCAACTCTTCCTTCATGAAACTACACTTCTTGATGTTTATCAACAATTTCTCTTCTCTCAACCTCTGTAAAACTTGTCTAATATGCAACAAATGTTCCTCTTTTGCTTTACTAAAAATTAGACTATCATCCAAGTATACAATCACAAACTTACCCAAGAATCTCTTCAAGAATTAATTCATCAATCTCATGAAAGTACTCAGTGTATTTGTCAATCCAAAAGGCATCACTAACCACTCATACAATCCTTCATTTGTCTTAAAAGCAATCTTCCATACATCCCCTTCTCTGATTCAGATCTGATGATATCCACTCTTCAAGTCTATCTTTGTGAAATATCTTGCTCCACTCAAACAATCCATGATATCATCCATCCTAGGAAAAGAAAATCTATACTTAACTATGATCTTGTTTATTGCTCTAGAATCAATACACATTCTCCATTCTCCATCCTTCTTCAGTGCTAGCACTGCAGCTACTGCACAAGGCCAAAAACTTTCTCTAATCAAACCTTTCCTCAACAACTCTTGTAACTGTCTATTCAATTCTTAATTATCTACTGGTGTCATTCTATGTGCTTCTTTGTTAGGCAAACTTGCTCTCGGTATAAGATCCATGTGATGACTGATACTCCTTATAGGTGGCAATCCATTAGGTACATTATCTAATATGATGTCTTCATATTCTGTCAGCAAGTCTCTTATTTCCTCTAGTTTAGTCTCTTTCTTCAATATTTCAGGTTTCTTAGGGATCAAGGCATAACACATATTTGTTAGATTTAGAGCAGACAACTGAGAGGGGGGGTGAATCAGTTGTCTAAAACTTTCTTTACTTTCAACACATATATTCACTTGGCAGTAATAATAAATCAAAACATGAAACTTAATGAAATTAATCAAGAGTAGAAACACATCAACACAAGAGACACCAAGATTTTGACGTGGAAAACCCGGTTAAGGGAAGAACCACGGGGTGATTAACCCAAGATTGTATTCTCTGTTAGAAGAATAGAAAGAACAAAATGGCACATGCCAATTAGGGCTCACTGCCTGAGCACACTGCTCACAAGAGGCTCACTGCCTACAAGAGACACACTATCTACAAAGGAATAAGTATCACATACTTGAACTGGAAAATAGCATCTTCACCATGCTTGAGTCAGTTCCATTTAAGCCCAAACCTTCTGCTCTTCCTTTCACTTTTCTTCTTGCTACCACACACTCATCTCCACATCATGCTTTGAAATGACTTCACAATCCCTTATTTATACATGACATCAACTTAGGAACAAACATCTAAGTTGGCACACATCCACAAGAACATCCACAAGATGTATAATTCATCCGGTCGGCCAGTCACAGAAAGAACATCATCATCCAGAAGTTATTCTTCATTTCTGGGACTCCAATTCTAATGTGGACCATAAATACAAACTGAGCACGATCCAAAGACCTCCACAAGCTTGCCTGAAACACCAAGAACATCCACACTTCCTCTACTTACTGAAATTCTTTGCTCCTTCATCCAGAACCTCAAGAACACAGTCTGCCATTACTATCACAAAGGAATAGATACTTCCAAACCTTCAGACCATGAACCAATCAATTTACCACACACACAGACTTCCCAAACACTTCCTCAAATCCACAGAACCAGAGAATGCAGTGCCAGATCTCACCAGACCTATATGTATGACTCTGTCGTCACTGAACATTTGCCAGAATCGGTTCCATTTGAACTGCAATAACTTCTTCAAATATTCATGTGGATCTCTAAAATCTCTACTGGAACAACTTAAGACACATATCTACAAACCCTTTAATCCACATCCTTTGATCCTCATCCTTTCTTGGACTTTTACCTTATGCCATCACTATTCTTCATTGTTCCTGATTGAGACTAATTTTCTCAATATCCTCAGCACACAACTCATCCAACCTTATCATTAATGTAACAGGAGTATGTTGACATCAATGACAACACCGGTTAGGCCCATACTTGTAACAATGTCCCCCTTTGTCATTGATGGCAACATATGATGTGAAAAACTATTTTAACCATCATGACAAGAAAATCTCTTTACTATCACAACTCCCCTTAACAGAAATAACCATTCACATGTCTTCTCTTCCTTTATTACTCCCCCTTTGATCAGAAACCACTTGTTTTTCACATGTCTTCTCTCCCCCTTTGACATCAATGGCAAAGGGCACATACTTGCAATTAAAAACCATGCCTACTGTTCCCCCTGAGTAGCAGTTCCCCATCATCAGTTCGGACCACAAGATGTGACTGTGAAATCCACCGGACTGATGCACACCAGTGCACCTTAGTTCACCACCGGAGGAGCAATAACCCCTAACTTCTCCCTGAGATACTTGAAAGAGCCCTTAGGTAGAGGTTTAGTAAAGATGTCTACAATCTGATCCTTTGAAGGCACAAACTCCAATCTAACTTCATTCTTGTTTACTTGCTCTCTCAAAAAGTGAAACTTGATGGATATATGTTTGGTCTTTGAATGCAGTACCAGATTCTTAGATATGTTTATTGCACTTGAATTATCACAGAAAATTGTGATGGGCTCCTCATACTCTACTCTAATGTCTCTTAACATTTGTTTCATCCACAAGACTTGAGTACAACTTCCTACTGCAGCAATATATTCTACTTCTGCAGTGGACAGAGATATTGCTTCTTGTTTCTTGCTTAACCAAAAAATCAATCTCTTCCCTAAAAAGAATGCTCTACCACTAGTACTCTTCCGGTCATCCATCTCTCCTGCCCAATCAGCATCTGTATATGCATGAAGAGAGAAATCATGATCTCTAGGATACCACAACCCATACTCAACTGTCCCCTTTAGATATCTAAAAATCCTCTTGATTGCCATAACATGAGTTTCTCTAGGATTAGCTTGGAATCTAGCAACAAGACCAATAGCCTGCATAATATTTGGTCTAGTTTGAGTGAGATACAATAGTCCTCCCATCATAGACCTATATTTTGTCTGATCAACCTTGGGAGAGTCATCATCTTTGCTCAACTTGCATCCGGTTACCATTGGAGTGTTCATTGGCTTTGAGTCTTCCATCCCAAATTTCCTCAACAATTCTTTCACATATTTTGAGTGAGAAATGAAGATTCCTTGCTTTGTTTGAGTAATTTATAGACCCAAAAAGAGATTCATTTCTCCAAGCATGGACATCTCAAACTCACTTTTCATTTGACTGGCAAAGGTTTTTCACAAACTATCTCTTCCTCCAAAAATGATATCATCAACAAATACTTCAACAATTAAGATATTTTCATGATCAATTTTGAAATACAAATTACTGTCAGTAGTACCTTTGTTGAAACCAATCTTCAAGAGATGTTTATCAAATCTTTCATACCAGGCTCTTGGGGCTTGCTTCAGTCCATACAGTGTCTTTTTCAATTTGCAGACCATGTCACCATGATCAGACAATTGAAATCCATCCGATTGCTCAATGTACACCTCTTCTTCCAAGTTTCCATTTAGGAAGGCAGATTTGGCATCCATCTGATACACCTTGAAATCCTTGAAGGTAGCAAATGCAAGAAATAATCTGACTGCTTCAATTCTTACCACCGAAGCAAAAGTCTCTTCAAAATCAACTCCTTCAATCTGAGAGTAACCCTTGTAGACCAATCTAGCTTTATTTCTGATTACTTCACCAACTTCATTCAGTTTGTTTCAGAAGACCCATTTGGTTCCAATCACATTCTTGCTTCTGGGTCTGGGAACAAGATCCCAAGTATGATTTTTCTCAATTTGCATTAGTTCTTCCTCCATTGCTTTTGACCAATTTTCATCATTGCAAGCTTCATTCACTATCTTAGGTTCAATATTTGAAATCAAACAATATTCATCTAAATTTTGAGCAATTCTCCTCCTTGTTTGCACTCCTTTGCTTTTGTCACCTGTGATCTGATCTTCAGAGTGGTTTAGAGTAACATACCTCGAAACTTTGGGAGTTTCTTGCATCTCTGATTCTTGATCAGTCTCATTGAGACATAACTTTTCTTCCTGACTTACCGGATCAACTTGACTTGGTTTCTCAGAAGAGGCTTGGACACTTTGAATCTAAACACCATTCTGATCATCTTCATCATACTCATGAATTCTTGAGGGTCTTTCAATTTCTTCATCAACCTTCACATTTACACTTTCTACTATCTTTCTTAGTCTCTTGTTGTAACATCGGTATGCTTTGCTTTGAGTAGAGTAACCCAAGAATATTCCTTCATCACTTCTAGCATCAAACTTTCCTAGATCTTCATCCCTTTTAATGTAACATCTGCTACCAAAAACTCTAAAATATCTCATAGTGGGAGTAATGCCAAACCAAAGTTCATAAGGAGTCTTACCGGTATTATTTCTAGTTTGAACTCGATTGAGAGTGTAGACTACTATGCTAACAGCTTCTCTCCAATTGATCTAAGCAACATTTGCTTCCATCATCATGGTTCTGGATGCTTCCTAGATGGTCTGGTTCTTTCTCTCAACTACTCCATTTTGCTGTGGAGTTCTAGGGGTAGACAACTGTCTCTTTATTCCATGTTTCTCGCAGAAGTCTATGAACTCACTGTATGTGAATTCTCCACCTCTATCAAACCTCAGACATTTCAATTTTAATCCAGTTTCATTCTCCACCATGGCCTTGAATATTTTGAATTTCTCATGTGCTTCTGATTTTTCTTTTAGAAAGATTACCCACATCATCCAGCAGTAGTCATCAATTAGCAACATGAAGTATCTATCACCTTGGACACTCCTAACTCTTGCCGGACCACAAAGATCAGTATGAACTAAGTCCAACAGTCTGGTAGAAGACAATTCCTTACTTTTGAAAGTGACTGCTCAATTTGCGCAACTGACATTCTTTGGACAAGCTATTAGTAGGGTTTACTAATTTTGGAAGATCTCTTACAGCTGAGTATTTCTTATCTTGATGATATTATCAAAATTCACATGACACATCCTCCTATGCCATAACCAACTCTGATCAATTTGAGCAAATAAGCAACTTTTACCAGTACCAACCAAGTTGAAGATATTACCTTTAGTTTGAGTACCAGATGCAATCTCTGTTCTGGAGCTTTCAAAGATCTTGCATTTTCTATTTCTAAATCTGAGATCATAGCCTTTGTCCACTAGTTGTCCAACACTGAGAAGATTGTGCTTTAATCCTTCAACATACAGTACATTACCAGTTTTGTTCTTTCCATCAAGAGAAATAGTTCCTATACCTGTGATCCTGCCAATAGAATTATCTCCAAAATTTACAATTCCTCCTTCATATTTTTCCAAACTTAAGAACTTATTCTTGTCACCTGTCATATGGTAAGAGCATCCACTGTCAATGACCCAATCATCCTTTGTTTCAACTTGGGCAACCAGAGCTCTTTCTTCAACTTTAAGATTGACAGATACAGAGAGTATTGGTTCCTCTTCTTTGATAGCAATAAACATCCATTCATTACCGGATTTGTTTCCTATCTCTGATTCATCATCTGTTACTCCTTCATTATCATCTTCTTCATGAACATAGTAACAATTCTTTTGAAACCTTGATCTGTTAGGATTTGGTCTTGAAAATATTTCCAAACATCTTGAAGCAAAATGCCCAATTTTATTACAATTAAAACACTTGAAAGGTAATTTTCCTTCATACTTACCAGATCCGCTTGGCAGTCTCTTTGCAATAAGGGCTTCAAGATGAGTAGTTTTAGCTTCTTCTTCATCCAAGTCTTTTCTTGCTTTTTCATACCATGATTGGTTCCTTGAAGCATTTTCCCCCGGATCAAACCTTTGTTTCCCTTTTATAGAGGCACTCACTTTGAATGAAGATTCAGTCTTTGGAGGATCATCTCCAAACTCAGCCATTTCAAAAGCAGCCAACTTACCAACTAATTGGTCCCTTGTGACTGTTGTATGAGCTCTAAATTCTTGAATTGCAAAAGCCTTGAATTTGTATGAATCAGGAAGGGATCTGAGAACTTTGCCAACGATCTCATCTTCACTCAGGATTCCACCTACATTTCTAATTCCACAAACTAGCTCATTCAATCTTGGCATAAAAGAGGTAATATTTTCATCATCTCACATCTTCAGTTTTTCAAATTTTCCTTTTAGACTCTGTAACCTTGCATATTTAACAAACTAGTCTCCTTCATGCAAAAGTTCCAGTTTATTCCATATCTCAAAGGTAGTTGGTAGATCAATAACATTTGAGAGTTCTGAGTCAGATAATGCACTTAAAAGAGCCTCTTTGGTCCACAGATTGTTTTTAGCATCTGTGATTTCATTTAAGGTTGTCAAACCACCCTGTGGAGGTACATAAGCTTTTGTAACCATAGACCAGTATGCGAATCCCATACACTGCAAGTGACATTTCATGCAACCTTTCCAGAGAGTAAAGTTAGTTCCATCAAACTTTGAACTATCCTTCTTGTAGGATGACATCTTAGATCTCGTCAAGCGGTTAAGCTTCTTTTAGAGGAACTTGGCTCTGATACCAATTGTTAGATTTAGAGTAGACAATTGAGAGGGGGGGTGAATCAGTTGTCTAAAACTTTCTTTACTTTCAACACATATATTCACTTGGCAGTAATAATAAATCAAAACATGAAACTTAATGAAATTAATCAAGAGCAGAAACACATCAACATAAGAGACACCAAGATTTTGACGGGGAAAACCTGGTTAAGGGAAAAACCACAGGGTGATTAACCCAAGATTGTATTCTCTATTAGAAGAATAGAAAGAACAAAATGGCACATGCCAATTAGGGCTCACTGCCCAAGCATGCTGCTCACAAGAGGCTCACTGCCTACAAGAGACAAACTGTCTACAAAAGAATAAGTAACACATACTTGAACTGGAAAATAGCATCTTCACCATGCTTGAGTCAATTCCATTTAAGCCCAAACCTTCTGCTCTGCCTTTTTCTTTTCTTCTTGCTACCACACACTCATCTCCACATCATGCTTTGAAATGACTTTGCAATCCCTTATTTATACATGACATCAACTTAGGAACAAACATCTAAGTTGGCACACATGCACAAGAACATCCACAAGATGTATAATTCATCCGGTTAGCCAGTCACAGAAAGAACATCATCATCCAGAAGTTATTCTTTTGTTCCGAGACTCCAATTCTAATGCAGACCATAAATATGAACTAAGCACAATCCAAAGACCTCCACAAGCTTGCCTGAAACACAAAGAACATTTGCACTTCTTCTACTTACTAAAACTCTTCTCTCCTTCATCCGGAACCTCAAGAACACAGTCTGCCATTACTGTCACAAAGGAATAGATACTTCCAGACCTTCAGACCATGAACCAATTGATTTGTCACACCACACAGACTTCCCAAACACTTCCTCAAATCCACAGAACTGGAGAATGCATTGCCGGATCTCACTGGACCTATCTGTATCACTTTGTCATCACTGAATATTTGCTAGAACTGGTTCCACTTGAACTGCCATAACTTCTTCAAATATTCATGTGGACCTCTGAAATCTCTACTGGAACAACTTAAGACACATATCTACAAACCCTTTAATCAGTATCCTTTGATCCTCATCCTGTCTTGGACTTTTACCTTATGCCATCACTGTTCTTCACTGTTCCTGATTGAGACTGATTTTCTTAATATCCTCAGCACACAACTCATCCAACCTTATCATTAATGTAATAGGAGTATGTTGACATCAATGACAACACCAGTTAGGCCCATACTTGCAACAATCTCCCCCTTTGTCATTGATGGCAACATATGATGTGAAAAACTATTTTAACCATCATGACAAGAAAATCTCTTTACTGTCACAACTCCCCTTAACAAAAATAACCATTCACATGTCTTCTCTTCCTTTATTGCTCCCCCTTTGATCAGAAACCACTTGTTTTTCACATGTCTTCTCTCCCCCTTTGACATCAATGGGAAAGGGCACATACTTGCAATTAAAAACCATGCCTGCTGCTTCCCCTGAGTGGTAGCTCCCCATCATCAGTCTGGACCACAAGATGTGACTGTGAAATCCACCAGACTGATGCACACCAGTGCACTTTAGTTCACCACCGGAGGGGCAATAACCCCTAACTTCTCCCTGAGATACTCGAAATAGTCGTTAGGTAGAGGTTTAGTAAAGATGTCTACAATCTGATCCTTTGAAGGCACAAACTCCAATCTAACTTCATTCTTGTTTACTTGCTCTCTCAAAAAGTGAAACTTGATGGATATATGTTTGGTCTTTGAATGCAGTACCAAATTCTTAGATATGTTTATTGCACTTGAATTATCATAGAAAATTGTGATGGGCTCCTCATACTCTACTCTGATGTCTCTTAACATCTATTTCATCCACAAGACTTGAGTACAACTTCCTGCTGCAGCAATATATTCTACTTCTGCAGTGGATAGATATATTACTTCTTGTTTCTTGCTTAACCAAGAAACCAATCTCTTCCCTAAAAAGAATGCTCCACCACTGGTACTCTTCCGGTCATCCACATCTCCTGCCCAATCAGCATCTATATATGCATGAAGAGAGAAATCATGATCTCTAGGATACCACTACCCATACTCAACTATCCCCTTTAGATATCTAAAAACCCTCTTGATTGCCATAACATGAGATTCTGTAGGATCAGCTTAGAATCTAGCAACAAGACCAACATCCTGCATAATATCTGGTCTAGTTTGAGTGGGATACAATAGTCCTCCAATCATAGACCTATATTTTGTCTGATCAACCTTGGGAGAGTTATCATCTTTGCTCAACTTGCATCCAGTTGCCATTGGAGTGTTCATTGGCTTTGAGTCTTCCATCCCAAATTTTCTCAACAATTCTTTCACATATTTTGAGTGAGAAATGAAGATTCCTTGCTTTGTTTGAGTAATTTGTAGGCCCAAAAAGAAATTCATTTCTCCAAGCATGGACATCTCAACTCACTTTTCATTTCACTCAGAAAGGTTTTGCACAAACTATCTCTTCCTCCAAAAATGATATCATCAACAAATACTTCAACAATTAAGATATTTTCATGATCAATTTTGAAATATAAATTACTGTCAGCAGTACCTTTAGAAACCAATCTTCAAGAGATGTTTATCAAATCTTTCATACCAGGCTCTTGGGGCTTGCTTCAGTCCATACAGTGCCTTTTTCAATTTACAGACCATGTCACCATGATCAGACAATTGAAATCCATCTAGTTGCTCAATGTACACCTCTTCCAAGTTTCCATTTAGGAAGGCAGATTTGACATCCATCTGATACACCTTGAAATCCTAGAAGGCAGCAAATGCAAGAAATAATCTAACTGCTTTAATTCTTGCCACTAGAGCAAAAGTCTCTTCAAAATCAACTCCTTCAATTTGAGAGTAACCCTTGCAGACCAATCTAGCTTTATTTCTGATTACTTCACTAGCTTCATCTAGTTTGTTGAGGAAGACCCATTTGGTTCCAATCACATTCTTGCTTCTGGGTCTGGGAACAAGATTCCAAGTATGATTTTTCTCAATTTGCATTAGTTCTTCCTCCATTTTCTTTGACCAATTTTCATCATTGCAAGCTTCATTCACTGTCTTAGGTTCAATCTTTGAAATCAAACAATATTCATCTGAATTTTGAGCAATTCTCCTCCTTGTTTGTACTCCTTTGCTTTTGTCACCTATGATCTAATATTCAGAGTGGTTTAGAGTAACATACCTCAGAACTTTGGGAGTTTCTTACATCTCTGATTCTTGATCAGTCTCATTGAGACATAACTCTTCTTCCTGACTTACTGGATCAACTTGACTTGGTTTCTCAGAAGATGCTTGGACACTTTGAATCTGAACACCATTCTGATCATCTTCATCATACTCATGAATTCTTGAGGGTCTTTCAATTTCTTCATCAACCTTCACATTTACACTTTCTACTATCTTTCTTAGTCTCTTGTTGTAACACCTGTATGCTTTGCTTTGAGTAGAGTAACCCAAGAATATTCCTTCATCACTTCTAGCATCAAACTTTCCTAGATCTTAATCCCTTTTAATGTAACATCTGCTACCAAAAATTCTAAAATATCTCACAGTGGGAGTAATGCCAAACCAAAGTTTATAAGGAGTCTTACCGGTATTATTTCTAATTTGAACTTGATTAAGAGTGTAGATTGTAGTGCTGACAGCTTCTCTCCAATAGATCTGAGGAACATTTGCTTCCATCATCATGGTCCTGGATGGTTCGGTTCTTTCTCTCAACTACTCCATTCTGCTATGGAGTTCTAGGGGCAGACAACTGTCTCTTTATTCCATGTTTCTCGCAGAAGTCTATGAACTCACCAGATGTGAATTCTCCACCTATATCAGACCTCAAACATTTCAATTTTAATCCGGTTTCATTCTCCACCATGGCCTTGAATATTTTGAATTTCTCAAGTGCTTCTAATTTTTCTTTAGAAAGGTTACCCACATCATCCAGGAGTAGTCATCAATTAGCAACATGAAGTATCTATCACCTTGGACACTCCTAACTCTTGCCAAACCCCAAAGATCAGTATGAACTAAGTCCAACAGTCCGGTAGAAGACAATTCCTTACTTTTGAAAGTGACTCTGTTCAATTTTCCCAACTGACATTCTTTGCACAAGCTATTAGTAGGTTTTACTAATTTTTGAAGATCTCTTACAGCCTGAGTATTGCTTATCTTGATGATATTATCAAAATTCACATGACACATCCTCCTATGCCATAACCAACTCTGATCAATTTGAGCAAATAAGCAACTTTTACCAGTACCAACCAAGTGGAAGATATTACCTTTAGTTTGAGTACCAGATGCAATCTCTATTCTAGAGCTTTCAAAGATCTTGCATTTTCTATTTCTGAATTTGAGATCATAGCCTTTGTCCACCAGTTGTCCAACACTGAGAAGATTATGCTTTAATCCTTCAACATATAGTACATTACTGGTTTTGTTCTTTCCATCAAGAGAAATAGTTCCTCTACCTCTGATCCTGCCAACAGAATTATCTCCAAACTTCACAATTCCTCCTTCATATTTTTCCAAACTTAAGAACTTATTCTTGTCACCAATCATATGGTGAGAGGATCCACTTTCAATGACCCAATCATCCTTTGTTTCAACTTGGGCAGCCAGAGCTCTTTCTTCAACTTTAAGATTGACAGATACAGAGGGTATTGGTTCCTCTTCTTTGATGGCAATAAACACCCATTCATTACTGGATTTGTTTCCTATCTCTGATTCATCATCTGTTACTCCTTCATTATCATCTTCTTCATGAACATAGTAACAATTCTTTTGAAACCTTGGTCTATTAAGATTTGGTCTTGAAAATCTTTCCAGACATCTTGAGGTAAAATGACCAATTTTATTGCAGTTAAAACACTTGAAAGGTAATTTTCCTTCATACTTACCAAATCCTCTTAGTAGTCTCTTTGCAATAAGGGCTTCAAGATGAGCAGTTTCAACTTCTTCTTCATCCAAGTCTTTTCTTACTTTTTCATACCATGATGGGTTCCTTGAAGAATTTTCCCCCGGATCAAACCTTTGTTTCCCTTTTATAGAGGCACTGGCTTTGAATGCAGATTCAGTCTTTGGAGGATCATCTCCAAACTTGGCCATTTCAAAAGCAACCAACTTACCAACCAATTGGTCCCTTGTGACTATTGTATGAGCTCTGAATTCTTCAATTGCAAAAGCCTTGATTTTGTACGAATGAGGAAGGGATCTGAGAACTTTGCCAACGATCTCATCTTCACTCAGGATTCCACCTACATTTCTAATTCCACAAACCAACTCATTCACTCTTGGCATAAAAGATGCAACATTTTCATCATCTCTCATCTTTAGTTTTTCAAAGTTTCATTTTAGACTCTGTAACCTTGCACATTTAACAAACTGGTCTCCTTCATGCAAAAGTTTTAGTTTATTCTAGATCTCAAAGGCAGTTGGTAGATCAATAACATTTGATAGTTCTGAGTCAGATAATGTGCTTAAAAGAGCCTCTTTGGTCTGCAGATTATTTTCAGCATCTGTGATTTTATTTAAGGTTGTCAGACCACCCTGTGGAGGTACATAAGCTTTTGTAACCATAGACTAGTATGCAAATCCCATACACTACAAGTGACATTTCATGTGACCTTTCCAGAGAGTAAAGTTAGTTCCATCAAACTTTAGACTATCCTTCTTATAGGACGACATCCTGGATCTCGTCAAGCGGTTAAGCGTCTTTTAGAGGAACTTGGCTCTGATACCAATTGTTAGATTTAGAGCAGACAACTGAGAGGGGGGGTGAATCAGTTGTCTAAAACTTTCTTTACTTTCAACACATATATTCACTTGGTAGTAATAATAAATCAAAACATGAAACTTAATGAAATTAATCAAGAGCAGAAACACATCAACATAAGAGACACCAAGATTTTGACATGGAAATCCCAGTTAAGGGAAAAACTACGGGGTGATTAACCCAAGATTGTATTGTCTATTAGAAGAATAGAAAGAACAAAATGGCACATGCCAATTAGGGCTCACTACCTAAGCACACTGCTCACAAGAGGCTCACTGCCTACAAGAGACGCACTGTCTACAAAAGAATAAGTATCACATACTTGAACTAGAAAATAGCATCTTCACCATGCTTGAGTTAGTTCTATTTAAGCCCAAACCTTCTGCTCTGCCTTTCACTTTTCTTCTTGCTGCCACACACTCATCTCCACATCATGCTTTGAAATGACTTTGCAATCTCTTATTTATACATGACATCAACTTAGGAACAAACATCTAAGTTGGCACACATCCACAAGAACATCCGCAAGATGTATAATTCATCTGGTCAGGCAGTCAGAGAAAGAACATCATCATCTGGAAGTTATTCTTCATTTCTGGGACTCCAATTCTAATGCAAACCATAAATATGAACTGAGTATGATCCAAAGACCTCCACAAGCTTGCCTAAAACACCAAGAACATCCGCACTTCCTTTACTTATTGAAACTCTTCTCTCCTTCATCTGGAACCTCAAGAACACAATCTACCATTACTGTCACAAAGGAATAGATACTTCCAGACCTTCAGACCATGAACCAATTAATTTTCCACACCACACAGACTTCCCAAACACTTCCTCAAATCCACAGAACCGTAGAATGCATTACCGGATCTCACCGGACCTATCTGTATCACTCTGTCATCACTAAACATTTGCCAGAACCGGTTCCACTTGAACTACCATAACTTCTTCAAATATTCATGTGGACCTCTAAAATCTCTACTGGAACAACTTAAGACACATATCTACAAACCCTTTAATCTGCATCCTCTGATCCTCATCTTGTCTTGGACTTTTACCTTATGCCATCACTGTTCTTCATTGTTCCTTATTGAGACTGATTTTCTCAATATCCTCAACACACAACTCATCCAACCTTATCATTAATGTAACGGGAGTATGTTGACATCAATGACAACACCAGTTAGGCCCATACTTGCAACAATATTCTCATGTCTCAAACCATCCAGAACATTTCTTCCATCTACCAAGAAAATTCTAGCATTCCCACATACTTCATTATCAGGATCATCCTCCAAAGGAATCAAGGTAACTCTCTTTCCATTTGTTGTAATAGTATATGTATTCTTTCTCCCATCATGTATAGCTTTTCTATCATATTACCAAGGTCTACCCAACAAGATATGACATACATCCATAGGCATAATATCACACAAGACTTCATCATGATAAGATCCAATATGAAATTTCACCAAACATTGTTCACTCACCAATATATTATGATCATCCTGAATCTATGTTGTTTGATAGGGCTTAGGGTGTTTCAATCTTTCCAACTTTACTTTAGCTTAGTCACCATCTCCTCTGAAACTAGGTTATCTAAACTACCACTATCAATTACAACTTTACAACACTTACCTCCTGATTTGTATCTAGTCCTGGGCAAGCTCTTCCTCTGCGCTAGTTCTTCATTTGTTTCTGTTTGAAATAGTGCTCTCCTCATCACCAATGAATCTTCTTTCTTAGGTTTTCCAACTGAACTAGGTGATTCAACAGGTTCTTCTTCAACATAGGCTTCTCTTCCACTATTTTCTATCCTCTTACTTGTACTACCCTGATTACATTCAAATGCTGTATGTCCTTCACCTCCACACTTGAAACAAGTACCTATAAATGTTCTCTTATCAAATCCTCTTCCTTCTCTTCTATATCCTTCATTTTGGTATGCACTAAGGTTTCCTCTCTGGTAAAAATTTATGTCATCTCTCTGGTAAGCATTGTTATCTCTATCATCCTTAACTGGGCTGCCAAATTTGTTCTGCTCTGTAAATGGTCGATCATATCCAGAAAATGTTCTTCATCTCTAAAATTTACCTCCTCTACCTCTTTGTCTCTGATCATGTCTCGTATTCAACTTCTCTTCAACCTTTAGGGGAAACTAGTATGCTTCTTCCAAAGATGTCATCCTTACCAAACTTAGTTCTTCTTGAATGTTCAATCTCAATCCATTGATGTATCTAGCCACTTTCTCGTTGATTTCTTCACTATGTCCTATCCTTATGATCATTTTATGAAATTCTTCAGTGTACTCCTTTATAGATTTCTCCTTTTGTCTTAGGTTTTGCAATCTCTTCAATAGCTCCAACTCATAGTCAGCAGGTATAAACTGATTCTTCAACTTTGTCACCATTTGGTTCCATTTTGTAATCTTTTCTTTCCCTCTTCTATTTCTTTCCAATTGAACTTTTTTCCACCATATAGCAGCATGTCCTTTCAATTTTGTCTTTGCAAATCTAACCTTCTCCGGATCTTCAATTTCCTCATATTCAAAGTATTCTTCCATATCATTTATCTAGTCAATCAATTCTTCAGTGTTTAAATTACTAGTATAATTCGGCACATCAACTCTAGGTATCTTTCTGATATTTGAAATAGCTCACAAAATCTTTATTTGATTTGATTCTTCTTCTCCATCACCTTCTAGGGTTTCGCCAGTTTGTTCAGCAAATTGAAATTCCTCTTCATCATCGCTTTCAACATTAGGTCTAGGTGTCAATCCTCTTTGCCTATCTTCCTCAAAAGCATCCAATCAAATTTGCATTATTCTCATCAATTCCATCATTTCATCCATTCTATTAGCCATTGTACCAACAGGAGGAACTCTTCACAGCGGCATCTTCCTAGGATCAAGTGCAAACTGCCTCAAGTTCAGTGATCGGGCTACAAGCGACAATGGCCTCTCAATCGGTGATCAATTGTGCACACGTAACCTACCTTGGATCGATGATCTACTTACAACAAGATCTTACATAATCCCCTTCGCTAATTTGCTCCAAAGAATCAAACTTTCACTTTGATACCACTTGGTGCAGTCACGGTAGGAGGGTTTAGAGAATGAACTATTTGGACCATGTAGTAAGAGTAAATGCAATAGAAACAACTCAAAGAAATGAAACAAATGCATATTCAATCATTCAGTATATCAAAGAATTCAAATACAATTTGGCTGGCAACATGCGGGCTTACAATTAGGGCTCAAAGGCCTAATTACATACATGCGCAAGATAAAGCTTTGAAGATCCTTCACACAAAATCTAAACTATCAATCTTCTAAATCATGAGAACTTGATAACTACTTTCCTAAGGATCTATTACATCAATATATATCAAATCTGAACCAATAGATTCCTCTGCGTCTGCTAAGGAAGGTCACAAACTCCAATGAAGAGCAGTAACGTGTTCACAGATAGGTCAGACCTAAATACATATAACACTTCCTTAAATGAATGGAAAAATGTGCTGACCCTTGGGGAAGGTCAGCCATGAATGAAAGGGCATTGAATGATGTGTCATTGAGATTTACGAGTCAAGGAATGATCTGCAAGACTTCTCCTTTAGCTGATTGTCTGAGACTGTCAGGATGCTCTACTCTAAGAAAAAAATTGATCTTCTGATAGAGATATCTATCTGGTAACTAATCCAAATAATCTAAATTCTTGATATGATGTAGATAAATGAATGTAGGTACTAAGTCCAGATCCACAAGATGTGAAATGCCAAAACCAGACCACAAGATGAAACTACTTCTGACTAAACTGCCTGAACTGAACTAGAAAATGAAAGAACTGAAATATAAACAAACTGAAATGCAAATATTTTTGGTTGATGCAAGATTACACTTGAACCAGGGATGCTCCTGCATCAACTATTTTGTATCTTATTCATAATTCAACATATCTAGAAACCTCATAGGGATTATGATTATAAAAAAGGAATATATACTAGCACTTGCACCTAAAGGAGGTTCAAGGATTATGTCAATAGAAAACTATATGTACATGTTAATATGTTAGAGAGTAGGTGTTTGTGCATGGGTACATATGGATGCCATGTGCTACAAATTCTAATTGTGTGTGGCTAGATTAAACAATTAATAATAAGTGCTAATTAATGCAATGAAATAAACTTAGACAAATCTAGATCTTTTTCTCAAAGAAATTAAGTATTATTTGATTTTGAAATATTTGCATAAAGATTTAAAACATAACACAATGAAAATGAAAAAATAAAACTAAAACTAAAATGGCAGTCACTCTACTATTAAACAGTAACTAAAACTTATATTTTGGTTTGCAGGTATGATTGAATCTCATTTTAGGGTTCATATTTTTGTTTGAAGGGTAAATATTTTTGTTTCAATTCAGTTTAGGGTCATTTTATTGTGTATAGGGTAATTGTTTTTAATTTCAATTGAATGTAGGGTTTATATGTTTTGCAGGAAGATTCAAACCAAATTTAAAACCTAATTTACAAAAATACAGAAAATAAACTTAAAATACAAATTACAAAATACAGAAAATGAAAAAAGGGGAAAAATAACTAACCTAGACTTTTTGATGGCTGGAAATAGTGCTCTACAACTCAGGATCTCATTCTAGTTCTCCTTTGGTTGCTAAAAATGAGCTCATAGACCTTTTTTCAAAAATTAAATACTTTTCCAAAACGAGATCTTGTTCTAAACAGGATCCCATTTCATCATCCTAGGCTCAGGATCCTGCTACAAAACAAGATCATGTTTTGAATTTAGGCTTGGAATCTTGATCCATAACAGAATCCTATTTTATAAATAATGAGATCCCATTTTGTTTTTCCCAATTTTAGGTTTTGGACTAAGTCTGAAACTTCCACGAGAAGTGAACTCAACTTCGTGCTTTTACCCAGAAACACTATAGGAGTCATCAAAGGTCTGAGTCTCACATCGTATACATTCCCAAACTTCTCAATTACACAAGATGTCTTTGTCATAGACCTCCCACCCTACTTTTGTTGCACATATGGATCCTAAGTTTTTCATTGATGTCAACATTGTCATAAGGTTGTCACTGATGTCAGCACTATCTTAGATGTGTGATGGTGTTCATGGTTGGATGTCATAATGAAATGAGGTTATTGAAGTTCATGGTTGGATGTGATACCTTGATCAATACAGAAGTGAGTATGAAGTTATACTAATATGGGAATTAGAAGCACTAAGATGATTAGATGTGTTACTGATGGATTGATTCAAGTTTCATAATGATTGGATTACCAAAAGAGTGTTTCGCAATTTGAAGGCAGTGTTGAAGATAGTTACTATATGGAAATAGATTTCTCTATATTCATCCACATTAGCAGTTATGGCTATGTAGTTCTACAAATATGTTCTAGGTATAGTGAAGGTGATAATTCCAAATTTTTAGATCATTTGTCCTTCCACTATGAAAGTTATGCATGATAGACTACTGGCATGTGCTCCTGGCAAAATGAGGCATTGTTGAAGGCCTATTGAAATGCTCTGCATTCCTCCAAAAGTAAATGGTTGCATTTGTAGTTTTTTGGACATGTTTATGAATGTGAATTACATGCTTCCTTGTAGTTTTAAGGTTCTTGGTTGTCCGCAGCTCAATTTTTCAAATGACAGCATGTTGCAGAGTGTTCTGGTTGACTTGGTGTTCTTAGAGTTCATGGTTGAAGTTATGCAGCACAAATATTTGATGTGTGGAGGTAAAGAGGTGTTTGGAGATTCTTTATGAGTAATGTAGATTCATCTGGAAGGTTTTCATCAAGATCTTTCTTCTTTCCAGTACCGCATAAGGTTTTCAAGTTGTTGTGGCCATTATACTTCAAGTTTCACATGTTTTTGCTTAAAGTTGTCCTACTTTCAAATGAGCAAAGTATGCAGATGTAATTCCTTGGTGTTTGATGCTATGAAGGATGTTTTGGACCTGGTTAAGAAAGTGTTTATGTCTATAAGGCACGGGTCTTCTATTGGTGTAGCGTGTAGTCATGTTTAGGACTTATCTTCTACACGTTTTATGTTGTATACTATCTGGTCGACTTGTAAATGTCTTTTTCATGTTTTCTATGGCTAACAAGCAATGTAATAAATTTAATATCATGTATATTAATACATCAAATTGAGTTAGGTGAGGTGTGATTGCAAAGTGATTGACAGGGCTTGCATGCAAGATAAGGTGCAGAATGAATGTATTATGATGTGTGACTGAAGGAGAAAGAGCAGAAGTTGTTGATGTTGTCCTAATTCATCGTGAAGACATATTTGTGACATTGATCAAATGTAGAGTGTGCCTAACTAATCTGATCATAAAAAGGAAGTGTGAAGAGGTAGAATTATAATCATCAAAGGTGTGAGTTTCAATGTCAATTTTTAGATAGTAGGACTGTTATACTATAGTCTTTTGTAAGTGTGTTCTCAATTCAGGGAGTAGCAGCTTCCTTGGGAGTGACCCTAAAACAAAGTCTTTAGGGAGTAGTAGCTTCCTTGGGAGTAACCTTAAATCAAAGTTTTCAGGGAGTAGTAGCTTCCTTAGGTTGTAGCCCTAAAACAAATTTATTATTTTTGAGCTTCATATATTGTGAGTTAATCCTCACCGTGGTTTTTCCATTCTAGGGTTTTCCTCGTATATCTAGTGTTATGTGTTGATACACATTGTGTTAATATTTTATGCTTATGTTAATACTATGATGCTTAAGTTTTAATCCTCTCTAGATAAGTTGAAGTTGTTTAGATATTGATTCACCCCCCTCTCAGTATCTTGGTGTGTCCAACAACTTTTCCTTGTGGTTATCTAGGAATTCCAAAACCAAAATTGGTCACTATTTGTCATCATATTGGTCACACGATTGGTCACACATGCTACATGCAGAACTAGATATGGCACCAAAGTCACTATAAATTTAGAACCCATTGCTAAAGATCACATTGAGTCTTATGTGCCAAGTGTTATTAATGCTAATTTCAAAATCTTTGACCAAGAAGAACATCCTACTATCCAAAAACCCAACACTCAAATAAATGGTATACCTGATTTGTTACTCGATGAGTGGGGGATTGAAAATCATGAGTTTGACCATTGTAAAAAACAAAGAAGAAGTTGGTCTTGGTATTTATTGCATGCATGAAGAGAATTATTTTATACATATCCTTGTGAAGACTAATGAACAACAACAAGGTGGTGTTTGGTAAATGTTTTTTGACAGGTCTAGATGAAAAAATATGGTAGGTAAAGGTGTAATGTTGGTGTCTCCAACAAAAGAGAAGTACTATTCAACCTTTAGGTTTCATTTTAGTTGTACCAACAACACAGCTAAGTATGAACCCCTTATACGTAGTCTACTATAGGTTAGGAAAAGGAAGATAAGCTATCTACATGTGTTTGGTGATAGCGAACTGATTGTAAACTAGGAAGAGGATTGAATGTAACTAAGAATGATTTATTGAAATCTTACAAGCATAAAGTGTGGGATATTATAGAATATTTTGAATCTTTTAATGTGTTGTCTATTCCTAGAGAAGATAATAGATATGCTAATAGGCTACTTGTGATAGGAGCTCAATTTGACATTCCTGATGATATTAGAAATGAAAAGGTACATCAGCATGTTAAGGTGGTTGTAAGGCCATATATACCTTATAACAATGTCCATTGGTAATTCTTTGATAGTGACCAATATATAATAAACTTTTTGCAAGATGAAGCTAAGTTTTTAACTAAAATTAGGATAAATTGCAGAAATAGTATGAAGAACATATCATATAGATGAAGTCAAATAAACTACCAACATGTTTGGTCACTCTTGAATCCATCTTCAACATTTATGACCAGGTTAGAAAGGAAAAGGTAAGCATGGTGATCAAGAAAGAACACTATGAAGAAGTTGCCATTTTTAAAAACAAACTTTTCAAAATTGACAAGGTATGTACACAAGAAGAAAAACATGCTTTCATTTAGATTTGTCAAGAGTATAGTGATGTTTTTGCTTGGGAATATAGTTATCTTAATGGTTTTAATCCATAGTTATTACAACATACCATTGAGTTAGAGCCAAGTGCTAAACCTGTTAGAAAAATAAAGGTCTTTGAATCCAAAACTTGAACCTCTCATGAAGAAAGAATTGAACAAACTAATAGAGGGCAACACTATATTTCCTATCAAACATAAATCTTGGGTCTCAAATTTATTACTTGTGAGGAAAAGGAATGGATAGATAAGGTTTTGTGTTGACTCTAGGGACATGAATAGAGCATCTTTGAAAGACCATTACCTATTTCCCTCTATGGAACAAATTCTACAAGTTGTATCGGGTTCAGAGCTTTTTTACTCCTTGATGGTTATTCTGGTTATAATTAGATTTTGGTTAAGGAATAGGATTAGTTCAAGACAAAATTTACTACTAAATGGGGGACCATGGCTTATAGAAAGACTCCCTTCGGTTTGTCTAATGGAAAGGCAAGATTCCAAAGAGCCATGGACATGGCATTTCAAGGATTAATGAATAAAATTGTAGGTGTTTACCTTGATGACATAACAATGTTTCCAAAGATGCTAAGGTTCATTTGTCTCATCTTAAGTAGGTTTTTGACAGGTGTAGGAAGTTTGGAGTGTCACTTAATCCCAATAAGTACATATTTGTAGCCAATGAAGATAAAATCCTTGGCCATATTATATCAAAAAATGAACCTGCTATTGATCCTAATAGAGTGAGTGTTATCTTAGCTTTGCCTTTACTAACCCATAAGAAAGGATTGCAAAGTTTTCTAGGAAGAATCAACTTTGTTAGGAGGTTTATTCTTGACATTGTAAATCTCATGAAGCCACTAACCTCCATGTTGAAACTAACATGTCTTTTAGTTGGGCAAGGGAAGGAAAAAGTAGTTTTAAAGCCATAAAATACACTATAGTAGAAGCCCCCACTCTGATAAATCCTAATTATGCCAAGGATTTCACTTTGTATGCTTTTGGGAGCATAGATACCATCTCATTCATGTTACAATAGAATGAAGAAGGTATGGAGTAGCCAATAGCTTTCTTCAACAAAGGTTTGGAAGGGTATGAGGTAAGATATTCGTTTGTGGATAAACAAGTACTTGCTATCATAAGAAGTTTAAAGAAATTTAGGAACTTGGTTTCAAACATTAAGATTCATTTAATGGTCTCACATCCAAGTGTCAAAGAGCTTTTGTTAAGCAAAGGTTTGAATGAAAACATAGCAGGTTGGTTTCAAAGGTAATGGAATATGATGTAGCTATTAAAGTTACAAAGCTCTGATTAGGGGAAAGGGATTGTGTGAGCAAGAGAAAGATGCTATCTTAGTACTCCAACATGATAAACAAATAGATGCTTCTTCATCTCACACAAGTTGGACAAAAGATATGGTACATTTCCTTCAAACAGGTGAGTGCCCTTAAGGCATTAAACAAAATTTCATATAAAATGGGCCTCTTAAAAAACTCTAAAAAAGAAAAAGGTGGAAACAAATATTTCTATTATAGTTCTTTGAAAAAATCAAATTCACTTTTATTTTTATATTATTACTTTTCTTGACATCTTTTTTAAAGTATTTTATCTTTAAATTATTTTTTGAAATCTACACTTTCTAATTTTAAAACAAACTCTTCAAATTTTAAACTAATTTTATGAAAATAATTTAAGTTTGGTTTTTTGAATGTATATAAAAATAGAAAGGAATATTTTACAAGAGATTTCTTATTTTTCTTTCTCTAAAATACAAATAAATATTTATTATCTTTTTATATTTTTTATAATTCCTTAAAAAAGTGAAGTTCACTTTTATTTTTATATTATTTCTTTTCTCAATTTATTGAAAAACCTTTAATCTTATATTATTTGTTTTCTTGATTTATTTCCTCTTTGGAAAATCTTTTATCTTAAAGTTATACTTTTAAAAGTGATAGTTTCTAATTTTAAAACAAACTCTTCGTGCAAGTTTTAAAGAATGTATTGCAAGTAGTTTAATTTAATTTTTTAAATATATATAAAAATAAAAAAGGAATATTTAGAATAGATTTTTAAATATTTGTGAGATTTTTTCTTTCTTTCTTGAGTATTTTTTTTTAATTTTTCCTTTTACAATGATAATTTTTTTTAATTATATGAAATCTAATTTAATTTACGGAGAGAAAAAAAATTGAAGATAGCTTTAAAATATTTATCCAATATTTTTCTATATATATTTATTTACATATCTTTTTATTTCTAAAATTTAGAAATAATGGCTAAACATTTTATTTTGTATTTAATATTTTATTTTATATATAGATTTTTACATTAAATTAAATCTCATATTATAATTTTATATATACTTAAATTAAAATCTTAAATTTTGATTTATTATTATATTATAAATGCTTACGAGTTATGATTTAATATATTTATGATTTTACTAATTAGAATTATGATTTTATAGATTTAGATTTATTATTTTTTATATGTTTAAAACATTCTATTATTTTATATACTTATAATTCTATTTTATGTATAGATTTATGATTTTATATATGTCTTCAAAATTAAGGGTTTAAAATACATAAAAACTACAATGCAACTAATATATATTTTAAAAAGCTAAAACTATAAAATTAAAAATATAGGCCATATAATTAAAACTAATATATAAGTATATAATATTTACTACATTTTTCAAATAAAACAGAAAACAAAAAAAATACTTCATAGATGTAGTAAATAAAATAATTCTAAAAGCAAAATAAAATAGTTCTAAAATAAAATAGCTCTTAAAGTAAATAAAATAATTTCAATTTGATATTTTAACATTTTTTAGATAGATGTATTTTTTAGATTTATTTTTTTAAATGAAAGTATTCTTTTAAAAACACAATAATTTCTATAATAGAACTTAAGAATGGTGAAACTAAACAAACAAAAAGATTTTTATTTTTTAGAAAGATGACTAAGATGGAATAAGATATAAAGAGTTAAATTAACCTTCATGAGTTAATGTTATGGAGTAAAAAGTAGACACATCTTTTTACCTCCTTGTGAATTGGGAACAAGGGGCCCATATTCTATCTTACCTCGGACCGAAAAGGAGCCTTGGGACTTGGGCACCCACACCTAAGTCTTCCCTTGGTTGGGGCAAATTTAATTGTATGTCAGCATAAGACCTTTAAAAAGGTTTCTCCTTGTCATCTCTTTTGGTTAATTTGACTAATGTTAGTGGAAAAGCATATATAATTGTGTTTTTTAATTCATTATGAACCTAGATAAAGATAGCCAACTTGAAGCATTGGAGTAAAAAGCATTCAAAGCATTCATTGTGATTCTAGAAAAGATTTGTGTTATTATTGTGTGTGTTGTTGCAGGCTTGAAGTTATCATCTATCTATCCTTATGAGTTGAAAATCATTCATCCTCCTAAGGGTTTCATCATATAGGTGATATCTTTGTTGTTCATCATCATTTGATTTCATCTCATTGATTTGTGTTTAGCCTCTACCCTATAAGGGCATGCTCTGTTTATCTATCAACGGTGTTGGGAAGCTTGAATGCTATGTCAAGATTTGACTGAGGCAAGTCCCTAAACAACATAACCCCCAAACCCCTTCTCTTCTTCTTGTGTGTAGGTTACCAATGTGAGATTTAGGAAATGAAGGTACAGGAAGACTGAGATAGGATCAAGGTTTTGGGATCTGACAACATTTTAGGCATATTCTTCTATGTAGGACTTGGGTGCTTTTGAAATAGTCCTTCTACCTTAACAAACTTTAGATTTAGCATCAGGACAGTCTCTGTAGCATTTCCCTAGTTTACAACTTTTGATGATTCCAACTTACAAGACTTGGATGCCCTCAAAATAGTCCTCTGACATTCTTGCTTTCAAGACACAGGTTTTGACATCTTCCTAATCACTCCTGTGCAATTATTTTTTGGATATCTATTCTACATCTATTATTATTAGATCTTCGTAGAGCTAGGGTTTTGTGTATCATTGACCTAGGGTTTGATAAAAAAGATTTGATTAAATTTGATATTTCCATACCACTCTTGAGTACAAGATCTATAACTGAGTCCACCTCTGTTTGGTAGTGATTTGGCTCGGTCTTGTTCTTGAATGTTATTGTGAAAGAGGGTTTGATCTAGTGTGCATGCTAGTCTTATCATTCACCTTTCCCACACATAACAGTTAATTCATAGAATTTTAGAAAGTTTAATGTAATAAAATAAATCATTATATTTTTATATTGAATGATGTCACCGTAATGATTGATGTCACCTTTTAATTGGTTTTTTTACTTCATTCTTTTGATGATGTCATCATTAGGAGGCCCATTTTATATGTAAATTTCCCCTAATGATTAGGCAAATAAAAAAGAAGGTATTTCACACTTTAGTCTATTCCTTATGTGCTTTTGGATGACATATTATTTAGGAAAGACTTTAATGGTGTTCTTTTTATGTGCATTGAAACTAATCAGATTGACAAAATTTTACAAGGGTTTCATGATGGGGTAGCAAGAGGACATTTTGTTCCAAGGACTACAACATTGAAAATAATGTGATCTAGTTACTACTGGCCAAACTTGTTTAAAGATGCTTATGCATGGGTAAGAAAGTGTAAGAAATGTGCATTCTTTACAAGCAAACAAAAGCTAGCAGCCTTCCCTTCACAACCAATTTAGGGAGAGAAACTATTCATGAAACGGGGTTTGGATTTCATGGGAGTAATTAATCCACCTTCAACTGTAGGTCATAAGTTGATGTTAACAACCACCGATTATTTCACAAGATTGAAAGAAGCCATAGCACTTAGGGAGGTTAATGAAAATATAGTCTTAGACTTCCATAAAGATATTCTAACAAGGTTTGGAGTCCCTAATTCTATTATCTCTGATAATGCCATGGATTTTATTGGCATTAAGGTAAGTGATTGGGTAGTCCAACATGGCATTCATTTGAGTACATCCTCCAATTACTACTCCCAAGGAAATGGATTAGCTAAGTCTACCAATATGAATCTAATTAGGATTATAAAGAGAACCATAGAGGACAATCAAAGATCACGGTATACTAAGTTGAAAGCAGCCTTATGGGCTAAAAGGATTACTCCTAAAAGGTCAATTGGTAACTCACCTTACATGCTTGTTTATGGTAGAGAGGCAAGACTTCCTAGAGCTCATCAATCAACTGGAGATGATGGAGGAAGATCTAATATCAATTAGGTTTGTAGAGATGATGGAATTGGAAGAGACTAGAAACCAAGCAATGAACACAATGGAGCTTCATCAAGCTCAAGTGAAAAGTTCATTTGAATTTTCAAGGGAGGAGACATTGTCCTCAAGTGGGATGAGCTAAAAAGTAGACTAGGGAGGCATACTAAGTTTGACTCCATGTGGAGTGGACCTTACATGATTTTTGATTGTAAACCATATAATGCTTTCTAGCGGTCTAAACTGGATGGATAGGAGCTACCTATCCCAGTCAATGGGATACATCTCAAACATTGTTATTTAGGTGATGATTTTCATTTGTACATAGTAGGATAAGTGTGTCATGTTCAATTAAGTGATGTTACATAGTGTTGTAGTTGTTTTTGTCCTCCAAGTGCTAATGCACATGTTGTTCCTTTTAGAAGATTTTTTTGTGTAGTTTTTAGTATTTGTCCTTGTTTTGTGGTTGTCCCAAGGTAGTAACAACTATTTGTCAGGTATGATATCTTTTTCTCAAATGTTTCAAATATCTTGTTTCGCTCTATATACCAATGAGAGTCTAAGGCTACTGGTCTTGATTCTTAGTAGGAAAGAATCACATAGAGTTCACCAAAAATGTTAGCCTATTCATGCCTCCTTAGGCTAAAATAGTTGAAATAGGTGTCCTAGATGTGCCAATAAGTTTAAAATCCTAGTTTAGAGGTTTTAAGTTTTGTTTACAAGTGTTTTTACAAGGTAATAAGTCACTCTTTTGGTCATTTTCCATTAGCATTAGATTTTGCATGTCTTTTGTCAAGGTAAACCATGGTTTGAAATAATCATATGTCAAAAATCACTTTATCATACAAAATAACACCTTTAGAAGCCAAAATGGTCAAATGAAATCTTAAGCACTCCAAAATCTTCTACAATGTGTTGACAGAGTTCCATTTTGAAAAAATAGTCAAAGTTGTAGGAGAGTTAGAATGATAACCTGAGTCAGGGTCAGGTTAATCTTTTTCGGGTTTAGACGTCTCTTGGGTTAGGTCACTAACCTGGTTAGTAATTTCAGACTATGGAGGACTGAAATCAATGGTTTGTGCTATGCATGTCATGAGAAAACTAGAGAAGAGATTTTTCACACTTCATCGGCATGAGTTTCATGTATGTAGATGTGTTCAAGAGTCCAAGTTTTATGGGGCTTGAGTTTAAAGAATTGCAAGGATGAAGTTTCATATTGATATGTGATAGAAAACTAAGTGCATTCAGACCAATATATGCATGGAAAATCTGTAGGAAGCTTTGATCATCAATGATGATATTGTTAGAGTTATAAAGAGGCCTATGGATCTATTGAGAAGGCATGACAAACCATTTTCATCATCAAATCCAAGAAGACTACAAGACATATGGGACAAAGCATCATGAGATAGTCAGCATAATCTTTTTAGGATTTTTCTTTGATGATGGAAAGTGTGCAGGGTGTTGAGAATAGTATTGAAAGGACCTAGGAGACCATGCACCATGATTCAATAATAAGGCATTCATGAGGTCAAAGAACAAAGCTCAGATATAGAGAATTATGAGAGAAAAAGGTATACAAAGGTTTAAAGGTCTGTATTCTTCTTTGTAATATTCATTACTATCTGGTGTGGCTGTAAGGGTGTTTTAAACTAGGAGAGGTCTATGGGTTTTGTCAAAGCTTGTACGCTATGAAAAGTCCATCCTAAGTTTTGAGTAAGACTGTCTAAATGGTTTAGGAACCTCTAAAATCATAAGAGTCATGAGATAGTTATTTAAGAATTTATTTATGGTTGAAAGGTCTATCAAACCCTTGTAGGGATTGTATTATTGTTTTAGATTCCATCTACCATATAAAAGGTCTACATAATGCTAAAATATGAGATGGGATCACCTAAGTGTTTATCAAAACTATTTTAGACTGTTAGATGAGCTAGAATCTTGTGAGGGTTTTGAGGTTTCCCTTGATTTTGCAAAGCCATATGTAGTCTCATGAGCCTTAAAAATGCCTTGAAAAGAGTAAATAATAGAAATGTCAATGCCTCTTACATGAATCTTCACCATATTTTATAGAGGATTGAGAAAACCTCATGAAGGCTGTGAAAAAGAGGGATGAATGTTAAAGAGACTAGTTGTTAGCATTCATATAAAAGACCCTACTATAGATCTAGAGACTATGTACTCTCTTACATATCCCTAGATAAGGGTACAATGTGCATAGGAAAACCATTCTCAGATAGGGGTCTAAACACAAATAAGTAGAGATCAATGATTACAAAAGACTACATATATTGATGAACAATGAGAAATATGAAACATTACACCACTGTAGATAGAGGTCTGATGAAGTTTGAGAAATGTCTCTAAGGTCTTCAGAGGACCATCACCATGAGGAAGAGCATAACAATGGTATGTGAAGAAGAAGACATAGTCTACATGGGGTCACAACCATAAGAAACTTCCATATGTATGTAAGAAGATCAAATATTTTTAAAAACCTTGATATGAATGACCTTAATCACTGCATACCACATTGAAGACCAAGGATATTTTAGTCACAAAGATGGAGCTCTGTCATAAGTTTATCAAGGTTCATGTGATGTTTGTGCCTTGTCAAAGCTCAAAATGCTTGTACTAATAGTTCTAAGGGGTACTCTCTTCGATAGTGTATGCTAATAAGAAACCCTAGAGGTTGTAAAGTCATGAAATAATGTGAGTAATGAAAGACTATTTGAATGACTATGATAAATACTTAGAAATTGTTTGAGTTTGAATGTTATCTAAAGGTACAATGATGTATGTGACTCTTTCACATATCCTATAAACTTACCTATTAGGCAAACTGGGTCATAGAGGGTAGAACATTTATTTCATAGATAATGGTGTTGCAAGGTGTGTGCCCTTGGTCTCCTTGTGTTGTGCAGTGCAACACTTGGGTTAGTGACAAGGCTTAACTGCCTCTCATGGATTCATTAACTCTAGCAGTTGTATCAAGCATTAAAAGGTTGATCTTTTGATGCAATGACAACCATCTTTGTAACAATTGGTATTAGAGCCTGGGTCACCGATTCAAACCCCTCGCTTGTGCTAGGGGGGATTGTTGCAAGGTGTGCACCCTTGGTCTCCTTGTGTTGTGTAGCATAGTGCTTGGGTTCAGGACAAGGCTTAACCATCTCTCATGGATTCATTATCTCTAGCAGTTGTATTGGGCATTAAAAGGTCAATCTTTTGGTGCAATAACAACCGTCTTTGCAACAAATAGTGCTAAGGAGGTGTTGAGATCCTAAGACTTGTTGAGGAAGATTAGAGATAGAGGTTTGTGAGACAGTGTGACTATGGTGGAAGACACACCCATCAAGATAAAAAAATATAATGTGCACATTGGAGATGAGGATCAACTAGATAGAATGCTAGCACTAGAATGGGGAATGAATGTCAAGAAATCATATGCCGTACAAGTGAAAAATAATACATAATATGCAAACCATGAATAGAAACAAGATTGGAATGAACCAAGCTATTTTATTATGAACAATGAGAGTGTACATATAGTGAGGTGATTGATTCGAATCAAAATTTGACTTCAACACTTAAAGAGTGGTGGCTTGTTTCCTCCACCAAGTGACAAGAAGGAGGTGCCACATACCTTGGACAAGTTTGAACAACTCTCCAAGATGCCACATAGATACGTAAGGTGGATTAACACCATGTGTAGTTTATATGTATAATTACCTATTAAATAATAAGTAATAACATTACTATTCTACACTAACACCCCCCTTAAGCATAGCTTAGGTGGGTAAAAATAAGGATGGGTCCTGGAAACTAGGCCTAATGATGTACCCATGTACAATATAATATCTCATAAAGTAGAGAAAGAAAGAAAACCTAATAGAAAAAACTTTCCTCCAAAAGAGAGAAGAAATGTGAAAGTGCTATAGACACAACTCAATGGAAGTGTACTTGAGACAATATACCTGAAGGTGATAGTCCTACAATACCTGCAAGATCCATAGTAGAAATTTGTGGAAAGTCAATTGCATGTCATGTGGCTACTTGATTCAAATCTGATGTGAATTTTTTCTTTGATGAATCTTTGGAAGCCTTCTATGAATCCCCTTTGAACTTTGTAGAAGCAATTATCAATATCCTAGTGTAATGAATCATTAAAAGTTCTCAAGGAAGCAATTTTGGATTCACATGAGATGTTGGAGAAAATATTAGGCTTGTCCTAAAAGGAACTAAAAGAGATGATACATTTCGTCCCTATGCTGATTATTCTCACAATATTTTCATTTGATTTTCCAATCTTTAGACATGACCTAATTATGAGGAAATATTAGACTGATTATGCAGAAGAAAAATGTTTGAAAATGTTGAAGAAGCAGGAAAGGTGTTCTAGACATAGCTCAATGGAAGTGTTCTAGAAACAACTCAATGGAAGTGTTCTTGACATGACTCAATACACCCCACCATAATTCAATATTTTATCCCCCTAAATTTGTGTGGCCCACATTATAATTTCAGTGCATAGGTTAACCCAATTTGGAATGAAAAAAAACACTTTATAATTTTAGCTTGATATCATATCTAATGGATTGGGCATAAAAATTAAGCACTTTTAAAAAAACAACAATCATTTTCGAGTTGCCAGTCTAAAGTTATAGTTATTTAATATTTTCTTGAAATTTTTTAACGCCGTTGAAAAACTTTGACATAATATTTTCTAAAAACATCTGCCAAAAAAATTAAAAAATAGGAGTATATGGAGGTGGGTTTAATCCTCCTAGTTGGTCACAACCACCCCATATGACTAGGGAACTAAGAGAAAAGGTGGGTCTCCCCCATTCCCTTCATGATGTCACCCATCCTAGTTTCTTACATCAAAAAATTCTATTTTTTTGAGGATGAATAGTGCACCCTTATGTTTCTTTTAATTTGATAGTCAAATTCCCTTCACAATCCTTAAAACATCTTTTTTTTTTCTGCCAAAAAACACCTCTTTGCAAATAAAAAATGCCTTTAATAGGCTGCCTCTTTGCACACAAGGTCATGCCTGTCTGGTCTTGCCATCGAGCCTTTCTACTCTCCACATAGCCACATGTCATGTTGCACACATATACACCATGGGTTGCCTCCACGAAGGTGTTGTGCCTTGCACACACGCCCCATTTTGACAAATGGAGACCCCCTCTTTTGCTTTGGCTTGGAGTCTAGACCTCTCTTGCTTATGATGTTGAGAAGGTGAATTTGTGCTTAGAATGCATGACTTGTTACAGATTTGGGTATTTCACATGTGTGGAGTTAGTTGATGTTTTTCATGATTGATTTGGAAGTGTCTTGAGTGGTCTTGTGCTTAAAAAATAGCCATTTGTTGCCTTCTACATTGGGATTGGGTGTTACTGTACTTTACTCTAAAAACCTATGTCACGTGATGTTGCCCTTGAAAGTGCTTCTGCAGGATGTTTCATGTTGAAATTCATAGTTTCCAGATCTTATAGTTGCAAAATCATGTCAAATTCCATTAGATTTCACCAAGGGGTCCATAAGCTTTCACCCTGATACATGTTCCTGAAGCCCTGATTTGGCTAAGTCTGAAATCCTGAAAATCCTAAAAAATGGCTAAGTCTGAAATCTGGTAGAACCTCAAAATTCTAGAATCTACATATGAAATCCTATGGATCTGGAACCTATCTCAAACATCCTGAAAGTATATTTAAAAATATTTAAAGTATAAGAAATTCCATATCTAAACTTATACTTAAATATATTTTTAAATATACTTTCACCCTGACCAATTCAAAATCTGGTGCTAAAAACACCTCCTACTGCAAAAAGCGCTAAAACAGCCTCCAACCGACCTTTGCGCTAAATTTGCCTCCAACCGCCCTCCTTCCAAGCCACCGCTAAGTTAGTCGGACCCAAAATCCACGCTAAGGTCGGATGGACCCAAAATCCGCGCTAAGGTCGGACAACCCCAAAAATCTCGCTTTTTGCAGAAAATGCTAGAAAAACATGAAATTAAAGTCTGCAAATGGATCCTAATGACTGCAAAAACTTCCTAGATCAATATATTGGCCAAATGGGTACTCAAAAATGATGAAAATGTAGAAAATCATGCAAAAATCACTAGATTTAAGAGGTTGTTTACAAGAAGGTGACATTGACAATGAGTTGTTTTTGACTGATTCGTGACTGCAAATGGACATGTTTTGATCCAAATTGATGAAAAATGACTTGTTAAGATGAAATTGATGCTTTGTATTGTGAATTGTAGGTCTTGGAGAGCACAAAGGAGCCAACTGGAGCCGTCTTGGAAGGATGTACACACAGATATGTAGTACTGATCCAGAGATGCAGAATCAACATTCTATCAACCAAATTGCTGCTGCACATGCAAAAGGAAGTCAGTATAATGTCCAAGATGATAAAGATGAGTCTCAGGAGCTAAAAGACATAGAAGATCATGCCAAATCACTATTGTTCCTGTAGATCCAGTCCAATGTCCTAGTGATCCAGTCTGAGGGTCATAACTCCTAGCTATTTTATCAGAATTTAAACTTCTTGGACTCATTGGAAAGATAAACCGGTTGTCTAGTTTGAATTGCCCGGCTACTTAGGCTTAATACCAAGCTGCCGATAGGTTTCGAGCTCCCATTCCACTCTGAAGGCCTCTGAAAATGTAATTTACTACGATGTAGAAAATACCAAAAATTATATTTTTGATATTTTTCCCAAAATGCCACTCAAATAACCTTGGATCGGATCACCAAGACATGCATACAACTGTCCCAGTAGGCCAGTCATCAAGAATCAGTCCAGAAAGCATCCAATTGGATATATCTTCACTAATAAAGTGTCGAATACTCCTTTTTGATCCAATCAGCACTTGGAATCCCGTGAATCCACATCAGCTCAAGTTTTCAAGTGTCATGTGACTCTATTTTGGCTTTATTAGGCCTTGAAAATTGACTTTTCATCATGTATAACCAAATGGGTATCTATTTTGTTCAGATTCAATGTATTTGCAACCTATATTTTGTCTTTTTCCTACAAGACAAAGGCAAATCCGAAAATGTAACAAACTGATGTATCTTATTAAATGCCATGTAATCTGGACCGTCGGTGTTGAGTTAATCTCCACCGTTCATTATAAGGCTAGGGTATGCTGCTTTCTATATAAAGGGCTGCCATTTCCACTTTTTGTAAGAGAGATTTTGATGCCAAATTGTTGACTCTGTGCCATTTGAATTAATACAAAGCAAGTTTCTACGGTATTTCTGAGAATTTGCATCTTGTGTCGATTCATTGTGGTTTTCATGGTTTGCTTCTCACTCTCCCATAGTTAGATTAGTTGTGCTTTCATGATGTTAATGGTTTATTGCAGCATTTGATGAATGTTCCAAGTCCATACTTTTAGTTATTTGCTGATGGTAAATAACTGTGTAAAGTTAGCCTGGGCTTATTATTTGTGCTGAAGTTCAACTTCATTTTATGAGTTAAGTTGCACCATTTATTGGGTATTTAACGAGTAAATGTGGTCTGAAAATCTTTCGACTTCCATTGAAGATAGCACCGTTTTCTGCAGCACTGTAACACCCATCTCAGTTTGGTAACTCAGAAAACTGGTTTAAAGTCTGGAATATTTGTCTACTAGAGACAACCCTTGCATTGTGAATGTCACTTAGCACTCCTTTTAAAACCCTAAGTCTTTTGCATTTTCTTTAAACCCAATGTTTAGTTGTTAGAATAGAAATTTCAGCAGCACCTTGTTTTGGTCTATCAGCTGAAAATCATAATAGGGTTTATGTGTATTCGTTGTCTCAACCTCGAAGATTTGCAGACTGCATGTAAGACCCCTTGTAGGTACAGCTAGAACATAACCATTGAGAAATTCCAAGCAAGCTAAGACCTAGCTGTATTATCCTTGGAGTAGTCTTACCTAGGGTGAGATACTTTTCAAGAGAGGTGTGAAACCAGCAATCACACCTGTGTTGTTGCGTGCTAAAACCACCATCAACAGAAGGCACAAAAACCTTCCACAAAGCTACAAAATTTTTTTCTCTATAATGCAATAATTATGTTCTAAATAAAATTGCAATAACTAGACCATCAAATGAAGTAGTTTGGCTTTAATACCATGTTGGATATGAGGATTGACTAGACACAATGCTAGAACCGAAATGAGGAATGAATCTCAAGCAATCTCATGCCCTACAAGTAAAAAGGAATACCTAATATGCAAACCACAAATAGGAACGAGATTGGAATGAACCAAGGTATTTGATTATGAACAATGAGAGTGTAAATATAGTGTGAGGTGATTGAGTTGAATCAGAAGTCGACTTCAACACTCAAAGAGTGGTGGTGATTTTTCTGCACCAAGTGGCAAGAAGGAGGTGCACATACCTTGGACAAGTTTGACCAACTGTCCAAGACACCACATACCTACCTAAGGTGGCTTAACACCATGTGTAGTTTATATGTATAATTACTTATTAAATAATTACTAATAACATTAATATTCTACACGAACAGTGTAGACATGAGTTTGTGGAGGTCATGGAAACTTAGCAGTGTATGTAGGATTGCATGACCATAGTCAAGGTTGTCAAGATTATTGAGATTGTGGTTGATTTCATAAATGATGCCCTTGACTAGTTTATACAGTGAGGACTCACTATCACATAGTGATAGTAGTTAGAAGAGACTTATGACATTGGAGAGGAAAATAGTGAAGGGCCATAGTCATCAAGGGTCTTCTCATGATTTGTGAGGAGAAAAACAAAGACCTATAGGTCCATGATGATATAATGTGATTCATGGTCTTTTTAAAGTCCTACAAAACATTCTAGGACAGTGCATGGCCTGTATTACTTATAGAAGGTTTGATCACAGTATGAAAGAGCATTTTTAAAACTTAAGGGATGTGTGGTGTCTTCAGAGTCACGATTTTTAAGTTGAAGGGTGGTATATACATGGAAGTTTATAGACCTTGAGAATGGACAGTGAGTAATGGATAGAGATACCATGGATGAAGAGATACAAAATCCTATGGAAACCTTAAACTTCATATAAAAGTAACAGAGGTTTAGTCAGAGTTATAAGATAGTAAACCAATAGTGATGGGTTTGCTAATTTTATCTAGAGGCCACAAAGACATCTATCATGATGAAGAAAGACAGTGGAAAGGTCAGCCAGGACTAGAGAAACTTCACTGTGAAACTTTAAAGAAGACAGAGTGAAGACATTGATGAAGCATTGTCAAAACAAAGAGTGAGGACATTTCTACAAGGGTACTTGACATCTCAAGAGAGAACTCATGAGGCCACCATCAACACCAGATAGGCATGAGATACTAGAAGAGCTTAGATTTTAGTTTGATCGGAATACACAGTTTGTATTTCAACCTTTTGAAATACACACTATGTTTTCATCCTCTTGAGATTGGTAGGGATGAAATGGTTTTCTCACCATTCGAAAGGCACTTTTACTTTTTTTGAAGCCTTGAATACATTGTGTAGACACATCAAAACACCTACAAGAGTGAGAATGTAGAAAAAGTGATTAGAAAAGGCATAAAATGATGACTCCAAATGATGATTTGGAGTCCTAGAGCAAGTCAATCTCTATCCCATGCCCTCAAGGAGACCTGATGCTTTTCAAACTCTTGAAAAAACATGTCCTATGATCTTGCAGATGGGTTACAAAGAGATTATGGAAGTTGAAATGAGGTGGAGCAGTTCCAAGCATCTAGGAGCCAATTCAGGAGCATTTTCAATCCATGTAGTCAAACAAGAATAAGGACTTCATTCCTCAATGCCATCATGGAGCAAATTAAAAGGAGCCTGAGTCTTCAAAGCACACAAGTGGAGGTCATGTAGCCAAGTCAAGGAAAGCAAATCATTTATAGTCTTAGAAGTCATGTGCTATATTCTCTCTTGTTGTGGGATAGAGAAAAGGGACAACTAAGATAGCTAATAGGAGGTTTTTTCTAGTTTTGGCTAAGTTAGTATCTCAATTGTTTTGAAGATTGTAACAAACTTTTCCAGAACAACAATGTAAGGATTATTTTTTTGGTAAAATAAAATCCTTTTCAGGATTGTATCAAGTTGTGTAATACCTTTTTATCAACAAAACAACTATTTTACCTTCTCAAATCTTCATATTGTGTGAAATTATGAGATGATTGATGTGGTTTTGTGATAGCATGAGTTGTCTTGATTTCATGTCTCATTTTCAAACACCTTTATGCAGAAATATATATGTTGTGTAGGTCATAGTCTATGTTATTGGTTTACACAATCTTTATTTGTGAAAAACATTTGATTTCCTTCTAAAAAACTATCAAAACTCTAATTTTCCTATGAAACACTTATGCATAAATATGTCAAAACCTGAGTTGTGAATAATATAGCTTGTTTATTGAACAAATTGTGTATGTCAAAACCAAATGCAAGTTATAAACATTTGGTGTATCATCCCCTTTCCAATTTTAAATCTTAGTTTATGTTATGTTATTCCCTTTTTCTTGTGAAGTAGGATAGTTTAGATCTTAGGTATTACACTAGGGGAACCAACCCTCTCTAAAGATTCACTTCAAAATATTGGTCACCCACAGCTTAGAAATGTTTCCATTGTGTCAACTAAAAATGTCTTCACCACCTAACTGACCTCCAACATCACCAACCACATAAATTCCCCTTCCAAACAATTATTTAAATTTTTATTTAATTAATTATCCATTTCAACACCTAGTTTTCCATCATTTCACCCTTTTAAAATTGAATTAATTTGATTAATTCAATAGTCTAACATTACCAGTTAATTAAATAAATCATATTTATTTAATTAATTTAACCTAATAGAATTACCCTATCTCTACCCTAGTTATTTAAATATCAATTATTTAATTACCTAGCCTAACCTAGATGACCCTAGACCTAGGATTAATTGAATAAACCATTATTTAATTAATCTTAACACCTCATTAACCCATTTCCTAATTTTATCTAGCCATATTAATTAGGCTAATTACCCTGATTAAGATGGTCAAACCTAGCTTAACACCCTTCCCCACATCCTTCAAATAAAAAATTGATGAATATGCCACATAAATCAATTTTTTATACACATGCCACAATCCTCATTAAATACCTCTTACACCCCTTACACATGTCATAACTCATTTATTTCCACTCTTACCCAAATGAATTTTTAATTCATTTTCTCTTCCCCATGTGAATTTTTAATTCAGATCTAATCAATCTCATCCAACCTCATTAAATCCACCCCCTTCCCAAGATGAATTTAAAATTCATCTTTACTCACAACCCTCAATTTTTGGAGATTGAATCTAGGCCCTCCACATCACATGCATCCACAACCATTGATTTCTCCAATCAATCTCCACCCTTGGATCAAATCCTCTCCCAAAAACCTATAAATACACCATCTCTCAAGCCATTTTATCATCCACAATTTGAGCAAAGTTATCTTGCCAAAATCTCTCCTCTTGAGCTAGTTATACTTAGTGATTTGCATAGAATTTGAGAGCATCTCACATTGTTATCACCATCTTGGGTAAAGCTAGAGTGCTTGGGTGCAACATTCTCCACCTTACCTTGAGTTTGTGGGTCACATTTGAAGGTATAACACTTGTTTTATTGCATTTGTTTATGTTCTTGCTTTCATTTTGATTTCCACAAACTACATTGGCATGCCCGGTGGGACCCACAAGGTCCAAACTAACATTTTTTGTGTGAGTTTTGTGCTTGAAGATGTGTTTATAGGTATCGGTGCTAAACACCCTCTGTTTGGCACCATTTCTTCACACAACAATGCCATTTCTGGGGATTGTGGCGATATTTCTGACTATATTGGCACCATCCTCACACGACAAACATACTCACCTTTTGATTGAATCTTTGTCTTTTTCTTATTTTCTAGTATTTTTTGGTGTCTTTTGCTATCGGTTTTTATAGAAAACACACAGAGACAGGGGAACGTTATGGTGAAATCACTCTAGGAGTATCTAGTGGACTTGCATTTTTAAGTCTAATGTTGTTTTCTTGTCTCTAACCCCTCTCATTTCACTATCTATGGTATTTCAAATATCTTTGGGGTTGCAAACCAACTACTAACCTAGATTGGCCTAACATTTTTGAGGAAAAAGTGTGTTTTTGCAGCCTTCTTTGAAGCACTACATTATTTTGGTGCTATCAGTGCCCCCCAGTTTGGCACCTTTTGCCCTTGCAAATGATAAACAACATTCAAAACCACAGTGGCACCATTTTAACTCAGTAGCGCTATTTTCCAAATAAAAGTCAATAGAATATATTAGCACCATTTGTGTAAATCTTAGCGCCATTTTTGTAAATTGTAGTGCTTTTGTAATTATGGCATCATCCTAGCATACTATAGCACCTTATTCTGTAACAAATAGTAAATAGGTGTCTTTTATTTGTAGCACCATTTCATAGTTCTGTAGCACCATTTGACTATTGTCTAGCACCTTATCGGTCTGTTTCAGCGCTATTTTCTGTACTAACTTTAGGATTCGTGCATGTGGTTGACTATGTTCTACAAGTAAAAATTATTTGTCCAAGACCATCATCTAAAAAAAAATACTAACAATCTTGCAGGGGCTTTGGTAGTATAGAAAGAACATTTCATTTTGGTGCATTAAAATTAACTATTGCTTGCCAAAATAATCATTAGAAAACATTTTATCTTGGTGCACTTAAAAAGAATCTTTGTTTGCTTAGCCTAGACAACATTTGGAATTGGTGCATTTAAAATTAACAAGTGTTTGTAAACAATCATTAGGAAAACTTCATTTGGGCTCTAAAAAGAACATTAGCAATTGTTTGCCATGTTTGGTGCACTTATACATTTGTGTCACCCAAGTGGGTAGAATCAAAGTATCCTCTCCCCTCGCCTTCCAAAGGATCTTGGGTGAAGATAAATAGTTCTATTCTATTTTTCTTTTTAGGAAATAGGCCTGCCCTTGAGACACATCCGCAAGGAGAACTCATTGGCAACCCCAAGAGGTACTTTCATTCGGTTTGCTATATAAATTAGGATAAGGCAAAAGCTAAGTCCAAATCGGTATTATCGTTTACTATTCGGTGCTATCTCGAAAGGCAGTAGTAGCTCGTGTATATGGTACTCCTAGTAGAGCTAGTCAAAACCTTAAGTGGTTTATCAGATGCTCGTAATGTGCTAATTCCCTGAATGTTCCCCCACTAAACACCATTTGTTTTACCAAAAACCTTCTACTTGTTAGCGTAGGAGGTCGGAAGATAGACCTTTGAAGCCATCCCACACTCTCACAATTCAAAGTAGAGATAACAAATTTCTTCAGATCCTTGGGTCTTGAGGAATTCAAAGCTTGGTGTACCTGAGAAGTGAGTGTTGTGTGAGGGGGAGGCAATGTCACCAAGCTTCTAAGTTATCCTCTTTAGGTAAGTGCAGCTGGAGAAATCCAAGTGGGAACTCAACAAGTATTGTCCTTGCTTCGCCTTAGGTGGTGCATGCTTGATAAATCTTTCACATTTTTTACAAACAAAACCTTTGGCTATTGTGTTCTCTTTGTTTGAAGTGTTTTCAATACTTTCCAAGGAACAACATCATTAAACCACCATTTACAATATTTGACAAACATTTGACCTTCATAAAATCCAAATTTGACATCAAAACCCTCATTTACCAAATCATTGACAACCACTGCCCTGTTTTGGCACTATTTCACAACTCCCTGGCATCATTTCTCACTGTTTTGGCACCATATACCTGAGTTTTGGTGCTATTTACAGATCAACTTGCACAAGGCCCTAGAAAATTGTTTTGGGACCCCCTAAATCTGCACATCCATAATCCATATCCACCTTGCCAAAATCCATCAAAACCACGACCATTGTGACCCAGACTTTTTCATCCATATTCTCATTTGGACCTTAGAGAATACCCATTTTCTCTATTTGACCCTTCATCATATTATAATCCATCCATTTCCATTATCTTTTCATCCCCTTTGATTCTACTTTTGGACCTAATACATCATCCTACAATTACATCCCCAATCCATCCATCTCTTCTACATCAAACACATCCAAAAATCTCATAATCAAAACACCAATCCAAAAACATCAACCAATATCAAAAATCATATCCAAAGTCAACCTTTGAGCAAAAATTGAATCTAGATTTTATCCTTTTACATCCTATTTTGCTTGTTGGTCATTAGTCTACCTTCAAGTAGAATAATCACCCTTTTTTTCTTAAGGTCATAAGTCTACCTTGAGTAAGAAGAAAACATCCATTTTACATCTAAAATCTAGACCTATTTGAACTCATTTGTTGACTTGAACATCCTTTCTAAAACATCATCAAAATCTATCCTCTCAAAAATCTAAATCACCTAAGGTTTTTCCTTAGTTGAGACATCATCCAAACCATCCCCAAATTTCTCTCATCAAAGCATCTTTCCAATCTATTCCATCCTCCATCCGTTTGGTCCAATTTTTTTGAAAATCAATATCCTCAACAAATCATCACCCTTAGGTTGTCACCTTTTGTGATTTATTCCCTAAAGGTCCACACCTATAATCAAAACCACACCATAATCTCATCCCTTAGATCTAGATTATAGGGAGTATTCTCTCTTGAACATAAAATCTTTGTCCCATTTCATCACCACATATCCTTGGGTCCAATAAATTGAATTAATTACTCTAAGGTCTTGACCTTCACCTACCAAACTAAAATCAACACACCCACCCTTGCATGCCCATAAAAAGATCCCAATCCAAGAAAAATCAAGAGATGGCTAACAAATTTGGCATAGGAATTCCATCCACCGACAAAAACAACATCCCTACAATCCGACAAGTACCCAACATACCCTTATCCAACAAATTCCCTCATATGATACCAACACAATGTTAAACTCCTTCACCTTTTTACAATCAATCCAACTCACCGCTAATCAAGTAGATCAAGATGTCCTAAGTTTCATGCAAGATCCCAATTCCGTGGACATGCTTGATAGAGTCCTAAGATTGGATCCCAATAGGTATCTTGATTTTCTCCTAAAAAATGGTGCTAGTGTGCCTCAAAACCCATCCACCTCAAACACTACCATGACCTCATCACAACCTTCTACATCCCATACCATCCATAATGAATCCCAAGCTTCTAACATTAATACATCCACGAGCCCCACAAATCCTACAAACACATCCACAAATCCCACCAACGTCTTGACCACAACCACTTCTACCACCAATAACCCCATTGTTACCTCTACTACCACACCAAATGTAATCACGTCAATCCCGCAAATCACTCTAACTATCCCCAACAACCCTACGCATGTAAGTGCTTCCACAAGCATGTCTCAACTTAACCCCAACACCATAGCCTTCATGAATCAACTATTATCTAGGAGACCATCCAATCCTCCCATCAACAACCCATCCAACTATACATATATACTGCCACCAATTTCTCAAACACCTATCACCTCCTCTATCCATACATCACAACAAAACCCCAATCAAAATCAACTACCACCTCACATTCTACAACAACTTCACACCTACAAACAATACCTTGCACAATTAAACCAAAATCAAAACCCTGTCCACCAAAATCTAAATAAAATGTTACAATACAAAATTCCACCCAACCTACAACAACTCATTCAAAGCCAACAAATGTACACCCTGCAACCATCCTCAACACATGACTTAACAAGTGTTGTGCACACCCTAATCCAAAAAGTGGATGACATGCAACATGGAAACAAATGTAAGCAATATTCTTTCGAGGATATTTGCCCATACCCATTTGACAGGACATTATATATGCCACCCTTTCCAAAGAACTTTGAGACACCCAAATTTGACAATTAAAAAGGGAAAGGATACCCTAGGGAACATCTTAGGGAGTTTTATATAACTTTCCTTGAAGTCTCATATGACAACACATACTTAATGAGACTCTTTCCTAGAAGCGTCAGTGGTCAAGTCACCGAATGGTTTGCACACCTCCCTCTCGGTATTAGGACCTTTTCTGAGCTTGCAGAGAAGTTTGTGAATCATTTCTCCTAAAATTTTGAATATGAAATATCAATGACAGATATTTGCAACACTAAACAAAATAATGGGGAATCTTTCACTTCTTTTTTGCAAAGATGGAGAGGATTGGCAAGCAAACTCCCTTGGTCGATCCCTAAGAAGCAATTAGTCACGATGTTTGTGGCTAACCTTAGCCAAGAAATGGGCTTCCACTTGCAAATTCAATGTGCATTGACCTTTGAAGAGGTCATTGACAAAGGCAAAACCATTGAGAGAGCCCTTATTGCCAAGGGCTAGATCAAGCTCTATGACAACAAAACCTACAACAACAACAACAACAACAACAAAGTCAACATCAATACCCCAAACACAAATAACACACAGTCAAATGAGAAACCTTGCTTTTGGAGAAAGAACAAGAACACCCTTAATGCTGGTGTTACCAATGTGAAGGCCATTCAAAATGTACAAAACCAAGTGCCTCCAAGCAGACCCACTACTAACAATGTCAATATCCCCAAGGGACCACCCAAACAAAATAACACCTGTAAAATTTACACCCTTGGGAGAACCAATAGAAGATGTTTGGGATAATATTTTAAAGGGGAATTTAATAACTCTCTCCCCTATTAAGCCATATGATGAGAATCAATTCAAACCTGCATGGTTTGATGAGAATTCCTATTGTGAATACCATCATGTCAAGGGACATAAAACATCTGATTGCATGAAATTAAAACATTGTATACAAGATCTCATAGAAAAGTGTAGAATTGGCTTCGAGGAAACGTCAAAACAATCGCCAAATGTAAACATCAGAGCTTATAAGGATCCTTTACCTTACCACAATAGAGGAAAAGCATCGTCATCCAACCAAGCTTATAATATTGTGCTATTTCCCACTTATGTTGACTCCATTGTTGGTCGAATAGAAGAATCTTCTAACCATGTCAACACCATTATCATCAGAGTACAGACCCCTGATTGTACATTCACTACCCGTCGTGGCCATATCTCCATCTGTGGGGCACCCACCAATGATCAACCATCCACGTCTGCATCTACCAACTCACCATTTGTTCCCAAATACAACCTCTTAGATCACCTAGGAAAAACCCCTGCCCAAATCTCCATCCTTGAGTTGCTCCGAACGTCACCCCTTCATAAAGAGGTCCTTGACAAAGCTCTAATGGAGACTCAAGTCCCCACCAACCTGAATGTTGATCAATTCCAAGCCATGGTGGGCCATATCACTTCACCTCACCATCTAATATTCTCATAAAAAGCTCTTCTTGCCTCCAATGGCCCACACAATGATGCCCTACACATTGAAGTTTGTATCCACAGACATATCATAAAATGAGTCTTAATAGATGGTGGCTCTAGCCAAAACCTTTGCACTCTTAAATTGTTAAAACATTTGGGACACTCTGATGTGGTTGTGGATGCTAGTGAGAGTATAACCATAAAGGGGTATGATGAGACTGAAAGACTATTTGAGGGCACCATCAAACTCCCTATTCAAGTAGGGCAGAAAATCTTGGAGACCAAATGTTAGGTCCTTGATCTTGACCTCCCTTTTAACATTCTCCTTGGCTGACCATGGATCCATGACATGCAATCCATTCCATCCACTTTTCACCAATGCCCAAAATTCCCACATAATGGTGTAGAGGTCACTATCTATGCCGATCCCTATCCTTTCCAATATTTTAGTTTTTTGGAAGAACAGGATCTTAGTTTCTGCCCGTACAATAATGCTACTAAGAATCCCACATCATATGTTGACCCTTCCAACATCACCACAACATCACAAGAAACTTTGTCTCTCGAGGTCAAGATCAAGATAAGTGACATGGGGTGTGGTGAATATGACTTGCATGATACCTTTTGTGTGGGGACCTTGCCCAGTCCTAAAATATTTGGTGCTCCAAAAGAAGAAGAGGTCTCTATAGTGGTCATTAAATGCAAGCTATCAGCCACCTTTGAAAGGAGGCATCTTCTTGAGAAAGATGTTCTTGAAGACGTATCCTCCTGGTTATACAAGGATGAAGAAACAAAATAGGAATCCCCTACCATCTTGGCTGAAATCTATGGTAAGGGCCTTGAGATGGTCAAATATATGGGCTACAAAGGACAAGGTGGTATCGGACTTCATGAGCAGGGCATCATGGAGCCAATTCAAGCAACAAGGAACCCCTGCTCTCAAGGGTTGGGGTATGGGAAGCAAGAATTCATCCTCACTATTGGTGAATGTATCTTAGGTGAAGTTACTAAGGTTTCCCCTATTGTTGATAACATCCATGAAATGGACCATTAAGACTCCTTTAGTGATTTCACTAAATTCTTTGAAACCTCTGTTTACACCATCTATACCATGACCACCACTCCATCCAATTCCCGTGACTAACCTCTTGTATACCTGTAGCTTATTGACTGGGACCAACAAGGACCTCCCATCCTTGATGCAGTAGAAAATGGTGAAGAAATAGCAGAAATGATGGGGGTTAGAGATCACTTCCCCCTCGGAGACCGAAGAGCTAGGTACATCATTGAACTTGACTCATCTGCCTATTTGAGAGAAACCACCCATGCTCCTAGTCGCAAAAATATAAGAATACAAACAACACCCCCTAGTGAAAACCACTCTGTGGCACTTTCGGGTGAAGGAAAAATTAAAACAAAGGATGTATCCCCTAGTGAAAACCTCCATGAGGTGCTAGGAGATGGAAGCATGGGCCTTACTAAGATAGAGAAGGTATATCCAGATAGATCACCAATCCTTGTGGAACCATCGCAAGAAATGAATCTTGGAATAGAGGAAGTACCAAAGATCACATTCAGAGTAGAATCTCTTACAACAATAGAACATGAGAACTTCCTAGCTTTCTTTAAACAAAAAAGCCATAATTTTGCATGGACTTATACTGATATGCTGGGACTATATCCTACCTTGGTTGTTCATCACCTTGTGGTACGACCCGATGTAAAACTGGTAAAACAAAAGCTAAGGAAGATGATTCCTCAGATTGTGCTCCTTGTTAAGGCAAAGATGAAGAAACTCCTAGATGTGGTGCTTATCTGACCAATAGACTACCCCGAGTGGGTGTCCAACATTATACCTATAGAAAAAATCACTAGGGGCATCCGATGTTGCATAGATTTCAGAGACCTTAACAAGGCATACCCTAAAGATGACTTTCCATTACCTAACATTGACATCATAGTAGATCTCATTGCAAGGCATGAGATGTTATCTCTAATGGACAACTTCTCAAGATACAATTAGATCAGAATTACAGAGGAAGACTAACACATGACATCCTTCATATGCTCGTGGGGGATATACTGCTGGGTTGTAATGCCTTTTGGCCTGAAAAATGCAGGTGCAACATATCAACATGCCATGATGGTCATCTTCCATGACCTTTTCCACCACATCATGGAGGACTATGTGGGTGACCTACTAGGAAAATTAAAGACTAGAGAGGAGCACTTAGACGTGCTGGCTAAAATCTTTGACAGACTAGAACAGTACAACGTGTGGCTAAATTCGAAGAAATACATCTTTGGGGTCATTTCTGGTAAACTTTTGGGATATATAGTGTTGAGAAGAGGAATCAAAGTGGATCCTGCCAAAGTCAAAGCTATCACAGAGATGCCTCCTCCAAAAACACTTAAGCAGTTGCGAAGTCTACAAGGGAAACTCCAATCTATTCGATGGTTCATAGTGCAATGTGCAAATAAATGCCAGCCTTTCTAGCACCTCCTCCACAAGAACACAACCTTTGTGTGTGACAACCAATGTCAAAATGCTTTTGAGCGAATGAAAGAATACCTCACTAATCTGCCGGTCCTGATTCCACCAAAGAAAGAAGAGTCCCTCTTATACATTTCAACAATGGAAACGGCTATAGGGGCCTTGTTGGCGCAGCATGATGAACATGGGAAAGAGAGAGCAATATATTATATTAGTCACACCTTGGTGTCCTATGAGCTAAATTATACTCCAATTGAATAGGCATGCTTAGATGTTGTCTTCATCTCAGAAAATTTGAGACACTACATGCTCAATCACAGGACCAAACTCATTGCCAAGATCGATCCACTGAAATATCTGCTAAATAGATCAACTCTCACAAGTCGAATGGCTAAATGGGTAATGATCTTGAGCGAGTTTGATATTGAATACACAGAGAGAAGAGAAATTAAAGGATAGGTCTTTACTGATCAATTAGCTGAGGCACCCATCCTAGCAGAGCAACCCACACTTATAGAGTTTCCTAATGAGTCCATATTATTAGTAACACCAACCGCAGAATCATGGAAGATGTATTTTGATGGATCTTATACACATCGAGGATCGAGGGTAGACATTTTGTTTGTTACTCCTCAAGGAGATACCATCCCTAAATCATAAAAAAATTACATTTCCATGTACAAACAATGTAGCGAAATATGAGTCTCTTATCACGGGACTCCGCAAGGCAATTCAGTGGAAGATTGAGAAGTTGGAAGTCTACGGGAATTCTCAACTGGTCATCCAACAGGTGAATAATGAATACAAGACCAAGGATGATAAGCTCTTGCCTTACAAAAGAATGGTGAATGATTTCAAAAATTACTTTCATGACTTCCACTTTGAACAAATCCCAAGGTTAAACAATAAAGCCATAGATGTCATGGCCACAATCATATCATTAGTAGACATGAAGAAAGACAACAAGAAGTACGAGTTCCTGATAGAAGAACTCCCTATCCCGGTATATGATGTCCCACAATTAGAGTTGGTATGTGACATTATTGGTCCACTATCTCCATGCTATCAAGAGACATATATGTACCTTCATGAGAATGTCATCCCACCCAACCTATCGCCCTCCCAACGAAAAAGATTCATCTATCGAGCTTCCTGCTTCACTCTTGTAGGGACACCCTATACAAAAGAAGTCTTGATGGTATGCTTCTATGATGCCTTGACTCTAGGGAAACTGAGGTAGATTTACAAGAGGTACACTAAGGCATTTGTGGGGTGCATTCTAGTGGACCTAACTTAGCTAAGAAAATCTTGACAATGGGGTACTATTGGTTGACTATGGAGTGAGATGCCTACGAGTTCGTGAAGAAATGTCTATCATGTCAACAACATTGGGACCTCATCCATGCACCATCACAAGAACTGTAGCTGATAACAACTCCGTGGCCCTTTTCACAATGGGGACTTGACCTCATAGGAAAAATTCACCCTCCATCCTCTAATGGTCATAAGTTCATCATTATAGCCACCAAATACTTTACCAAGTGGGTTGAAGAAATTCCACTCACTTTCACCTCTAGCATCCAAATATCTAAGTTCATTCTCTACTACATAATATGCTGGTATGGCATCCCCCATTCCATCATTACTGACAATGGGAAACTATTTAAGAACCAAGAAGTCTGCACTTTGTGTGAGAAATTCCAAATCCAACACCATTTATCCACTCCATACTACCCCCAAGGTAATGGTCAAGATGAAGCTTCAAACAAAACCATCCTATGCATTCTAAAGAAAGTTAATGAAGTTGGCTATGACTAGCACCTCCAACTCAATCCTGCCCTATGGGCCTATTGCATGATTATCCACACACCCATAGGAGTCACCCCATACTCCCTAGTATTTAGATCCAAAGCCATCTTACCTATCGAGGTCAAGCTCCCATCACTTAGAGTTTCTTTACAGAACATAATCATTGATGAGGAGTACCGAGTTGCAAGGCTGCATGAGCTAGAACTATTGGATGAGAAACACCTGAATGCACTCAACCATCTACAGGCATACCAAAATTGGCTAGGAAGAAGCTACAACAAGAAAATCAAGAACCGCCAATTTGAAGTAGGTGACCTTGTCCTCATGGAAAACCAGAAAAATCTACAAGAACACACCAAAAAGGGAAAATTTGAGCCCAATTGGTTGAGGCCCTATGTCATTACAACTAACTATGGATTAGGGGCATATTAGCTTGTGACACCTAAGGAGAAGCCTCTAGATGAGCCCATGAATATTCTGCATTTGAAAAGGTTCTATGCATAACCCATCGAGTATCCCAAAACAAAAATACAAAAAATCAAAACTAGAAAAAAAAATTTAAAAAAATTGAAAAATCAAGAAAAACCCGAGTGCAATAAAGTCGTCCAATGGTGAAAATCACTTCGATGATGCCTTGGATAAGTACCATGGTGAAAACCTATTTCAAGTGCCATATGTAGTGGTCGATTCCACCATCTGATAAGACCTCTTCTCATCATAACACTCCATATTGCACGTATCCTATGGCTTGGAATTCTAAAACATCAATCACCCACTGTGCATCATCCCACCCAAAGCTAATCCATGGAACAAGGATCCTTGTAAGCTTCTTCTGTACAATACAAAAAATAGAAAATCTCAAAAACAATGGAAAATCATAAAATCCCAAAAACAATGAAAAATCAGAAAATCCCCAAAACAATAGAAAATCAAAAAATAAAAATAAAAAGATAGAAAATCAGAAAATCCAAAAACAAACAATAGAAAATTAGAAAATTAGAAAAACATTAGAAAAATTAGAAAATCTCCAAAAGAAATTGATCGTATAGTGTACAACACAGATGCACAATATCTTAGAAAGATACAGTACCTGAGTCAACGCCTTTTGGGACCAAATTGATAGACTGTTAAAAAATATCCCAACCTGAAAAAAATGAATTCTGCCATCAAATCAATTTAATCAATTTGTTGCAATAAACAAAATGCAAGGACAGGCATGACAAATTAATCTGTAATATTTTCTATCCATAGTAGTACTCTCTACATTTAATTTGACACCGATCAATATTTTGCTAATGATTCACACACATCATCACCCACACCATCATCACATCCATCTCAAACCATTCCCACATCATCAAGTCTTACCAGAACTACATATTCATCTCGCCTGCATCTTGAAAGTATCTTGATCTAGTGGACATAGGGTATGTAGGTAGTCTGGAATACAAAGGAAGTATCCAGTACTCATGTACATAAGATTCACCCATCAAACCCATTTGGATGGTCCCTATTTACTGAGCTCATTAGATTCCACAAATGATACACACGCTAAACATACACCCAAAACATTACACCTCATGCAAAAATCATCAATCAACATATCAACTACAATCATCACAGATGGCTAGACTTTCCTTTTGCCCACCTTTCAAAAATCATCCAACAAGATCCAACCGATTCACGTCCTAGGATATATAATTCCTACAATGAACAAAATCCATCATCCTATCAACACACATCTTGGCAAGAGAACACAATGGTTGTTTGTGTCTTTTTGTTGGTATTTTGATTATTAATTTTTATCTTCTGAAGAGATATAAGAAAGCAACTTTATTTCAACTAGTATGATGATACACACATTAACTAGACAGCTTGCACCATCATCATAGTGATTGTCAAATAACATGCAATTCACTTTTGTTTGTATGGGAAAAATAATTACTAAGTATGGTCAATCATTTATCTCTCTTGCTTGTTTTTGTATGCTTTGCTTGTGGGTAGATTTCATTACTCCAAGAATAGTATTCATATTTTGAAGCTCGGGTTGGTTCTAGCATAATACATCTCATTTGCATATACAGGTTTTCATACCTTCCATGTACTATGAGCACTCATGTTATGAGTCCCCTTCCCTTAGCTAGGCAAGGTTATACTACCTTGGGCAAGCATAAAATCAACCTATTGTTTGTGAGTCTAGTCCATGCAATTGTGGGATAAATATCATCACCCAAGTCATCTCATACCTTCGTGAAATGAATCCTACATTGCTATAATAAATCTAGAAATGCTCTCAACAAGTCTAAATGCAAATACTATAGCTAGCTCACATCATCTTTTACCACCCATCTAACCATATTATCTGGGCCTAGAAGTTTAATCCCCCCTTCATCCTAAAAATTCCCCCTCTCCAACCCATACCCTTTCCCCCCCCTCCCAACTAACAAACCAAAACACCAAGCACTTGAAAATCAAATTAAATGGGAATGAACATACAACAAACCACCTCAAAATTAAGGGGTTGACACATCATTAAGAAGCACAAGTGATTGTCAAATTTCCATAATTTGATGACCCCCTATAATCCTCTCCCCTCAATGGTCTGGTGTTTCAAACCTTAGCAATCCCCCCTCAATCAACCAATAAACCATTCCCTTCCTAACCTAACCCCCTCAGCACATAACCCCATCACCTAGGGTTTAAAAGAACATAACAGGTATCATGACTTGGCCACTTCATAAATCATTGGATTATGCCATTAGTTGCATTATCATATTCACCTACTCATCATTTGACCATTACATAACCATTTCATTTTGCATACATAATATATGTTTATTAATTTGAGCATATATTCCCATTTCATTACATTTTGCATCCATAATAAATGTGTGTTAATTTAGGCATTTATTTGCATTTCCCATTCATTTTAATCCACATCATAAATCCATAAGCATCAACATTATCACATCAACATAAGCATAACATAACATCATCACATACATGATCCATCATCATCAAATCACAAATCCACAATGAAATCATATCATAATCATGAAGACATGAGGGAAACAGCGCGCCAAGTACCACCTGCACAAATCATGACATCATAATCAAACATCCATCAATAAGCCACCAAAATATTAATAGAAATTATAAAACATCAAAAAAATCCTTACAACAATTAATATTTGAATTAAACTACCATTAATAAGGGCTTGCTAACAAGCTCGTTAAGTACGATCAGTGTAATCATTTATCATATCATCACATAATATAACACAAGAAAAACCATCCATCATATCAACATAAAAAATAAACCATAACATCATCAGTATATCCATCACATCATATAAATCATCACATATAGAATAAATGCATCCATAATATCAAAAATCACATAAGCATACATCAAATCACATAATAAATCCATAACAGCATAAATATGCATAGCCATCCATATATATATATATCATCATCATACATCACTGCAAAATCATGTACATCGCTCCATAATCATACAAATCATGATAAAAAATGCCTCTAAGGGCTCAAAATACATCAATATATGTTAGCCCCATGCTAATGATCCCCTGGCTGAATCAGTGGGTGACCCAGGGTGTGGGTGTTGCTGCTGCTATGGTCATGGCTGTGGTGGCTACAGAGGTACCTATGGTGGGGGTCCCATATGCTGCTGCACTAACTGAATCGATCTGGATCTATTTGACCTAGACATTTGTGCCCCACTTTGTTGACTATAGTTGGGAAGCCACTGACCATTGGTGATGACTAAACAATAAGCTGCATGGTAATACTCATCCTACTAACTCTGATCTAAGAGTTGACCCTATACTTGTGCAACCTGACCCTGTGCCTGTCCAAGCTGTCCCTATAGCTGTGTAATTTGCATCTGCATCTGTAACAATATTGGCCCCATCCTACTCCCTAAAACTACCCCCTACAAGCTAGCCACCCGCCCCTCTACTAGCTGAGCCCATGTTATAGCTATATCCCGCTCTAACATAAGAGCATCCACCTAACTTTGAGCCTAAGCTAGCTACACCTGTAGCGTACTCACCTGCTCATCCATCCCCCACAGCTGTGATAGCTCTTACTACTATTTTTGCACTGTATCCTCCATGCTAGCTAGCTAGCCTCGAAGGGTCTCCATTTCATCCTCATCATTGGCATGGGTGTGTTGACGTGAAGTATGCTTCCTAGGGGCTGGTCCTGATCCCACTACTAAGGTACTAGCGTTTGCCTCTCCCACTCCTAAAAATGTCATAGCAGCTATTGGGATATCCTCCTGGTAGGTTCTCTCATGCATCTCTAAATCCATGTCAATAGCCCTCTATCCCTCCTACTGTAGTGGTGCCTATGGAGGTGGCATCAGTCCCCTATCCCCTCTTGCTGCTCGCTGACTAGATGCTCTATGCTTGGAATTCTATTGTTGAGGCACTCTCTACTCTCCCACCTACTCCTGTTGTACACCAACTACTGCCTAGGGTTTTACCTACTCTTGTACCTATTGCTATACATGTGGTGGCACCTATAACGATGGTATCACTGTTCATCTACCTCTCCCTCTACCTCATCCTCTCGCATCCTCCACCTGCTCATATGCTAATGCTACCAATAGCCTGATAGGATCATCATCATCCACCTCCATCTCCTCCACCATTATGTCCTCCTCAACTACGTACTCCTTTGCCCTTGCCTCCATGATCATAACTGGATCCTTGGTTGGATCTGTCAGACAGGTCAGCTACCATGTCTTTTACCACTAATCATATGCTGGCATAGTACCTACATCTACCACCGTGCTCCTCCAATCCCACATCAGTGACTATAATTCTACGAAGTCTCCTATCACCACCTATGGCGCTATGGCTGGCAACCATCTCTCATCCTGTGGTGTCTAAACAAATATCAGCATCCCCTAAGGAACATCCTATCGCAAGCCAAACTGACGCATGACCTGTCATGGCAGATACATGTCAATAGTGTGGTCACCTTGACCCATCAAATACCATGACTGGAAGGTGTATGGCATGTGAGTATCATCATCTAGACACAGCTCCACTCCAGCATATGGCTGCCATGTCACTCGAATCAGATCATCTAGCACCCGTTACCAATACTTCAACTGCCCTGTGTGAGAATACTCAATAGGATATTGATACAAAAATATAAAGGCCTCAAACTACTATTGGTGGTATCGTCCCCTTGGCCTCGTGATCGCGATATGCTCCCAGGTGCACACATGCAGTAGTGTGACCTCAGCTGATAGTTCTGAATCATAATGATAGACCACCATATGCATCTCATGATATAACTACGCTAGCATACACGAGCCCTAGGTATAGACAATCCCATCCCACACCATCCCCTCTATCATCTCTCCCCACCCGACTAGAAAGCCTCGCGCCTGCTGATCCAACATCACCACACCACCAATCAATGCACACAAGAACAAGGTAAAGTGATTTGCACTTGACGCTAAAGTCTCCTCTTAGCTCATCTCTCATCTGTCTGCTAATAACACTAGCTAGCCTGGGGCAAAGGCTCTACCTAAGGCTATCCGCCCTCTCCTCAGGTGGTATACCACTCGCTCCATGTGAATCGGTAACTTGAGGATACGATAAACATCCTCAAGAGTAATGGTGATCTGTCCTATTGGTAGGAGAGAGGAGCACATCTTAGGTTGATAGCGCTCTAACAAGGCCATCATCAGTGCTATATGTGTACAGAAAATTGGCATATTGGATACCATTAGTAGCCCTAACCTCGCCAATCAACTTCATGTCAGTCCATCAAAACTATCAAAGAACTCCATCACAACAGACACACGTCACTCCTGTGAACTCACACTGAAGGATATACTCACCTACATCCACCAATGTTTGTCAAAAATGTACCTCTTCATTCCAAATCAACCTTCCCACACTAAATTTTCTTCCTCTGGAGGCCAAATTAATTTTGGTGCCCCAATATTCCCCTTTTACACCAATCTCATGGATGGTGCTACCATATTCCCATATGGCGCTACATTGGTAGATGGCGCCAATGTGCAGATCTTAGGCACTGATTTTGGCACGGACCCATTCATCTCTAGGTAAAAGGTACCATTTTGTAAAATGGCACCACATTACCCTTTGGAGCCAACCCACTGGATGGACCCACCTTACACGATAGTGTTAATTAGCTGGATTACACCATGACTCAGTATGGCACCAATCTGGTGGATGGCGTCGATCAAGATGATCATACCACAACAAACCCCTTTTGGTGCCACTTCACCTAAAACCTCACCCTACGCATTACTGCACCAATATAGACAAAAGCCCTAAAACATCTTGTTTTGGCACTGATTCTACCCATTTTCCCCTAATCAAATGGCACCAATCCACATCATTTTGTCACCAATTGGTTCCCTGATGGTGCGTGAACCCTAAAAACCCATTTTCCTAAAATAATAAATGCAACAAATGAAAAAATGACAAAGCTAGGGTTTCAGCCTACCTGGGCACTAGCCTCTGGTGATCTCTCATATGACTGGAATCACTTAGAAATCTACTCAAAATGTAGGACCATGGGGTTAGGGTTCGCCATCCTCTTCTTCTCTCCTACATTCAAGTGGCTCTATGTGCGCAAATGTGGAACTTTTAGGGCCCACTTTTATATTTATAGTAAGCCATGTCATCCTCCAACACACTTTTCATCCCCAGGGTGTAGATCATACCTTTTTTTTCACCTATTTTTCTTCTTGTCAACCTACTTTTGTGTCCTCTATCCATTTTTCACCTCTGTTCCTCCTTTTGAGAGCTCATCTAAAAAAAAATTATTTTTTCAACTGATCTCTCAAGGGGGCATCCCTCACTCATTTCATTCCTTCCTGGCAGTTGGGGCATATTTTCTTTGACTTGATGCCACTTCCCTGCTAGGTCACGACGCCATGTCATAGAGGGGCAAATGTAGACACCCAAAAATGTCTTCACCACCTAACCAACGTCTGACCTCACCAAACACATCAAGTCCCCTTCTAGACAATTAATTAAATAAATCATATTTTTTAATTTAATTTAACCTACTAATTACCCTATCCCTACCCTAGTTAATTAAATATCAATTATTTAATTACCTAGCCTACCCTACATGACCCTAGACCTAGGATTAATTGAATAAATCATTATTTAATTAATCTTAACACCTCATTAACCCATTCCCTATTTTTTTCCAGCCATATTATTTAGGCTAATTACCCTAATTAAGATGGTCAAACCTAGATTAACACCCTTCCCCACATCCTCCAAATAAATAATTGATGAATATGCCACATAAATCAATTTTTTATACAAACATGTCATAATCCTCAATTAATACCTCTTACACCCCTTACACATTTCATAACTCATTTATTTCCACTCTTCTCCAATTGAATTTTTAATTCATTTTCTCTTCCCCATGTGAATTATTAATTCACATCTAATCCATCTCACCCAACCTCATTAAATGCACCCCTTTCCTAAGATGACTTTAAAATTAATCTTTATTCACAACCCTCCATTTTTAGAGATTCAATCTAGGTCCTCCACATCACATGCATCCACAACCATTGATTTCTCCAATCAATCTCCACCCTTGGATAAAATCCTCTCCCAAAAATCCTATAAATACACCATCTCTCAAGCCATTATCATCCACAATTTGAGCAAAGTTATCATGCCAAAATCTCTCCTCTTAAGCTAGTTATAATTCATGATTTGCATAGAATTTGAGAGCATCTCATATGTTATCACAATCTTGGATAAAGCTAGAGAGCTTGGGTGCAACACTCTCCACCTTACCTTGAGTTTGTGGGTCACATTTGAAGGTATAACACTTGTTTTATTGCATTTGTTTATGTTTTTGCTTTCAGTTTGATTTCCATGAACTACAATCATATCACTCTCTCAAAGGTGCATTCAAACTGACAACCTTCCAACCCAAAGTGTTGATTTTAGTAATTTTCCAAAATCTAGTCTTTCACATTAAAATAAAAAAAATAACCTTTATCCTCTAAAATTGTTGTATATAGCAATGCATCATAAAATCAATTGAAACCATATGATATACCATCCAAAACCACATTATATTGTAGTCTAAGATGGTACGACACCTTTGAAAATTATTATATTGCCATGCAAGTTATAGCTAATTTCAAAATTAATATTAAATCATCACCAAAGTACCTTACAAAAAGGTATGACTAATTCATAAATATGTACAACTCATTAAAACTCATCAAATGGTGCAAATCCTTTTTAACCCCCACACTATATTTTTGGACTCATTAAACTTCTTTAAAAGTGGTGGCCAATAATGTGTAAGTGGTACGACCCCTATCCTGATTTTTTGAAATAAAACATTTCAAATTGTTTAGGGTAAAATTTGGATTGTTTAATGTTTGGTGTTGTTAGATGTTTAAATCCTCCTTTCACCTTTAACATTCAAGGACCTAGGGTTGATTGGCAATGCACTATCATACCCTAGGTCACTGTGAGATGTAGGGAAAATTGGATTAGGGTGTTTAATTATCAATTTTCCTTCTCTTATGCTTAATTGACCATTAAAACCCTAATTATGCAAATATGATGATAAACTACTAAATAACAAAAAAAGATCTTACAGAGAGATGTAAAATATCAAATCGTAGAGTACCTATTTTCAGGGTTCCAAGGTAGAAAAGTCAGGGACAAAAGAGCAGGCACCCAAGTCCAATGCCTTGCTTTTTGTCCAGATCTAAGAACTCAGTCTGCAACTCTTTCCTGCTGTTCCAGAGATTTTCCCATCACAGAACTTGGATGACTAATGAGTGGGTACCCAAGTCCAGGGGGTAGATTTTCTTCATGTTCTGCAATTTTGACACATCAAGATGCCTTCCTTCAACTTCACTTTGTCCAGCTCCTCAACCTGTAACCTGCAATCATGAAAACTTTGGGAGGGGGTTGTGGTGTTTAGAGGCTTGCCTCAATCAAGCCCCAGAGGACACTTAAGTCTCTGAACACCGTTGTCAGATAGAGAGTACGTGCCCTTGTGAGGTAGAGGCAAAAACCAAAGGAAAAGATGATGAAAACACAATATAATGTCACCTTGTAGTGAAGATCTCATGGGAGGAAGATGCTCTTCATTCCATGAGGAAATGGGTGCTCAAACCTACAATTACAAACACACAAATCACACAAATCTGCTCTTGCAACACAATGAAAGCCTTGAATCACCTTGAGAATGCATCAACATCACACTTGCCATCTAGTTTACAAATTAATGCCTAAACATGCTTTTATATGAAACTACAAACATTCCCACCAAGATTTCATAAATTCAAACTTACCGTGTCGGCCTAGGGATCAAAGAACGGTCATAAACTGACACTTAAAAATTTGGACCTGACCCAAAATAGGGCAGGACTAGGGCGTGGGTGCCCAAGTCCTCCCCCTATTTTGGGTAAGGTTAAGCTCAAGGAGTCCTCCTAGGTGCCATTTGTCATGTTACATAAGGCTCATTTCATCGGGATGCCAAATTATGAAGTAAGATGTCCTAAATGCATGTAAAAGACCTAGGAGGTAAACCTTATGAGGGAAAATCCCCCAAGGGGACATTTTTTGATGTTACATTTAGCCCCCACTTTAATGTATGTATAAAGGCAAGGCCAATACATGCATTAAAATATGGTTACAAAAACAGCAAACACACCAAGCACGGAGAAGACATGCCAATCACATAGAAGACAGTAATAGGCACGCAAAACACGAAGAAGACACTTACAATCATGCAGGACACAAAGAAGACAATAAATGCATAGAAGACACATTAATGCATGGAAGACATGCTTGATTTCTTTTCTTTTCTTTTTATCATATATATGAAATGCAGATGGAAGTACTGGAAAGTAAATAAACCTCCCATAATGTAGGATGCACTCATCATGCAAGTCTTTAAACTGTATATATGGGGCAACACACACGCAAGACACACAAAACCTCCCAAAATGCAGACTGCATATGGGGAAAAAGACATGCCAAACAAAGTAAGCACACCAAACACACACACTTGAAGACATGGAGAAAACACAAAAGACAAGCGATGGAGTGTCCCTATTTCTAGGTTCAACACCATCTCATGCACATTACAGGCACACACCAACGATTGGGCTTCACCACAACAATCACCAAAGACACGCTTAAGGGTTGAGTTAGTCACAGAACCGCTCCCTGCCTCTGCAGAGGACTTTTGAAAATGCAACCCACCTGCATCACGAAGATGCCTTACAGTGAAAAGGAAGCATGGCATAGAACCCCACCCGCATCATGGAGATGCCTTATGGTGAAAAGGAATTATTAGCAATAGATTTCAAGGTTGTTCAAACACACTTTACTAGCATCTAGAATAGACAGCTTACTTTATATATGCCCTCACCTTAAGGTAGTTGATATCACACATCAATATCAAGCACGTTAAGGTAGGAAGAAAACACACAAGGGAACATAGACTTTCGCAAAGCCCATGCCCCCCAGAGGTGACATGTACTTCATGATCACCAAATGTTCCCACAAACACACCCCTGCAAGAAACATGTTAGTGTCTACAACATCATGATAAACAAAAACATCAATGCATATGATTAACCACACAAAGAGCCAAGGTTATACAATGAAGTTGGAGTTCGAGGATAACTATGGGGCTATATCATGAAGCTCTCTGAATTGAGTACCACCAAGGCTAGATTCAAAGACAAACAAAGGTGCATAGAGTAGTAGTATTGTTAAGGTTTGTAAATGAGATAGAAACATCATCAAATTCACTATGTAGAAAGCATGAGTGCTTCCACTAGCCAAGCATTGGATAAGATATACAACCCCATTGTCATATTAGGAACAAAGTCCATTTTTTTATTGCTCTCATATAAATGTTTTTCGTCATCTGCCCACTACATAGAAACACTAGAGGAAGGGAAACAATAAATAAGAGAGGAGAAAAAAGTCTCTTAGGGATAGTCACATAGGAGGGTTCCCCCAAGTCACCAACTGCATTGCTATGTCCGTAATACACAACACACAATGATGAAATCAAAGAGAGAGGCAATATAGAAGAATGATGATACAAATAGAAGAAGGTCACAATAGAGGTAGTCTCCTAGTATCCCAGACCTTACAGGAGAATCCAAGGTCATCCAAGGAGGCCTAAACAACACATAACACATCACGGGAGAAGCACATCATGAGAGAGATAAAGGGTTAGAGTTACCTACTTGTAGGGATCTTCGTGCTAGAAATCATCAACAATCAACTCATTCTCTTTCCAATTGCAAACATAAGGTACCATTGCCAAGTCTATAATTATTCTTTTTTTCCTTCTTAAATGCTTCTTGGTTTTACTCAACACTAGGTGGAATGTGTTCTTGTTGGAGTTCATTATTACACTTATTCACTATCTTCTTAGGTGGTGGGAGAAGCAAATTAGTTTGAGTGATCTCAACATCCACCCTTGAGGGATTTAATGTAAGAGACTTCTCCTCATCCATTAGTGCTACATCCTTAGTGATGTCCAAATGACTTGAATATTCAAACAAAGTAGGTTCATTAAAGGTCTTCTCTTAATGAAATTCAAGGTGTCTACACAATCAACTAAAGGAAAAAGGTTGATGGGATGATCCATAGAGGTTTCATGCATTATGATAGAGTTTTTGTTGTTGTTATATGGAATCTCATCGTATAACCATGGAATGTTCTTTGTTGAAGGGATTTCTTCATTCACTAATGCTTCCTCTTGGCTAGGGAGAGCATTGGAATGGCAAAGTGGTGATGGCTCTTCATTTTCTAATACTTCATCTTGGCCAGAGTGAGCATTAGAATCAAGATTTGGTGGTATGATGGTAAGAGATGTGCCAATGAAATCATCCTCTTGCATCAAAGTGTCCTCATGAGAAGGAAAAACCTTGGAAGAAGGATCATAAGGTAAACCAAAGTTATCATCACATGTTTTAGCAATAGCTGTCTTAGTGGAATGTCCCATAAAGTCATCTAAGGCTTCATCTAACATCTTGAGGTCATCACTAGTATATATATTATTGATCATGAATTTAGTGAGATCATCCAATATAAAAGGATATATTCCCATGAGATTTGTGAATTTATCAAAATTAGATATATAATAAAGGATTTCGTATGTGGAGCACATAGAGAGATCAACATCATGAATGTGTGCTATTTGTTGCAGAACTCGAGGATATTTATCAGTGAATTTAGAGAAATGATCCATGTCTATGATGTATGCAAACAATTATTCCAAATAAGTATCCATGATATATGTCTCCGAATGAATGTAAAATCAGAATTGAAATTTTTCCAAAAGTATGTAAAAGACAAGTGCAAGACTATATGTAAAAATGGTCTAAAATGCTTGATTTTTTGTACTTTTTCAATGCAAATGAATGAAACAAAGGGTGTTGTAAGGATTTTGATGAAGGGAAGTAAATTATGTGTCTGATATCAGTCCAAAAAAGCAATAATATCCTTCACAACACACACTTGATGCAAATCTAAGATGACGATAAGTCAAAATATGGTGAAAATATGTCAAAATGTGTGATTTTTTCACCAAATCTCAATTGAAAGGACCATGAAAAAGGGTGTTGTGAGGAAAATAATGATAGAAATAAAATTATATCAGTAATAACATCCACTTAATGATAATATATCCATCACAACACACTTTTAGTACTACTTAAGATCAAACCCTAGTGAAAATATAGCAAAAATGGGTTATTTTCACGGGTTTTTAACTCCAAGACCTAGGAAATGGGGTGTTGTAATGAATTTTAGGAGGTGAATAAAATAATAGTAATTATATCAGTCACCTCAATCCATAAAATTTGTCACAACACACTTGGAGTGCAAACTAGGCCAAACCCTAGGGCAAAAATAGCCAAAATGTGTAGTTTTTCACCAAATTTTCAATATAAGAGGCCAATAAAAAGGTGTTGTGAATATTTTTAAGAGGGGAAGAAGATAATTACCCTAATAATGACCAATTATCTCACAAATACCCTTCACAACACACCTATGGTGCCAGTTTAGAGAGTCGATAAGGCCAAATCTAGTGAAAATTGATGTTTTTCAAGCCCTAGGTTTGAGATCTTGACACAAAATGTTATATGAATGTTTTGAGGTCTGATTTATGCTGAAAATTAAATACTCTCAGATCTGAAAATTATTTCCAATCTTGAACATGCAAAATGCCAATGCAAATCTAATGAGAATGCATGAAAATTGCTAGTTTTTTGTTGAAATTTTCTATGCAAAAACGCAAATATTTAAAATCTAGATGCAAATTTACACTAAGATGCAAGACTAAAGAAAAATTATAATTTTGACTGATCCTGTAAAATCAGTAGAAAAATTTGAAAGAAGATTTTTCCTACTAACCCTAGATTTTGAAATTACTAGGTTATATGAAAATTGTCAAAATTTCTACAAAAGCCTAGCAAATTAATGATGAAAATGCAATGCAAATTATTGAATTTTTGTGTTTTTCTGTAGTTTATATCAGATCTGATGTAAAAATCATGAATTAGGGAAATTTAGAAAGAATTGATGCAATTTAGTAATCTATATGAAAATGCAAGCTAGGGTTTTCAAATTTTTGCAAATTTTCCAACTTTTTTGTAATTTCCTCAATGCAATAAGATGAAAGACTATATGAATGAATGAAATCAATACATTTATGAAGACACACACTTAGAAAGTTGCAATTTAAGTCCAAAAACATGGGTTCACCAAAATGTTTAGGATAAAATTTTGATTATTTAATGTTTGGTGTTGTTAGATGTTTAAATCCTCCTTTCACCCTTAACATTCAAAGACCTAGGGTCGAGTGGCAATGCACTATCATAGCCTAGGCCACTGCGAGATGTAGGGAAACTTGGATTAGGGTGTTTAATTATCAATTTTCTTTCTCTTATGCTTAATTGACCATTAAAACCCTAATTATGCAAATACAGCGATAAACTGACGAATAATAGAAAAAGCTCTTATAGAGAGATGTAAAGTATCAAATCATAGAGTACCTATTTTAAGGTTCTGACCCAGAAAGTTAGGGATAAAAGAGTGGATGCCCAAGTCCAATGCCTACTTTTTGTCTAGATTTGAGAACTTGATCTGCAACTCTTTCCTATTGTTCTGGATATTTTTCTGTCACAGAACTTGGAGGACTAATGAGCGGGCACCCAAGTCCAGGGGACAAATTTTCTTCTTGTTCTACAATTCTAACACTTCAAGATACCTTCCTACAACTTCACTTTGTCCAACTCTTCAACCTGTAACTTGCAATCATAAAAAATTTGGGAGGGGGTTGTGGTGTTTAGAGGCTTGCCTTAGTCAAGCCCCAAAGGACACTTAAGTCTCTGAAAACTGTTGTCAGATAGAGAGTGCATACCCTTGTGAGGCAGAGGCAAAAACCAAAGGAAAATATGATGAAAACATGATATAATGTCACCTTGTCGTGTAAATCTCATGGGAGGAAGATGCTCTTCATTCCATGAGGAAATGGGTGCTCAAACCTGTAAATACAAACACATAAACCACACAAATCTACTCTTGCAATCACCTTGAGAATGCATCAACATCACACTTGCCATCTAGTTTACAAATGAATGCCTAAACATGCTTTTATATGCAACTACAAACATTCCCACCAAGATTTCATAAATATAAACATACTGTGTTGACCTAGGGACCAAATAACGGCCATAAACTGACACTTAAAATTTGGGCCTGATCCAAAATAGGGCAGGACTAGGGCACAGGTGCCCAAGTCCAACCCCTTATTTTGGTCCAAGTTAAGCTCAAGGGGTCCTCCTAGGTCTCATTTGTCATGTTACCTAAGGCTCATTCCATCAGGATGCCAAATTATGAAGTAAGATGTCCTAAATGCATGTAAAAGACCTAGGAGCTAAACCTTAATGAGGGAAAAGCCTCCAAGGGGACATTTTTTGACATTAGACAAATCATATGGCATGATTTTTGTTTGGAAAAGAGTACAGACTATAGATAAAGGTATGACTAGTAATTAGGATGTGCATCAATAATAAACAACAATAAATATTGTTCACTTTCAACTATAAAATTAAAAATCACTAAACCCTTCATAGCTAATATTTCTAGAAATTCGTAGAAATTTAAGAAATTACATCAAATTATAAATACATCATTCTAGAAATAATACCAACTGAAACACACTAGAGATATTACAAAAAATCTCTACAAACCCAAAATACTGAAAACCACAACTAAAATCCAAACATCTAAAAATTAAAACTTTGCACAAACAACTATAGGAACAAATCATTTAGGTCAAAGGAATTTTCAAATCAAATCTCTCAAATGGCTAGGATGGTTTTTATGCCTGAAATCATTCTTGCTAATAGAGTTTTCATCCTAGGCAAGGAAAAGATGAACATAGTTCAATCTTAGAAACAAGGGTTTTTGGTTTATCAAATTCACAACTCCTCCTTTTATAAATTTTGAGGGAAAATATTTTAATATATTTATTTTTCTCCTATTTTTCCCTCTCAAACCCTAAAAGTGTCCTTTTTACATAATCACTTTGTATCCCCACACTTAGCAACACTTTAGAAAATAACTTAAGTCACCCTTTAAAATCACTTTTTAATATGGTATTAACATAGGAACAATTTTAAATCTCAAAATTTATGATTTTAGGCATATGTCTTCCCTAGACAATCACATCAGTGGTAAATTGTTATCCTTTTTGTTCCCAACGAGTAGATCCTTTGTGGATTCTGTCATTTATTGGACTACTAGGTCAGTTGGCAGATGTTGTAGGGTGGCTTGTTAATGTCTTTAAATTAAAAACACGTGTGGCTACTCGAGTAGGTAGTTAGCCACTTTGGGAGTTTCATTTGACTATGCTTGTGGTAATTATTTATGTATTATTTCCATCACCTTGTGTCTTTTCAAATTCTTTCCTCACTGACCATTTTTTTCAATGTTTGTTCGACACTTCCTTGTATGCCAACATGGTTACATTTTGATCCATCCATTGTGTCTTGTTGCCTTTTTGTGTACTCCCTTTGTACTTTCTGATTTGGGTATTAATATATGTAGCATGGGTGCTCCACACCATTTTTTTAATTAAAAAAATCACTTTTTATTACCTTTTTAAAAATTAAAATTAAGTCATTTTAATTTATAACTCAAAATTACTTTTCAACAACTTAATTTTTAATTATTTAATTATTTTCAAGGTATCAAAAAAAGGGACATTACATGGATGTAGTTGTAGGGCTCTTCTTCTATGATCATTTACCTCTCTCCAAGTGCATGATTTGATCTAGACCATACAGAGTTATTTTGTTGTGTTTCATCTCATAATAGATTCCTAAGTAGAATGTACAAAACAAAAAAAAATTGAATGTAGATCATTGAGTGGAGTTGCACCATTGTTGGTGGTGCTGCATGGAGTGGCTATTCTACATATTCAATTGCATGACTAAGACATCATGTGACAATTATAAAATATAATACCATGCCATCGCCATATTCTCCATACAAAATAACATCGATGATGGGACCAACAATAATTGCTAATGCTGACATTTGGACTTTGCCATTTTTTAATTTGGTCAAATTTAAATTTCACTCTCACCAAATCCATAAAATAGGTAGTGCCAAATCCAAACAAGGAAGAGACACATCTTTTAGTGATATTTTCTAGATCATGACCTTCTTACCATCTATAAAAATTTGTTCATCTCAAGTTTTGTGTTGAATGTTACAACACTCATTTTGGTTGCCACTGGCCACTTTCCCCAACGAAGAAGAGAAACTACACTATTCTCAGTGGGAAACATTATATCCCTAGTTTTGTGTTGCATTGAATCCTTTTTTGGGGATTGTTGTTGGTAAGAACAAGGCACATATCGAAGATATAAGCTTTAGCTTCTTGAGGTTTGTATTTATACCTAGTAATAGAAGGTTCAAGGCTTGTGTGGTAGATTACAAAATGATGTAATAAAATAGTGTTATGTATAAAAAGAGGATGAGGTTGAATGTGTGGTTAATGTAGATTCAATCAAACCCTCCTTCACAATAACATTCAAGGACAAGAATCTAGTTGAGTCACTGCAGATGGGGAGGACTCAGGTATAGGTTGATGTCACTTAGGAATGATATGGAAAGATAGATTAGATTTCTAGTTATGTCAAACCCTAGTTCAATTAAGCCTTAAATCTTAATTATATGATTCCAGATATAGACAAACAAGATATGACAAATGATCACACAAGAAGGCACTAAATGTAGATTAAAAACATACCAAGATTAAGATTTCTAAAGGTAAAAACTTTGGGGACACTGGGGAGGGCACCCTAGTCCAACAGGCCACTTTTTCTGTAGATCTGGAATAGTGAGGTGATTAGGACTGCAACCTATTCCAAAGTTTCTGGCAAGGACAGTTGGGAGGACTATGAGGTGGGCGCCCTAGTCCAATAGGTTAGGTTTTCCACACTTGCTACTCAGATCCTGAATCCATATCTCCTTCTCCACTTCTTTGCAACTCCACTTCAAAAACTCCCACACCTATAACTTACAATCACAAAGAGAGGGCTTTGGTGGTTGTGGTATTTAGGAGGTTGCCTTGGTCAAGCCCTGGAATGGCATTTAAGACTTCCAACACCGTTGTTAGATAGAGTGTGTGTCCTTGGTGGATAGAGGCAAAAACAAATGATAAGATAGATTTATTGAAATACAAATAGATGTCACCTCAGAGGTGAAGCCCTCACAGAAAATGAAGATCTTTTACACCATGAGGAGATGGATTGATGAAGCCAAATCTACAACAAACAAACACAATAACAACACAATTCCACTCTGTAACACAATGAATGCTTTGAAATCTCTTAGCTCAATATCACAAATTTACATTATCCATCCCTAGTTAAAATGAAGTCCTAAACATGTTTATATATGAATTCTCACTAAACTTTCATAATTCAAATTGAAGAGGCTGACAAGGAAAACCTTTTTAATGATCACAAGCCAACATCCAAAAATTAGGTCCTGGCAAAATAGGCCTGGACTAAGGTACAGCCGCCCAAGTCTAGGGCGACTTTTTGAGTCTTGTTTAAGCATTAAAGTGGACCCCTAAGCCCCATTTGACATGGGTTTCAGGGGAATTTTCTCTGGGATAAGTTTTAAACATGCATAATGAGATTAAGGGGACCTAGGAGCTAAAATTGGTGGTAAAAAGTCGTAGGGATACTTTTTATGACATAAAATTTAGCCCTCACTTTAATGTATGTATGATCTTACAATCCATACATGCATAAAGCACATTCAAAAACACATCAAACATGCCAAGCACATGAAGCTAAGGCATACACAAATATTGGAGGACTATTTCTAGCCCCCAATCTTAGGTAAGCACTAGAAAACACATTGAAGACACACAAGAAATAGTGAAAATAGTAAGAAGCACACACAACATGAAGAATAGATTGGAATCATGTAAAACACTATGTATACATGAGAGTTGTCATACAAAATACAATGAATACATTGATATAACATTTTCATATATGAAATAAAATCCTAACTAAGGGGTGGGGGGAGCTCATTGCTACACCCTTGATACTACACTAGGGCGAAGACACGCTAAACAAAACTCAAGTGTGGGGGAGCCCATCACTAAGCCCTTGATTCCACACAAGGGGAAGACACATGGAATACACGAGCACTATATAGCATGCCATAGACATACTATTTATCTTATACATAGAAAACATGAGTGATGGAAGGAGCTTATTTCTATGTTCTACCATCTAAAACATGCCAAACAGACTTGATGGTTGAGCTTATGCTACAACAACCACCAAAGACATGCTTAAGGGAGGATGACTCAAGATCTAACCCAGCCTCCCGATGAGGACTTTGTATAAAAGGATGTGCACGAGCTCAAGAGATACACCATCCTGCCTTCCACAAAAGGGCTTTCCAAATACAACCCCACCCACGTGATGGATATGCCTTACATTGAAATGGAAACATGTGCTCAAAGTATACAACCCCACCCGCATCATGGAGACACCTTAGTGAATGAAAAGGAGGTATACACAATAGTTCAATGTATGCCAAACATGCTTTGTTAGTGTAAAATAATTAGACATATACCATTATATATGCCCCCACCTTAAGGTGGTTGATTTTGCTTACTAATATCAAGCACATTAAGGTAGAGTGAAAACACGTAAGGGAACAAGAGCTCTCGCAAAGCCCATGCCCCCTAGAGGTGCCATGTGCCATGATCACTGAATGTTCCCACAAACACATTGATAAGATTCGCTAAGATAACAAGATGGCTTGAAAATCTTACTCTAAGATAACAACCATATCACATTATGAAAGATATGCATGCATTAGATCAAATTCAAGAAACCAAGGCTACAATGATGGGTTTGGATCCAAGTATAGCCATTGGTCTTATGCTGCAGGTATCTCAAGACCGAGTGTAGCAAGAAGGTGAGATACAAAACAATCCAAAGTGCACGGAGTAGCTGTATTGCAAAGGTTTGTTAGAAGAGATAAGACAACATGATATATCACACAGAGTGATTCTACTAGTCAAGTATCAGATATATAAATATATATCAACCCCATCTTCATGTATGGACTAGGTCCATTTTGCTTACTCGCTGAAGGGACACGCATGTATTTTTTTTTCATCATCTGCCGACTAGGTAGAACCGCTAAAGAAAGTAAACAATAAAACGAGCAAGGAGAACAAGTGCATTAGGAACACCACATAGGAGGATACCCCAAGACATCAACTGCAATGCTATGTCCCTAAGGCACAATGCATAACAATAAAATAGATGAAAGAAGAATATAGAAGAATGATGAAACAAATAGAAGAATGGTCACAATAGAGGCGGTCTCCTGATACCCTTGACCTTACAAGAGTATCAAGGGTCATTCTAGGAGACCTAAACAACATTGAACACATCACAGGGGAACACAACACATACACATACACATACACATACACATATATTCTTTTCATTTCATCTAAGTAGAATTCAGACTTGTGAGCATCTTAGAAAGTTGCTCCATCAAGTGTGACAAATTTTGTGAGAATTTCATACCTAAATGATTCTTATTTCCAGAATGATCATGCAGTGCTTTTTTCTCAAGACCTTGTATATTTGAAATCTTTTGTTACTTGTGAGGATGGGAACCATTGTTATTTTGCACTGATGATAGACACCTTATTTTTTTTATCCTTTGCTTACTTATTTTGATGAATGAGCCTTATGCAGCGAAATGGGATATTTTCCACCGTGACAATCTTTTCTTGTATCATAATATCTTATTGCGGTTGTTCAATTTGCATATCTAGTGTATATTGGTTCCCTCCCAATCCTTGAAGGGATAACGATGAAGGAACCTCAGTATAGATTCCTTTTCCTCATGGACAAGGTGAGTCTTCAAATTTCTCCTTATCCACTTCTATCATGCCAATTATTTCATCATAGTTAAGATAGTCATCTTCCTATTCTATTATATTTTCTCTACCATATTGTTGTCACTATGTTTAGGAAAAGGATTAGTGAAGATCTATAAATTCTGATTCAGAGGGGCAACCAACTTATTTCCATTGTCATTCACACCAGTTAACTATATTATATTAGAATCGATGAGGTCTTGAATTTTATGTTTAAGACTCATACATCATTCGGTGTCATGTCCTATTGAGTGGTGATACTGACATACGACATTAGCATCAAATGATGGTTCTTGTATCCTATTATTGTCAAATGGTTTCATAGGAGGAATCTTCAAAAGATTGTTGTTTATTTCTTAATTCATAATTTATTGAAGAGAGTCAAATAATGGAGTAAATTGTTGATGTTGTTGTTTGAATTGAAAAGATGCCTATTTAGGATTACTAATAGCAGACACTTCTGTTTGAAAATTATTTGAATGTTGTGCATTGATCTTAATGAAATTCTTATTATTCCTCTTAAATTTGTTTTGAGAAGGTCCATCCATGGACTGACCAACTTGAGTTGATGAGTTTTGATTCTCATACTGACTAGATAAAAGATGGCAATCTTGAAGGGCTGTGCATAAATGTTGAAAAGAACTATACTTCATCAACAATATTTTATCATGAATATTAGTTTGTAAATTTGTAATGTATACCTTCTGAAGATCTTCATCTTTAATTGGATATTGTATCTATGAGATGAGACCTTGATATTGCTGATGAATTCTGTCAACTTCTCTTTCGTACCTTGTTTACAATGAACCAAGTCAACCAAAGAGACATCAAGTCCAATGTTTTCTTGAAAATGTTGTAAGAATTGATCCACTAGTTGTGAGGAGTTTATTGAATTAGGAGGTAAATAGAAAAACCATTCCAAAGAAATATCTTTGAGAGATTGTGGGAAGAGTTTCTCTAGCAAGTCCTCTTAGAAGAAGAAATCACTACACATTGCTATGAATGTTGCTGCATGAGTATTAGGATCACCTTTACCACCATACTTTTCAAAGTGAGGAGTCTCAAATTTAATAGGAATAAGAGTGCTTAGGATTGCATAGGATAAAGGACTATGAGCTTGATAAGTTGGTAAAGTAGGTTGGGAAGAATTAGTCAAATTTGTTACCTTTTGTTGTAAAGAAGTCATGCTTTACAAGAGTTGGTTTAAAAGGGCATCATTCAGTGATGCAGTTTGTTGTTGAGAAGAATTAAAAGCTATGGTCATGAAATTTTGAAGTGATTGGTTGTGAGTGGTAATGAAAGGTGGTTTAGAATAGTTGGAATGGAGAGGTGGTTGAGAGTGATTATTCATATAAGAAGTCACCCTAGGTGCTAGGTTTTCATAATTAAATCCCACAGTCTTGTAATTCTATGTATTGGTGCCATTAGGTGCTCCCATGCTAGTGGTAGAATTACTACAAGATTGTGCATTAGTAGTGAGAATTGATGATGTGAAAGTGGATATTCTAGTAGTCGGTATAGTTACCGATACATGTGTATGATTCAATGATGATACATTATTAATAACATTCGCGCAATTTTCCACTAGCATAACATTATGATTCACTATATGATCTAAGACACAAAGCATGTTAACACCATCTTGTCCTTCTTTTAAGAACTCTCTTAAATTATGAACAACAGGCATGACTTCTTCCGCTATTCTTTCTTTTTCAACAAATGCAAGCTTGAAAATTAGCTAATTCTTTATCAAGTTGTTGAATTTTCTCATCAGGTACATATGTTATTATATCAATAGGATCTTCAAAATCATGAAATGCTTGTTCTTCCATTATAATTGTAGGAGGTATGATATCTTGTAGAGTTTGTGTTTCACCTTTTGTAAAGTAAGTGTTCAATGGATTTTCTAATGTTGGTACATTGTTGCTATCAGAAGCACTAGAACCCATTACTCTAAGACTTCTTAAAGGGATGTTTCTATTAGGGAAGCAGGTTATGCAACTCATACAAAAGCATACAGCACTCAATCCACAAACTAATAGAACAACCACAAGGAGTAAAGTAGTTATGCTTGTTGAAATACAAAATGTGTATTAAAAAGGTAAAAACTTCAAAGCTAGGATGCAAAAGTATGCACTATGATCTAACACTACACTTCAAAATCAAGTTTGAATGAATGTTGGAAAGGAGTAGCAAAATCTGAAAATGTAATTTTGACTACAAACCCTAGTTTTTATAAAGACTAGGTTATATGAAAAATGCTACTTTTTAAGCAAAATCCTAGCAAATGTGATATGCTAATGCAAGGTAAATGTTCATGAAATAATGAAATGCTGTAATTTATCTCATATCTGATGTAAATATTAGAATCATAAATTTTTTATGATATGCAACACAATGTATGGAAAACTATGCTTTAATGCAAGCCTAGAATGCTTTTTTTTTTCCCAAATGAATGCAAGATTTTTGAATGTATGATAATGAATATGATAAGAATAAATGTAAAACTAATTACAACACATAACAAGATGCAAGTTTAGTAAAAACATAGGTTCACCAAAATGTTATGTATAAAAAGAGGATGAGGTTGAATGTGTGGTTAATGTAGATTCAATCAAACCCTCCTTCACAATAACATTTAAGGACAACAATCGAGCCGAGTCACTACAAATGGGGAGGACTCAGCTACAGGTTGATGTCACTTAGGAACTATATGGAAAAATAGATTAGATTGCTAGTTATGTCAAACCCTATTTAAATTAAACCTTAAACCCTAATTATATGATTCTAGATACAGATGAAAAAGATATGATAATGATTGCATGGGAAGGCATCAAATGCAGGTTAGAAACATACTAGGATTTAGATTTTAAAAGGAGGAAACTTTGGGGACATTGGGGGGCACCCTAATCAAACATGCCACTTTTTCTATAGATCTGGAATAGTGAGGTGATTAGGACTGCAACCTATTCTAGATTTTCCAACAAGGACTTTCGAGAGGACTATGGCGTAGGCACCCTAGTCTAGTAGGTTAGGTTTTGTACACTTTCTGCTCAGATCTTGAATCTATATCTCTTGCTCCACTTCTCTAGAAATCCACTTTGCAAACTCCCACACTTGTAACCTCCAATCACAAAGAGAGGGGTTTGGGGGTTGTGCTATTTAGAAGCTTGCCTTGATCAAGCCCCAAAATGGCATTCAACCCTTCCAACACCATTGTTAGATAGAGCGCATGTCCTCAATTGACAGAGGAAAAATTAAATGATAAGATAGATTGATTGAAATACAAATAGATGTCACCTCAGAGATGAATCCCTCACGGAAAATGAAGATCTTTCACACCATGAAGAGATGGATTGATGAAGCCAAATATGCAACAAACAAACACAATAACAACACAATTCTTCTCTACAACACAATGAATGCTTTGAAATCACTTAGCTCAATATCACAAGTCTGCATTATCCATCCCTAGTTAAAATGAAGTCCTAACATGTTTATATGCATTCCCACTAAACTTTCATAATTCAAATTGAAGAGGCCGACAAGGAAAACCTTTCTAACAGTCACAAGCCAACATCCAAAATTTAGGTCCCAACAAAATAGGTTTGGACTAGGGCATGAGTGTTCAAGTCCAGGGGGACTTTTTGAGTCTCGTTTAAGAATTAAAGTAGACCCCTAAGCCCCATTTGATATGGGTTTCTGGGGAGTTTGCTTTGGGATAAGTTTTAAACATGCATAATAAGATTAAGAGGACCTAGGAGCTAAACTAGGTAGTAAAAAGTCATAGGGATACTTTTTATGACATAACAAATAGAACATGCAAAATTAAGTAAATTCATACATTGATAGACACATCATAACTCATAACTCATAAAATACTCATTATATCATTATAAGGTATGTAAAAATCCTTTATTATATAATATACATCTATGATACAATCTTCAATTACACAACATTCCCTAATTACAATTCCTTTTTATCTTCTTAATATATTTCTATCATATTCTCTTGTTATTTTTATCATCCCCTTCTTACTATCCTATCCTATATTCTACTCATATCTATATAAAAATATGTAAATGAACATGTCCCTTATTCTTGACATGCCTTTTATATGTGCTACAAGTTAGTTGCATGTGTCACATTTTAGTTGTAGTAGGTTTAGCTTGCTCTGTATTAAAGTTCAACTTTATCTTGTCAACATCATCTTGCCATTGAAACTATGTTTTGTCCTCAAGATATCCTAGCTCTATCCACTAGAGTGAAGAAAATGATGGAATGTGGTGTCAACCCTATAAATATTTTATTACAAAAGATTAAACTTGTGTTGTCTTTTTCTTTTGAGGGTAGTATATTCTTGTAGATTCCCTGAAGTGTTCATATGTGTTGTCCCATTGCTACATATCTTGTTATAGTAATTAGATCTATCTGTTGATGTTCATCAAGGTAGTCTCAACTTCTATATTGCATGTTGGGATCTAAATGGCATTAATTATTTCCATAACCTCTATTAGCAATCCTATCAGATGTACCAATTGCAAGCTAATCACTTCCCTTGATTGTTTTATCTGAGCATATAGACCCTTGTATTGATGATGTACCTATTGGTATTGATTATGTAGAGTTTTAATTTGTACCTAAATATTTCCATCTAGATCTCTCATTGCATCATAAGTAGTGTGTACTTACATAATTTGATTTTCAATGTTTTCCATTTAAACATTAAGTGATTTAGTGAGGGTCAACCACCCTAGTCAAAATTGGTATAATGTATTGATATTATTGGCAATTTTTTGCTTCTTTTTGACCTAGATTTCTAACTTGGTGTGTACTGTAGCACATTTCTTATGTCTTCAACCTATTTGTTCTCTATTTTTTCAAATAGTTTCTATTTGATTGTATCCTCCTGGTTCTAGATTTCTAGGAACATCCCATTTATCATTTGTCATAGTTGTTGACCTAATGGTGGTGAGGTGTCCCTACTGAGTTGTGATGTTTTAGTGTGGATTGTAGTGATAAAATATTCAATATTCTCTATGATGTCCACATGTTTGAGAATATCTTCTCTTGTAACCTTGTGATGATGTTTTCATATATGAATTTGGTAGCAATTTTGGCTATACAAATTATTATAAATCTTGCATGGAACTTCTTAGCTAGAGGATCTATCAATCCAATGAAATATATAGACCATTTTTCAAATGAAGCCTACACAAATACTAGTCACAATGGCATTTCATCACATTTAGTGGATTTTCCCACTCCCTAACATACATCACAACTTTATAAATAATAGTTATCATATTTGAATAATGTGGGCCATCATAACATGGATAGCATCACCTTGCTTCTTGTTCCATATCTAGAGTTGTGTCCTCCTAATATCACTTCATGTGCTTCTCTCAAAATTTTTCTCTTTCACGATCCAAAATTGTTCTCCCTACAACCTCATACTTAACAAATTATTCAAAAAAATACAAGGATCAAGTCCTTAACAACCTTACAAATTTGAAAGTTTACAATTACAAAAGTGTTAGTCAAATCTCACTAACATAGGTTGTACATTTGATCAGACAAACAATAACCATATCATAAGTAAATTGTATCATTTTCATATATTTGCCAAATTCTCAAATATTCAAAATCCTTAAGTACTTGAAATCACAATATTAACAAGTCGATGTTGTTCAATACAACAACATTTAATCCATCCTAGATTTTTGCGAGACACACACACACACAACAATATCATCAAATGAATACACACAAGTGTCATTTTAGCAAGGAATATAATATAGGATGTGAAAATATGGGCTACCCAAACTATTTAAGAATTAGAAGAAAAGGGTTTTTGTTGATATGAAGGATATTATGGAATATTTGGATCCTATATATGCTACAAATAGAAGACTAACTTTCTTTTCTAATATTTTAACTTTGTTCTTGTTTTCTCGAACTTATTTTTGATAGAAGACCAATTGATTTCTACCAATCTCATTGAGAATTCCTTGTTAGGAAGGCACAAAATTACACTACGCATCTTCAAACTTTTACAAGATACATATTGTAAGACATTACCATAGTGAATGTATAATTGTAATCTATTACCATTTGTTGCATTTCAAAACTTGAAAATATTTTGTAATCATATTCGAATCACTACAACATACAACTTATATGAAATCATCTTTATTGTCCATGGTTATCGACATGTAATTCAAGAAAAAATGATATTTATAACCATGTACATTTGTTGAAAATTATCTAGGCTTGTAGTAAAGGGATATAGAAGTAAATTACTTGGCATGATAGAATATAAACAAAAAAACATAGAATAGATGGGCATACTAGTGCACATATAGTGCCATAAATATTGCATATTAAATTTGAAATACATATTTTCATATGTAAGGTGCATTACTAAAAGGTTCACTATTATGTGGGAAATTATTGTAAGATTTTTAGTTTGTAGCATTTAAAATGCACAAGAGATATAGATCCATTCTGGGAAGAAACACAGTAATGTTTTAGATGGACATTCATTTTATTAATTATTCTTGTGTGTAACATTCAAAATAAACCTTCACTTGAGAAGGTTAACATGTTCAAAAGTTAGTAACATGGTTTTGACATGACATTGACAAACACAACAATGAAACATTTTTTGTTAATTGAATCATTCAACATTATGATTTGCTAACAATAAAACACATATATGATCATTCATAAGAAGCATTTCTATTAAAACTAAATTGAAGTTATAGAAAGACTTCTTGGAGCCTGCTATAAACCTATAAATGATCATGGTCTCCTTTGAAACAACACATTGCTAACCTTAAATGCAATCAAAAAACTTGACACTATCAAGCAATGGACATTATTATTTCCCTTTCAACTAGTTTGAAATATAGCACTTTTAATGCATGGACTAAGAAAAAAAATTAGATTGCAAATTGCATAAAAAAGCATCTCATGTTTGTTGTTGTTTAGTATGAAAAAGGAAAATGATAACAACTAGAATGCAAACTAGATCAAACTCTTTTCCATATAACTGTTGCCAACTAGGATTGCACCCATGATGCAAAGTTGTAAAACTCAGCAATCCTCCAAAACATTGGGATACTTTTAGGTTATGGGTACCCTATGGTGAAAGTAAACCTCCAAATTATGGGTTGGTTCCCTTATGATCTTCTAAAAAATAAAGACTTTGTAGGAAAAGGGTTGAAAAGACTAGCTAAAAGCACTAAAATTGTAACTTAAAAAGTGTGGTGATGCACCTAATTTGATGGAAAACTACAACTATAACTCACAATAAATCTTAGAAAAATCTATCCACACAATTCACTTTGGCAATATGATCACAAACATGTTTCTAAGGAAGGATGGAAATAACTCTCTTCTTGGAGGAAAACAAGGTTCTCATAGCATGAAAGAAAAACTATTCTAATTGTACAACCTAAGACCTGTGATTTTTACTGCTATTCAATACATGCAAGTACAAATGAGATAATGATTTTAAAGGTTCTGATATTAAATACAATAAAATCTCATCAAATCATTCATAAGGACAACATAAGTGAGAAGGTAAACACTTGATTTTACTGAAAAATAAAGGAACACTTGCATAAAAATGACAAAGAATAAAACCTATAACCTGTTGTAATCTATTAATCTGCAAAATTTGAGTTACAAACACTCTTTCTCTCTACAATGTATAAGAGAGCAAAAAGGCAAGAACTAGTAAAACATAAGTTTTTCTCTTAATATATAATCTGCTCACAAAGAAGACCTAAAAGGTCAACTGCAGTCAACTGCCTCTAAAAATAATACCTCCAAGATTGATCCACAAGTAAGCAAAAAAATCCATAAAAAGAAGGGCTATAACTGATCAAATTTGACCTAGAATAGCTCCAAACTACCCCTCTCTATTAGTTTGACCAAGTGGTGGACCAAACTCTCCAATTTTGACCAAAAATCATGCAAAAATCCCAAAATGGCTTAGTTAACTTCATCCTCCAATTTTGCATGATTTTGGGAATCTAAACAATGTGAGCAAGGAATAAAGTAATCAAAATTGACTTACTTTACTATGCATTACCAATTTGTTCTATTTTTTGACTTTACAACTTGATGACAAATAATAAAGTAACTTATAATTATATTACTTTATTATTTGTTTACATTGTTTATAAGTTGCAAAGTCACACAAAAATGAGGGATTTTACTTTTCAAAAGGTTTTAAAAGAAATAACAACTCCTTATATCTCCTCATTTGATTTGCACAATTACATTATGCATCCTATGATGATGCAAAAAATAAAATATCTCCATGCATGCAAGAATACATCCATCATGCATTTACATTAGTTAATTTCATCCTTATGACTCCCCATGCATTATGCATATATATTTCCTTGCATTATGCAATGTCTTCATACCTTATGAATCCCATGCAATCATACACCATCATGTATTAATACCCTTGCATCATTGTTGCATGTTAAAACACCTTATAACTCCCCATGCAAACACATGCCATACTTTACCTTGCATTATTATTTTTTGTTGACTTGAAGAAAATCAAAAGAATATAATGATAAATCCTCATGGGTTTCCTTCACTCGATCACTAGGTATGATGATGTCTTCTTTTGACCACGGGTCATTTGGATTACAATGATTCTAACAAAAGACAAGTCAAAACAAATGAAGAAAATGATAAGCCCATAGGTTAGGGATTTTTTATCAAAAGAACCAAACCCTAAAACCATTTCATCATTAAGTATTTCACTTTTGTTGCACGCCAAGGAGGAGCTGAGAGTTTTAAGGTTTGAGCCTCTCCATTTTTGTTGCTTCTGAGAGATTCTCTTAAAGATTTCTGAAGGAAAATATAGAGGTAAGTCAATTTGGCACAAATTTGGGCAATGTTCTTCAATTTCGAAGCATTCTTGGGCCTTCCTAGCCATGGCCATGAACTAGGGTTTGTGTTGCTTTTCATTTTGTTTTATTGTTATTATCCTTCCTCTGCTTTGAGGCTGTCATGTGTCAAAAAGATAGTCAATCTCTTACTTGATAGATGCTTTGAGGGATGATGGGTATTTCAACATCTTATTTTATCTTATAAAACTAGTTGTGCCATTACTTGTATATTTGTACCATAATTTGAATACTTTCTGAAGGTGACATCACTCTGTGTCCTGACAAAACCCTTGGTATACCTTTGTTCTATTCTCATTTTTTTGAAAAGATGGTTTCAAAATGATCTAATCCTATTGGACATGGAAACTCTACTATTTGTACTACTATTGTGATCATGATAAAGACTGTTAATTTCTATGGGATAGTGACTAGAAGTTGAATGTCTTATCTTCAACTCTGGTCTGATCTTTTTTCTAGTTCTAGATGAATACCAACATTTTAATCTACCTCGTCTTGAACTAACATCAACCTCAACATAATCTTTGAAATAGCATCCTTTGTTTCTCATAGTCCATCCTTTGAGTTTTCTCTTACTTATTCTAGTATCATCAGCTATGACAAAACTTTTGTATATATACTCTTTGTAACTACTTTCATGACTCTCATCCTTTAAAACATTTGCAATTTGTCTTTTGGACTCCTTATTAGTTCAAGAGTACATAGGACTGTTTGATTCATATCCTTCTGACATACATGCATAAAAATTTGTTATGATTTCCTCTACTTTGACTGCTCTTCATTCAATCAGGACTGCACCTCATGATGAAATGATTGTCCTTCACAAAGGTTGTCCCTAAGACTGCACTTAACTACACTTTAGGTTTTTCTTTTACTGTCACCTGTAGTTGCATGGCTATGTTTACCTTTGGCTTGTTGCAAATATGTGCCTAATCGGTGTTGTCATTGATGTCAATGTATCCTTGTTGTCATTAGTGTCAACTGTATCCCATTCTAGAATACTTGTATGTTGAGGATATTGAGAAAATTAGCCTCTCTAGAAGAAATAAGTGAGTTACATATTTCTCTGTAAGAGACAGTGAAGACAGTACAATTTAGTGAAGTAGATTGCTCAACATTCCCAATGAGATGAAGATTAGAGTCTGCAGACCAAAGGGTGTTGTAAAGGATTGTCAAAAGTTTCTCTAGTTAAGATTTGAGGGATCCACATGAAGAATTTGTGAAGTTATGGCCATCTAAGTAGAACCAGGTTTTGTAGTTATTAAGAGGCGACAGGGTGACAAGAATTCAGTCTGGATTGATCTGCATTGAAATATTATGATCTATGGATCTAGAGGAGTGTTTGGGATGTCATTGTGTATCCTCAACTCAAGTGGTTCGTGGTTTGGATGTCCGCAAGCAATATTTCTAGTATGAAAATCATAACAGTTGGTGTTCTTGAGTTTCTAGATGAAGGTACAAGTGTTTCTGGTGATCTGAGGTGGTGTGGTTGTTCTTGTTGATTTCATTATGCTTGTGGTGGTCTCTGAATCATGTGCCTTCTATGTTGGTGGTCCACATTGAGGATTGAGCTCATGATTGAAGATTTGTCCTTGTGTGTTGTTCTTTCCAGTCTTGGCCAACCAAATGCTTTGTGCATGTTGTGAATGATCTAAGAGAGGTTCTATGAAGTGTGGCATGTTGTTCAAAGAAGATTTGGGTTCCAGCTATGTTTGGCCAATAGCATAATGATTTGCATTAAGTTAGATGTTTGTAGTGCCAACCTTGATGTTTATTCCAAGGTTGATGAAGCATATAAATATATGTGGTTGAGTTGTGGAAAATTATCCTTGTGTGAAAATGATAAGATCCTAAGAAAGGAAGAAAGGCAGAGCAGAGAAGAAGAAGAGTAGAAGAAGAAGAGTAGTAAAGGATGTGGATATAGTAATGAAGTGCTTGGGGCTAGAGCAAAGGTATTGTGTGCTTCAACAGAACTGAACTTTACACGAAGAAGATGTTGTTTCTCAATTCAATCTTTCTATGTTAAACTTGTGAATGTTTATGTAGGTAGTGAGCCTCTTTGAGCAATAAGATTTGGGCAGTGTGCCTAAAGGCAAGTGCCTTCCCATTTTCTATTCTTTTAATAGAGAATAAATCTTGTGGGTTAACCCCCACCGTGGTTTTTCCCTTAACTGGGTTTCCACGTAAAAATCCTGGTGTTATGTGTGTTGATTATGTTTCTGCTCATGTGTTGTTGATTCATGCTTTCCTGGTTATATCATTAATCTATTAATAAGTGATAAAGAAGATTAAATGAAGCAAAAGATAAAAGTTTTGTGAGAACTGATTCACACCCCTCTTAGTTGTCTGCCATAATCTCAACAATTGGTATCAGAGTTGGTTCCTCTAAAAGAAGGTTGACCGCTTGAGGAGATCCAGGATGTTGACTTACAAGACGGATAGTTTGAGATTTGATGGAACAAATTACTCTCTTTGGAAGAGTTGCATGGAGTGCCATTTGCAACGCATGGGTGATGCTTATTGGTTGATAACTAAGGATGAGTATAAGCCTCTAGAGAAAGGTCCCTCAACTCTAGATCAACTCAAAGATGCTGAAAACAACATTCAAGCTAAAGAAGCTTTGCTAAGTACCCAAACTGATATAGAAATGACAAATGTCCTAGAATTGAAAATTGCCCATGAAATCTGGAAGAAGTTGGAAATTCTATATGAAGGTGATGCATATGTCAAATGTGCTAAGTTAAAGAGCTTGAAGGGTAGATATGAAAATTTGAGGATGAGTGAAGATGAAAACATCACTTCTTACATGTAAAAGGTGAATGAACTTATGTGCAATATCAGGTGTGCTGGTGGAATTATGGAAGAATCAGATATTGTTGTCAAAGTGCTTAGATCCTTACCTACTTCATACAAGCATAGAGTTGTTGTTGACGAGATCAAGACTGTGACATCTATTACAAGAGATCAGTTGGTTGACAAGCTCTCGACATTTGAAATGAGTGAGTTTGGTGATTCTCTTCCTAAATCTAAATCTATATTTAAGGCTAGTGTTTATGGAAAGCAAATATTTGATCCAAGTGAAAGCTCTTCAAGAAGACTAACCAGATTTGAGAAGGCACGGAATGAACTTGAAGAAGATGAATCAGAGTTTGAAGAACTTGAAGCCCTATTTCCCAAAAGATTACCAAGAGGATCTAGTAGGTATGAAGGAAATTTGCCCTTCAAATGTTTTGCTTGCAATAAGATTGGTCATTTTTCTTTAAGGTGTCCAGAGAGGGTTTCAAAGCCAAACCCTAACAGACCTAGGGTTTAGAAGAAATGCTACTATGTCCAAGAAGCTAATGATAAAGGAGTCACTGATGATGAATTTGATAAGGAAATTACCTCAGGAAATGAATTGGTGTTCATTGCCATCAAAGAAGAAGATCTGGTGCCTATTGAATCTGCTAGCTATGTGAATGTGGAAAGAGCCTTGGCTTCTCAAGTTGAAGAAAAGGATGAATGGGTAATTTACAGTGGATGCTCTCATCATATGATAGGTGATAAGAGTAAGTTTGTAAGTATAGAAAGGTTTGAAGGTGGATTGTGAAGTTTGGAGACAATGCAGCTAGTTGTATCCATGGCAGAGGATCCATCTCTCTTGATGGTAAGAATAACACTAATGATGTCTTGTATGTAGAAGGATTGAAGCATAATCTTCTCAATGTTGGATAGTTGGTTGATAAAGGGTATGATCTCTAGTTCAAGGATGGAAAATGCAAAATTTTGGGAAGCTCCAGAATTATGATTGCATCTAGTACATAAAATAGAGGTAATATCTTTCATTTAAGTGGTACTGGAAAAAGTTGTTTGATTACTCAGATTGATTAGAGTTGGTTATGGAATAGGAGATTGTGTCATGTAAACTTTGATAACATTGTCAAGATAAGTACTACTTAGGTTATGAGAGATCTTCTAAAGCTTGTGAAACTGCTAACAACATGTGTAAGGAATGTTAGTTGGGCAAACAGAACATAACTACATTCAAAAGTAAAGAATAATTTTCAAATGGATTGTTGGAACTCGTACACACTGACTTGTATGGTCCTACTAGAGTTAGGAGTTTGTAAGGAGATAGATACTTTATATTGCTGATTGATGGTTACTCCCAGATGATGTGGGTCACTTTCTTGAGAGAGAAATCAGAGGCTCTTGATAGATTCAAGCTGTTCAAGGCTAGGGTGGAGAATGAGATTGGTGTGAAAATCTGACAGAGGTGGAGAATTTACCTCCAGTGAGTTTAATACATTTTGTGAAAAGCATGGAATAAGAAGACAGTTATCTACTCCCAGAACTCCTCAGCAAAATGGAGTTGTGGAAAGGAAGAACCAGACCATTCAATAGGCTGCTAGAACCATGATGATGGAGGCAAATGTGCCACATGTCTATTGGAGAGAGGCTATGAGTACTGCTATCTACACTCTTAACTAGGTGTAGATCAAAGGTAATACTGGTAAAACACCTTATGAACGGTGGTTTGGTAATGCTCCTATTGTGTAATACTTTAAAGTTTTTACTAGTAAATGCTATATCAAAAGAGATGAAGATCTAGGTAAGTTTGATGCAAGATGTGATGAAGGAATATTTTTGGGTTATTCTAAACAAAGCGAGGCATACCAGTGCTTTAACAAGAGATTGACAAAGATTGTTGAAAGTGCTAATGTCAAGGTTGATGAAAGCAAGGAGACATCTCCCAAGTTCTATGGATATGAATCAGATGATCAAGATTGAAGTCCAAATGAAGGAAACCAAGTTCAAACTCAAACTCAGATTCAGATTGCTCTGAAGAATTTAGTGACTCAAGAAGCTAGTACAAATGTTGAGGAACATGTTTAAGAATCAGAAGTTCATGAAAATCCCATAACTCCTAGGTATGTAAGGTTGAATCATTCTGAAGCTTAGATTATAGGAGACAAAAATAAATGTGTTCAAACTAGAAGAAGAATTGTTGAAGAACAAGAAGAGTATTGTTTAATTTCAAATATTGAACCGAAATCAGTGAATGAAACTTGTAATGATAAAAGTTGGGTAAAAACAATGGAAGAAGAATTAATGCAAATTGAGTAGAATCATACTTCAAATCTTTTTTCTAGACCTAAAAACAAAAATGTAATTGGAACTAAGTGGGTCTTTCAGAATAAACTAAATGAAAATGGTGAAGTTGTGAGAAACAAAGCAAGATTAGCATGCAAAGGATATTCTCTGGTGCAGTCACGGTAGGAGGGTTCATAGGATGAACTATCTAGACCGTATAGTAGGAGTAAAGACAATGGAAACAATTCAAAGAAGTGGAACAAATGTAGATTTAGTCAATCATTATATAATAGAATTCAAATACAAATCGGCTGACAACATGTGGGCTTATAATTAGGCTCATAGGCCTGATCACAAAATTCACACAAGATATAGCTTTGAAGCTCCTTCGCACAAAAATCTAAACTATGAACCTATGTGGATGATTACCACTTGATAACTCTTTCCTAAGGATCTATTACATCAATATATGTCATCTCTAGAACAACAAATTCCTTCACATCAGCCAAGAAAGGTCACAAACTCCAATGAAGAGCTGTAACGTGTGAACATAGATAGGTCAGACCTAAATGCATAGAACTCCTCCAGAAAATGAATGGAATGATATGTGGATCTTCGGGGAAGGTTGGACATGAACCAAATATCATTGAATGATGTGTCATTAGGCTTTACCAATTGTGAAATGCTTCCACAGGTTTCTCCTTCAACTAGTTATCTGTGATTATCAGGATGCTCTATTCTAAGAAACAATCAATCTTCTGATAGTGATATCTTTTCGGTAATGATGTGCAGATCTCTAAATTCTAGATCTGATGTATATGAATGAATCTAGATGCTAAGTCTAGCTCTGCAAGGTCTGAAATGTAACTGTGGTAGAATGCCAGATCAAAATACAGAAACTACTTCTGACTGAACTTCCTAAACTAAACTACAAAATGAAAAGAAACAAACTAAGCTGTAAACAAACTGAAATGCAAATATTTTTGGTTGATGCAAGATTGCTCTTGAACCAAGGATACTCCTACATCAGACATTCAGGGTTATTGAAAAAGTGAGTCCCTCACTTTACTGGGGCTAGGGAAGAACCAAGATGGTCCACCTCAGCCTGAGAAATCCATGATGAATCTTCTTTTGGTCTACCTTTCCACTTCACAAGATATTCTTTGTATTGTCTTCCTCTAGTGTTGTATCCAACTCTGTTATCCAAGATGTCCTCAATTCACTTCGGTGCTAATTGTGGTAATTTCTTCTTCAAGTCTTCTTCCATGTTGTCACTGAACTCCGCTTCATGATATTGATAAAGGTTTGCAATGTTGAAAATAGGTGATATACCCAAGGTCTCTGGTAACTCTACTTTATATGCATTTCTTGAATCAAATTTCCTGAGTATTTTATAAGGTTCAAACTTCTTCATCTTCAACTTGTTATATGTCCCAATTGGAAATCTTTCTTTTCTCAAGTACACCATTACTTCATCTCCAAATATGAATTTGTTATGTCTTCTCTTCTCATTTGCCTTTTCCTTATACTTATTGTTCATATCCTCCAAATGCTTCCTCACTTGATTATGCACTATCTTCATATGATCTGCAAATTCCTCTACTTCTGCACTCCTCTTTTCTTCCATGTTGATATCTCTTAATTCTACTACTCTTGTAGGATTCACTTTGGTCACAATCTCAAAAGGTGTTCTTTTGATAGTCTTATTTACTAAGTCATTGTATGCAAACTCTGCTTGTGAAATAATCAAATCCCAACATCTAACTTTTTCTCCAACCAAACATCTCAACAAGTTTCCCAAACTCCTATTCACTACCTCTGTCTATTCATCAGTCTGTGGATGAAAAGTTGAACTGAACTTCAAATCTATCTTCATCTTCTTCCAAAGTGTCTTCCAAAAGCATCCAAGAAATCTGGTGTCTCTGTCTGAAACTATACTCTTAGTTAATCCATGCAATCTTACAATCTCCTTGAAAAATAGGTCAGCTACATGTATTGCATCAGTTGTCTTCTTGCAAGGTATGAAATGAGCCATCTTTGAAAATCTATCAACTACTACAAATATTGAATCACGTCCTCTCTGTGTCTTAGGCAATCCTATCACAAAATCCATGCTTATGTCTTCCCAAGGTCTTTTCAGTACTGTCAAAGGTTTATGCAATCTAATATTCTAACTACTCCCTTTTGCAACTTGACAAACTCTACAACTCTGCACAAATCTCTAAACATCCTTATGTATCTAAGGCCAAAAGTAGTTTTCACTCACCAAAGCCACTATCTTATCAATGCCAAAATGTCTTGCCAATCTACCACTATGCTTTTCCTTGATCAAATTATCAATAATTAAACTTCTAGGTATGCACAACTAATTTCCTTTGAACAACATATCTTCTTGAATGAAATAGTCCAACCACTTACTCCTATCTGTCACAATAGGTTCCTTACATGCTTTCCAAGGTTCTACAAAATAAGTGTCTCCCTCATACATGTTCTTCAATTCATCAAAATCCAACACTTCAACTCTCATCTCTATCAACAAGTTTCTTCTTCTACTCAATGCGTCAACAACTTTATTTGATTTTCCACTCCTATGCTTCAACACAAAAGTATAACTCTACATGAACTCTACCCATCTCACATGTCTCTAATTCAACTTACCTTGATTGTTCAAATACTGCAAAGCTTGATGATCAATATACAACACAAACTCCTTAGGCAACAAGTAATGTCTCCAGTTCTTCAAGACTTGAATTATGGCATAGAACTCTTGATCATAAACTAAATATCTCCTCCTTGCATCATTCAACTTCTCACTAAAATATGCTACTAGTCTTCCTTCTTGACTTACCACTACTCCAATTGCATTTCCACTTGTGCCACAATCAACTTGAAATACCTTATTGAAATTTGGTAATGCCAAAATAGGTTGTTCTATCACTTTCTGCTTCAACAACTCAAAACTTTTATCTGCTCCTGATGTCCACTTGAAATCCTTTCTATCACCTCTCATTGTCTTTGTCATAGGGTTACAAACTGAGGCTAAATTCTGTTGGTCATGATGTTAGTCACAAACAAACATAGAATAAAAGTACACATTAACTTTTATTCATCTTGAAAGATACTATGAATTCAAAGAATTCAGGATCCCAAGTCTCCGGTGATTAGGTCTTAATCATCTAAAGTCACTCAGAGGTTAATGTGAGTTGTTGTTTCCATTTTGGGGCCTTACGTGGAATTTTATCATCATCATGACACTCCTGCAGAAATTCCTTACAGAGAAGTTATATTATGCAGTTATTTGATGAGAAGATGTGGAAATACCTCAATCTTTGCATGATATTTTCAATTCTACATGCTTTGTATTCAAATATGCTAAATATTTATGATTATCTACGAGATGTCTGTATATTTGTGTTATTTGCTTAAGATCATCAATTATTTGCAATTATGGAGATGAAATGCTCTGAAATTAAAAAAAAACTAAAAGGAATACTTCAATTTAATGTTGAACCTTTAGCTATTGATCCACATACATACTTGATACTGTCATGAGGAGAAGAAATCAAACCATATGTTCACCAGGATATTCCACAGCTAAATACAGTTGATGCAAACTTCAGAGGATGATGAATGAAAACAATACATGCAACATGATGAGCACTCCAAGGGACGCAGCAAATCAAAGCACATATCCAGAATTCAGACACAAATTACTCAAGATTTACAAAGATTTGTAATCGAAATACTCTTCTCTTTCATTAAGTATGCAAAAGACATGTACATATACAATAGCTTTGAAATGAGCCCTGAATACTTCAGCAAACAGATTTCAATTAAGTTTTGAATGTTTAAAATAAGGCATTCCACCACCTTTTATAGAATAAGGTGAGGAATCCGTTACAAAAAGATCTACGATCCTGATTTATCAATACAGATCTACGGTCACGATTCATCTGACTTCGTCAACCTTTACAAAATGGCACAAGTTGCCAGTTGGCAACTATCTATACTACTTTACTATCCCCTTCATGATGTATCTTCATCATGCTCCTTAGCTGATTCATGCGGGTCATCATCATGTGCGTCGCTTCCTGAGCTTTCACTATCCTGATGATGATGCTGCTGCATATGGGGCTGCATACTACTACGGACCTGCTCATAAGAATGCACAACTTGATCAATCCCTTCGCCATCTTGAGTTTTTGCTTTGATAATGGCGTGCCTATGTGCTTCATATTTGTCTTTGCTGTTGTCAAGCTTATTTTTCCTGTCCTGCAGTGTTTCTTTATATTTCTCCATCTGGACCTTGATCCTCATTATTTTATCTATAAGTTCTTCTGTCAAGTGGATAGGTGGACCATCTGTCTCTAATTGGAAGTTGCTGTGTACAGCTTTGATGGCGGACTCTTCATCTTGATTTTCTATTTTTCCTTCTACCTTGCCTTCCAATGCTTCCAATATCACTGCTTCTTCAGACATCAAATCCCATAGCCTCATGCTGATATCCCTCAGCTTATTATTGCATCTTTTGAGGACTCTGTTGGTTTTGCTTCTGAATCAGCATCAGGGTTTGCCAGTTCCTATGCACATGCAGATTCAGCCAACTAATACAAGAGGTTGCGTGAGCTCCTCCCCTTCACTTCTGGTTCTGCCGCACCAAGGGGGGTGTCCCTATAACTTAAGATGTAACCTTGACTAGCTCAACAACACAATGATTTAGCTTGACAGCAACAGGCAGAATACTCTCATGTATGGACCAAGATCTGTATGATAGATCACAAGGTGGGCAACATTCTTGGACATATATGTCTGGTTAGGTATGAGAGCATGCATGGGGTTCGTAATCCTACTCCTACAACTAACAGGTGGAAGTGATGAAATGGGTGGACATAATGTCTAGGATGCAAGACAAGGGGTTTTGGCTCATAACTACTGATCCAGGAGCAGACTGGTGCCTATCCATTGGGCAAGGAGTCAACTAGACGTATACAATAGATGGTTTGCAACTTTCACTCAAGTTTCAGGGGGTTGGACTGATGCTTGCCTTACAAACATCACCCAAGAATGGGTACCTAACTGCTTCTACTTACAGATATCCCTACTGACATGCAACCATATTCAAAAGAAAGAGAATAACATGCAGCAAATGGAGACAAGCAGATAGACACATGCAATAAGCATTTTTCATATAACATTAACACTAAAACTAAAAATATGTGCAAAATACATTCATGTTGCAACTCATAAACTCCAAAATGGGATAAAACAGCCAAGATCATGCCCTGTTCTTCATTATTTACACAAAAATGCCTCAGGCCTTCAACAACCTAAACAATGGTAATACAGTCTACCTATATCGGCCAGAAAGTACACCCCTAGCAATAATTACATGGTTGACCAAAAATCTCACCAAATACATCCATCAGAAAGAATGGTGCTTAGAATTTATTGCTGCAGCAGACAAGGGAGGTCTCGAGCCCTGTGCTGCCATCTGGAAGTCTTCATTCATAATTAGACAGCTTCACCATTTGTACCATCGCCCATACGCCTGCTACAGTCACCATTGATGGCTCAACCACCCGCGGCCTACTTGGAAACCGTCGCTGCGATCAAAAAGGAATTTCCTGCCAAAACACGTTTTACTAAAGGTTCAAGTTATGTAGGAACATTAATCCCACATGCACTGTGCGGAGACTCCTTCAGTAGTTCAAAAACATGGCCACATGCATAATAAGCGTCGAGCACTTTTGCCATGCTTGACACATGCCTTTCTCTCCAAAAGCCCATCAGCCAAACTTCTACCAGCAACTCACCCCAAAAAACTCTTGCCGACCTCAACGGTCTCGCCGATCGCGAACTCCACATCTCACCATTGGTATGACCAAAGCCATCGGCAAGCACAAAAGATCCTTTGTTGACAACACAAGTCACCCCGATGGTCCTTCAATAACCTCACCCTCTTCGGCAAGACGACCATCCTCGGCCCAGCATCTCAAACCTATGCCGATATGCAATTTCCTGCTGATGCCTTCAAAAATCCTGATGATGTCATCCTCATGTCCTAATGATGTCACCATCACCCATCTGCATACCGCGCAACTCTCATATTCGGATGACGTCATCGCCATATAGGCACCGGGGTGATATTAGAAAGATAACCTGATATTTTAGAATATCACCCCCCATACAAAAGATCATGATGCACTGTAAACTAGATGATGATGATGACCGCTTTAACTCAAAGAATATCAAGGTGCACTGTAGCTCTACTGCAGGATCGGGATGATATCCAAACATCACCCGATATTGAAACAAGATGATCCTGATGACAAATCTGGTCGACAAAAAATCATGATGATGCTGACCACCTTGGAGAAAATATGATGCTACTGTTGAAAAATGCTGAGGAGGGCCAACACTTTGGAAATTTTTTGGATTTTTTGGGAAGGTGCCTGCATGAAAATTGCTAAATTAACTGACAGTCAATTCAGGCACCAACAGACTCCACATTCGAACTGAATGTCTCTATACTAGATATCTATCAATAATGTGGTATTACTATTTAGCACCTGCTTACTGATAAGCAGTTGAAGATTTATCCCCTTTATTTCCCCTAAAAGGCTCAGGACTCTCTCCAGTTTGTAAGACCTCTTTCCGGTCTGCATTTGCAATTTATCCACCTTGGTCTTGGAGTCACTTAGAATGCTCCACCTCTTCAAAGAGGCCTTCATTATTTCTACAGCATCATCCAATGCGGATGGCATCCATTTCCTTATCACGGACGCCTCATGTTTCATGAGGTCCAATTTATTTACCTCTTCCTGAGAAATGGCAGTCAACGGGACTGCATGTTCAGTTGTGGTATCATCAGGATCGATCAGCCCTTTGATGTAGGCATGCAACTGAGCAATGTGCTCTTTATGTTGCTTATTCTTCTCCTTCTCTCTTTTCACCTTCTGAATTAGAGAGTCAATGATGTCTTTGCCCTCCTGACCTTCTTGGTCCTCATTGGCAAAGCCCAAATCAACTGTGCTAATTTGAAATTCATCCATAGTGATTTTACCTTTCTCTTTCTCCACCGCAGGTATGGCAATTTGTGTGGTCCTTCTCCCTATTGCCGGATCTCTTTTAATGGCCGATGTCATTCTGGCCTTCCTCCTGGGTTTCATTATATCCGTGGAGAACAAGGTGGAGACGTCGATCTCCTGAATTTCAAACTCCTCCTCAATATTTATTTCCTTTGCTAACCATGGAGGCACCTGATCATGTTTTTCGGCATCATCATGATGTTCACCCATATCTCCCGTTTCTACTAGCAGATGTTGTGGAGATGGTGATTTTTCTTTTTCTTCCTCCTAATGCTCGCTTTGTTGTTGATCTTGTGGCACCTACTCCTGTTGAGGAATTTCCTTCTCTGGGGGAGCATCTTCTTGGTGTGGGGAACCCTAGGGCGCATCTATTTGCTGATCATGATGATCATGACCTTCTTCTGTCATTACTTCATCTGTTCCCAATTCTTCTTCCCCTTGTGGCTTATCCACTGCACCAGATACTGGGGATTTTGCTTGAGGTGCTGGCGATTGTTCTGCAGCTATTATTCTTCCGAGCCTGCACTATCAACTTCTTGTATTTTGGTAGCTGGATCCTCTAGTGCTTCCTTCTTCTCATCAGCCTTTGCTTCCTAAACCTCTACTATAGCAGGTTCTTCTGATGTGCCAAGTGGACCTTGTTGGCCTAACTCAAGATCATGGCCTTTTGACTCTGCCATCTCTATCTCTTCTGTTGGGTGGCCTTTGTCAGGTGATCCTGCTGGCTGTTCAGGACTTGCATCCTATTTCTCTGTCAGGTCCACCACTACAAGACTTGTTACCTCTGTGATTAATGCTTCTAGCCCTATGTCTTGAGCTACTTGTTTTGGGCTCTTTTCTTGCTCTTCTTCTACTTGTCTCATCTCCTCAAGTACAGTTTGAACTGGTGGAGGCTTATGAGGAGTCATAGATACTCCAGCAGCAAGTGTTTCTATCTTCTATGCAGCCACATCCTGCACTACCTCATCATCAGACAGATTTATTGTCTCATCAAGCTAGACATGTCCTTCTACTTGTGTCTGGGAGGTCTCTTTCATTTGTTCCTCTGTAAGTTCAGTTTTGAACTTGACAATGGTAAGAACTGGAACATTATGCTGAAGTTCCTTCGGCACTTCACTACCTGCCCCTTGTAATAGTGTAGGGGATTCACTTATTCCACCTCTCATGGAGGTTCTTTGTTTCTTAGGTGTGGTAGAGACCAGCACCTGTGGAGCTCTCCTCTTCCTTTTTATTATTAACGGAGCCTCTTCTTCTTCAGGCTCTTCCTCCATGAGGATATCCTCTTCTCCAGGTTTCTTTGAGGATTGACCCACTTCCAGGGTCCCAGTTATTCCAGCCTCAGCTATTTTACTCTTCTTGGACTTCTCTTTCTTTGGAGTGGATTCTGACTCTAATCTTGATCCTGATCCTGATCCTGCCACCTCCTCAGCTGTAAACACTGCCCTGTCAATTATAACCCCTTTGGGTTGTTTATCCACTTTCTTACCCCTTGGGGGTCTTTTGCTCTGTTGTTGTGGTGGAGGTAACTTGTCTCCCTTAGTCTTCCTCTTCTCAAGCAGGAAGTCATCATATACCTCCCCAGGAATATCCTGGCCCTTCTTTTTGTTGTCCACCCTAATGGCAACACCTTTCTTTTTTAATGCCTCTACCTGATCACCGACCCAAGCTTGAGTCAGCTGTATGGTCTTGGCAATGAATGGGTCCAAAGATATATCTTCCTACATGGTGAGGTCAGGTGCAGAGATAGTGTAATTGTATATCTTTTTCTGTTCATATTCATCTGCCATTATCCTGGCATCATCCTTCTTCAATTGCTGGGGAAGGGAGATGCAATCAAAAGTCCTAATTTGGTTCAGAGTCAACCTCTGATACCTTCTTCTCCTGGCTTCTGCCTCATCTTCGCAGTCAGCCCAAAAATCTTCTAGGTGCCTCTGGTGAATATCTTCTGTATCCTGCCGTAAGGATCATATGGTCTTGTTATTGGGAAAGGCTGCAGATTCATTTTATTCAGGGTGACCATCACCTTCTTTATATTGTCAGAGTCAGGGCACATATAGTTGCCAATACTAACTGGGAACAAAATTGGTGGCAACTTCTTGGCATCCTTGTACATTTTTATCATCACAGAGCCCTGCCTGATAAATTCCATTAATATCACTACATCGGTAGGATACCTTGGCAGCATGAGGGGATGTTCCTCAAAACCTTCAACCCTTATATAAGAAAAGGTTGCAAACTGGATATACCAGGCTCCATGCCTGTAAACCACCTCTTGAGCCTCCATGCTCAATCTTTTTGTTCTGTCCTCTTCCATGGTCCTTACCAGATGCATAGAGAATCCATCATTGACCAGTTTGTAGTCTCTGAGGTAGTTGGTCTCTGTAGCTGGGGATGATGATCCCAGATGTATGCAGCATTTGTGCCTGTGAGCCTTCCATCTGTAACTAAGGCATCAAAAGTGCCTCTATAAGCACAAGAATAAACAATGTATGATGTCATGTAAAATACACAATTTGAACTTCCCAGATTCATCAGTTGCTCATGCAGAGCATCACTTATTAATTGGCCCCACAGTGGCTTGGTGTTCGAATACAAACACATCATTATAACTCCATACATCTAATCCCTAAAACTACCAGTATCAGGTTGGCCTGTTACTCGATTCAGGAGTGCAATCATATACTGGTACTCCTCACTGAAATCATATTTAAACATGTGCACTGGGAGTTTGGCCGCTGCAGGATATGTGCTGTTCTCTGCTCGCCATTGATACATGTTCTTTCTGGCTGATTTCTTGTTGGCCTCATACTCCTTTTCTGCCTTTCTTAGGTCCACACTTTTAACTTTATTGCCCAACAGCAGTCCAAATGTCTGGGAGAGACCCTTGGTGGAGAGGTCTACATATATCCTCCCATACTTTACCACTTGCCTCGTTTGAGGATTATAATTCCGGGCACATTCTATAACCAGCTCCAAAGATTCCATGGAATATGGGAAACCAGCAGCGTTCCACATTCCTGACACAAACACCGCGTCCAGCACTAGACTCTTGTCATGCCCATCATTCAGTTTAGCTGGCCAGGCCTCCAGATTGGTGCTCCCTTGATGGGTGTCTGTAATTACTCCATACTTAAACAGGACCCCCCTCTGAGAAGAGAACATAGGCCTACTGAATTCTTCTTGACACTTAATGTACCACTTGTCAGCCATGAGTATCTGCAATTAACAAAATCCTATCTCACAACAGGTATACACACATGCACACATATTGCAATTGAGATCACTATGCCTACTGTATTTCTTCACCATTACATGCATAAACCAAAACTTCCATCATCATACTTGAACAATAATGACATGATGAGGGTTTCATTTACTTACCTGGTTATGCAAATTTCTCTTTTATACCAGTGGATTGCCAACGACGCTCCTAATTCAGCTGATGATCACCTCTTTCCTTCTGTCTGTGAGATCAAATCGCTCAACAGTAGCTGGTATGTGGATATGGAAGTTGGTGCTCTGTAAAACAATTTTATCGGAAGGTAAATGTGAAAATGGCAGTTAAATTACCTTTTAACCTCGCAGTTAGGGTACACTTAGGGCAACTCTGACAAGTTAGATTACATTCCTTGATTTGTGTGAAAACGCAGGATCTCACCAGGTGTTTCATTGGGTTCCGAGGTCGGCGGGAACTACCTACCATGTCTACGCGCCTTTAATGATAATGGCGGCAACTGGAGCAGGAGGATATCCATATGACATGATATCATGAGGGTAGGAGGATATTCACAAATATCGGGTCGAGTTTCAAATATCATCCTCCTCCCTCGTATTGAAATTGTTATCGCAACAAGATTCGGGTGACAAAAATACCTTTATTTATGTTTAGTACATCAGGAGGATATTTCGGTGTATCAGGTGATGTTTCAAAATATGATGATGACGAGACAAACTCGCATGACTCTCCTTTGGAATATCAGGATGACGTCATCATGATATTTGTTCTTTGTATCGGAAAGGTATCATGACGTCATCGTCATATTAGGCGAACATGATCATGTTTGGAAAAATATCCTGTCGAAATATGAATGTGATGATGATGTCATCATCATGTCTGCTTCTTCGTTTATCCGGTTTGGATGACATCATCAGGATATTTTCTAAGGGTGATATTTCACGTCAGGAGGATATTAAGAAATATCGGGTTACATTCAAAAACATGAGGCTCGCGATACAAAAGACCGCTTGATGGGGAAGACTTACTACCACTTAAAGTTGACGTCCAGATATTTGAGCCATAGGATATATCGGGGGATGTTTCAAATATGATGATGATCTTCAAAAAGATGACAGGTTATAAAAAAATATATGATCTTCCTCTCTTGCGAATATCAGGTTTGACCGAAACTTTGACCATTCATAACTCTCACATCCTGAGGAATATCAGGATGATGTAAAAGACAAACCTGCGTGAATTTTAATACTCTTTCAAACTATGAGGTCGCAGAAATGAAATACAAAATTTGACAAATTGACCTCATAATGGTGACTTACCTCATCCTGACTCTACATGATGATGCACCTAACTTACTTTTACCAGACCGCCAGAAAGCAAACAAGCCAAACCAAAAAGTTGGGTCCCTGTTTTGCTAAGTCAAAATGGGGCGTGTTGTGTAACCACACAACAACTTGCCACCAAAGAAAACAAACAAATTCCAATGATTCAAGTGATGTGATCACATTCATCTATAGTATTTTAATTCCATCTAAGTATAAGTATCATGATACTCTAAATGATAAAATTTCATCATGGTAACAATGCTAACCAAAGATCAGGTGTGTGCATATGATTAATTATCCTCATCTTGAAAGCAAGTTGAAAACATAAGTAACTGGTGTTAAACTACATAGTTGGAGATCATCCCTCATAGCCAACCTGGATAGAGCCTTGCTGCCAGCAGGCGTCTATAGCCCCAGCAAGGTTATCTATACAATCTCCCTAATTAGAGCCCCACTGCCAGCAGGCGTCTATAACCCTGGTAGAGTTACTTAGATGGCCTAATTTTATTTCTTTTTTGATTTTCTCTTTAAAATTCGTATTTGATATCATCATGTCAGCTCATTTGTACAAGGTATAGTCACTTGCAGCTTTAGGTTGGAGATTGTACTGGTAGCAAGGGAGTCCCTTTAGATTTTTCACTTAACACCTATACTAGTGTGTTCAACAAACCCAAGGCTGTTAGATGCTTCATTCTGATTGATTCATTTTGACCAAGAAAAGGCACCCTGATGAAAAGATATCACAAACCTGATCATGAACACTTCTTAGAATGAATCATAACATATGTCTAAATGTGATCTCATCACTTGAACCTTAACAATTTAGTTATTTTCCAGGGTGATGAAGTGCATCATCTTGACTTACCAGAACAAAGTCTCAACCAACAAAACAAAACAAGCAAACTGTACAAACGACTATACAAATATACAATATGATACACATGACTGTTATGAAGTCATTTAGGCATGGAAATAATGTTTGAGGAATTGTCCATTGACTGGCAATGGGACATCCTCACCTGTCAGGTTCTTAAGCCTCTAAGTGCTATCTCCTAGTATCTCAGAAATTTGAAAGGGACCTATCCACAATCTATCAAACTTACCATGGTCACCTTTCTTTTCATGGGCTTTATCCCACATTAGGACCAAATCAGATATCCTGAAAGCTTTAACTCTAGCTCTCTTGTCGAACCAACGTTTGACAACAAACTAATGTTTTGCAAATTGGTCAATTGCTTGACTCCTTTTTTCTTCCAGGTGCATCAACTGAAGCAACCTGACTTCTTGTTTACTGTCTATGCCTAGGTATTCTTGGGCAAACTACAAAGTAGGAATTTTCAAGTTTACAGGGAGGATAAGATCTACCCCATATACTAGTTGGAAAGGCGAGTTTCCTAATGCAGTTTTCATTCTAGTTCTGTCTACCCATAAGGCATACTTCATAAATGAGTTCCATTCCCTAGGGTTTTTCTCTATTAGCTTTCTTATGATACTTAGTAAATTCTTGTTGGTGGATTCTGCTAATCCATTCCCCTAGGGATAATAGTTGGATGAAAACTTGAGTATAATCCCATGATCAAAAGCCCAACTTGATAACTTGGTTGAAGTGAATGCGGACCTATTATCACTTACCAATGCATAAGGAGTTCCATACCTGGTGACAATGTTGCTCTCCAGAAATTTAATGACATCATCTGCAGTGCAAGTTTTTCTGCTAATATCCTCAGTCCATCTAGTACAATAGTCAGTAATTGTTAACACATACCTATGCCCTGAGGAGGACAGAGGATTGATTGGTCCTATGAAGTCCATGGCCCACTGTGCAAATGGGCGTTCTTCCATTACTAGCTGCAATGGTTGTGCAGCATATTTCTCTCTGTTGGCAGCAACCTGGCAAACATGACAACATTTAAGATGATCAGCTGTGTCTTTAAAAATTGTAGGCCAATAATATCCTGCTCTGAGGATTGCATGTGTTGTGGCCAATGCTGATCCATGTGCCGTTCCAAACTTGTCATGTAGCTCTGTCAGGACTCTATTTGCTTCTGGTTTTTCTAAACATCTCAAGTATATTCCTTCATAATTCTTCTTGAATAGGGTTCCTCCCTTCATCATATACTTTTGGGATCTTATTTTTAAGGCTCTTCTTTGTGAAGCCTACATTCTTGATGGACATCTTCCAGTAATCAAGATGTGCCTGATATCTGAATACCACTCTTTATTGTCTTTCTCATTGATCACATATTGCTGACTAGTGATGTTTGGATCGATTTTAAATATCATCTAGCTTAGAGCTTGTCCTCTTACCAGCTTCATTGGTGTAATTTCCTTATAATACTCTTGTAATACAGTAATCCATTTAGCTCTTTTCTCACCAGGCTCACTTTGCATCAGCAGCATCTTCACTGCTGCATCTGGTACTACGGCAATCACTTTGCTTCTTAGTATGTAATGTCTGAATTTCTTTACTGCTCTAACTAATGCAAGTGCCTGTCTCTCAACATCTACATATCTTAACTTAGCATCTCTGAAAGGACAGCTCATGAAAGCAATTGGTTTCTCTTCTTTCTCTTTATTTCTTTGAGTTAACACTGCTGCAGAAGTATGTTTTGAAGCAAATGAATATATGTAAAAATCTTTTGTGTAGTCTAGACTGATGAGGATAGGAGCATCTGAAATGGCTTTCTTTATATCTTCAAATGCAGCTTTGGCTTCTGGTGTCCACTCAATCTGTGCATCCTTTTTCAACATGGTATTTAGTGGTCTGACAATCTCAGCAAAGCCGGTAATGAACTTCCTTACAAAATTTATCTTGCCAAAGTAAGACTTGAGTTCCTTTTTGCTTCCTAGAAGTTGTAACTTCATGATAGACTCCACCCTGTCAGGATCAATGATAATTCCATCTTCTGTGATCAGGTGGCCTAATAAATTTCCTGTTGTTACCCCAAATATGCATTTCTTGGGATTCAAAGATATTTCTTACTCTTCACACTTCTTTAGTACACTTCTGAGATCAACAACATGATTCCCCCTTTCCTTGGAGAATACTGTCAAGTCATCCATGTATATGACTATACATTTTCCTATTAAGCCCCTAAAGGCTATATCCATGGCTTGCTGAAATGTAGCTCCAACATTTATGAGTCCGAATGGCATACGTCTATATGCAAATATCCCCCACTTTGTGGTGAAGGCAGTTTTCAATCTGTCAATTTTGTCAACCATTACTTGGTTGTATCCTGAAAAATCGCCCAAGAAGGACATCATTTTAGCTCCATTTACAATCTATAGAACTTCGTCCAATGAGGGCAAAGGATAGTTGTCTTTTTCCGATGCTCGTTTAGGTTCCTGAAATCTACACATAACCTGATGTCTCCATTCTTCTTTCTGACTGGCACAAAATTTGCCACCCAAGTGGAATGCCTCAGAAGAAATATTATCCTGGCATTTAACAATTTCTTGACTTCTTCGAGAATTATTGGTTTGAGCAAGGCATTAACTGGCCTTTGCTTTTGTCTGAAAGGTTTAGCATCTGGCTTGAGAGGTATAGTATGAGTTATGATAGAGGTGTCATATGTCTTTAGCTCATCATAAGTCCATGCAATTACATGTATGTAGTCCTTGAGGGTCTGATTTATTCCTTCTAACTCTTCTGGTGTGCAAACCTTACCCAACAAGACATTTTTCTTGTCATCGGCTTGTCGAATATTCACTTGTGAATACTAACCTCCATCTGCCTTGGGCAGATCCTTCTGTTTAAGCATATTATCCAAATCAAAAGCTCTCTCTAATTCAATCATACCTTTGGGGATCATGTTGCTAGGCAGCTCTAATATCTCATCTTCTTCCCAGACATGATCTTCCATGCCATTCTCATCTATAATTTGAGCTTCAAATATGTCTCTATTTGAAATGAAGTCCAGAATGTGTTGATCATCATCAAACACCTAGAGATTGGTCACATTATCAGGTACTGACACCAGTTCTACTGAAAATCTTTTCAGACCAGATATAGACAGTGGCTCCAATGTACTGGCAGCTTGGGCAAGTGCATCTGCCCTATGATTTTGTTCTCTTGGTACATGAGTGATATTAAAGGCATCAAAGTCCTCAATCAGGTCCCATACACGATGTCTGTAATTAGACAGCTTTATGTAGTTACATGAGTAGATTCCTCTTACTTGCCTCACCACTAGTTCTGAATCTCCGAAGACATGCAGAATCTTTATCTTCTTCTTATGACCAAATAGTATCCCATGAATTAGAGCTTCATACTCCGCTACATTGTTAGTGCAAGGGAACTGTAATCTATAGGCTACTAAGTAGGATTTTCCAGCTGGATCGATCAGATCAATTCCTACCCCGGCACCTTGCTTGGATTTGGACCCATCAAACCTCAGGGTCCAAGGTTTATCTTCAGCAGGACATTTAGCTAAACTTTCTTTTCTCCTTACAGCTCTGGCTGCTGCTCTACCTGATATCCATTTTAGCTTAGAGACATCATCACCCTCAAGTTTCTTCTTTCCTTTTTCTCGTGAGCCTGATGGATTTTCTATTTTCTCTTTCATTTCAGTAGGAGGATGATCTTCTGGACTTATAGCTGCATGCTTCTTCAAAATGTGTTAACACAGTGAACAAGTTGTTTCTGAGTGAGGCACCTCATGTAACCTACACCAACCCTTGATTAAAACCTCTTTTGGAGATTTATACTGTCAGGTCATCTTCTCTATTTCCTTTACTAGAAATTCTTCGAACTTAGTCAGATCACTACCTTTGTCTTCATCAGACAACTCATAATCTGGTTCCATAAAGCAATCACTACCAGGAGTGATCTTTTCTTTCCTCATATCATTTATTTGGTCAGACACCAGAACTTCTTCTATTTCAAATATATGATCTGTTGACTCCTCTGTTCCTGTAGAAGATAGATAAGAATTAGTATTGTCATCATCATCAGATGTAGCATTTACCTCAGAATATGATGATGACGCCTCACTACATGTCTGCTCCAGCATCATCATATCTAAGCATGTTTCACAAGTCTTTTCTGAGTGTGCTTCATCATGTAATCTACACCATCCATCAATCAAAATGTCATCGGTAGGCATATTTAATAATTGACAACGTTTTACTTGATTAGACAAATGTATCTCAAAGTCTCTGAAGCAGTCTATTTCATTCTCATTATCGGGATTATTATTAGGTTCTACAACTGGCATGTCCTCCTGAGGATCATCATCATGAAGATGATGTAAATCAAGCATCAAGATCTCTTCTATTTTGACAGTCTGTGGCCTGATGTAGTAAACTCTAGGCTCTACGTCTACGTACAGGATCTCATTTGTTCGGTTGTATTCAGTGATCATATGTTTCATTCTAGGCTCAGCGTCAATCCTGCTCTGATTAGGTATACCTTTCCATGGTAACCACATGTGACTAAAATCTGTGGACATATATCCATTAAGCGTCTTGGACCAGTCTCGGCTAAGCAACATTCCGTAAGTATCAGGTATGTCAACTACCTAAATATCAATGTAATACTGGATCCTAGGATCAGATGCTAGTTGCATGTGGATATGAGTTAACTGTCCTACTACACTTACTTCTGTTTTGTCCAGCTGTGTCACCTTCTTTAGGGATTTAATAGGATGTAGTCCTAAAGAGTTACATATTGATAGGGGCATAACATTCGTGGAAGCCTCTGAATCAACCAGACAGTTGTGCAGGTTCTTGCTGAACATTCTTATGGTAAGGAGAAACGGAGGTGACTTAGTTTTATCTCTGTACAAGGTCATGTGGGAGGTTTCAGCAACTTGGACTGTAGCTGACACTTTAGGCTTGATAATATTATCCCTAGTAGCATGATCCTTGCCACTGGAGTGGCTTGAAAGATGACTATCCTCTTTAGGAGCAGGATCATCTTGTGACTTCATAAATGCCTTTTTGATGGCAGGAGTTTTAAGTAACTCAGACAGGGAGAGGCTAATCTTAATTTTTCTTCATTTCATCAGCCAGATAGCTGACTAACTTGTCAGAGTCATGAGGTGTATTTACAACCTTTGATCCTGTGTTCTGAGGGGACAAGTACTGAGCATTTACCTTGGGGAACCCTAGATTATTGCTAGCTTTAGGATCGGGAGGTGTATTGAAATTATTTGGAGGTAGGGATGATGTTGTTGCAAGTATGAGGTGAGCCATTGTTGTCATTGATGTCAACATACTCATACTGCATTGACAAGAAGGATTTGATGAGCTTTGTGCTGAGGATATTGAGAAAATTAGCCTCAGTCAGGAACAGTGAAGAACAGTGATGAGAAGAAGGTAAATATACTGTATAGGATGAGAACCGGAGGATGCGGATTAAAGGGTTAGTAGATATGAGTCTTGAGATGCTACAGTTAAGATTTCAGAGGTCCGCATGAAGATCTGAAGGAGTTATGGCTGCCGGTATAGAACCGGGTCCGGCAAGTATCCGGAGGTGACAGAGGATCACAAAAAGGTCCGGTGAGGTCCGGAATTGTATTATCATAATCTGCGGATTGGAAGGAGTGTTTTAGATGTCCTTTTGATGTGTCATCCTGATTTGTGTGTGATTTGGAGGTCCGGAAGTACCTCTTGCATTATGACAGTGGCGACAGACTGTGTTCTTGAAGTTCCGGATGAGGAAGACAAGAGATCCCAGTAAGTAGAGGAAGTGCGGATGTATCCGGACATTCAGACAGACTTGTAAAGGTTCTTGAATCATGTTTAGGTTGTGTTGTTGGTCCGCATTGTTGGTAGAGCCCGGAATTGAAGTTATTCTTCCGGATGAAGTTCTTGCTCTGTGTAGCTGACCGGATGAGTTGTTCATCCTGCGAATGTTCTTGTGATGGCCGACCGGATGTGTTATTCATCTTGCGGATACTCCTATGGTTGTTTGCCGACTTAGATGCTTGTTCCTAAGTCGATGTCTTGTATAAATAATGATTTGTGAATCCATTTCAGTGTGTGGTGTGTGGATGAGCATGGTGTAGCGAAGAAAGGTGCGAAAGGCAGAGCAGAGATTGTTGGGCTTAATTGGAACTGATCCGGACATGGTAGAGATGTCATTCTCCAGTTCAAGACTGTGATTTTTATCACTCTGTAGACAGTGTGTCTCCTTGTAGGCAGTGGGCCTCTTTGTGAGCAGTGTGCTCGGGCAGTGAGCCCTTATTGGCATGTGCCATTCATTTTTCCTTATTCTTCTAACAGAGAATAATTCTTGGGTTAATCACCCCGTGGTTTTTCCCTTAACCGGGTTTTCCACGTCAAAATCTTGGTGTTCAATGTGTTGATGCTTATCTACTCTTGTGTTTATATATTGTGCTTCCATGAATGATTATTTGATATGCTGCTAACTAACAACAGAGAATAAAGTGTTTGAAATAGAACAAGTTCTATACAACTGATTCACCCCCCCCCCTCTCAGTTGTATGCCCTAGATCCAACAATTGGTATCAGAGCTGAGTTCCTCTGATAGGAGCTTAACCGCTTGAGGTGATCCAGGATGTCGTCATACAAGAAGGATAGTCCGAAGTTCTATGGAACCAACTTCACTCTCTGGAAAGGTCGCATGAAGTGTCATTTGGAATGTATGGGAAAAGCATACTTGGCTATGATTTCAAAACCATATATACCCCCACAAGGTGGTCCGACAACTCCTGATGAAACCACAGAAGCTGAAAACAATCTGCGGACCAAGGAAGCTCTTCTAAGCGCATTGAATGACTCAGATCTCTCGAATGTCATTGACCTACCAACTGCATATGAGATCCTAACTAAACTGGAACTTCTGTATGAAGGAGATGAGTTTGTCAAAAGTGCAAGATTGCAAAGTCTGAAAGGGAAATTTGAAAGATTGAAAATGAGAGATGATGAAAACATTACTACCTTTATGCCAAGAGTAAATGAGCTGGTATGTGGAATCAGAAATGCTGGTGGAACTCTAGATGAAAATGAGATTGTCTGCAAAATCCTAAGATCCCTTCCTGCTGCCTACAAAATCAAAGTTGCTGCCATTGATGAATTCAGAGCCCACACAACTGTCACAAGAGAACAATTGGCTGGCAAACTAGCTGCATTTGAAATGACCGAGTTTGGAGATGATCCACCCAAGACTGAGTCTGCTTTTAAAGCCAGTGCCTATGTGAAAGGCAAACAGAGATTTGATCCGGGTGAAAACTCATCAAGGAAAATGTCATGGTATGATCAAGCAAGAAGAGACATGGAAGAGGAAGAAGCAGAAACAGCTCAACTTGAAGCCCTTATTGCAAAGAGACTGCCAAGAGGATCCGGTAAGTATGAAGGAAAACTACCCTTTAAGTGTTTTAACTGCAATAAGATTGGTCATTTTGCCTCAAGATGTCCGGAGAGATCTGCAAGATCTAATACTCACAGACAAAGGTTTCAAAAGAATTGCTATTATGTTCATGAAAAAGATGACAATGAAGGAGTAACAGATGATGAATCAGATCCAGGAAGCAAATCCGGAAATGAGTGGGTGTTTATAGCCATCAAGGAAGAAGATTCCTTGCTCTCTGAATCTGTCAATCACAAAGTTGTTGAAAAAGCCTTGGCTGCTCAAGTGGAAGAAAAGGATGATTGGGTTATTGACAGTGGATGCTCTCACCATATGACTGGTGACAAGAATAAGTTCTTAGACTTGGAAAGATATGAAGGAGGAATGGTAAAGTTTGGTGACAATTCTGCTGGCAGAATCAGAGGTAGGGGAACTATTTCCTTTGATGGTAAGAGCAAAACAGGTAATGTACTATATGTTGAAGGATTGAAGCACAATCTTCTCAGTGTTGGTCAGTTAGTGGACAAAGGCTATGATCTCCGGTTCAAGAATGGAAAATGCAGAATCTTTACAAGCTCCGGAACTGAAATTGCATCCGGTACTCAGACAAAAGGTAACATCTTTCATCTGGTTGGTTCAAATAAAAGTTGTTTGTTTGTTCAAATTGATCAGAGTTGGTTATGGCATAGAAGAATGTGTCATGTAAATTTTGATAACATCATCAAAATAAGCAATACTCAGGCTGTGAGAGATCTTCCAAAGTTGATAAAACCTACAAACAGTGTGTGTAAAGAATGTCAGTTAGGCAAACAAAGCAGAGTCTCTTTTAAAAGCAAAGATCAGTCTTCTACCGGATTGTTGCAATTAGTTCATACTGATCTATGTGGTCCGACAAGAATCAAGAGTCTGCAGGGTGATAGATATTTCATGTTGTTAATTGATGATCATTCCCGGATGATGTGGGTTACCTTTCTAAAAGAAAAATCAGAAGCTTTTGAGAAGTTCAAAATCTTCAAAGCTATGGTGGAGAATCAAACCGGATTGAAACTAAAGTGTCTAAGGTCTGATAGAGGTGGTGAATTTACATCTGGTGAATTCATTGACTTTTGTGAGAAACAGGGTATAAGAAGACAGTTGTCTGCTCCTAAGACTCCACAGCAGAATGGAGTAGTTGAGAGAAAGAACCGGACCATCCAGGAAGCTGCTAGGACAATGATGTTGGAAGCAAATGTTCCTCAAATGTTTTGGAAAGAAGCTATCAGCACTGCAGTCTACACTCTCAATCGAGTTCAAATCAGAAACAACACCGGTAAGACCCCCTATGAACTTTGGTTTGGCATCACTCCTACTGTGAAATATTTCAGGGTATTTGGTAGCAAGTGTTATATTAAAAGAGATGAAGATCTAGGAAAGTTTGATGCTAGAAGTGATGAAGGAATTTTCTTGGGCTACTCCACTCAAAGCAAAGCATACCGGTGTTACAATAAGAGATTGAGGAAGATGATAGAAAGCACCAATGTAAAGGTTGATGAAGGAATTGAGAAGCCTTCAAGATTTTATGAATTTGATGAAGATGACCAAGATAGTGTTCAAGGAACTCAATCCTCTCCGGTGAAACAGAGTCAGCCTGATCCGGTAAATCAGGAAGAAGAGTTAGGTTTGAATGAGCCTGATCATGAAACAGCAGTACTGGATACTCCCAAAATTCCAAGGTATGTAAAACTGAATCACTCTGAAGATCAGATCATAGGTGACAAAAGCAAAGGTGTACAAACTAGGAGGAATATTGCTCAAGATCAGAATGAATGTTGTCTGATTTCAAAGATTGAACCTAAAACAATAAATGAAGCCTGCAATGATGAAAATTGGACCAAAGCGATGGAAGATGAACTGATGCAAATTGAGAAAAATCATACTTGGGATCTTGTTCCCAGACCTAGAGACAGGAATGTAATTGGAACCAAGTGGGTCTTCCGGAACAAACTAAATGAAGCTGGTGAAGTAATCAGAAACAAAGCTAGATTGGTCTGCAAAGGTTACTCTCAAATAGAAGGAATTGACTTTGAAGAGACTTTTGCTCCGGTAGCAAGAATTGAAGCAGTCAGATTACTTCTTGCATTTGCTGCCTTCAAAGATTTCAAGGTATATCAGATGGATGTCAAGTCTGCCTTCTTAAATGGTGATCTGGAAGAAGAAGTCTACATTGAACAACCGGATGGATTTCAATTGTCTGATAATAATGATATGGTCTGCAAATTGAAGAAAGCTTTGTATGGATTGAAGCAAGCCCCAAGAGCATGGTATGAAAGGTTGGATAAGCATCTTGTGCAGATTGGATTCAACAAAGGTACTGCTGACAGCAACTTATATTTCAAAATTGATCATGAAAACATTCTGATTGTTGAAGTGTTTGTGGATGATATCATTTTTGGAGGAAGAGATAGTATGTGTAAAACTTTTGCAAATCAGATGAAAAGTGAGTTTGAAATGTCTATGCTTGGTGAAATGAATTTCTTCTTGGGTCTGCAAATTACTCAAACAAAAGAAGGGATCTTCATTTCTCAGACCAAATATGTGAAAGAATTGTTAAAGAAATTTGGTATGGAAGACTCAAAGCCTATGAACACTCCTATGGCAACCGGATGTAAGTTAAGCAAAGATGATGATTCTCCAAAGGCAGATCAAACAAAGTATAGATCAATGATTGGTGGGTTGTTGTATCTCACTCAAACTAGACCAGATATAATGCAGGCAGTTGGTCTTGTGGCAAGATTCCAGGCTGATCCTAGAGAATCTCATGTTATGGCAATCAAAAGAATTTTTAGATACTTGAAAGGAACAGTTGAGTATGGTCTATGGTATCCTAGAGATCCGGATTTCTCTCTTCATGCTTACACAGATGCAGATTGGGCAGGAGATGTGGATGACCGGAAGAGCACTAGTGGTGGAGCATTCTTTTTGGGGAAGAGATTGGTTTCTTGGCTAAGCAAGAAACAAGATGCAATATCTCTGTCTACAACTGAAGCAGAATACATTGCAGCAGCAGGTAGTTGCACTCAAATTCTATGGATGAAGCAGATGCTAAGAGATATCAAAGTTAAATATGAGGAGCCTATCACAATTTTCTGTGATAATTCAAGTGCAATTAATATCTCCAAGAATCCGGTATTGCATTCTAAGACTAAGCACATATCTATCAAATTTCACTTTTTAAGAGAACAAGTAAACAAGGAAGAAGTCAGATTGGAGTATGTTCCCTCCAAAGATCAGATTGCAGATATCTTTACAAAACCTCTTCCCAAGGACTCTTTTGAATATCTCCGGGAGAAGTTAGGGGTCATGGCCCCTCCGGTGATGAACTAAGATGCACTGATGTGCATCAGTCCGGTGGCTATCACAGTCATATCTTGTGATCCGGACTAATGGGGAGCTGCAACAAAGGGGGAGCAGCTGGTATTATTCTGATGCATGAGAGTTGCAAGTATGAGCCCTTTGCCATTGATGTCAAAGGGGGAGAGAAGACATGTGAAAAACAAGTGGTTGATGATCAAAGGGGGAGCAGCAAAGGAAGACATATGAAGAGTTGTTGTTGATAGGGGGAGCTGTGACAGAAAAGAGAAGTTCTTGTCTTGATGGTTTTTCACATCATATGTTGCCATCAATGACAAAGGGGGAGATTGTTGCAAGTATGAGGTGAGCCATTGTTGTCATTGATGTCAACATACTCATACTGCATTGACAAGAAGGATTTGATGAGCTTTGTGCTGAGGATATTGAGAAAATTAGCCTCAGTCAGGAACAGTGAAGAACAGTGATGAGAAGAAGGTAAATATACTGTATAGGATGAGAACCGGAGGATGCGGATTAAAGGGTTAGTAGATATGAGTCTTGAGATGCTACAGTTAAGATTTCAGAGGTCCGCATGAAGATCTGAAGGAGTTATGGCTGCCGGTATAGAACCGGGTCCGGCAAGTATCCGGAGGTGACAGAGGATCACAAAAAGGTCCGGTGAGGTCCGGAATTGTATTATCATAATCTGCGGATTGGAAGGAGTGTTTTAGATGTCCTTTTGATGTGTCATCCTGATTTGTGTGTGATTTGGAGGTCCGGAAGTACCTCTTGCATTATGACAGTGGCGACAGACTGTGTTCTTGAAGTTCCGGATGAGGAAGACAAGAGATCCCAGTAAGTAGAGGAAGTGCGGATGTATCCGGACATTCAGACAGACTTGTAAAGGTTCTTGAATCATGTTTAGGTTGTGTTGTTGGTCCGCATTGTTGGTAGAGCCCGGAATTGAAGTTATTCTTCCGGATGAAGTTCTTGCTCTGTGTAGCCGACCGGATGAGTTGTTCATCCTGCGAATGTTCTTGTGATGGCCGACCGGATGTGTTATTCATCTTGCGGATACTCCTATGGTTGTTTGCCGACTTAGATGCTTGTTCCTAAGTCGATGTCTTGTATAAATAATGATTTGTGAATCCATTTCAGTGTGTGGTGTGTGGATGAGCATGGTGTAGCGAAGAAAGGTGCGAAAGGCAGAGCAGAGATTGTTGGGCTTAATTGGAACTGATCCGGACATGGTAGAGATGTCATTCTCCAGTTCAAGACTGTGATTTTTATCACTCTGTAGACAGTGTGTCTCCTTGTAGGCAGTGGGCCTCTTTGTGAGCAGTGTGCTCGGGCAGTGAGCCCTTATTGGCATGTGCCATTCATTTTTCCTTATTCTTCTAACAGAGAATAATTCTTGGGTTAATCACCCCGTGGTTTTTCCCTTAACCGGGTTTTCCACGTCAAAATCTTGGTGTTCAATGTGTTGATGCTTATCTACTCTTGTGTTTATATATTGTGCTTCCATGAATGATTATTTGATATGCTGCTAACTAACAACAGAGAATAAAGTGTTTGAAATAGAACAAGTTCTATACAACTGATTCACCCCCCCCCCTCTCAGTTGTATGCCCTAGATCCAACAGATGTCAATGGACCAGCAGGTCTGTTGGCATTACTCCTCAAGTTATAATTATGCTTACCAGGATATTGCTGCTGATACGCGTGTACTTCCTCACATTCTCTTGCAGGTTCATTTTCATCCTCAAAGGGGAAAACATAATTTGTTTCAAAGGTTAAGGCAGATTCCTCACATACCTGGTTGTGACCCTAATGAGGTTGATTAATATAGGTTTCCAGCACAAAAGCTGAGTCATATCCACAAGGAACAATCTCATTTCCTTTCGCATGAGGTGGATTTCCAGAAGTATTAGACACTTCAGTCTGAAAGATGCTAGCAGCAATTCTAAATTGTGGACAATCTAATTCTGCATGTGCATTGGTATTGTGGATCCTGCACCAATTAGTAAGGGCTGCCTCAGCAAGATTGACTCTAGTAGTCTGTTTGGCTTCACCAGGAGGATGATTGTCTAGGGGTGATGGTAATGAGCCATTATTTGGCCTAGAGTTCCACACTCTGGGTTGTCTCTGAGGATTATTGTTGCTTCCACCATTATTGTTGAAATTATTGGTGTTATATTCTCTGCCAGGATAATTTGGCCTGTCATTGGAATAATTTCTATTCTGACTTGACTAGGAATAAAATCCTTGATTTCTCAAATGTGTCACCTCTGTGGTGAGTTTTCTCAATTGAGCAGAAATCTCTTTGATTTCCTCCTTTTCTTCCTGAGCTTTGGCTACTACATTTTCAGTCTGAGGCTTGAAGAAAGAGGATCCATGGTTACTATTGGATAGATCAGCACCCTGAGGTGCCTAAGCTTGTGCAGGATATTGTGGCAATTGGCCATTTCCATTAGGAGGGGGCATGATGCTCAGTGGAGGTACTTGCAACGGTGCAGGCAGGACAACTAGAGGTACCACTGTTCCATTAGGATATTGTGCAGGATATTGTGGAGAATATGTTGTAGAGTATGATGCAGGATATTGTGACTATATGCCAGGCAAGGTAGGGAATACTATATTTGGAGTAGGAGTAGGTATCAATTGCTGATTCACTTTGATAGCTTCTTGAAAAGCTCCTGTCAATGTAGTGATCTCAGGATGTGTTCTCCTGATGAACATGGAAGTTAATGGATCTAGGGCTGAATAATAGATACTCCTAGCAGAGGCATCAGATACTACATATGGGGCAACTAACTTGGACAACATTTTCTGGAACCTAGCATTGAAATTGGCGATAGGCTCATTCTCAAATCTTTTGATTGTAGCAAACATATGGTAATACATAGATGGATCAATAGGGACCTTGAACCTGTCAAGAAAAGCTTTCTCTAAAACAGCCCATGAACCAACAGAGGCTTGGCCAAGACTAATAAACCAATTATAAGCCTCTTCCCCTAAGAAAAAAGGAAATAATCTGCACACCACATCTTGATGTTCTATTCTGGCTCTGCAGCAAGCTTCCTTAAATGTCCTAATATGATCATCAGCATCTTGATAAGGATGATATTTTGGACAAAGTTTGTCCAGATTCTTTGGTAACTCATGATATGCAGTAAAGGTCAAAGGTGACTCCACTACAAAGAAAGACACTGCAACCAGAGGAGGTTGAGCTAGTGGTGCAGCTAGTTGGGGTTGAACTAAAGGCACACCCTGAGGCTAAACAGGAGGTGTCACAGATATCCCAGAAGGTATTTGTAAACCAACAGGAGTTACAGGAGGAGGTTCTAGTGAAGTTCTTGGTGCACTAGACTCTGGAGTATGATGAATGTCTACAGTTCTAGGTCTGAAACCTCTAACAGGTAGTTCTTCGAAGATTCCACTAGGTCTAGACCTGGTATTTATCCTGTGAGCCAGGATTTCTCAATTTTGAGGCAAATTAGCTGAAACTTTGCAAATATTGGCTGGATTTCACCAAATGAGGTGATATTTGTAGTCAGATGGCTGATCAAACTGGATATTTACAAGATATTTGCGAAGATACTACAAATATGATAGGATATTTGGGGTATCTTGACCCGTAGCACGAGATCTCAAGTGTCTAAGACTTAAATTCTTCAAATCTTGACCAAATTTACGTATCTTTGGCCAATATTAGTGAATTCAGAATGATCTACTGTAAAGCTTGCAATATTTATGTAAGATCTGGAAATCTTTACACAGAATGAGCAAATTTACGAACCTTTTACAGTAAATATTTGCGTAGTATTTGAAATTCACAGACGATCAGAGGTTACCTTTCTCTCTGCATCATCAAACCTAAAAATAATGATGATGAGTGTGTATTTCAGATCACGCCCTCCTTCTAGCACCAATTTATGTTGGTCATGATGTTAGTCACAAACAAACATAGAATAAAAGTACACATTAACTTTTATTCATCTTGAAAGATACTATGAATTCAAAGAATTCAAGATCCCAAGTCTCCGGTGATTAGGTCTTAATCATCTGAAGTCACTCAGAGGTTAATGTGAGTTGCTGTTTCCATTTTGGGGCCTTACGTGGAATTTTATCATCATCATGACACTCCTGCAAAAATTCCTTATAGAGAAGTTATATTATGCAGTTATTTGATGAGAAGATGTGGAAATACCTCAATCTTTGCATGATATTTTCAATTCTACATGCTTTGTATTCAAATATGCTAAATATTTATGATTATCTATGAGATGGCTGCATATTTGTGTTATTTTCTTAAGATCATCAATTATTTGCAATTATGGAGATGAAATGCTATGAAATTAAAAAAAACTAAAAGGAATACTTTAATTTAATGTTGAACCTTTAGCTATTGATCCACATACATACTTGATACTGTCATGAGGAGAAGAAATCAAACCATATGTTCACCAAGATATTCCACAGCTAAATACAGTTGATGCAAACTTCAGAGGATGATGAATGAAAATAATACATGCAACATGATGAGCACTCCAAGGGACGCAGCAAATCAAAGCACATATCCAGAATTCAGACACAGATTACTCAAGATTTACGAAGATTTGTAATCGAAATACTCTTCTCTTTCATTAAGTATGCAAAAGACATGTACATATACAATAGCTTTGAAATGAGCCTTGAATACTTTAGCAAATAGATTTCAATTAAGTTTCAAATGTTTAAAATAAGGCATTCCACCACCTTTTATAGAAAAAGGTGAAGAATCCATTACAAAAAGATCTACGATCCTGATTTATCAATACAGATCTACGGTCATGATTCATCTGACTTCGTCAACCTTTACAAAATGGCAAAAGTTGCTAGCTGGCAACTATCTATACTACTTATGCTACTATCCCCTTCATGATGTATCTTCATCATGCTCCTCAGCTGATTCACGTGGGTCATCATCATGTGCGTCGCTTCCTGAGCTTTCACTATCCTGATGATGATGCTGCTGCATATGGGGCTGCATACTACTGCGGACCTACTCATAAGAATGCACAACTTGATCAATCCCTCTGCCATCTTGAGTTTTTGCTTTGATAATGGCATGCCTATGTGCTTCATATTTGTCTCTACTGTTGTCAAGCTTATTTTTCCTGTCCTGCAGTGTTTCTTAATATTTCTCCATCTGGACCTTGATCCTCATTATTTTATCTATAAGTTCTTCTGTCAAGTGGACAGGTGGACCATCTGTCTCTAATTGGAAGTTGCTATGTACAACTTTGATGGCAGACTCTTCATCTTGATTTTCTATTTTTCCTTCTACCTTGCCTTCCAATGCTTCCAATATCACTGCTTCTTCAGACATCAAATCCCGTAGCCTCATGCTGATATCCCTCAGCTTATTATTGCATCTTTTGAGGACTCCGCATTCGAACTAAATGTCTCTATACCAGATATCTATCAATAATGCGGTATTACTATTTAGTACCTAAGCAGTTGAGGATTTATCCCCTTTATTTCCCCTAAAAGGCTCAGGACTCTCTCCAGTTTGTAAGACCTCTTTCCGGTCTGCATTTGCAATTTATCCACCTTGGTCTTCGAGTCACTTAGAATGCTCCACCTCTTCAAAGAGGCCTTCATTATTTCTACAGCATCATCCAATGCGGATGACATCCATTTCCTTATCACGGACGCCTCATGTTTCATGAGGTCCAATTTATTTACCTCTTCCTGAGAAATGGCAGTCAACGGGACTGCATGTTTAGTTGCGGTATCATCAGGATCGATCAGCCCTTTGATGTAGGCATGCAACTAAGCAATGTGCTCTTTATGTTGCTTATTCTTCTCCTTCTCTCTTTTCACCTTCTGAATTAGAGAGTCAATGATGTCTTTGCCCTCCTAACCTTCTTGATCCTCATTGGCAAAGCCCAAATCAACTGTGCTAATTTGAAATTCATCCACAGTGATTTTACCTTTCTCTTTCTCCACCACAGGTATGGTAATTTGTGCAGTCCTTCTCCCTGTTTCTGGATCTCTTTTAATGGCCGATGTCATTCTGGCCTTCCTCCTAGGTTTCATTATATCCACAGAGAACAAGGTGGAGACATCAAATTCCTAAATTTCAAACTCCTCCTCAATATTTATTTCCTTTGCTAACCATGGAGGCACCTGATCATGTTTTTTGGAATCATCATGATGTTCACCCATATATCCCATTTCTACCAGCAGATGTTGTGGAGATGGTGATTTTTCTTTTTCTTCCTCCTGATGCTCGCTTTGTTGTTGATCTTGCGGCACCTCCTCCTGTTGAGGAATTTCCTTCTCTAGGGGAGCATCTTCTTGGTGTGGGGAACCCTGGGGCACATCTATTTGCTGATCATGATGATCATGACTTTCTTCTATCATTACTTCATCTGTTCCCAATTCTTCTTCCCCTTGTGGCTTATCCACTGCACTAGATACTAGGGATTCTGCCTGAGGTGCTGGCGATTGTTCTGTAGCTATTACTTCTTTCGAGCCTGCACTATCAACTTTTTGTATTTTGGTAGCTGGATCCTCTAGTGCTTCCTTCTTCTCATTAGCCTTTGCTTCCTAAACCTCTACTATAGTAGGTTCTTCTAATGTGTCAGGTGGACCTTGTTGGCCTAACTCAAGATCATGGCCTTCTGACTCTGCCATCTCTATCTCTTCTGTTGGGTGGCCTTTGTCAGGTGATCCTGCTGGCTGTTCAGGACTTGCATCCTATTTCTCTGTCAGGTCAACCACTACAGGACTTGTTAACTCTGTGATTAATGCTTCTAGCCCTATGTCTTGAGCTACCTATTCTGGGCTCTTTTCTTGCTCTTCTTCTACTTGTCTCATCTCCTCAAGTACAGTTTGAACTGGTGGAGGCTTATGAGGAGTCATAGATACTCCAGTAGCAATTGTTTCCATCTTCTATGCAGCCACATCCTGCACTACCTCATCATCAGATAGATTTATTGTCTCATCAAGCGAGACATGTCCTTCTGCTTGTGTCTGGGAGGTCTCTTTCATTTGTTCCTCTGCAAGTTCAGTTTTGAACTTGACGATGGTAGGAAGTGGAACATTATGCTGAAGTTCCTTCGGCACTTCACTACCTGCCCCTTGTAATAGTGTAGGGGATTCACTTATTCCACCTCTCATGGAGGTTCTTTGTTTCTTAGGTGTGGTAGAGACCAGCACCTGTGGAGCTCTCCTCTTTTTATTATTAACAGAGCCTCTTCTTCTTTGGGCTCTTCCTCCATGAGGATATCCTCTTGTCCAGGTTTCTTTGAGGATTGACCCACTTCCAGGGTCCCAGTTATTCCAACCTCAACTATTTTACTCTTCTTGGGCTTCTCTTTCTTTGGAGTGGATTCTGACTCTGATCCTGATCCTGATCCTGCCGCCTCCTCAGCTGTAAACACTGCCCTGTCAATTATAACCCCTTTGGGTTGTTTATCCACTTTCTTACCCCTTGGGGGTCTTTTGCTCTGTTGTTGTGGTGGAGGTAACTTGTCTCCCTTAGTCTTCCTCTTCTCAAGCAGGAAGTCATCATATACCTCCCCAGGAATATCCTGGCCCTTCTTTTTGTTGTCCATCGTAATGGCAACACCTTTCTTTTTCAATGCCTCTACCTGATCATTGACCCAAGCTTGAGTCAGCTGTATGGTTCTGGCAATGAATGGGTCCAAAGATATATCTTCCTGCATGGTGAGGTCAGGTGCAGAGATAGTGTAATTGTATATCTTTTTCTGTTCATTTTCATCTGCCATTATCCTGCCATCATCCTTCTACAATTGCTGGGGAAGGGAGATGCAATCAAAAGTCCTAATTTGGTTTAGAGTCAACCTCTGATACCTTCTTCTCCTGGCTTCTGCCTCATCTTCGCAGTCAGCCCAAAAATCTTCTAGGTGCCTCTGGTGAATAGGCTTTCCTAGTATCTTCTGTATCCTGCCGTAAGGATCATATGGTCTTGTTATTGGGAAAGGCTATAGATTCATTTTATTCAGGGTGACCATCACCTTCTTTATATTGTCAGAGTCAAAGCACATATAGTTGCCAATGCTAATTGGGAACAAAATTGGTGGCAGCTTCTTGGCATCCTTGTACATTTTTATAATCACGGAGCCCTGCCTGATAAATTCTATTAATATCACTGCATCGGTAGGATATCTCGGCAGCATGAGGGGATGTTCCTCAAAACCTTCAACCCTTATATAAGAAAAGGTTGCAAACTAGATATACCAGGCTCCATACCTGTAAACCACCTCTTGAGCCTCCATGCTCAATCTTTTTGTTCTGTCATCTTCCATGGTCCTTACTAGATGCATAGAGAATGCATCATTGACCAGTTTGTAGTCTCTGAGGTAGTTGGTTCTCTGTAGCTGGGGATGATGATCCCAGATGTATGCAGCATTTGTGCCTATGAGCCTTCCATCTGTAACTAAGGCATCAAAAGTGCCTCTATAAGCACAAGAATAAACAATGTAAGATGTCATGTAAAATGCACAATTTGAACCTCCTAGGTTCATCAGTTGCTCATGCAGAGCATCACTTATTAATTGGCCCCACAGTGGCTTGGTGTTTGAATACAAACACATCATTATAACTCCATACATCCAATCCTTGAAACTACCAGTATCAAGTTGGCCTGTTACTCGATTCAGGAGTGTAATCATATACTAGTACTCCTCACTGAAATCATATTTAAACATGTGCACTGGGAGTTTGGCCGCTGCAGGATATGTGCTGTTCTCTACTCGCCATTGATACATGTTCTTTCTGGCTGATTTCTTGTTGGCCTCATACTCCTTTTCTACCTTTCTCAAGTCCACACTTTTAACTTTATTGCCCAACGGTAGTCCAAATGTCTGGGAGAGACCCTTGATGGAGAGGTCTGCATATATCCTCCCATGCTTTACCACTTGCCTCGTCTAAGGATTATAATTCCAGGCACATTCTATAACCAGCTCTGGAGATACCATGGAATATGGGAAACCAGCAGCATTCCACATTCCTGACACAAACACTGCGTCCAGCATTGGACTCTTGTCATGCCCATCATTCAGTTTAGCTGACCAGGCCTCCAAATTGGTGCTCCCCTGATGGGTGTCTGTAATTGCTCCATACTTAAACAGGACCCCCCTCTGAGAAGAGAACATAGGCCTACTGAATTCTTCTTGACACTTAACGTACCGCTTGTCAGCCATGAGTATCTGCAATTAACAAAATCCTATCTCACAACAGGTATACACACATGCACACATATTGCAATTGAGATCACTATGCCTACTGTATTTCTTCACCATTACATGCATAAACCAAAACTTCCATCATCATACCTGAACAATAATGACATGATGAGGGTTTCATTTACTTACCTGGTTATGCAAATTTCTCTTTTATACCAGTGGATTGCCAACGACGCTCCTAATTCAGCCGATGATCACCTCTTTCCTTCTGTCTGTGAGATCAAATCATGCAACAGTAGCTGGTATGTGGATATGGAAGCTGGTGCTCTGTAAAATAATTTTATCGCAAGGTAAATGTGAAAATGGAGGTTGAATTACCTTTTAACCTCGTAGTTAGGGTACACTTAGGGCAACTCTGACAAGTTAGATTACATTCCTTGATTATTCATGTGAAAATGCAGGATCTCGCCAGGTGTTTCATTAGGTTTTGGGGTCGGCGGGAACTACCTACCATGTCTGCGCGCATTTAATGATAATGGCGGAAACTGGAGCGAGGGGATATCCATATGATAGGATATCATGTGGGCAGGAGGATATTTGCAAATATCAGGTCAAGTTTCAAATATCATCCTCCTCCCTCGTATTGAAATTGTTATCGCGACAAGATTCGGGTGACAAAAACACCTTTGTTTATGTTTAGTACATCAGGAGGATATTTCGGTGTATCGGGTGATGTTTCAAAATATGATGATGATGAGACAAACTCGCATGACTCTCCTTTGGAATATCAGGATGATGTCATCATGATATTTGTTCTTTGTATCAGAAAGGTATCGTGACGTCATCGTCATATTAGGCGAACATGATCATGTTTGGAAAAATATCCTGTCGAAATATGAATGTGATGATGATGTCATCATCATTTCTGCTTCTTCATTTATCTGGTTTGGATGATGTCATTACGATATTTTCTAAGGGTGATATTTCGCGTTAGGAGGATATTAAGAAATATCGGGTTACATTCAAAAACATGACGCACGCGATACAAAAGACCGCTTGACGGGGAAGACTTACTACCACTTAAAGTTGACGTCTGGATATTTGAGCCACAAGATATATCAGGGGATGTTTCAAATATGATGATGATCTTCAAAAAGATGACAGGTTATAAAAAAATATATGATCTTCCTCTCTTGCGAATATCAGGTTTGACTGAACTTTGACCGTTCATAACTCACATCCTGAGGAATATCAGGATGATGTAAAAGACAAACCTGCGTGAATTTTAATACTCTTTCAAACTATGAGGTCGTAGAAATGAAATATGAAATTTGACAAACTGACCTCATAATGGTGACTTACCTCATCCTGACTCTACATGATGATGCACCTGACTTACTTTTACCAGACCGCCAGAAAGCAAACAAGCCAAACCAAAAAGTTGGGTCCCTATTTTGCCAAGTCAAAATGGGGCGTGTTGTGTAACCACACAACAAATTCCTAATGAACTTCTGGTAGAAACTAGCCAATCCATGAAATGATCTAACATCTCCAATGCTCTTCGGTGTAAGCCATTCAACAATTGCTTTCACTTTCTTAGGGTCCATCTTCAATCCCTCCATAGAAATCACAAACCCAATTATACCAATTCTTCCTTCATGAAACTACACTTTTTTATGTTTATCATTAATTTCTCTTCTCTTAGTCTCTCCAAAACTTGTCTAAAAAGCCACAAATGTTCCTCCTTTGTTTTACTGAAAATCATAATATCATCCATGTATACGATCACAAACTTACCCAATAATTTCTTCAAGACTTCATTCATCAATCTCATGAAAGTACTCAATGCATTTGTCAATCCAAAAGGCATCACTAACAACTCATACAATCCTTCACTTGTCTTAAAAGTAGTCTTCCACTCATCTCCTTCTCTAATTCTGATTTGATCGTATCCACTCTTCAAGTCTATCTTTGTGAAATATCTTGCTCCACTCAAACAATCCATGATATCATCCATCCTAGGTAAAGGAAATCTGTATTTAACTGTGATCTTATTTATTGCTCTAGAGTTAGTACACATTCTCCATTCTCTATCCTTCTTAGGTGCAAGCACTGCAGGTACTACACAAGGACTCAAACTTTCTTTGATCAAACCTTTTCTCAACATTTCTTGTATCTGTCTATTTAGTTCTTCATTTTCTGTCGGTGTCATCGGGTGTGCTGCTTTGTTAGGTAAACTTGCTCCAAGTATAAGGTCCATGTGATGACTGATACTCCTTACAGGTGGTAATCCTTCAAGTATATTATCTAATATGATGTCTTCATGCTCTATCAACAATTCTCTTATCTCCTTTGGTTGTGGTTATTCAGTCTCTTTCTTCAATGTTTTAAGCTTCTCAGGAATCAAGGCATAACACATATTTTCATTTGTCAAACCGTCTAGAAATTTCCTTCCATCTACCAAACAGATTCTAGCATTCCCACATAGTTCACTCTTAGGATCATAATCCAAAGGAATGAAAGTAATTATCTTTCCATTTTCTGTTATAGTATATGTATTCTTCCTCCCATCATGTATAGCTTTTCTATCATATTGCTAAGGTCTACCCAACAAGATATGACAAACATCCATAGGCATAATATCACACAAGACTTCATCTTGATAAGATCCAATATGAAATTTCATCAAACATTATTCACTCACCAGTACATTATGATCATCCTGAATCCATGTTATCTAATAGGGCTTAGGGTTTTTTAATCTCTTCAACTTCATCTTAGTCACCATCTCCTCTGAAACTAGGTTATTTGAACTACCACTATTAATCACAAATTTACAACACTTACCTCCTAATTTGCATCTAGTTCTGAACAAAATCTTCCTCTGCGGTGGTTCCTCATTTGTTCAACTTGAAATAGTTCTCTCCTCATCACAAGTGATTCTCCTTTCTCTGGATTGCCAACTAAATAGGTGATCCAACAGGTTCTTCAACATAGGCTACTCTTCCACTATTTTTTGTCCTCTTAGTTGTACTACCCTAATTACACTCAAATGCTCTATGTCCTTCACCTCTACACTTGAAACAAGTACCTCTAAATGTTCTCTTATCAAATCCTCTTCTTTCTCTTCTATATCCTTCATTCTGGTATGCACTAGGGTTTCCTCTCTGGTAAAAATTTCTGTCATCTCTCCTGTAAGCATTGTTATCTTAGTCCTCCTTAAATGGGCTGTCAAACTTATTCTACTCTGCAAATGATCTCTCTCCTCTGAAAAATGTCCTTCCTCTCTAAAATTTACCTCTCTGTCTCTCTGTCTCTGATCATATCTCTTATTCATCTTCTCTTCAACTTTCAGAGAAAATTGATATGCTTCTTCCAAATATGTCATTCTTACCAGGCTTAGCCCTTCTTGAATGTTTAATCTCAGTCCATTGATGTATCTAGCCACTTTTTCCTTGTTTTCTTCACTATGTCCTATCCTTATGATCATTTTATGGAATTCTTAAGTGTGTACTCTTTCACAGATTTCTCCTTTTGTCTCAGGTTTTGCAATCTCTTCAATAGTTCCAACTCATAGTCAACAGGTATAAACTGATTCTTCAACTTTGTCACCATCCTATCCCATTTTGTAATCTTTTCTTTTCCTCTACTATTTCTTTGCAACTAAACTTCTTTCCACCATATAGCAGCGTGTCCTTTCAACTGTCTTTGCAAATTTTGCCTTCTCCGGATCCTCAATTTCTTCATATTCAAAGTATTCTTCCATGTCATTTATCTAGTCAATCAATTCTTCAGGGTTCAAATTACCAGTATAGTTTGGCACATCAACACTAGGTCTCTTTCCAATCTTTGAAATAGCTCATAGCATCTTTACTCGATCTGATTCTTCTTCTTGATCACCTCCTAGGGTTTCACCAATTTGTTCAACAGACTGAAATTCTTCTTCGTCATCGCTTTCAACATTAGGTCTCGGTGTCAATCCTCTTCGCATATCTTCTTCAACAGCATCCAAATGAATTCACATTATTTTCATGATCTCCATCATCTCATCCATTGTTCCAACAACAACAACTCTCCTTGGTGGCATTCTTCCTAGGATCAAGTACAAACTGCGTCAATTTCGGCGATCGGGATACAAGGTGACAACTACCTATCAATCGGTGATCGGTTGTGACACAAGTAACCTTCCTTAATTTGATGATCTATCCATAGAAAGATCTTACAGAATCCCTTTACCAACTTCACTCAATTTTCTCCTAAAGATTTGAACTTTCACTCTGATACCACTTGGTGCAGTCATAGTAGGAGGGTTCACAGAATGAACTGTTCAGACCGTACAACAAGAGTAAACACAATAGAAACAATTCAAAGAAGTGGAATGCAGATTAAGTTAGACAGTATATAATAGAATTCAAATACAGATCAGCTAGCAACATGCGGGCTTACAATTGGGCTCACAGGCCTGATTATAGAATTTGCACAAGATATAGCTTTGAAGCTCCTTCACACAAAAATCTAAACTATGAAACTATACAGATGATTACCACTTGATAAATGATTTCCTAAGGATCTATTACATCAATATATATCATCTCTGAAATAATAGATTCCTCCACATCAGCCAAGATAGGTCACAAACTCCAATGAAGAGCTATAACTTGTGAACATGGATAGGTCGGACCTAAATGCATAGAACTCCTCAAGAAAATGAATGGAATGATGTGTGGATCTTTGGGGAAGGTTGGCCACAAACCAAAGATCATTGAATGATGTGTCATTAAGCTTCGCCAATCCTAAAATGCTTCCACAGGTTTCTCCTTCAACTATTTATCTATGATTATCAGGATGCTTTGTTTTGAGAAATAGTCGATGTTCTGATAAAGATATCTTTCCAGTAATTATGTGCGAATCTCTGAATTATGGATATGATGTAGATGAATGAATCTAGATGTTAAGTCTAGCTCCATAAGGTCTGAAATGTAACTATGGTAGAATGCCAGATCAAAATGCAAAAACTACTTCTGACTGAACTACCTGAACTGAACTGGAAAATGAAAAGAAACAAACTGAACTACAAACAAACTGAAATGCAAATGTTTTTGGTTGATGTAAGATTGCTCTTGAACCAGGGATGCTCCTGCATCATTCTTAGGTAGAGGGAATTGATTTTGAAGAAATGTTTGCTCCCATGGTAAGAATTGAAGCAGTTAGATTATTTCTTGCCTTTACTGCCTACAAAGATTTCAAAGTTTACCAGATGGATGTCAAGTCAACATTCCTGAATGGAGAGTTGGAAGAAGAGGTCTACATTGAGCAACCAGAAGGATTCTAGTTGTCTATTTAGGGAGATAAGGTCTATAGATTAAGGAAAGCATTATATGGACTTAAACAAGCCCCAAGAGCCTGGTATACAAGATTAGATAAGTATCTGGTAAAGTTAGGTTTTAACAAAGGCACAACTGATAGTAATCTTTATATCAAAATTTATCATGAACACATATTTATTGTTGAGGTATTTGTTGATAATATCATCTTTGGTGGAAATGAGAGCATGTGTAAAAAATTTAGTGATCAGATGCAAGGGCAATTTGAGATGTCCATGTTTGGTGAAATAAATTTCTTCTTGGGTATGGAAATCAGTCAGTCAGATAAGGGCATCTTCATATCTCAATCTAAGTATGTGAAAGAGTTATTGAAAAAGTTTGGAATGGAAGATTCAAAACTAGTGAGTACTCCTATGATAACCAGATGCAAGTTGAGTAAAGAGGATGATTCCCCTAAGGCAAACAAAAAAAGGTATAGATCAATGATTAGAGAACTACTTTATTTGACTCAAACCAGACCTAATATTATGAATGCAGTTGGACTTGTTGCTAGATTTCAAGCTGATCCTAGAGAATATCATGTTGTAGAAGTCAAAAGAATCTTTAGATATTTGAAGGGGACAACTGATTATGGCTTATGGTATCCTAAGGATGATGATTTCACTCTTCAAACATATATAGATGCTAATTGGAAAGGAGATGTGGATGACAAGAAGAGTACTAGTGGTAGTACATTTTTCTTGGGAAAGAGATTGGTTTCTTGGTTGAGTAAAAAGTAAGAGGCGATATCCCTGTCTACTGTAGAGGTAGAGTATATAGCAAATGTTGAAGGATATCAGAATTATGTTTGAAGATCCTATTACAATCTTCTGTGATGATTCAAGTGCAATAAACATCTCAAAGAATCTAGTGTTGCATTCAAAGACAAAGCACATATCCATCAAGTTTCACATTTTGAGAGAGAAGGTAAATGAGAATGAAGTCAGATTGGAGTTTGTTCCTTCAAAGGATCAGATTGCGGATATCTTCACTAAGCCTCTACCTAAGGATACTTTTGAGTATCTTAGAGGGAAGCTTGAGGTTATTACCCCTCCTATTTAGAACAAAGGTGCACTAATGTGCATCAGTTCAGTGGAACTTATAGTTATATCTTGTGATTTGGATTGGTGTTAAGGGGATGCTACATAGGGGGAGTAGTTAGTATGTTCTGAGTTTAGTTTGATTTTCTCTAAGAAACGAAAGGGGTGAGAGATTACTGCAAATATGTTCCCTTTGCCATTAATGTCAAAGGGGGAGAGAAGTCATGTGAAAAACTTGGAAGTAAGCAGTTGATGGTGAAAGGGGGAGTAGTAAAGAAAATGGTTGTAGGTGTGATAAGAGAAAGGGGGAGAAGTTTTTGTCTTGATGGTTGAAACAATTTTTCACATCATATGTTGAAAGGGACAGATTGTTGTAAATATGTGCCTAATCGGTGTTGTCATTGATGTCAACATATCTTTTTTGTCATTAGTGTCAACTATATCCCATTCTAGTAGACTTGTATGTTGAGGATATTGAGAAAATTAGCCTCTCTGGAAGAAACAAGTGAGTTACATATCTCTCTATAAGAGACAATGAAGACAGTGCAGTTTAGTGAAGTAGATTGCACAGCATTCCCAGTGAGATGAAGATTATGTTGCAAGTATGAGGTGAGCCAGTATTGTCATTGATGTCAACATACTCATATTGCATTGGCAAGAAGGATTTGATGAGCTGTGTGCTGAGGATATTGAGAAAATTAGCCTCAGTCAGGAACAGTGAAGAACAGTGATGAGAAGAAGGCAAATGTATTGTATAGGTTGAGAACTGGAGGATGCGGATTAAAGGGTTTACAGATATGAGTCTTGAGATGCTTCAGCCAAGATTTCAGAGGTCCGCATGAAGATCTGAAGAGGATATGGCTGTCTGTATGAAACCGGTTCAGGCAAGTGTTCAGAGGTGACAAAGGATCACAGAAAGGTCCGGTGAGGTCTGGAATTGTACAATCCTAATCTACAGATTGGAAATAGTGTTTTAGATATCCTTGTGATATACTAACTCGAGTTTTGTACGATTTGGAGGTCCGGAAGTACCTCTTGCATTATAACAGTAGCAACAGACAGTGTTCTTGAAGTTTCGGATAAGGAGGATAAGAGATTTCAGTAAGAAAATGAAATGCAGACGTACCTGGTCATTCAGGCAGGCTTGTGAAGGTTCTTAGATCATGTTAAGGTTGTTTTGTTGGTCCGCATTGATTTGTGTATGATTTGGAGGTCCAGAAGTACCTCTTACATTATGACAATGGCGACAGACTGTGTTCTTGAAGTTCCGGATGAGGAAGACAAGAGATTCCAGTAGGTAAAGGAAGTGCGGATGTATCCGGTCGTTCAGGCAGGCCTGTGAAGGTTCTTGGATCATGTTGAGGTTATGTTGTTGGTCCGCATTGATAGTAGAACCCGGAATTGAAGATATTCTTCCGGATGAAGTTCTTGCTCTGTTTAGCTGACCGGATGAGTTGTTCATCCTATGAATGTTCTTGTGATGGCCGATCGGATGTGTTATTCATCTTGCGGATGTTCTTATGGTTGTTTGCCGACTTAGATGTTTGTTCCTAAGTTGATGTCTTGTATAAATAACGGTTTGTGAGTTCATTTCAAGGTGTGTGTGTTGTGTGGATAAGTGTGGCATAGCGAAGAGAAGTGCGAAAGGCAGAGCAGAGTTTTGGGCTTAATTGGAACTGATCCGGACATGGTAGAGATGTCATTCTCCAGTTCAAGACTGTGATTTTTATCACTTTGTAGACAGTGTGTCTCCTTGTAGGCAGTGGGCCTCTTTGTGAGCAGTGTGCTCGGGCAGTGAGCCCTTATTGGCATGTGCCATTCATTTTTCTTTATTCTTCTAACAGAGAATAATTCTTGGGTTAATCACCCTGTGGTTTTCCCTTAACCGGGTTTTCCACGTCAAAATCTTGGTGTTCAATGTGTTGATACTTATCTGCTCTTGTGTTTATGTATTATGCTTTCATGGATGATTATTAATATGCTGCTAACTAACAACATAGAATCAAGTGTTTAAAAGAAGAAGAAGTTTTATACAACTGATTCACCCCCCCTCTCAGTTGTATGCCCTAGAACCAACAATTGGTATCAGAGCCAAGTTCCTCTGACAGGAGCTTAACCGCTTGAGGAGATCCAGGATGTCGTCATACAAGAAGGATAGTCCGAAGTTCGATGGAACCAACTTCACTCTCTGGAAAGGTCGCATGAAGTGCCACTTGGAATGTATGGGAAAAGCATACTTGGATATGGTTTCAAAACCATATGTACCTCCACAAGGTGGTCCGACAACTCTGAATGAAATCACAGAAGCTGAAAACAATCTGCGGACCAAGGAAGCTCTTCTAAGCGCATTGAATGACTCAGATCTCTCGAATGTTATTGACCTACCAACTGCATATGAGATCCTGACTAAACTGGAACTTCTGTATGAAGGAGATGAGTTTGTCAAAAGTGCAAGGTTACAAAGCCTGAAAGGGAAATTTGAAAGATTGAAAATGAGAGATGATGAAAACATCACTACCTTCATGCCAAGAGTAAATGAGCTGGTATGTGGAATCAGAAATGCTGGTGGAACTTTAGATGAAAATGAGATTGTCTGCAAAATCCTAAGATCCCTTCCTGCTGCCTACAAAATCAAAGTTGCTGCCATTGATGAATTCAGAGCCCACACAACTGTCACAAGAGAACAACTGGCTGGCAAACTAGCTGCATTTGAAATGACCGAGTTTGGAGATGATCCTCCCAAGACTGAATCTGCTTTCAAAGCCAGTGCCTATGTGAAAGGCAAACAGAGATTTGATCCGGGTGAAAACTCATCAAGGAAAATGTCATGGTATGATTAAGCAAGAAGAGACATGGAAGAAGAAGAAGCAGAAACAGCTCAACTTGAAGCCCTCATTGCAAAGAGACTGCCTAGAGGTTCCGGTAAGTATGAAGGAAAACTACCCTTTAAGTGTTTCAACTGCAATAAGATTGGTCATTTTGCCTCAAGATGTCTGGAGAGATCTGCAAGATCTAATACTCACAGACAAAGGTTTCAAAAGAATTGCTATTATGTTCATGAAGAAGATGACAATGAAGGAGTAACAGATGATGAATCAGAACTAGGAAGCAAATCCGGAAATGAGTGGGTGTTTATAGCCATCAAGGAAGAAGATTCAATACTCTCTGAATCTGTCAATCACAAAGTTGTTGAAAAAGCCTTGGCTGCTCAAGTAGAAGAAAAGGATGACTGGGTTATTGACAGTGGATGTTCTCACCATATGACTGGTGACAAGAATAAGTTTTTAGATTTGGAAAGATATGAAGGAGGAATGGTAAAGTTTGGTGACAATTCTGCTGGCAGAATCAGAGGTAGGGGAACTATTTCCTTTGATGGTAAGAGCAAAACAGGAAATGTACTGTATATTGAAGGATTGAAGCACAATCTTCTCAGTGTTGGTCAGTTAGTGGACAAAGGTTATGATCTCCGGTTCAAGAATGGAAAATGTAGAATCTTTACAAGCTCCGGAACTGAAATTGCATCCAGTACTCAGACAAAAGGTAATATCTTTCATCTGGTTGGTTCAAACAAAAGTTGTTTGTTTGCTCAAATTGATCAGAGTTGGTTATGGCATAGAAGAATGTGTCATGTAAATTTTGATAACATCATCAAGATAAGCAATACTCAGGCTGTAAGAGATCTTCCAAAATTGATGAAACCTACAAATAGTTTGTGCAAAGAATGCCAGCTAGGTAAACAAAGCAGAGTCTCTTTCAAAAGCAAAGATCAGTCTTCTACCGGATTGTTGGAATTAGTACATACTGATCTATGTGGTCCAACAAGAATCAAGAGTCTGCAGGGTGATAGATATTTCATGTTGTTAATTGATGATCATTCCCGGATGATGTGGGTTACCTTTCTAAAAGAAAAATCAGAAGCCTTTGAGAAGTTCAAAACCTTCAAAGCTATGGTGGAGAATCAAACCGGATTGAAACTAAAGTGTCTAAGGTCTGATAGAGGTGGTGAATTTACATCTGGTGAATTCATTGACTTTTGTGAGAAACAGGGTATAAGGAGACAGTTGTCTGCTCCTAAGACTCCACAGCAGAACGGAGTAGTTGAGAGAAAGAACCGGACCATCCAGGAAGCTGCCAGGACAATGATGTTGGAAGCAAATGTTCCTCAAATGTTTTGGAAGGAAGCTATCAGCACTGCAGTCTACACTCTCAATCGAGTTCAAATCAGAAACAACACCGGTAAGACCCCCTATGAACTCTGGTTTGGCATCACTCCTACTGTGAAATATTTCAGAGTATTTGGTAGCAAGTGTTATATTAAAAGAGATGAAGACCTAGGTAAGTTTAATGCTAGAAGTGATGAAGGAATTTTCTTGGGTTACTCCATTCAAAGCAAAGCATACCGGTGTTACAATAAGAGATTGAGGAAGATGATAGAAAGCACCAATGTGAAAGTTGATGAAGGAATTGAGAAGCCTTCAAGATTTTATGAGATTGATGAAGATGACCAAGAGAGTGTTCAAGGACCTCAATCCTCTCCGGTGAGATAGAGTCAGCCTGATCCAGTAAATCAGGAAGAAGAGATAGGTCTGAATGAGCCTGATCAAGAAGCAGCAGTGCAGGATACTCCCAAAATTCCAAGGTATGTAAAACTGAACCACTCTGAAGATCAAATCATAGGTGACAGAAGCAAAGGTGTACAAACTAGAAGGAATGTTGCTCAAAATCAGAATGAATGTTGTCTGATTTTAAAGATTGAACCTAAAACAATAAATGAAGCCTGCAATGATGAAAACTGGACCAAAGCAATGGAAGATGAATTGATGCAAATTAAGAAAAATCATACTTGGGATCTTGTTCCCAGACCTAGAGACAGGAATGTAATTGGAACCAAGTGGGTCTTCCGGAACAAACTAAATGAAGCTGGTGAAGTAATCAGAAACAAAGCTAGATTGGTCTGCAAAGGCTACTCTCAAATAGAAGGAATTGACTTTGAAGAGACTTTTGCTCCGGTGGCAAGAATTGAAGCAGTCAGATTACTTCTTGCATTTGCTGCCTTCAAAGACTTCAAGGTATATCAGATGGATGTCAAGTCTGCCTTCCTAAATGGTGATCTGGAAGAAGAAGTCTACATTGAACAACCGGATGGTTTTCAATTGTCTGATAATGATGATATGGTCTGCAAGTTGAAGAAAGCTTTGTATGGATTGAAGCAAGCCCCAAGAGCATGGTATGAAAGGTTGGATAAGCATCTTGTGCAGATTGGATTCAACAAAGGTACTGCTGACAGTAACTTATATTTCAAAATTGATCATGAAAATATTTTAATTATTGAAGTATTTGTGGATGATATCATTTTTGGAGGAAGAGATAGTATGTGCAAAACTTTTGCAAATTAGATGAAAAGTGAGTTTGAAATGTCTATGCTTGGTGAAATGAATTTCTTCTTGGGTCTACAAATTACTCAAACAAAAGAAGGGATCTTCATTTCTCAGACCAAATATGTGAAAGAATTGTTAAAGAAATTTGGTATGGAAGACTCAAAGTCTATGAACACTCCTATGGCAACCGGATGTAAGTTAAGCAAAGATGATGACTCTCCAAAGGCAGATCAGACAAAGTATAGATCAATGATTGGTGGATTGTTGTACCTCACTCAAACTAGACCAGATATAATGTAGGCTGTTGGTCTTGTGGCAAGATTCCAGGCTGATCCTAGAGAATCTCATGTTATGGCAGTCAAAAGAATTTTTAGGTACTTGAAAGGAACAGTGGAGTATGGTCTATGGTACCCTAGAGATCCGGACTTCTCTCTTCATGCTTACACAGATGCAGATTGGGCAGGAGATGTGGATGACAGGAAGAGCACTAGTGGTGGAGCATTCTTTTTGGGGAAGAGATTGGTTTCTTGGCTAAGCAAGAAACAAGATGCAATATCTCTGTCTACAACTGAAGCAGAATACATTGCAGCAGCAGGTAGTTGCACTCAAATCTTATGGATGAAGCAGATGCTAAGAGACATCAAAGTTGAATATGAGGAGCCTATCACAATTTTCTGTGATAATTCAAGTGCAATTAATATCTCCAAGAATCCGGTATTGCATTCTAAGACTAAGCACATATCTATCAAATTTCACTTTTTGAGAGAACAAGTAAACAAGGAAGAAGTCAGATTGGAGTATGTTCCCTCCAAGGATCAGATTGCAGATATCTTTACAAAACCTCTTCCCAAGGACTCTTTTGAATATCTCCAGGAGAAGTTAGGGGTCATGGCCCCTCCGGTGATGAACTAAGATGCACTAATGTGCATCAGTCCGGTGGATATCACAGTCATATCTTGTGATCCGGATTGATGATGGGGAGCTGCTACTAAGGGGGAGCAGCTGGTATGATTCTGATGTATTAGAATTGCAAATATGAGCCCTTTGCCATTGATGTCAAAGGGGGAGAGAAGACATGTGAAAAACAAGTGGTTGATGATCAAAGGGGGAGCAGTAAAGGAAGAGAAGACATGTGAAAAGTTGTTGTTGATAGGGAGAGCTGTGACAGAAAGGAGAAGTTCTTGTCTTGATGGTTTTTCACATCATATGTTGCCATTAATGACAAAGGGGGAGATTGTTGCAAGTATGAGGTGAGCCAGTATTGTCATTGATGTCAACATACTCATATTGCATTGGCAAGAAGGATTTGATGAGCTGTGTGCTGAGGATATTGAGAAAATTAGCCTCAGTCAGGAACAGTGAAGAACAGTGATGAGAAGAAGGCAAATGTATTGTATAGGTTGAGAACCGGAGGATGCGGATTAAAGGGTTTACAGATATGAGTCTTGAGATGCTTCAGCCAAGATTTCAGAGGTCCACATGAAGATCTGAAGAGGATATGGCTGTCTGTATGAAACTGGTTCAGGCAAGTGTTCAGAGGTGACAAAGGATCACAGAAAGGTCCGGTGAGGTATGGAATTGTACAATCCTAATCTACGGATTGGAAATAGTGTTTTAGATATTCTTGTGATATACTAACTCGAGTTTTGTACGATTTGGAGGTCCGAAAGTACCTCTTGCATTATAACAGTAGCAACAGACAGTGTTCTTGAAGTTCCGGATAAGGAGGATAAGAGATTTCAGTAAGAAAATGAAATGCGGACGTACCTGGTCATTCAGGCAGGCTTGTGAAGGTTCTTAGATCATGTTAAGGTTGTTTTGTTGGTCCGCATTGATTTGTGTATGATTTGGAGGTCCGGAAGTACCTCTTGCATTATGACAATGGCGACAGACTGTGTTCTTGAAGTTCCGGATGAGGAAGACAAGAGATTCCAGTAGGTAAAGGAAGTGCGGATGTATCCGATCGTTCAGGCAAGCCTGTGAAGGTTCTTGGATCATGTTGAGGTTATGTTGTTGGTCCGCATTGATAGTAGAACCCAGAATTGAAGATATTCTTCTAGATGAAGTTCTTGCTCTGTTTAGCCGACCGGATGAGTTGTTCATCCTATGAATGTTCTTGTGATGGCCGACCGGATGTGTTATTCATCTTGCGGATGTTCTTATGGTTGTTTGCCGACTTAGATGTTTGTTCCTAAGTTGATGTCTTGTATAAATAACGGTTTGTGAGTTCATTTCAAGGTGTGTGTGTTGTGTGGATAAGTGTGGCATAGCGAAGAGAAGTGCGAAAGGCAGAGCAGAGTTTTGGGCTTAATTGGAACTGATCCAGACATGGTAGAGATGTCATTCTCCAGTTCAAGACTGTGATTTTTATCACTTTGTAGACAGTGTGTCTCCTTGTAGGCAGTGGGCCTCTTTGTGAGCAGTGTGCTCAGGCAGTGAGCCCTTATTGGCATGTGCCATTCATTTTTCTTTATTCTTCTAACAGAGAATAATTCTTGGGTTAATCACCCCGTGGTTTTTCCCTTAACCAGGTTTTCCACGTCAAAATCTTGGTGTTCAATGTGTTGATACTTATCTGCTCTTGTGTTTATGTATTATGCTTTCATGGATGATTATTAATATGCTGCTAACTAACAACATAGAATCAAGTGTTTAAAAGAAGAAGAAGTTTTATACAACTGATTCACCCCCCCCCTCTCAGTTGTATGCCCTAGAACCAACAGATTAGAGTCTGCAGACCAAAGGGTGTTGTAAAGGATTCTTTGAAGTTGCTCTAGTTAAGATTTGAGGGATCTGTATGAAGAATTTGTGAAGTTATGGCCATCTGAGAAGAACTAGGTTTTGTAGTTGTTTAGAGGTGACGGGTGATAGGAATTTGGTCTAGATTGATCCACATTAAATATTATGATCTGCGAATCTAGAGGAGTGTTTGGGATGTCGGTATGTATCCTCAACTCAAGTGGTTCATGGTTTGGAGGTCCACAAGCAATCTTTCTAGTATGAGAGTCATAACAATTGGTGTTCTTGAGTTCTCGAATGAAGGTGTAGGTGTTTCTGGTGATCTAAGGTGGTGCAGTTGTTCCTGTTGATTTTATTGTGGTTGTGGAGGTCTCTGGATAATGTGCCTACTATGTTGGTGGTCCACATTGAAGATTGAGTTTGTGATTGAAGATTTGTCCTTGGGTGTTGCTGTTCTTTCCAGTCTTGGCTGACTGGATACTTTGTGCATGTTGTGGATGATCTAAGAGAGGTTCTATGAAGTGTGGCGTGTTGTTCAAAGAAGATTTCGGTCCTAGCTATGTTTGGTTGACATCATAATGATTCGTATTAAGTCAGATGTTTGTAGTGTTGACCTTGATGTTTATTCCAAGTTTGATGAAGCATATAAATGTGTGGTTGAGTTGTGGAAAATTATTCTTGTACAAAAATGATAAGATCCTAAGAAAGGAAGAAAGGCAGAGTAGAGAAGAAGAAGAGCAGAAAAAGAAGAGTCGTAAAGGATGAGGATATAGTAAAGAAGTGATTGGGGGCAGAGCAGAAGTATTGTGCGCTTCAATGGAACTGAACTTTAAATGAAAAAGATGTTGTTTCTCAGTTGAATCTTTCCATGTTAAGCTTGTGAATGTTTCTGTAGGCAGTGAGCCTCTTTGAATAGTGAGCTCTGAGTAGTGTACCCAAAGGCAAGTGCCTTCCCAGTTTCTATTCTTTTAATAGAGAATAAATCTTGTGGGTTAACCCCCACTGTGGTTTTTCCCTTAACCGGATTTCCACGTAAAAATCCTAGTGTTATGTGTGTTGATTATGTTTCTACTCATGTGTTGTTGATTCATGCTTTCATGGTTATATCATTAATTTGTTAATAAGTGGTAAAGAAGATTAAATACAACAAAAGATAAAAGTTTTGTGACAACTGATTCACCCTCACTCTTAGTTGTCTACCATAATCTCAAGATGACTGTCCTATTTTCTGTTATTGTATCCAATAGAAATCTTACACCTCATTCACAACAAAAAATGGTAAATATTTATCTTATTATCTCATGAGTATTCTCTGCCTCTATTTTTGTCATCAATAATTGTTCTTTCTCACTGTGTTATGTTAATAATTGCTTCATCATGCCCTCAAACCCTTATGATATCACTATCATCTTCTTGCATTTGTTTTGACTATGCCATGGATGTCAAATATCATTGTGTAAGCAACCTATATTTGGAAATAAGATCTTGATATTTGTATTATGCTACCAATGCAATAATTACTGAATGCACTCTTATCTTCACCATTACTGTGCATATTGTATCATTGATATCACCTTAGGCATATAATAGTGGGTTGACTATGTGATGTATTGTTGACTATCCCAAAGAATTTTAACATGCATTACTGCTCCTGACTGTTACAGTCATGATTTAATTGTCCTCTACTAACATGATATAAAGTTGTCTCATGTATTCAATAACAATTTTATACTTCACTCATAACGAAAGTAGAAAATACTTGTTCTTAAGTGCTACTCCATCTTGTAGTTGCACTTGTATCTTTCATTGCATGATCTTGTATAGTGTTTTATTTGTTCCTTAAGGCTTCTATGATCTTGATGTCCTTGATGATGATGGACTACATTTCACATTCATCATCATGATAGTTTCTTATGTCTTGACAGTGATAAGGATCACTATGCTCATCATCTCTGGCATTTATTGATCCTTGCTTTGATGAACACACCTCTATAAGTGTTACCTTGAGACTTGAATGTTATTGTCTCTTGAGGATTGAGTGTCCATTGATAATAATTAGCTGCTCATGCTTCTTGATAAATGGCATTGGTCATTTGTTAATACCAATAGAAGTACTATGTATCTCCTTTTTCTAGTATCTTATGGACTGATTACTTTCATTTGCGGTAGCCATGCTATCTATCTATTCATTACAAGGCTCATTGTATTCTATTGAAATTGCATGGCTCTTAGCTGATAGTTGTTTCTTCATTGATGACTGTCTTCATCTTAGGACTGTATTCTTAGAAAGATTACTCACTGTACCAGTCCTTTATTCTTATAATAAAGTAATTCATTGTACCCTTACTATGTTTATGCACTGATTTCTATAATGTTCCACACTTGTATACCACATTTGGACAATATTATTGTCTTACCATAGGCTGATGTATCTGAAAGCATGCCTTTGAATTGTAAACATGGCTTAAGACTGCCCCAGGGCATATGATTGATCTTCATTGACGACTGTCTTTAATCTCTTACAGCATATGTATAATGCTCTATCTCCTTTGTTTGACTACTTCATTCTCACATGTATATGACCAGATTATTATGTCTCTTTCCCTCTGAAAACATCAAGAAGGTAGCATTCTAGGCTCAACCCTTGTGGGAGCCACATTTCCTCCACATGCTTGAATAAAATTTGCAATAAATATTTACCTATACCTACACAAGAAACACACATGTTAGATATAAAATGTACCTTTGATTCATGATGTGGGGTCACTTGCATGGATTTATCTTTTTCTTGGCACTTGTATCTACTCATTCTGACTTCTCTTATGCTGATATCCGATTACTGATTATTGTTGCTGCATAAAAGTGAGTTGTACTTTTTTAAAGTTCTGATTATGTGTATGAAAAGATTTGGTACCTTGAGCTCTAACAAAAATTGTTTTCCAGGTATATTGGAGCTCAAATGGATGGAGTGAGATAGAAACTAGCTCAGCTAGCTCAACCACGGGATTCATCATTCATAGGCAATTATAGGTCCCTCCTCTTTTCCTATGCATTTCTTGTTCTTCAAAAGTAAAATTTACTTTTATGTTGCATACTTTAGTTACTCCCACGGTTTGTGTGGGACACTTTTATACATTCTTTTGAATATAATTAGCTATTTCATTCTATGCAATGACTTATGTATATTTCACTTTCTGAATCAAATACATAGCATAAAACAACTGAGCTTTCTTTGAAACATATGTATAAAACATGATGTATAATTTGATAGTTTATAAATTCCTCTTTTACTTGCACTGAAACATAATGAATAATCAACAACTGAAACATGAACTCCATCAATTCTTTTCATCCTTTGAATGTCTATTTTCTTTTCTATAGGTGATTTCCTTTACTAGGATGATGTAACAGCTCAGCTTGAGTTGTTACATGATTTTGATAAGTGATTTTGCACTTGTCTTCTTTCAAGACATTAGACATTGACTGGATGATCCTGCATAAGCAAAAAAAAAATTGTACCCCCTCTAAACATTTGATGTTTAGGCCTTGTTAAATTAGGTGTGAACATAATTTAGTAACAATAACATTCAAGGACAAGACCAATCCAAATCACTACCAAATGAAGGTGGACTCAACTACTAATCTTGTACTATCAAATCTTAGGTTAACAATGCATGAAATCCTAGTTCTACAATGATCAACTTATAACAGAATAAGTACAATAGTAATCCATAAACCAATTGCACAAGAATGATCAAGAAGATGATAAAACATGTCCCCTAAAAGCATAGGTGTCAAAAGACGAATTTGGGACTGCCCAGGTTTTGATTGAAGGAATCTGTAGAAACTGTAAACTGGAAAGATGTTGTAAGTTCTACCCAAGTGCCAGATCTGAACTCAGAAAGGGTGGAGGACATGGGTGGTATCACTGAGGTCCTTGACAAGTTAATAATTTGAAACTGTTTCTAGATCCCAAAACCCTATTCCTCACAAAGTCTTCTTGTAACTCTGTATTTCTAGATCTCATTGTTGTAACCTATGTGATGAACACTTAAAATGATGAAGATCCTTCAAATCCTAAGGAAGATAGATTATAGCTCCATGTCTATAATAGACACACAATAACAACACACAAATCTTCTCTAGAATCACAATGAACGCTCTTTCTTGCTTCACTCTAATATCTCAAGTTAGTTCCATTCAACCTAGTTACAAATGAATCCAAAAATAGACTTATATATTCTTTCCTACTCATAATTGTGAATTAAAACCAAAAGAGCCAACAAGGAGAAACCTTTTGAAAGGTCCTAGGATGACATGCCTTTGAATTAGCCTTGACCTAAAAGGGGGGACATGGGTGGTACTGCCCAAGTCCATCAACCCCATTTAGGTACACGGTAAGGTAAATGAAGGGGCCCAAATTCCAATTTTGCATTGGTGTCAAGAAGTTTTGTGTCAAGATAAACATTTTGAATGTATAATGCAATCACGGGAACCTAGGAGCTAAATAAGGAGGTAAAAATACACGTGGACACTTTTTGCTCCATAACATTTAGCTTCCACTTTAATGTGTGTATAATCTTATGATTAGTACATGCAGTAAAGTACAATAAAAAACACATCAAACACATCAACTACTAGAACCAAAAGCACACCCTAAGTCTGGAAGACTATCTCTATCCACCAAGCTTAGGTAAACATAAGAAGACATATGATAAATACACAAAACACAAAGAAGATAGTAAAGAAGCACACAGTACATGGAGAAGACAAACTCAGTCACACAATACACAAGGTATACACAAAGAGAAGACATGACTAGACAATTATACTTATTACCCCATGTTTGATATTTTACTAAAGCATTCTTACCTTAGAAAATTCCCATTCTTTCTTTTCCACTATTCATTTCCTTTTCTCGAGTTGCATCTTTCACATAGTAATTTTCATGTGTTGTTGGAGATCCTTTAAGTTTTTGAACCAGAGTCGACAGGTTCAAAAGTTCATGAACCACATGAATTCCTGACTAGTCATCAAGTCTATCGTCTTAAGGTCTTCCTTCATTGATCTTGGTCACTTTGTAGCAAGTAAAGCCTTCATTGTTGGGAGATTCGAAGTTCTTTGAACTTCCAAACTCTCAAACCTTGTCATTCAAAAGTTCATCAAATCCTTAACTTGCCGACTAAACGTGCTTGCTACTCTAGTGGCACCTTTTTCTGAGTTGTCATGCGGTATGGTGGAATGACACCTGTCACTTCACATTTAATTTGGGATGTGTGTAAGTACATTGGTATACTTTTTGGAGGGAACCCCAAGGGGATTTTATGAATTTCAAAGTTTGATACATTGCTATTGTTGGTAAGAGGCACTGTGTGGCTTCATGATTGTTGTCATTGATGGAAACAAAGTCCATCCCACACATCCGTAGGACATGGTGTGTCTATACCGGAAGTTAGATTGAAGAGTATTTTGGTCTGGTGACCAAGAACAGAGCATACAACAAGGTCTAACAATCAGGTCCAAATCTCTCAGAGGAAGTATCTTAGTAAATTCTGGACTTGGGGAAGTCAAGAGGAGTACCTTGACTGATAGATTCTAGGGATTGAGCCTTCAGTGATGAAAGAGTAAAGAGATATGAGCACCTAAGTATTGGGTTCCTATTTGGTAGAGTAGACTAAGGAAGAACTGACTGGTAGAGCATCAGACCTTAATCCAGATGAGATATTAATGGTAATAAAGTTTCTTAAGGGATCATTCATGATTTGCTGACATGATTAATGACTTCTATAAGCATCTCTTTGATATGCATCATTGGGTAAGAAAGGATTTAGCCAACAGAGTAGAGTTTGGGAAAATATTGAGTATTCCAGATGCCAACTAGAAAGATGTTGAAATCCTTTGTGTGGATATATATACTAGATGGATTTTGATGACAAGGTGTGTATGGTGTATTGTGAAGTGCAAAGAAAAGTAGAGAATAGTGTGGAAATAAAGATAGAGGTCCGCTATGTGACAGAACAACAACACTAAGGTAGAGGAAGAATGAAGTATAGTAGATCAGTATATTGAGCTTAACTAGAACTGAACTTAAGCATATGTGGATGCTTCTCATCAGTTCAAGTACCTAATTTTCTTCTATAAACCATTGTAGGCAGTGAACCTCTTGTGAGCAGTGTGCTCGGGTAGTGAGCCCTAATTGGCAAGTGCTATTTTGTGCTACCTTATTCTTTTAATAGAGAATACAATCTTGGGTTAATCACCCCATGGTTTTTTCTCTTAACAAGGTTTTCCAAGTCAAAAATATTGTGTCATGTGTGTTGAGTTTATTTCTACTTCCATGGTTATGTATGCTTATATGATTTGATATTGCACTAATTGTTAAAGATGAAAAAAAAATCATTAATTGAAGATAATTGATTCACCCCCCCTCTCAGTTATCAATAATTGGTATCAGCGCTAAGTTCCTCTAGACAACCTAAAATCTTGAGGAAGATCTGGGAATCTCAATGGATATGTATGGTATGAGGGAACAACTATAGTCTGCTCTAGATGATCTTGATCAATCTCACTCTGAAGTCAATGAGCTGAGGGAAAGACTCAAACAACCTGATGATTTCATAAATGAACTCAAAGAAAAACTAAGTATCTCAATGAAGAAAAGAAAGGAACTTCTTCAACAATTAGCAAGTCAAAATGAAGCCAATGATACTAATGAAGACCTAAATAAGAAAACCAAGTTATGTGACAAGTTATGTGAGAAGTTATCAAAAGAGGTCATTATGGTAAGACATGAAATGGAATCAGGAGTTATGAAATTCACCCAAGAAATTGAAGAGAAAAGAAAGACTGAAGATAATCTAAAACAATCTCTCAAGGAGAAATCAAAAGACTACCACAAAATGGATAGAATAATCAGGCATTTGGAATCTGATCTTGAAGAAGCTAGAGATAATGAAGAACAACTTGAAAACTAGATTGTCACTCTAAAAAGGGATCTTCAAACAACAAATAAATACAAAGAAAAATTCAAGATAAGATCTACTCAGCTTGAAGTTCTTCTTGAAAGCCAAAAGAGGGTAGATGACAAGCAAGGCTTGGGGTATGAGAAAGGTGAAAGCTTTGGATCTAGTCAGAAGAACTTTAGATCAGGAAATCCAAGGAACAGACCTAGAAGACCTCTAGTAAGGCAACCAAATGCTCAAAGATATCCATCCTTCAATGGATACAGCCACAATTGCAATAACTTTGGTCATTAAGCAAATCAGTGCAGAAGAAGAATGAATCAGACTAATTCATCCTTCTCTGGATAGTGTTTTAATTGCAAAAGGTATGGTCACAAATCTCATGAGTGTAGAAATATGCAAACGAACAATTCATTCAATGGTAGATGCTTTGCATGCAATAGAATGGGACATATGGCTAATCAATGCAGATCAAGAGGATATCAGTCAAATATGCAAAGTAATGTTGTTTGCTACAATTGCAATATATCCAGTCATATTGCCAAATTCTGCAGAAGTAAGAATCAGGACAAAAAGGGTCCGATGCATCATAATCAAAACCAAAACAGAGGAAAGGGAAAAGTGAATGCGGATGAAATTCAAAGGGAAATGAACAATATTTGGGTAAAGAGGAGTACAGAAAATGTTGTGGATGGATATACACCAGAATCTGGTGCTGATATTCTATCTGGAAACTAAATAGATGAGATCTAGCTTAGGGGGAGTCTCAAAAGAAAACAAGTTCCCCCATCCAGTCAATTGGTGCCATAAATTGGCACATGGAAAGTTGCGGATTAAAGGGTTCTCAGAGAAACATCTAAATGAGCCTTGGTAAATATATGGAAGATCCGCAAGAAGTTTAGAAGAGGTTAATCTTCCTAGATTGATCTGAATTAATAGTCATCCAGTAAGAACAAGATTCTCACAGTTAGATCTGGTATGACTCAAATTTGAGGTATCTTGATTTGTCGATAAGTGGAATGATTGGGGAAGGATAGATAGATAGCTAATAGTGCATACCAGTGATCTGGAAAGATCTCTCTTAGAACAAGGAAAACAAGGCAACCAAAATAACTTTGGTTGTACATTTATTGCAAAATGGAATTAGGGTTTGCGTAGAAATAAAAGGGTTCTCTGGTTCATCATTTGCACATTTACATTCAAAAAGAAGAGAGAAGGATCTCTACAACAAGTTATTTCAAACCTCTCAAAGATCAACTGCAGAAGTTGATTCATCCAAGCAACTAGATCTGACTCATATCGTGAACCCTAGAAGCGTAAGAGGTATTTTTTGCTCTTAAAATCTCTCTCTGAATCTTTGAAAGATGGCTACTCTAAATGTTGTGAAGATCACTGATAGGCCACGCCCTAAATTCAAGAAACATCCCTATAAATCCCTAGAAATTGATCCCCAAGGCGCATTTTCTAGCATTCCGCATGGAGTTCTGCATGTAGAAGATATTAGGGTTTACATACATGCAAATATTAAAGAATTTGGGGAATCTAAACTGATGGATATATACCACAAGGAATTGATAGATGAATCATTTGATCTCAAACCCCAATACAAGGCCATCCGGGATAAGCATTTCAGTTAGTGCATCCATTTCCCCTATTTTGCAGAAGATGAATGGGTCTGGTATGTTCTGAGTAGAATGCATGACAACTTTATGTGGTTAATGAGGCCATTCAAGATAACCAAGGATGCCATTAGGGCAGTTACCAGATTGCACTCATCTGGTGGGTTACCTACTCTCAAATCCGTTAAGAATCAGACAGTGAGTGAGGCAACAAGATCAAAATTTGACAAGAGAGCAATGACAATTAAATATATCACTGATCTAGATATCAAGTTTGCCTCCATGATAATTGGTTACAAGATATACCACTCCAGTAGGGAAAATTTAGTACCTGAAACTACAATTTACACTACTTATCAGATGTTAAGGGAGAATATAGATTATGATCTTTGTGAGCTTCTTTTAAGCCAACTGTTGGAAAACCTACAAAAGATCAAGAAGGACAAGAAAAACTCATTCAAGTATGGTGGGCTAATATTGTGTTTGTTCTTTTACTTTATGAATGAGCTTCCCGGATCTAGTGGTTGGATGTAGCAAAATGAAAGACTAGTAGCCATACAAATCAGTGATTATTTGCATGGAATTGGTGATGCCAAGGCATAGAATATAGTACTCTAGGGATACTTCAACAACTTTCAGAGTATGATGAAAGCCAGAGGGAGAATTCCTCAATCACTAGTTGAAAAGTATAAGGATACATTATGCTTTATGGTAGAAACTGATCAATGCCTAATAGAGGTAGTGGAGCCAAGGATAGGCTAGATCATGCCAATGGGGTATGAAGTTGATGAGAAAATTCTAGAGCTGCATATCTAACATCTGCTAAGTCAGCCCAAGGATCCTAAGGTAGAAAGGTTTGGAACCTACCAAGAACTAAGTGTAAAAGTTCATGTTGAACTTAGACAGCTAGAGATCAAGAGAAAAGTAAGAAGAGAAGTAAAAGAATTTGCCAAGAGGCATGGAATATCAAAAGAGGCAATTGATGCAAACAGAGAGAAGATGGAAAGGGTAGAGAAAGAAAGGAAAGAAACTAAAAAAGAAAGTGCTTCGGTGCAAGACCCTTCCTGAACCAGATCCTCCAAGAGATCTGCACCTGCCACCTCTAAAAGCCAAAAGGCATCAAAACTAGAAGCCCATACATTTGGAAAGGGAGAGAAGAGAACAAATAAAAAGGCAACAAGATCCTATACAAGTTAGAAGGATTATGAAGAAACTGAAACTGATGAGGAAGTCAAGAAAATGAAGAAGAAGAAGAAAACAACTGGTGAACCCTCTACTAATCAAGGCAAAGAAGAGAAGGCAGAGGAATTTGTTGAAAAGCCTACTCTCCGCATTGATGATATCATCAAATCAGTCACTGTGGATGGGAACCTAAAACCAATGACTGAGTATAATGAAGCTGACTAGAAGATCTTGCAGAAGCTATAGTCATGTATCTAAATATCTATAATAAGGCATTTATTGAAATCATATCTCTAATTCCCAAAATCCTAAAGAAGCAACTAGAAATAAGGAAGAACAATGCCAAGGAAAAGGATCTTGAGATCTGGGAACAGATAGCTATTCAGCTCTATCCTTCAATCACTCAAAAACAAATGAATATGATCTTTAAATATTGCAAGGATGAGTTCTGGAGCAAAGCTAGAATGAATCAACTTATGCTTGGAGAAACTGACAAAGTGGCAAAAGAAATAGAAGACATCCTCTAGAATGCATACAAAAGATTCAATATTCCTATTATAGAGGACTTAGGTGATGAACCCTCTGTCATGGATGATGAAGGACTTAGTACATCAAAGGAAGATCCTATAGAGAAAAATACATAACAATCAAAAGAGATAGGTGAGGAGAAAACTAAGGACCTAGATTCCTCTGTTCTAGAAGAGGAAGTCCAAGAAGAAGTAAATATCTCTCATCTGGATTCCCCTGTAGACTCTGAATCTAAAGGAGAAGAAAGAATATAGGAGAAAACTAGTCAAGAAGAAGTAAAGGAAAAAGAAAAAGACCAAACAGAGAAGACTCTAGGAGATAGTTCTAAGACTGCAAAAGGGAAGAAGACTCTGTCTCTGGCAAGAGACACTGCAGAAACTATCAAAGATTTCTTGACCAAAGAGATGGAAATTGATGAACCGGAACTGCTTCAAAGACCATTCAATTTTGATTCCCTCTCCCCGATTCAAACAATGAAGATAGCTTCCTTTGCCCAAGCAAAGGCAAAAGAAAAACTTCTGAAATCTCACATGGAAGACTATGAGCTAATAGAGGTTGCATCTGGTGTGTTGGAAAAGATCATGCCATCCTTTCAGAAGGATCCTTCAGCCTCCTCATCCAGTAATCTAAAATCTCTTGTAAATTCTGTTAATACACATTTTGATTCCTTAGAGAAGTCAGCTGAAAAAAAGGTCTGGAAGGAGTTCTTGGGAAAAAGATTCTCCGAGATACAAGAATTTATAACCAATGATAGGAGAAATATAGATATTGGAATAAAGAGCTTAGAAAATGCTCTTAAAGATGGTGGAGAAGTATATAAATTTTGTTTATCCTGGTCTAAAGTGACAAAGGATATTGAGAAGAAAGTGAAAGAATAAGAGGATAAATTGTCAAGCTTCTCTCAGAATTTTGATCCTCTCAACATCCATAATAAACCAGGAATGGTAGACTATTGCAGTCATAAATGAGATAAAGAAGCTTGAGAAGGAGAGGAAGAACATAATAAGTAGGATGGGTGAACTTAGAGGGATGATTATCCCTAAATTAGAGGCCATGCATGAGGCCCTAACTGATGTTCATACCACAGCCCAGACTAGTGATCTGATAGATCTAAAGAGGGCAAAAGCTTTTGCATTCCTGTTGAGTGGTCACATCTCAATTTTGGACAGGATGAAGCAGAGTTGGGTAACATAATCTATCCAGTTAAAGACAACTTTTACAGATATACTTCAATATATGTAAGTATAACATGTATATATACTTATGCGGCTAAGTATAGTTGGATTTTTGGGGATTTTTGGTGTGCGGATTCTACCCTTTGCCATTGATGTCAAATGGGGAGTGAGTAGTAGTGAAAAATGTGGAATCTAGCTAAGGGGGAGCTACAAAAAAGTGTACATTAGAACATAGCATCAGCCAAGGGGGAGTATAGTGTGACACTTAGTCATTTTTCACTAAGTGTTTCCATCAATGCCAAAGGGGGAGATTGTTGGCAAGAGATACTATGTGGCTTCATGAGTGTTGTCATTGATGGTAACAAAGTCCATCCCATACATTCACAAGACATGGTGTGTCTATACCAGAAGTCAGATTGAAGAGTATTTTGGTCCGGTGACCAAGAACAGATCATGCAGCAAGGTCTGACAATCAGGTCTGGATCTCTCAGAGGAAGTATCTCAATAAAGTATAGACTTGGGGAGGTCAAGAGGAGTACCTTGATTGATAGATTCTAGGGATTGAGCCTCTAGTGATGAAAGAGTAAAGAGATATGAGCATCTAAGTATTGGGTTCCTGTTTGGCAGAGTAGATTGAGGAAGAATTGACTGGTAGAGCATCAGACCTTAATCCAGATGAGATATTGATGGTAATAAAGTTTCTTAAGGGATTATTCATGATTGGTCAACATGATTGATGACTTCTATAAGCATCTGTTTGATACACATCACTGGGTAAGCAAGGATTTAGCCAACAGACTAGAGTTTGGGAAAATATTGAGTATTTCAGATGCTGACTAGAAAGATGTTGAAATCCTTTGTGTGGATATACATACCAGATGGATTTCAATGAGAAGGTGTGTGTGGTGTATTGTGAAGTGCAAAGAAAAGTAGAGAATAGTGTGGAAATAAAGATAGAGGTCCGGTATGTGACAGAATAGCAGCACTAAGGTAGAGGAAGAATGAAGTGCAATAGATCGGTATATTGAGCTTAACCAGAACTGAACTTAAGCATATGTGGATGCTTCTAATTAGTTCAAGTACCTGGTTTTCTTCTATAAACCATTGTAGGCAGTGAGCCTCTTGTGAGTAGTGTGCTCGAGCAGTGAGCCCTAATTGGCAAGTGCCATTTTGTACTACCTTATTCTTTTAACAGAGAATACAATCTTGTCTTAATCACCCCATGGTTTTTTCCCTTAATAGGGTTTTCCACATCAAAAATATTGTGTCATGTGTGTTGATTTTATTTCTACTTCCATGGTTATGTATGCTTCTATGATTTGATATTGCACTAATTGTTAAAGAAGAAAAGAAAGTCATTAATTGAAAATAATTGATTCACCCCCCTCTCAGTTATCAACAGTTATTTAGGGTTAAAAATGAAGAGGATTGATTTTAATGGTTTATGTTGATCCTCCTTTCACCACTAAACATTCAAGGACATTCAATCAAGTAGAAACTCTACTACAGATCCCCTACTTGGAACATAGGGGAAGATTTCAATTGTGTGAATTTATTGTTCAATTAAGCCTAATTATGCTTAAAACCGTAATTTCATAAATTTGTAAACAAACGGCCAAATCACAAAAAATGATCACACATAGAGATATCAAATGATAATCAAATACATACTAGATTTTGAAGTTTGGTGTGTAGAAAAGTCAGGGACTAATGAGTGGGTGCCCTAGTCTAGTGCCTTAGTTTTCTTCAAGATCTAGGATTGCTGTCTACAACTTGTTCCTGTTGTTCTAGATATTTTACTATTGTGGGATCTAGAGGACTAATGAGAGAGTGCCTAAGTCCAGGTCTTTGTTTTCTTCTCTGATCTGCAATTCTGATAGTCTGTATTGCTCTCTTGCAACTCCACTTCTTTCACTTTCGCAACTTGTAACCTACAATCACAGAAAAGTGGGTTAGGGGTTGTGGTGTTTAGAGGCTTGCCTCAGTCAAGCCTAGAAGAGACATTCAAGTCTTCCAAACACCGTTGTTAGATAAAGAGTGTGTGTCCCTATTGGATAGAGGCAAAATCCAAATGATAAATGATAGAAGACATAATTGATATCACCTTGTAGTGAATATCTCATGGAACGAAGATGCTCTTCATGCCATGAGGAGATGGATGCCAAATCTACAAATACAAACACAATAACAACACATAATTCTTCTCTGCCACACAATGAATTCCTTGAATCACTTTCACATAAGCTTGTCAATCAAAATGTTCATCTAGTTTCCATCTAGTTTACAAATGAATCACTAATCATGCTTATATATGCAACTACAAACATTCTCGCTAAGAATTTCATAATTCAAACTTAGGATGTTGGCATAGGACCTAAATAATGGTCATAAACTGACACCCAAAAATAGGTCTTGACCTAAAGTAGGGCAGGACTAGGGCGGAGGCATGCAAGTCCTTCCCCCTATTTTAGGTAGGGATCATCATAAATGTACCCCCTAAGTCCCATTTTCCATGAAACCTCATGGTTTTCTCATTGGGAGTCATCAAAATCATGCAAGATGCTCTAAATGCATTCTAAATGACCAAGGAGCTGAACCTTAAGAGGAAAAAGCCCCCAAGGGTACTTTTTTAGACATAAGATTTAGCCCCCACTTTAATGTATGTATAAATGCAAGACCAATACATGCATTAAAGTACAGTCAACAAGCACAGAAAACACGCTAAGCATGGAGAAGACATGTCAGTCACAATGAAGATAGTAACAGGCACACAAAACATGGAGAAGATAGTTATAGTCACGCAAGACATGGAGAAGACAACATTGAAGACACAAAACATAGTGAATACAATGAATGCAGTGTTTTTTTTTTCTTTTTTTTTTCTCATATGAAATGCAAATGCAAGTACAAGAAAAATAAACACACCACCCATAATGTAGGATGGACTTGTGTTAGGGGAAAAAATCTAGATCAAGGAATGAAAACTAGATAAAACCCTAAAAACCTTCAAGAAATTCAATCTAAATTTCTAGAATGACATGCAATCAAAACACAGTCACTCAGATGCTTTAATTTCTTGGTCAATATGTGGATTGCTTCGCCATGCAACCATCCGATTCCATGAAGCTGCCATGATTGTGATAAAAAAATGACATGCAAGATGATAAGAAGCTCAAAAGATTACATGCATGCGAAGATAGAGAGAATGCTAGTGGATTCGAATAAAGATAATGCAGATGTTAAGGGATTCAAACCTCTAAATGAGAGAAAAAGAGGGTTTTTATAGAATGGCAAGATAAATGATCTCAATGGTGGAGGGTAAAAGGAAAGATCAATAGTTGAAAGGTATGGATGAACGTGCATGCGACAAGTGTCCTTGAAAAAAGGCATCTATTTAGAGATTTTAGGGAAGTTGCTTATTAGAGATAAGATTGCCTTTTCGAAAATAAGATATTTCTATCTTTTTGGTGGAGATAAAAGATTTTTCTATTTTGATAAAATCTCACAATATTTGATTTTTGACTTATTGCCAATTTGAAAGTCATGTGCACGTTTAGAGGAAAAATAAATTAAATAAACATTTTTATTTAATTTATTATTTAGAAAGTGGACAAATAAACTAAATAATTATGTTTATTTAATTTATTTAAATGACATGAGGAAGTGTTGGGAAAAGGCATAAATTAAATAAAATAAGATGTATTTAATTTATTTGTATGGTTGGGGGGAAATAAATAAAATTTAGATTTTATTTATTTATTTAGAAGGGATTACATAATTAAATAATTTTAAATTATTTAATTATTAATTGAAGATAAGAGAATGAAGAAAATTAATTAAATAAATAAAGTTTATTTAATTATTTATGAAGATAGAAGAAAATTGGATTTTTTTATTACAAGTGTGTTAGACGACATAGTGCGCGCAAATGCGAGAATGTGATAAATGTCTAATTGATGAAGTGGGTCAATTTTGGGTGTTTGAGACAATGTCTATTAGGGTGTTGTTTCAAAGAAGATATGATACGTTGGATAAACAAGCTATGCCCTAGTGAAACTTGCAGATGATGCCCCCTCGAGAGGAAAACTAAACTACCAAGAAAAGGCTAGGTTTGACTCACGATAAGATGACGGAAGGATGAAAAGCTAAGGTTGATGAGAAGAAAAGAGGGATTGGACAGGTGAAAGAGGGGATGAAATAGAAGAATTAGGGTTTTATTCAAAAGAAAAATTAGGGTGAAGTATGTCTAACACAATTGTTTTGCAGGAGGTAGAGGATGATGATGAAGAACAAGAGGGTGATGAATAGAAGAATGATGATGAAACCATTGGTTAATAAGGTGAAGAATGGATGGTGAAAGGCAGCTTTAGATGGTTGCATATAAAATTAGAGATTTGTAATCCTTATGTTTGATATAGAACTAGATATTATGCACTAGGGTATAAAGACCAAGGTGTCGAGTATCCAATGCGCTATAGACTAATACAACCTTGTCAAGATACAAGATATGAATATTAGTTGTAGTGATACTGATGTGATACAAATGCAAGATAAAAAGAGAACACACACAACCAAGCAAGCATGCATGCACAAATAATTCCAAAAATAAACAAGGTATTGCCCCTATCTAGCTGTAAACCAATGATTAATTGTTTATTTGATGATGATGATAGTGTTGTCATGGCAAGGAATGATCTATCCCTATATCAACACAAGGATGTGGGAACATATATCCCATTGATGATTATGATGATTGATTGGGTTTACAACGAGGCTAGGGTCAAGACCATTGATTACGATTGGATAATTTGGCATGATTGATTATCTTGGTTTGTATGGATAAATGATGTCTTGCATTTGGATTTATTGCTTGGATGATTTAAAGAAGTGATGGAAGAATTGAAGAAGTGATTGAAGAATTGATTTGAGTGATTGATTGAAAGAATTATTTTGAAAGATTGATGAATTGATGGAGATAGATGATAGAAGAAGATGATGAGAGAAGAAAGAGGAATATCGTTTGTGCCTGAATCTTAGCACTTCCTTTGTACTCTAGACTGCCTACACACCTATGTCTGCAGGATCAAGGCACTTAATGATAGAGATGAGATGTAGTTCTGACGATGTTTGATGATGATGGTGATGATGAAGATAGATGGAGTGATCGGATTGATGGGATTGATTGGATTTGATGATTTGATTAAGGTTGTTTTGATGGATTTGATGTGATTTGTTTTGACTTGATTTGATGATTGGATGAAGTGATTAATTTGATTTGATGATTGATTTGATTGATTAGAAGAAAGCAATTTGATGAATGATAATTGAATTGACTAAAAATTGATTTGATTTTATTGCTTGTATTTTTGTTGGATATTTGATTTGTTTGTATTTTTGGAATTTTTTTTTTGTATTTTTTTAGGACATTTTATGATTTTTTTGGATTTTTTCTAGGACATTTTATATTTTTTTTGTATTTTTTTAGGGCTTTTTATGATTTTTTTGGATTAGTTTAGGGCTTTTTATGATTTTTTTGGTATTTTTTGAGATGTTTGATTTTTTTGGATTTTTTTAGGACAATTTATGATTTTTTAATGTTTTTTAAGGGCTTTTTATGATTTTTTTGGATTTTTTTAGGGCTTTTTATGATTTTTTTGGTATTTTTTGAGATGTTTGATTTTTTTTTTATTTTTCACGACAATTTATGATTTTTTTGGATTTTTGATATGTTTTGGGATGTCAATGGATTTACAACTTGGGTAGCCTTTGTGCTAGATACCAATGACAAGGGAGGACCAAATCTAGGTGCAAGGAGGTAGGTAGGATGGATGGAAGGATGGATGATAATGAATGGAAACAATGTATGTGTAAGAGAGAAAGGATGTGATCTCAAAGGCTATGTCACATAAGAACAACATGCCCCATTCCAGGTGTGATGCTTAGGGTCTTACATGACAAGGCTCATGACAATAGGATAGTGATAGGATTGGTTTGGAAAGGATGAGGTATGTCAAAAGATATCCAAAGAAAGTTTCAACATTGTTGCCCCCAATCTTTATCAAGATCAAGATGAGGAAGGTAGGATGGATAGACTCAATATGATAGGTATGTGTATGTGGATGGATAAGGACATGGTAAGATAGGATATGATAGGATGGAAAATGATAAGGCGGATGAGACAAGGTGTCCCCAAGTGTAGGAGTCATAGAAGATCAATCTACACATGACGCATGTTTGCCAAGTTTTCATCACAGTACTTATCCAAGGCACCTGTTTAACAAGTTTTCACCATTGGACAAATGGATTTATCTTTACTCTTTTTTTAAAAAAAAAATTTTTTTACTTTTTTTGATAGGATATGACAAGTGGAAATGGATAAGAGGGGCTCAAGTGTCTAGCTCCATGGAAGTGATAGTCCCATTAGATGGACATCGTCGCATAGACCATGTCAAGTGTGTTCATAGATGTTGGTAGGGGATTGCATGAAAGTGAGATGAATTAGGTAGATGGTGGATTATGATATGGATTATGGATGGAAGGATAAAGGATTATGAAAGGTGTGATAGTGGATTATGATGGGGATTATGATGTGGATTTGTGTAGGGAAGATGGATGGAAGGCTTATACAAAAGTATGGACCATAGGGAAGTGATGAGGAAGATATGTAGGTTAATGGATGAAATGTGGGGAGATGGAGGTATGTGGAAATATCATGGGATGGAAGGGAACCATGACAAATGGCTGCACACACCATGATAAACATTGAATCTTTTGATGGGATGGTGGGGTAGGAAGAAATGGTGTTGTTCAGTTAGGAGATGGATGATGTAAGCATTTAGGGACCCACATGGACTTAGTTTTTTTATGATTTTGCTTTTCATGTGGGATGGAGGAATTTGAGATTTTTGAATGGAGTGGGAATGTGAGGTGGAAGTGGATGATTGGGATTCTTGAGAGGTGGATGCCTCATTTGACTTGATGGCTTGTTGCTTAGGGACCCATACCATTTTAGTTTTTTACTTTGCTTGTGGAGGTATGGGTTTGGACATATGTAGCTTTTGTGTGGCTTTTGAGGTAATTACTTGTTGCTTGGGGACCCACACCTTTTTCATTTTTACTTTGAGGTGTGTTTGTGTATGCAGCTTTTGGGATGGATTTTTCTTTAATTCTTTGCTTTTGTACCTTAAGGCATTAGGATTTGTAGGATTTTTTTCTTTATAGGTAGAGGCATCCAAATTTTGACTTTTGAATCCCATGGGGTGAGTGGAAGTGGGGTTGGTAGAAGCTTTATGTTTACATGATGTGTGCATTTGTTGGTCATGATTGGGATTTTTAGAGGATTTATGGATGGATGGATAAGGTGTTGGAAGTAGTGGAGGTAGATTCGATGGAGGGATATTAGGAGTTGGAAGAAGCAGAGGCAAAGATGATGTTGGAAGGTGTATGGTCACACGCTTTTGTCATTTGTAAGATGATGGAGGTGGAATGGAAACATATGTCTTAGGTGTATGATAGGATGTGCGATGGAAATTGGTGGACTTAGGAGGCGTGGATGAAGTACCAACATCATTAGATTGTTGTCCTTGGGGTGTGTATCCAAGGCCATGTGAGTGTGGAGGGACATCAACATGGATTAGCTCCAAAATACCTTGTTCATGAAGGCCTAGGCCTTTACCTTGGTAATTCATGTTTTCAAGCATGTGATGGATAGTGGGATTAGGTGTAGGTGGAATACTAGACACGATTTCCTTATAGGGTGGAGAAGGTGAGATGGAGGATAATGATTGTTGTGTTCCTAAGAAGGAACACTCATGGATAAAGGTGGATACACCCATAGGATATGAGGGTGGATTTGAAATAGGGTTGATAGTGGATGTGGAAGGGCCATAGGATCTTTCTTATGTTCATTATGATCCAAGGCATTTGTTTGATCTTCTATTCTTATGTGTTCATGGGAGGCACATGGCTCATCATGATGGCTAGATGCATGTAGAGCATGGATGGGTAGATGTATGTAGAGCATGGATGGGTCTACATGGAGGATGGATAGGAGCAATTTGGATATCTTTCTCTTGGATGGTTATGAGAGGAAGGATAGGTGGAGTAGTAACCTCTTGATCATGAATTACATAGAGTTTGGCTAAGACACTCATCGTGGTTTTCATGATCATACATATAATCTTGATCATAAAGGTGAGCCTAAAAAAGATTAATTTGGCTATGAATGGGATACATTTGCTCATGAATAGGGTCATGATCATAGCTAAAATCTTGATCATAAAAAACATAAAAGTCATGGATTGGTTGATCTTGGAGATGCTTTGATCTTGACTTGGCTGAGGGGTTGATGTTTCCACATGCTTAGGAGTATACTCTTGACATAGCTCTTGTGGTTTCATTGAAGTGGAGGTAGGAGACTCTTGGATAGGCTTGATGGCTTGTGGGTCATATAATGGGATTGGAGGAATAAGAATTGTGTTTGAAGGCTCGTTGCTAGGTGCTAAGATAGGTGTTTGACATGGGGATAAATCGTTCCTATCTAGTAACCAATGGATCACATCCTCTGCAAGGGTATAGGTGGATGGACAATATAGTGGATGGATGATAATGGTAGATGGTGTGATATGTTTAGGATTAGGAATAGGATTGGAGGGAGGGATAATGTGATTAGATGGATTGGGGTTTGGATTGGATGAAGGGATAATGTGCTTTGATGGATTGGAATTAGGATTCAATGGAGGGATAGTAGGACTAGATGGATTAGATGGTTGGTGGGTTGATAGACTAGGAATGGGATCACATGATGGTGTCAAGATGGGACTAGTAGGCTCATGTGTTGGCATATCAGTTGGTGATAGAGGATGTTCATAGGATGCAGTGACTAGATTGGTATCTCCCTCGTCAAAGGATATTAAGTATTGTAGCATAGGCAGACTTGAGGATACTTGATTTATGTACAAAGGGTCACTTAGACTTCAGTCAAAGGTTAGCAGGTCTTGTAGCATAGGTGGACTTAAGTATATTAGGTCTTTTTGCAAAAATGTACTTGGGCTCACTTGATTTATGTACAAAGGCTCACTTGGACTTACATGTTCGTGTTGTGGGGGGCATTGATAGTCTTGTGAATGGGTTTGATGAAGAGATGAAATGGTAGGATGTATAGGTAAAAGATCTTTGGGTATAGGTTGCTAGGGATAATGGTTGATATTGGAAGAAGTAGGGTATGGTGATGTTGCATTGTTATGGGAAGGTATAGGATTAGGTAATGTGGACTTGTTATGAAAAGATGTAGGATAAAATGATGTGGCATTGTTATGAAAAGATGTGGGATGAGGTGATGTGGAAGTGATTTGAAATGCGGATGTATTAGATTGATAAGGAATAAGATAAGTTGATGTGGAATTGTTATGATATGTGGATGGATTTGATTATTGTGAAATGAAAGGGGATGTCACATAGGAAAGAGATGGAATTGGTTGGTGTTGAATGGATAAGGGATGATGATGTACTTGTTGGGTTTGTGATTGACAAGAGGCTATAAGGTGTTGGGCTTGTGCTATGAGATGGTGCATTTGAGGTGATTGGCTTGCTTGGGGTTGAAGTTGTTGGATGAAGCATTGGAGTCTTTGGATGGTTTGTTGGCTTAGAGGTTGGGGTGCGCAATAAAGTGATTAGAGGAGGTCTTGGAATTTGGTGTAGAATGATGTGGATTGGATTAGAAAGAGGATGATGTGTAATGATGAGGTTAGATGACTGGGGTTGATTAGGATGTGGTTAATTGGATGACAAGGATGATTTGGCTTGGAATGATTGGATGATATCTAATGACTAGGATATTTGTTATGACAAGTAGGTTGAGGATGATGTGGCAATATAAAACACAAGATCTCACATGTACATGCATGTACACCAAACACAATGATAAATGTGTATGCCCTAGGCTAGGCAAGGATTATATCTACTAGGTTCCCACTTAGATTTCTCCAACCGCACCTACTTATAGTAGACGACCTAGAAGTCTTGTAACACTGGCTCCCCCTTACAGTGCACTCACTTCTTGGGCATACCAGACTTTGAATTTCTAAAGATCTGAAGACCTCCAGTAATTTTCCATCTCTCCTATAAACTGGGAAATTGTGGGACAGCTTGAGAGGTCTGACCTCATGCGCCAGTAGATAAAGGGTTTTTGGATTCTACACATAGTTTCTAGTAAGGGATTCCATTCAGGTGGCCATACATGTGGTGATTCACTTTGATTAGGAGCCCCCCTAGCTTGTAGAGGTTATGCTCTTGAGGGTTTCATGCACCGTAAGGTATTGTGGGAAACATTCATCGGTATGACATAACTACACTTGTTGTTTGTGACTTTCATCACAAACACATTATTTATATAGAGGCTTGGAAGAGCTTGGCTTTAGCCTATTTCTGCTTGGGTCGTACCCCTTCTCACAATGGGAAGGCAAGCAGTCTAGAGTTAACAATGATTTCTCATGCACCCCAGATCCATTAGTTAAGTGGGGGGAGAGGATACTCTCATTGCTAAGTCAGATTACACACAAACTCAACAAGCAAATAGAGAAAAGAAAGTAGGCACGGAGAAAGTAGAGTTCATTTTAAACACCAAATCGAAGTGTTCCTAATTTAGCAGAAAATAAGAATCTCTGACTACTCGAACCTACAGAAGATATGTTAGTAGTTTGCTTTCTCCATTCTTTGACAAGCATGTTTTGACAAGCTACGTAGATAAAGCATTAGTTTCCAAAAAAATGATAGATTGAAGTTTAAAAAATAGCTAAAATTTGACTATAAAATTACCTACTAAAATGACAAAATCACCTAATGAAAGTGGCACCATTACAAATTTCATTGAATTACCTTTCCAACGAGTATTTTTTTGCACGATTTGGCCTCCATATGCTCCTGTTATGGCAAAAATAAAAAAGATACCCCTCCCAGGTGAGTAGGATAAAACAGGTTGACTAAAGTTGATTGATTTGTTTGAAGTTTGACTTTTGGATTTTTGATGGTTTTGCAAGATTTTCTAGTCACATGTGTTGTGGTTGTAGTTTAGTGCCTTGAAAGGACAAAATAAGAAAGAAAGACCCTAAATCGAAACCGACTTCCAACCATATACAGTCGACTTCTTAAGATTTGTACTTTAATATGGTACTTCCTAATTGATTAGATGTTCACTTAAGTGGCTCAAATAACTAGTGTAAGTATGATGTAATTTTATTAAGGATCAAATATATTGTTGCTATTTACATGACCATCAACCATGAGGTGAATAGGTGCAAAGGATCAGTCGATGACAACTAAAATGTTTGAATTTACAAGGAGATTTAAAACTTTATGCAGGTAGTTTATCATACCATATCATGCCATTTTGATTTCAATAGGTGGTTTGAAAGCTAACTTAGGCTTTGATAGCCGGCAAAGCCTAGAGGTGTTGACTTATGTTCTTAATGACGATTGTAGACCTTTCAATGTCGACTATATACTTTTTAACGCCGATGGATATGAACTATATAGAAGGAGATGGTTGAGGTCAAAAGGATGCCTACAGTTTTTGGATCATGCCTGGCTTCGACTGAGAGTTTCAAATGGGATGCTTGCAGGGTCAACGGGACTAAGGGTTTAGTCAAGGTCTAAAGTCTTGTGAAGGCATCAGGATTTCCTAGAAGTCAAGAGGCAAGCTGACCACCACACAGGGCACATAAAGATAGTGACAGAAAACAAAATGCAAAGGACCTTCCACAGTGATAGTAAAAATTTTGGGACAGGTCAATAGGTCTTAGTGCAACAGTCAACAAGGTAATGGAAACAAAGGAGAAAACTTAATCAAAGGTGGCAAAAAATGGATTGGCAACATGGAATGACAACGAGGGTAGTGGATTTGGTTTTGAAACCAAGATGAGTAGATCAATAAGAGGCTTTGAAATGGCAATAAGACCTTTAGGAGGAAAGTAAAGAGGTCAATACGGATAATAGATGGCACAACTTAGGGTTTCTGTAACAGTCGACAGGGAGACTTTTAACACTTGATCCAACCAACAAAACTGTGCTAGAAACCTACAAATTACAAGATATGACGTCTAAACAATTCAATACTCACACAAACCTCAAATGGTTGATCCATACTATACGGAGTCTACCAAATTAAAAAAAAAATTCATTTTTTCACAACAAAAAAATCCTTTGGGAAAAATATATCAAGTTTATAGTCAAAAATCATGTAATCGACCTCTCGGATGCAATGGCGTAGTTGATTTTTGTCTCGGAGATCACCTGTGATAGATCCTCTACAAAAATTGCAAACGAGAGTTAGAAAGTACAAATTTTTATAATAAAAACCTACAAAAATGATCAAGCTCTATGGGTCCCACCGGGCGTGCCATTTTGTGTTAGGGGAAAAAGATTTAGAGCAAACAATGAAAACTAGATAAAACCCTAAAAACCTTCAAGAAATTCAATCTAAATGACTAAAATGACATGCAATCAAAACATAGTCACTCAGATGCTTTAATTTCTTGGTGCATATGTGGATTGCTTTGCCATGCAACCATCTAATTCCGTGAAGCTATCATGATTGTGATCAAAAAATGACATGCAAGATGATAAGAAGATCAAAAAATTACATGCATGCAAAGATAGAGAGAATGCTACTGGATTCGAATAAAGATAATGTAGATGTTAAGGGATTCAAACCTCCAAATGAGAGAAAAAGAGGGTGTTGCAAGTATGAGGTGAGCCATTGTTGTCATTGATGTCAACATACTCATACTGCATTGACAAGAAGGATTTGATGAGCTTTGTGCTGAGGATATTGAGAAAATTAGCCTCAGTCAGGAACAGTGAAGAACAGTGATGAGAAGAAGGTAAATATACTGTATAGGATGAGAACCGGAGGATGCGGATTAAAGGGTTAGTAGATATGAGTCTTGAGATGCTACAGTTAAGATTTCAGAGGTCCGCATGAAGATCTGAAGGAGTTATGGCTGCCGGTATAGAACCGGGTCCGGCAAGTATCCGGAGGTGACAGAGGATCACAAAAAGGTCCGGTGAGGTCCGGAATTGTATTATCATAATCTGCGGATTGGAAGGAGTGTTTTAGATGTCCTTGTGATGTGTCATCCTGATTTGTGTGTGATTTGGAGGTCCGGAAGTACCTCTTGCATTATGACAGTGACGACAGACTGTGTTCTTGAAGTTCCGGATGAGGAAGACAAGAGATCCCAGTAAGCAGAGAAAGTGCGGATGTATCCGGACATTCAGACAGACTTGTGAAGGTTCTTGAATCATGTTTAGGTTGTGTTGTTGGTCCGCATTGATGGTAGAGCCCGGAATTGAAGTTATTCTTCCGGATGAAGTTATTGCTCTGTGTAGCCGACCGGATGAGTTGTTCATCCTGCGAATGTTCTTGTGATGGCCGACCGGATGTGTTATTCATCTTGCGGATACTCCTATGGTTGTTTGCCGACTTAGATGCTTGTTCCTAAGTCGATGTCTTGTATAAATAATGATTTGTGAATTCATTTCAGTGTGTGGTATGTGGATGAGTATGGTGTAGCGAAGAAAGGTGCGAAAGGCAGAGCAGAGATTGTTGGGCTTAATTGGAACTGATCCGGACATGGTAGAGATGTCATTCACCAGTTCAAGACTGTGATTTTGATCACTCTGTAGACAGTGTGTCTCCTTGTAGGCAGTGGGCCTCTTTGTGAGCAGTGTGCTCGGGCAGTGAGCCCTTATTGGCATGTGCCATTCATTTTTCTTTATTCTTCTAACAGAGAATAATTCTTGGGTTAGTCACCCCGTGGTTTTTCCCTTAACCGGGTTTTCCACGTTAAAATCTTGGTGTTCAATGTGTTGATGCTTATCTACTCTTGTGTTTATGTATTGTGCTTCCATGAATGATTATTTGATATGCTGCTAACTAACAACAGAGAATAAAGTGTTTGAAATAGAACAAGTTCTATACAACTGATTCACCCCCCCCCCTCTCAGTTGTATGCCCTAGATCCAACAATTGGTATCAGAGCTGAGTTCCTCTGATAGGAGCTTAACCGCTTGAGGTGATCCGGGATGTCGTCATACAAGAAGGATAGTCCGAAGTTCGATGGAACCAACTTCACTCTCTGGAAAGGTCGCATGAAGTGTCATTTGGAATGTATGGGAAAAGCATACTTGGCTATGATTTCAAAACCATATATACCCCCACAAGGTGGTCCGACAACTCCTGATGAAACCACAGAAGCTGAAAACAATCTGCGGACCAAGGAAGCTCTTCTAAGCGCATTGAATGACTCAGATCTCTCGAATGTCATTGACCTACCAACTGCATATGAGATCCTAACTAAACTGGAACTTCTGTATGAAGGAGATGAGTTTGTCAAAAGTGCAAGGTTGCAAAGTCTGAAAGGGAAATTTGAAAGATTGAAAATGAGAGATGATGAAAACATTACTACCTTTATGCCAAGAGTAAATGAGCTGGTATGTGGAATCAGAAATGCTGGTGGAACTCTAGATGAAAATGAGATTGTCTGCAAAATCCTAAGATCCCTTCCTGCTGCCTACAAAATCAAGGTTGCTGCCATTGATGAATTCAGAGCCCACACAACAGTCACAAGAGAACAACTGGCTGGCAAACTAGCTGCATTTGAAATGACCGAGTTTGGAGATGATCCTCCCAAGACTGAATCTGCTTTCAAAGCCAGTGCCTATGTGAAAGGCAAACAGAGATTTGATCCGGGTGAAAACTCATCAAGGAAAATGTCATGGTATGATCAAGCAAGAAGAGACATGGAAGAAGAAGAAGCAGAAACAGCTCAACTTGAAGCCCTCATTGCAAAGAGACTACCAAGAGGATCCGGTAAGTATGAAGGAAAACTACCTTTTAAGTGTTTTAACTGCAATAAGATTGGTCATTTTGCCTCAAGATGTCCGGAGAGATCTGCAAGATCTAATACTCACAGACAAAGGTTTCAAAAGAATTGCTATTATGTTCATGAAGAAGATGACAATGAAGGAGTAACAGATGATGAATCAGATCCAGGAAGCAAATCCGGAAATGAGTGGGTGTTTATAGCCATCAAGGAAGAAGATTCCTTGCTCTCTGAATCTGTCAATCACAAAGTTGTTGAAAAAGCCTTGGCTGCTCAAGTGGAAGAAAAGGATGATTGGGTTATTGACAGTGGATGCTCTCACCATATGACTGGTGACAAGAATAAGTTCTTAGATTTGGAAAGATATGAAGGAGGAATGGTAAAGTTTGGTGACAATTCTGCTGGCAGAATCAGAGGTAGGGGAACTATTTCCTTTGATGGTAAGAGCAAAACAGGTAATGTACTATATGTTGAAGGATTGAAGCACAATCTTCTCAGTGTTGGTCAGTTAGTGGACAAAGGCTATGATCTCCGGTTCAAGAATGGAAAATGCAGAATCTTTACAAGTTCCGGAACTGAAATTGCATCCGGTACTCAGACAAGAGGTAACATCTTTCATCTGGTTGGTTCAAATAAAAGTTGTTTGTTTGTTCAAATTGATCAGAGTTGGTTATGGCATAGAAGAATGTGTCATGTAAATTTTGATAACATCATCAAAATAAGAAATACTCAGGCTGTGAGAGATCTTCCAAAGTTGATAAAACCTACAAACAGTGTGTGTAAAGAATGTCAGTTAGGCAAACAAAGCAGAGTCTCTTTTAAAAGCAAAGATCAGTCTTCTACCGGATTGTTGGAATTAGTACATACTGATCTATGTGGTCCGACAAGAATCAAGAGTCTGCAAGGTGATAGATATTTCATGTTGTTAATTGATGATCATTCCCGGATGATGTGGGTTACCTTTCTGAAAGAAAAATCAGAAGCTTTTGAGAAGTTCAAAATCTTCAAAGCTATGGTGGAGAATCAAACCGGATTGAAACTAAAGTGTCTAAGGTCTGATAGAGGTGGTGAATTTACATCTGGTGAATTCATTGACTTTTGTGAGAAACAGGGTATAAGGAGACAGTTGTCTGCTCCTAGGACTCCACAGCAGAATGGAGTAGTTGAGAGAAAGAACCGGACCATCCAGGAAGCTGCTAGGACAATGATGTTGGAAGCAAATGTTCCTCAAATGTTTTGGAAAGAAGCTATCAGCACTGCAGTCTACACTCTCAATCGAGTTCAAATCAGAAACAACACCGGTAAGACCCCCTATGAACTTTGGTTTGGCATCACTCCTACTGTGAAATATTTCAAGGTATTTGGTAGCAAGTGTTATATTAAAAGAGATGAAGATCTAGGAAAGTTTGATGCTAGAAGTGATGAAGGAATTTTCTTGGGCTACTCCACTCAAAGCAAAGCATATCGGTGCTACAATAAGAGATTGAGGAAGATGATAGAAAGTACCAATGTAAAGGTTGATGAAGGAATTGAGAAGCCTTCAAGATTTTATGAGTTTGATGAAGATGACCAAGATAGTGTTCAAGGAACTCAATCCTCTCCGGTGAAACAGAGTCAGCCTGATCCGGTAAATCAGGAAGAAGAGTTAGGTTTAAATGAGCCTGATCAAGAAACAGCAGTACTGAATACTCCCAAAATTCCAAGGTATGTAAAACTGAATCACTCTGAAGATCAGATCATAGGTGACAGAAGCAAAGGTGTACAAACTAGAAGGAATATTGCTCAAGATCAGAATGAATGTTGTCTGATTTCAAGGATTGAACCTAAAACAATAAATGAAGCCTGCAATGATGAAAATTGGACCAAAGCAATGGAAGATGAACTGATGCAAATTGAGAAAAATCATACTTGGGATCTTGTTCCCAGACCTAGAGACAGGAATGTAATTGGAACCAAGTGGGTCTTCCGGAACAAACTAAATGAAGCTGGTGAAGTAATCAGAAACAAGGCTAGATTGGTCTGCAAAGGCTACTCTCAAATAGAAGGAATTGACTTTGAAGAGACTTTTGCTCCGGTAGCAAGAATTGAAGCAGTCAGATTACTTCTTGCATTTGCTGCCTTCAAAGATTTCAAGGTATATCAGATGGATGTCAAGTCTGCCTTCCTAAATGGTGATCTGGAAGAAGAAGTCTACATTGAACAACCGGATGGATTTCAATTGTCTGATAATAATGATATGGTCTGCAAGTTGAAGAAAGCTTTGTATGGATTGAAGCAAGCCCCAAGAGCATGGTATGAAAGGTTGGATAAGCATCTTGTGCAGATTGGATTCAACAAAGGTACTGCTGACAGCAACTTATATTTCAAAATTGATCATGAAAACATTCTGATTGTTGAAGTGTTTGTGGATGATATCATTTTTGGAGGAAGAGATAGTATGTGTAAAACTTTTGCAAATCAGATGAAAAGTGAGTTTGAAATGTCTATGCTTGGTGAAATGAATTTCTTCTTGGGTCTGCAAATTACTCAAACAAAAGAAGGGATCTTCATTTCTCAGACCAAATATGTGAAAGAATTGTTAAAGAAATTTGGTATGGAAGACTCAAAGCCTATGAACACTCCTATGGCAACCGGATGTAAGTTAAGCAAAGATGATGATTCTCCAAAGGCAGATCAGACAAAGTATAGATCAATGATTGGTGGATTGTTGTATCTCACTCAAACTAGACCAGATATAATGCAAGCTGTTGGTCTTGTGGCAAGATTCCAGGCTGATCCTAGAGAATCTCATGTTATGGCCATCAAAAGAATTTTTAGATACTTGAAAGGGACAGTTGAGTATGGTCTATGGTATCCTAGAAATCCGGATTTCTCCCTTCATGCTTACACAGATGCAGATTGGGCAGGAGATGTGGATGACCGGAAGAGCACTAGTGGTGGAGCATTCTTTTCGGGGAAGAGATTGGTTTCTTGGCTAAGCAAGAAACAAGATGCAATATCTCTGTCTACAACTGAAGCAGAATACATTGCAGCAGCAGGTAGTTGCACTCAAATCTTGTGGATGAAGCAGATGCTGAGAGACATCAAAGTTGAATATGAGGAGCCTATTACAATTTTCTGTGATAATTCAAGTGCAATTAATATTTCCAAGAATCCGGTATTGCATTCTAAGACTAAGCACATATCTATCAAATTTCACTTTTTGAGAGAACAAGTAAACAAGGAAGAAGTCAGATTGGAGTATGTTCCCTCCAAGGATCAGATTGCAGATATCTTTACAAAACCTCTTCCCAAGGACTCTTTTGAATATCTCCGGGAGAAGTTAGGGGTCATGGCCCCTCCGGTGATGAACTAAGATGCACTGATGTGCATCAGTCCGGTGGCAATCACAGTCATATCTTGTGATCCGGACTAATGGGGAGCTGCAACTAAGGGGGAGCAGCTGGTATTATTCTGATGCATGAGAGTTGCAAGTATGAGCCCTTTGCCATTGATGTCAAAGGGGGAGAGAAGACATGTGAAAAACAATTGGTTGATGATCAAAGGGGGAGCAGCAAAGGAAGACATGTGAAGAGTTGTTGTTGATAGGGGGAGCTGTGACAGAAAAGAAAAGTTCTTGTCTTGATGGTTTTTCACATCATATGTTGCCATCAATGACAAAGGGGGAGATTGTTGCAAGTATGAGGTGAGCCATTGTTGTCATTGATGTCAACATACTCATACTGCATTGACAAGAAGGATTTGATGAGCTTTGTGCTGAGGATATTGAGAAAATTAGCCTCAGTCAGGAACAGTGAAGAACAGTGATGAGAAGAAGGTAAATATACTGTATAGGATGAGAACCGGAGGATGCGGATTAAAGGGTTAGTAGATATGAGTCTTGAGATGCTACAGTTAAGATTTCAGAGGTCCGCATGAAGATCTGAAGGAGTTATGGCTGCCGGTATAGAACCGGGTCCGGCAAGTATCCGGAGGTGACAGAGGATCACAAAAAGGTCCGGTGAGGTCCGGAATTGTATTATCATAATATGCGGATTGGAAGGAGTGTTTTAGATGTCCTTGTGATGTGTCATCCTGATTTGTGTGTGATTTGGAGGTCCGGAAGTACCTCTTGCATTATGACAGTGACGACAGACTGTGTTCTTGAAGTTCCGGATGAGGAAGACAAGAGATCCCAGTAAGCAGAGAAAGTGCGGATGTATCCGGACATTCAGACAGACTTGTGAAGGTTCTTGAATCATGTTTAGGTTGTGTTGTTGGTCCGCATTGATGGTAGAGCCCGGAATTGAAGTTATTCTTCCGGATGAAGTTATTGCTCTGTGTAGCCGACCGGATGAGTTGTTCATCCTGCGAATGTTCTTGTGATGGCCGACCGGATGTGTTATTCATCTTGCGGATACTCCTATGGTTGTTTGCCGACTTAGATGCTTGTTCCTAAGTCGATGTCTTGTATAAATAATGATTTGTGAATTCATTTCAGTGTGTGGTATGTGGATGAGTATGGTGTAGCGAAGAAAGGTGCGAAAGGCAGAGCAGAGATTGTTGGGCTTAATTGGAACTGATCCGGACATGGTAGAGATGTCATTCACCAGTTCAAGACTGTGATTTTGATCACTCTGTAGACAGTGTGTCTCCTTGTAGGCAGTGGGCCTCTTTGTGAGCAGTGTGCTCGGGCAGTGAGCCCTTATTGGCATGTGCCATTCATTTTTCTTTATTCTTCTAACAGAGAATAATTCTTGGGTTAGTCACCCCGTGGTTTTTCCCTTAACCGGGTTTTCCACGTTAAAATCTTGGTGTTCAATGTGTTGATGCTTATCTACTCTTGTGTTTATGTATTGTGCTTCCATGAATGATTATTTGATATGCTGCTAACTAACAACAGAGAATAAAGTGTTTGAAATAGAACAAGTTCTATACAACTGATTCACCCCCCCCCCTCTCAGTTGTATGCCCTAGATCCAACAGAGGGTTTTTCTAGAATGGCAAGATACATGATCAACGGTGGAGGGTAAAAGGAAAGATCAACGGTTGAAAGATATGGATGAACGTGCATGTGACAAGTGTCCTTGAAAAAGGCATCTATTTAGAGATTTTAGGGAAGTTACTTATTAGAGATAAGATTGCCTTTTCAAAAATAAGATATTTCGATCTTTTTGGTGGAGATAAAAGATTTTTCTATTTTGATAAAATCTCACAATATTTGATTTTTGACTTATTGCCAATTTGAAAGTCATGTGCATGTTTAGAGGAAAAATAGGTGAGTAAAATAAATTAAATAAACATTTTTTATTTAATTTATTATTTAGAAAGTGGAGAAATAAATTAAATAACTATGTTTATTTAATTTATTTAAATGACATGAGGAAGTGTTGGGAAAAGGCATAAATTAAATAAATTAAGATATATTTAATTTATTTGTATGGTGGGGGGAAATAAATAAAATTTAGATTTTATTTATTTATTTAGAAGAAGGAATTACATAATTAAATAATTTAAAATTATTTAATTATTAATGGAAGATAAGAGAATGAAGAAAATCAATTAAATAAATAAAATTTATTTACTTAATTATGAAGACAGAAGAAACTTGGATTTTTTTATTACAAGTGTGTTAGACGACATAGTGCGTGCAAATGCGAGAATGCGATAAATGGCTAAATGATGAAGCAGGTCAATTTTGGGTGTCTACAGGACTCATTGGCACTGGTCTTTAAACTACATATGAGACAACATACATGCAAAACAAATCTCATAGTGCAGGAGGGACCCATCACCACCAGTCTTTAAGACTGCACTTGAGAACAAACACACCATACAAATCAAGCATGTCATACAAATCCCAAAGCATAGGAGGGACTCATTGCCACCAGTCTTTAGACCATGCTTGGGAATAAACACACCATATACATACACATGGAGTGTACCCATTTCTAGGATCATCACCATCTCAGGCATATTACAAGAACACACCAATGATTATGCTTCGCCACAACAATCACCGAAGACATGCTTAAGGGTTAGGATAGTCATAGATCTACTCCTTGCCTACTCGAAGGAATTTTAAAAAATGCAACACCACCATATCATAGAGTTGCCTTACAGTGAAAAGGAGGTATGAGCTCAAAAGTATACAACCCCACCCACATCACAGAGACGCATTACGTTGAGAAGGAAGTACACACAATATATTTCAAGATGTTCAAACACACTTTAATAGCATCTAGAACATACAACTTACCTTATATATGCCCCCACCTTAAGGTGGTTGATAGCATGCAATGATATCAAGCATGTTAAGGTAGGAATAAAACACACAAGGGAACATGAGCTCTCGCAAGGCCCATACCCCCCGGAGGTGACATGTACTTTATGATCGCCAAATGTTCCCACAAACACATTCCTGTAAGAAAAGTGTTAGCGTCCATATAATAATGATAACACAACAATGCATGTAATCATTTACATAGAGAGCTGAGGTTATACTACAGATTCAGAGACCAAGTATAATTGTGGGGCTATACCACAGAAATCTCAAAACTAAGTGTAACCAATGCAAGATTCAAAGATAAACAAAGTGCACGGAGCAGCTGTATTGTTATGGTTTGTCAGTGCGATAAGACAACATCAAGATCACACAGAGTGATTCTACTAGCGATAATATATATCAACCCCATCGTCATGTATGGACTTGGTCCATTTTTTGATTACTCACTAAAGGGAGACTAGGTCTGTATCAGTATAATATGTTTTTTGTCATCCGCCCGCTAGATAGAAACACTAGAAGAAGGGAAATAATAAATAGAGAGAGGAGAAACAAGTGTCTTAGGGATAGTCACGTAGGAGGGTGCCCCCAATTCACCAACTGTAATGCTATGTCCTTAAGACACAACACACAATAGTGAAAATAGAAGAGAACCAATATATAAGAATGATAATACAAATAGAAGAAGATCACAACAGAGGTAGTCTCCCAGTATCCTTGACCTTACAAGAGTATCAAGGGTCATCCCAGGATGCATACAAAACACATAACACATCACGAGGGAAGTACAACATGAGAGAGGATGTCACATACACAAGCTAATCATGTTAACCACATAGGTGACCACCAGGGTTGGAGATACTTACCTATTAAGAAAAACCAATCTAGAATTTGGAACTTGCGAGTATCTTGGAGAGATGCTCTATCATGTTTTGTGTGAAGCTTGAGTGGTTCTTATGAGAGTCTTATTTGTTTTCAAAAAATCCATGTAATCCTTGTTTCTCAAATCCTTGTGTATCTGAGACCTTTTGTTGCTTGTGAGGAGGAGAACCACTATTATTTCCAACTGATGATAATCTTATTACTCTTTTCCAATTTTTAGCTAGCTTTTCTTGTTGAGTTCATCTACCATAGCGACAAGGACTATCTTGTACTATATCAATCTTTTCTTTCATTATAGTCTCTTGTTTCAGTTTTTCCATTTGTTTTTCAGATGCATTTTGGTTATCTCCCAATCCTTGTAAAGATAATGAAGGAGGAACCTCAGTATAAATACCTTTTCCCCGTGGATGAGGTGGGCTATCCAACTTTTCCTTATTGACTTCTATCATACCCACAATGTCATCATAATCTAAATAGTCATAATCTATGTCCATTATATTCTATTCCAACATGTTGTTATCAATATGCTTAGGGAAAGGATTAGTAAATATTTGCAAATTTTTATTCGGCAGAGCAACTAACTTATTTCCATTGTCATTCACACCCGATACCTATATAAAATACAAGTCAATGAGGTCTTGTATTTCATGTTTAAGATGCATGCATCATTTAGTATCATGTCCTTGTTGTTGATTAAAATAACATTAGCATTAGCATCGAAGTAAGGTCCTTGCATTTTATTAGGATCCACAAGTCTAATGGGGAATCTTCATGAGATTGTTACTCACAGCTTGATTCATGATAGAATGATATGACTCAGATATAAGAGTAAACTTTCTTTGATGATACGGTGCCTTCTTTAGATTAGTGATAGTAGACACTTGGGAAAAGTTATTCAAATTTGGTCCATTAACCTTGATGAAACTCTTATTATTCCTCTTAAAGTTGTTTTGTGATAGTCTACCTGTGGATTGACCAACTTGAGCCGATGAGTTTTAATTTTCATACTAACTAGATGAAAGATGATAATCATGAAGGGTGGTACATAAATGTTGAAAGGAGTTATATTTCATCAAGAGAATCTTATCACAGATGTTATTTTGTAAATTTGTAATAAACACCTTCTAAACATCCTCATCATTTATCTGATATTGAATTTGTCCATAGAGAGCTTGATACCGACTAATAAATTCAGTTAACTTCTCTTTTGGACCTTGTTTGCAATGAACTAAATCGATCAAAGAGACTTGAGGTCTGATGTTTTCTTGAAAATATTGTAAAAATTGATCAACTGATTGCAAAAAAGAATGTATTGAATTCAGAGGTAAAGAGTAAAACCATTCTAAAACAGTATCTTTAAGAGATCATGGGAAAAGTTTTGCTAACAAATCCTCTTCAAAGTAGAAATCACTACACATAGTCGTGAATGTTGCCACATGAGTATTAGGATCACCTTTTCCACCTTATTTTTTAAAGTGAGGGGTCTCAAACCTCTTGCGCATAGGAGTTCTCAAGATTGCATAAGATAGGGGCTTACGAGCATGATAAGTTGGTATATTAGGTTGTGAGGAATTTGTCAAGTTTGTCACCTTTTGTTGTAAAGAAGTCATGCCTTGCAAAAGTTGGTTTAAGATGGCATCATTGGGAGATGTGGTTTGCTATAATGAATTAGAACCATAGTGAGGAGCTAATGGAGCTTGAGTAGTGATAAGTAGAGGTTGTGAATAGTTTAGTAGTTGTTGAACATAGTGATATATGGAAGGTGGTTGCAAATAGTTGTATGTAAGAGGTGGCTAAGAATAAGTGGGATGGAGAGGTGGTTGAGAGTGATTATTCATAGAAGAGGTCCCCTTAGAAACCAAGTTTTGATAATTAAATCCCATAGCTTTGTAATTTTGTGAATTAGCTCCATTAGATACTCCAATACTAGTGGTAGTATTACTACAAGCATTTGCATTAGTTGCTAAAATTGTTGATGTAATTGTGGATATTGCAGTGGTCGGTATAGGTGCCAAAACTTGTGTATGAGATGGTGATGACATGTTGTTAATAACTTTTGCACATTTAGTTGCCGTCATGACATTAATATGTACAATATGCGTTAAACCTCGAATAACATTAATACTATCTTGTCCATCTTTTATCAATTCTCTTGTGTGGTGGATCACAGGGACAACTTCTTCCACTATCCTTTCATTTCCAACAAATTCTTGAAAATCAACTAAGTCTTTGTCAAGTTTGTTTATTTGCTCATTTGGCATAAGTGTGACCAACTCAATAGTGTCCTCAACATCATGAAATATGTGATCTTCCATAGTAGTTGTATGAGGTATAGTATCTTGCAAAATTTGTGTCTCTCCTTTTGTAAAGAAGGTATTTAATAGATTTTCAGAGGTAAGAATATCATTTTCTTCGAAAGGACTAGATCCCATGAGTCTCCTACTTCTTCTTAAATGGATATTTATATTAGGGCAGTGGGTTATAATACTCATACAAAATCATGCAACTCTCAATGCACAAACTAATAGTACAAACCCAAGGAGCAAGATATGTTTAAGATCCAAAATGATTGATTTTTCAACTTTTTTCAATGCAAACAAGTGAAAGAAAAGATGCTATGAGGAAATTTATGAAGTGTAGAAAGTAATATGTTTGATATCAATCCAATAAAGCAATAATATCCTTCACAACACACTTTTGATGCAGACCTAGAGTGATGACAAGTCAAAACCTAGTGAAAATACACTAAAATATGTGATTTTTCACAAATTTTCAATGCAAAGACCCAATAAAAAGGGTGTTGTAAATAATTTTAGGAGGGGAAGTAGATTATAATAGTGATATCTGTAGACACCTAAAATTGACTTGCTTTGCAAACTAATTTTCCATATCTCTACACCACCAATTATCCCCCTATTAATTAAATAAATTCATTTTATTTAATTAATTTATCCCTCATCATCTACCTTGACCATTTACCGATCCTTTGTGATCAGTTAATTCACTTAATTTATCACTTTACCTTATAACTATATCCTCATTGATTAAATAAATATTCACAATATTTATTTAGTTAATTTGTCTATCTTCCTAATCCTTGTTAATTAGATAAATCATGCTTATCTAATTAATCTAGCCTATTAATCAACCTAAACCTAGCCTAGTTGATTAAATAGCAAGTATTTAATTAGCTACCCTAGTCTACCTATCCCCTAGACCTAGATTAATTAAGCTTAATACTTAATTAACCTTTCTTAGCCCATCCTCCCACACACCTTTGAAGAAAACTCAATTTTTTATTCAAAGAGTCAAATCTTCCATACACCTCATTTATCACCCTCTTACACATGTAAGTGTACATGTGTCCTTCAACCTTCACATCTCCACATAGTGAATTTTTAATTCACACTCCCCCATGAGTTGAATTTTTAATTCACTTGTCATATCCACTCTTCCCAAAAATGAATTTTAAATTTATTTTTATCCTCAACACCTTTTCCCATGTGAATTTTTAATTCACAAAAAATTAGAGCCCTCCAATCCCATTGACTAAACCTCAACCATTGATCTCTCTCATCCACTCCTCTTGTGACACTTGTCACAAGGCTATGACTTCAATCCTAACCCTAACTCTCAATCATTTCTAGCCCTTGATCTCAACTCTTGATCCTCACCCTCCATCCTCTTTTCAAAAATCTATAAATGAAACCCTCACCCAAGCCATTTACTTCACTTCTTCTTCCATCCTTACTATGCCCAAATTTCTCTCAAATCTCTTCATCATACTATCATAATGCCAAAATCATTCCTCATCCCCATCTCAATCTCCATCTAAATCCAAATCTCTCATCCTATTGTGTTGAATTTCAAAGATCAATCCACATGCTACATCCATTTGGGTAAATCTAAGGAGTTTGGGTGCAACTCCTTCCACCCTATGAAGGATTTGTGACTCATTGTGAAAGGTATAATGCTTGTTTATGCACTTGTTTTATGTTTTCTACTTTCATTTTGAGATCACTAATCTACATTGGCATGCCCGGTGGGACCCACAAGGTCTTAATCTAACAATCTTGTGAGTTTTTTTGTTGTTAAGATGTGTTTTTTTATAGATTAGCTCTATCTTTCTGCGCAGTAGCACCATTTTACCTGCATTTTGGTGCTATTTTCAAATTGTGGTGGCACCTTCTTACCACAACATTGCTTGATCATTTGGACTCACATATTTTGTGTTTGTTTCACCTTTTCAGCATCTTTTGTGTCTTTTGCTTTCTGTTTTGTAGGATTTTATGTAGGGATAGGGGCAGACTATGTCAAATTTTTCCTAAAATCAAACCCTTGACCATCACTACATCATTTTGGTGCTAAACTCACCCAGTTCGGTGCTATCTTTCTCATTGCAAAATGTAAACTAAGGCAAAAACACAGTTTAGCGCTATCTTGCCTCTGTATTGGTGCTATCTTGTATATTGGCTCTATCTTACCTCTGTATTGGCACTATCTTGTATATTGGTGCTATCTTGTATATTGGTGCTATCTTTTATATTGGTGCTATCTTGTATATTGGCACTATCTTGTATATTAGCGCTATCTTGCCTCTAGATTGGTGCTATTTTTTGTATTAGAGCTATCTTCTGTATTAGCGCTATCTTTCCTCTAGATTGGTGCTATTTTCTGTACTAGCTTAGGGATCTATGCAGGGTTGGGTCTCTATTCTACAGGGTATTTCAGATCATCCAAGACCATCATCTCAAAACTACTAACATCTTTTGCAGGGATTTAGTATATTAGACACATCTTCTTTTGGTGCACTAAAAAAGAACCTTTGTGTTCTTAGCTTAGAAAACACTTAAATTTGGTGCATAAAATCAATCTTGCTTGCAAAACAATCTACAATAAAACACTTTGTCTTGGTGCACCTAAAAAGATTCTTTGTGTGCCTTAGCATAGACAAAATTTGACTTTGGTGCAACTAAAATTAATCATTGCTTGCAAAAACAACCTTAGGCACATTTTTGATTTGGGCTTAAAATGAACATTAGCTTTTGTTTGCCATGTCTTGTGCACTTGCACGTGTGTGTTATCCCATAGGGTAGAATCAAAGTATCCTCTCCCCTTGCCTTCAAAGGGATCTTGGGTGAAGAGAAATGGTTCTATTCTATTTTTCTTTTTAGGATGTGGGCCTACCCTTGAGACACATCCATTCAGAGAACTCATTGGCGACCCTAAGTGGTACTTTCATCTAGTTCGTTATACAAAAAAGGATAAGGTGAAAGCCAAGTCTAAATCGGTATGAGCACTTACCATTCGATGCTAGCTTGAAAGGGAGTAGTACCTTGTGTATATGAAACCCCTAGTAGAGCTAGTCAAAACCTTAAGTGGTTTATCGAATGCTCGTAAGGTGTCGATCCCCTGGATGTACCCCTACTACGAACCATTGTTCTAGAAGCCAAAATCCCTCTACTTGTTCAACAAGTATTGTCCTTGCTTCACCTTAGGTTGTGCATGCTTGATAAATCTTTCACAAACAAAACCTTTGGCCATTGTGTTTTTTTTCTTGATTGTTTGTCTACTTGCCAAGAAAAATTAAATTCATCCATCAATTCAACCATTCACATCCTTTAGCACCATTCCTCTCTATTTCAATGCCATTTCCATCTGTTTTAGTGCCTTCTTCATCCATGTCCAAAAATCATATTTTTCCATCAAAAACATCAATTTTATAAGCCCATTTTTTAAAAAAATTCCAGTCGGGGGCTTATCCAATCCTATCAAACCCCATAAGTTGAGCTTATCCAATCCATTTATTTGAGCTTGATCAAATTCTAATCCACTTCCTCTCTAGTCATAAACTATCTTCATCATCCTAATCATTCTTATCCACTTCATCTTAATCCAATCACCCATCTATCCTAATCATCCTAACCACCTATCTTATCCACATCATCATCCAAATCATTCAATCCAATCTTATCCTAATCACCCTCATCATCCTTAATCCAATTCATCAACATCATTTTAATCCCATCTCATCCAAATCAAATCCAAAATCCAACCAACATCAATCCATAATCTTCCAAACCATATTCCAAATCCAATCCAAAATCAACATCGATCCCAATCAACATCCAAGTTCCCCAACATCACTATCAAACTCCAAATCCAAATCAACCTAATCAAAAATCAAGACCTTAATTGATCATCCAATCAAATAAACCAAATCAATTCTATTACTTAAGTGTCATTAGTCCACCTTAAGAGAATCATCCATCCTTTGAAGCAAATTGAATCACCCTAAGGTCTTGAAATTTGATCCCCAACATCGCAATCATCCATCATCCTACATCATCCCATACCTCCCCAACAACATGGATCCTTATGTAGTAATGCAACAATTACAAAGGCTTAGAAAAATTATGAGAACATGGACCCTAATGCTAAGGAGAAATGCAAAAATGACATTAGAGATACACCCTTAGCACACCTCATCATTGGGGAATCCCAAGCCCCTACCCATCCTTCATCATACCAAACTTCATCCTATAGGTCCACTCCATCAACCTCATATCAACCTTCAACCTCATACCAACCTTCATCATATCAACAAACACCCTACATTTCATCCCCATGCACATCATACCAACCTTCATCATACCAACCTACATCTTACATATCCACACCACCAACCTCATACCAACCTCCATCATATCAACAAACACCCTATCTTTCGTCCCCATTAACATCATATCAATCTTCATCCCCTTATACATCCATGCCATCATACCTATCCAACCAATCAATACCTCTAACTTATCCATCCCCTAACCTTTGTCATGGTAACTTTGATCAAGAGAACACCAATCTAGCACACCTCATATCTGAAATCCAAAGCTTACATCAACAACCATTTCCCCACGCAAATCCCCCATCTCCTAATCCCCATCCTCCATTCCCCCCATCACAATATCCCAATCCACCAATCCCTATCACCCATACACCATCTAATCCACCATCAAATCTTCCAAATCCTAAGCCCATGACATCCAAAGAATCCTTATGGGATTTCCTCCAAAGAACATCACCAAGAAAAGCAATGGAATCCCCCAAATCCTCCACCCCTCCAACACAACCATCTACTCGAACGCCTATTCTTGAACCCACACAAGAACCATCACTACCTAGTCCCATCACCCACCTATCCAATCCCAATCCTAATCCCACACCAACCACCCTTACTATCCATCCATTATATTTTTCTTCAACCCATACACTCATGAAGGATGCCATCCATTGGCTATTAGCAAGGAATCAAACACCCTCATGCAATCCAACACCCACCAAACCTCTTGAACAATCTCCTAGCATAAGTCAAGCACCTATCACAAAGTCCATCCAAGAACCTACCATCACCCCCACTTCTATCCAAACACATGAGCCATGTCAAGAATCAAATCCAAAGCATGTTGAAATATCAACCCCTTCTCCTAATCAAGATCTAACCATCCTATCTAATCCCATCCCCAATCCTCTCCCATCTATTGATCAACTTATTGATCCTACACCATCTTCTACCATGCCTTCACCATCCCCCATTAATCCTTTACCTCCATCAACCAATCCCATCCTAAATCCATCATCTTATTCATTTGGACAAGGCACCTTCATCCGTGGTGACTCCCTCATAGGAGGTGAACAACTTCCATCCACCACCTATCCTTCTCCAACAAATAATGGAATCATGTCTTGTTTCCAAAGCACTAAACATCCCATTGCATGTCGCATGCTCCAACACATGAACTATCAAGGAAAAGGCTTAGGCCTTCACGAAAAAGGCATCTTGGAGCCCATCCACACCACATTCCATCCATCCTCACATGGCCTTAGCTATACATCCCAAGGAAAACAATCTCAACATGTTGGTACCACCCACCCATCCACCAAAACCCATTCATCTAATTCCCAATCCGGTGCATCTCATCATACCCCCAAATCATATGTCACCATCCCTCCTCCATCATCATATCATTTGTAAAAGCATGTGAACATCCATCTTCCCCCATCAAATTTACCTCCACTACTTCCAACTCCAAATATTCTTATTAAATCCACTCTACCTCCTATCTTACCAATGCCAAACATCCCTATCCAGAAATCCTCTTATCCTCCCATCCTCCCAACTCCTAATATCCCCATCCTCAAATCTCCTAATCCATTTATCCAAAAATCCACTTTTAACCCCTCCACCCAAAATGCCCTAAAATTCCCAATCAAGACCAACAAACATCTTTCCAACATTATGCTTCCCCCAAATCCATGGGATTCAAAAATAAAAATTTGAATGCCTCAACTCATAAAGCACAAAAACCTAAAGAGTTTATCCCTTCCAAGAAAAATAAAAAATCCAAAAGGCTATCAAAGCCCACACCATCAAAAGAAAAAGAAAAAACACACCAAACTCTAATGAGGCATCCACATCCCAATCCACCCCAAAATCCCAAACATCTTGCTCCCCATCTAAAAATCCCCCAGAACCTAAATCTATTTGGGTCCCTAAAACCCCAAATCAACCACCCAAAAATCCCCTATCCCGATCCCCATTACTCCTAACTCCACATCTAAAATACACACTTCCAAATACATCATAGTGTGTGCAATCATTGGTGTTGGTTCCCCTCCACCACTTGACATTCCCACATACCCCCATTTCTCCATCTTTCATTCACTATCCTACATACCTTCCCCATCACATGCCTATGGTCCATGCTTTCACATAATTGACATCATAATCCACTACCCACCATACATTCCATCTTCTCCTATTTACCAACATCTATGCAATCATCATCCATAATGCTATCCAACATGGGACCATCTTCGCCTTGCTATGGAAATAGACGCTAGAGTCCCCATTCCATCAAAAAAGAAAAAATAAAAAAATAAAAATTCAAGAAAATAGTAAAGAGAAAAAATCCGTCCAATGGTGAAAACCACTCCTCGTGGTTCCTTGGGCAAGTACCATGATGAAAACCCCTTGTAGGCATCATGCATAATCCCTTCTCCATCCATTTTGTATCCCTACACTTGGGGGCAAAACCATATCCTCCATCCACATCCATAATATCCTTTGCACATCTTATCCACTATCTTATCCGTATCCTATCATATTCCTATCCACTATCCCCTATTTATCCTATCATATTCCTATCCACCATCCCCTATTTATCCTATCATTCCCCATCCATTTCATCCACTATATCCCCCTCCTTAGATCTTGATAAAGACAAGGGGCAAAATATCAAAAAACATGCTTTGGACACCTTTTGACATACTCCCTATTCAAGCATATCCTCCATCTGTCTGCTACAAAGTCCATCCATTCAAATGTGAACCTATCATGAAAAATTCTTTAAGCATTGGGGCATATGATTCCTTGTAACCTAGCCCTTGGAGAAAATCCTTATCCCAATCTCCCATCCATCTATCTTGCATCCCTATCTCTATCTTCCAATCCATCTATCATAATCTCCTCTCTATCACCTTCCACTACCAAACCCCCCATCCATCTATCATGTATCCCTATCCGATCCTTTATCCCCCATCCTATCCCTTATCCACATGTATCTATATATCTACCACAAATCTCCTATCCGTTATCCTTTCATCGTCAATCGCACTATCCAACCCCATCACCTTCACCTCTAGACTTCGTATCCCCTTGTCATTGGTATTTAGCACAAAGGCTATCCAAATGAAATCCAATGCAACCATCATAATAAATCATTCCCTTTCCAAAATCACAAAAATCCAAAAAAATCACAAAATCCATAAAATCCCAAAAAAATATCCATCACAAAATCTATATTGTTCCATCAACATCTCATCATCTTCCAACATCCTCAAAATCACCCAAATCATCCAACACATCATCTTCCAACATCATTACACCTATTCTCAACCATCCCACATCATCATCACAAATCAGAACTACATATCATCACCACAAGCATCTTAATGTGCCTTGATCCTGTGGATACAAGGTATGTAGGCAGTCTAGAATACAAAGAAAGTTTCCAGTACTCAGGTACATAAGTTGCACCCATCCGACCCGCTTGGATGGTCCCTACCCGCTGAGCTTACACTAGATCCAAGCATTGCATTACCTATGAAAGCATCATCCCTTAACAAAAGTCATCAACTATCAAATCAACATCAACCACAACTTGTCACCATCATATCTTGAGCCAATCTTACAACATCAACTAAGCATGATCCAATCATCCATTGAGTCTTGCCTTAGGATATATCATTCCTACAATAGGCAGAATCTATCAAATCATTATCCATCTTGGCAAGAGATACAATGGCTATTTGTTTGGTTCGTTGGTCTTTTGGTTCTTGATTTTTTTATCTTTTGTCCTATTCAAAGATCACATAAAAACTACCTTGATCTCACTATATTAGGGTATGTGGCAAAAACATCTAGAATGAGGCATAGTCTTGCTTTTATATGTTGTGCTTGTGGGTTAGTTTCTTTACTCCAAGCTAGTATTCCTATCTTGTGGATTGTAGGGTCGGTTCTAGCATATTGATCTCCTTGTGCATCTAAGGTTCATCATACCTTTTTTGTATTAAGGGTTTATGATATGAGTCCCCTTCCCTCATCTAGACAAGGTTGTACTATCTTGGGTATGCATGGGATCACCCTCCTGTTTGCATGTCTAGTCCATGCAAAGTGTTGGATGCACATCATCACCCTGGTCTTCTATACCTTGGTGAAAATATCCACTTTGCTATATCAAACCTAGGATTGCTCTAAATCATTTTCAGTAGAATAATCATCCATTTTCCAATCCATCTATCATCTAATCATCCATCCATCATCATTCTTTCATCTCACCCCTTATCGTCCAACCACTTCAACCAATCTGCTCTATCCATTTCGAGAGCACACCCGTGTTCTTGCAACCCGCATGTCCTCTCGAGGGGGCATCACCCTTACCAATCATCCCTAAACCTTATCCTATTCTTTTAAGCCAAAACCTTTTTCTATCCAATCCAACTCTATATTTTAACTTCTTTGAAATAATGTTACTTATCCGCAAAACCATTCAAAGAGGGGCAAATGTAGACACCTAAAATTGACTTGCTTAGCAAACTAATTTCCCATATCTCTACACCACCAATTATCCCCCTATTAATTAAATAAATTCATTTTATTTAATTAATTTATCCCTCATCATCTACATTGACCATTTACCCATCCTTTGTGATCAATTAATTCACTTAATTTATCACTTTACCTTATAACTATATCCTCATTGATTAAATAAATATTCACAATATTTATTTAGTTAATTTGTCCATCTCCCTAATCCTTGTTAATTAGATAAATCATGCTTATCTAATTAATCTAGCCTATTAATCAACCTAAACCTAGCCTAGTTGATTAAATAGCAAGTATTTAATTAGCTACCCTAGTCTACGTATCCCCTAGACCTAGATTAATTAAGCTTAACACTTAATTAACCTTGTTTAGCCCATCCTTCCACACACCTTTGAATAAAACTCAATTTTTTATTCAAAGAGTCAAATCTTCCTTACACCTCATTTATCACCCTCTTACACATGTAAGTGTACATGTGTCCTTCAACCTTCACATCTCCACATAAAAGTGAATTTTTAATTCACACTCCCCCATGATTTGAATTTTTAATTCACTTGTCATATCCACTCTTCCCAAAAATGAATTTTTAATTTTATTTTTATCCTCAACACATTTTGCCATGTGAATTTTTAATTCACAAATAATGAGAGCCCTCCAATCCCATTGACTAAACCTCGACCATTGATCTCTCTCATCCACTCCTCTTGGGACACTTGTCACAAGGCTATGACTTCAATCCTAACCCTAACTCTCAATCATTTCTAGCCCTTGATCTCAACTCTTGATCCTCACCCTCCATCCTCTTTTCAAAAATCTATAAATGAAACCCTCACCCAAGCCATTTACTTCACTTTTTCTTGCATCCTTACTATGCCCAAATTTCTCTCAAATCTCTTCATCATACCATCATAATGTCAAAATCATTCCTCATCCCCATCTCAATCTCCACCTAAATCCAAATATCTCATCCTATTGTGTTGAATCTCAAAGAGCAATCCACATTCTACATCTAGTTAGGTAAATCTAAGGAGTTTGGGTGCAACTCCTTCCACCCTATCAAGGATTTGTGACTCATTGTGAAAGGTATAATGCTTGTTTATGCACTTGTTTTACATTTTCTACTTTCATTTTGGATCACTAATCTACAATATCAGTCATCCAAATCCATAAAATTCATCACAACATGTGTCAGGGTTAGCTGGCAGAAGATATCAATTACATGCAGAGAAAGATTAAACAGAAGAATGGAAATACATAGAAATAATAACAACGAGAGACAAGTTTTAACGTGGTTCACCCAAACTCGGGCTACATCCACTAAACAGAGAGTCTAATATTATTATCTAGTAAATCAAACCAATTACAACCAGCAATCCCTGTAACTCATTACCGCTGCAAATACTACAATACAATATCAATGGAAACCCTAACCCTTATCCGTTTTTATCAAGCCTTATGTCGGTTACAAAAATAGGGTTTTTTTATGTCGGCTAATAGAAAAAAAAAAACCTCCTGACGCCTTTATAATTTGGGGTGAAACCATGTTGATAAAAGTGGGGTAAATTTAACCTTTGAGTCTGATTAGGCTCCATATAACAACACGCTTATAGTGCCAATCTACGTCAAACCCTAGTGAAAATATAGCCAAAATATGCAAATTTTCACTAAATCTCAATTCAAAGGCCCCATAAAAAGAGTGTTTTAAAGAATTTGAGGAGGGGCAGAAGATAACAACCCTGATAATAGCCAATTAGTTTAGAAAAATCCTTCACAACACACCTAGGATGCAACTCTAGAGAGACAATAAGGCCAAATCTAGTGAAAAAGCAAGGTTTTCAAACCCTAGACATGAAATTTTGCAAGAAAGCCACTATGATGCAACACTAAAATTACAAATAAGTCCTAATGAGTGTTTTAAAAGGGTAGTAAAATCTAAAACAGGAGTTTGGCTACAAACCCTAGCTAATGCAAAACTAAGTTATATGGAAAAATGCACAATTTCAAGCAATTTTCAACAATTTAAGCATGAAAATTCAATGTAAATGAATGGTGAATGAAACATTTCTATATTTTAAATTTGATCTAAAGATAATGATAGAAACTTATTGAAATTAAATGCCAACTACTTCAAATAATTTGAAAATGCAAGCTAAAAATGCCAATATTTTCAAAATTTTTAATTTTTTCAAATTTTTTGTACTTTTTCAAATGCAATAAGATAAACAATGAAATAAATGTAAATCTAAAGTACAAAACTCACCAAGGTGCCAAAATGTCCAAAAACACAGGTTCACCAAAATATTTAGGGTTAAAAATGAAGAGGATTGATTTTAATGGTTTATGTTGATCCTCCTTTCACCACTAAACATTGAAGGACATTCAATTGAGTAGAAACTCTACTATAGATCTCCTATCACTTGGAACATAGGGGAAAATTGGAATTGTGTGAATTTATTGTTCAATTAAGCCCAATTATTCTCAAAATCCTTATTTCGTAAATTCGTAAACAAACGGCCAAATCACAGAAAATGATCACACACAGAGATATCAAATGACAATCAAATACATACCAAATTTTAAAGATTGGTGTGTGGAAAGGCTGGTGACTAATGAGCGGGCACCCTAGTCTAGTGCCTTAGTTTTCTTTAGGATCTGGGAATATTGTCGGCAACATGTTCTTGTTGTTCCAAAGATTTTACTGATGTAGGATCTAGAGGACTAATGAGTGGGCATCTGAGTCCAGGTCCCAATTTTCTTCTCTGATCTGCAATTCTGACAGTCTGTACTACTCTCCCACAACTCCACTTCTTTCTCTTTCACAACCTATAACCTACAATCACATAAAAGTGGGTTGGGGGTTGTGGTGTTTAGAGGCTTGCCTCAGTCAAGCCCTAGAGAGACATTCAAGTCTTTCGAACACTGTTGTCAGATAAAAAGTGTGTATCCTTGTGGGATAGAGACAAAATCCAAATGATAAATGATAGGAAACACAATTGATATCACCTTGTAGTGAAGATCTCATGGAAGGAAGATGCTCTTCATGCCATGAGGAGATGGATTCCAAATACAAACACAATAACAATGCAAAATTCTACTCTATCTGTACAATGAATGCCTTGAATCACTTTCACATAATCTTGTTGTAGACACCCAAAAATGTCCATTATCTTACAATACCTTATTGTTTTTCCCTAGGCACCCCATATCGTTACCTAACCTAACATCTTCATCTAATAAATTAAATAAATATAACATTTATTTAATTTATCCCATCCCCTAGCATTATTAAATAAATAAATTTTATTTATTTATTTAATTTCCCTTTCCTTTGAAATTAAATAAAATAAATCTTTTTATTTTATTTCAATTTATCATATTTATCCTCACATGCATCATAAATTAAATAATTTAATTATTTAATTATGATTTTTCCCACCTTTCATTTCTATCTTAACTAATCTCTCTAATCACTCTTCCACCTTCCATTTTCAACTCAACCCACCACTCAACTCATCTTCCAAATCACTTGATTCACTTTCTAATTACCTCTCAAGTGAACTCACCTACCTTCCAATTTCCTCTCAACTCATCTCTTACACCTTACCATTTTCATCTCCTAAATCACTCATCCACCTTCCATCTTTCTCTCCCAAGTTGCATAGTAACTTTCCAATTCGATCATCACTTGTAAAATGGAAACTTTATCCTTCCATTCTCTCATATTTTTATATAAATTGATCCATTTTCATGCTATTTTGGCATGGATGAATCTTGCATGCAACGTTACTCTATCGAAATTATTCTTCATCATCCATCAATTGATATCACTGTCATGCTGCAGATTGTGAGAAACCCACATTTTCAACAAGGAATCGTTCAACACATGTGATATCATTTTGGTTTGCATGTCTTTATTTCATTTTTGGGTTTGATTTCTTGAGATTGGGTTGAATCTTGATCTTGCTCTTTGTTTGTTTTGATCTTTGTTAAATTCTACCCAACACAAAATGACACGCCCAGTGGGACATGAATCATTTGTTTTTGTAGGTTTTCACTTTAAAAATTTGCTTTTACTTAACCCTTGTTTGTGAGTTTTTGCAAGAATCTAGTACAAGTGATCTTTTGGACTAAATCTAACGGTGCCATCATGCTTAGGATGCCATTTCCATAAAAATTGACAATAAATTTGCATATACTTGGTCACTGCAAAATTTCTTGTGAAAATTTGAATTTTTTTTATTTTGTATGGATCCATACAACAAGAGCCTGTCATTGGGGTCTAAACTATGTATTTCAATGTTTGCTTTTGATTAAGGTTTGATTGTGTTTGCAGGATAATCATTATTTTGCATTGAAATTCTACTGGTTTTAAGAAAATCCTTGTCGACCTGTTTACAAAACCCCTCCCTATTGACCTCCAAACCATCAAACTTTGCTTCATTTGTAGCCCCATTGTTGACCCTTGTCACTATCCATAAAAGTTCCCTATTAGCATTCACATAGAGCCTTGTAGTTAATCGCCATCACCAACTTCAAAATGTCACCCCTTTTGTTGGTCATAAATCTCAGTCAAATCACATGCTTTAGCTCCTTGTTGGCCTTAATTACTAGGTCGCAGCCCCCAAGACATAGTTGAAATCTTGAGCATTTGCATTGTGGACATTCCATTGTCCTCTAAAGGTTGACTTTGACTCCTCGACAACCTTGTGACTACATTGCCACCGACGACCTCCTTTTAAACATTGACCACCCTCACCATATCCTCTGTCGACTTACTTGCGGCCTCTGCCGACCATCCTACGAAACCCTCTACCTCACCCCTTTTTGAAATCCATACCTTAGCCTATCAGTCATCAAGGTCTTTACACACAAGTCATCAAAGTCCCTGGTCGTTAGTTGAGAAATCACATGCAACAAGCTTGTGGTATGTTAATCTGAGTCGGTGTTGGGTATGAGAATGTATGTGGTTTTTATAAAGTTATCTATGCAGCATTGTACAAAGATTTGTAGGATTGTTTTAATTGGGATAAGCAGAAATGGGTCTTAAATTAGAAAAATCATCAAGCGCGGTGGACTTTCCTACTATTTTGGAAACATGTTATGAAGAAACCTAAGCATAACGTAGAGTCATGTCGGTCATCACAAATACATGCTACCGAAGAATTAATTTTCTTTCTTTTGGTTGAGATCATATATAATCTTTACTATCGGCATTCTAATTCCTTTTGTCGGCATTCTAAAGCTCTCAGTCAGCCTGTAAAAGTCTAAAGCCAGCATTCTAAAAACTCTGAGGTCAGCGTTTGGAGCCCTTAAGTCGGCACCCTAGACTCTTGAAGTCAACAGTAACAAATTCTTCAGTTAGCATTTAATTTATGTATCCATCCCTTTGGTCGGCCTTCAAACTGTGACGATCAGCCTTTTCAACTTGGTGCTTTAATATATGTATTTATGGGTTTTGACCTTTTTAACATTATAGTTTAAACTTTTGGGGTCTTGGGATTTGGATCCTAATTTTTTATCAAAAGGAGCTGGAGTTAAGGTTGAAACTTTCAACCCACAACTTTAATCATAAAACAAAACAACATGTGCCACAAAGGAATCTTTACAAAAATCCAAAAAATCAAAAGTCAAACTGCAGTCAACCTATTTCTTCCACTTGCCAAAGGGGTATCTTTTTTCTTTTCATCATAACAGGAGCATATGGCAGCAGATTTTCACAAACAAACACTCGTCGGAAAGCTAACAAGGTGAATTTTACAGTTGTGAAGGTTTTGGTAGGTCATTTCTATATCAATGTTCAGCCTTCTTTCAAACTTAAAATGCACATAACTAGAGCAAAACACATCCAAATTTAACAATTTTTTTTTAAATTGCATGGAATCATCTGAACTTTCTATTTTTGTTGTCTATTTAGCTATATCAGATCATCATTTGCAAGTTTGTATATGATTATATCTTTGGCATCTAACAATTTATCTGTGCATCTTGTCTTAATCACTTGTTAATGAACGGAGAAAACAAACTACTGATCTATCTTTTGTAGATACGAGCAGTCAAAGAACAATCATTTATCACTAGAGTAGGCACACTTCATTTTGGTGCTCTAAAATGAACAATCTGTCTTCATTGTGTCTACTTTTCATTTATTTGCTTGCTTTCTAAGATTGATTGTAACCCAATTTGGCAATCCTCTCCCCTTGCCTAACCAACAGATCTGGGGTGCACGAGAAATCATTGCCAACTCTAGAGGGCCTACCTTCCCATTGTGATAAGGAGTACGACCCAAGTAGAAACAGGTCAAAGCCAAACCATTCCAAGCCACTATATAAATAATGTGTGAAATGTCCCCAATCTAATTTTTATTAAAACCCCACAAAATCTGAAAGTGACTTTACATTAACAACACAACTATGCATCACAATTTCTAGAAACTAGTGGCAAGTTTGAACAATAAACCATCCAAAATATTGCAACACAACTCCAAACCAATTTTATTATTATTTTTTGATGGAAACACATATGTAAAGGTTTGATACATAATATTTACCCAGCAGCAAACTATCACAACAAATCCGTAATTTCAGCCACAACCCATTAAGCAAAATGCTGAAATATACATAAAATAACTCACTACAAAGCCTCCAAACTCTTAGATTCACACCCATAACTGATATGGCTCTAGAATGACACTGTAGATAATGTATTATAGAAGCACACATAGCAAACCAAACCCCATACAATAGAAAATGTGAACAACACAAACAACTCCTAAACACACTATGAAATCACTACAAAATCCTACAACACAAGAACATTGTACTACTGAATCTTGTCTACACAAATGCAATCTCTAAGATAAGATTGCTATATGAACCCAAGAACACTGTCCTTAGGTTTCTAGAAACTCATGTCCACTAGCCACAAGCTTCGTCTTCAATGGTTTCCCTGTCCACTGAAGTTGCACAAGCATCTACTCTGCAAGAAAGAGTGAGAAAATGTCATTAGCCTCCCAAAATGAAATCTTACATTATTTTATGATGTGAGAGGCCATCTTGGGCATCCAAGATCTCCCATGCCCAAATCTTGGGAGTTACAACTCCCATATGCCACTTGGATGCTTCAAACAATGCTCACCGTCCACTTGTCAAAGGTGTAGCCCCTATTTTTAGCAAATTTCTTTCACAAATCTGCCCCAAATCTCCATAAAATATTACCTCTCAAATCCAAATGCCCAAAGGGAATATTTGAGCTCTACATACATTTTATTTAATATTTATTTGTCCTTTAATATTTGAAAATGCATTGAAACAAACATAATATTAAATAATTAATTTCCCTCCAAGCTACCATGTAAAGTGACTTACAATTTTTGGATAGGAGGTACTTACTAAAAATAGAAAATGTTATTTTTGGAAAGGGGACATGACAAGTCCTCCCTCCCATAATTTTCTTGTCCTCAAGAAATGGAGATTAGGATGCTCAAGTATCTTAGGTCCCTCCCATGATGCATCCTTAATTGGCAAGTTCTTCCATTTGATCAAATATTTTGTGATGCACTTGTTTCTGAGTTTCTTCTCCCTTGTTTCCAGCACTCTTTCTAGAATTAGAATTAATTTCCCTTCATCATCCAATGGTGGTAAATCATGTGAAGTAACAAATTGCTATCCTACCACTTTTTTCAAGCATGAAACATGCAAAACATTATGAATTTTACTACCTGAAGGAAGCTCCAACTCATAGGCCACTTCTCTGATCCTTCGGATGATTCTGTATGGACCATAGTACTTGGGCTTGAGTTTCTCAGTCCCATTCTTCTTCAATGTACTCTGTTTATATGGCAGAATCTCACAAAGACCAAGTCCCCAACCTCAAATACTCTCTCTGTCCTCTTCCTATATGCATTAATTTTTTTCTGATTTTGTGCATGTTGTAAGTTATCTTTAAGTGACCTCAAAATCTCCCGACTTTGATTTATTAGATCACTTGTTGCTGGTACACGACTATCTGAAAATAGTAAATCAGAAAAGGAAAGTGCATCATACCCATAAAGATCTTGAAAAGGAGTCATACCTATAGACATATGAAAAGAAGTGTTGTAACAATATTCCCCTAGATGCAACCATTTCACCCAAGCATGTTACTGATCTGAAACATAATTTCTCAGGTATCCCTCTATCCACTTGTTCACTATTTTAGTTTGTCCATCAGTTTGTGGATGGTAGCTTGTGCTGGGCATGAGTTCAGTACCTGTTAAGTGAAAGAGCTCCTTCCAAAAAGAGCTAAGAAATCTGCTATCTTTGTCACTAACTATGTTTCTGGGTAGCCCATGCAATTTAAAAACTTCTCTAAAAAATAATTCCGCTACTTGTGGTGCTTTAAATTTAGCTGTAATAGGGAAGAAATGAGCATATTTTGTCAATCTATCTACCACCACATAAATACAATCCTTGCCTTGCCCCTTGGGTAAACCTGTAATGAAATCCATGGAGATGCTCTCCCATTTCTATTCGGGTATGGGTAGTGGTTGTAGAAGCCTTGCAGGATAAAGTTGCTCACTCTTATTCTACTGACATACCATGCACTCCTTAATGTGGCTATGCACATCCTCCTTCATCCCTTTCCAAGCAAATCTCTCACGGATCTACCTATAAGTCATGTAATATCCTTGATGACCCACAAGTGGTGTATCATGAAAGGCCCTTAAGATCTTGTCTTTAACCTTGGATTCAGACACCAAATAGATCTGATTTTTGTAATAGATCAGCCCATCCATCACCACATACCTATGATCCTTGACCAACTCATCCAAGATGTTAGTAGCAAAGGGGTTTTTTGCATACTCAGCAATGATGGACATCTTCCGATCAGCTGAAATAGTTGACAAAGAGCATAAAGTAGGCTTCCTAGAAAGTGCATCTGCCACCACATTATTCTTCCCTTTCATATACTCAATCTCAAAATCATATGCTTGTAATTTACTTACCCACTTCTATTGGCAATCATTCAAGTTCTTTTGCTCCATAAAGAACTTGAGACTATTATGATATGTCTTTACTATAAACTTCCCACAAAGTAGGTATTGTCTAAACTTTTCCAGTGCATGCATTATTGCCAACATTTCTTTATCATAAATAGAGTATCCTCTTTCTAACTTGCTAAATTTTATTCTCTCAAAAGCTATGGGATGTTTATTTTGAGTGAGGATAGCCCCTACACCCTCCCCTAATGCATCACATTCTACTATGAATGGAAGAGAAAAATCTGGAATTGCAAGCACAGGGCAAGAGCTCATTACCTCTTTGAACTTATCAAAAGTTTGTTGTGCTTCTTTTGTCCACATGAATGCTCCTTTCTTTGTCAAATCAATTAATGGAACAACAAGTTATGAAAAACTTTTCACAAACCTTCTATAGTAACAACATAGTCTGAAAAAACCCTTTAACTGTGTGAGATTGGTAGGTGGTGGCCAAACTAGGATGGCTTGAATTTTTTGCTAATCTACCTCGACTCCTTTAACACTTATGACATAACCCAGCTATAAAATTTTAGTCAGCCCAAACTCACATTTGGACATTTTGGCATAGAAACATTACTGTTCTAAAATCCCCAAAACTATATCTAGGTGCTCCAAATGTTCTTTCCATGTTTTATTGTATATTAAAATATCATCAAAAAAGACCAACACAAATTTTTAGAGTTGCTTACTGAATACCTGGTTCATGCAAGATTCAAAAGTAGCTGGAGCATTGGTGAGGCCAAAGGGCATGACTAAGAACTCAAAGTGCCCGTAGTGACACTTGAAAGATGTCTTTTCTATATCTTTCTCCCTCATGTGAATCTAGTGGTATCCTGACCTTAAGTCAATCTTTGAAAAATAAACTGCTCCATGTAACTCATCTATGAGTTCTTCTATTCTTGGAATGGGGTATCTATTCTTGATTGTTTTCTCGTTTAATGCTCTATAATCTATACACATCCTAAGAGTGCCATCTTTCTTTTTCACAAGCACCACTGGTGAAGAAAATGGGCTAGAACTAGGCCTAATGAAACCCATATCCAAGAGCTCTCTAATAGTCTTCTCTATCTCCTCCTTATAACCTCGTGGGTGTCTATAAGGAGTTGTAATAATAGGTTTTGCACCCTGTTCCAACTCAACTACATGCTGAAATCCTCTATCCTCCTCTATCCAGAGGTAAACCTGGAGGTGGATCATTGAAAACAATATTATGCTTATACAAAATTTCTTGAATCTCAAAATGAAATTTACCTTTTTCTTGTGGGGAACTCAAAGGATGTATCAAGCATGTTGCAACCCAAGATACCTGCCCTCACCTGAAAGTCCTCTCCATCTTCTTCACAATTACTACTATTGGTGCTCCACTCAAAAGGCCTCTTAGAACAATTTCTCTTCCATCTGAATGGAATTTGAATTCCATAGTTTGGTAGTTTTGGTAATAACCTCCAATGGAGTGCAGCCATTGCACACCCAACACCACATCTGTTTCATCAATACCCACCACATAGAAATCATCACTTAGATTATAATCTCCCATAGTAATGTTGAGCTGCCGAATCACTTTCTTGCAAGGAATTATAAAACCATCAGCAGCTGTGACATTAAATCCTTCAAACTCAGTTTTCATTCCCCTCTTTATCACATATCCTTCATCAATGAAATTGTGGGTAGCCCCACTATCAATCAACACAATCATCCTTTGTCCTACTAGGACTCCTCGAACCTGAAATGGATGGTATCTAGGGGCTCCTGATAGGGCTGCCAAGGAACCCTCTTTGTTGTTTTCAACTCCCACTCCTTCAAAACTAGGGTCTATAGAGTCATGAAATTCTTCATTCTCCTCAGACTCAGGGTCTGAAGATACTTCAATGAAATGCACCTTTCCCTTACCAAGGCATCGATGGCTAGGGTCTCATGGTTCTTTGCAATGGAAGAAAAGGTTCCTCCTCCTTAGATCCTTCCTATCATTGAGGTCTATCTTCTTAGGGGGTGCGGGTAGTACAGGTGATGCAATCTTTTGTATAGGGGCTAGGAAAGTCTTCTTTTGGAAACCACTCTTTTGCTGTCCTGGAAAGAATCCCTTAGATAGTTGTGCCAAGCTCTTCTTGGGAAAAGTGGGTTCAAGATGCAAGCTTCTTCTAACTACTTCTTGGAGTGTGGTAGGTAAAAGGGCTTTGATAAGTCCTCCTAAAGGATCTTCAAGTCCTTCCAAGAAGAGGTAAACAATCCTTTTTTTTGATATGTCAGGCACCATAACAACAATTTTTTGAAACTCATCCACATACTCACTCACCATAGTCTTCTGTTTAATCTTTGAAAGTTCTTTGAAATACTCTTCTTCATCTCTAAGTTCAAAGTGGTCTAATAGCCTCTCGCTGAAATCTGCAAATGTATTCACCTGATCATGATCTTGGGTAATGGTTCCATGATACCACCACTCATAAGCATTACCTTCCAGATGTAGAATTGCAAACTGAATAGCATCTTTCTTAGTCATAGGATTGAGGGTAAGGTATGTTTGAATTTTTTGTAACCATGGTCTAGATGAGATTTTGTCGCTACCATCAAAAGTAGGTGCTGCAAGCTTGTTTAGTTTACTTTTAAGTTCTCTTTCTCCTCTATCTTGCTCCCTTTTCCTATGTTCCTTACCAAAGATCTCCAAAAATCTGTCAAATGAAATAGATGTTTATAGGCTTGTGATTTCTTGGAATACTCCTCAAACCACTTAGTTGTTGCCTCAATAGTTATGGCCTCTGTGTTAACATCAGTTGCAACTTCTCCTCCATTCTTAGGTAGAAATATGAGTTCTTTTTGCCTTGACATAGTTGTTGCCTTTCTTCCTCCAGAAGTGCTTCCTTCACCAATAGCATCTTCTCCATTTTTCTTACTCTGATATGTCCACATTTTTTCAAAAATGAGAGCCAATCTATCCACAGTGGCTAAAAATCTTTCACCTACTTCCTCTCCCTTACTTTTACCACTATCCTCAGCCATTATTTGAACTTCTTCAGTTTCTCTGTTAGTTGTTAACTTCTTTTGCTCTCTTCTCCAAGCTCTGAGATCTCTTTCACTTGGAAGCATGAATCAAGAAACCCTACAGGATGGAAAGATCATTATCTGATACCACTGAAATGTCCCCAATCTAATTTCTATTAAAACCCCACCAAATTTGAAAGTGACTTTGCATTAACAACACAACTATGCATCACAATTTCTAGAGACTAGTGGCTAGTTTGCACAATAAATCATCCAAAATATTGCAACACAACTCCAAACCAATTTTCTTATTATTTTCTGATGGAAACACATATGTGCAGGTCTAATACATAATATATACCCAGCAGCAAACTATCACAACAAATCCATAATTTTAGCCACAACCCATTAAGAAAAATGCTGAAATATACATAAAATAACTCACTACAAAGCTTCTAAACTCTTAGATTCACACCCAGAATGGATATGGCTGTAAAATGACATTGTATATAATGTATTATAGTAGCACACATAGCAAACCAAACCCCATACAACAGCAAATGCGAACAACAACACAAACAACGCCTAAACACACTACGAAATCACTACAAAATTCTACAACACAAGAACATTGTACTACTGAATCTTGTCTACACAAATGCAATCTCTAAGATAAGATTGTTGTATCAACCCAAGAACACTACCCTCAGGTTGCTATAAACTCATGTCCATTTTCCACAAGCTTCGTCTTCAATGGTTTCCCTGTCCACTGAAGTTGCACAAGCATCTGCTCTGCAAGAAAGAGTGAGAAAATGTCATTAGCCTCCCAAAATGAAATGTTACATTATTTTATGATGTGAGAGGCCATCTTGGGCATCCAAGATCTCCCATGCCCAAATCTTGGGAGTTACAACTCCCATATGCCACTTGGATGTTTCAAACAATGCCCACTGTCCACTTGTCAAAGGTTCGGTCCCTATTTTTAGCAAATCTCTTCACAAATCTGCCCCAAATCTCCATAAAATATTCCATTTCAAATCCAAACACCCAAAGGGAATATTTGAGCTCTAAATACATTTTGTTTAATATTTATTTGTCCTTTAATATTTGAAAATGCATCAGAATAAACATAATATTAAATAATTAATTTCCCTCCAAGCTGCCATGTAAAGTGACTTACAATTTTTGGATAGGAGGGACTTACTAAAAATAGAAAATGTTATTTTTGGAAAGGGGGCATGACAATGCATTTGTGATGAAAGTCACAAACGATGGGTATTGTTCCTCTATACCGACGAATATTTCCCCCAAAACCCTGCAGAGCCTAACCTCTATAGGTTGGGAAGACTCCATTAATGGAGCAAATCGCCACATGTATAGCCACCTGAATGGAAACCCTAACTAAAAACCTCTCTGTAGAAGCCAAAAACCCCTATCTGTTGGTATAGGAGGAAACTCTGATAGCCATCCCTCACTTTAGCGGCTTATGTTAGATATATCAAGGAATCTCAAGATCTACACATCTTGAGGACTTGGAACTTGGTGTGCCTAAGAAGTGAGTGCACTATAAGGGTGAGCCCATGCCCCAAGTTCCTGGAGCTATACACCATAAGTAGGCATAGCTGGGTAAAACCAAGTGGGAACCCAATAGATACTATCCTTGCCTAGCCTAGGGTGTACACATTGATCATTATGTTTAGTGTGCATGCATGTGTATGTGAGATCTTGTGTTTGATATTGCTACATCATCCTTAATCTACTTGTCATAACATATTTCCCAATCATTACACTTCATCCAATCACATCATCCTATCATCCTTGTCATCCAATCAACCACATCCCAATCAATCTGGGTCATCTAACCTCATAATTCCATATCATCCTCCTTCTAATCCAATCCACATCATTCTACACCATCTCATCTAGTTTGACCATATCATATGATTAGACTTCTTGAGCCCTACATCCTTTTTGAGACTCTATATCTGCTATCCAACATCGATCCAATCAACCAACCTTGTCCTTTGGCTTTGGTCCTTATCTAGAATTTGATCATATTAGCATTATCAACCAACCTTGTCTACCCTTGAGTTCATGAATCTATCTCTTGGGAGATAATCTTATCCAATCAACCAACTAATCAAACCAATCCAATTAATTGATCAAGCCAATCCAATCAATCAATTATGAAAACAACTCAATCCAAGGGTCTCAACATTGTCGTATAAGTCCAATCCACATAACTTTCTGTCATGCCAACATTAGAGGACCTATCACCAGAGATCATTCACATACTTCACAAAATGTCAAAACCTCCAGACCAACAAATCATTCAAAATGTCCATGGCATGATCCCAAAACTTCAAGCAATCCAATCACCTCACATGCAACACCTCATAGCACAAATCCAACACCTTGTAGCTAGTTTTTAATCACAAACCCCACATCATCATCCCTTATCCATTCAACACCAAACATTTCCATCTCATTCCTATGTAGCATCCCCTTCCGTTTCACACCAATCTAAACTATCCACATATCATAACAATTCCACATCACCTTATCTTATTCCTTATCAATCTAATCCATCCACATTTCAAATCAATTTAACATCACTTTATCTTACATCCTTTCATAACAATGCCACATCACCATACCCTACTTCCAATATCTACCATTATCCACAACAACCCATACCCTGAGATCTTTTACCTACACATCCTACCATTTCATCTCTTCATCAAACCCATTCACAAGACTGTCAGTGGCCCCCACAACATGAACATGCAAGTCTAAATGGCCCTATGTATATAAACCAAGCAAGCCCAAGTTCACTTTTGCAACAAACACCATTAATAGACTAAAGTCCACCTATGCTACAAGACTTAATAGCCTTTGATGAGGGAGACACCAACCTAGAGCAAGCATCTTATGAGAATCCTCCATCACCATCCAAGCACATGCCAACACATGAGTCAACTAGTCTTCTCCCAACACCTTCATGTCAACCTTCTAATCCATCAAGTCCTCCATTAAAGGATCCCTTAGAGATGAGCCTACAACAATTGGTCAAAGAAAATTTGATTGAGGTGCCACCGATAACATCCTTTGAATAAATCTACTTTAAACCCCATTGGTATAAAGATAATGAATATTGTGCATACCATAGGTGTAAGGGCCATCTCATATCCACTTGTACACAATTTAAAAGATTGATCAAGAACCTAGAAGATTGTGATAAGATTGGGTTAGATAAAACCAATCCGTCTAATCCCCTTATCCTTCCATCTAGCCCAAGTCCTAGCCCATCTCATCCCATTATCCATATCACAAGCCCTAATCCAATTAACCTTCTACCTAATATGAATCATGAGCCTTCAGCTCCCATCAACCCTCTACCTACAAAGGATGTGATTCAAGGACTACTAGTAAGGAATAAACAATCCCCATGTTAGGCACCCATTGATGAGCCTACCAAATAATCTTTGAATGCTATGTCCACTTCTGCAACCCCATCATGTGGTTCATAACCCCTTGAGCATATTGAAAATTTTCAAGTCCTGTGAGCTCATTTCCCTCTAATGTTGTTGACCAAGAACTCATCCAAGAGCCTCATACTTCTATTCAAGCAACCCAAGAGGTATGTCAAGGAAATGATCATAAGCATGTGGAAACACTAACTCCCTATCTAAGTTAAGATCAAATCCTTTTCCTTCATCCCATCCATACCATTTACCTTTTTTATGATCAAGATGATATCACCTATAAAGAAGCTATCCATGAGCACCTTGATCTCATCCATGATCCCCTACCCATTAATGAGCAAGATACCCAAGACCTACATGCTCCATCTAATGAAAGACTCATTGACCTCCTTGAGCTTTCACCTCGTTTCATGGCCTTCCTATTAACATACACTTGGCATGATGAGACATGTGCCTCCCAAGAACACATAAGCATAGAAGATCAAATAGATACCTTGGATCTACATGCACATAAGCAAGATCCTAATGATCCTTCCACATCCACCATTGACCTTATCGCAAATCCACCATCATATCCACTTGATCTTACCACTTTCATCCATGAGTGTTCCTCTTTAGAACACCACCAACCATTATCCTCTATTTCACCTTCTCCATCCAATAATGAGCTTGTGTCTAGTGTTCCACCTACACCTAGTCCCATAGTCGATTGCATCCTCCAAAACATGAACTATCAAGGTAAAGGCTTAGGCCTTATTGAATAAGGAATTTTGGGGCCCATCCATGTCAAGGTCCCTCCATGCTCATATGGCCTTAGATACACACCTCAAGGATAGAAATCTAATAATGCTGGTAATCCCTCCATTCATCCTAAGTCCACCACCTTCCATCACAAATCCCATCATGTACCTAAAACATATGTTCGCATTCCACCTCCATCCTCCTACAAATGTCAAAAGCATGTGACCATACACCTTCCACCATCCACTTTGCCTCTGCTTCTTCCAACTCCTGATACCCCTCCATCAAATCTACCTCCACTACTTCTAACACCTTATTCATCCATCCATAAGCCCTCTAAAAACTTTAATCATGACCAACAAATGCACACATTTTCTAAACAAGGAGCTTCCACCGACCCCACTTCCACCATACCCATGATTAAAGTTAAGCAAGATTGTTCTAATTAAGTGATTAATTAAGATAGATTACTTGAGATTAGAATTTCTGATTAAGTGGCTAATGTGCGTGGGATTAATGGAAAAATGCAGAATTTCTTTCTTTTTGAATCAGCAGGTGTACATATCAGAAACAGTGGTTTTGTGCATCTCCGGAGATCGCCGTCAATGATCTCCGGAGACCATAACAAAGAACAGTGACACCTAGGTTTTGAAGATTTGGGGAAATGACTCTCCAGAGCTCTGCGAATGTCTGGAATATCTCCAGAGCTCTGCGAATGTCTGGAATATCTCCGGAGCTCTGCGAATGTCTGGAATATCTCCAGAGCTACAGATAGGAACAACTATCTTCGGAACCTCCTGAGAATAGGGCATGTTCCAGTCAGAGCTGCCAATCAGACACTTCAGCAGCAATCCTAACACCCCCCTTACTTCACTCAAATCATCACCTGAGTGGTGAAGGGTCAACTATCAGTTAAACTACTGAAGTTTTATCTTTCCAAAGATTTTGCATGAGTTATGAATTGAAGTAATCCAATATTCTTATTTTCAGGGCTTTGATGCCCAAGTGTGTTAAGACCTAAACTTAGACCTCTGAGTGGACTTCTGGTCCACTCAAGTCTACCTTTCTTGCATGATGATCTTTCATAGAGTTAGACAGTTAAGTACAAATAAGAGATGGTGTCATCTCCTAGAAAAACTGATAGATAAGTTCAGTGATATATCATCACTCTTTTTTATATATACTTTCAGAAATAGTAATAGAACAACAATGATAAAATTATTCTAATTTTTAGAGATTCCAGTTCTGCTATAGCCATACATTTTCATGAATATATAAATGAATGAATTGGACTGAATTTAGTGTAGATCATCTTTTGTGCTGATTTCCTGCAATAGCCTTCAGCCTTAAAGGTGCGGAGCAAGGGCCCACTCTCACCAGTCAGGTAGGAGGCTAGTATCTCTGTTTAATTGTTTCAAGTTTTCTTTTATAAAAGTATTTCCTATTTTAGTAGATAGATGCATGTTATCATTCTTTTATTTGAGTACATTTCTTGTTTTCTTCTGTTTTACAAGCATTCATTACATTTATCCAACAAGCAGATAGATTAGTCATTCCTTTAAGCATTAGGATTAGCTATAAACTGGTCACATAGAATCCCTAGTTGCAGACAGCCATGGACACAGCCCTGGTTCTTTGACATTTGAAAATAGATTAAATGATGAGGTACAGTGACAACCTATCAACCCACACAACTCAAAGCAAAAAAAAAAGAAGTTATGGGTCCCCAAGCAACAAGAAATTACCTCAAAATTTGCACAAAAGCCGCATATATCCCAACCCATACCTTTACAAGAAAAGTCAAAAACTAAAATGGTATGGGTCCCTAAACAACAAGCCATCAAGTCAAATTAGGCATCCACCTCTTGGGAATCCTAGCCATCTCCTTCCATCCATTCCATCCAAAAGTAGAAAAATCCTCGTTCCCACATGAAAAACAAAAATCATAAAAATATTGAGTCTATGTGGGTCCCTAAAGCACTACATGACCCATTTCCTAAGAAAACAACCCCATTGCTTCCTACACCACCATCCATCCAAAAGCTTCAATGTTTATCACAGTGTGTGCAATTGTTGGTCATGGTTCCCTTCCATTCTGCAACATTTCCACATACCTCCATCTCCCCACCCTTCATCCATTATCGTACATATCTTCCTCATCACTTCCCTATGGTCCATGCTTTTGTATAAGATTTTCATCCATCATAATCCACTATCGTACCATTTCATAATCCACTATCTACCTAATCCGTCTTTCATGCAATCCCTTACCAACATTTGATGAGCACACTTGACATGGTACATGTGATGACATCCATCTAGAGGGACTTGTTGGCAAGAGACACTGTGTGGCTTCATGATTGTTGTCATTGATGGAAACAAAGTTCATCTCACCCATCCACAAGATATGGTGTGTCTTTATTGGAAGTCAGATTGAAGAAGTGTTGTGGTCTGATAAGCAAGAATAGACAGGCAGGAAGGTCCGACAGTCAGGTCTGGATCTCCCAGAGGAAGTATCTCAGTAAAGTACAGATTTGGGGAAGTCAAGAGGCATACCTTTACTGATAGATTCCAAGGATTGATCCTCCCGTGATGGAAGAGTGAATAGATATGAGCACCTGAGTGTTGGGTTCCTATTTGGTAGAGTTGACAAAGGAAGAACTGATCAGCAAAGTATCAGACCTTAATCTGGAAGAGATATTGATGATGATTAAGCATCTCCTTGATCCGCATCACTTGATGTGTAAGGATTCAGCCGACAGACTAGAGTTTGGTAAAATATTGACTATTCTGAATGTCGACTAGAAAAGTGTTGAAATCACTTGTGCGGATATATATACCAGATGGATTTAGATGTGAAGGTGTGTGTTGTGTATTGTGGTGTGTGAAGAAAAGTAGAAGAGAAGAGTAAGAGCAGTAAGATAGGTCTGGAATGTGATAGGATAGCAGCACCAAGAAGAGGAAGAATGAAGTGCAGCAGATCAGTATACTAAACCTAACCGGAACTGAACTTCAGCATATGTGGATGCCTCTCATCAGTTCAAGTATCTTGTTACTCTCTTCATAACTTGTAGATAGTGAGTCTCTTGTAGGCAGTGAGCCTCTGATGAGCAGTGTGCTCAGGCAGTGAGCCCTAATTGACAAGTGCCATTTTGTATCAGCTTATTCTTTTAATAGAGAATACAATCTTGGGTTAGTCACCCCATGGTTTTTCCCTTAACAGGGTTTTCCACGTTAAAATCATTTTGTCATGTGTATTGATGTTATTTCCACTTCATGGTTATGTTTGCTTATTTGATTTAATGCTGCAATAATTGATAAGAAAGATCAAAAAGATGAAATAATTAAGATAACTGATTCACCCCCCCTCTCAGTTATCAACAATTGGTATCAGAGCCAAGTTCCTTCAAACATAGCTTAACAACTTGAGGAAGATCTGGGAATTCAAATGGATGTGTATGGTATGAAGGAACAACTTCAGTCTACCCTAGATGATCTCGAGCAATCTAACTCTGAAGTCAATGAATTGAAGGAAAGACTTAAATAGGCTGATGAATTTATAAATGAACTAAAAGGGAAATTGAGTATCTCTATGAAAAAGAGAAAGGATCTACTTCAGCAATTGGCAAGTTAAGGTGAAGCAAATGATACAAATGAAGACCTGAAGGAGAAGACCAAGCTATGTGAAAAGTTGTCAAAAGAGGTCATTATGGTAAGACATGAAATGGAATCAGGAGTTATGAAGTTCACCCAAGAAATTGAAGAGAAAAGAAAAACTGAAGATGATCTAAGACAATCTCTCAAGGAGAAGTCAGAAGACTGCCACAAAATGGATAGAATAATCAGGCATCTAGAATCTGATTTTGAAGAAGCTAGAGAAAATGAAGAACAACTTGAGAATCAAATTGACACTCTTAAAAGGGATCTTCAAACAACAAATGAATACAAAGAGAAATTCAAGATAAGCTCTGCTCAGCTTGAAGTTCTTCTTCAAAGCCAAAAAAGGGTAGATGACAAGCAAGGCTTTGGGTATGAAAAAGGTGAAAGCTCTGGATCTGGTCAAAAGAACTCCAAATCAGAAAACCCAAGAAACAGGCCTAGAAGACCTTTGGTAAGGCAACCAAATGCTCAGAAATATCCATCCTTCAATGGATACTGCCATAACTGCAACAACTTTGGTCATAAAGCGAATCAATGTAGAAAAAGAATATTAGATCAATACATCCTTCTCTAGACAGTGGTTCAACTACAAAAGATATGGTCACAAATCCCATGAGTGTAGAAATATGCAAATGAACAACTCATTCAATGGTAGATGCTTTGCATGCAATAGAGTTGGACATATTGCTAATCAGTGTAGATCAAGAGGATACTAGTCAAATATGCAAAGAAATGTTGTTTACTGCAATTGCAATAGATCTGGTCATATTGCCAAATTATGTAGAAGTAAGAATCAGGACAAAAGGGGTTCGGTGCATCATAATCAGAATCAAGACAAAGGAAAAGGAAAAGTGAATGCGAATGAAGTTAAAAGTGAGATGAACAAGATTTGGGTGAAGAGAAGTACATAGAATGAAGGGGATGGATCCACACTAGAATCTGGTGCTGATATTTCTTCCAGAAATTAAAAAGTGAGCTTTGGCTCAGGGGGAGACATAAGGAAAAACATTTTCCCCTATCCAGTTAATTGGTGCCTAAACTTGGCACATGAAAGGTTGCGGATTAAAGGGTTTTCAGAGAAACATCAAAAGAAGGCTTGGTTAAGAATGGGAAGATCTGCAAGAAGATTTGAAGAGCCTAATCTATCAAGATTGATCAGGTTTAACAGTCATTCGGTATGAACAGGAATTTCATAATTAGATCCAGTATGATTCAAATTTGGGATACCTTGATCTATGGATAGATCAAATGTTTGGGGAAAGGAAGATAGATTGTCATCAACCACCAAGAATAACTCTAAGTATATCTCAGTAATCTGCAAAAGACTTTTCTCAGAACAAGGAGAACAAGGCAACTAGAATAACTTAAGTTGCACATTTATTGCAATAGGTAATTAGGGTTTTCTCAAAATAAAAGGGTTCTTTCACACATCATTTGTACAGTTGCATTCGAGAAGAAAAGAAAAGGAGCTCTGTAACAAATTGCTTCAATTTTCTCAAAGATCAACCACCGAAGTCGATTCATCTAGCAAATTAATTTGGCTCACTCCGCAAACCCTAGAAGTGCAAGAGGTATTTTCCTTTATTGAATATATCTCTGTAAATCCTTTGTAAGATGGCTACTTTGAATATTGTGAAGATCATTGATAGGTCTCACCCCAAATTCAAGAAACATCCCTACAAATCCCTGGAAGTAGATCCCCTAGGGGCATTTTCTGGTGTTCCACATGGAGTTTTGCATATAGAAGATATTGAAGTTTACGTTCACGCAAACTTTGAAGAATTTAGAGAATTCAAATTGAGGGATATATAGCACAAGGAACTGATAAATGAATCATTTGAGCTTAAACCCCAATATAAGGCCATCCGGGAAAAACATTTTGGGCAGTCCATTCATTTCCCCTATTTTGATGAAGATGAGTGGGTTAGGTATGTTTTGGGGAGAGTACATGATAACTTCATGTGGCTGAATAAACCATTCAAGATCACAAAAGATGCTATTAAAGTAGTGACCAATTTACACTCATCCAGAGGGTTACCTGTCCTCAAATCAATCAAGAATCAAACTATGAGTGAGGCTACCAAATCAAAATTTGACAAAAGAGCAATGACAATAGATGACATCACTGATCCGGATGTCAAGTTTGCCTCCATGATCATCGGTTATAAGATATATCACTCTAGCAGGGAAAATTCAGTACCCGAAACTGCAATCTACACTGCTTATGAAATGTTGAGGAAAAATGCAGATTATGATCTTTGTGAACTCTTTCTGAGCCAATTGATGGAAAACTTACAAAAGATCAAGAAGGACAAGAAGAACTCCTTCAAGTATGGTGGGCTGATATTGTGTTTGTTCTTCTACTTCATGAATGAACTTCCCGGATCCAGTGGTTGGGTGTGGTAGAATGATAGACCAGTAGCCATCCAAATCAAAGATTATATACATGGGCTTGGTGATGCCAAGGCATAGAGTACAGCACTCTGGGGCTATTTCAAGAATTTTCAGAGCATGATGCAAGCAAGAGAGAGAATCCCCCAATCTTTAGTTGAAAAGTATAAAGATATAGTTTGTTTTATGGTAGAAACTGATCAGTGCCTAATGGAGGCAGTGGAGCCAAGAGTAGTCTGGATCATGCCTATGGGGTATGAAGTTGATGAAAAAATTGTAGAGCTACATGTTCAACACATGCTAAGTCAGCCAAAGGATCCTAAGGTAGAAAGGTTTGGAACCTTTGAAGAGTTGAGTGTGAAGATCCATGTGGAGCTTCGACAACTGAAAATGAAGAGAAAAGTGAGAAAAGAAGTTGAGAATGTTGCCAAAAGTTATGTCATCTCAAAAGAGGCACTTGATGCCAACAGAGAAAAAGTGGAAAGGGCAGAGAAAGAAAAGCAAGAAACTGGAAAAGAAAGTGCTCTGGTGGAAGCCCCCTCCTAGACCAGATCCTCTAAGAGATCTGCTCCTAAAAGCTCAAAGGCATCAAAACCAGAAGCTCAGACATTTGGAAAAGGAGAGAAGAGAACCAAGAAAAAGGCAACAAGGTCTTACACAAGCCAAAAGGATGAAGAAGAGATAGAATCAGATGAGGAAGTAAAGAAAATGAAGAAGAAAAGGAAAACATCTGGTGAACCTTCTACTGAAGAAGTAACAGAAGAATTTGTTGAGAAACCTACTTTATCTATTGATAATGTAGTTAAAGCAATTACTATGGATGGGAACCTGCAACCAATAACAGAATTCTATGATGTATATAATGATGCAGATAAAAAGATTCTAGAGGAAGCCATAGTCAAGTATTTGAACATATACAATAAAACATTTATTGAAATCATCTCTCTAATTCCCAAAAGTTTAGAGAAGGAACTGGAAATGAGAAAGGAAAATGCAAAGGCTAAGGATCTGGAGATCCAAGAACAAATAGCTATTCAACTTTATCCCTCCATCACTCCAAAACAAATGAGCATGATCTTCAAAGACTACACAGATGAGTTCCGGAGCAAGGCTAGGATGAACCAGCTTATGCTTGGAGAAACAGACAAAGTGGCTAAAGAAATAGAAGAGATCCTCTAGAATGCTTTTAAAAGATTCAATCTTCCTGTTATAGAGGACTTGGGTGATGATCCCTCAGCTACAGATGTTGAAGAAGAATCTAGTGAGATAGGGGTAGAAGAGGTAAAGGAGACAGGTGAAGAAAAAGATAACTTAGATTCCTCTGCTCTTGAAAAAGGGGTCCATGAACAAACAAACATCACTCCTATTTCCCCTGCAGACTCTGGATCCAAAGAAGAAGAAAGAATAGAAGAGAAGATCAATCAAGGAACAAAGGAGAAGGAAAAAGAAGATGACAGTGGCAAGGTTGTAGAAGGAAAGAAAACTCCAATAGAGAAGGCCACAAATGATAGTGGTAAGGTTGCAGAAGGGGAGAAAACTCTGTCTCCAGCAAGAGACACAGCAAAAGAAGTAAAAGAGTTCTTGACCAAAGAAATGATGGAATTTGATGAACCGGAACTACTTCAAGGTCCATTCAATTTTGATTCCCTCTCCCCGATTCAGACCATGAAGCTAGCATCCTTCACTCAGGCAAAGGCAAAAGAAAAACTCCTGAAGTCTCACATGGAAGACTGTGAGCTTATAGAAGCTGCATCCAGTGTGTTGGAAAAGATAATTCCATCCTTCCAAAAGGATCTTTCAGCCTCTTCATCCAGTAATCTCAAATCTCTAGTTAATAGTGTTAGCACACATTTTGATTCCCTAGAGAAGTCAGCAGAAGATAAAGTCCAGAAGGAGTTTTTAGAAAAGAAATTCTTTGAAGTACAAGAACTAATATCCAATGATAGAAGAAATATGGATATAGGGATAAAGAGCTTAGAAAATGCTCTTAAAGATGGCAAGGAAATGTATAAATTTTGTTTATCATGGTCCAAAGTAACAGTGGAGATTGAGAAGAAAGTGAAAGAATAGGGGGATAAACTAACAAAACTATCTTAGAATTTTGATCCTCTCACCACATCCATAATAAATCAAGAATGTCAGACTATTGCAGTCTTGAATGAAATTAAGAAGCTTGAGAAGTAGGAGAAAAATAGAATAAGTAGGTTGAATAAACTTAGAGGAATAATTATCCCTTGGTTAGAGGCCATGCATGAGGCCCTAAATGATGCTCAAACCATAGCCCGGACCAGTGATCCAATAGATCTGAAGAGGGTAGAAGCTTTTGCATTTCTGCTGAGTGGTCACATCTCAATTTTGGACAGGATGATGCTGAGTTGGGCAATAGAAGTTATACAATTCAAGAATACTTTTGCAGATATACTAAAGTATATGTAAAGTATAACCGGATAATATACTTATGTGACTAAGTATAGATTGAGTTTTGAAAATTTTGGTGTGCGGACCCCACCCTTTTCCATTGATGTCAAAGGGGGAGTGAGGAGCAGTGAAAAATGAGGAATCCAGCTAAGGGGGAGCTCCAAAAAATGTACATAAGGATAGAGCATAAGCCAAGGGGGAGTATAGTGTGACACTTAGTCTTTTTTCACTAAGTGTTGCCATCAATGCCAAAGGGGGAGATTGTTGGCAAGAGACACTGTGTGGCTTCATGATTGTTGTCATTGATGGCAACAAAGTTCATCCCACCCATCCGCAAGACATGGTGTGTCTTTACCGGAAGTCAGATTGAAGAAGTGTTGTGGTCCGGTAAGCAAGAACAGAGCAGGTAGCAAGGTCTAACAGTTAGGTCTGGATCTCTCAGAGGAAGTATCTAAGTACAGTGTGGATTTGGGGAAGTCAAGAGGCATACCTTGACTAATAGATTCCAAGGATTGAACCTCTAGTGATGGAAGAGTGAAAAGATATGAGCACCTGAGTGTTGGCTTCTTGTTTGGTAGAGTTGATAGTAGAAGAACTAATCGACAGAGTATCAGACCTTAATCCAGAAGAGATATTGATGGTGATTAAGTTTCTTGAGGTATCATTCATGATTGCTGACATGATTGATGACTTCTATAAGCATCTCCTTGATCTGCATCACTCGATATGCAAGGATTTAGCTGATAGACCAGAGTTTGGGAAAATATTGACTATTCTGGATGCTGACTAGAAAAGTGTTGAAATCACTTGTGCAGATATATATACTAGATGGATTTAGATGTGAAGGTGTGTGTAGTGTATTGTGATGTGCAAAGAAAAGTAGAAGAGAAGAGTAAGAGTAGTAAGATAGGTCTGGAATGTGATAGGATAGTAGCACCAAGAAGAGGAAGAATGAAGTGCAGTAGATCAATATACTGAACCTAACTGGAACTGAACTTCAGCATATGTGGATGCCTCTCATCAGTTCAAGTATCTTGTTACTCTCTTTATAACTTGTAGATAGTGAGTCTCTTGTAGGAAATGAGCCTCTCATGAGCAGTGTGCTTGGGCAGTGAGCCCTAATTAGCAAGTGCCATTTTGTATCAGCTTATTCTTTTAATAGAGAATATAATCTTGGGTTAGTCACCCCGTGGTTTTTCCCTTAACAGGGTTTTCCACGTTAAAATCATTGTGTCATGTGTATTGATGTTATTTCCACTTCATGGTTATGTTTTCTTATTTGATTTAATGCTACAATAATTGATAAGAAAGATTGGAAAGCTAAAATAATTAAGATAACTGATTCACCCCCCCTCTCAGTTATCAATAGGACTATTACCTTTCATGGAACTAGACACTTTCAAGTCCCTCTTATTCATATCCACCTATCCCATAAAAAAAAATAGAGTAAAGAAAAATCTCTTCATCCAACGGTGAAAACCTAGCAAACAGGCACCCTGAATAAGTACCATGATGAAAACCTAGCAAAAAGGTGTCATGCATAAGTTGATCTTCTATGTCACCTACACTTGGGGGTACCTTGTTTCATCCTACCTATCATATCCTACCATACCATTTCCTACTATACTTATCCATTACATTTATACACCTACCCTACTAAGTCCATTCACCCTTCCTCTTCTTGATCTTGATAAAGAGTGGGGACAAAATGTTGAAACATGCTTTAGTTATCTCTTGATATACTCCATCCTTTCCAAACCAATCTATACTTTCATCCTATCATAATCCCATTGTCATCAGCCCAATCCTATCACCATCCTATCGTCATAAGCATTGTCATGAAAAATCCCAAGCATACTATCTAGAATGGAGCATGTTATTCTGATGTGACATATCCTTTGAGATCACATCCTTGCTCTCTTATGCATACATCTAATGTCACCTATCCTCTTATCCAATCATTTATCATGAGTCTTCCTCTCCATCCCTTACTGCCCATCCTTTTATCCATTCATCCTAATCCATTCCTCCATCATCCTTGTGCCTAGACTTGGTTTTCTCCCTTTGTCATTGGTATCTAGCATAAAGGCTATCCCAGATTGTAAATCCACTTGACATCCCATAACATATCAAAAACCCTAAAAAATCAAAATTTTCCAAAAAAATCCAAAAAATTATAAAATGTCCTAAAAAAATCCAACAAAATCATAAAATGTCCTAGAAAAACCAAAAAAATCATAAAATGTCCTAAAAAATCCAAAAAAATCATGAACTGTCTTGAAAAAATCCAAAAAAATCATAAATTGTCCTAAAAAAATCCAAAAAAAATCATAAAAATGTCCTAAAAAAAAGTTATTCCAACAAAAATCCAAACAATTGTCAAAGTCAAATCATTAAAATCAAATCAAATCAAGTCAATCTATCAATCCATCACATCAAATCTAATCAAATCATCAAATCAAATCAACCCAAACTTCTAATCAAATCATAAATCAAATCATCAATCAGATCGTTAATCCAATCATTAGTCCAATCATCAAATTCAATCATCAAATCAAAACAATCCATCAAACCTATCAAATCAAAGAAAATCAATCTAATCAATCAAATCAATCACCATCATCATCATAAATCAGACCTACATCTCATCTCTATCGTTAAGTGCCTTGATCCTATGGATATAGGGTATGTAGGCAGTCTGGAGTATGAAGGAAGTGCCTAGATTCAAGCACAGGTGATATTCCTCTTTCTTCTCTCATCATCGTCTTCTATCATCTATCTTCATCACTTCATCAATCTTTCAAAACAATTCTTCAATCACTTCTTCTTCCAATCATCCAAGCAATAAACTCAAATGCAAGTCATTCTTATCTATATCAACCAAGTTAATCAAGCTTGTCAAATTATCCAATCGCAATCAATGGTCTTGATCATAGCCTTGTTGTAAACCCAATCAATCAATCAGCAATCAATCAATCATCATCATCCTTGTGTTGCTCTAGGGATATATCATTCCCCACAATGACAACACTGTCATCATCATCATCAATCAACTATTAATCATCGATTTATAGCTTGAAAAGGGCAATACCTTGTTTGTTTTTTGCATCATTTGTGCGTGCTTGCTTGCTTGCTTGTGTGTGTTATCATTTTTTTCATTTGCATCTATATCATCCTAGCTAATATTCATATCTTGTATCTAGACAAGGTTGTATTATGCTGGGGCATGGGACACATCGTCACCTTGGTCCTTATACCTTGGTGCATAATGTCTCACTCTATATTAAACATATGGTTGCTCACTTTCATTGTAGCATAACAGATTCTTCCTTTTCTTCTATCCATTTCCTTATCTTTCTTCATTGACCAATCCATTTTATTTTGAGAGCCTACCTGTGTTTGTCCAACCCGCCTATCCTCTCGAGGGGGCACCCATGATCCTATCATGCCATCATCATCCTATCTTTCCATCATCATCATGTCTTTCTTTGCATCCTATCTTTTTCCTCTATCCATAACTTAGCTTCTTTGAAATGATGTTACTCGATACAAATCTCATCATCTCAAAGAGGGGCAAAATGTAGACACCCAAAAATGTCCATCATCTTACAACACCTTATTGTTTTGCCCTAGGCACCCCATATCATTACCTAACCTAACATCTTCCTCTAATAAATTAAATAAATATAACATTTATTTAATTTCCTTTTCCTCTTAAATTAAATAAAATAAATCTTTTTATTTTATTTTAATTTATAATATTTATTCTCACATGCATCATAAATTAAATAATTTAATTATGATTTTTCCCACCTTCCATTTCTATCTTAACTAATCTCTCTAATCACTCTTCCACCTTCCATTTTCAACTCAATCCACCACTCAACTCATCTCCCAAATCACTTGATTCACTTTCTAATTACCTCTCGAGTGAACTCAACTACCTTCCAATTTCCTCTCAACTCATCTCTTACACCTTACCATTTTCATCTCCTAAATCACTCATCCACCTTCCATCTTTCTCTCCCAAGTTGCATAGTAACTTTCCAATTAGATCATCACTTGCAAAATGGAAACTTTATCCTTCCATTCTCTCATATTTGGCTATAAATTTATCCATTTTCATGCCATTTTGGCATGGATGAATCTTGCATGCAACGTTACTCTACCAAAATTATTCCCCATCATCCATCATCAATCTATCTATCCTTTCATCCATCAATCGCTATCACTTTCATGTTGCAGATTGTGAGCAACCCACATTTCCAACAAGGAATCGTTCAACCCATGTGATATCATTTTGGTTTGCATTTCTTTACTTCATTTTTGGGTTTGATTTCTTAAGATTGAGTTGAATCTTGATCTTACTCTTTGTTTGTTTTGATCTTTGTTAAATTCTACCCAACACACTTGTCAATCAAAATGTCCATCTAGTTTCCTTCTAGTTTACAAATGAATCACTAATCATGCTTATATATGTAACTACAAACATTCACAGTAAGAATTTCTTAATTCAAACTTAGGATGTCAGCATAGGACCTAAATAATGGTCATAAACCAACACCCAAAAATAGGTCTTGACCTAAAATAGGGTAGGACTTGTTGCAAGTATGAGGTAAACCAGTGTTGTCATTGATGTCAACATACTCATATTGCATTGACAAGATGGATTGGATGAGCAGTGTGCTGAGGATATTGAGAAAATTAGCCTCAGTCAGGAACAGTGAAGAACAGTGATAAGAAGAAGGCAAATGTACTATATAGGATGAGAACTAGAGGATGCGGATTAAAGGGTCTGTAGATATGAGTCTTGAGATGCTTCAGTAAAGATTTCAGAGGTCCGCATGAAGATCTGAAGGAGTTGTGGCTGTCGGTGTAGAACCGGTTCCGGCAAATGCTTAGGGGTGATAGAGGATCACAGAAAGGTCCGGTGAGGTCCGGAATTGTACAATCCTAATCTGCGGATTGGAAAGAGTGTTTGGGATATCCTTGTGATATGCCAACTCGAGTTTTGTATGATTTAGAGGTCCGGAAGTACCTCTTGCATTATGACAGTGGCGACAGACTGTGTTCTTGAAGTTCCGGATGAGGAAGACAAGAGATTCCAGTAGGTAAAGAAAGTGCGGATGTATCCGGTCAATCAGGCAGGCTTGTGAAGGTTCTTGGATCGTGTTGAGGTTATGTTGTTGGTCCGCATTGATAGTAGAGCCCAGAATTGAAGATATTCTTCCGGATGAAGTTCTTGCTCTGTTTAGCCGACCGGATGAGTTGTTCATCCTGTGAATGTTCTTGTGGTGGCCGACCGGATGTGTTATTCATCTTGCGGATGTTCTTATGGTTGTTTGCCGACTTAGATGTTTGTTCCTAAGTTGATGTCTTGTATAAATAACGGTTTGTGAGTTCATTTCGAGGTGTGGAGTGTGTGGATAAGTGTGGGATAGCGAAGAGAAGTGCGAAAGGTAGAGCAGAGGTTTTTGAGCTTAATTGAAACTGATCCGGACATGATAGAGATGTCATTCTCCAGTTCAAGACCGTGATTTTTATCACTTTGTAGACAGTGTGTCTCCTTGTAGGCAGTGGGCCTCTTTGTGAGCAGTGTGCTCAGGCAGTGAGCCCTAATTGGCAAGTGCCATCCTTTTTCTTATTCTTCTAACAGAGAATAATCCTTGGGTTAATCACCCCGTGGTTTTTCCCTTAACCGGGTTTTCCACGTCAAAATCTTGGTGTTCAATGTGTCGATGTTTATCTGCTCTTGTGTTTATGTATTATGCTTTCATGAATGATTAATTGATATGCTGTTAACTAACAACCAAGAATCAAGTGTTTGAAAGAAAAAGAAGTTTTATACAACTGATTCACCCCCCCCCCTCTCAGTTGTATGCCCTAGATCCAACAATTGGTATCAGAGCCAAGTTCCTCTGATAGGAGCTTAACCGCTTGAGGTGATCCAGGATGTCGTCATACAAGAAGGATAGTCCGAAGTTTGATGGAACCAACTTCACTCTCTGGAAAGGTCGCATGAAGTGTCACCTGGAATGTATGGGAAAAGCATACTTGGCTATGGTTTCAAAACCATATGTACCTCCACAAGGTGGTCCGACAACTCTGAATGAAATCACAGAAGCTGAAAACAATCTGCGGACCAAGGAAGCTCTTCTATGCGCATTGAATGACTCAGATCTCTCGAATGTTATTGACCTACCAACTGCATATGAGATCCTGACTAAACTGGAACTTCTGTATGAAGGAGATGAGTTTGTCAAAAGTGCAAGGTTGCAAAGTCTGAAAGGGAAATTTGAAAGATTGAAAATGAGAGATGATGAAAACATCACCACCTTTACGCTAAGAGTGAATGAGCTGGTATGTGGAATCAGAAATGCTGGTGGAACTTTAGATGAAAACGAGATTGTCTGCAAAATCCTAAGATCCCTTCCTACTGCCTACAAAATCAAGGTTGCTTCCATTGATGAATTCAGAGCCCACACAACTGTCACAAGAGAACAACTGGCTGGCAAACTAGCTGCATTTGAAATGACCGAGTTTGGAGATGATCCTCCCAAGACTGAATCTGCTTTCAAAGCCAGTGCCTATGTGAAAGGCAAACAGAGATTTGATCCGGGAGAAAACTCATCAAGGAAAATGTCATGGTATGATCAAGCAAGAAGAGACATGGAAGAAGAAGAAGTAGAAACAGCTCAACTTGAAGCCCTCATTGCAAAGAGACTGCCAAGAGGATCCGGTAAGTATGAAGGAAAACTACCCTTTAAGTGTTTCAATTGCAATAAGATTGGTCATTTTGCTCAAGATGTCCGGAGAGATCTGCAAGGTCTAATACTCACAGACAAAGGTTTCAAAAGAATTGCTATTATGTTCATGAGGAAGATGACAATGAAGGAGTAACAGATGATGAATCAGAATTAGGAAACAAATCCGGAAATGAGTGGGTGTTTATTGCCATCAAGGAAGAAGATTCAATTCTCTCTGAATCTGCCAATCACAAAGTTGTTGAAAAAGCTTTGGCTGCTCAAGTGGAAGAAAAGGATGATTGGGTTATTGACAGTGGATGTTCTCACCATATGACTGGTGACAAGAATAAGTTCTTAGATTTGGAAAGGTATGAAGGAGGAATGGTAAAGTTTGGTGACAATTCTGCTGGCAGAATCAGAGGTAGGGGAACTATTTCCTTTGATGGAAAGAGCAAAACAGGTAATGTACTATATGTTGAAGGATTGAAGCACAATCTTCTTAGTGTTGGTCAGTTAGTGGACAAAGGCTATGATCTCCGGTTCAAGAATGGAAAATGCAGAATCTTTACAAGCTCCGGAACTGAAATTGCATCCGGTACTCAGACAAAAGGTAATATCTTTCATCTGGTTGGTTCAAATAAAAGTTGTTTGTTTGTTCAAATTGATCAGAGTTGGTTATGGCATAGAAGAATGTGTCATGTAAATTTTGATAACATCATCAAGATAAGCAATACTCAGGCTGTAAGAGATCTTCCAAAATTGATGAAACCTACAAATAGTTTGTGCAAAGAATGTCAGTTAGGTAAACAAAGCAGAGTCTCTTTCAAAAGCCAAGATCAGTCTTCTACCGGATTGTTGGAACTAGTACATACTGATCTCTGTGGTCCGACAAGAATCAAGAGTCTGCAAGGTGATAGATATTTCATGTTGTTAATTGATGATCATTCCCGGATGATGTGGGTTACCTTTCTAAAAGAAAAATCAGAAGCATTTGAGAAGTTCAAAATCTTCAAAGCTATGGTAGAGAATCAAACCGGATTGAAACTAAAGTGTCTAAGGTCTGATAGAGGTGGTGAATTTACATCTGGTGAGTTCATTGACTTTTGTGAGAAGCAAGGTATAAGGAGACAGTTGTCTGCTCCTAGGACTCCACAGCAAAATGGAGTAGTTGAGAGAAAGAACCGGACCATCCAGGAAGCTGCCAGGACAATGATGTTGGAAGCAAATGTTCCTCAAATGTTTTGGAAGGAAGCTATCAGCACTGCAGTCTACACTCTCAATCGAGTTCAAATCAGAAACAACACCGGTAAGACCCCCTATGAACTCTAGTTTGGCATCACTCCTACTGTGAAATATTTCAGAGTATTTGGCAGCAAGTGTTATATTAAAAGAGATGAAGATCTAGGAAAGTTTGATGCTAGAAGTGATGAAGGAATTTTCTTGGGTTACTCCACACAAAGCAAAGCATACCGCTGTTACAATAAGAGATTGAGGAAGATGATAGAAAGCACCAATGTGAAAGTTGATGAAGGAATTGAGAAGCCTTCAAGATTTTATGAATTTGATGAAGATGACCAAGACAGTGTTCAAGGACCTCAATCCTCTCCGGTGAGACAGAGTCAGCCTGATCTGGTAAATCAGGAAGAAGAGATTATTGAGATAGGTTTGAATGAGCCTGATCAAGAAGCAGCAGTGCAGGATACTCCCAAAATTCTAAGGTATGTAAGACTGAACCACTCTGAAGATCAGATCATAGGTGACAGAAGCAAAGGTGTACAAACTAGAAGGAATGTTGCTCAAAATCAGGATGAATGTTGTCTGATTTCAAAAATTGAACCTAAAACAATAAATGAAGCCTGCAATGATGAAAAATGGACCAAAGCAATGGAAGATGAATTGATGCAAATTGAGAAAAATCATACTTGGGATCTTGTTCCCAGACCTAGAGACAGGAATGTGATTGGAACCAAGTGGGTCTTCCGGAATAAACTAAATGAAGCTGGTGAAGTAATCAGAAACAAAGCTAGATTGGTCTGCAAAGGCTACTCTCAAATAGAAGGAATTGACTTTGAAGAGACTTTTGCTCCGGTGGCAAGAATTGAAGCAGTCAGATTACTTCTTGCATTTGCTGCCTTCAAAGACTTCAAGGTTTATCAAATGGATGTCAAGTCTGCCTTCCTGAATGGTGATCTGGAAGAAGAAGTCTACATTGAACAACCGGATGGATTTCAATTGTCTGATAATGATGATATGGTCTGCAAGTTGAAGAAAGCTTTGTATGGATTGAAGCAAGCCCCAAGAGCATGGTATGAAAGGTTGGATAAGCATCTTGTGCAGATTGGATTCAACAAAGGTACTGCTGACAGTAACTTATATTTCAAAATTGATCATGAAAACATTTTGATTGTTGAAGTGTTTGTGGATGATATCATTTTTGGAGGAAGAGATAGTATGTGCAAAACTTTTGCAAATCAGATGAAAAGTGAGTTTGAAATGTCTATGCTTGGTGAAATGAATTTCTTCTTGGGTCTGCAAATTACTCAAACAAAAGAAGGGATCTTCATTTCTCAGACCAAATATGTGAAAGAATTGTTAAGGAAATTTGGTATGGAAGACTCAAAGCCTATGAACACTCCTATGGCAACCGGATGCAAGTTAAGCAAAGATGATGATTCTCCAAAGGCAGATCAGACAAAGTATAGATCAATGATTGGTGGATTGTTGTATCTCACTCAAACCAGACCAGATATAATGCAGGCTGTTGGTCTTGTGGCAAGATTCCAGGCTGATCCTAGAGAATCTCATGTTATGGCAATCAAAAGAATTTTTAGGTACTTGAAAGGAATAGTTGAGTATGGTCTATGGTACCCTAGAGATCCGGATTTCTCTCTTCATGCCTACACAGATGCAGATTGGGTAGGAGATGTGGATGACCGGAAGAGCACTAGTGGTGGAGCATTCTTTTTGGGGAAGAGATTGGTTTCTTGGCTAAGCAAGAAACAAGATGCAATATCTCTGTCTACAACTGAAGCAGAATACATTGCAGCAGCAGGTAGTTGCACTCAAATCTTATGGATGAAGCAGATGCTAAGAGACATTAAAGTTGAATATGAGGAGCCTATCACAATTTTCTGTGATAATTCAAGTGCAATTAATATTTCTAAGAATCCGGTATTGCATTCTAAGACTAAGCACATATCTATCAAGTTTCACTTCTTGAGAGAACAAGTGAACAAGGAAGAAGTCAGATTGGCGTATGTTCCCTCCAAGGATCAGATTGCAGATATCTTTACTAAACCTCTTCCCAAGGATTCTTTTGAATATCTCCGGGAGAAGTTAGGGGTCATGGCCCCTCCAGTGATGAACTAGGATGCACTGATGTGCATCAGTCCGGTGGATATCACAGTCATATCTTGTGATCTGGATTGATGATGGGGAGCTGCAACTAAGGGGGAGCAGCTGGTATGATTCTGATGTATGAGAATTGCAAGTATGAGCCCTTTGCCATTGATGTCAAAGGGGGAGAGAAGACATGTGAAAAACAAGTGGTTGATGATCAAAGGGGGAGCAGTAAAGGAAGAGAAGACATGAGAAAAGTTGTTGTTGATAGGGGGAGCTGTGACAGAAAGGAGAAGTTCTTGTCTTGATGGTTTTTCACATCATATGTTGCCATCAATGACAAAGGGGGAGATTGTTGCAAGTATGAGGTAAACCAGTGTTGTCATTGATGTCAACATACTCATATTGCATTGACAAGATGGATTGGATGAGTAGTGTGCTGAGGATATTGAGAAAATTAGCCTCAGTCAGGAACAGTGAAGAACAGTGATAAGAAGAAGGCAAATGTACTATATAGGATGAGAACCAGAGGATGCAGATTAAAGGGTCTGTAGATATGAGTCTTGAGATGCTTCAGTAAAGATTTCAGAGGTTCGCATGAAGATCTGAAGGAGTTGTGGCTGTCAGTGTAGAACCGGTTCCGGCAAATGCTTAGGGGTGACAGAGGATCACAGAAAGGTCCGGTGAGGTCCGGAATTGTACAATCCTAATCTGCAGATTGGAAAGAGTGTTTGGGATATCCTTGTGATATGCCAACTCGAGTTTTGTATGATTTAGAGGTCCGGAAGTACCTCTTGCATTATGACAGTGGCGACAGACTGTGTTCTTGAAGTTCCGGATGAGGAAGACAAGAGATTCCAGTAGGTAAAGAAAGTGCGGATGTATCCGGTCAATCAGGCAGGCTTGTGAAGGTTCTTGGATCGTGTTGAGGTTATGTTGTTGGTCCGCATTGATAGTAGAGCCCGGAATTGAAGATATTCTTCCGGATGAAGTTCTTGCTCTGTTTAGCCGACCGGATGAGTTGTTCATCCTGTGAATGTTCTTGTGGTGGCCGACCGGATGTGTTATTCATCTTGCGGATGTTCTTATGGTTGTTTGCCGACTTAGATGTTTGTTCCTAAGTTGATGTCTTGTATAAATAACGGTTTGTGAGTTCATTTCGAGGTGTGGAGTGTGTGGATAAGTGTGGGATAGCGAAGAGAAGTGCGAAAGGTAGAGCAGAGGTTTTTGAGCTTAATTGGAACTGATCCGGACATGATAGAGATGTCATTCTCCAGTTCAAGACCGTGATTTTTATCACTTTGTAGACAATGTGTCTCCTTGTAGGCAGTGGGCCTCTTTGTGAGCAGTGTGCTCGGGCAGTGAGCCCTAATTGGCAAGTGCCATCCTTTTTCTTATTCTTCTAACAGAGAATAATCCTTGGGTTAATCACCCCGTGGTTTTTCCCTTAACCGGGTTTTCCACGTCAAAATCTTGGTGTTCAATGTGTCGATGTTTATCTGCTCTTGTGTTTATGTATTATGCTTTCATGAATGATTAATTGATATGCTGTTAACTAACAACCAAGAATCAAGTGTTTGAAAGAAAAAGAAGTTTTATACAACTGATTCACCCCCCCTCTCAGTTGTATGCCCTAGATCCAACAGGACTAGGGCATAAGTGCCCAAGTCCCACCCCTATTTTAGGCAGGGATCATCATAAATGCACCCCTAAGTCCCATTTGCCATGAAACCTTAGGGTTTTCTCATCAGGAGTCATCAAAATCATGCAAGATACTCTAAATGCATTCTAAAGGATGAGGGAGCTAAACCTTAAGAGGAAGAAGCCCCCAAGGGTACTTTTTCTGACATAATAGCTGCCAGCAATTAATTAAATTTATAAACAAATTTATGAAGAAGTGACATAAAATTGAATAAGTTGGTCACCTTGTAAAGAAATCTTCATAATTTCACGAAGGAGATACATTGTAGAGCTGAGAGCTGCTAGCATACTATACATGAGGAGTTCGTGAAATCCTTGGTTTATAGGTTATCTTGGTTATCTTTCTTCCATTTTTCTTTCTTTTGCTATAGGATCACAACAATTCTTTGGGTGGTGGATATATTTCATTTTACATGAATCTGTATAGCGATTCCCCTGCAAGTATATTGTGCACTTCTACTATGTGAATGTTTCAGAGTTTTTAGCTAGCTGGGTTTTCAAGTTAGTTAAAATGAACTTCAAGTTTCAAGGGGCCCCTATGGTTCCTACAATGGAAAATGGGTTGTCTAGTGTAAAGGACACAAAACTGGGTCACATTGACCTTGAGGATTTTTGGAAAAGGATGCAACTTGAAGGTAGGACTTATCTTGCCAATAAAATTGTGAGCAGTGGCTTAGATAGAGCTGGGCATTTTCCACTCTCTATACTTTGTCCTGACTTAGTGGTCTCTTGTGCCAACAAATATTTTCCAGATTCCCAAGAGATAAGAGCTCAAGATAGCTCTATGGTAGCTCAAATTGATTCAGAAACCATTACTCTTGCTCTAAATTTGGATGAGTATAAAGAGAATGTTGATGTTTTTGTGTCCTTTGCTAGGGGGTTTTATAATGAAAGGAAGGATTAGTGCCAGAGCTGCATTGGAAAAACCAGGTTAGAAGCTGAGAAGAAAGGAAAGTCGAGACTTCCCCCTAATTGGAAGAGAAGCCATTTCAAAGAGGAGATTTATGATATGATCACTCTATTAAGTCATGTGGTCAGGAGCCCTGACTTTGATTCCTTTGAGTACTGGATGTGTCAATTAATCTTGATTATTTGTGAAGATCATCATATAGATTGGGCAAGGATAATTAGTGAATGTATGCATGAACAATTGGTGAATTTCCCACAGAAAGTAAGTTTTCACATGTGCTCTTAGTTGATATATGTGTTTGCCACTAAAGAGGCTACTTGGCTTGGTTTAAGAGCTCAAGGAGCTCCTGCCCTAGGCACACCTATGTATCAAACTTTTCCACAATTACAGAATAGTGTCAGTATGAGAGATTTTCATCATATAAATGATGCCTTTTCTATGTTTCTTACAAAAAGGATTGAAGGTTCACTAGAGTGGAGGTTCTCTATAGAGGTGGCTGCCCTAGTAATGAATTTTGGAAGTTTTTATGTTCAGTTTGATTGCTTCTCATACTTGAGGATAGGGGGTTATGAAAATGTCCCACTAAAATTGCCAAGGTTTCCATTAGACTACCTTGTATTTTTGGAGGTGTGTCATCAAATGGAAGTTGTAAATGCTAAGTACCATGTGATGAAAAGAAAGGGTATTCTTTCCCTGCATCAATATCTTTCTACTCTTGTAAGAGTATTGATAGTGCTAAAAGAGTGGATAAGTTATTGGCATAATTCAATCTCCACAGTTTATCTTCTCGAGTAGCTTTTGATAGAAAACATTTTGTGAAAAGAAACATGCATGGTGGAGGTTCATACTAGCACAAGTCTCAACTTGAAGACTTCTGGGAGGATTGTTTAAATGAGAGGGAAGTGCAGAGAATTTGGATGAGGTTGACTATTGATCAAGTTGGGTCCTTTGAATTGCCTATATAGGTTCCTAATTTGGTTGATGACAATTCAGATATTATGGATGAGGGTTATCACGATGCCTCACTACAACCTTTGCCTCCTATAAAGTGGTTAGATAAAGAGGTCATTGATTTCAATTTCCACTCCTTCCATGTGTTGAGAAGAATAGAAAAATTGTTGTGAGGAAAAGTAAAAGATCAAGTTGGTTCAGCAACGTCGAGGGACTCATCTGCTCAAGGACAGAACAAATCTCAAACTACTCAAACCAAGAGAAGGTCATCTAGTTTGGACCCAACTCTTCAAAGAGTTGGCTCATTATTGGGTGAAGATGGTGAGAAACCTCTTGAGGATGTTAGCAAGCTGAAAATGACATGTGAATAGGATAGTCAACCAGTGAAGAGTAATACCAGATTGACTACTTCTCCACCAAGAGCAGACCATGTGCCCCCTATCAACAATTTTGTAAGTGATAGTGATTCTTTAATTTTCACTCATTTGGGAGAAGACAATATGCTGCAATCTTTACTAAGCACTCCAAATTCATGTAGTCTAAGCAATCCTCCGGAGCACAATTCTCCACCTGTGTCTTCGAATGGTGTAATGAGTGTGGTTGGCAACACCAATGCTCCCTCTTCCTCCCCTGCCTGGCTAAGGAAAGTGGTAGAGAAAAAGAAAAGGTATAATCCAATGATGGATATTAGTGTGGATACTATATCCAAGCTTCTGCAAGAAACACCTAAGCCTTAACGGGCTAGGAGAATGTCGAGGATGGTGAGTGATTCTACCACATGACACCATATTCTAGAAATTGTTGATTCGGTGGGAAACAAAAATGAGGATAAAGTGACTGAGGCAGATTTCAATCTGAGTAGAGTGGACATGGGACCCTCAACTATTGAGGGGGAAATTTATCATGCAAAATACTTGGTTGGTAATCTGTCAAAAAGTGTCAAAAAGGAAAAAGAGGAGAATACCAAGTTGTGAGCACAAGTAAATTCCTTGTCTCTTTTCATTTAGACAATTTTGAAGATTATAACACCATCATAGTGCCCCTGACACCAATTTATTACAACAAATTAAAAGATCTCAAGCTTTGAATAGTGCCATAGAGCAGTTGATAGAGAAAGTGACCCTAGATGGCCTTATATTTATTGAGGAAGCTTTTAAGTTGTTTAACTCCATTTCTAGCAAGAGAGAGATCGTGATAGTTGATTTTCAAATTCTAAGAAGTGATAACAATAGTCTGTCCTTGGTCTCCAAAGAAATTCAAGATATGCCCAGCATGGATGTCAATATTCTAGTGGCCAAGGAAGTGTTGAGTGACCCTAAGGAAATGAACTCCTCTACTTGGGCTGATATAATTGAGTGGAAGTTGTCTTTTGTGGGGGAACTTGAAGAAGAAATGAGAAGCATCCTGGCTCTTTACTAGTCAGAATTAAGAGATATCAAAAGTAATTTTGTCATCTTGGAAATAGAAGCCATTGGTGATGATGATGATAAGCTTCTTGAAGTTAAGGACATCAAGCAAAATTTCAAAAAGATGGTCACTGAAGAAATGGTGAGTTATGATATAGTCACAACATAATCAATTGGAAAGGTTGCAAGAATATCCACCTCCATCAAAACACTCAAAAATGGACTAGATGATATTCATAAAAAGGTGATTCATGTTGATAGGGCAATAAGCAAGAAGAAACTCAGAGTCAACATGACTAGGAGTCCAAGCGGCATGACTTTTATCATCAATCATCAACAAGTACCGAACTTACAAAGCAAAGAGCTAAGGGCATAGGCAACTCAAGTAATACAAGGTGACTCATGTAATGAAGATGGACAGGTGAAGGAGAAGGAAGTGACACAAAAGGACACTGCTGAGGAGGAGGATGTGGTAATAGTCAATTGATTTTCTTTTATCATGCTTTAGTATTTTCATTTTTGCAAAAAGCTATTGGCTCTGGAGAGCTCTTTATTTTAATTATGTTTAACTTAAAAACTTCTTTTAATCAGCTATCCTCAAGAAGCCATTATGTTTTAAGGACAGTTATTGGGTGAGATGGCTATAAATTTAGTAAGCTTGTCGATCTAGGGATCTTTTGGTAGACTTTGTTTTGGTGATAGATAAATTTTGATAGTTTCTTGTTCAATTGCTTTAATATATGAAATAGAAATCAATACAGTGGAGTTTGGGGGATCATAAAATTTGTGTTATGGTTGTTTGAATTCATATTCTTCCTATGTTGAATATATTGCTATTGATTGGTTATCTTTTTGTATTGGAGTAGTTGGATATTTCAAGACTTCCACAGCTACAACTATAATGAATCAATAAAGAATTACACCTCTTCTTTGCTTTTCGCTCCTCTTGACTACCACCTTCTCATTATGACCACTTCGGATACTTTTGAATGAATTCGCAACTCTTATTTATACATGACATCGACTTTGGAAAGATCATCAAAGTCAGCACAACATACACCTATTTTATTACAGTGTAATTTACAAAAATACAACTTGACTTATTACAAAAACTTCATGCATATCACTACACTGTCGGCCACACATAGCTAGGACTTCAATCTTCTTCGAGGAACATGCCATGCTTCTCAAAACAACTTCAAGATCATCTGTAACATGCACAAATCATCCGGTCAGCCAAGACTAGGAAGAACACCATCACCCGAAGGTAAATCTTCAATTACAAGCTCAATCTTCAATGCAGACTGCCAACATGAACTGGACACAATCTAGAGACCCCCACAAGCTTGCTTGAATCACCAAGAACATTCGTGCCACTTCTGCTTACTGTAATCATTCACATCTTCATCCAGAATCTCAAGAACACAGTCGGTCATCACTGTCACATTAGAAGGATTGCTTGTGGACCTCCAAACCATGAACCAATTGAGTTGTCAATTAACATTAGTCTCCCAAACATACCACCAGATCTGCAAAACATTATATTATATTTCTAGATCTCATCAGACCTATTTGTATCACTCTGTCACCTCTAAACAATTGCCAGAACTAGTTATACTCTCATGGCCATAACTCCACATTTTCATGCAGACCCCTACAATCTTGACTAGATCATCTTCAGACACATATCTGTAAACCTTTTGATGCACATTCTCTAATCTTCATCTAGCTAGGATCTTCACTTCATAGAGCTTCACTGTCTTCACTATTCTTCTCTGTTTCTAATATGACTAATTTTCTCAATATCCTCAGCACACAACTCATCCAATCGTTGACATCAATGCAACAGGAGTATGTTGACATCAATGACAACACCGGTTAGGCCCATACTTGCAACAATCTCCCCCTTTATCATTGATGGCAACTGTGAATGGGAAAATCAGATTGATCAATTAAGATAATATTAATCCAAACAACAATGAAATATGCGAATAACAAGAATAAACAAATGAGAGCATAAAACTTACAAACTTGTTACCCTGCGGCTTCCATTGCTCACCTATTCTTTCTCGATCTTGAATGATGAAGGTTGGCCCTCAGGGAGCTTGCTTCCTTGCTTCGATTCCTCAAGATGACAAGGAGAAATGGCTAGAATGATTTTTGCATTACGATGGTATGAAGAAGAGAGTTGAGAAGAAGAAGAAGATTCCCTAGAGGAATTTGGGCATAGTAAGGATGCCAGAAGAAGTCTCTCCACTTTCTTAAAGAAGGGTTCTATTTATAGATTTTCTGAAAATGCAATGGAGGGTGAGGATCAAAAGATGAGATCAATGGCTCTCATTTTTTGTGAATCTTTAATTTTTTAGTGCCCACCATGATCTAATCCAATTTGTTTATGAGGTTTTGTCTTAGAAGTTTTGTTGCAGGATACAGGTGTTTTCTAGAGCACATTCGGGCATCAACTCTCACCAACGGCATCCTACGCACAAACTGAGCTCACCATTGAGTTCGGATGGCCTCGGAGGTAGGAAATCACATATCATTCTCTAGTGTCATTACTTGAAATTTTTTTTACTTTTCAACATATTTTTGCCAAAAAAAAAAAATAAAGCAAAAAATTGAAAAAAAAGGGGCAATATGTTGTATGTATTTCTTTTATTTAGTTTAACATTTTCATTTTATTGAAAAAACAAAAAAAACCAAAAAAACATAAAAATCAAAATACCTTTTTTTTAAAGCTTTGGTGTTCATAAAAAAATAAAAAAAATAAAAAAACAAATAAAAATCAAAATACCTTTTTTGTAAAGCTTTTGTGTTCATAAATTTTGAAAAAAAAAAAAAAAAAAAAAAACCAAACAAAAACTAACATTTTTTTTGGGCCCTACCCCACCCGCAGACTCCCCCCTCCCTCTCCTCTACCTCCCCCCTCACCCCCCCCCCACCCGTAGACTCCCCCCTCCCTCTCCCCAAAACCCCCCAACCCGCCACCCATTCCCTGACCCCCCCAACACACCCGCTGCTCACCCCCGACCCCTCCCAGCCCCCTCCTCCCCTGCATTCCCCTCCCTCTACCCTCAGCCCATCCCCTGACCCTCCCCTCCCTCTCCCCGTGCCCCTCCCAAACCCCGCCCGCCATCCCCCCTCCTATGCCCCCCACGACACCCACCACCCTCCCCCTGGCCCTCCCCCGATCTCCTTACCCCTGTCGCACACCCGACCCCCCATCGCGGCTCCCCCCAAAATCCCCCGCGCTCCCCCTTGTGCCAAACCTTCCCCCGATCCCACCACCACTCCCCCTCCAGCCGCCCCTGATCCCTCCCCTAGCCTTTGCACGCCACCTCCGCCACTCTCGCGTGCCGCCCCCGCAGCTCCTCCACGCCGCCTGCCCACTCGCCTCCCTTGCTCACTCCCTCACCTCCGCCGACCGCCCAGATCCCCCTTCTCCTTCCTGCGCTGCCACCCACGCCGCCACCTACCCTCCACTAACACCAAGAAAAACCAAACAAACCAAAAAATTTTTTAACCAACTTTTAACAAATAAAAAAAAAACAATTCAAAATAATTAAAAAAAAAACATACAAAAATAAACAAAAAAATCAAAAACAACATATCAAATATATATATATATATATAAATATAAATTTAATAAAATAAAATAAAATAAAATAAAAACAAGAAAAATAAAAAAATCAAAATATTAACAAAAACAAAAAAAAACAAAAAGATTTTTTTTTTTCTTTTTTGACTTTCTACATAGCGAAATAGGCTATTTTTTTCAAACTCGCACAACTTTTGCCTACGGATTCAAAAATTCACAAACACAGACTTGCTAGAAAGATGACAAGATGACCTTCACAATGGTGAGGAAATTTTCAGGTGCCCGTACCTTTATCAATCTTTTTTTTTGCAGTCAAAGTCAAACTTACTGGGAATCTTCAAATGTCCATAACTTGAGCAAAACTCAGCCTTTTTCAGTGAATTTTTTTTCAAAGTGTATCAAATTTCATGTAGAATCTGTTTATGCACTTCATTTTTCTGTCACAATTCATTTTTCATCAAATTTTATCAGATTCTCAATTTTTCGCATAACAATCATCTACGTTAGTCTACTTGCTTCGTTCTCAATTCTGTGACTTGCAGGTGATCATTCGAGGCTGGAACAACATTAGAAACAACATATACAGCAACTTGGATAGTGAAAACAATCCAAGTACATTCATTCTAATCATTCATCCTCAACCTTGTTTTCATCACACACTTCGATTTGGGCTCATAAAACAAACATTGCTTGATCAACACATATCAAATTGGGCATAAAATCAACCAATGTCTTCTATCACATTTGGATTTTGGGATTTAAAACAGAACAAGTGTTTGAAGTGCCTTCCTCACATTTCAACTTCTAAGGGATAATTTACAACTACAAGTGTGAATCAAAAGTGCGTGTGTATGCTCTATCCTCGCACCGTAAGGTGACTTTGGAGATCAAAACCACCTCACTTGATTCACTTTTGTTTACCCTTTCTTAGGAGGCCTACTAGGGGATTTCATCACCCCTAGGGACGACCTCAATCGAGGCTGAATCGAAAGACACCCTCATTGAAATCAGAATCTTATCACTCTTGGCTAAGCCCCAAAGAACTTTCTACCTTTGGGAAGTGAAGGTGAAGGGTGGGTTACCCCCCTCTCCCAGCTGTGTGACAAGATTTCACTTTCAATCCCTAGTCAACCTCTTGTAAACATTGCCCAAACCTAATTGGCCATACCTTACATCAAACTAGACATTAGGGCATGTTGATGTGTCTTCCACGTGTGCTTGTTTACTAATCAACATATTCTTCAAATTCAACAATTCAAAATTGCTTATTGTGTCTTGTGTGAGTGACTCATGCTTGTACATGTGTGATCATTTCAGTGAACATTATCAAACCAAACAAAAACTGGAATTGCACATTTGAAACAACCTACAGTGCATTTGCTATGACTTTCAATGCAGTCAAAACATTACCAATTTGGCACATTTGTCTCGACTTGTGACACATTTGCACTTTGTTATGGCACACTTACTGCTATGCATTCCACATTAGTAAGTTTTTCCAGTCTTGTGTCCATGGCAAACCACCTAGAATATATTGATCAAGAAATCCAATATCTGGAATTGCAAATAAACTTAGGTCTCTCGCCCAAGACTGTATAGCAATTTTTTAAAATATCCAAGTCTTAAAACAAGAATTGACAATCTTGCAAGTTGAACGTGCCAGCACTAGCTATGCCTCACCCCAAACTCCTATGTCTTTTTCCCATACTCATGACAAGGCAACCACCACCTCAAGAGGGAAATCGTATACCACTTTGGCTCCTAGTCATCCTTCACCATATTCTAAGACACCTCTCCCAAAGCATACCAGTTCTACAACAACACCACCATCTAGTTCCTCAAACTTTAAATGGCACACCAAAAAAGAATCAGATGAGTGGTGGAAAAATATTTTCTAGATTTACACAATGCAAGAAAAGCTAGGGAGAAAACAAAATCCATTCATCCATTACCTCATTCATCTACCCATACACCTACGAAGGATGTGCTCCAAGGGCTATTAGAAGAGAGTCAACCATGTCCCCAAAGTCTTGTCCCTGACCTTACCAAAGATTCTTCCAATACCATGTCAAATCCTACAACCCCTTCATGTCTTCTGCAACCCCTTGAGCTTATCGAAGAGCCTTCTACCATGAAATGAAGTCAAGGTCTGTCACACATCCATATTGTCAACCAAGATGTTATTCAAGAGTCTTCTACCTCTACTTCCATTCCCACAACCCAAGAGTTATGTCAAGCACACACCTTAGAGCATGTGGAAACATTCACCCCTTGTCTAAACCAAGATCAAAACATTCCCATCCGACCCCTGCATAACCTTTATCTCTTCAATGATCCTATACCTATACATGAGCAAGAGATACAATTTCCCACCAGGCGTAACCTATATCTCTCCTATGATCAAGATATTATCATTGATGCAGCCTCTATACAAGAGAACATTAATCCCATCACGCTAAATCCTATCTATGATCAAGATCCCATCTATGATGACGCACCTATCTATGATCAAGTAGACCATGATGATCCTCTTAGCCCACTTTATGTGTCCCATGGTCCTGAGCCTATCACCCCATCTAGTCCTACCCAAACTCCAACAACTTCCACTTCCCTTGATGAGACACTTGCCTCCCAAGCAAGCGTAGAAGATCCAACCAGTAACGATCCTTCACCATCCATTATCGACAAAGTTACAAATCCTCCACCATATATCCTTGGTCTTACTACCTTCATGTGTGAATGTTCTCTCTTAGAACACCAATCACCCTTATTTGCTATCTCACCTTCTCCATCCAATCAGAAACTTGTGTCTAGTGTTCCACCTACGCATAATCCTATTGTCCACCGTATACTCCAAAATATGAACTATCAAGGTAAAGGCTTAGGCCTTCATGAACAAGGTATTTTGGAGACCATCCATGTCAATGTCCCTGCACCTTCATATAGCCTTGGATACATACCCCAAGGTGAGCAAACTCAAGATGTTGGTACTTCCTCCACTCCTCCTAAGTCTACCACTTTCCATCGCAAACCCTATCATATCCCTAAAACATATGTCGCCATCCCTCCTCCCTTATCCTACACATCCCACAAGCATGTGACCATACACCTTCCATCATCCAAACTCCCTCCACTACTTCCAACTCCTAATATCCCACCTCCCTTATCATACACATCCCATAAGCATGTGACCATACACCTTCCACCATCCAAACTCCATCCACTACTTCCAACTCCTAATATCCCACCTCCCTTATCATACACATCCCACAAGCATGTGACCATATACCTTCCACCATCCCAACTCCCTCCACTACTTCCAACTCCTAATATCCCACCTCCCTTATCATACACATCCCAAAAGCATGTGACCCTACACCTTCCACCATCCAATCTCCCTCTGCTACTTCCAACTCCTAATATCCCACCATCCAATCTACCTCCGCTACTTCCAACTCCTACCACCCCTCTGTGCCTTTTACCACCCCTTCTTCCAACACCTTATCCATCCATCTATAAATCCTCCAAATATCCCAATCATGGCCGACAATTGTCTAAACAAGAAGCTTTCACCAACCTCACTTCTACCATCCCACAGGTATTCAATGACAAATATGTGGATGCCTCTACCTATAAAGTCAAAAATCCTAAGAGTCCTCATGACCTAGGATATAAACTCCATGAATCAAAGAATTATCCATATCAAAAGCTAACAAGTACCCATACACATCAATGCCAAATTGAACAAGATGTGGGTCCCCAAGCAACAAATGATTAATCCAAAAGCTGCACAAAAGTTGCATACACCCAAACCCATACCTTCACAGGTAATACCTAAAAACAAAATGGTTTGGGTACCCAAGCAAAAAGCCTAAAGTTACATGAGGCATCCACCTCTCAAAAATTCCAACCATCTACTTTCTCCCATTCCATCCAAGAGTCTCAAATTCTTCCATCTCACATGACAAACAAAAATCAGGACAATACTCAGCCTATGTGGAACCCTGCATGCCTACGTCATTCATCCACAAGCAAAAGTCTCTATTTCTTCCTACACTACTTTCCCATCACTAGCTTCAATGTTTACCATGGTATGTGCGACCATTGGTCATGATTCCCTTCCATTCCACAACACTTCTGTATCACTCCATCTCCCCTACCTTCCTTCTACTACTATCCTACATATCTTCCTCATCCTATGGTCCATGCTTTCGCATAAAACCTTCCTTCCATCTTTGGATAAGTCCTTCTGTATACCGCATCATCATCCACTATCGCACCTTCCATAATCTACTATCTACCTACACCATATCACTTTCATACAATCTCCTACCAACATCTGTGAGAACACTTGACATTGTCCATGTGACAGTATCTATCTAGCAGGACTATCACCTTTCAAGGAAATATGTACTTGAGTCTTTCCAATATCCACCTTCTCCTATCTAAATATTCAAAAAAAAAAAAAGAGAAAAAAATAAAGAAAAATCCCTTCATCCAATGGTGAAAACCAGGCAAATAGGCGCCTTGCATAAGTACCATGATGAAAACTTGGTAAACAGGCATCATGTGTAAGTTGATCTTCTATGTCACCTACACTTGGGGGCACCTTGTCTCATCAACATATCACCCTTTCATACCATTTCCTATCCTATCCTCTATCCATCGCATACCTATCCTGTCTTGTCCATCCATCCAAACTTCCTTTCCTCTATTCTTTGGTCTTGATAAAGATTGGGGGCACAATGTTGACAAATGTTTTGAATGGCTCTTGACATACCTTATCCCTCCATACCATGCAGATCATTCATTATCCTCTCATCCTCCTATCATCATTAGCATTGTCATGAACAATCCTACGTACTCTACCTACAACGGGGCACATTATTCTTATGCGACATAGTCCTTGGAGATCACATCCTTAGTTACTTCTACCTCTGTATCTACTATCACCCATACAACTACATATCCGTGGTGGTTCCTTGTCATCAGTATTGTTTGTTCCATAGCTGATCCATTTCCATTCCATATCGTGTCTTATCTAATCCATATCAGTTCCATATCGTGTCTCATCCGATCCATATCTTAGGTCCATTAGGGTTCTTCCCAAACTACGCTGCCTCTACGTTGTCACGTAGGCAAGGCCATTATCAATGCGCCCCCAAGGCTCCACTTTCCCTATTCGTCCCATGTCTAGTCCTTCTATCTATCTGACTCTGCTCCATTTCCTATCCATCACATGTCTTGTCATACATCCCTCTATCCATCTGTGTCTGCACCTTTCTCTAGATAAGAGCATGCAGCAAAGCAAGCTACCAAAAATAACAAAACAAAAACAAAAATCTTGACGAAAAACATCAAACTGTCCAAGGCAAAACAGAACACCATACTGAAACACTCAAGCTAAATCTCATATCAATTATGGCAAAAAGACACATCTAAATGCAAGAATGTTTTGTGTTGGTTAGATTAAGAGTCTTGATTTATGCTATTATGCCTTTCTATGCTACTCGAGGATGCCAAAAGCTAGAGATGCTATGATGGGGGCAAGATTATTTTCTTTGTTTGCTTCTTGTGGATTAAACTTTAGTAATGTGACAATTTCTGTCTAACGACATGATCGGTAATAGATCATCGAGGACTCCAAGATCTAGACATGAAAAGGGGCAATCCTTGTCTATTGAAAAATATAAATAATACTCAGGTCATCTCGATTTAATTATACCTAGATGCTTGTATTTTCTTACAACATAATAAAGCCCAATGATGAAAGCACTTCAAAATACTTGCTATCTCAAGGTGACAAATATCCATCTCCATATCCATACCATATCAAATTGTGTCTCATATCCATATCCATATCCATACTGTATCCAATTGCAAGTCTATCCTTAATCCATGTCAATCAAGTCAAGTCAATCTTGTCAAATGATCCAATCACAATCAATGGTCTTGATCCGTGTCCGGTTGTAAACACACTCAATCAATCAATCAATTGTCTTAGATAGGATGTTGCATTGTCAAAACTAGACCAACACACACATCTTACACGACATGCTTCATTTCCTGAAACCAGACACTATCCGTCGTGTTGCTCTAGGGATATATCATTCCCTACCATGACAACACTATCATATCAAATGTCTTAGACAGGATGTTGCATTGTCGAAACCAAACCCGGAGTCTTATACGACATATCTCATTCTTGAAACCAGACATCATCAATCCATATCATTGGTTTACCGCTCGACAGGGGCAATACCTTGTTTGTGCTTGTGTCATTTGTGCATACTTGCTTACTTGCTTGTGTGTGTTATCATTTTTATCTTGCATTCCATATCATTCATCCCTTTCTTCTGCATTCAACCATTTCATTCATGTCAACATATCTTATCATGAGATTGTCCGTCTCACGCCTGCCGCCTTCTCCCCGTCCAATCTCCCGAGGGGGCATCCTATCATCATAACCTATACCAGGGGCAAATTGGGGTATGTATCATTATCAGACTATTCTTATTCTTTGAAACAACGTGATAAAACACATTGCTTCAAAGAGGGGCAAAATGTATACACCTAAAATTGGCTCATATTGAATTAAGTGAATATTCTAATATTTATCTTAATTCTTATTTTCTTCTGTTAATTAAATAAATATTATAAGTTTATGCGATTGGTTCATTATCCTACAATTAAATAAAATTATTTTATTTAATTAAAATCCCTAAATTCTTCTAATGTCTCAAATCCTAAATCCACCTCACAAAATCCACTTCATCAATCCACCTCATCAATCCACCTCATCTTTCCACATAATCCCTTCCACCTCACCATGTTGCACATATAATTAAATATTCTTAATATTTAATTAGCTAATATCCTCCAAAATCCAAAATTGAATATTTAATTCAATGTTCCCCACTAGCCTTCACCAATTGAATTTTTAATTCAATGTTCCCCACTAGCCTTCACTAATTGAATTCTTAATTCAATTATCCCCCACTATCCTCCACTAATTGAATTCTTAATTCAATTGTTCCCCACTATTCTCCACTATTGAATTCTTAATTCAATTGTCATAACTCACTATCCTCCACCATGAATTCTTAATCCAATTGTCATAACTCACTATCCTCCACTCTGAATTTTTAATTTATCCATTATGAGTTAAAGATTCACAAAAAATGAGAGCCATTGATCTCATCTTTTGATCCTCACCCTCCATTGCATTTTCAGAAAATCTATAAATAGAACCCTTCTCTAAGCAATTGGAGAGACTTCTTCTGGCATCCTTACTATGCCCAAATTCCTCTAGGGAATCTTCTTCTTCTTCTCAACTCTCTTCTTCATACCATCGTAATGCAGAAATCATTCTAGCCATTTCTCCTTGTCATCTTGAGAAATTGAAGCAAGGAAGCAAGCTCCCTGAGGGCCAACCTTCATCGTTCAAGATCGAGAATGAATAGGTGAGCAATGGAAGCCACAGGGTAACAAGTTTGTAAGTTTTATGCTTTCATTTGTTTATTCTTGTTATTCGCATATTTCATTGTTGTTTGGGTTAATATTATCTTAATTGATCAATCTAATTTTCCCATTCACAGCAACATATAATGTGAAAAGTTGTTTTAACCATCAAGACAAGAACTTCTCCTCACTGACTAACATATCTCCCCCTATCAACAGGAACCATTCACATGTCTCCTCTTTCTTTGCTACTCCCCCTTTGATCAACAACCACTTTTATTTTTCACATGTCTTCTCTCCCCCCTTGACATCAATGGCAAAAGACACATACTTGCAACCACTTCTCATACTTCAGAATCATACTGACTACTCCCCTTGAGTAGTAGCCTCCTAACATCAATCTGGATCACAAGATATGACTGTGAGATCCACTAGACTAATGCACATCAGTACACCTTAATTCAGAACCAGAGGAGTAATAACCCCTAACTTCTCCCTAAGATACTCAAAAGAGTCCTTAGGTAGAGGTTTAGTAAAAATGTCTGCAATCTGATCCTTTGAGGGCAGAAACTCCAATCTGACTTCATTCTTGTTCACCTGCTCTCTCAAAAAGTAGAACTTGATGGATATATGTTTTGTCTTTGAATGCAACACCATATTTTTTGATATGTTTATTGCACTTGAATTATCACAGAAGATTGTGATAGGTTCTTCATACTCCACTCTGATATCTCTTAGCATTTTCTTCATCCACAATACTTGAGTACAATTGTCTGCTGCTGCAATATACTCTACTTTTGCAATGGACAGAGATATTACCTCTTATTTCTTTCTTATCCAAGAAACTAATCTTTTTCCCAAAAATAATGCACCACCACTGTTACTCTTCCGGTCATCCACATCTCTTGCGCAATCAACATTTGTATATGCATGAAGAGAGAAATCATGATCCTTAGGATACCATAATCCATACTCAACCATTCCCTTCAAATATCTAAGAATTCTCTTGATTGCCATGACATGAGACTCTCTAGGATCATCTTGGAATCTGGCAACAAGACCAACAACATTCATAATATCAGGTCTAGTTTGAGTAAGGTAGAGCAGTCCTCCAATCATTGACCTATACTTTTCTTATCAGTCTTAGGGGATTCATCATCTTTACTCAGCTTACATCTAGTTGCCATGGGGGTATTCATTGCCTTTGTATCTTCCATCCCAAATTTATTCAATAATTCTTTCACATATTTGGTTTCTGATATGAAGATTCCTTTCTTTGTTTGAGTGATTTGCAGACCGAAGAAGAAATTCATTTCCCCAAACATAGACATCTCAAATTCACTTTGCATTTGATTTGTAAAAGTCTTGCACATACTATATTTCCCTCCAAAATTGATATCATCAACAAATACTTCAACAATCAAAATATTTTCATGATCAATCTTAAAATATAGATTACTGTCAACAATACCTTTGTTGAAACCAATCTTCAAAAGATGTTTGTCCAATCTTTCATACCAGGCTCTTGGGGCTTGTTTGAGTCCATACAATGCCTTTTTCAACTTGTAGACGATATCTCCATGATTAGACAATTGAAATCCATCTAGTTGCTCAATGTATACCTCTTCTTCCAAATCACCCTTTAGGAAAGTAGACTTGACATCCATCTGATATACCTTGAAATCTCTAAAGGCAAGAAAGGCAAGAAATAATCTGACTGATTCAATTCTTGCCACTAGAGCAAAGTTTCTTCAAAGTCAACTCCTACTTGAGAATAACCCTTACAGACCAATCTGGCTTTGTTTCTTACTACTTCACCATCTTCATTCAGTTTATTCTAGAAGACCCACTTAGTCCCAATCACATTTTTGTCCTTAGGTCTAGGAACAAGATCCCAAGTGTGATTCTTTTCAATCTGCATCAATTCTTCCTCCATCGCTGTAATCTAGATTTCATCATTACATGCTTCACTTATTATTTTTGGTTCAATCTTTGAAATCAAACAATACTTTACTGAATCTTGAGAAAATTTTCTTCTTGTTTGAACACCTTTGCTTCTATATCCTATGATCTGATCTTTAGAATGATTCAGTCCTACATACCTGGGAGTTTTGGGATTCTCTTGCATTTCTAATTCTTGGACGGGTTCATCTAAACTTGTCTCTTCTTCTTGTATTTCAAGATTCTCTGGATCAATCTGAATCTAGACTGGAGTTGGGACTTGTTCTCCTTGGTCTGAGACATCATTTTGATCATCTACTTCATACTTATAATACCTTGAGGGACTTTCCATGCCTTCATCAACCTTCACATTTGTACTTTCTACAATCTTTCTCAATCTCTTGTTATAACACCAGTATGCTTTGCTTTGAGTAGAATATCCCAAGAATATTCATTCATCACTTCTAGCATCAAACTTGCCAAGGTATTCATCTCTTTTGATATAGAATTTACTGCCAAAGACTCTGAAATACTTAACTATAGGAGTGATGCCAAACCAAAGTTCATAAGGGGTCTTACCAGTATTGCCTCTGATTTGTACCTGGTTAAGAGTATAGATAGCAGTGCTTATAGCTTCTCTCCAATAGATCTGAGGAACATTTACTTCCATCATCATGGTCCTAGATGCTTCCTGGATGGTCTAGTTCTTGATCTCCACTACTCCATTCTACTGTGGAGTCCTTGGAACAGATAACTGTCTCTTTATCCCATGTTTCTCACAGAATGTTATGAACTCACCAGATGTGAATTCTCCACCTCTATCAGACCTAAGGCATTTTATGTTTATGCTAGTTTCATTTTCTACCATAGCCTTGAATATTTTGAACTTCTCAAGTGCTTTAGATTTCTCTTTTAAGAAAGTCACCCACATCATCTGGGAATGGTCATCAATCAGAAACATGAAATACCTATCTCCTTGCAGACTCCCAGTTCTTGCCGAACCACATAGATCAATGTACACCAAGTCTAACAATCTGGTTGAAGATTGTTCCTTACTTTTGTATGTGACTCTATTCTTCTTACCCAACTAACATTCTTTGCACAAACTGTTAGCAGGTTTCACCAATCTAGGAAGATCTCTTACAGCCTGAGTGTTGCTTATCTTGATGATATTATAAAAATTCACATGACACATTCTTCTATGCCACAACCAACTCTAATCAATTTGAACAAATAAGCAACCTTTTCCAGTACCAACCAAGTGGAAGATGTTACCTTTTGTCTGTGTACCGAATGCAATCTCACTTCTAGAGCTTTCAAAGATCTTGCATTTTCTATTTTTGAATCAGAGATCATAGCCTTTGTCCACCAACTATCCAACATTGAGAAGATTATGCTTCAGACCTTCAATATATAGAACATCATAGGTTTTGTTCTTTCCATCAAAAGAAATGGTTCCTCTACCTATAATTCTACGAGCAAAATTATCTCCAAACTTTACAACTCCGCCTTCATATCTTTCCAAGCTTAAGAACTTACTCTTGTTACTAGTCATATGGTGAGAGCATCCACTGTCAATAACCCATTCATTCTTTTCTTCAACTTGAGTAGCCAAAGCACTTTCTATCATCTTATGATTGGCAGATTCAATAGGCATTGGATCTTCTTCTTTGATGGAAATAAACACACAGTCACTTCTGGGTTTGTTTGCTATCTCAGATTCATCATTTGTTACTCCTTCATCATCATCTTCTTGATCATAGTAACACTTCTTCTAAAACCTTGATCTATTAGGGTTTGGCCTTGAAAACCTTTCTGGACATCTTGAGGCAAAATGACCAATCTTATTGTAGGCAAAACATTTGAAAGGTAATTTTCCTTCATACTTACTGAATCCTCTTGGCAGTCTCTTTGCAATAAGGGCTTCAAGTTGTTTAGATTCTACCTCATCTTCTTCTAGATCTTTCCTTGATTTATCATACCATGTTGATTTCCTTGAGGAAATTTCTCCTGGATCATATCTCTATTTGCCTTTTGTAGAGGCACTAGCTTTGAATGCAGATTTCAGTCTTGGGAAGTGCATCACCAAACTCAGTCAACTCAAATGTAGAGATCTTACCAACCAATTGATCCCTTGTAATAGTTGTTAAAGATCTGATTTCCTCAATAGTAGTAACTTTGTGTTTGTAAGAAAGAGGTAAAGATCTAAGAACTTTGGCAACAATCTCATCTTCATCCAATATTCCACTAGCACATCTAATGCCACATACAAGCTCATTTACTTTTGACATAAATAAAGTGATATTCTCATCTTCACTCATCTTCAAGCTTTCAAACTTTCCTTTCATACTTTGCATCTCGGCACACTTAACATATTTGTCTCCTTCATATAGAGTTTCTAGCTTTGTCCAAATTTCATAAGCAGTCTTCAATCCCATAACATTTGTCAGCTCTGAATCTGTCAAGGCACTCAGTAGGGCTTTTTTAACTCAAAGATTATTGTCTGCATCTATGACTTCATCTATAGTTGTTGGACCATTCCTTGGGGGAACATATTTAGTTGTAGTTATGTTCAAATACTGATCTCCCATACATTATAAGTGACATTCCATGTGGCTCTTCCAAAGAGTATAGTTTGTTCCATCAAACCTTGGACTGTCCTTCTTGTAAGTCAACATCCTAGATCTCCTCAAGTGGTTAAGCTTCTTCTAGAGGAACCTGGCTCTGATACAAATTATTGAAGTTAGGATAGACAACTGAGAGGGGGGTGAATCAGTTGTCACCAAAATTTTGTTCCTTGTTCACTTAAAACCTTCTTAGCATATCAATGATTCAATCATGAAAGAATAATGCAATAATTCAAGAGAAGAAACAAATTCAACACATATAACACCAGGATTTTAACATGGAAAACCTAGTTAAGGGAAAAACCACAGGGTGACTAACCCAAGATTGTATTCTTTGTTAAAAGAATAAGAAGAATAAAATGGCACTTGCCAGTTAGGGCTCGCTACCCAAGCACACTGCTCACAAGAGGCCCATTGCCTACAAGAGACACTGTCTATAGAAGAATATGAATATTACATACTTGAACTTGAGATTAGCATCTTCACTATGCTTGAGTCAGTTCCATTTAAGCTCAACACCTCTGCTCTGCTTTTCACTCCTCTTGACTACCACCTTCTCATCATGACCACTCTAGATACTTTTGAATGACTTTGCAACTCTTATTTATACATGACATCGACTTTGGAAAGATCATCAAAGTTAGCACAACATACACCTATTTTATTACAAAGCAATTTACAAAAATACAATTTGACTTATTACAAAAAATTCACTACACTATCAGCCACACATAGCTAGGACTTCAATCTTCTTCGAGGAACATGCCATGCTTCTCAAAACAACTTCAAGATCATCTGCAACATGTGTAAATCATCTGGTCGGCCAAGCCTAGGAAGAACACCATCACCCGAAGGTAAATCTTCAATTACAAGCTCAATCTTCAATGCGGACCACCAACACAAATTGGACACAATCTAGAGACCCCCACAAGCTTGCTTGAATCACCAAGAACATTCGCATCTTCATCCAGAATCTCAAGAACACATTTGATCATCACTTTCACATTAGAAGGATTGCTTGTAGACCTCCAAACCATGAACCAATTGAGTTGTCAATTAACATCCAAACATGCCACTAGATCCGCAAAACATGATATTGTATTTCTAGATCTCACTGGACCTATTTGTGTCACTCTATCACCTCTGAATAGTTGCCAGAACTGGTTATACTCTCATGGCCATAACTCCTCCACATTTTCATGTAGACCCCTACAATCTTGACTAGATCATCTTCAAACACATATCTGCAAACCCTTTGATGCGCATTCTCTGATCTTCATCTAGTTGGGATCTTCACTTCATAGAGCTTCACTATCTTCATTGTTCTTCTCTATTTCTGATAGGACTAATTTTCTCAATATCCTCAGCACACAACTCATCCAATCCTTGACATTAATGAAAACACCAATTAGGCCCATACTTGTAACAGATGTATCTATTACATTATTTTTTGAGTCTCTCACTGATGCCATAGCCAAGTGGTTTTACCATTTACCTAATGCATCTATTAGAGACTAGTCTACCATGAGCTGACAGTTTGAAGATAGGTTCAAAATAGCTGATAATGAACACACATTGGTAGCCCAACTCTCTTCAATGAATAAAGAAGTCCATGAACAAATGAGAGAGTTTGTGGCCAAATTCAAAAAACTTTCAAATAGAATCCCTAATGATGTAAGTCTTGGTGATGAACTATTGAAATGCTTCTTTATCAATTCTCTCCCTCCTAATGTCAGTTATGCTATAAAGAGGGAAGGTGCTGCTAACTTGGTAGCAACCCAAACTATGTCTATTTCAATTGATGATGATCTTATAACTGTTGGAAAATGGAAGAAGGAATTATAGATAGGCAAACCTTCAATGGTTAACTCTACTGACCTTGTCATACAAAGACTGGCCAATGACATTATAACCCTAAAGAAGTAGATGCCTAAAGGCTCCCAGCAACCATTTTTCCAAGATGTATCAAGAAAAGATCATAGTTCCCAGGGGAACTATAATAGAACGCTACCCTTACCTAGTTGAACTCAGAGGTTAGCAATTGAAGGTGGTCCTTCTACCAGTAAGAATAATCATATGATGTGTAACTTTCATCTAACTTTTGATCATGATGGAGCATCATGTCTAGAGATGGTTAGATTCATGCAGATGCTCTTGATGAATGAGCATACAAAGTAACCTTATGCAGAAGAAGTTTCTCCATCTAGTGATGCCAGTGTTAATTTCTTTGAATATGAGTCAAACTCTAAAGTTGGAGAAGATGTGTACACTAAGATAGAAAATCTTAATTACACAATGTTTACTAGGGGATAGCAACACAGAAGGGGCAAGATTCTAAAGGCCAACCTAGTGGTTCCTCTTCTTCTCCAAAATATATTTTGTCAAGACAAACTAATTCTAGTTCTAAGAAGATAGAGAGTACTACACCAAAAGTTACATATGCTGATGTACCCTCTACTTCTTCTCTTGAAGCTCTTGTTTCTAGCTCTTTTGACATAGTTGAGTCTTGTAAAAATACTAAAATTCAAATTTCACAAGCTAAATACCTAGATAGACTGGTTAGGTATGTCGAGCAAGAGCCCTCCCCTTCTCATTAAAATGCTCAGGTGTCTAATGAGAATGAAGTTCATGCTGAAAAATAAAATTGTTCAACTTCTCACTCCCAAGAACCTAGTCCTCAAAATCTATTTAAAAAACTAGAACTTTTTTATGTATCATTGTACATTGTTGGCTATAAATTAAGTAATTGTGTCATAGAATCTAGAGCCTTAGATAATGTAATGTTTTCCTAGGTTGTTAAAGCCCCAGGTTTATCCTATACTTCCTCTCATGGCATATGCTTTTCCATGGATGGTTGACCAATACTGATTTTAGGTCAGATTAAAGATGCACAGGTTGCTCTTACCACTTATCCTAAGAAGAGATTGAAGTTAACTTAGTGGCGAATATACCTGCAAGCTATGGGATGCTTTTGAGCCGCAGTTTCTGTAGAGACTTGGGGGGAGAGATTCAAATGGATTGGTCTCATGCCCTGATACCAGTGGATGGGAAGAGAGTTTGCCTAAACCTTGAACCTAAGGCCAAGTTTAATATATTGAAGTCAGGGGACCCAAGGACAGACATTTTATATGTAGAAACTAGACCTAGCACATATATGTACACCTTGATGGTGGAAGATGATGCAAATCTTATTAGCCCTAATCTAGCCAATGAGGTGTGGACCTTGGAATTCGATGGCAGTTGCTCTACGATTTGTTCAGGTGGTGGAGTAGTTTTGGTTTCACCTGATGATTACAAGTTTCCTTTTTCTTACAAGTTGGAATTTGACAACACCAATAACACTGCAGAATAATGAGGCTTTGCTGCTCGAGCTAGCATTGGAGAAAGGTATTAAGCAACTGAGAGCTAGGGGTGATGCTGAATTAATTGTCAAGCAAGTAAGGAAGATATATATGGTGAAAAATGGGAGATTGAGGCATTACAGAAATAGAGTGTGGGATTGCATAGAAGATTTTGATGCCTTCTCAATCGAAGCTGTGCCCAGAGACTAGAATACTTGGGCTGATTTGTTGGTTGTGTTTGCATCCCTCCTGTTACCTCAACTGGATTTTAAAGATAAACCTTATAGAGTTGAGGTGGTCTATTGGCCCAGCGTACCTAACAATGTCAATTACTGATAGGTATTTAACAATGACCGGCAAATTATATCCTTCCTAGAAAAAGCTGAGTCGTTTGCAAATGTGTTCTTTGAAGGGAGTCTTGATGAAAGTAATGATGTTTTAGGAGTAGGTAGTTCTCACAATGGCTAGGGATTTGAAGTGATTCAATTGAAAGGAAATAAAATTCCCAAGGGTTTGGTCTCACTTAAGGACCTTTTTAATGGACATGATCAATACCTAAAGCAGAAAAGCAAAGTTTCAATCATATCATCAGCTGATTATGATCGAGTTAATATTAGTACTGAGAAAGATCCAAAGATTGTTTGCATTTGGAAGTGTTGCTCTCCCAAAGAGAAAGAATGTTTAATTTCTTTTCTTATTCATTACATAGATGCATTTGCATGGTGTTATGTAGACTTGAAGAAATTTAGAGATGGAAAAATGCAACACCACATTCCATTGAAGCCCGGTACCTTGCCCTTTAGGCAGAAATAGAGGACTTACAATCCTAAATTATCTGAGGCTATTTTCAATGAAATAGACACGATGCTGAAATAAAAAATTATTTACCCCTTCACCACTCTACATGGGTGGCTAATATTGTTCCTGATAGAAAGAAGAATGGGGAAATAAGAATTTGTGTTGATTTCAGAAATCTAAACCAGGCTTCTCTGAAAGATAATTACCCCTTACTTGTGATGGATCATATGCTGCAAATAGTACCTGGTTTAGAAATGATGTCTATACTAGATGAGTTTTTGAGATATAATCAGATCGAGGTAGCCACAGAAGATCAGCACAAAATAGCATTCACTACTCCAATCAATGTTTTTGCTTATAATCGGATGCCATTTGGCCTTATTAATGTAGGGGCCACTTTCCAAAGAGCAATGGATTTAACTTTTGGAGATTTGAATAATAAAGTCATTATCATTTATCTGGATGATTTAATAGTTTTCTCTAAGAAAATGGTTGACCACTTGCATGATCTGGAGGTTGTATTGTAGCATTGTACAGAGCATGGTATTTCCTTAAATCCTAAGAAGTTAATTTTCACTATAACTAAAGGGAAACTATTGGGTCACATTTTCTCCAAGGATGGTATTAAAATTGATCCTAATAGGGTCAAAGCAATTCAGCAACTGAGCCTGTCTATGACTAAAAGTAATACCAGATCTTTCTTTGGTCAGGTAAATTTTTTGAGAAGGTTTGTTCCTAATTTTTTTGAATTGACTAGACATATTGCTGAGATGATGAAAAACCATCCTATGTTCAAATGGAATGATGAAGGCAAACAAGCATTTGAAGATATTAAAATAGCCATTGCCAATGCACCTACATTAGTGCATCCTAATTTTGAAAAATATTTTATTATCTATTGCTATGCATTAGAACACACTTTGTTAGCTATCTTGCTACAAAAGAACGAAAAGGAGATCGAAGATCCAATTGATTTCATGAGTGTGCCTTTAAAGAAGCATGAGTTGAAATATTCTTCACTTGAGAAACATGCATATGTAGTAGTGAAAGCTTTGAAAAGTTTTAGGTTTTATATTCTACACTCTCATGTTGTTGTCTATGTTCCTGAGTCTGCTATAAAAGGTATCCTTACCCAAAAAGAAATTGGTTGTAATAAAAGAGGAGCCTGGATAGCTAAAGTATGGGAATATGATGTTGAAATCAAACCTACCAATTTGGTCAGAGGTAAAGTTTTATGTAGAATGATTGTTGAGAATAAAGTTAGTGAAGATGAAGAATTGCCTCTGGTTCTTTTCACAAGCACTACGGATGATTGATTTTCTAATATTTCTTATTTTCTGACATATGGTGATTGTCCACCTGACTTGTCTGCAAAGGAGAAAAGGAATTTGAAGCTTAAAGCTAATAAGTATGTTCTCTGGCAAGGGAACTTATACAAAAAGGGAGTGGATGAAACATTTTTAAGGTGTGTAGAGAAGGAACAACAAAAGAAACTATTGGAGACCTTTCATAATGAGGCATGCAAAAGACATTTCTCAACATCTATAACTACTTTTAAAATCTTTTGGTAATGTTTTTATTGGCTAGGCATGTTCAAAGATGCCTATAACTAGGTGTCTAAATGTGAGAAGTGCTTAAGGTTTACTAGCAGACCTCAGCTAGTTGCATTGCCTCTGAAACTAGTAGTGATTGATGAACCATTTCAGTTGGGGATTAGATTTCATTGGACATATTAACCCCAATTCTAGTGCTAGACATACTCATATATTAACAACTATAAATTACTTTACCAAATGGGTGGAAGCAGTTCTTGTAAAACACACCACCTCTGAGGTAGTCTATAATTTCCTCAAAGAAAATATCTTGGTCAGGTTTGGTGTACCCAAAAAGATTGTAGTAGATAACGCCACTAGTTTCTCTTCTTCTAAATTTACTCTTTTCTATTATGATTATGGTATCAGCCTCGCTCATTCATCTGACTATTATCCACAAGGCAATGGGCAAGTTGAATCAAGTAATAAAAATCTCATTTCAATTGTCAAGAAGCTAGTAGATGAAAATCAAAGAGGGTGGAATAAAATTTTATATGATGCTCTTTGGGTAGATAGAATAAATTATGAGAGAGCCATCTGTATGTCTCCTTTTCAGCTAGTTTATGGAATTGATAGTGCAGTACCCATCCCTTTGGAATTATCTGCACTAAATTTATAGAAGGCAATTGAAGGCAAACAATTTCAATCAGCACTGGAAAAGAGGATCATGTATTTGAACTAGTCGGAGGAATTGAGAGAAGTGGTTGTGGATAGGATTACTAGACACAACTGTAGGAGTCAAGGACAATACTGAGAGGTGGGGGGTGAATCAGTGTTGTGTGAAATTTCTAATCTTTTTACAAACTTTAACTTGCAGAGTACAAGGAGAGAGAGCTATCATTGATTTCTCACATACATGTGCACATAACTGAGAATGAAAAATAAAAACTCATGAGTAAAACATATATCCACAGAGAGAAGATTAAGACACAAGAATTGCACGAGTGGAAAACCCTCCAGGGGTAGAAAAACCACTCCAGAATTGCCTCACTAGCTTAACTGAAAAACATGCCTCACTGGCAATACAAATTGTCTCATTGACAAAAATTAAGGTCACATTGACCTATAAGCCTCACTGGCAAACCAAATCACCAATAGAAGTTATAAACCAAATAAGTGGGATACTCTATTTCCATTCAATTCTCAATTCCTTCACACCTGCATAACAATTCAGCTGATTATCTCTGCATTACAAACCCAGTATCATCTTATCATTATTCTTTTCACTTCAAAAGGATTTATTAGAAAATGTCTTCATTTCTCTGTTCAATTTTACACACACCTTCCTCTGTCAATGTAAAGCCAATTAATATGAAATACCTCTCAACAATCTACAAAAACATTTTCATATGACCTTTCATATTCTTCAAAAGAAAATCAATCCCGTGTAACAAAGTTAATTTGACTTTGCATCTGAAACATATTATTCCATCTTCCTCAGTCTTGTTGAAGCACCTGGAAATTCTTTTCAAAAACTTCACATAGCAAAAATTACAATATTTCATTTTCTCTACAAATGACCCTTCATATTCTACACAAGATGATTCAGTGATTTTCAATATTACCACTGTCAAAAATAAAATCAAAAGAAAACATTTCACAATAACCCTGCAATCAATTGATCTTTCATTTTTATTTCTCTTCACACTCCTCATAATTTCACCTGCAAGAAAATATTCCTCAGTCTTTTCATATTTCTCTCTGCATTTTAAATTCTTCAATAAAATCTAATTAATGCTCTGAAAATAACTTCTGAGAACTTTTGATCTTGTCAAACCCTTCATCTTCTCCTTCACATTCTTCATTTTCTTTTCAACAGAACTTCAAAAATAAATCTCCAAATAATCTCCTCAATCTTCCTTCAGAAAATCTTCAATATCTAAAAAAATATCATCTTAAAAGATGCTTCATATCCCTGCAAAAAGCTTCTTCAAACCATATTGCCTTTGCATAAAATTTTATGACCATTTGAAGGAAAATAAATCTCTCAATAAAAACAAAAATCTCTTTCCAATTTGGACACTTTGCCACGACAGATTAGAAAGTAATCCTTTTAGAAATTTTACAAAATCTCTTAAAAATATTTCTAAAACCTTAAAAAAACTTCTTGAAACATTCTTATTCGGGCTCAACAGAAATCTATAAACTGCCAAAAATAATACCAAACATAATGCTTTGACGTTTATATGCACGTCAATGTGCATTCTCAAAGAGGAGAGTTTAACTTTAAATAGGAACCATTGATTTTAGCTTCACACCCACTTCACATTTCAAACAAAGCCTTTGATTTATTTTTAGTGCCCATGTGCTCTCCACATCACCAATGATGCCGGTTTTGCTAGGCACAAGGGCCGGTTTCCACATGTTGCTCGACCCTTCCAATTAGTCACTAAAGTGACAGTCACCTTCGCAGCCAGTCAGTGATCAAATAGACATAAAGTGCTGTGATAGGTTAGTCAATAGAGTTTCCTTTTAAATATGAAGAGAAACAATAAGCCCTAAACATAATGTATGATGAGAACATCAAAATGTGCTCAAGGTAGCTTCATTAAATATAGTCTGATCACCAATGAAGTAAGAAGAAGATTCCATTGAATCAAAACATCTTAGAAAATCACTTGTAATGAACAATTAAACCAATCCATTAAAACTCTCAACTCCAAGGCTTCATCCAATAAAACTCTTCATTCAAAGGTTTCATGACAGATCTTTATAACACCAAAGACATCTTATACATTAACAAGACTTACCATAATAACTCATGGCATCTTGAAGTATGAAGCACAATTCAATCATGAAGAACAACTCAAAGAAAATATCTCAAACCTTTACTCAAAACAAACATCATGAACATATCAACAAAAACTAGATATCCAAAAACAATGATCTCTGCATTGAAGGATAACCTTCAAGAATTGCATTTTCATTTTTGCATCCTGGAGTGAGTTGATTTACTAATGTTCTTGTTCAAACTTCATGGAGATGAGTATGTATCACTAAATGAATCAAGACCATAATATCCTGATGAGATAAAGATCAAATGTAAGTTGTTCAACACTTCAACTAAAGCAAGTGAACTTTGTCAAGCCAAGATCAATCATACATTGTAACACCAATATGAACATGCATGTAACCCATTTGAGCTCCTATAAGATTAACATCCTGAAACACATCACTGACATCCTGATGTAACTCAAACTGAATGACACAACACTTTACCATACTGAACAAGTTGTGATGTGACAATAGAAAGAACACATGAGATGATGTCTCCTACTCAAATGTTTACTAATACCTGTTGTGTGGTTACACAACACGCCCCATTTTGACTTGGCAAAACAGGGACCCAACTTTTTGGCTTGGTTGTTTGCTCTCTGGCGGTCTGGTAAAAGTAAGTCAGGTGCATCATCATGTGGAGTCAGGATGAGGTAAGTCACCATTATGAGGTCAGTTTGTCAAAATTCGTATTTTATTTCTGTGACCTCATAGTTTGAAAGAGTATTAAAATTCATGTAGGTTTGTCTTTTACATCATCCGGATATTCCTCAAGATGTGAGAGTTATGAACAATCAAAGTTTCGGTCAAACCTGATATTCGTAAGAGGGGGAATCATATTTTTATAACCTGTCATGTTTTTGAAGATCATCATCATATTTGAAACATCCCCCTATATGTCATGCGGCTCAAATATCCGGATGTCAACTTTAAGTGGTAGTAAATCTTCCGGTCAAGCGGTCTTTTTATATCGCAAGCGTCATGTCTTCGAATGTAACCTGATATTTCTTAATATCCTCCTGACGTGAAATATCACCCTTAGCAAATATCCTGATGACATCATCCAAATCTGAAAAATGAAGAAACAAACATGATGATGACATCATCATCATATTTACATTTTGACAGGATATTTTCTGAACAGGATCATGTTCATCTAATATGACAATGACATCATGATACCTCTCTAATACAAAGAATGAATATCATGATGACGTCATCCTGATATTCCAAAAGAGAGACATGTAAGTTTGTCTCATCATCATCATATTTGAAACATCACCCGATACATCGAAATATCCTCCTGATGTACTAAACGTAACCAAAAGGTGCTTTTGTCACCCGATTCTTTTCGAGATAACAATTTCAATGAGGGAGGAGGATGATATTGAAACTTGACCCGATATTTGCAAATATCCTCCTATCCTCATAATATCCTGTCATATGGATATCCCCCCACTCCCATTGCCACCATTATCATTTAATGCGCACAAACATGGTAGGTGGTTCCCGCCGGCCCCGGAACCCAATGAAACACCTGGCGAGATCCTACGTTTTCACACGAATAATCAAGGAATGTAATCTAACTTGTCAAAGTTGCCCTAAATGTACCCTAACTATGAGGTTAAAAGGTAATTCAACCGCCATTTTCACATTTACCCTATGATAAAATTGTTTTATAGAGCACCAGCTTTTATATCCGCATACCAGCTACTGTTGCACGATTTGAGCTCACAGACAGAAGGAAGTAGGTGATCATCAGCTGAATTCAGGGTGTCTTGGTAATCTACTGGTATAAAAGAGAAATCTACATAACCAGGTAAGTGATTGAAACCCTCATCATGTTATTATTGTTCAGGTATGATGATGCAAGTTCTGGTTTATGCATCCATATGATTAAGTAATGCCGAACAGATACAGTAGGCTTAGTGATTTATGAAGTTAATTGCAATATGTATGCATGTATATAACTGTTGTGAGATAGGATTGTTGTTAATTGCAGGTACTCATGGCAGACAAGTGGTTCGTTAAGTGTCAAGAGGAATTTAGTAGGCCTACGTTCTCTTCTCAGAGGGGGGTCATGTTCAAGTATGGAGCAATTATAGACACCCATTAGGGGAGCACCAATCTAGAAGCCTGGTTAGCTAAGCTGAATGATGGGCATGACAAGAGTCCTATGCTGGACGCAATATTTGTGTTAGGAATGTGGAACGCTGCCAGTTTCCCATATTCTATAGAATCTCCGGAGCTGGTTATAGAATGTGCCCAGAATTATAATTCTCAGACGAGGCAAGTGGTAAAACATGGGAGGATATATGCAGACCTCTCCATCAAGGGTCTCTCCCAGACATTTGGATTACCGTTGGGTAGTAAAGTTAAGAGTGTGGACCTGAGGAAGGCAGAAAAAGGGTATGAGGCCAACAAGAAATTGGCCAGAAAGAACATGTATCAATGGCGAGCAGAGAACAGCACATATCCTGCGGCAGCCAAACTCCCTGTGCACATGTTCAAGTATGATTTCAGTGAGGAGTACCAATACATGATTGCACTCCTGAACAGGGTAACAGGCCAGCCTGATGCTAGTAGTTTCAGGGATTGGATGTATGGAATTATAATGATGTGTCTGTATTCATACATCAAGCCACTGTGGGGCCAAATAATAAGTGATGCTCTGCATGAGCAGCTGATGAACCTGGGAGGTTCAAATTGTGCATTTTATATGACATCTTACATTGTTTATTCTTGTGCTTATAAAGGCACTTTTGATGCCTTAGTTATAGATGGAAAGCTCACAGGCACAAATGCTGCATATATCTAGGATCATCATCCCTAGCTGCAGAGAACCAACTACCTCAGAGACTACAAACTGGTCAATGATGCATTCTCTATGCATCTGGTAAGGACCATGGAAGAGGACAGAACAAAAAGATTGAGCATGGAAGCTCAAGAGGTAGTCTACAGGCATGGGGCCTGGTACATACAGTTTGCAACCTTTTCTTACATAAGGGTTGAGGGTTTTGAGGAACATCCCCTCATGCTGCCAAGGTATCCTACTGATGCAGTAGTACTAATGGAGTTTATCAGGCAGGGCTCTGTAATGATAAAAATGTACAAGGATACCAAGAAGCTGCCACCAATTTTGTTCCCAGTCAGCATTGGCAACTATATGTGCCCTGATTCTGACAATATAAAGAAGGTGATGGTCACCCTGAATAAAATGAATCTGCAGCCTTTCCCGCTAACAAGACCATATGATCCTTACGGCAGGATACAGAAGATACTAGGGAAGCCTATTCATCAGAGGCACCTAGAAGATTTTTGGGCTGACTGCGAAGATGAGGCAGAAGCCAGAAGGAGAAAGTATCAGAGGTTGACTTTGAACCAAATTAGAACCTTTGATTGCATCTCCCTTCCCCAACAATTGAAGAAGGATGATGGCAGGATAATGGTAGATGAGTATGAACAAAAGAAGATATACAATGACACCATCTCTGCACCTGACCTCACCATGTAGGAAGACATATCTTTGGACCCATTCATTGCCAGGACCATACAACTAACTCAAGCTTGGGTTGATGATCAGGTGGAGGCATTGAAAAAGAAAGGTGTTGCCATTACGATGGACAACAAGAAAAAGGGACAAGATATTCCTGGGGATGTATATGATGACTTCCTGATTGAGAAGAGGAAGACTAAGGGAGATAAGCTACCTCCACCACAACAATAGAGCAAAAGACCCCCAAGGGGCAAGAAGGTGGATAAACAGCCCAAAGGGATCATGATTGACAGGGCAGTATTTGCAGCTGAGGAGGCAGCCGGATCAGGATCAGGATCAGAGTCAGAATCCCCTCCAAAGAAAGAGAAGCCCAAGAAGAGTAAGACAGCAGAGACTGGAATCACTGAGACCCTAGAAGTGGGTCAATCCTCAAGGAAATGTGATATAGAGGATATCCTCATGGAGGAGGAGCCTGAAGAAGAAGAGGCTCCGTTAATAATAAAGAGGAAGAGGAGAGCTCCACAGGTGCCGGTCTCTACCACACCTAAGAAACAAAGAACCTCCATGAGAGGTGGAATAAGTCAACCCCCTACACTATTACAAGGGGTAGGTAGTGAAGTACCAAAGGAACTTCAGCATAATGTTCCACTTCCTACCATCGTCAAGTTCAAAACTGAACTTGCAGAAGAACAAATGAAAGAAACCTCCCAGACACAAGCAGAAGGACATGTCTTGCTTGATGAGACAATAAATCTGTCTGATGATGAGGTAGTGCAGGATGTGGCTGCACAGAAGATGGAAACACTTGCTGCCGGAATATCTATGACTCCTCATAAGCCTCCACCAATTCAAACTGTACTTGAGGAGATGAGGCAGGTGGAAGATGAGCAAGAGAAAATCCCAGAGTAGGTAGCTCAAGAAATAGGGCTGGAAGCATTAATCACAGAGGTGACAAGTCCTGTGGTGGTGGACCTGATAGAAAAATAGGATGCAAGTCCTGAACAGCCAGCAGGATCACCTAACAAAGGCCACCCAACAAAAGAGATAGAGATGGCAGAGTCAGAGGGCCATGCTCTTGAAACAGGCCAACAAAGCCCACATGATACATCAGAAGAACCTGCTATAGTAGAGGTTCAGGAAGTGAAGGCTGATGAAAAGAAGGAAGCACTAGAGGATATAGCTGCCAAAACACAGGAGGTGGACAGTGCAGGCCCGGAACAAATAATGGCCGCAGAACAAATGCCAGCACCTCAAGCAGAATCCCCAGTATCTAGTACATTAGATGAACAACAAGGGGAAGAAATAAAAATAGATGAAGTGATGATGGAGAAAGATCATGATCATCATGATCTACATACAGATACACCACAGGGTTCCCCGCACCAAGAGGATACTCCTCTGGAGAAAGAAATTCCTCAACAGGAGGATGTACCGTAGGATCAATAGCAAAGAGAGCATCAAGAAGAAGAAAAAGAAAAATCACCATCTCCACAACATCTGCTGATAGAAAAGGGAGATACGGGTGAACATCATCATGATGCTGAAAGACATGATCAGGTGCCTCCGTGGTCAGCAAAAGAAGTAAATATTGAGGAAGAGTTTGAAATTCAGGAATTTGATGTCTCCACCTTGTTCTCCGCCGATATAATGAAACCCAGGAGGAAGGCCAGAATGACATCGGCCATCAAGAGAGATCCGGCAACCGGGAGAAGGACCGCACAAATTGCCATACCTGCGGTGGAGAAAGAAAAGGGTAAAATCATTGTTGATGAATTTCAAATCAGCACAGTAGATTTGGGCTTTGCCAATGAGGACCAAGAAGGTCAGGAGGGCAAAGACATTATTGACTCTCTAATTCAAAAGGTGAAAAGAGAGAAGGAGAAGAATAAGAAACATAAAGAGCACATTGCTCAGTTGCATGCCTACATTAAAAGACTAACCGATCCTAATGATACCACAACTGAACCTGTAGTCCCATTGACTGCCATTTCTCAGGAGGAGGTAAATAAATTAGACCTCATGAAGCATGAGGCGTCCGTAATAAGGAAATGGATGTCATCCGCATTGGATGATGCTGTAGAAATAATGAAGGCCTCTTTGAAGAGGTGGAGCATTCTAAGTGACTCCAAGACCAAGGTGGATAAATTGCAGATGCAAACCGGGAAAAGGTCTTATAAATTGGAAAGGGTCTTGAGCCTTTTGAGAGAAATAAAGGGGATAAATCCTCAATTGCTTATCAGTAAGAAGGTGCTAAATAGTAATACTGCATTGTTGGTAGACATTTGGTACAAGGACATTCAGTTCGAATGCGGAGTCCTCAAAAGATGCAATAATAAGCTGAGGGATATTAGCATGAGGCTACGTGATTTAATGGCTGAAGAGGCAGTGATATTAGAAACATTGGAAGGCAGGGTTGAAGGTAAAATAGAAAATCAAGATGAAGAGTCCGCCATCGAAGTTGTACACAGTAATTTCCAATTAGAGGCAGATGGTCCACCTGTACACTTGACAGAAGAACTTATAGATAAAATAATGAGGATCAAGGTCCAGATGGAGAAATATAATGAAACACTGCAGGACAGGAAGAACAAGCTAGATAATAGCAGAGACAAGTATGAAGCACATAAGCACGCCATCATCAAAGCAAAAACTCAAGATGGCAGAGGGATAGATCAAGTTGTGCATTCATATGAGCAGTATGCAGTAGTATGCAGCCCCATATGTAGCAACATCATCATCAGGATAGCAAAAGTTCAAGAAGTGACGCACATGATGATGATCCACATGAATCAGCTGAGGAGCATGATGAAGATACATCATGATGGGGATATAAGCATAAGTAGTTTAGATAGTTGCCAGCTGGCAACTTGTGCCATTTTGTAAAGGTTGACAAAGTCAAGTGAATCATGACCGTAGATTTGTATTGATAAATCAAGATTGTAGATCTTTTGTAACAGATTCCTCACCTTATTCTATAAAAGGTGGTGGAATGCCTTATTGAAAACATTGGAAACTTAATTGAAATCCATCTGCTGAAATATTTAGAGCTCATTTCAAAGTTTTTGTATACATTTATATTCTTGCATGCTTAATGAATAAGAAGACTGTGTCGATTACAATTCATAGTAAATCTTGAGTAATCAGTGTATGATTTCTGGATATATGTGGTGATTTGCTGCATCCCTTGGAGTGCATGTCTACTTACATGTGTTGTCTTCATACAAATTCCTTTGAAGTTAGCATCAACTATATCTAGCTGTGGAATGTCCTGGTGAAAATATGGTTTGGTTTTCTTCTCTTCATGACAGTATCTAATATACATGTGGTTCAAAAGCTGAAGGTTCAACCTTAAATAGAAGCATTTCTTCAATTTCTTTTAAATTTTAGAGTATTTCATCTCCATAATTGCAAATAATTGATGATCTTAAGCAAATAACACAGATATGCAGACATCCTGTAGATAATCATAAATATTTAGTATATCTGAATACAAAGCATGCACAATTGAAAATATCATGCAAAGATTGAGGTATTTTTGCATCTTCTCACCAAATAACTGCATAATATGACTTCTCTGTAAAGAATTTCTGCAGGAATGTCATGATGATGATAAATTTCCACGTAAGGCCCCCAAAATGGAAACAGCAACTCACATTGACCTCTGAGTAACTTCAGACGATTAAGACCTAATCACCGGAGACTTGGGATCCTGAATTCTTTGAATTCATGGTATCTTTCAAGATGAATAAAGGTTAATGTGTACTTTTATTCTATGTTTGTTTGTGACCAACATCATGATCAACAATACCAACCCAAGATCCTGCAAGACCCTTTTGACATCAATGACAATCTGACACTTTCAACAACAGGCTGCGAAGAAAATTTTTGATAGAAAAGCCAAGAAAGGAAGTTTTTTTGTGGGAGACTCTGTGCTTTTATGGGATAGGAGAGAGCCAAAGGGGGCTCATAAGAAATTTGACTCTCTTTGGAAGGGGCCTTTCCAAATTAGACAAGTTATTGGAGAGAATGCATTTTTATTGGCATATCTTGATGGGACACCATTACCTCTTGTTTACAATGGGCAATATATGAAGTTGTATAATTGGTAACACTCCCAAGTCCTGCCTTGTATTATAGTTTCTTTTCTAGTTTTTCCTAGTTTTGTTTTTGTGTTTTTGGTGTGACTCTATCACCCTTCTGCAATAAAGCTTTATGCCAAGTTTGTTTGGATTCTTTGTGTCGTTTTCAGTCCTTGTCCCCAATTAGAGCATGTTGTTACCCCATGTTTGAGATTTTACTAAAGCATTCTTGCCTTAGAAAATTCCCATTCTTTCTTTGCCACTATTTGTTTCCTTTTCCCGAGTTATGTCTTTCACTTAGTCATTTTCATGTGTTGTCAGAAATCCTTTAAGTTTTTGAACCAGAGTTGGCGGGTTCAAAAGTTCATGAACCACCCAACTTCCTGACTAGTCATCAAGCCGGTCACTTTGTAGCAAGTAAAGCCTTCATTGTTGGGAGATCAGAATTTCTTTGAACTTCTGAACTCTCAAGCCTTGTGGTTCAAAAGTTCCTCAAATCCCTGACTTGCCAACTGAACATGCTACCTTTTTCTGAGCTGTCATGTAGTATGGTGGAATGACACCTGTCACTTTACATTTAATTTGGGATGCATGTAAGTACATTGGCACACTTTTCAAAGGGAAAGCCAAGGGGATTTTATGAATTTCAAAGTTTGATATGCCACCAACAATTAATGAAATTTATGAAGAAGTGACATCAAATTTAATAAGTTGGTCACCTTCTAAAGAAATCTTCATAATTTTATGAAGGAGATACATTGTAGAGACAAGAAGTGCTAGCCTACTATACATGAGGAGTTCATAGAATCCTTGGTTTACAAGTTATCTTAGTTGGCTTTCTTCCATTTTTCTTTCTTTTGCTATAGGAACACATCAATTCTTTGGGTGGTGGAAATATTTCATTTTCATGAATTTGTATAGCGATTCACCTGCAAGTATATTGTGGACTTCTACTGTGTCTATGAATGTTTTAGAGTTTTTAGCTGGATGGGTATTCAAGTTAGTTAAAATGAAACTCAAGTTTCAAGGGGCCCCTATGGTTCCTATAGTGGAAAATGGGTTGTCCAGTGTAAAGGACACAAAAATGACCTTGATGATTTTTGGAAAAGGATTCAACCTAAAGGTAGGACTTCTCTTGCCAATAAAATTGTGGGCAGTGGCTTAGACAAAGCTAGGGGTTTCCACTCCCTGTGCTTTGTCCTGACTTGGTGGTTTCTTGTGCCAACAATTATTTTCTGGATTCAAAAGAGATAAGAGCTCAAGATGGCTTTGTGGTAACTCAAATTGATTTGGAAACCATTGCTCTTGCTCTGAATTTGGAAGAGTATGAAGAGAATGTTGATGTTTCCATGTCCTCTACGTGGGGGTTTTATAATGAAAGGAAGGATTGGTGCTAGAGCTGCGTTGCCAAAACCTAGTTAGAAGCTGAGAAGAAAGGAAAGTCAAGACTTCTCGCTAATTTGAAGAGAAGCCATTTTGAAGAGGAGATTTTTGATATGATCACTATGTTAAATCACGTGGTCAAGAGCCCTGACTCTGATTCCTTTGAGTACTGGATGTGTTAATTTATCTTTTTTATTTGCAGAGATCATCATATAGATTGGGCAAGGATAATCAGTGAATGTATGCTTGAACAATTGGTGAATTTCCTACAGAAAGTAAGTTTTCACATGCACTCTTAGCTGATATATGTATTAGCCACTAAAGAGGCTACTTGGCATAGTTTTTGAGCTCAAGGAGCTCTTGCCCTAGGCATGCAGGTGTATCAAACTTTTCCACAGTTACAAAAGAGTGTCGATATGAGAGAATTTTGTCAGATAAATGATGTCTTTTCTATGTTGCTTATAAAAAGGATTGAAGGATCACTAGAGTGGAGGTTCTCTATAGAGGCGGTGTTAGGTCTCAAAAACGTAGGTCGTTAACCCTAAGAGGTTGCCAGGCTCTCTTGACATTTTTGGCTAACTGACACAGGGTAGATATGGCTAAACCCCCTTCACTTTAGGCTCTACTAGACCTAGGCAGGTAAACCTCTAATTAATAAAGTAGATAAAGAGATGATCACTACTTTGATCAAAATTAATCTAACTATTGATAATGGCACAAATTATAAACAGATGAAAAGACAGCAAGTTATTTCTAAATGATCTAAATTGTAATGCTAAAACAATGATGTAATCTAATTAAGTAAATATAAAGTGAATTTGTATAAGTGATAATGAAAACACTAGACCAGTGCCTTATTTAATATAGAGTCAGTATGATCATGAAATAAATAACTGTTTGTTTGGTAAAAACTTGAACTATCTGGCATGAAAGAATAGGTATGTAACTTGTACAACCCTGCAAGGAAATAATTAATATTCCATACATATATATATCCAATTGATAAAATCAAATTACCTGCAATCATCTAAAAGGATTTAATCCCTCTTTGAAGGAACCTATCAGAATAATACTGTAATTGTAAAAGATTTATCAAAAAACTAGAGACAGAATACAAACCCTAACTATATGACTCTTCTTACAGATCCATGGCAATGTCTTCATAGTTACTATGACAGATTTAAAGGATTTAATTATGAAAGCAACACTTATCACACTATAACAACAAATGTGTATAGACAACTTGAAGATATACTTGATAACTCAAATTGAATAACAGAGAAAACTTTGAAAGGAGACAGTCATATAATTGAATAAATTAAATATATAGTTGATACCGAAATCTATAGTTACTGTTTCATTTTCACAGACTTGACTTCATCAGAGAATGCTTGCACATGGTCTACTAGAAATAAAATATATTAAAAGTGAACTAGCATTGCTGTTCAAATCTAATCTATAGTATCCCCTGTTCTATTTTGTAATTTCTCCCTCTTCTATCTCTTTTCTCTTCTTCTCTTTATTCTGGTCTTGGTCATCTCTTATAAAGAGTGGCATACAAGCTTCAGACCAGTTACAATAGTTGTGACGGTTGATAACTGAACAACAGTATTTGTTCTAAAATAGATTCAGGAAATTTAGTACTTGTCTTTAACAACCAAATGGATAATTATTTTAGGGTCAAACAAAGCTCTTTAACTGTAATTCCACTTAATCTCCTTCAAGGGTTTCTTTATTATTCCTAAAAAAATGAGATAAAACACAAATTAATTTTTGAAAAAATAATCAAAACAAATTTATTTAAACATATGTATTTACTTAAGTAATTACTTCCCTTATCGATATTTTATTCATCTCCTCAAGATCCTTTCATGGGTGTTTATATAACTTGATCCCCGCTGTGTATATCCTGCAAAAAACCCATATTTCAAATGTCAAAAGAATATCTTAACCATTTAAATTTAATGTTGTTTTAGGATTTCTATGTTTTGTATCGGCATGATTTTCACAACATGTCCTTGACATCATTTTGACTATCGTGTCGGTGAGACTCATAGGCTTTGTTTCGACTTATTCAGCTTCGCTGATACAAAGGCTTTTATATGTTGAACTCCTTTTTCACATCTGGTGCATGTATATCAGCTTGCACATCGATCATATACATTGTAATTGTACATTCTAGTTATACAAGTGGTGGGGTCCACATTACCTTTTCATTTGTATCTTTGTGATGTATATAACATTTGTATCAACCCTTAGATACAAGTCTAGATACATACAGCATCCTTTGTATCACCTTTCCGACTCATCCTTTTATAAACCATAGTTCACTCATGGCTCAGTTCCGTAATCAGCATAAACTACAATGCTTCATTTGATATACATTAGTCAGGATGCATCCTATATATCAGATTTTAATCTTCCCTCAATTCCACAATATATGTATACTAAAATGTATGTCTCCGAAAGCATACACATACAAAGCGCAATACATACAACAACTTAACTTTATTTCATACCTTTTTGAATCCACGATATGTATATTAGCCTTGTATATTTACTTTGCATGTTTATCCTTGCATCTCAAACATGCAAAGCCCAATATACATCTGACGGACTTATCACTTTTATTCATTTCTCCTCTAAATTCCATTAGGTCTGCGGCATGCATATGTCATTGTATATCTCCTTTGTATGTTTAAACATACAAACATAAAGTGCATTCAATGGATTTAAACAACTATTCACTTAAACTTTGAACTTTTTGGGCCCGACTTGTATGTAAGAAAAAAGTGTCATTGAAATGCATACAAGTAAACAATGCATCAACCCGATGACTCCTTTATGCGACCATACCATGACCCGATATACAAGGGACTTTGCATATGCATCATATAATGACACAACATACAAACCACTTTGTATATGAGAGAATTTGTATATATAAATGACTTTGTATATACAAACATACAAACCCATATCACAATGCATTTTACCAAAAATACACATAACTTGCGAAATATAGGGAATTTTAAGATGGTTCAAAAAGAAACCCCTATTCATTTTCAACAAGGAATTCACCCATATTTAGCTCTGGTACTTCATGTCATTTTTCTTTTATTTTCAACAAGGTTTGTAACTTTTCACTTCCTTGTTTACAGTTCATCTTTAATGAGCACTTCAACCATGTTATATTAAGTCTTTAGGAATCAGAGTAGATCAAATTCAAATATTTCTATCAACTCAATTGTTAATTTCTACTTGAAAACAACTGTGGATTTTTCCATATATGCTCACATACTAAAATTTTGGATGATTGAAACTTAATATTTGCCAAAAAGTAGCCTGGAAATTTCAGTCCCAACAGGCAGCTACCCTAATAATGAATTTTGAAAGTTTTTATATTTAGTTTGATCACTTCTCATACTTGAGGATAGGGGGTTATGAAAATGCCCCACTGAAATTGCCAAGGTTTCCATCAGACTGCCTTGTATTTTTGGAAGTGTGTAGTCAAATGGCAATTGTCAATGCTAAGTACCATGCGATGAAAAAGAAAGGGTATTCTTTCCCTATGTTAATATCTTTCTACTCTTGTAAGAGTAATGATAGTGATAAAAGAGTGGATAAGTTATTGACAGAATTTAATCTCCATAGTTTATCTGTCCGAGTAGCTTTTAATAGAAAAAATCTTGTGAAAAGAAACATGCATGGTGGAGGTTTGTACCAGCACAAGCCCCATCTTGAAGACTTCTAGGAGGATTGTTTAAATGAGAGGGAAGTGTAGAGGAGAAGTTGGATGATGTTGACTATTGATCAAGTTCAGGCCTTTGAATTGCCTATGCAGGTTTCGAATTTGGTTGATGATAATTTAGATATTCTAGATGAGGGTTATCACGATGCCTCACTGCAACCTTTGCCTCCTATAAATTGGTTAGATAAAGAGGTCACCGATGTCAATTTCCACTCCTTCCTTGTGTTGAGAAAAAGAGAACAATTGTTGAAAGGAAAAGTAAAAGAACAAGCTGGTTCAACAACACCAAGGGACTCATCTACTCAAGGACAGAACAAATCTCAAACTACTCACACCTAGAGAAGGTCATCTAGTTTGGACCCAACTCTTTGAAGAGTTGGCCCACAATCAGGTGGAGATGGTGAGAAGCCTCCTAAGGATGTCAGCAAGCTGAAAATGACATGTGAACATGATAGTCAATCACTGAAGAGTAATACCAGATTTGTTGCTTCTCCACCAAGAGAAGACAATGTGCCCCCTATCAACAATTTTGTAAGTGATAGTGATTCTTTAATTTTCACTTAGTTGGGAGAAGACACTTTGCTGCAATCTTTGTTGAGCACTCCAAATTCACCTAGTCTAAGTAATCCTCTGGAGTGTAATTCTCCACCTGTGCATTTGAAAGGTGTAATGAATGTGGTTGGCAACACCAATGGTCCCTCTTCCTCCCCTGCCTGGCTAAGGAAAGTGGTTGAGAAAAAGAAAAGGTACACTCCCATGGTGGATACTAGTGTGGATATTATAGCCAAGCTTTTGTAAGAAGCACCTAAGCCTTAACAGGCTAGGAGGATGTCGAGGATCGTGAGCGATTCTGCCACAGGACACCATATTCTGGAAATTATTGATCTGAAGTGACTGAAGAAGATTTCAATCTGAGCAGAGTGGACATGGGACCCTCAACTATTGAGGGGGACATTTATCATGCAAAATACTCAGTCAGTAATCTGTCAAAAAGGCTCAAAAAGGAACAAGAGGGGAATGCCAAGTTGTGAGCACAAGTAAGTTCCTTGTCTCTTTTCATTCAGTCAATTTTGAAGATTACAACACTATTAGTAGATGCCTTGCCTGACATGAGTGTTAGTGCCCTTGACCCCAATTTATTACAACAAATTAAAAGATCTCAAGCTTTGAGTAGTGTCATAGAGCAGTGGATAGAGAAAACAACCCTAGATGGCCTCACATTTATTGATGAATCTTTTAGGTTATTTAACTCCATTTCCATCAAGAGGGAGACTATGATAATTGATTTTCAAACTGTAAGAAACAATAACAATAGTCTATCCTTGGTCTCCAAAGAAATACAAGATATGGCTAGCATGGATGTCAATATTCTGGTAGCTGAGGAAGTGTTGAGTGACCCTAAGGAAATGAACTCCTTTTCTTGAGCTGATATGATTGATGTTGGGAATTAAGGTGTCTCAACCTTGCAATTCCTAGCATTGATTATTTATTTATTTATTTATTTGCCTATGATGTAATTTATGTCACACATCTTGTTTTGTCATTTAGTGTGAAGTGACATGGTGAGTTGTCACTCAACTTGTAAGGTGACTAAGATGGTCAACTCATCCCATGTGGATATAGGTGTCCCCTTTGAGGTGGCACTAATATGCCATGTGTCGCCATCTAGTGGTATGACAGATGTGTTATTGTGTATGACAAAATTTATGATGCGTAAGAGCCAAGTATAGAGTTTCCTATCACAAGTGAAGACAAGTGTCGTAAAGTATCTTTGCATCAGAGAAAGGCATATTTTGGCACCCAAGTAATGGTTATGAGATGTTGTAAGAGGGATATGCTATTTTTAGTCATGTATGATGGATTATCTTACAACATTAAATGTTGTCATGTTGCAGATTTTTATGACAGCTGTAAGATGTGTAAGAGCATCTGTCATTGCCTATTTTTAGCTTGGAGCACTCTACCTTTGGAAGCCAAATCTACCATGTTATGATAGATGTAAGAAAGGGGACAACATGTTGTACAAGTGTCCTTTGAGTGTGTAAATGGCCATGCATCCAAGATTGACACCCATCTCTAGAGGCTTCTCAATTTTGCCTTATAACTCTATATAATACAATTTTTGGAGTTGTAGTTTGCATAGTATTGATACAGGTACTGTTATGCTCCCAGAATTACTCTAGAAATGACATTTGTAGACTTCTGGAAGAACTTGCATTGCAAGTCTATTGTAAACACCACTGTTTTGATAATACATTGTGCAGGTTTTGGAGTGGGATTTTTTACCTAAAAAGGTTTTCCCCATGATATATATTGTGTCTCTCTTGTATTCATGTGCTATATTGCTGGTGAAATCTTTATGTTATATGTTTAACATTGTTGCAATTGTAAGGATTTTAAAGAATTTGCCTACTATTCCCCTCATTAAATTAGTGTAGAAAGTGTGTTCCGTGTACCTTTCTTCCTTTCAGTTGGTATCAAAGATTGATCAACTTTGATCCTAGTTATTGGGTAGGGGTTTTTTGAGCTAATCTTCAATTGAGTGGGAGTCTGTACAGAGTATTCTACAATCTTGTTGTAGGAAAGAGATGGCATGCGCATCTAGAAGAATAGAGTTGGAAAAGTTTAATGGTAGCAATTTTGAGTTGTGGAAACTTAAAATGGAAGACATGCTTGTTGACAAAGACCTATGGGAAAGAATTTCTAGTACAAAACCAATGGCAATGGCACATGTAGATTGGGATCTCAAAGATTGTAAAGCAAAGGGTCTTGTGAGACTTTGTTTAGCTGATTTTGTCCTGTTAAATGTTCATGAAGAGAAGACTGCAAAAGAGCTATGGAAGAAACTTGGTGATGTTTATCATGCCAAATCCTTGGTAAACAAGTTATTCCTAAGAAAGAAGCTATATTCTCTGAGGATGGAAGATGGAGGATCGGTTGCAGATCACTTGAATGCCTTTAACATGCTAGTTGCACAATTAACTTCCATTGGTGTGAAAATAGAGGAGGAGGATCGTCGCATGACCTTGATTTATTATTTTCTAGACTCATGGGACCACCTTGTCATGGCCATTGGGAGTACTACAACCACATTCAAGATGGATGAAGTGGTGTCTTTGTTGTTATCCAAATAAATGCGGAGAAAGTCTTCTGAGTCAACTAAGGAGGCTCTTGTAGTTCATGGTAGACCCAAAGAGAAAGGGAAGAAGAAGGACAAGAAAGATAAAAAGGGAAAATTGAAATCCCATGGAAAGTCCAAGGCAGTGTGTTGGAACTGTGGAAAAATTGGGTACTTCCAAAAGGAGTGCAAGGAGGAGAAGAAGAAAAAGAAGAAGAACACCTCCGATTAAGATTCTCATAAATCTCAAGATGATGGTGATGCTTTTATTGCTGCCTTGGGCACCCATGCATCAAAAGATGTGTGGCTGATTGACTCTAGTGCTTCCTTCCACATGACCTCACATTGAGTTTGGTTTACAAAGTATGAAGAGTTTGACAGTGGGAAGGTGTACCTAGGTGATGATTTTCACCTGAAGATAGTTTGTTGTGGAAGAGTCTTGATCTGATTCCTTGATAGATGAGTGAAGGGGATCAATGGGTCTATGTACATCCCTAGTTTAGCACGAAACCTTCTCTCTATAAGTAAGTTAAATGATGCAGGTGTGCAGGTTGTCTTCTTGAGTGGAGGATGCAAGATGACAAGAGGAGCTATGGTGCTTGCTAAGGGTACTCAGAGATGTATTCTATTTTATTTGGATGCATGCACTACACAGTGTAATAGTACTTCTGTTTCAATGAAAAGAACTTCAGATTCTTCATCCTGACCATTGGAACTAGTAGCGAAGAGATGTGTTGCTTCAACTTCTGATGGTAGTGCTTTCTAGGTACCTAAGGGTGCTCATGCTTTGGAAATGAAACTTCCTGCTGAGAAGACAATGTTCTAGCATAAGAGACTTGGTCACATTGGTGAGAAGGGTCTTAGAGCCCTCAAAAATAAAAACCTCATCGAGGGGTTAAATGATTGTAATGTCGAGTTTGACTTTTGCAAACATTGTACATATGGAAAGAAAAACTATGTTCAGTTTTACTCTAGTTCTCACAAGTCTTCTGGTGTGTTGGATCTTATTAATTCTGATGTGTTTGGTCCTATAAATGTTCCTTCAATTTCTAAATAGTTATATTTTGTATCATTCATTGATGATTATAGTAGAAGGACATGGGTTTATTTTCTTAGAAGCAAATCTGAAGTCTTTAGTCAATTCAAAGATTTTAAATCTTTTCTAGAGAATCAAACGGGTAAAAACATTAAGTGTTTGAGAACTGATAATGGTGGTGAGTTTAGTTCTGTAGAGTTCAATAAGTTCTATAAAGAACATGGGATTAAAAGACATAAGACAACTCCATACACCCTACAACAAAATGGAGTTGCAAAAAGGATGAACAAAATGTTGATGAGAGGGCTACGAGTATGCTTAGTGGTGCTAGCCTTGAAAAAAAGTTTTGGGCTGAAGCTGTAGCCACTACTTGCTACCTCGTTAACAAGTCTCCTACTTTAGTTCTTGTTGATAATACACCCTTGGAGGTGTGGTATGGTAAGAATTCCTCATTGAGACATCTTCATGTTTTAGATTGTGAGGCATATGAACATGTGCCTAAGGAGAAGAGGTCAAAATTGGTGAACAATGTAGTTAAGTGTATCTTCATTGGCTATGGTGTTGGTATGAAAGGGTACAAGCTTTGGGATCCTATGGCTGAGAAAGTGTTGTATAGAAGAAGTATTATTTTTAGAGAGGTATCTCGTTCTCCTATTTTTTTACAGCCAGAAGAAAAAGAAAAGAAAGATGATGTGGTTCAATTTCCTACTACTCCTGAGAAGACTAAATAGAAAGACCTATTGATGATGATGTTAGTCAAAACAAAAATAAATAAAATTCACAAATAATCTTGTCTTATCTTGAAGAATATGGAGAATTATTAGAAATAGTTATCAATTCTAAGTCTATGGTAACCATGTCATGGTTGTGTTGGACTTACTCAGTGTTTAATGTGAAGTTGTTTGTTCAAGGGGCCTTACATGATTTAAATATTCATTACTAGCAATTATCATTCATTCTCTGCAAATAAACTCATAACACTTCTAAAAAACTAGATTCTTTGTAGATATTTATAACTTTCAAGTTAAACTTTGCATGAATTTCTCATAAACAAACTTTATATTTCAAACTTTATGAAAATCATTAAAGATCTTTAGTATTTCCATGTATTTACCAGAATCTTCAACAATATCCTTTTGATGACTGTGTTTTGGCTATTTATTTAAACTATTAGTAAAAAAAGAAAGATAAAAGATAAAGGTTTAGAAACATGATCTCAAACAAATGTGATGCTCTGTTACTCACATGGACAAATTCAGATAACTTTGGATAATTTAGAAACAAATAAACTCTTATGTGCTAATTCAGATCATTTTTCAAATCAACAAATAGATTTGCAATCTTCAAGGAAATATATCAAAAGAACACATAATTTGAATAATAAGTTTGTATTTACTAATATATGAGAATCATTTCACATTTACACTATTTCATGACTTTAACTTTCTAAATACATCAACCAAAATCATGAGAACTTAGAGACGTTTTCATAGATATAACAAAGAAACAAGATGTTCCACATATTCCTCACTACAGACATAGGAAAAATGCTAACTTCACTCACTATGCTCAAAGTATTTTCCACAAATCACTTCTCTTGCAAATTCTCTAGTGGTTTTCTATATTAGTCGTGTGTGTAAAATATACAAATCAAAGTTCCTTATATAGGCTCAAAATCTCCTACTACGGTTACAAAAATTACCAATGGTCTAATAATGCCAACTGTCACCCCAAAATATCCTGGAAGAATATTCTCTCAATTGTAAAGATGCCCCTTTAGGATTTTTAGAAATACCAAAATATCTTTTACATCTGACTTTTATCGTTGACTATTCCACACACATGAAAATATATCACCATTACCATATGAAACAAATAATGAACAAGTATTCTAGTCACTGTCCCTATTGTCCTCTACTTGCATATCTCCTCTCTTCTTACTCATGTAATGCATATACCTTTCATCCATAGTGGATATAGATGCATGACTAGTTCTCTGAGAAACATCCCAGGTATACTACTGCATTTCTACACTTGTCTTCAATACCTGGGCCCTTTTTTCTCTATCCTCCCTTCTTTTATGATATTTTTTAATATTTGCACTGAGATCCATTATCTTTTCCATTGCATCTTCATCTAATTTGTTCACAAGGTCATCAATACATGATTAAAATCTATCCTTGAATTCCTTTACCACTATATCCACATCATAAACATGAGCCTGGGCACACTCATGCTTAGTCAAATGTTCTACTATCTTCACATGCTTTTTTAACAAACCTTGAGCTATCTTTTCTAATTCTTGCACATTAACAATGCAAGGTCTAATTATACCTTCTTCAAACTTTAGCTCCAACTTCCAATTAGGTATTTGAAACACAATTTGCAAAGTTATAATACGTTCATTAACTAAGAACTATGTATGTCCTTCCATAGCCTTAAGTTTCTTTAATTCATCCCTATTTTGCAATATTCCTGCCTGACATCTTTTTATAATATTTTCACAATTGTTCCTTTCTGTCAATGCAAGTTTCCAATTGCCAATCACAATTTTTATTACTTCCTCTCCTTTTTGAATGACTATTTTAAAATAGTCTTCCTACATGCTTGCTTGATGCTTTTTACTTTCTATTTCATTTACCTGTTCCTTAGACAAAATAATCAATTCTGAAGATAATTTTGGTAAACTTTGTATGGGATCAAATATTCCCTAAATGAATTGTTGATATTGGGCAATTTGCCCCTTTAAATCTTTTATTTTCTGCTTATCCCTTCTCATTCTAGTGGCAGTGAATTCAGTCATTTCTTGTAATTCTTCAATGTGTTGTTCCCTATTGACATGGCTAAGATTCACACTAATAACATTGTACTCTTCAACACTGATTTCCCCTTTTTCTTTATCAGCTTGAGGGATTGTCATTTGTATAGTTCTAGCACTAGATGGATCTATTGTTATGGCTGAAATGGTTCTAGCCTTCCTCTTGCCTCTCTTTATAGCCTCACTAGTTAACTAACTTTTAATATCAATTGGTACCACTTGGACTTTTGTATCTTGTCTTACTTCAGATCCTAACCAAGATGGCACCTCTTTATTCAGATTTGTATCTACAACGTTCTCATTGACCACCTCCTCCTAAGCTCCTTCTATGAGTACTTCTTCTTGTTCCTGCTCCTGCTATTGCCGATCCTGCTATTGTTGTCTCGGTTGGACATTCTCTATTTTATGCTATTCTTCACCATGGGGTACCTCTGCATTAGGGAGTTCTTGTCATGTATCTTGTCCTTCATCATCTCCTTGTTCCTCCATCCTATCTATAAGCACATTTTCCTGATTAGCCTCTCCCTGAATAGCTTGTACCTTTTCCATGTTGGTATCCCCTTCCTCTTCTACTTGATCTCTCATTATCTCCTTAGCTACCTCTTTGACTTCCTCCATGATGTTTCTAGGCAATAAGTTTTCAAAAGGATCAATTATTTTTATATCTCTTATGGATTGCATGGCAGCCTGTTGTGATACCCCAGTATCCAGTACTCCTAGAATGAGGGATGATTTAGGTATTTGCCTATCTTCTTCTTCTTCACTCAAAGTTGTCATAAATGCATTCATCTTCACCTTCCTCTTCATCATCTTCTACATCCTTAATTTTATCTACATCCACTACTTCTATATTTTCTTTAGTGGATGCTTGGGCCATAGATGTCTTTTCTATCATTTCCTCAGTCATTTCTTGCTTGACCAATATAAACAGCTATACTTTCTCTTGTTGGGTTTGTTTTGTAGCTATGGGTGTTTGCTGAGATACCTACAGTGTTTGAACAATTGGGTCTTGTTGCACATTTGTAGGTGATTGTTTAGGAGTCTTCTCTATTGGCTCAGTTGCATTTGATGCTTCTCCTTTTGTAGCTATGGAAACCCCTTAAGCAATGGCTATAGTTACCCCTAGTGCATAGGGATCTAATAGTGTAGCTCCTGTATCTGTCTTAACTATTCTTGCTTCCACTATTTGTCTTTTTCTCCTTAAAAAATCATCATTTACTTATCATCAATTTCTAAACTAATTTTCTTACCTTTCTTTGAAAGGGTAACTGTGATACCCTTGGCCTCTAATTCTTCAATTCTCTCTTTAATCCATGAGTCTCAGAGGGCCAATACTGATTTTGATATATTATCAATGGAAGCATCTTCAAGCTGAGTCTAATCTGGCTCTGCAATGAATGCTTCAGCCACCTTATTTATATCATAACTCTCATGCAATACATTTTCATCATCACCTTTTATTTCTTGGGGCACTTCAAGTACTCCCAGTGTTCTGATTAGATCCAATGTCAGTCTCTGATAAGCCCTTTTCTTTACCTCTACTTCACTATCACAATCAGTCCAATAGTCTTCAATATGGGGCTGGTGTTTGAATTTCTTATTCACAAAATTGTATATTCTTCTAATAGGATCAAAAGACCTAGCTAACTCAAAACTCTAAAAACCATAATACTGTAGCTCTGCCTCTGATGCTTTATTTGACTCTTCATTTACACAGATGTATCTACCAATGCTGAATGAGAACTTGATAATACCTCTGCCAAACTTATTTTTATACATTTGATGAATGTTCAACACTTGTCTGGTAAACTCCAACAATATCATCTTATCTGTTGGGAATCTTGGTAGTTTGAATGGCTCACCCATAAATCCTTTAGTTCTTATGTAAGTAAAAGTGGAAAATTGAATGTACCAAGCACTGTGGAGGTATATGGCACTTCATGCTTGCTCTGACAACCTCTTATCCTTATCACTTATCAACATTCTTACTAGATACACGTAGAAAACATCATTCACCCTTATATGATTATGCATTACATTCTTTTCCTATAAATCAGGGTAATGATCATACACTAATGCTTTCACGTGGCCATTTCCCAATGTACCAACTCTCAATATTCCATTTATTTGCATGTTCGATGCATAGGAGTATATTATATATGACTCCATGAAGAATATTCTGTGCTTGCCCCATCTCATGACCTGTTTGAAAATGGTGTCACTGATAGCCTGGGCCCAATAAATTTCCCTTGTCTCCTTAATAAATTGGATCCCTAAGACCATCCATGTTTCAAACTTACTGGCATCTGTCAGTCCCATTACCCTTCTCAACAAAGTAATCATGATGTAAATCTCCTCCTAAAAATCTATTCTATATAGTACCTTAGGCAATCAAACCACTGCCTTCGGCATCCTGTCTAGTAGATACCACTCATAAAATATATTGCTTTTACATGAGGCTTCATTATTTTTAAAGTCTATTATATATTGATCTTGATCAATTTCTCTCATCTCACTAGTAAGTGGTAAACCAAAGGTTCTAGCAATACCTTCAACTGATAAGTCTGTATACATCACACCATTATGTACTACCTTCCTTGAATTCATATCATACTTTTGAATGCACTCAATTACTAGATCTCTGGCCCCCATTGCCAATGGGAAGCTAGTAATTTTGTATAACCCAACATCTAGTATATTTCTCATCGTGAGGGATGCCCCTGGTACTCTAATCGTAGGCAAAAGTGTGGTAGAATCAAAATCCCCAATCACTATGTCAACCATCATTCTATCAGTAGGGTATATCTATGAATTATATCCCTTATGTGGAAATGTTTCTTTAACCAATTCCTTTTTCTTCGTCTCCATTTTCGTTTCCTTCCCAGCAGCCTTCACTATTGTTTTTTGTTTGGGTGCCATCCTGTCAAATACAATATCTTTAAACAACAATGTTTTATGATTTCTAGGGTTTCACTGCACATTTTTACCATTTACCATTTTACCCTAAGCATCTTTAAAAGGAAGCTAGGTGTGTGGGAAACACTTCCTACACTAATCTAATGAGGAAAGGGCTATGCAAATTCAAATTATTCCTTACAACTACAGCAACATAAAACATGTAAACAAGATATTGCAGCAATACACATGAACTAGAAAGAAGACAAAAGAAGAAAGACAAAGGTTTACGGTGGGGAAAACCCTTATCGGGTGAAAAACCCCACACTCAGAAACCTACACAATGTATTAACAAATCTAAAAGAATGTTTACAATACACTTGCAATGCAAGATTTAATGGTCTTCGACACTCATATCTAGAGTCAATCTGACAGCATAACAATACCTATAAACCTGTGATACAACTCCCTCTCCAAGCACCTATTTATATAGAAAATACAAAACAATATTGGACCTATCTTGGGATGGGCATCCAACTTGGCCTCATGGCCCAAAACCCATGCCTAAGGACACTTGGTCAACATTGTAGAATGTGCCTAACACTTGTCCATATCTCCCATCCCAAAGAGGTTGCCTATTTCCAAAACGGGCTATGAGAGATGCTCTTACGATACTTACGACCATTATAGAATCTATCATAGCAGTTACAACTTACAGTTGTAAGAGAATTTGTCATACACAAGCTATAAATAGCATATTCTCTTACAACATGTCATAGTCCACCTTGGGGCACCCAAATATGCTTTTTTCAAAGATGCTTCATGACACATGTCTTCACCTGTCTTACATGCTTATATTTCTGACTCTTACATGTCATAACTTTGTCATAGGAATCCGTCATAATTGTTTCGGTCAAACATTCCCTTACACAACATGGAAGATGCTGACACATGGCAAAATGCTCCTACCATAAAGTGGGATGCCTATCTCCTCATGTGAGGACAAAATTACAAGTTGTCATATTCAATGTAGGATAACACATCACCGTGCCACATCCCACAATATGACAATATGGAATTTACAAATATTTACAACATAGGTAATTAAATAATAAATACAAACATAAATAATACAAGGAATTACCAAGGTTGTGACAGCTTAATTCCCAACATTCTCCCACTTGTCAAACACCTTGTAAGAGCCAATAGAATGATAGGATTTAACTGCTATAGGCCGAGAGGCCCATAGACTCCAAACACCATCTAAACTTATTTGTGCCCACTGGTTTCGTCAATGCATCTGCAATATTCTTCAAAGTATCTACCTTCTCCAAATTTACCTTTCCATCCTCAACCATGTCTCCACGAAGTGAAACTAAACATCAATGTCCTTTGTTCTAGCATGGAAAGTTGGATTCTTCGCAAGGCAAATTGCACTCTGACTGTCACAACTAATCATGATCTGACCTGCATCAACACCAATATCTGAACACAATCTCTTAAGCCAAATGGCTTCCTTACAAGCATGAGTTTCTACCATATACTCAACTTCTGTGGTGGACAAAGCAACAATAGGTTGTCGCTTACTCATCCAACTAATAGCACCACCAAACAGTGTAAACACATAATCACTAGTGGATCTCCTTCTATCAATGTCACCTACCCAATCTAAATCCACAAATCCATGAATATCAATAGAATGTAGAGGTCCTGAAAAATTATCATGATAGCATATGGAATATTTGGAAGTACCCCTGAAATATCTGAACACTCACTTAACTGCATCCTAATGAACTCGTCCAGGATTAGCCATAAATTGACTAAGGACTCCCACTGCTTGGTAATGTCTGGTCTTGTGTAGACCATAGCATACATCAAACTACCAACATCACTAGCATAAGGTACTTTGCTCATGTCCTCCACCTCACTAGGAGATTTTAGATAATCCTCAACAAACAACTTTGTCCCTAAAGAAACAGGAACACACAATGGTCTACAATCTACCATGCTGAACCTATCCAATACGGTCTTCACATACTTACTCTGTCTTAACCAAAGTTTTCTGTTGGTTTTGTCTCTTTTGATTTCCATTCCTAGAATATACTTGGCTGCCCCTAAATCTTTCATTTCAAACTGTGCTGACAACTAAAATTTAAAATCAGAAATCATATTCTTACCCTTCCCAATGAGAAACATATCAGCAACATACAGTGCAACAATGAGAATACGATCACTATCAAACTTATAATACACACAGTGATTTGATTTCAATCTCACAAATCTAATTGACAACACAAAGGCATCAAACTTCAAATACCATCTCCTAGGGGATTGCTTCAAACCATACAAAGACTTCTTAAGTTTGCAAACCAAATTTTCTTTACCTTTCACCATGTAATTCTCTGGCTGTGACATGTAGATTTCTTCCTCCAAATCACCATGAAGGAAAGTTGTTTTCATATCCATATGTTCTACCTCCAAGTCATAAGCTATTCCAAGGGACAACAGGAATTGAATGCATGTCATCTTTGCAATGAGAGAGAAGATCTCACCATAATCTATACCCTCCACTTGTGAATACCCCTTTGCAACCAATTTGGCCTTATACTTCTCAATACTACCATCTGCACCAAATTTCTTCTTGAACACCCATTTACATCCAACAGGTTTCTGTCCAGGAGGAAAATGCACCAAGTCCCAAGTTTGATTCTTTTCCAAAGAAGCCATTTCATCCTCCATGGCCTCCTTCTAGGAACCTACATCTTTCATTTCCATAGCCTCTGATATAGTTTTAGATTCATCACTATTAGTAAGCAAAGCAAAAGCACAACTAGAATCAAGCAATGCAAAACCAAACCTTTCTAGTTGCTTTCTTATCTGTGTAGACCTCCTCAAGAGCTGAGGTTGAGGTTCAGCTTCTTCATTTGAGCTTTCAGAGCTGCTAGAGCTCTCATCATCATTGGGTCCAACATTATCTTTCTGTTCAGTCTTCTCACAGGTAAGAGGAAACTGAACAACATCCTCTTTCTTTTCTTTTTCTTCTGGCTGTAAATCAATGGAAGAAGGTGTAATCTCTCTGAAGATGACACTTCTACTATAAAACACTTTTTTAGTCACAGGGTCCCAAAGCTTGTATCCTTTCACACCGACACCATAGACAATGAAGATACACTTAATAGCCTTGTTCTCCAATTTTGATCACTTCTTCCTAGGCACATGTGTATATGCCTCACAACCAAAAACATGAAGATGCCTTATTGAAGGCTTTCTACTAGACCACACCTCCATGGGTGTCTTTCCAACAAGAGCTAATGTAAGAGATCTATTAACAAGATTGAAAGCAGTGGCAATAGCTTCAGCCCAAAACTTTTGTTCTAGGCCAGCTCCACTAAGCATACTCCTAGCCTTCTCCATCAGTGTCTTGTTCATCCTCTCTGCAACTCCATATTTCTATGGGATGTATGGAGTTGTCTTATGTATTTCAATCCCAATTTCCTTGCAATATTTATTGAATTCTATAGAATAGAACTCACCACCATTGTCAGTTCTCAAACTATTAATCTTTTTACAAGTCTAATTTTTAGCAAAGGCCTTAAACTCCTTAAACTTACTATAGACTTCATATTTTCTTCTGAGAAAATAAATCCATGTCCTTCTACTGTAATCATCTATGAAAGATACAAAATATACAGATTTTGATAACAAAGGAACATTAATAGGACCAAATACATTAGAATGAACAAGGTCCAACACACTAGAAGACTTGTGAGAACTTGAATAAAACTGAACACAGTTTTGTTTCCCATATATGCAATGTTTGCAAAAGTTGAACTCAAGCTTACAATCATCTAACCCCTCAATGAGGTTTTTATTTTTTAGGGTACGTAGACCCTTCTCACCAATGTGGCCAAATCTCTTATGCCATAACATTATCTTTTCAGCAGGAAGTTTAACTTCCAATGCATGATTACAAACATCAGAACTAGAAACAATAGATCTCTTAACTATTCATTCAGATGGTGGGGATAAAGTGACTTCTGCCCTCTTCTTTGAATCAGAAGAACTATTACATTGTGAAATGCATGCCTCTAGTGGAAATAGAGTACCTCTCCTAGTACCCTTTGCAAGCACCATAGCTCCTCTAGTCATCTTGCATCCTTCTTTCGAAAAGACAACCTACACACCTACATCATTCAAACTACTTATAGAAAGCAGGTTCCATGCTAAGCCTAGGATATGCATAACCCTAGAGATCCCCTTCACTCAACCATTAGGGAATTAGATAGAGACTCTTCCATGACCAACAATCTTCAGATGAGATTCATCACACAAGTACACATTTCCACCATCAAACTCCTCATACTTAGTGAACCAGTCTCGATGCGAGGTCATGTGGAATGATGCACCAGAGTCAATTAGCCACACATTATCAGATGCATGGGTTTCTAGGGCTGGATGAAAGCATCACCATCATCTTGTGATTTGTCAGAATTTGAATCAGGAGCTTTCTTCTTCTTCTTCTTCTTCTCTTTTCATTCTTTTTAGAAATGCCCAGATTTACCACAGTTCCAAAAGATAGCCTTGGACTTTCTAGGAGATTTGGATCTACCTTTCTCAGCTTTCTTGTCCTTCTTTTTCCCTTTCTCCTTGGGTCTTTCATGAACTACAAGAGCCTCTTTAGCTGCATCAAAAGACTTCCTCCACATCTCTTTAGATAACAATGCAGATACCACATCTTCCATCTTGAATGTGGATGTGGTGCTTCCAATAGCCATGACAAGGTGATCCCATGAGTCCAGCAAAGAACAAAGCAAGGTCATACACCGATCCTCCTCCTCCATCTTTACACCAATAGATGTCAACTATGCAACCAACATGTTAAAAGCATTCATATGTTTAGAAATAGATCCTCCATCCTCCATTCGAAGAGAATACAACTTCTTTCTCAGAAAAAGTTTATTAACTAGGGATTTGGCTTGATACACATCTCCCAACTTCTTCCAAAGCAAGCTTACAGTCTTCTCCTCATGGACATTTAACAATACAAAATCAGCAAGACTAAGTCTTATGAGACCCTTAGCCTTCTGATCCTTGAGATCCCAATCAGCTTGTTGCATTATAGCTAGTTTAGTTCCAGTAACAGTTTCCCAAAGGTCTTGGTCAACAAGCATGTCTTCCATCTTGAGCTTCCACAGCTCGAAATTAGTGCCATTGAATTTCTCCACTTCCATTCTTCCAGATGTGCTTGCCATCTCCTTGTTGTAATAGAAATTAGAATACTCTATACAGACTCCCACTCAACTTAAGATCAGCTCAAAAAAATTCTACCCAACAGCTAAGACCAAAACTGGCTAGGCTCTGATGCCAACTGAAAGGAAGCTAGGTGTGCAGAAAACATTTCCTACACTAATCTAATGAGGAGAGGGATATGCAAATTCAAATTACTCCTTACAACTACAGAAACATAGAAGATGTAAACAAGATATTGTAGTAATACACATGAGCTAGAAAGAAGACAGAAGAAGAGAGACAAAGATTTACAGTGGGGAAACCCTTATCGGGTGAAAAACCCCACACTTAGAAACCTGCACAATGTATTAACAAATTTGAAAGAATGTTTACAATATGCTTGCAATGCAAGCCACAATGGTCTTTGACACTTGTATCTGGAGTCAATTCGATAGCATAACAATACATGTAAACCTATGATACAACTCCCTCTCTAAGCACCTGTTTATATAGAAAATACAAGGCAATATTGGACCTATCTTGGGATGGGCGTCCAACTTGGCCTCATGGCCCAAAACCCACACCTAAGGACACTTGTTCAACATTGTAGAATGTGCCTAACACTTGTCCATAGCTCCCATCCCAAACAGGTCGCCTATTTCCAAAATGGTCTATGACAGATACTCTTACAATACTTACAACCGTCATAGAGTCTGTCATAGCAGTTACAACTTACAGCTATAAGAGAATCTATCATACACAGGCTATAAATAGTATATTCTCTTACAACATGTCATAGTCCACCTTGGGGCACCCAAATATGCCTTTTTCAAAGATGCTTCATGACACATGTCTTCACCTATCTTACATGCTTCTATTTCTGACTCTTACATGTCATAACTTCGTCATAGGAAAACGTCATAATCGTTTCAGTCAAACATTCCCTTACACAACATGGAAGATGCTGACACATGGCAAAATGCTCCTACCACAAAGTGGGATGCCTATCTCCTCATGTGAGGACAAAATTACAAGTTGTCATATTCCATGTAGGATTACACATCACCGTGCCACATCCCACAATATGATAATATGGAATTTACAAATATTTACAACATAGGTAATTAAATAATAAATACAAACATAAATAATGCAAGGAATTACCAAGGTCGAGACACCTTAATTCCCAACAATCTTTTCTTTTGAATTATGCATATTTATCTTACTTGTGTATAAATTTATGATTTTATCATAATGAATTACATTAATTAACTAACTTCAACCCATTATGTTACCTTAGTGCAACTACTGTAAAATTACCTTAATCATACTCCGTAAAAACACAAGAGTCTTTAGGTACATACTTGAACTGCAACTGTTGACCTTATACCATTGACAATATCCATTTTACCTTTCCATCTTACTCTAGCCGTTTTCAAATTTCATTTCACCTTTTAATCATTCTTCACCTTAGCTCTGTAAAATGCTTTGCAACTAAATCTTGATTGCAATTGTGAAATTTCTCATAATTAGATTTCCTTTTTACTTCTTTGAATTTAGGTTTTTTAGTGGTAGATGTGCATTAAATGCTTGTAGTTAATGCATACAATTCAATTTGTGTTTTACTTTTTTCATTCAATGCACATTTTGAATCCTGTATACATTAGTTCTCTGTACTTTTGAATTTTGTATATCATATACATGCACGATAAGTCCTTATGCTCTTTAATAATTTTTCTCTCTTACTTTTTGCATACTTATTTTTGTATATCCTTATGTATATCTTATACAATCATCACAATATACAAACTCGGACTTCAATGGGTTTATAAAACAAATTGAAATCAGTTTCAAGTCTGGCTTTGCATCTAAATTTCTTGTATTACCCTTTTTTATATCACGCTCATGTATCCCAAACATATAGATGTGGACCCCACCTAGAGTATACAATGTTCAAACCTTTAATTACATCAGGTTTTGTATATAATTTATTTGTATATCTTCATGTATATCATATACATGTGCATATAAAAATATCCGCGATGTTGATTCTCTATCTTTTGTTATGAATAGATGCACTTTATTCCATATTTAATCCTAGGATCAAATCTGCAAATGCATCTTTCACTTTTATATTTCTAATACATGCATCCGAATATACAAATGTGGACCCCACTTACAACTCATTTTGTTTAACTTTCCTAGTTGCATCCAGCTTTGTATCTGAATGTTAAATACAAACCTTTATGCATACAAATATGCATATCCTTTACTTATGTTCTCTAGGTTTGATTGAATAAGTTTACGGGTCTAGGTATTCCTATTTTGAAATTATATAACAAATACAAACTTTTATGCATACATTTTCAAATCTCAACTTTTATGAAATGTACCCTAAAAGGTTATCGGGTCCAGTTTGTACACTATGGAAATGCATACGGGAATACATGTATATGATACAAATGTATGCTATGAACTAAATTGGATATTTTCTAACATCCAAAAATGTATATTTTGGAATTTTTCAAGCATTCATACATGTGAAAATATGTAAAGCAATTGCGAATTTCAAGTTTTTATTCAACATACCGTAAAACCTGATAGGGGCCATCCTTGTATATTCTGCTTCAGCATTTAATCTACAAATGTAAACAAAAAATGAATAAAATTCCCTTTTTATTACTAAGGTCAGACAATTCAAAACAATACATCCAATAGACATGCAAAGAAAAATGTATATGAGATATAAATTTTCCTAACTATTGAAATTTCACAAAAAATGCATAACTCTGAAAATACAAGGAATTTTCAAAATAGTTCAAAAAGAAATCTTAGCTCATTTTTCAAGCTCATTTCACTGACCACAATTATTCTCCTAAATGCACTGTGCATTTTGACTTTCAAGTACTAAGGATCTTACCCATACCGCCAAGCAAACAGGACCAAACCACACCAAAAGCAAAAAGCAATAGGGGGTCCTCATTTTGCTTTAGGGTAAAATGGGGTGTGTTGTGAACATCAAAACAACTAGAAACCAAATAAAATAACTAAATTCAACAAAAACTCAGGGAACAAGATGAAATAAATCATAAATTTCCAATTTCTTTATATGCAAAATGTTCCTTAATCATAGAAAGAATGTATTCACTAACATCCAAAGAAGCTTTCAAAGGAATTTAAGTGTGTGCAATTGATTCATTCCCATTCTTTAGATTAGAATCAGAAAAAAAAAAACTACTTACATTAAACTACATAGATGGATTTAGCCTTCTAAGCCAACTTGGATAGAGCCTTGCTACTAGTCAGGCATCCATAGCCCTGACAAGGTTATCACCTATAATCTCCCCAAATAGAACCCCACTGCCAACAAGCATCCATAGCCCCGGTGGAGTTATCTAGTAGCCCTCATATGTTTTCAAATGATATCTTTTGATCATTAGTTTTGTATTCAGCATTAATACTTTTGATATTGCAATAAATCTCATGTTTAATAGATAGTAGAATCTTGTTAATGATATGTAGGGTGGAGATTATAGTGGTGGCAAAGGAAAAACTTTAGATTTTTCACTTAATGCAAGTGTCCAATATTCTCCAATCCCACTCCTAGAATCCTAAGATATGTATTTGTATGATTCCTTGAATATTCTAATTTGTTGATAGTGAATAAAACCTTTAAAAGACCAAACCAACAAACTACATCTGCAAAAGTCACAACTTATACATAAATTTCAAACGGTTCTCTTAGTTCTACAAATTCCATTGTTTTCTAAAGTTGTAGCCTACTCCTGTATATCCAAAATCAAAATAAATATCCCCACAAACAAAGAAATAGCCAAACAACAAACACACAACAAAAAAAAAAACAAATAGAAAACCACAAACAAAACAACACACCAAAAATAAACCAAGACTATATAATGTTTACAATATAATACATAGTGGGACTCAACTAAACACTTTTAGGCCTAAAAGTAATGTTTAAGATAGTGAACATTAACCGGTAATGGAATATCTTCACCAGTTAAATTCTTCAACCTAAATGTGTTGCTTCCTATAATTTCAGCGATCTAGAGTGGACCCATCCATAGCTTATCAAATTTCTCGTGATTTCCCTTTTTCTCATGGGCTTTATCCCAGCATAAGACTAAGTCTGAGATTTTAAAAGTTTTGACTCTAGCTCTTTTATCAAACCATCTTTTTACAACTACCTGATGTTTTGTAAACCTATCTATGGCTTGATTCCTTTTCTCATCTAGGTGTAGCAACTGAACTAACTTGGGTTCTCTTTGATCATTGAAACCCAAGTATTCATTAGCAAACTTCTAGGTTGGGATTCTCAAATTAATAGGCAAAATTGCATCTGTACCATATACCAAATGGTATGGTGAATTTCCCAACGCTACCTTAACTTTTGTTCTATCAACCCATAAATCATATTTCAATAAGGTATTCCATTTCCTAGGGTTTTTAGCAATCAAATTTTTAATGATATCTAACAAAATTTTGTTAATGAATTCTACTAACCCATTACCCTGTGGATAATAATTTGATTAAAATTTTAAAACAATATTGTATTCAAATGCCTAGTTTGAAAATTTTAAAGAAGAAAATGCAGGGCCATTATCACATACCAGTGAATAGGGTACTCCGAATCTGGTTATGATATTTTCCTCCAGAAATTTTATGACAACCTTAGTGGTAGAAAACTTATAGTAAGTAGCCTCTGTGCATCTAGTGCAATAGTCTATCACTGTAAGAATGAACTTATGTCTAGTAGAAGATGGAGGGTTAATGACTCCAATGAAATCTAGCCCCCACTGTGCAAACGGTCTAGTTTCTATCACAAGTTGTAATTGATGAGTCATATTTTTTGCCCTATTAGCAGTGGTTTGGCATACGTGACATCATCTAATGTGTTTCTCAGTATCTTTAAACATGGTAGGCCAGTAGTATCCTTCCCTCAAGATTTTATGTGTAGTAGCCAAATGAGACCCATGGTTTGTCCCATATTTATCATGTAATTTTGTCATCACTTTATTTGCTTGCTTTCTGTTCAAACATCTCAAGTATATTCCCTCATGATTCTTTTTGAATAATATACCTCCTTAGATCATATATTTCTAGGCTCTCAACCATAGTTGTCTTCTTTGTGAAGATTTCATGTGATTGAGATATTTTCCTGATATCAGGAATGAATTAAGATCATCATACCATCCACCCATAGTACTTGTATGCACAACATATTGTTGATGAACAATCTTGGGATTTGTATTTGCTATAGTTTGAACTAAAGCCTAACCTCTAACCAATTTCATTGGAATAATTTCCAAATCAAATTCTTGTAGTACAATAATCCACTTCACTCTTTTGTCTCCTAGCTTGTTTTGCATTAGCAACATCTTTACTGCAGCATCAGGCACAATATCTTTAACTTTACTCCTTAAGGTTAATGCCTGAACTTCTTTACTACCTTCACTAAGGCAAAAGCCCGCCTTTCAGTATCCAGGAATTTTAACTCTATACCTTTAAGGGGAGTACTCATAAACTCTATTATCTTTTCTTCATTCTCCTCACCCTTTTGTGTTAAGGTCGCTGCACATGAGTGTTCAGATGCAAAAGAATAAATGAAGAATGGATTGGTATAATCTGGACTCATCAATACTGGAGCATTAGAAATAGCTTCCTTTATATCTTTAAACACTGCTTTGGCCACTAGTGTCCATTATATCTGAGCATCCTTCTTGAGAATAGCATTCAAAGGTTGTATTATCTTAACAAAACTAGTGATAAATTTCCTCACAAAGTTTATCTTACCAAAAAATAACTTCAGTTCCTTCTTATTGGAAGGCAACTATAATTTATTGATCCCTTCCACTCTATCTGAATCAATGGAAATGCCATTCTCAGAGATAATATGCCCTATTAGTTTACCCTCTGTCACCCCAAAGACACATTTCTCTGGGTTCAAAGATATACCAAACTTTTTGCATAACTATAATACTTTTCTTAAATCATCTGCATGATTAGACCTATCTTTAGAAAAAAATGTTAGATCATCCATATAAATCACTATGCATTTTCCTGTTAATCCATGAAAAGAAATATCCATGGCTCTTTGGAACGTAGCCCCTGTATTGATTAGGCCAAATGGCATCCTTCTATAGGCATAATTACCCCATTTACATGTAAATGTGGTTTTCAATCTATCTTCTTTATCTACCAAAACTTGATTATAACCAGATAATCCATCAAGGAAGGACATCATTTTGGCACCATTGACTGCCTATAAAAATTCATCTAAAGGAGGTAAATGATAATTATCTTTTTCTAACACCTTATTAAGATTCTTGAAGTCCACACAAAGTATGATGTCTCCATTCTTCTTTCTCACAGGCACTAGGTTAGCTACCCAAGTAGAATGTCTTACAAGAAAAATTATTCTTGCAAATAACAACTTCTTGACTTCTTCAAAGATCAAGGGTTTTTATATGGCATTCACTGGCCTTTGTTTCTACCTGAATGGCTTCACTCCTGGTCTTAATGGAATCACATGAGTTATGATAGATGTATCATACATTTTAAGGTCCTCATATGTCCATGCAATCACATGTTTATAATCTTTTAATACAACAATTATATCATCTCTCAACTCAGTGGAACAAGTCTTACCAATTAATACATTTTGAGGATCTTTGTAAGTACCTAAGTTAAAAGGCTCACATTTACCTCCTATTTTAGGAAGATCTTTTTGTTTGACAACTCCATCAAACTCAAATATCTTCTCTAACTCAATGACTCCTTTTAGTAGAGAGTTACTTCTCAGGTCAATAATGTCTTCCTCATCCCAAGATATTTCTAGTCTATCTTATTCATCCATTATCTATTCTTCAAAAACATCATTTTTTGTTATAAAATCAAGAATCTATTGGTCCCCTTCAAATACTTCAAAGTTTGTTACATTATCAGGAATATTAGGGATAGACACTAGTCCTACTACAAATTTCTTCAATCCTGACAAGCTTAATGGTTCAAGAGTACTAGCTGAGACTGCTAAAGCATTTGGACATTGATTCAATCCTCTAGGAATGTGTATAATATTAAAAGCATCAAAAGACTCAATCAAATCCCAAACCCTACATCTATAAATCAACATTTTCTGAAAGTTGCAGGCGTATAATTTTTTGACCTACCTGACTTCTAATTTCAAATTAGATTGAACTTGAAGGACTTTCACCTTCTTCTTTATGGCCATTACTAATTGTATACACCTAGAAATGACATGATTCAGTCTAGATAAATATTCTTAATATTTATTCCCTTCTAATTCCTCTATCAATAAATAAATAAACAAATTTATTTATTTGATTCATATTCTTCCAACAATTAAATAAGTCCTTTATTTAATTCAAATTCTTCCAAACAATTAAATAATTCTTAATTATTTAATCAAATCAAATCTTTCTTCCAAATTTGAATAAATCAAATCAAATTTATTTAAATCCTCTCAATCTCCAAAAATAAAATACAATCAAATATTTTATTTATTCTTCTAAAATCTTCCAAATTAAATAATCTCAATTATTTAATTTCTTCTTCCAATAATATCTTCTCTAAATTTAAATAAATCAAAAATTTATTTAAGTTGCTTTTTCTTCTAAACTGAGTAATCTCTAAATATAATTCAAGGTTTCTTGCACATGCAATTAAATATTCCTAATATTTAATAAAGAAAAATATCTTCTTTTTCTCATGCAAATTCCTTCTTGTTTTAAATCACTTAACTGATTATTATAATATTTTAATTGCTTTAACTCATTCTTCTATTCTTAGCAAATCCTCTCATGCAAAAGAAAGCAAGACACGTGTCTTCTTCTTATTCGTTGCATGTTCCTCAACTGTTCTCAACCGTTGATCTTCTCATTCTTTCTATACCATTGATCTTCATTCTTCCAAGTCTATAAGTACAACATTCTTCTTCCATTTCAATCGTCCAAGCTTTAAGTATCATTACTCTGTAGGAATTATAGTGCGCCTTTGGCACCAATTCCTTCATTGCTTGTGATCACATTCGTTACTATGCACCACTACCATCGTTGTGAAGCTCCTCTTCATTGCGATATTATCATAGCCATTCCTAATTGACATTCTTGAACAAAGCAAAGAAGTGCACTCTCTAAGGGCCCTATATCATACATGCAAGAACGATTGTGATAAGCGATCAATGGAAGCTTCGATCTAAGGAAGGTTTGCTTTGTTGTTCATTGTTTTATTTTATTGAATCTCCTTAGTTCACTATTTCATTAAAGTATTGGGTATTTGATATTGATTATATTGCATATTCATGATTGATCCAATTTTCCCTTAACATTTTTGGTGCCCACCGTGGGGCCCAGCCCCAAATTTAACCCAAAAATTGAGTTTTTGTGTTTTAGAAAGCTGTACACAAGAGGAAACAACGCATCCATCACTTCCTAAGATGCATCTATTACCTTTTACAATGCATTCTTTACTATAGCACATACATGCTTTGTTACATTGCTTTTACCATCTGAAACAACGCATCTGCTACTTCGGTGCTTATACTCTGTATTTCGGCACATTTATCCTATGTTCCAGTGCATATGTAATTGGGGTGCTTTTGTTCACTATTTCTGCGCATTCAGTCTCTGAAGTGGCGCATCTATGTTAGGCAGTGATTTTAGGGTTTTCTAGGAGACTTGCTAACGCTGACATCTTTGTAGGAACTCTCTTGATCTATTTTGTAGGCTAGGTACTGGTTTAGATTCATATAGCTGTACTTGTTAGCTCACACTTTGATTTCTAATAGGAAAGTAAAATGGATGCTCATGCAAATGTCACATAGTTTAACTAGGAAAGTGGTAATTGAATCATTGCTATCTTGCATATCATTGAATCATTGCTATTGCTATCTTTTCAAAGTTATTGTTATTTGGATAAAATTGAACTCATCATTGCTATCTGGGTAAAACTAAACCATTGCTATCTCGATTGACCATCACTTCAAAGTTAACAACTCGTGCTACGTGGATAAAACTGAACTCATCATTGCTATTTGGGTAAAACTGAACCATTGCTATCTCGATTGACCATCACTTCAAAGTTAACAATTCGTGCTACGTGGCTAAAATTGAACTCATCATTGCTATCTTGCTAATCACTTCAAAGTTCTGTGCTTGCCCAAGTAGATAGCTCATCTAGTTTTTCTCATTTTAACTAGGGGAAAAGAACCACTGTATACCGTGTTTTGGGAACGATACCAGGCCTATGCTCTCCCCTATCTTGGGTGATCAAAATGCCAGACATATCATTTTCGCATGTGTTTTTCCTTTAGAGGGTCCTACTCTTGGATACCATTCATCTAAGTAGGAACGACCCTAAGTGGTAATAGGCTAGATGCTAAGCCCTTCCAAGCCACTATAATTAAATTGTGTTTGGAGTGAAATCTTCAAACAACGAGTGAAGTTGTGTTATACCGATAGCCAACCTCCCCCAAAACCCTCCAAGGTGCAACCCTTGTAGGCTGGGAGACTCCATAATGGAGAGTAGTGTTGCCTCATGTATAACCACTCGAATAGTTGCCTTCATTAAACACCTTTGTTTTAGTTGCCAAAAAACCCTTGTTATCCATTTGAAGCCTAGGATTTGTACTTGTTTTTCCTTTTAGTCCAAAAAGAGCCAGAAAATCACAAAAAAATAAAAAACCATAAAAATTCTTTGTGTTTGATGTGTCTTCTTGCCATAATTTTAGAAAATTTGATCAAAAAGACCTTCTTGCAACCAAAGTACCAAAAACATAAAAAAAATTCCAAAATTGCAAAAACACTAAAAAAAGCCAGAGCGGCGCATCTGTCCTCTATTGCAGCACATTTGTGCTGACTTGTGGCACATCTGTTCAGACTTACCATGCTTTTACTGTCTATTACAACACATTTATATTTTACTAGTATGGTGCATTTGTTGTGACTTGTAGTGCATTTGTCAATTCCTGTAGCACATATGTTTTGGTGCATGCGTGATAGTAAGGACTTGCACAATTTTTGAGAGAAAAAATTTACTAATTGTGGGTATCCATTTCAGTCTAGTTTCAGGTTCAGAGATTAGGTCTTACCTAGTAGTCCTTTTTCCATCCATTTTGAGCCAAAATCTCTCTTTCACTCGTCATGTCATTCACCTTCTATCAAGTCTTTCTAGTCCAAGGTCAAAAGTATCCATTGTCACCTTGCATGGTTCTTACTAGATTTCAATACCAAATGCAACTTGAAATGGCTGAATCATCCAACCACATCATCACACCTCATGATAGTGATGTGGAGGTCTCTAACGAAGATTATTAGGGAAGTCTCCAAAATTGGAAATTCCAATGCTTGTTAGAGAAAGTGCTCCATGATGATCCTCACAAGTACTTCTATTATCTTGCAAATCTTGGAATTAAACTCCCCGTAGATTTCAATATAAGCACAATCCAAGAGAATGCAGAAGAAAGGGGAAAGAAAACCATAGACCCAAATGCGGAGGATAAAAATTAAAAAGAAAAGAAAGCCATAGACCCAAGCACTCCTATGGAAGAAATGAGGAAACAACTCGAGGGTCTAAAAAAATAAATGTCAGATCTCAAGATGGGTACAAGCACTAAAACCTATTCTTTGGAAGATATTGCATTGTACCCCTTTGATAAAAGCTTGAACATGACACCATTTCCCTTTTGATTCGAAGTGCCTAAGTTTGATAAGTACAAAGGGAAAGGGGACCCTAGAGATCACATCAGGGAATTCAACACAGCATGTATGGAAGTAGCTCACAATGAGACTTACTTAATGAGAATATTCCCTAAATCTTTAGGTAGTCAAGCCATGGAGTGGTTCTCATGGCTCCCATCGGGCATCAAATCTTTTGATGAGTTAGTCAACAAATTCATCACTCACTTTTCTTACAATATTGATCACGAAGTCTCCATGCTATACCTATGCAACATCAAGCAAAAGAGTGGTGAATCATTTGCCACTTTCCTACAAAGGTGGAGACAACTAGCAAGTAAGTGCTCATATGATGTACCAGAAAAGAAACTAATGGAGATGTTTGTCCATAACCTTAATAATGATCTTAGCTATCAAATACAAATCCAATGCCCTACTTCATTTTCAAAGGTCATTGAAATGGGATTGTTCGTCGAAAAAGCTATGATCACCAAGGGGCAAATCAAGTTATACAAGGACACACCTACCTCCAATTATACGACTGACAAATCAAAGTTTTGGACTAAAAATAAAAATGTCGTCAACGATGGAGTAGTTGATGCCAAGGTGGTGACTCCCAAGTAACAATCAATATTCACTCTCAAAGGAGAGGCAAGCAATGTCACGCCCAACAAAACATTCTCTCGGTAGCCAAGACCATGGCTCAACTCCAATCCAAGGTGAAAGTTCACACCACTGGGTGAGTCCCAAGAATCTGCATTAAGGAAGCTATTGGCTAACAATGAAATCTCTCTACCACCAACAAGTGATTATGAGCCTCAAATCAAACCTCACTATTGGAAAGACACTGACTATTGTGAGTATCATAGAGGAAGGGGACATACAACTAACAATTGTATCTATCTCAAACATGTTATTCAAGATGTGCTAGATCAAAATCAAGGAGGAAGCCAACAACATACCTCCAATGAGACACATGTGGCTTACAGGGATCCACTTCTCAATCATGATAGGCCATACAACAACAATAACAACAACCCCAACAACAACAATGGTAACAACAACAACAACTGCAATAGGAAAAATCAAAATAGTGGGAATAATAATGCCAACTATGCAAATGTGCCATTCGACTATACCATCAATTGCATATTAGAGCATGTCCTACAGATCAATGTGGTCACACCGAACCAACAATCAGAACCTAACCAAAATAATTGCGGTATCATTACCCGCAGTGGTAAAGTCACATTGAATACCGTTCCTACAAGGTCATCACCTTCTCAGTCCAATCCCCATCAGTATAGCATCATAGACCAACTTCAGAAAACTCCGGCCCACATTTCTATCTTAGAGTTGTTGTGTCTATCTCCTTCCCATAAGGAGATTCTCAATAAAGCCTTAGGGGAAACCACAATCCCCACTAACTTGGCCCAAGAGAAGTTTCAGGCCATGGTAGGTAATCTAACCTCCTCAAGTACCATATCATTTACCGAGCAAGATGACCTCTTAATCTCTCAACCCCATAACACCCCTCTTCATATCATCGCCTTCATCCACAAGCACCACATCAAGAGGGTTCTCATTGATGGGGGGGCCAGTTTAAATATTTGCACATTAAAGCTAGTCCTTACATTGGGGTTCTCTAAGAACGTGATTGATCCAAGAAAGAAGATAACTATCAAAGCCTATGATGAAGAGGAGAGAACTACAAAAGGAACAATGGTGTTGCCCATACAAGTGGGACCGATAATAAAAGATGTTGTGTGCCAAGTCCTAGATAGGGAGCTTGCCTATAATATTCTACTAGGTAGACCATGGATTCATGCCATGAAAGTTGTTCCCTCTACTTATCACCAATTCATAAAATTCCCACACAATGGCAAGCAAGTCTCCATCCAAGGTGACCCTGACCCTTCCAACATTGCAACTTTGTCCTTTCAAAGCCTGATTGCATCATACCAAACAATAGAGCATACACATCCCCTATCCCACAACATGATCCTACCTCTAAAGCTTCCTCATCAAAATCCAAAGAGTAGAAAGTTACCATCAAAGAAACCAGAGTAGGGGAATACTCCATAGAGCACAGCCTCAATCTAGCCAAGATGCCCTTATCTCCTAGATCCTTTGGTCAACCCAAGCATTTTCCAAAGCCAACTGCTCCTCCTATACCTCCTACAGCTGCCTTTGTAAAATGGGGGACCTTATCAGATGAGACAGAGGAAAGAGATGTCCTACAATGGCTTTATACCAAAGAAGAAGAAAACATACAACAGGAACCACCTAGGATCCCAATAGAAATCTATGGGTGAGGTGAATCTATCCTACATAGAATGGGTTACGAAGGACAAGGCCCCATCAGCCTAAGAAGAGAAGGAATCATTGAACCCATCCAACCTTCTCCATCCTCACTGGCTAGAAATACAAAAGGCCTAGGATATAAAGACAAGGGCAAAACTAAGACAAATGCTTGCCTTGTCGAAATGATCCATACACTTCAGGTGGACAATGACACTGATTCCAATGAGTATGAGTGGGATGAGTTGACAGAGCATTCCTATGATGACAAAGGCATCGATACCATTCAAACTTATAGCCCCTACCATGAGGGACAAATGCTACCGCATAGGCTAATAGAGTCTGATTTGCCTATCTCTGAGAATGCAACTTCCAAGGAAGGTTTGAGTTCTATTGCAATAAACAACTTGGAGGAAAGTATCATCTTGAACACTCCCCCTACCAATACTCCTTATATATCCATTCAAACCATCAATGAATCAGATCTATCCTCCGACTCCCTTCACCTTGTACATCCTGAGCTTATTGACTGGGATCTATGAGGAACCCCTCAACTAGATATGTTCCAAAAAGATGATGCTTATATTGACTACATGGAACTTAGGGACCACCTACCCAAAGGGGATCATAAAGCTAGTTTCGCTATTGAACTTAATACCGTGGCTTATTTTGGAGAGGGTGCCAAGCCTTTTGGTCGCAAAAATATCAAAATAAAAACTAGATCTGATGGTGAAAACTACTCTGCAGTAGTGTCAAATCCTAAAACAGTAAAAAGAAAGGATGCATCCGAAGGTGAAAACCCAATTGTGGCACCTGATGATGGAAGACTTGGAACCCATAGAGCTAGTTAACATTAGAATAGAGGAATAGCTTAAGATCATTCACTTTGCTAAGTCTCTAACCCCACCAAAGAAAACAAGTCAATTTTGCTTGGTCATATGCAGATATGCCAGGGTTAGATCCAGATTTGATTCTACACCATCTTCCATTAGATCTAGGAGTGAAACTAGTGAAACAGAAGCTTAGAAAGATGCATCCACACATAGCACTACTTGTAAAAGAACTCAAGAAATTACTCGATGTAGGGTTCATCAGAGCTATAGACTATCCAGAATGGGTCTCCAACATAGTACCAATATCCAAACCAGATGGCCGAGTTAGACAATGCAATGATTTTAGAGATCTAAACAAAGCGTGCCGCAAGGATGATTTTCCGTTGCCAAATATAGATATCATAGTCGACTTAATAGTAGGACATACTATGTTATCCCTCATGGATGGCTTCTAAAGATATAATCAAATCAGGATAGCACTGAAAGACCAGCATAAGATAGCTTTCACTTGTCCATGGGGCACTTTCTGTTGGAATGTCATGCCATTTGGGCTAAAGAACACAGGAGCCACATATCAACAGGCTATGACTACTATATTTCATGATATGATGCATGTCACCATGGAGGATTATGTAGATGATATCCTAGCAAAGTCACTCACAAGAGAATCACATCTAGATGTGTTAGAGAAGGTCTTTTAGAGATTAGAACAATTCAAGGTTAGGTTGAACCCAAAGAAATATGTGTTTGGAGTCACCTCAGGCAAACTCCTAGGTTTTATTGTCTTAGAAAATGGAATAGAGTTGGATCCTGCTAAAGTCAAGGCTATAATGGACATGCCACCGCCCAAGACTCATACTTAATTAAGATCTCTATAAGGCAAGCTGCAAGCGATCTGTAGATTCATATCACAATTGGCAGATAAGTGTTAACCATTCAATCATCTCTTGCACAAGAACATTCCATTTAGATGGGATGAGAAGTGTGAAGAGGCATTCAACAAACTGAAAGAATATCTCAAGAATCCTCCTATTCTCATGCCTCCTATCCAAGGGAAACCATTGATACTATACATATCTGCTACACCTACAACTCTCGGGGCTCTTCTAGCACAACAAGATTATGAGAATAAGGAAAGAGCCATCTACTATATCAGTCACACATTGGTGGGCTATGAGTTGCAATACTCTTAGATAGAAAGATCGTGTCTTGCAGTAGTTTTTGCTTCCCAAAATCTCTAACATTATATGCTTGCACATCTAGTCAAACTTATTGCAAAAATAGATCCACTAAAGTACCTACTAAGCAAAGTAGCTCTTATAGGTCACCTAGCAAAATGGGTAATGCTCCTAAGTGAATATGACATTGAGTATGTAGATAGAAAAGCTATCAAGGGACAAGTCATTGTTGACCATCTAGCTGATGCGCCATTATAGGACACCACACCAATGCAATTTGAGTTTCCAGATGAATCTTTATTCAATGTCTCAACACATTCCTGGAAACTATACTTTGATGGGTCCTACACAAACCATGGATCGGGGCCAGGAATCTTGTTTGTAACTCCTCATGGTGACACCATACCGAAGTCTTACCGCTTGTTATTTCCATGCACCAATAACATAGCAGAATATGAAGCCTTAGTCATTGGCTTCAAGATGGCAACAAATTGGTAAATCAAAGAGCTGCATGTCTATGGTGATTCTCAACTAGTGATAAATCAGGTCAATGATGATTGCCAAACCAAAGATGAGAAGCTTGTCCCATACAAGTGCATGATAGAAGACTTCAAGGAATATTTTTTGATTATATCTTTTGAGAAGATACCTCGCATTGAGAACAAAGTAGCAGATGCCATGGCAACCATCGCCTCTCTTCTCAAGATACCAGAAAAGGAGTCACGGTATGAGTTCTTAGTGGAAACCATTCAACAACCAGCTTATGATCTTTCTGAGACCCATTCCATATGCCTTTTAGTTGGATCTGATTCACCTTGGTATAGTAAGGTTTACACTTACCTCAAGGACAATACCCTCCCACCTGACTTATCTTCAAACCAATGATGAACCTTTATATGCCAAACCTCTCGCTATACCATTATTGCCGACACCCTTTACTGACGTGGTCTAGATGGTACTTTACTCCATTGTTTAGAATGAGAAGAATCCCTAACCGCCTTACAAGATGTACACGAAGGGATTTGCAGAACACACTCTAGCGACCCTTCCTTAGCTAAGAAACTCATGTGTTTGGGTTAGTACTGGCCGAACATGGAAATAGATTCATACCAGTTTGTGAAGAAGTGCAAGTAGTGCCAAATACATAAGAACCTGATACATGCACCAGCTCAAGAGTTGAGACCTTTAACGACACCTTGGCCCTTTTGCCAATGGGGACTTGACCTTGTGGGAAAGATCTATCCACCCTCCTCCAACAGCCATAAATTCATCATAACCACCACTAAATACTTTATCAAGTTGATTGAAGCCATTCCCCTCACCACCATCATAGGTAAGCAAATCTCCTCATTCATCCTGAATTACCTCATCTATAGATATGGAATTCCCTCATCCATTATCACGGATAATAGAAGACCCTTCAAAAACTAGGATGTCCAAGAACTCTGTGACCAATTCAAAATCCAACACCGTTTATCCACACCCTATTACCCCCAAGGCAACAATCAAGCTGAAGCATCCAACAAGACCATCTTGAGACTCCTCAAGAAGACAGTCAACAATGCTAGCCATGATTGGCACATCCAACTCAATCCCGCTCTATGGGCCTATAGAACTAGTATACGTACTCCCACAGGTGCTACCCCTTACACCCTTGTCTATGGCTTAGAAGCTATCCTCCCCATTGAGGTTGAGTTACCATCTCTCAAGGTGTCGTTAAAAGGTCTCATATCAGATGAAGAATACAGAGTTTCTAGATTGCAAGAACTAGAGTGCTAGAGGAAAGGAGATAGAAAGCCTTTGACCATCTCAAAGCATATCAACAAATGATGTCAAGAAGCTATAACCACAGAGTTCATCCAAGACTCTTTAAGGTTGGAGACCTAGTACTTAAGGAGAATCCCCGCAATTAATAGGATAGGGAAAAGAAAGGCAAGTTTGAACCCAACTGGCTTGGGCCTTATGTGATCATAGCTGCTTATGGGTCGGGGGCATATCAGTTAGCAACATCAGAGGGTGAGCTATTCAATGACCCAATCAACAACATGCATCTTCACCAGTTCTATACCTAAGAGAACCCCAATGTAAGGGGGACATAAAATACAAAAAAAATCAAAAAATCAGAAAAATACAAAAAAATCAAAAAAATCATAAAAGTACAAAAAAATTGTCCTTCGGTGAAAACCTGGCAAATAGGCACCTTGGATAGGTATCATGATAAAAACCTGGTAAACAGGCATCATGTTTACTTTCTAGCTTCCTATGCAAATAAAAAATCAAGTGGTGAAAACCTAGAAAATAGGCGTTGTTTGTGATAAACTGCTTCCTCCATCTTTGGGAAACCAATCACCTTGTGTCCATTCTTCCTCATGTCCCATTCATTCCATATCCATTCCATAATAAAAACCTAACAGTAACCTATCATGGCTTGATACTCTATCTCTTTTTTGCCTTGTCAACTAAGGTTTTATCCCATAGCCTATCCATAGTGTTAGCCTGGTATAGTGTCTTTCGTTGGTGTCCATGGTCCAAGTCCATGAACTATGTTGCCTCTGCGTTGTCATGTAAGCAAGGCCATTTCTCAAATGTGAAAGGAAGCTAGGTGTGCGGAAACGCTTCCTACACTAATTTATTAAGGAGAGGGCTATGCAAATTCAAATTTATCCTAACTATTACAGTGATGTTAAACCATTAACATGAGATATAGTAGAAAAAAACAAGAGCTAGAAAGAAGACAGAAGAAGAGAGACAGAGATTTACGGTGGGGAAAACCCTTATCAGGTGAAAAACCCCACACTCAGAAACCTACACAATGTATTAACAAATCTGAAAGAATGTTTACAATACACTTGCAATGCAAGCTTCAATGGTCTTTGACACTCATGTCTAGAGTCAATCCGGCAGCATAACAGTACCTGTAAACCTGTAATACAAACTCCATCTCCAAGCACCTATTTAAATAGAACATACAAGGCAATTTTGGACCTTTCTTGGAATGGGCGTCCAATATGGCATCTTGGACCAAAACCCATGCCTAGGAACACCTGGTCAACATTGCAGAATGTATCTGACACTTGTCCACAACTCCCATCCCAAAGAGGTTGCCTATTTCCAAAATGGGCTATGATAGATGCTCTTATGATACTTACGACCGTCATAGAATCTGTCATAGCAGTTACAACTTACAGCTGTAAGAGAATCTGTCATACACATGCTAAAAATAGCATATTCTCTTACAACACATCATATTCCACCTTGGAGCACCCAAATATGCCTCATTCAACAATGCTTCATGACACATGTCATTACCTGTCTTACAACCTTCTATTCTCAACTCTTACATGTCATAGATCTGTCGTAATCATTTCTGTCAAACATTCCTTACACAACATAGAAGATGCTGACACATGGTAGAATATTCCTACCACTAAGTGGGACACCTATCTCCTCATGTGAGGACAAAATAACAAGTTGTCATAATCCATGTAGGATTGACACATCACCATGCCACATCCCACAATATGACAGTGGAATTTCCAGTTATTTACAACCTAGGCAATAAATAATAAATACAAACATTACAAGTGCAGAGAATTACCAAGGTTGAGACACCTTAATTCCTAACATTATCCCACTTGTCGAACACCTTGTAAGAGCCAATAGAAAAATAGGATTTAACCGCTATAGGCCAAGAGACCCATAGAGTCTGAACATCATCTAAACTTCTCTGTGCCCACTGGCTTTGTCAATGCATCTGCAACATTCTTCAAAGTATCTACCTTCCCCAAATTTACCTTTCCATCCTCAACCATGTCCCTCACGAAGTGAAACTGACCATCAATGTGCTTGGTTCTAGCATGGAAAGTTGGATTCTTTGCAAGGCAAATTGCACTCTAACTGTCACAATTGATAGTGATCTGACCTGCATCAACACCAATATCAGAACACAATCTCTTAAGCCAAATGACTTCCTTACAAGCATGAGTTGCTGCCATATACTCAGCTTCTATTGTGGACAAAGAAATAATTGGTTGTCGCTTACTCATTCAACTAATAGCATCACCAAACAGTGTAAAAGCATAAGCACTAGTGGATCTCCTGCTGTTAATGTCACCTACCCAATCCGAATCCACAAATCCACGAATATCAATAAAATACGAAGGTCCTCGAATATTACCATGATAACAAATGGAATACTCGAAAGTACTCCTCAAATATCTAAACACTCACTTAACTACATCCCAATGAACCCATCCAAGATTAGCCATAAATTGACTAAGGACTCCCACTACTTGGGCAATGTCTAGTCTTGTGCAGACCATAGCATACATCAAACTACCAACAACACTAGCATAAGGTACTCTACTCATGTCCTCCACCTCACTAGGAGATTTTGGACAATCCTCAATAGATAACTTTGTCCCCAAAGAAACAGGAACACACAATGGTCTACAATCTCCTATGTTGAATCTGTTCAACACGGTCTTCACATACTTACTCTGGCTTAACCAAAGTTTTTTGTTGGTTCTGTCTCTTTTGATTTCCATTCCTAGAATGTACCTGGCTGCCCCTAAATCTTTCATTTCAAACTGAGCTAACAACTGAGATTTAAAATCAGAAATCATATTCTTACCCTTCCCAATGAGCAACATATCATCAACATATAATGCAACAATGAGAATACAATCACCATCAAACTTATAATAAACACAATGATCTGATTTCAATCTCACAAATCTAATTGACAACACAAAGGCATCAAACTTCAAGTACCATCTCCTAGGGGATTGCTTCAAACCATACAAAGACTTCTTAAGTTTGCAAACCAAATTTTCTTTATGTTTTACCATGTAATGCTTTGGTTGTGACATGTAGATTTCCTCCTCCAAGTCACCGTGAAGGAAAGCTGTCTTCACATCCATCTGTTCTACCTCCAAGTCATAAGCTGCTGCAAGAGACAACAGGAATTGAATGGATGTTAGCTTTGCAATGGGAGAGAAGATCTCACCATAATCTATACCTTCCACTTGTGAATACCCCTTCACAACTAATCTGGTCTTATACTTCTCAATACTACCATTTGCACCAATCTTCTTCTTGAAAACCCATTTGCATCCAACAAGTTTCCATCCAGGAGGCAAAGGCACCAAGTCCCAAGTTTGATTCTTTTCCAAAGAAGCCATTTCTTCCTCCATGGCCTCCTTCTAGGAACCTGCATCCTTCATATCCAAAGCCTCTGATATAGTTCTAGGTTCATCGCTATTAGTGAGCAAAGCATAAGCACAACTAGAATCAAGCAATGTAAAACCAAACCTTTTAGGTTGTTTCCTTATCCGTGTAGACTTCCTCAAGGCCTGAGGTTGAGGTTCAACTTCTCCCTCTGAGCTTTCAGAGCTACTGGAGCTCTCCTCCTCATCAGGTCCAACATTCTCTTTCTGTTTAGTCTTCTCAGGGGTGAGAGGAAACTGAACAACATCCTCTTTCTTTTCTTTTTCTTCTGGCTACAAAAAAATGGAAGAAGGTGTAAGCTTTCTGAAGATAACAATTCTTCTATACAACACTTTTTTAGCCATTGGGTCCCAAAGCTTGTATCCTTTCACACCAACAGAATAGCTGATGAAGATACACTTAACAGCTTTGTTCTCCAACTTTGACCACTTCTCCTTAGGCACATGTGCATTTGCCTCACAACCAAAAACTCAAAGATGCCTTACTGAAGGCTTTCTACTAGACCACACCTCCATGGGTGTCTTTCTAACAAGAGCTAATGTAGGAGATCTATTTACCAGATAGCAAGTAGTGGCAACAGCTTCAGCCCAAAACTTTTGTTCTAAACTAGCTCCACTAAGCATACTCCTAGCCTTCTCCATCAGTGTCCTATTCATCCTCTCTACAACTCCATTTTGCTATGGTGTGTATGGAGTTGTCTTATTTCTTTGAATCCCAAGTTCCTTGCAATACTTATCGAATTCTATAGAATAGAACTCACCACCATTGTCATTTCTCAAACATTTAATCATTTTACCAGTCTAATTTCTAGAAAAGGCTTTAAACTCCTTAAACTTGCCATAGACTTAAGATTTTCTTCTGAGAAAATAAATCCATGTCCTTCTACTATAATCATCTATAAAAGATACAAAGTATATAGATTTTGATAACGAAGGAACATTAATAGGACCAAGCACATCAGAATGAATCAGGTCCAACACACTAGAAGACTTATGAGAACTCGAGTAAAATTGAACACAGTTTTGTTTTCCATAAATGAAATGTTGACAAAAGTTGAACTCAAGATTACAATCATCTAACCCCTCAACGAGGTTCTTGTTTTTCAGGGTACGCAGACCCTTCTCACCAATGTGGCCAAATCTCTTATTCCATAACATTGTCTTTTCTGCAGAAAGTTTAACTTCCAATGCACGATTACAACCATCAAGATTAGAAACAACAGATTTCTTCATTGCTCGTTTAGATGGTGGGGATGAAGTGACTACTACCCTCTTCCTTGAGTTAGAAGAACTATTGCATTATGCAATGCATGCTTCCAACTGAAATAGAGTACCTCTCCAAGTACCCTTAGCAAGCACTATAGATGCTCTAGTCATCTTGTATCCTTCTTTTGAAAAGACAACCTGCACACTTGCATCATTCAAACTACTTACAGAAAGTAGGTTCTGTGCTAAACCTGGGATGTGCATAACTCTAGAGATCCCCTTCACTCGACCATCAAGGAATTAGATAGAGACTCTTCCATGACCAATGATCTTCAGATGAGAGTCATCACCCAGATACACCTTTCCACCATCGAACTCTTCATACTTAGTGAACTAGTCTCAATGCGAGGTCATGTGGAATGATGCACTAGAGTTAATTAGCCACACATCATCACATGCATGGGTTGCCAGGGCTACGATGAAGGCATCACCGTCATCTTGTGATTTGTTAGAATCTAAATCAAGAAATTTCTTCTTTTTCTTCTTCTCCTCTTTGCATTCATTTCAGAAATGCCCAGTCTTGCCATAGTTCCAACAAAAAGCCTTGGACTTTCTAGGAGATTTCGATCTCCCACGGGATTTGGATCTACCCTTCTTAGCTTTCTTGTCCTTGTTCCCTTTCTCCTTGGGTCTTCCATGAACTGCAAGGACTTCTTTGGCTGCCTTAGAAGACTTTCTCTGCATCTCTTCAGATAACAGCAAAGAAACCACCTCTTCCATTTTGAATGTGGATGTGGTGCTTCTGATTGCCATGACAAGATGATCCTATGAGTCTAACAGAGAACAAAGCAGGGTCATACACTGATCCTCCTCCATCTTTACACCGATAGATGTCAATTGTGTAACCAGCATGTTAAAGGCATATGCTTAGCCATGGATCCTCCATCCTCCATTCGAAGAGAATACAACTTCTTTCTCAGGAAAAGTTTATTGACTAGGGATTTGGCTTGATACACATCCCCCAACTTCTTCCAAAGGAGTTTTGCAGTAGCCTTCTCATGGACATTTAACAACATAGAATCGGCAAGACTAAGTCTTATGAGACCCTTAGCCTTCTGATCCTTTTGATCCCAATCATCTTGTGACATTGCAGCTGGTTTAGTTCCATTCACACTTTCCCAAAGGTCTCGGTCAACTAACAAGTCTTCCATTTTGAGCTTCCATAGCTCGAAATTACTGCCGTTGAACTTCTCTACTTCAAACCTTCCTGATGTGGTTGCCATCTCCTTGCTGTAATTAGATACAAAATGCTCTAAACAGACTCCCACTCAACCTAAGACTAGCTCAAAAAACCCCTACCCAACAACTAGAACCAAAGGTGATCAAGCTCTAATACCAACTCAAAGGAAGTTAGGTGTGCAGAAATGCTTCCTACACTAATCTATTAAGGAGAGGGCTATGCAAATTCAAATTTATCCTAAATATTACAATGATGTTAAACCATTAACATGAGATATAGCACCAAAACACAAGAGCCAGAAAGAAGATAGAAGAAGAGAGACAGAGATTTATGGTGGGGAAAACCCTTATCAGGTGAAAAACCCCACACTCAGAAACCTGCACAATGTATTAACAAATCTAAAAGAATGTTTACAATACACTTGCAATGCAAGCTTCAATGGTCTTTGACACTCATGTCTAGAGTCAATCCGACAGCATAACAGTACTTGTAAACCTGTAATACAAACTCCATCTCCAAGCACCTATTTAAATAAAACATACAAGGTAATTTTGGACCTTTCTTGGAATGGGTATCCAATATGGCATCTTGGACCAAAACCCATGCTTAGGGACACCTAGTCAACATTGTAGAATGTATCTAACACTTCTCCATAGCTCCCATTCCAAAGAGGTCACCTATTTCCAAAATGGGCTATGACAGATGCTCTTACAACACTTACGACCATCATAGAATCTGTCATAGTAGTTACAACTTACAACTGTAAGAGAATCTGTCATACACATGCTAAAAATAGCATATTCTCTTACAACACATCATATTCCACCTTGGGGCACCCAAATATGCCTCAATCAAAGATGCTTCATGACACATGTCATTACCTATCTTACAACCTTCTATTCTCGACTCTTACATGTCATAGATCCATCATAGGAATCTGTCATAACCGTTTCGGTCAAACATTTCTTACACAACATAGAAGATGCCGACACATGGTAGAATATTCCTACCACTAAGTGGGACGCCTATCTCCTCATGTGAGGACAAAATAACAAGTTGTCATAATCCATGTAGGATTGACACATCACCGTGCCACATCCCACAATATGACAAAGTGAAATTTCCAATTATTTACAACATAGGCAATAAATAATAAATACAAACATTACAAATGCAAAGAATTACCAAGGTTGAGATAGCTTAATTCCCAACAAAATGCACCCCCGAGGCTCCCATGTCCCCATCCGTCCCATTTCTTGTCATCTTTCTTCTAGTCCATCCATGGTCCATTAGGGTTTACCCTGAACTACATTGCCTCTGCGTCATCATGTAGGCAAGGCCATTTAATAATGAGCCCCCAAGGCACTAGGTCAGTCCCTTAGGGTCCGTCTCACTAATAAAGATTATGGAATCATCTCACCAGGAAAGCAAGTGCAAGCAAAACCCGCTTTCAAGAAAAAATCCTAGTGCAAGACATTAACCTATCCAAAGAAAAGCAAACTCCTAAGGCCTTCTAAATTATTTTACCCAAATTATGGCAAGAAATAAAAACATCTAAATGCATAAAATGTTTTGTGGTTTGGAAATAGGGTTAAAGTCAGAGTCTTGATTTTTGCTATCATGCCTTTCTATGCTACTCGAGGATGCCAAAAGCTAGAGATGCTATGATGGGGGCATGATTATTTTCTTTGTTTGTTGTTTGTGGATTAAACATTAGTAATGTGAAGCCTTGTCTAAGGACATGATCGACAAAAGATCATTGAGGACATCCAAGGTCTAACATGAAAGGGGGTAATCCTTGTTTGTTGATAAGCAAGAAATACTCAGGTCATCTTAGTTCAATTATACCTAGATGCTTGTATTAACTTGCTAAATCAAAATCCATGTAAGCAATATTCAGGTCATCTCAGTTCAATTATACCTAGATGCTTGTATTAACTTACAACATTTCAAAAATATACCAAAAAAAATCGCCCAATGATGAAATAAGCACTTTAAAATACTTGCACCATCAAGATGTCAAAAACAAAAGCATCCATTATACACCCATCCATACATCCATATTCCATGCAATAAAAGATCCAATCAATATAGAGTAACAATACAAAGTGAAGCTTGTGAGTCTTTTTCTATCAAGTCATTCTTCCAAATCAGTCTTCTATCTATCATCCTGTCATTTCTGTGTCGATAGAGTACATTTGGACATCACAAAAACGTAGCATATAAGTGCATAACATATCATATGAGATAGTCATTTACATGATTAAATTAGTTGCATACATAGAAATTGCATCAAGTCATCCATATATAGTCATCACATAGTGTCAAAAGCAGAAAATCTCAAAAACATAGTTAAATGCATCACATAAGTTGCATAATCATATAGATATCATTAGCACTCACACACATTAGAGACATCAATTTAAAAGAATCTAATTTTGCATTAGGTTATATAGCATCACATAAACATCAAGTAAAACATCTAAGTCTGCACTAGAAAAACATGTGCATCACATCATACAAATAGACATGCATTGTAGCTCATACATATAGAGGGAATCAAAATAGCTGCATCATCATATAAATATCATAAATATGTCCAAATGTACAATATCAAAGTATCTATCTCTGAATCAGTGTCATACAAAAAAATACATCCCAATGGACGGTGATACATGTCTCAAAATGCCAAAAGGAACATAAAATCCAGTCTGCTAGTCTCTACTACCCCTGCTGCTATGGACCACTACTACCAGTAGTGTCTCCTCCTCCACCTCCGCTGGCCCTAGACTACTGTGGGCCCATCACAGATCTCCTGACCTCAATGCACCTGCTCTCTGGGAGGCCATGGACTAGCTCCTATAGCTCGGAGCCCTCTGACTTGCAGGCACAACACCATGATATAATCCTTGGTAATACTCTGTATGAGCCTGCGCTCTGGCAAGCTCATCTTGCACCTGTGCTAGCTACCCCCACATCTGTGCCAACTCTGTTTGTACCTACCCCAACTGTGTCTGTGCCTGCACTAACTATACATGTGCCTACTGCTCCTGCCCAACTAGGAAACTGCTCATCGCATCTATCCCCAGGGCTGCCACTGCGGTATCCCGCTCTACTCAGATAACTCATATCTGCACATCCACCATAATTCTCTCTCAGGTGAGCCTTGCAATCACATCTACGTCTATCTCTCACCAGGTGTTAGCTCTCCTGAGTTGTACCCACAGCTGTTTGACCTCTCCCCTTAAAGTAGCTATAGCTCTCTCTTGAACATCTGCCTGAGCTGGACCCTACTGTGCCTGTGCCTCTCCCTGTCCCTATGGCTGGGGTCCCTGCTGCTATCCCACCTACCAAGGTGGCGGCATCTGTGCCTACTGTGGTACCTACTATGCAACATGTGATGGCACTGCCTACTCAACATGGGACGGTCCCTCCCCACCTCTCCTCCTCTGTCTAGGTTGGCCTCCATCATCTTCATCATCTCCCCCATCTCTGCCACCCCCTCAACCTCCTCTCCCCCTCCTCCTTTGGCCAACCTGGTCCTCATCATCTAAGTCTACCTCATCTATATGAGGCACTAGCACCCCAAGCCCTGAATATTGTAGAAATGGGTGTGCAGTGAACCAATCCTTGTAGTCCTGTGTCACCCCAGCATCAGCAATCCCCCTCCTCATGTCCCAAGTGACATATGGTGTCTACCGAAACTTAGCGAATGCCTCCTCGTAAGATGCCATCGGTCCCCATCTGAGCCTCTCAGCGTGAGTCCTAGCAAACTGGGCCTGCCCCTGTGGCATGCCTTGCCTCCTCCCAAACTATCTCTATACCTGGCTGACTATCTGTCTCTCCAAAATAAATCATGTCCATCCTATCAACCACCGTGACTGATAGCAATAAGGTAGCTCATATCGTCCTCCCATGGCTCACAGTCTAGATATGGCTGCCACTCGACCACATCTACTCCATCCAAAGCGTGTCTCTAGTACTCCAACTTCCCCAGCCTGTGTTGGGAAATCACTCCAGCATAACCATAGCTGTATGGCTCTCCTCTCTGTCTGCTAAACACACAAATTGGTCTCATGATCATTATGTGCTCACATAGCCAAAACTGTAGCAATGACATGCCCACAGATAAGCTTGTGCTCCTGTGATATACCACCTAATGCATATCGTGGTATAGATGTGCAAGTACACAGACATGCCAAGCATACCGAGTGCCCTCTGTAATCATCCTCTCCATGATCCTACCCATCCAATGGGGAACCCATGTGATCTTCTGTCAGGGCATACCACACCTCCGATCAATCCTGCTACTATACCTAGGAAGTAGTTGTAACAGTCATAAATATCCTACCAAGGGATGACCTACTTGACCAGTTTGGGATCATCAAATACTCACCTTCACTCAACAAGTCCTGCATCTCTCTATGGATCGTACTCCACTAGCTCACCCTGAATAAGCAAATGGAGGATCCTGTACACATCCTCCAAGGTAATGGCCATCTCACTAGTAGGGAGGTACAAGGTCTCGTCCTCACTGTGGAACCTCTCCACTATAGTAGTCAGCAACCCGCAGTTTGCTCGAACCTTAGGCATGAAGCATACATAATCAAGTCCCATAGCTCCGAGCGCCTCTTTATCTATTTCTGTCAGCATGTATCTTTGCAACATCAGCATAGGGAACCACTCCCTTGACTGAAGCGTATCTCGTATATCCTCCTACAAGCACACAAAGCAAGGCATCAACCTAAAACCACAAGTACCATACTCAACATATCTATAGAAACATGTCAATTAAACTTAGTATTTCAAATTGATCAAAGCAGAACACTACATCTCTTGACTAGATTCCTGTAATCTCAGACATAGCTTATCGATTGACGCATCAAACAGGACGCCAATCGAGTCAATTTGCTAAGTCAATTGCTTATCTATATCATATGCACCACAACAGGTGGTAAATGTGGCATTTCTTAATGCAAGCACCATTTCTTGACCCATGTGCCACTTTTGGCAAAAGCACTGCAAGAACCTATGCATCCTCCATACTATGCTATACATGTGGTGCTCCTACTTATGCGCTGCTACATACCGTGCATGCACCGCAGGATTATGCATGCACCATCCTATCCTATGCATGCACCGATTTCACGTAAGCGCTATCTTATATCATGTATGCACTGCAAAAATACCTATGTGCCATTTCATATGACATATGCGCCGCACTATCTTTTAGCGCATTTGTCTAACCTAGTTTTCCCCTAGCATTTATGACACTCTAACTAGACCCTAGGGAAAATTTTTTGAGATACATACTGGGGGTCTTGCCTCTACTAGCTAGTCGAATCGACAGATGTGCTCAAATTGATGCTCCTTGTGAAATGTCCATCCTCATGCTGACTGCTCTATGCTACTTTAGACTCTCTAAAGCAAATCAAACCAAGACAAGTGTGCAAATGAATTGTCTTGTGGACCCAGCTCCTATTTATAGCGTACAAACCCTAAAATGGATAAGTGGTGACTATGATTACTTCCCACACCCATTTCTTCCATTTTTCTTCCCATTTTTCAGAAACACGCCCTGTCTTCTTCAAACCTAACCTAGTTTCCCTTCGTCTTCACGAGATTGTCTGTCTCACACCCTATGCCTTCTTCCCATCCAATCTCCTAAGGGGGCAGCCTATCGTCATAACCAGTACTAGGGGCAAACTAGGGCATGTATCATTGTTAGAAAAATTCTATTCTTTGAAGCAACGCCATAAACTGCATTGCATCAAAGAGGGGCAAAATGTATACGCCTAAAAATGACACAATTCGGTCTAGATAAATATTCTTAATATTTATTCCCTTCTAATTCCTCTATCAATAAATAAATAAATATATTTATTTATTTGATTCATATTCTTCCAACAATTATATAAGTCCTTTATTTAATTCAAATTCTTCCAAACAATTAAATAATTCTTAATTATTTAATTAAATCAAATCTTTCTTCCAAATTTGAATAAATCAAATCAAATTTATTTAAATCCTCTCAATCTCCAAAAATAAAATATAATCAAATATTTTATTTATTCTTCAAAAATCTTCTAAATTAAACAATCCCAATTATTTAATTGCTTCATCCAATAATATCTTCTCTAAATTTAAATAAATCAGAAATTTATTTAAGTTGCTTTTTCTTCTAAATTGAGTTATCTCTAAATATAATTCAAGGTTTCTTGCACATGCAATTAAATATTCCTAATATTTAATAAAGAAAAATATTTTCTTTTTCTCATGCAAATCCCTTCTTCTTGTTTTAAATCACTTAACTAATTATTATAGTCTTTTAATTGCTTTAACTTATTCTTCTATTCTTAGTAAATCTTCTCATGCAAAAGAAAGCAAGACACATGTCTTCTTCTTATTCATTGCACATTCCTCAACTGTTCTCAACCATTGATCTTCTCATTCTTTCTATACTGTTTATCTTCATTCTTCCATTTCAATCATCCAAGCTTTAAGTATCGTTACTCTGCAGGAATTACAATGCGCCTTTGGCACCAATTCCTTCATTGGTTGTGATCACATTTGTTACTACGCACCACTACCATCGTTGTGAAGCACCTCTTCATTGCGATATTATCATAGCCATTCCCAATTGACATTCTTGAATAAAGCAAAGTAGTGCACTCTCTGAGGGCCCTATTTCATACATGCAAGAATGATTGTGATAGGTGATCAATGGAAGCTTCAATCTAATGAAGGTTTGCTTTGTTGTTCATTGCTTTATTTTATTGAATTTTTGGGTATTTGATATTGATTATATTGCATATTCATGATTGATCCAATTTTCCCTTAACACTAATCCATGTACCAATGCTTCATACTCAACCACATTGTTAGTATAGGGAAACTATAATCTAAAAGCTACCAAAAATGACTTACTGTCAAGATCAATAAGCTCTATTCCTACCCCTACTCCTTGTTTGGATTTTGATCCATCACATTTTAAAATCCACATGTTATTCTTGTTCCACACTGGATTTCTTGTTTTAATAGGAAGTACCTTAGGTGTTGTAGGAGCATGTATATTCTGATCTACTTTTATTTGACCTATAAGTGTTGTGACATTTTCTATGAACCTATGTGTGATCAGATGTTTATCAATTGTTGATTTTGTAAAATCAATTGAATCCTTTGGTATGGTGCCAGCATCGTTATGTAACAATGGTGCAGGGGCATCAGGAGCATCATAAGCTTAATTTTGACATTTTTGGGTTTTAGGTTGATGGTGTGTTTTAGTGTTTAATAAGGTCATTTATGACCATTTGGAATCATATTAATCTATTTTTGGTGTGTTAGAGGGTCGTTGGTTTTAAAAATGTAAAAATTGCCAAATGTTGCAAAAGGTTGTCATGCAACTTGGACAAGTGGTCAAAAAGGCAAGAAATAGTTACATGCAAATCAAGAAATGGTTACAAACTATTGGGATTGATTTTAAATGCATAAATACACCTCAAAAGTTGAATAGTTGAGGAGAAGAATGCATTTTTGGTAATCTTGATGAATAGAAGCAAACTTTTATGCGGTTTTTAACGTTGCAGTCATATTCTGTTGTTGTGTATGGCCTGTATGTCTCATGTAATGATGTGAAACTCAATTAGATCATGTTTTCATGTGAATCTACTTCATTTTTTTTTGTTTCATCAATTTTCATTGATATTTTTGAAAGTTATGGCCATTTTGGTGAATGTTGCTCTTATTTTACAATGTTTTCCAGAATTTATAGTTTGAAAATGTGCTAGCAAGACCATGTACAGTATAGTACAGGCCTAAAACTAATTCTAAAAGTTGAAGGTATGAGTATAGTTTCATATTATTTTGGTTTGAGAAAATTTGATTAAGTTTTGAATGAGTTAGGCCATTTTTGGTGAGAGCAGTTTTGTAACAGTCCTAGGGTTTGCACAGGAATAGTCTTGTTTTTTCCCTAGTCTGTACAAAGAAAACCTATTCCATTTTGACTTATGTTTAGTAAGGGCCAAATGGGTATCCAAAATAGGTTTTACATTTCCATTTGTAGGTCGTTTTAAAAATTTATGACCACAACGGTCTGATTTGTTGCACCTAGTGACAACAATCCATTGTTGTTTGGAACATTGTGTCAAACAAGTGTAAGGGTCATGCATGTTTGGAAAACCCTAAAGTATGTTGAAAATAGGTCTAAATACACCAAGTTACCCTTGTTTCATGTTTTCCTCAATGATGGAATGCCATTACCTGTTGTTGTCCTATGTTTTCAGGTGTATTGGGAAGCTTTCAAGCATTGGCTGCTATGAGTAATTGTGTGAAGGGTATGAGGGTAGTAAAGTTGTGCTAGAACAGTCCTTTCTCTACAACATTTTGGTATGTGAAAGGACATTTACTCTCCTTTCTCTTCCCCTGCCTGCTCATAAAAAATCCTTACAATCATTTTTAAGGTAGATCATTTTTGTTAGGAAGTTCAATCTTAACTGCTGGCTTGGTGAAGCCTCTAACCCTTATGCTTAAGAAAGATGCATTTTTTAGATGGACTAAAGAAGGGAAGGATGGGTTTGAGAATATCAAGGAAGAGATTGCCTAGGAACCTACTCTCATGAACCCAAATTATGAGAAGGACTTCATCCTTTGTGCACTTGGAGGAGAGAACAACATTGCTATTGTTCTGATGCAACAAAATGAGCAAGGAATGGAGCATCCCCTGGCCTTCTTAAGTTAGACCTTGAAGGACTATGAGGTTAGATACAATCCCATGGATAAATAGGTATTTTCCATTGTTAGAGCTTTGAAAAAATTCAGATATATGCTAGAAAATATTCATATTAAAGTTTTAGTTTCTCATCCTAGTGTGAGAGATTATATAATGGGGACTGAGATTAGTGAAAAGAGAGCCAATTGGGTCACTAAGATCCTGGAGTATGATGTGATCATAAAGGCCACTAAGCTAATTAGATGTAGAGGATTGTGTGAACATCTAGCTTAGACTTCTGTAGATGATGGGAGTTCATCCTACCATTTGAATGAGGAAGAACATACAGCTGAGCCATCAACTGTGAGTTCTTGGACAATAGACATGGCCAAATTCCTATCCACTAGTGAATATCCCTATGGATTGGACATAAACAAAAACAAGACACTTCAAGATATAATATATCCCTTATGCTTTGGTGGATGGTGTTCTCTTCAAGAGAAACTTGGACATAGTCTTACTGAGGTGCATAGAAGAGGATCAAACTGGTAGACTTCTTAGTGAGTTTTATGCTGGCCTAACTGGTGGCCATTTCTCTGCTAGAGCTACAACCATGGAAATAATGAGGGTAGGTTACTTTTGGCCCACATTAATTAATGATGCCCATGTATGGGTAAGAAAGTGCAAAGAGTGTGCTCTCTTTACTAGAAAGAAATGATTGGCAACACTCCCACTCCACCCTATTCTGGTTGATCAGTCTTTCTCACAGTGGGGATTAGATTTCATTAGCATGACAAACCCCACTTCTAGTGCTGGTCACAAGTGAATTTTGACTGCAACAGACTACTGTAATAGGTGGTGTTGATGGTGTTTTTGTCACACAACAATGCAAGTGAAATAAAAACTATCTCACCTCTCTTGAAAAATGTATCCTATCTAGGATAGGACTGCCCCAAGCATAATATAACTATGTCTTAGCTTGCATGGAATATCTCAGTGGGATGTACTAGCTATGCCAACAAGTGAGTCTTACATAAAATGATAGGGTTTATGAAATATGATAGCAATGTATATGCAAAAACCCTAGATGGTTCAGACTGTGAAGTCTGAAATTTCAGCAAATGATAAATGTAATGTTGCTCAAACCCTAAATCTACCAAAATTTATGTAAATAAAATGCAAAAGGAAAAGGAGAGAGAAGGGATAAGAAATCCTATAGATAACTGCAGAAATGATAATCAGACAGATAGATAGATTCCCAACAATAAATGAATCTCTGCTTAACCAGGTAGCCCATAATGCTACAGAGATCATGCAATCATCTAAGGAAATAAAGATATTTAAATTGTCAAAAAATCATCAAAAACCCAACCCTTGGCATAGCTCAATCAAATTCAGCTCATAGAATATGCCCAGACTAACCATGCACAATGACATACAATCAGCGAGCCATTAATGGTATGGACAGGAAATTAATCAAATATCTGAATGATTAAACACAACTACAACTGAATAACTAATTTTAGATTGGAATGAACCATGAAATCCAAAATAAGACAACACATAACACAAATTCCTAGCAATCTGCAAAACTTGCTTTGTATTGACTAAATTTTGGTAGAGTCTCAACAATTCATTATCAAATCTTACTTCTTACAATGAGAGAAAATGATGGCCCTTTTATAGACAAGGCACCATACTGAGTTTTCAATGGATGGTGAAGATTAACTAAACACCAATGGTCTAGATTACATGGCATTTAATTTTGGATGGTGAGTAGTTACAATCCTAAATTTGCTTTTGTCTTATAGGAAGAAGATGAAAAAAATAGCTTTTTAGCTCATGAGAACAAGATGAAATAGCAACTTTTTGAGTTTTCTAATGGGACAAATGACTTTTCCAATGTGTTGACTAGTCAAGAAGAGTATGTGGCATATTTTTGATGAAGGTACACCCAACTAGATGCTTGTTGGATACAACTTTTGATGACTGGACTACTGGAACAACTACAAACATGTCTTGGACATTGGGCTGGATCTGTAGGAATAGCCATGAAGTAGATTTTATCTTCTATGTCTTCAAGCTTCTAGGGCTCATTTCCATCATCTTGAACATCATATTAACTTCCTCTTGCATGTGCAGCATCAATTTGGTTGATAAAATAAAGGTTTTGCATATCTGGGTCAGTACTGCACCTCTATGTGTTCATCCTTCCAAGACAGCTCCAACAAGCTCCTTTGTCCTTCCAATCTTCTCAAATCTACAATTCACAATGTCAAGCATCAATTGCACCACAAACAAATCATTTTCCATAAATTTAGATCAAAATATATCCATTCGCAGTCTCAGATCAGTTTAGGACAACTCATTGTCAATGTCACTTCCTTATGCCCATCTTCACAAATCTAATTATTTTTATATGATTTTTTGAGTTTTCCACCATTTACAAGTACCCATTTGGCCAATATATTGATATGAGAAGTTTTTGTGTTCATTAGAATCCATTTGGAGATATTTGTTTTGCATTTTTATAGCCTTTTTTTGCAAAAAATGAGATTTTTGGGGTATTGACTTTTAAGGTACAGTAGCATTAATTATAGTAAAACTTGCCCAAAATTCACAAAAAATTAGTAGAAATGTTGGTCATGATGTGATAGATTGATATGCAGTTCAAATTCACCAAGAAAATCTAATTTGCACCTTGAAAAAATTAGTTTTTAAGGCCAAAATGTCAAAAAGCATTGATTTTGAGGTCTACCAGCCTAGCGCTAGATTTGAGGTCTACTAACTAAAGTCAGTAAGAGTGATTCTCAGCACAGGTAGGAGAGGGAGGTTTCTAGTGCAAAATACGTTTGGTGATGATTTTAGGTCTGACTGAACTTAGTGCGAATTTTGGGTCTGACTGACCTAGCGCAAATTTAAAGTCGGTGAGGGCACTTTTTAGCCGAGATCAGTAGGGTCTATTTTTAGTGCTAGCATTGATCTGAGGTCTGATTGACCTTAGCACATATTTTGGTTTTGACTGATAAAAGGTGGTGAAAGTGATTTTTAGCGCAAGTTGGTAGGTGCTCCTTTAGGTGCCAAGCAATGCAAGTTATTTTTAGTGCTTTTGGTAGTAGGAGCCATTTTTAGCACCAAATTTTGAATTTCCCTAGGTGACAATATATTTCAAATTTAAATATTTTGAAATATACTGTCAGGATGTTTGAGATAGGTTCCAAATCCATAGGATTTAACATGCAACTTTTAGATTTTTGAGGTTCCACCAGATTCCAGACTAAGCCATTTTTTAGGGTTTTCAGGGTTTCAGAATTACCTAAATTAGGGTTTTAGGAGCATGTGTCAGGGTGAAGGCTATTAGAAATGAAAGCAACACTACTTCAATGGAAATCTAATTCGAATAAATTTCAGCAATCTTTAACTATGTGTTATTAATGGAGATTGTAATCAAAATATAAACCCATAATACAGAAATATACCAGAAGCAGAATGAAACACATAACACAAGTGTTTAATGTGGAGAAAAACCTTACGGATAAAAAACTCCACCAAGAAAAGAGGCCAAGTTGTATTATCTTCACAAAAGGAGATTACAAATACATTCACTTCCTCTGTCCTTCAACCTTCACTCTGGTAGAATCTGGGTACCTGTAAACTGTTATATGCATCTCATATACAATGCTATGGTTTATATAGAATTTACACAACCTAAAGACATTAAATGACTTCTTACAAGCCCATAACACTTGTCAAGAGTCAACAACACAACCTTAGGTGTCCATGGCAAAGAATAGGCTCTTACGGGGTCATAAATGCTGTCATACATGCAACCTACACTTGGGAAAAAGTGCCCATGCAAGCTTGAATACGTCATATGCTATTATTAGTGTCATAGATTCTTATGACAACTTACAGTTGTCATAGAATCTCTTACACCTTCTTACAACATCTATGACGTGTGTCATAACACTAAAAATAGATTATTCCTCCACATGTGCACCCCACTTTGACCAATTACCATTTACCATAGTAAATAACATCTCATAACTACTGCTGGTAACTCCGGGACTTACCGTGGATAGTAAATAATTTACCACTATCAGTGAAATTTGTACATCCCTTATGGGTAATTACAAATAATAAATGGAATAATACAATAATGGGATTTACAAGGTTAATGGCACCTTATCCTAACATTCTCCCACTTGACATTATACATTGTAAATCAACCCATAGGAAATCAAATGAAAAATAATTAGGCACTAGAAACAAGGCCCATGGCCTCTCTGCACCACACAAACTTCTCTATGCTCACAGACTTGGTCAATGAATCTACAACATTCTCCTAAGTGTTCATCTTCTTCAGCTCAATCTCTCCATTTGCAACCAACTCTTGAACAAAGTGATACTGAACATCAACATGCTTAGTTCGAGCATGATACATGGGATTCTTGGCCAAACAGATAGCACTCTGGCTATCACAACCAATCTAGATGATCCTACAATCAAAACCAATACCTATACATAGTCTCCTCAACTAAACTACCTCCTTAGAGACATGAGTAGCATCCATATACTCTACTTCTATGGTGGACAAAGCAACTATAGGCTGCCTCTTACTCATCCAACTCATTGCACCTCCAAATAGAGTAAACACATAGGCACTAGTGGACCTTTGACTATCCAAGTCACCTACCCAATCTGCATCAACAAAACCCTATATGTCCAAAGATTTATAAGCACTATCAGTACTAGAATAAACCAAACAATGATCAGGAGTACCTGCAAGATATTTAAACACCCTCTTCGCATAGTTCCAATGCTGTCTATTAGGGTTAGACATAAATCTGCTCAAAATTCCCACTGCTTGGGCAATATTTGGTCTAGTGCAAACCATTCCATACATCAAACTCCCTATAGCACTAGCATATGGCACATTAGACATATCCTCAAGATCATCCTCAATCTTTGGACACATATCTAATGAAACCTTAGTACCAATGGGTAAAGGAACTCTAACTGGGTTACAGTCCTGCAAACTAAACCTTTACAAAATAGGATTCACATACTTTGTGACAACCAAAGCTTTCTGTTAACTTTGTCCCTCCTAATCTCCATTCCCAAAATATACCCTGCAGCACCACGATCCTTCATCTCGAATGCACCTAAAAGTTGGGCTTTAAGCTCACTAGCCATACCCTTAGTATTGCTAAAAAACATGTCATCAACATACAAAGCAATAACCAATATAGAATCATCAACACAATGAATGTAAACACAGTGATCCTCCTCACTTCTAACAAAACCCAATTTCAAAACCAATGAATCAAACTTTTGATACCACATTCTGGGGGACTGTTTTAGACCATAAAGAGACCTCTTTAACCTGTAAACCCAATGTTCTTTTCCTTTTACCTCAAAACCTGTAGGCTATTGCATATAAATTTCTTCTTCAAGATCTCCATGCAAGAACACAGTCTTAACATCCATTTGCTCAATCTCCCAATCATAAGTTGTAGCAATGGATAAGAGAAATCTAATAGAAGTCAATTGAGCAACAGGACAGAATATCTCACCAAAATCAACTCCCTCACTCTGGGAGTAGCCCTTGGCTACCAGTGTAGCCTTGTACTTCTCCAATGACCCATCTACTCCAAACTTCCTCTTGAAGACCCACTTACATCCTATGGCCTTTCTTCTTTTGGGAAAACGAACAAGATCCTAGGTGTTACAAGAGTCTAAAGCCACCATCTCCTACATGGCTAGCTGCCAAGACTCACTATCATCTGCAAAAATAGCTTCCCTGTAGGATCTAGGTTCATCGTTAGTACTCAATAAAGCATATACGCAATAGAAATTTGGTTGGCTATACCTGTCAACTAGATTCCGTTGTCTTGTGGATCTCCTCAAGGGTGGAGTAAGAGACTCTACTCATTCTTATGCATGATCATCTGCAACAACTTCTTCTGTAACAATAGACTCATCTTCATCAGAACTACTCGAATCTTCTTCTTCTTCTTCACCCCCCAATCCATCATTATGTTCTTCTTGAAGTGCATCTTGCTGCTCTAAATCAAAGTGCACCTTCTTTACCTTTTCATCTTTTTTCTTTTGGTTGCTCAGGTTTAGAAATAGCTCTAAGTTCCCTGAAAATAACATCTCTAGAAAAGATAATCTTGCAGGTTAGTGGATTCCAAAGCTTATAACCTTTGATATTGTCACCATATCTAATGAATGTACACTTTTTAGCCTTTGGATCCAACTTAGATTCTTTTTCCTTAGGCACATGAACAAAAGCCTCATAAGTAAAAACCCTTAAATGTGAAACAGAAGGTTTCTTACCTGTCCACACTTCATAAGGTGTCGAATCAAGAGCCTTACAAGGAGATCTATTTATCAACTAGAAAGTAGTACACATAGCCTCTACCCAAAAGCATTTATCCAAATGTGCATCAGTAAGCATACTTCTGGCCCTTTCCATAATTGTTCAGTTCATCCTTTCTACAACACCATTTTGCTGTGGTGTATATGGAGTTGTCTTTTGTCTAATTATACTTGCATGCTTGCAAAACTCATCAAATTCATTAGAGGCATATTCCCCTTCATTGTTAGATCTTAATATTTTTATTTTTAAACTTGATTGGTTCTCTACCAAGATTTTGAATTCCTTAAACTTAGTGAAAACTTTAGATTTATGCTTCATAAAATAAACCCATGTAAATTTGGATACATCATCAATGAAGGTTACAAAATAATGAGATTTTCTGATAGATTCATTATCCACAGGTCCAAACACATCTGTATGAATAATTTATAACTTCTCTTTTGCTCTATTACTTCCTAAAGGAAATGATTTTCTATTTTGTTTACCAAACACACAATGCTCATAGAAATCAAAGTACTCATCAAAATAAGAGAAACCATCCAACAAATTTTTATTCTTAATAGTTTTCAGTACATTATTGCTTGTGTAGCCCAATCTACGGTGCCACAACATACATGTATTTTTAGTAGTGGCCTCAGATACATAGGAGGCATTACAAACTGTAGTGGCTTCAAGCTTAAACAAGTTCCCCAATTTCTTCCCTTTTGCTACCACCAAGTTCCCTCTCACCAATCTGCAACCATGCTTGTCAAATGTCACATGCATTCCCAAATCATTCAACTTCGAAACTAAAATCAGATTTCTAGCTAATCCAGGAACATGCAAAACACCAGGGAGGGTTTTAATCCCCCCATCACTGAAACACAACAATACCTTTCCTTTCCTGACAATCGGATATGTAGAGTTGTCACCAAGGTAGATATTACCTCCGTCATATTCTTCATATGTGGAGAACCATTCCTTATGTGGGGTCATATGAAATGAGCATCATGAGTCAACCAACCAATGATCATTAGAAACAAGATTACATCTAGAAAGTAAAACTTCTTCACCTGCATTCGAGGACTTATTTGAAGCACTCTCCTACTATTTCTTGGGGTTTCTACACTCCTTCTTCACATGTCCCCTTTTATCACAGTTCCAACACTTAACTCTATTATTTTTACCAGGAGTCTTAGACCGGCCCTTGGACTTGTCCTTAGCCCCTTTCTGATCTTCCTTTAGGTCTCCTTTCCTTAGACCTTCCCCTAATACTGAGAGCATCCCCTGAACTATCCAAACTCTTCTTCCTCAATTCCTATGACTGTAGCACTGAAACAAGAGCATCCAACTTCAGATCCACAAGGTTAGTAGTGATAGCAAGGATAAAATTCTCCCAAGACTCAAGTAAAGAACATTAAAGTAAGATACATTTATCTTCCTCACTAACCTCAACATCTACTGAATCAAGTTGACTCACCAATAAATTAAAAGAATTTAAATGCTCTACAACTGACTCACCCTCTTTCATTTTCATGGAAAACAATTTTCTTTTTAAATAAAGTTTATTTACCATACTCTTGGCTTGATAGATCTCACCCAACCATTTCCACAACTTGTATGCAGTCTCTTCCTTTACAACATTCAACAGGATAGAGTTTGAAAGACACAACCAGATGGTTCCCTGTGCCTTCTTATCCAGTCTATCCCACTCATCTTGAGAGACATCATTAGGTTTCTTCTCTTTTTGGACAGCCAACCATTGGTTTCTTTCTTCCAACAAATCTTCCATTTTCAACTTCCACAACTCATACCCCATTCCGTTGAACTTCTCAATATCCATTCAAGAGGTTGATGCAATGGTGGATGCAGCCATAATAATAACACAAGATCTGCAAAACAAACACAACCGAATCTCCCACTGTAGCTACAGCTTCCACAATACCACCCAAGAGTCAAAGCTGGTCAAGCTCTAATACCAAATGTTAGAAATGAAAGCAACACTACTTCAATGGAAATCTAATTCGAATAAATTTCAGCAATCTTTAACTGTGTGTTATTAATGGAGATTGTAGTCAAAACATAAACCCATAATATAGAAATATACCAAAAGTAGAATGAAACACATAACACAAGTGTTTAACATGGAGAAAAACCTTGCAGGTAAAAAACTCCACCAAGAAAAGAGGCCAAGATGTATTATCTTCACAAAAGGAGATTGCAAATACATTCACTTCCTCTATCCTTCAACCTTCACTCTGGCAGAACCTGGGTACATGTAAACTGTTATATGCATCTCATCTACTATGCTATTGTTTATATAGAATTTACACAACCTCAAGACATTAAATGACTTCTTACAAGCCCATAACACTTGTCAAGAGTCAACAACACAACCTTGGGAATCCATGGCCAAGAATAGGCTCTTACGGGGTCATAAATGATGTCATACATGCATCCTACACTTGGAAAAAAGTGCCCATGCAAGCTTGAACGTCTTGGGGCTAAAAATAGCCACTTCCAACATATTATGACATGTCATATGCTATTATTAGTGTCATAGATTCTTATGACAACCTTCAGTTGTCATAGATTCTTATGACAACTTACAATTGTCATAGAATCTCTTACACCTTCTTACAGCATCTATGACGTGCGTCATAACACTAAAAATAGATTATTCCTCCACATGTGCACCCCACTTTGACCAATTACCATTTGCCATAGTAAATGACATCTCATAACTACCGTCGGTAACTCTGGGACTTATTGTGTAGTAATTCTGTAATTACCATGGACAGTAAATAATTTTTACCACTGTCGGTGAAACTTATACATCCCTTATGGGTAATTACAAATAATAAATGGAATAATATGATAATTGGGATTTCCAAGGTTAATGGAACCTTATCCCAACAAAGGCTTATGGACCCCTTAGTGAAACCTAGTGGAATTTGACAAGATTTTGTAACTCAAAGACCTGGAAACTAGAAATTTCAACATGACACACCCCGCAGTAGCAATTTCAAGGGCAATATCCAGTGACAGGATTTTTGAGAAAAATGTAGCAACACCCCATTTTAGCATAGAATGCAACAAATGGATATCTCTTAAGTATAAACCTAATCAAGACTCTTCCAAATCAAAAATGAAAGACATCAAATGACTCCAAACATGCCAAATACTCAAATTTGAACAAATCCTACATTCTAAGCACAAATCCACCTTCTCATTGTCATAAGGAAGAAAGACTGAAACTCCAAGCCAAAGTAGAAGAAAGGGGGTCTCCATTTGATAAAATGGGGCATGTGTGCAGGGCACAATACGTGGGTTAAAGCAATCCCACTGAAAGAAGCCACTGAGTAATCAATCATGGATTTCTTGGAAGAAATCATGAAAAGGTTTGGAACTCCTCATACCATTATTTCTGATAATGCAAAAGCATGGTTATAGAATTGTTGATTGGTCTCTTAAATATAATGTGTTTTTGAAGACTTCATCCAACTATTACCCTCAAGGTAATGGGTTGGCTAAGTCCACCAACAAGAACCTAATTAGAATTCTAAAAAGGACCATGGAGACAAACCAGAGGCAATGGTACAAGAAGATCAAATTAGATCTTTGGGCTGATAGGATCACATACAAAAGAGCCATTAGAAACTCTCTTTTTGTTCTTGTGTATGGAAGAGAGGCTACATTGCCTATATCATTAGAGCTTCTTGCATTAGAATTGGCTCGGCAATTGGAATTGGAAGGAGAAGATGCAAGGTCTGTCAGAATGGCTAAATTGACTAAACTAGAAGAACAAAGATATAGAACCATGTATACATTAGAAGACCATCAAAAATAGACCAAAAAGTATTTTGACAAGAAATCCAAAGTCTAGACCTTTAATGAGGGTGATCTTGTTCTGAAATGGGATACTGACCGAGCCAAACCTTGAGGCCATACTAAGTTTGATGCACTTTGGAGTGGGCCATATATCATCATCATCTGCAAGCAAGCCAATACTCTCATTCTTTCAAAGCTGGATGGTGAGGTTCTACTGATCTTAGCCAATTGGATCCATCTCAAACCTTACCATTAAGGTTAGTATGAGATTCTATACATATTATTTTAGTTCCATTTCTGCTCTAGTTTTCCCTTCAATAAGTTTTTTTGCATAGGCTGTATTGCCATTAGAATAATGCAGGCCTTGTTCTTTTTTGTGTTTTTGGAAGGCAGGGTTTTAGTTGTTTTGACCTATTGTAGGCCCTTTTAGACTCCATGCCCAATAGATGCTTAAGGCCACTAGTCTATTTGTTTAGCAGGCAAACATCCCTGAGAGGTCACGAAAATGTTGACCTATTTCATTTGCCCAGAGTCAAATAGCCCAACTTCAAAATCTTGTTCAAATCCCTTGAGAACATAACTCTGGATTCTTTAAAGCCTTCAAATTCTAGTGTTCTACCTTGTAAAAATCATTGAAAACTCACCAGAAGAATCCTTGCAAAAACCTGGAAAAACCTAGAAAATTTGAATCTTTTACCTCATTTTTTGCCCCCCTTTTGGCCTTTATTAGAAAAATTCTAGATTCCTGAACTAGCAAAAAATGACTAACGCATGAAAGGCTCTTTCTCCTTCTATTGACGAAGTTCATGTTTTATGAACTCTTCAAAAGTTCACTTTTTCTCAAGGTTCATTGATTCGGCGATTTGTCGATAAAGCGATAGGAATGTGGGCTTATTCAAAAAAAAAAACCATGACCAAGTTTTCAGCCAAAAACAAATTTTTTTGAAAAACATGTTGAAAAACTCTAAAAAAACAAAACTAAAATTAGAATGGCATATCTGCTACGACCTGTTGGGCATCCATTTTGACTTACTATGCATTTAATTACTGTTGTGACACATATAAAATTTGCTAGATCTGCACATATGCTTCGACCTACGATGCTTTTGCCTTCTATTCTGGTGCATTTACTGCTACACATCCATTCCAGAGAGCTGTTCCATACTTCCTAGAAGAAAAACTTTCAACTTTTCAATAACCCATTTCAAACTTGCCTCAATTTTCCCAAGATCTGATTAAAATCATGTGAGTCAATAGTCTCGTTCTTTTTCTACACCATAGCCACTTTTTCCACGCTCGCATCATTCCAAAATTTAGAAAAACTCTTCCAAAAAAAATCAAGCAAGATATCCAAAAACTAGGTTAGTACCAAGCTATTCTTAATCACATCACCCTCAATCAAACCTAGTGAGTCTCCACTATCAAGGATCAATCATCCTTTTCTCTCGAAACTCTACTAGTGGCTTGTGCAAAACTAGTCTACATCAAGTAGCTAGATTTCTATCATCCTTGCTTTTTACTATCATTTTGTTGACCCAACTTGTTTGACACCAATTGATCTAAGGAAAACCTTGTTCAAACCTTGGCATTTTATCGCTTCTTGCTCAAATCTTTCAAACTCACTCCATCCCATCTCAAGTCACCTTGCATGGTCTTAACAAGGTCCCAAAAACAAAAACAAATTAAAATGGCTACGAAAACTATTCCATCCTCTCATGACAATGATGAGGAAATTTCTCTGGAAGAGATTCTCCAAACTCAGTAAGACCGAAGGTTTCAACACATAATTGATAAGGTACTTGCCCAAGACCCTGCTAGATTCTTTCTTCACTTAGCACAACTAGGAGTCAAGCTTACTAAAGATTTCAATGTGGAAGCTCTAAAAGAACCTGAGGAAGAAATAAACCCTGAGGGAAGCACACGAGAGGAAATACCCATAGACAAATGCAAAGCAACCATTGATTCTATGAATGCCTTAAGCTTAATGACCCAACAAATCCAAGCTTTACAACAACAATTCACAGACATGCAAATAGGAACATCAACTAAGCATTATTCCCTAGAGGATATTTCACCATATCCTTTTGATAGGACCTTGATCATGATACCTTTCCCCTCTAAATTTGAGATGCCAAAATTTGATAAATATCAAGGAAAGGGTGATCCAAGGGACCACATTAGGGAATTTAACACTGCGTGTCTTGAAGTCGCCCACAATGATACTTATCTTATGCGACTGTTTCCAAGAATCTTAGGAGGACAAGCCATGGAATGGTTTTCTAGACTACCACCTGGCATTAGAACCTTTAACAAACTTGTGGGAAAATTTGTCACACACTTCTCCTACAATATTGAGCATGACACCTCAATCTTAGACCTTTGTAACACCAAGCAAAAAGGTGGAGAATCTTTTGCCACCTTCCTACAAAGATGGAGATAGTTGGCAAGTAAGTACCCACATCAAATGCCTGAAAAACAAATGCTAGAAATGTTTGTCCATAACTTACAAACTAACCTAAGCTATTAGATACAAATCCAATGTCCTAGCTTCCTTTAGTAAGGCCATTGAGATGGGTCTAATCATCAAAAAGGATTTAATCACAAAAGGTCACATGAAGCTTTATAAGGACACTCCTAGTACCAATACCAATGTAGATAAACCAAGATTCTCGACAAAGAACAAAAACATTATGAATGATGGGGTGGTAGATGCCAAGAATACGACACTAAAAAAACCAATCTTCAACTTATCGAATCCGCAAAACAACCCCCTGTAAAATAAACCAAGAAACACTGAATCACGGTTTACAAGTTTTAAACCTGGGAGAAAATTTACACCTTTGGGAGAATCATTGGAAACTGCCCTATGGAAGTTAATCACAAGTAAGATCATAACACTTCCAACAATGTGGGAATATGAACCAAAAGTTAAACCTCCTTGGTGGAATGACAACAATTTCTATGAGTACCACCAAAACAGGGGGTACAAAACCAACGACTGCATTGTGCTCAAGCACACCATCCAAGATTTGATAGAGCAAAACAAAGTATCACTTGATAGACATACCTCTAATAATGATCACCAGGCATTCAAGGATCCTCTTCCCAACTATGAGCAGGGAGGGTCTTCCAACCAAAACAACAGTGGAACTAATAATGCCAATTACACAAACGTGTCCTTTGACTATGTTGTTAACCACATCTCAAAAAGTGATCCATGCATCAATGTGATCACTATAAACAAAGACTCAGATTGTAATGCTACCACCCACAGTAATAGGTTCACTCTTAGAGGAGCCCCTGCCTCTCTAGCTAATCAATATAGTATCCTGGATCAACTCCATAAGACACCTACACATATCTCCATCCTGGAACTTCTACATCTGTCCCCATCCCATAGGGCCATACTTGACAAAGCTCTTTCCGAAGCCTCTATTCCAATGAACCTCACTGAAGAACAGTTTCAAACCATGGTAGATCACATTACCTCACCTCACTCCCTATCATTCACTAAAAAGGATGATATGTCAATTACCCAACCTCATAATGCCTCTCTTCATATCGAAGCCTTCATCCACAAACACAAGATAAAAAGGGTTCTAATCAATGGAGGAGCTGGTTTGAATATTTGCACCTTGAAGCTAATCCTTGCATTGTGGTTTGTGGAGAAAGCTATAGATCCAAAATAGAAAATCACTATCAAAGCCTATGATGAGGAGGAGAGAACTTCCAAGGGAACTATTATTTTAAGAATCAGAGTGGGACCTGTAGTAAAAGATGTGGCATGCCAAGTCCTCAACATGGAGCTAGCATATAACATTCTTCTTGGGAGACCATGGATACATGCTCTTAAAGTAGTGTCGTCTACATACCACCAGTGTATCGAATTCCCCTATGAAGGCCAAGAGATCACCATCCAAGGTGATCCCAACCCATTTCAATATTGCAACTCCATTCACTCTAAACCTAAAGTTGTGATTCCTCATAACCGTGCCTCTGCTTCATCTTCATCCTAGGTTGAGCTAGCTTCACTTGTTTCCACAACAAAAGCTTCCCAACCTGGCCTCAGACTTAAAGATAAGGGCCTGGGTGAGTACATAATCGTCCAATCCTTTTGCTTAGCATAACTCCCTCTATCTCCCAAATCATATGGAAGGCCTTCTATGAGCAAATCCAAGACAATCGAACCTACCAAAGGTCCATTCATCAAATGGGGAAGCCTTGAAGATGAGAGCGATGAAAAAGATATCCTAAATGGTTATATAAGGATGAAGTCAGTCTATCAACACAACAAGACCATCACTCCATGAACAAACTGAGCAATACGGTCAAGGATTCTAAATGCTACAAATAATGGGGTATGAAGGACATGGTCCACTCAATTCAAGAAAAGATGGTATCACTGATCCCATCCAACCTCATACCTTGATAGCCTGAGACACTATAGGGCTAGGTTACACTGGCACAACAAGAACCAATAGAGCAAATAAGCATAAAGGCAAACAACCAAAAACATCTACTACTTATCTAGTTGATCAAATTCACCAACTACAAATGGGGAGTGAGACTGACTCCAATGAGTATGAGTGGGATAGTCTCTCAGAGATATCTTGTGATGAAAAAGATATCAATGTTGTCCATGAGTATGACCCAACCCATGCAACTGAGGGACAAGGTCCAAGGGCTAGACCACTAGAGTCTGACCCACATAATAATGATAGTGAAAGTCATGAGGAAAGAATGATACCCCCCTTGATAGATCAGCCAATGGAGAGTACCATCACTGGCATTGTCCATGCTTATAATGACCACCACAACACCTCTATCTTAACCATCAATACCATCGAACTAGACCAGCCTAATGACCCCTTACCATTGTTGCATCCTGAACTCATAGATTGGGACTTACAAGACACTACCCCTGAGGTCGATACCTTTCAGAATGATGAAGCCATCATAGACTGTCTTGAGCTTAGAGATCATATACTCGCAAGGGACCACAGAGCTGGCTATGCCATAGAACTCAATGACAAGGCCTATTTTGGAGAGAGTGCCAAGCCTTTCAGTCTCAAAAAATGTCAAAATGAAAGAAAGATCTAATGGTAAAAACCACTCTGCGGTAGTGTTAGATCATGAAAAAAGTAAAAATATAGACGTATCTTATGGTGAAAACCTCTCTGAGGCATTGAAGGATGGAAGGCTTGACCCTCTACCCAATCTCACACATCAGGAGAGATCTTCAATATTAATAGAATCAACAGAACCGATCAATGTCAGCACAGGTGATAGTCCCAGAATGTTTCACATGGCACAGTCTCTAACCGCATAAGAAAAGCTAGCATTCACTAAATTCTTCAAAAGAAAACAAATCAATTTTGCATGGACATATGTGGATATGCTAGGGCTAGATCCAAATCTCATAATGCATCACTTATCCTTAGCTCCAAGAGCTAATCCAGTAAAGCAAAAACTCATAAAGATGCAACCACATGTGGCCCTCATGGTGAAAGAGAGCTGAAGAAACTGTTAGATGTCAGATTCATCAAACCAATAGACTATCCTAAGTGGATTTCAAACATAGTACTAGTTGCCAAACTAGATGGCAAAGTCTGAATACGTAATGACTTCAGAGACATGAATAAAGCTTGTCCAAAAGATGATTTCCCCTACCAAACATTGACATTATTGTAGATCTCATGGTAGGGCACACCATGTTGTCACTAATGGATGGTTTTTCCAGATACAACCAGATCAAAATTGCACCTGAAGACCAACACAAGACTACATTCACATGTTCATGGGGCACCTATTGTTGGTGTGTCATGCCATTTGGTTTTAAAAAAGCCAACACAACATATCAGAGAGCTATGACCACAATCTTACACGACATGATGCACACTATAATGGAAGATTATGTTGATGACATCTTGGCAAAATCACTCACAAGAGAAGGACACCTGGCAGTACTAGACAAAATCTTCACAAGACTGGAATAGTTTAATGTGCACCTCAATCTGAAGAAGTGCATGTTTGGAGTTACCTTAGGAAAGCAACTTGGATACATAATGTCTTCCAATGGAATCGAAGTTGACCTAGCTAAAGTGACAGCCATCGTGGAAATGTCACCTCCTAAGAATCTCACTCAGCTAAGGTCCCTACAGGGAAAACTACAATCTATCAAAAGGTTCATTTCTCAATTGGCAGACAAGTGCCACCCATTTTCCCACCTCCTACATAAGAATGTCCCTTTCAAATGGAATGATTCATGTGAACAAGCATTTCAGTAGTTAAAAGAATATCTAATGAAACAACCTGTATTGATTCCATTGATTCAGGGTAAACCTCTACTACTGTATATCTCAGCCACACCAACAGCTCTAGGAGCTCTCCTTGCACAACAAAATTATGAAGGGAAAGAACAAGCAATCTACTATATCAGTCGAACACTTGTTGGGTATGAACTATAATACATGCCAATTAAAAGAGCATGTCTCATTGTGGTCTCCACCTCACAAAAGTGGAGACATTACATGTTGTCACATTCTGTCAAACTAGTAGCAAAGATTAATCCACTCAAGTACTTACTCACCAAAGCAACACTAACAGGTAGATTGTCCAAATGGGTCATGCTTCTCAGTGAGTTCGACATCGAATATGTAGACAAGAAAGCAATAAAAGGCCAAGTACTTGCAGATCAACTAGCAAATTCACCTCTAACAGATGATAGCCCTTTGAGTTTTGAATTTCTAGATGAGTCTATCTTTCACATAACCACAGCAACCTGGAAAATGTATTTTGATGGTTCATATACTCAGTATGGATCAGGAGCAGGTATCTTGTTGATCACCCCTAGTGGCGACACCATTCCTAAATCCTACAGATTACTCTTTCCCTACACTAACAACGTGGTAGAATATGAAGCCCTAGTCATTGGCATCAAGCTAGTAGTTGAATGGAATATCCAAGAACTTCAGGTGTATGGTGACTCACAGCTGGTCATAAATCAAGTAAATGATGACTACCAGACAAAAGATAAGAAATTAATCCCTTACAAATGGATGGTAGATGACTTCAAAGAATACTTTGTCAAGATCTCTTTTGAGCAGATACCAAGGATTGAGAACAAAGTTGTAGAAGCCATGGCAATGATTGCATCTCTCCTCGATATTCCAAATAATCAATCATGTTATGAGTTCTTGGTAGAGCCAGCATCCCGTCCTACATATGACACCCCTGAATCCCATATCATTTGCCACATTGTTGGAACTAATTCCCCCCTCTATGGAAAAATATTTTCCTATCTTAAAGAGAATACCCTCCCACTTGATATCTCCAGTAACCAAAAATGAACCTTCATCCATTAGGCATCCCGATATGCCATTGTTGCCAATACCCTATATTGCAGAGGTCTCAATGGTACTCTCCTTAGGTGTCTCGATAGTGAGGAATATCAAACCACCATGAATGAAGTACATGACGGTATATGTAGGACCCACTCTAGTGGCCCTACCCTAGCCAAGAAACTCATACGCATGGGATACTATTGGCCAACCATGGAACAAGATTCCTATCATTTTGTAAAGAAGTGCAAGAAGTGCCAAATCCATGGGAACTTGATACATGCACCAGCACAGGAGCTACAACCGTTAATGACTCCTTGACCTTTCTACCAATGGGGACTCGACATAGTGGGCAAGATTCACCCTCCTTCATCTGACAACCATAAATTTATAATCACTACCACTGAGTACTGTACAAAGTGGATTGAAGTCATGCCATTAGCCAATATCATAGGCAAGTAATTGCCTCCTTTATCTTGAACTATATCATTTGTCGCTATGGTATCCCTTCGTCCATTATCATGGATAATGGATGACCATTCAAAAATCAAGATGTCAGGAAACTATGCGACAAATTCCATATCTAGCACCGCTTTTCTACCCCCTATTACCCCCAAGGCAATGACCAGGCGGAGGCATCAAATAAAACCATTTTGAAAATCTTAAAAAAGACTGTTAATGATGCTGGCCATGATTGGCATATCCAATTAAATCCAACATTGTGGACCTATCACATAATCATCTGCACACCCACAGGTGCAACACCATACTCCCTGGTCTACGGATCCAAAGCCATCTTGCCCATTGAAGTCAAGCTCCCATCCTTGTGAGTTTCATTAAAAGGTCTCATATCTGATGAAGAGTATAGAGTGTCCAGACTTCAAGAATTAAAGATTCTTGAAGAAAGAAGGCAATAGGCCTTTAACCACCTAAAAGCGTATCAACAACAGATGTCTAGAAGCTACAACCACAGGGTAAAGTGCCAAGTATTCCAAGTTGGTGACCTAGTCCTTAGGGAAAATCCTAGAAATCAGCAAGATCAAGAAAAGAAAGGCAAGTTTAAACCCAACTGGCTGGGTCCCTATGTCATCATTGCAGCCTATGGGTCAGGAGCATATCAATTGGCTACATCAGAAGGTGAACTGTTTGATGACCCTATCAATAGATTGCATCTTCGCAAGTTCAATACCTAAACCCCAATGCAAGGGAGTCATAAAATAAAAAAAAATAAAAGATTAAAAAAAAAAGAATGTAATTAAAAAAATTGTCCTTTGGTGAAAACCTGGCAAACAAGCGCCAGGGATAGATACCATGATGAAAACCTGGCAAACATGTGTCATGCTTATTGTTAGCTATTTGTGCAAATAAAAGTAAGTGGTGAAATCCTAGTAAATAGACGCTATCTATGACTAACTGTTTCCTCCATTTGTTGCGACCTCATCTTCTCTTGTGTCCATCATATCTTTCATCTTGAGCCAATCCTTGAGCCGTTGTTGAATTACATCACCTCTGAGTTATCACGTAGGCAAGGCCATTCTCAATGCGCCCCACTCTACTCCGCTTCTTTCTTGTCCTCTCCATTAAGTGTCGTCTGTGCTGTTGTCCATGCCATTTCTGCATCTTTGCCATCGCCTAGGTCCTAGGTCCATCAAGTTCACCCTAAACTATGTTTCCTCTGCGTCGTCATGTAGGCAAGGTCATTTAACAATGAGCCCCTGAGGCACTAGGTCAGTCCCTTAGGGTCTGTCTCTCCATATTTGTTTGTCATGTCACTCATAATAAGTCAATCCTTTGTCTAAACTAGTGACAACTCCTCGACCTAGTTGCGGATTCAGATTCTTGAATGCCACATGTTTTAAGAGGGTACCAATAAGGATTGTGATACCTTTCACTAGATGAGCATGTGTAGAAAAGGAAGCTTCCCAAAAACAAAAATCTTGGTGCAAAAACATCAACCTATCCAAACATATATCGAAACACTTAGACTAATTCTATATCAATTATGGCAAGAAGACACATCTAATGCAAGAATGTTTTTGTGAATAGGTTAACTTACAAGGTCTTGGATTTCTATCATTATGTCTTTCTATGCTACTCAAGGATGCTAAAAGCTAGAGATGCTATGATGGGGGTATTTTCCTTTGTCTACTATTGGTTGATCAAACTTTAGTAATGTGATGACTTTTGTCTAACGACATGATCAACAAAAGATCATTGAGGACTTCGGAGGTCTGAACATAAAAAAGGGCAATCCTTGTCTGTTGAAATGCAAGAAGTACTCAGGTCATCTAGATTCAAGTTTGACTAGATGCTTGTATCAACTTGCTATATCAAAATCCATGTATGAAGTACTCAGGTCATCTTGGTTTAATTATACCTAGATGCTTGTATTTTCTTACAACATTTCAAAAAGAGAAAAGAAACAAAAAAAATGCCCAATGATGAAAGCAAAACACTTACGCTCTAATGATGGCAAAGTATCCACATCCATCCCATATCCAGAAATCCATATCATCCATGCAATCTTGTAGAGTATCAAATGAAAGCCCATATTTCTTTCGATCCTTTTCTTCCGTCTATCTATATCATCTCTGTGTCGATTGAGTACATTTAGACATATCAAAAACATAGCATAAATAGTATATCATATCACGTGAGATAATCATTTACATGATTAAATCATTTGCATACATAATAAGTGTATTAGGTCATCCATATATCATATCAAAAAATAAAAAAACACAGACCAATACATATAAAACTGCATATTCATATCGACAACATTCACATTTGCATTTGCATATGAAATCATCCTAATCCATCTAAGATTACAATAACATCATATAAATATGCATCACATGTACAAAGCATCATAAGATAGATTGCATCCATAGCATATAAACATAGAACAAGAGCATGTAGAACATCCATAGCTGCATCATCATATAAGCATAAAACATGTCGATATGTACAATATATAAAAATATCTATCCATCTCTTGGAGTCATGTCATGAAATGTATACAAAGTACAAAAAGATAATGATACATGTCTCAGGGAAAAATAATACATAGCAGGCTATCTAAGCCATCAAAAATGCGTACATCAAGCCAAAAATCAGTACAAGTGTCAAAACTTGGCTAACCCTGCTACAATGGAGCACTACTCCCTACACTACCCTCTCCTCTATCACCCCCTAACTACTAAGACCATCTCACTAATGCTACAGATTGAGATCCACCTACCCTCTATGAAGCCACAGACTTACTCCTATAACTAGGTGCACGTTGGTCTGCCGACACTACCTCGTGATATAACCCTCTATAATACTGAGTCTGAGCCTGCGCTCTAGCAAGCTCACCTTGTACCTAGGCTAGCTATGTCTGTACTTGTGCCAGTTGTGTCTGTGCCTGTTGCACCTATGTAATTATAATGCCCCAACATGCAACCCAAAAGATAAGTCGACAACACACAACAAAGGCAGAATTTTTTTTTTAGAGAATTAGTGGTACAAAAATATAACATAGTCTGTTGTAACAAGTTAACTAACATCATTAGGGAAAACATGACCGCATTATTGAAAATAAGCAATATTCAACCATACACAAAACTCAATTAACTTATATTTAATTACATGACTATATTACAAATCACTACAAGATATACTAATAGCCACAGTTGTTCTAAATCCAAATGAGTACACACATATGCACAATGAAGTTATGTCTACCTAATAATGAACTCATCATGAGGTTAAGATTGCAATTTACGTATATTATCATAGAAAAATCAACATTTTTCAAAATAACAAGTAAAATACAACGTTACAATAAGTTTATACACATTTTACACTTTTACCTATACCATCGGATAGTCATCAGTTCGCCAAGTGAGAAAGTACTTTGGTGCAGAGGCACCTACCTAACAGCTGGCCTCCATGAGGCAGTTAGTTTGTTATAGGTCTTGTTACTGTTTTCAAGAAGGTCTGTTAAGACCAAATGCATGTAATAAGGTCAAGCTGATCATATTAAGATCACGCTGACCAGGCTGTACTATTTTTAGCCAATTTGTTAGGACAGTTGTCATGTTGTAGGATCGGTTGGATCTCCCAGCCGCCTGGAGAGTTCCCAGCCGCTTGGAGTCGGGTCAGTAGTACTCGTAGGAAAATCTAAGCATGAGGATCGATTGATATTGCAGACAGATAGAGATATCATCGATCATAGTATTGTATCGCATTGAGAAGTCAGATTGCAGAGAGAGATTGAGCATTGTAATTGCATCTTTTGAACTCAATAAAGATCCTGTTTGTGTTCATTTTCTGTTTGCCCTCCATTGTGATCGATTTGCTGTTTTGGTGGTTATATGGATTCGCTGATCCATTCCACCGGTTGATTCGTCGAATCGGTGGAATGGCTGTGTACAGTAGGTTAGGAGGTAGTTTGTGTTTTCTGTTTGTTTGCATGCAGGTGTGCAGGATCGTGGTCGAGAGGTGTTGAGAAGCCTAGCATCCTCATGTGCTAGGTCGAGCTGATAGAGTTTGGAAGATCACCCTGGAAGTGGATCGAGTCATCCCAGAAGGTTCGGCGGATCAGAACAGTGAAAATCCGCTAAGGCTGGAAAGTTTGCAAAAACGACATCATCAGGATATTTTGGTGAATATCCTGCAGTCGCTTCGGGTATCGTCATCCGGATAAGTGAAGATGAGCATGATGCAGTTGAGTGCATGAAGTGAATGTGCGTCGGGGTGATCATCATCAGGAGTTGCCGAAGAGGAGTGCATCGGCATAAGGTAGAAGATCGGGTCATGAAACTGTTGAAATTTGCATATTTCAAGTGCATCAGGATGTTGTAAGTCGGATATATACTCAGTGTATATATCACCGTCAGGATTATCTTCCGTGAGTGCCCATCATCCACGTATCGCTAACAGATGCGGGTGTGAAAGTTTAGTTTTTTTGGCTAAGTGTTGAAGAGGTCATCAGGATATTGTGCGACGTCATCGTCATCCGCATATGACGTCATCGTCATCAGGATATTGAGATATCCCCCTATGCAAGTTGATCCTGTTGTCGCTAAGTGGTTAGGTATCGGCGTAGGCAAAAAGTTGTGAAACATCATCAGGAGGTTTCGAGAGAACCGGATAAGTCAGATCATGATGCTGTTGCTTGTATCGTCGGGCAGCGGGGCATCGAAGGGAAGGTGTTGAAGGTGATCGTCATCAGGATATTTGGAGCAACCGGATATTTGGATATCCTGCTGACGAAGGTGATATTGAATATCATGATGATGCCGCTTGTATTTGGCACCCGATGAACAGTGCAACCGGAGGATGTTTGCGCCCGTTGAATATCATGATGATGATGATAGGCGACAGGCAGAGGAGGTGAACAGTAGTCGACAGGAGGATATTTGCGATCATCCGAAATATGATGATGCTGTTGTAACATGATGATGCTGTTGGTGTTTTTAGGAAATATGATGATGATGCTGAGCCGATAGTCATTTTTATCATGCTGTTTGTATGGTTGGCTCTTCCTTCCTGTTAGTAAGCCTCCGTTGCGTTCCACTCTGCATCATAGTGGTATCAGAGCGAAGGTTAGGATCTTTTGGAAAAGATAAGCAAGATGTCAGACGAAGAAGGAACATCTGAGTTTCCAACAAGGATGACCAACGCTGAGTTGGCAGTTCTGGTGAAGAAACAGATTGCAGAAAGCAAGGCCGTGAAGGCTCAGAATCAGGAGTTGAAAGATGAGTTAGTAAAGTTGAGGAGCAGAGTAGGTTCTGGTAGAGAAGAAGATAGGGAAGAAGAAGAGATCCCTAATTGGAGCGAGGAGGTCATTCCTGCAGACCAGAGACCACTGTTGAACGCCCTCAAGGCCATGGAGAGGAGAACCATGGATGTGAAACTGGATTTGCCAGTGTTTACAGGCAAGATGGACCCTGATTCAGTGATGGAGTGGATAGACTGTTTGAACAATTTCTTTGTAACAGAGGAGATACCAGAACAACAGAGAGTGAAGATAGCACAGTCAAAGATGAAAGAAGCTGCCTTGACATGGTGGAATTTTGTTCAAGATGATAGAGTACAGGAAGGAAAACGTAGAGTTGCCACATGGAAGAAGATGATGGCATTAGTAAAAGAAGCTTATATCCCATTGGATTACAGTATCCAATTACACAAGAGGAAGCAAAACCTGAAGCAGAAGGAGCTAGATGTCAGCTCATATACAGAAGAATTCATGAAACTCTGTATGAAGACAAAGGTAAAAGAAAGTGAAGAAGAGAAGGTAGCCAGATACCTTAATGGATTGAAGTTCAATATTCAGGATGATTTAAGTCTGCATAATCCAGATACAGTTTAGAAATGTTTCCAGTTGGCATTGAAAGTGGAAGAGAAGTTAAAGAGAAAACAAGAACAAAACAATAGAGGAAGAGGATCAGCCCATAGAACAAGGCAAACCAATGAGGGTCAAGAAGACACTGGTAAAGGACAGGGACAGTCTGATTTCAGAGGTGGATGGAAAGGTAATAAAGGAAGATTTGGAGGTGGTAGAGGTTCTACTACATTTTCAGGAAAATGTTACACCTGTGGTGAGTTTGGTCATCCATCCTTCAAATGTCCAGAAAACAAAGGTTCATCATCCAGAAATGATAGAACGAGTGACAAGAGAGTACAACTTGTGCAAGAAGAGAAAGAAGAGAAAAGTGTGCAGAGTCCAAACACTTATCAAAAGGATAAGGAGGCTAATAATTGTGGTTACCCAGAAAGTGGAGAGTCTCTACTGATGAGAAGAACAGTGATGGTACCTGACAAAGAATCCCCACACAGAAGAGCTCTTTTCAAAACCACATGTAAGAGCAAAGGTAAGGTATGTAAGATTGTCATTGATACTGGTTCAACAGACAACATGGTATCTCAGGAAATGGTGGATAAACTGAATTTGGAAAGGATTCCACACCAACACCCTTACAAGGTATCTTGGGTGAGTGATAGTCAATCACTTTTTGTCTCTGAACAGGCATATGTTGATTTTCAGATTGGAGCATATCAGGATAGAATTTTGTGTGATATTTTGCCCATGGAATGTTGTCACCTACTGTTGGGTAGACCATGGCAATTTGATCGAAGGGTACTGTATGATGGGTATGCTAATACCTACACCATCCAGAAAGATGGAAAGACTATTAAGTTGATGCCATTACAGGAAGCAGCTGCAGCACAGAAGGCAGCCAAAGTCATTTTAATGGGAAAAAAGGAATTTGTGCAGATGCCTAGAGGAGCAGGCATAAAGGCAGTTGAGGACACTGCAGGGACAGGAGTTGTTCAAGACAACAAGCTGAAGAAAGTTTCAGTTGTGACTGACAGAGGTCAGCAGCAGGTTCAGAAACAGGTGTGTAAACAGCAACCAGTTGAGAGGAATGACAAGGATGTTGTCATAGTTGGGACTATTGCTTGTCCTATAAAGGTTGATAGGAAGACAGAGTTGAACATTGCAGAAGTTCAAGAGGCAGTTCAGACAGAGGTTCTGGTCAGGCAACCTGACAAACACAGGGTATGTGAGAGAAAAGCCTACATTGACAGGCATGAGGATTTACTTGCCAGAAAGCAAGTTACAGTTCAGAAGTCTGGGAGCAGCCAAGAGACAGCAGCAGACAAAGCTGGAACAGGGCAGAACATTGCACAGGCAAAGTGTAAAGTTGGAGGACTTCCATATCCTAACTCATGGGACATGAGTTATTTTCTGTTGGGGAGTATGGTGCAGAGGCACTTACCTAACAGCTGGCCTCCATGAGGCAGTTAGTTTGTTATAGGTCTTGTTACTGTTTTCAAGAAGGTCTGTTAAGACCAAATGCATGTAATAAGGTCAAGCTGATCATATTAAGATCACGCTGACCAGGCTGTACTATTTTTAGCCAGTTTGTTAGGACAGTTGTCATGTTGTAGGATCGGTTGGATCTCCCAGCCGCCTGGAGAGTTCCCAGCCACTTGGAGTCGGGTCAGTAGTACTCGTAGGAAAATCTATTTAAGCATGAGGATCGATTGATATTGCAGACAGATAGAGATATCATCGATCATAGTATTGTATCGCATTGAGAAGTCAGATTGCAGAGAGAGATTGAGCATTGTAATTGCATCTTTTGAACTCAATAAAGATCCTGTTTGTGTTCATTTTCTGTTTGCCCTCCATTGTGATCGATTTGCTGTTTTGGTGGTTATATGGATTCGCTGATCCATTCCACCGGTTGATTCGTCGAATCGGTGGAATGGCTGTGTACAGTAGGTTAGGAGGTAGTTTGTGTTTTCTGTTTGTTCGCATGCAGGTGTGCAGGATCGCGGTCGAGAGGTGTTGAGAAGCCTAGCATCCTCATGTGCTAGGTCGAGCTGATAGAGTTTGGAAGATCACCCTGGAAGTGGATCGAGTCATCCCAGAAGGTTCGGCGGATCAGAACAGTGAAAATCCGCTAAGGCTGGAAAGTTTGCAAAAATGACATCATCAGGATATTTTGGTGAATATCCTGCAGTCGCTTCGGGTATCGTCATCCGGATAAGTGAAGATGAGCATGATGCAGTTGAGTGCATGAAGTGAATGTGCGTCGGGGTGATCATCATCAGGAGTTGCCGAAGAGGAGTGCATCGGCATAAGGTAGAAGATCGGGTCATGAAACTGTTGAAATTTGCATATTTCAAGTGCATCAGGATGTTGTAAGTCGGATATATACTCAGTGTATATATCGCCATCAGGATTATCTTCCGTGAGTGCCCATCATCCGCGTATCGCTAACAGATGCGGGTGTGAAAGTTTGATTTTTTTGGCTAAGTGTTGAAGAGGTCATCAGGATATTGTGCGACGTCATCGTCATCCGCATATGACGTCATCGTCATCAGGATATTGAGATATCCCCCTATGCAAGTTGATCCTGTTGTCGCTAAGTGGTTAGGTATCGGCGTAGGCAGAAAGTTGTGAAACATCATCAGGAGGTTTCGAGAGAATCGGATAAGTCAGATCATGATGCTGTTGCTTGTATCGTCGGGCAGCGGGGCATCGAAGGGAAGGTGTTGAAGGTGATCGTCATCAGGATATTTGGAGCAACCGGATATTTGGATATCCTGCTGACGAAGGTGATATTGAATATCATGATGATGCCGCTTGTATTTGGCACCCGATGAACAGTGCAACCGGAGGATGTTTGCGCCTGTTGAATATCATGATGATGATGATAGGCGACAGGCGGAGGAGGTGAACAGTAGTCGACAGGAGGATATTTGCAATCATCCGAAATATGATGATGCTGTTGTAACATGATGATGCTGTTGGTGTTTTTAGGAAATATGATGATGATGCTGAGCCGATAGTCATTTTTATCATGCTGTTTGTATGGTTGGCTCTTCCTTCCTGTTAGTAAGCCTCCGTTGCGTTCCACTCTGCATCATACTTCCTTAGCTCCTGAAACCTGCATGGATGTAGATCTCATCTGCACATCTACTTCAAATATTAGACCGTTATAATTAATAATATCACATATAAGAAATGACTCGCCTAAGGCCCTAAGGGGCCAACCAGTGTCTCGGGGGCTCATATTGGCCTTGCCTACGTACGCGTAGCACAGAGACATCGTAGTTCGAGACTCGCACTTTCAACCTCAAGATGGTTACACTTTGTAATAGAAACTATATAATCTCAAGGACTTATGAGGATTACTACATATACATAATCCAATGATATGTTCTCAAAACCAAGACATACTGATATAATAAATTATACGTTATATCATTAATACAGGGCTTAACAGAAGGTACTTCAACACAGAACACAAGTCTTAATAGTCAATATGATAGCCATCTATCTTAACTAATTATATTCATAGCAATAATTTACAAATTGATAACAATCTAAAATAAAGATTCACAATGTCACTCAAATTATAAGGAGTAGATGACCAATAGAATTCAAAATACCCTATATATATTAAAACTTATTCAAGATAAGTTAGTTAATTACTCTTCCAAGTTGTTCCTTACACGACACCTGTCCTTTTAAGCTTAATTCTATAACATACACTCATTACTCATTGGAAGGCAATTCTCTACAATCAAAAGATAATCTACAACAACTTCTTCATTAAAACAATATTCATATCCATGTATCAAAAGAATTCAATTACCTCCATTATTATGTTTGTAAGGTATCTATTATATAGGCTTGTACAAATTTCAAATATTCGATTACATACACTATGAATAACAAAATATTCATCTAAGGGTTTTACCATGCTTACAAACAGATTTACAAGATGAGGAAATAATAACAATTTTAATTCAAAGAGAATATAATTTATTTAGACACATCCATAACAAAAAAAAAAAATGAATTCACATTTACATTTATAATAACTTCATATTCTAATAAACTCATAAATTCATATTTTCCATTAAAATAAGATAAATTCTCATTTAATAAAATTTCTTAAGAAGGAAGACACATTTCTAAAAAGAAATTTAGTTTCTCAAAGAAAAAGATTCTTTGTTTAAAAAGTTTTAAAAGTTAAGTATATAATGTTTTTTTTTAAAGAATGAAATAGTTTAAAGTTACTAAAATGGTAATTATCTTCATAAACTTATATTTCTAAATCTCTAAATCTCATGAAAAGAATTATTCACCCTATTTCTAAGTTGTCCATTTACATTGAGATCATTCTTTGTATAATACCTCCATACTTTACATAATAATTGATTAACATAATGCTCTTTCTAGATTTGTTCTAGAAGCTCACCAAAAAAATAATAAAGTAGCATAATGTTTGATAAAAAGAGAACCTAAGATTTCATAAAGAGAAATATGAGAGAAGTCCTAATTTGGAAGAGAGAACTATGACTAAGAAAACATTGAACCGTAGACTCATTTTTTTTTATGTGGCAGCATGGACAAGTGTGTGTTTTGATAGACAATCATGCCTCAAAGAGACGTCTACTCATAAAAAAAAATAGTGATCACATAATATGTAGAGTATGCTGTGCAAACTACTAGGTCTTGCACCCATACAGGAGTAAAGGAAAACATTGATAAGAACATCCCAAAAGTTTAAGCACTAAATACAACAAGAAATATTTTCATAATTGTATGGGCTGGATTTTACAAGTAATAAAGTCTCATTTACTAAGAATGGAGCATATGTATGTCATATAGCCGGATATATAAATGATAGTATTTTCAACAAACATATAGGGATTCGATTCATTATGGGATTCACTGTCAAATAAAAGAATGGTCTTAAAAATCATTATAACATTTTCAGCTCATGCCAAGGTTTTTTTTTCAGTTATTCAGACTTCTCTTAAGAGACAAAGAAAATGATGTAAATACAACTAGTATAAAACTAACCTATTCGGCTAGCATAATGATTGCCACAAGTATGATTCTACATATGCACATTCAACTAGCATTTAGCTAAGCCACGGGTATAATGCTAATTAAACATATCCAGCTAGCATACTGTTATACCTAAGTTTTCCCTTATCATGATCTTTAATTTCATTCATATAATGAAATTAATTTCATTTTTATCACTAAGCAAGCAATTTACAACATTTTCACAGGGAATATATGGAAACATAGGTAAAGCACCGAACCATTAATGAGGTCTAAAGATTGTAATGATTATGAGATAAGTATACATACACAGGAAAATGTAACTGCCCATATAAAGAAATGAATGCGGAATGGGTGTAAAAGTATATATGGTGGTATAAGAAGCTTCAAGCAATAATTAGGTGTGAAACTAGAATCAACTACCATAACAACAAAACTCAAACCTATTGATAGATAAATAAACTTGTAGAGCAATGACTCTAGAAGGCAAATAGGAGGTGGATCCCATGCATGAATATTAAAGACATAAAAGATTTGTAGGGGTGCATTTTAAGTGGGTTTTATTTAAGAGTCCTTAGAATTCTTTTATGCAAATGCAATCGACAGACATAAATCTGAATTCCACAACCTTTGCCAATGCACTTTTTTTTTCTGTGCAAGAATGAGAGCACTTGAAATAGGGTACGACACCCATAAAGGCTTAACGGGAGGTGGCATTTTGTCAGACGTTATAGTTGGAAATGGTTAGGTTTACATCCATGCAAAATGTGGAAGCACAAATAGGGCACATGACTGTTTGATAAAATATCTAGAAGGAATGTCATCTCATGGAATGCAATGATTGCAAGATTGAACAAAGATGACTATGTTACAGAAAATAAGTTTTAGAAACTTACCAACAGACACAATGGCAGGTGTAGAACCAAATTCATGGCTGCATAACTTCTCCTCAATGCCCCCGCCTTGGCCGCCGCCCCCCCTGTTTCCATCTCCCAAAACCCCCTTTTTCTCCCCCCGAGCCCTAATTCTTATTTTCTCTTTTTTTTTTTATTTTTTTATTTTTTTAAAACAAGAAAGGCGTGTCCATAAAAAAATATCTCCAAGTCTGAAAAGACCATCTCATATGGAATGAGAGATTTTGGGCAAATTGTCCCAATTTATATAGGATTATGCTAATATATATATTTGGTTTTTTATAAAATCTACTTATAATAAGGTATGTCATAGTATTTTAAAGGCAACATTGAATAGATAACTATCTTATAAAAAAAATTGCTTGACAGGCAAGGTCGACTATCAAATTTAAGCCATGTTCACAAGCACCGTTGAAAAGATAATCGACACAGAGTGAATTACTTAACAAGAAGGTTTGGCTAACGACTTTGAGTTTGATATGCTAATCAAAGCCAATTTTAAATTAATTGAATATCTATGTTCAAAATTAATTAACATCAAATTTTAACAAATTTAATTATTTTATAAATTCCTAAATTAACTCTTTCTTCTTTAAGAAATTAGAGAACATAAATTATTTTCAAACGAAAGCCCTATGAATGCATTAGAACTATATCAATCTGACATTTAAAGCACAAGGAATAACTCTTATTTGAATTCTAGGAAGAGGCACGACTACTCCCATGAGTTAATTTTAGGGGACAAGAATGTCATGTTTTCTTACATCTACACAAAATAAAGCAAACCAACGATAATCCCAAACTCATTTAATACTTGGATAAAACAAGTCTATTTATTTGTTTACCTCACAGTAGAAACAATTGTGAGAAACAACCATACAATGCAAATACCCCCACTTCGATAGTAAATGCACTATTTGAATTCACATTAAAAGTACAAGGCATAAAGGCACATATGTAAGCAATCATATAAGAAGCCAAAGAAGCCAATAGAAAAGCATTGGAATATTATTCTATTCTCAAATCAAATAGGTTGGGTTAAGCGATCGACATACCGCATGTACATAGGGTAAACATATAGACCACAGGTTTCAGTGAAGTGAGGTGGACCAGTAGTTCCATGTCTCCTCCTCCACATTAGTGAGACAAGGGTAGGCCTTACATACTACCCCCCTAGGAAATGACTTACTCCAGGAAGTCATCAAGAGGAGGATAGAAGCGTTTTCCTGAACTTCTTTGCACCAAACAAGGTAAGTACAATAGATATCATAAGCAATACAGAACTACTCACAACAAAGTAAAGCATGGTAAAATACATGACATCTAGTATATTTCTTCTCACAAAACACATTCAAAAGATTGAAACTCAACACAAGAATCCCATGTTCATCAATCATTTTCACACATGCCCAGATGAATTCACATATCAAGATGCATGTTTATATAGAAACATCAACTCAAATACCTATACTTAACTACAGAGCTTACACAAAACTCACATTTTCATTCATCCACATTTCAGGAATTAACTTCACAAGGCTAACATAAAGGTTTAGGGAAAGGTTATAGTCTGATCATAGAACCAAGTAACCACATATCAGTGCCAAGTAACCAAGGATCCAAGAACCAGGTGGAATGATGGTCTTAGCGCCACGCACCTGGGAGCCTTGCCATACATTCCCACAATGGCCTACCTCTTGTTTGTATAAGGGGTTTAGCCTCCAAGAGATAGCCAATCATAAGAACAAGATCACTAGGAAGGTAAGTGGATAATGACCAGCCCATACTAGTCCACACCTACCCCCATCCTCAAAAGTTTCCCACGTCTGCTTCCTTATATACACTTCACCAGAGGTCACTCCATCGACATGGCGAGAAGAACAACACAACACAAGACCAGCACTAGAAGACAAAAAGAACCTAGCTTAGCCAACACAAATATCCAGAAAAACCAAGAGGAAAAGTTTCCAAAACCCAAATTAGAATAAATAAATAAATGAGTAAATGCACGCAATTTAATCATTAAAACAACATAACCATAGGAGTTACGTGAAAAAGGAAGAATCAAAGGTTGTGGCTAAGCTACTTTCAGACAAAAACAACATGGCTGGTCCACACTAAACAAGATACAAAAAGGTCACCAAACAACTAAAATAAATGATAGCAATCCCAAAAAGTGCACATCACATCACTACGTGACTAACATTAAGTCACCAATAAGGAAGGAGGGAAACACGGTCACTACATGTGTTATGCAAACACAACCAATGCAATAACATCATGTAGGCAGTAGTATCAAATGTGCCTTCACGTACTCTTATGTGGAATCGTGCCCCTCTCAAAGGTAGCACGTTAGTAGTAAATAACATCGTGTCCTTCTCAAAGGTACACGTAATCATAATGTAATGTCACTAGGATGCCATGCATCTAATAAGATACCAAAATAAGATTCTATCTACACCAAGTAACATGGCCTCGAGTAATTCATATGCCCATACCAAACCATAATCAAGATCCCAAGTCAAATGTCAAGTAGTAACATCAGGGATTATAACATGATAGAATAACACGATGGGCCTCTCAAAGGTCCATTCACTAAGGAGAAGTAGGGGGTACTCTGGCATAGGAAGGTATGGTTGGTTGGGTAATCCCAAACCAATGCCACAACATGTCACCATAGCTTCCTAAGTTCTTCCTCTCCTCTACTTAACTCCACACATGGAAGGTCTCCAACTCCAAGGTTGGACCTTACAGGGTGTACAAACAAGCAACCACACAAGCATGTCTCCACCATACTTGTAGTAATACACTTAACCCATGGATGGATACCCAGTATCACAAGATCATGAGTACACTAAGCATGTACGGGATAATCACAACACATAGAAAGTATGCATAACATGATATTCACATCCACAAGGTAACAATTAACACAGGTTTTCCTCTATTGTTCATTACCTAGAGAAGAACAACTTTCATACACAAGGTCGCATAATTATTTACCATAAGGATATATAAGGAATCTACAAAACCTCATTTAAAATTAACCTTTATGAGGCCTAAAAGAATCCAAGTAAAAGTTTAAGTCCTTACTTTAGTATTTAACCCAAAGATGCCCAACCATTACCTCCACACAAGCATGTACAACTTGATACCGAATTCACATAAGAACAAGGTTATAGAACGCAATTTTCCCATTATGGAAGTGCTTTACATAAAAATAGTCACCAAACACACAATGCACCCATGTATCTTTTCGAGAACATAAATCATTTCTTAGCAATTACCACGCACAAGACTCATTTTTACTTCTATCTTTCTTAATATTTCACAATTAATACAAGGCATATAAGGAAATCACACTCACAATTATATGAACTCATAATGTCAAGGTAAGATTCATTTCATGCAATCTTTTCTAGTTATCAATCCAATGGAGACAATGCAAACTTCCAAAGATAACAAGGGTTAGGAATTCAATAAGTATGCCATTCAACATCATGATAAACATATGCCAAGTTCACAAGGCAAGAATAAATCAAAGAGGGATTAAGATGCCACTTCTCTCCACAAAATTACACAAGGCTGAGGAGGGGTCCAACAAAACCCTCACCACCTAGACCAAACGACTCGAGAGGACAGTCAACCAGGAGCAACACAACTACCACAAAACAACAGCGGAAGACTTCGATAATCATGTGGCAAGGCCATTATGATTTCAAACAAGAGGATGGATATTCCTCCAAGGTGAAGGTTAGCTGACAAACCACAACCTCGCTCACCCATGACTAGACGAAGTAGGACAAGGGTCAAACCTTACTCAACCCACTCCATGACGGTCTAGACATCATGCAAACCCTAGAGCTCCCAATGTTGAAACATGGGCTTTGATACCTATGTAATGCCCCAACATGCAACCCAAAAGATAAGTCAACAACACACAACAAAGGTAAATTTTTTTTTTTAGAGAATTAACGATACAAAAATATAACATAGTCTATTATAACAAGTTAACTAACATCATTAGGGAAAACATGACCGCATTATTGAAAATAAGCAATATTCAACCATATACAAAACTCAATTAACGTATATTTAATTACATGACTAAATTACAAATCACTACAAGATATACTAATAGCCATAGTTGTTCTAAATCCAAATGAGTACACACATACACACAATGAAGTTATGTCTACCTAATAATGAACTCATCATGAGGTTAAGATTGCAATTTACGTATATTATCATAGAAAAACAACATTCTTCAAAATAACAAGTAAAATGCAACGTTACAATAAGTTTATACACATTTTACACTTTTACCTATACCATCGGATAGTCATCAGTTCGCCAAGTGAGAAAGTACCTCCTTAGCTCCTGAAACCTGCATGGATGTAGATCTCTGTTGGATCTAGGGCATACAACTAAGAGGGGGGCTGAATCAGTTGTATAAAAACCTGCTCTTCTTTAAATACTTGATTCTTCTTTGTTAGTTAACAGTATATCAATTAATTATCCATGAAAGCATAATGCACAAACACAAGAGCAGATAAACATCAACACATTGAACACCAAGATTTTGACGTGGAAAACCTGGTTAAGGGAAAAACCATGGGGTGATTAACCCAAGGATTATTCTCTGTTAGAAGAATAAGAAAAAAAATGGCACTTGCCAATTAGGGCTCACTGCCTGAGCACACTGCTCACAAAGAGGCCCACTGCCTACAAGGAGACACACTGTCTACAAAGTGATAAAAATCACAATCTTGAACTGGAGAATGACATCTCTACTATGTCTGGATCAGTTCCATTTAAGCCCAAAACCCCTGCTCTGCCTTTCGCACTTCTCTTCACTACACCACACTCATTCACACAATCCACACTACGAAATGAACTCACAAACCTTTATTTATACAAGACATCAACTTAGGAACAATCATCTAAGTCAGCAATCAACCATAAGAATATCCGCAGGATGAATAACACATCCGGTCGGTCATCACAAGAACATTCGCAGGATGAACAACTCATCCGGTTGGCTAGTCGGAACAAGAACTTCATCCGAAAGAATATCTTCAATTCTGGGCTCTACCATCAATGCGGACCAACAACACAACCTCATCATGATCCAAGAACCTTCACAAGCCTGCCTGAATGACCAGGTACATCTGCACTTTCTCTACTTACTGGAATCTCTTCTCTTCCTCATCCGGTACTTCAAGAACACAGTCTGTCGCCACTGTCACAATGCAAAAGGCACTTTCAGACCTCAAAATCATACACAACTCGAGATAACACATCACAAGGACATCCCAAACACTCCTTCCAATCCGCAGATTAGGATTATATAATTCTAGACCTCACCGGACCTTTCTGTGATCCTCTGTCACCTCTGAATACTTACCGGAACCGGTTCCACACCGATAGCCACAACTCCTTCAGATCTTCATGCAGACCTCTGAAATCTTAACTAAAGCATCTCAAGACTCATATCTACAAACCCTTTAATCCGCATCCTCTGGTTCACATCCTATACAATACATTTTCCTTCTTCTCATCACTGTTCTTCACTGTTTCTGACTGAGGCTAATTTTCTCAATATCCTTAGCACACTGCTCATCGAATCCTTCTTGTCAATGTAATATGAGTATGTTGACATCGATGACAACACTGGTTCACCTCATCCTTGCAACAATCTCCCTCTTTGTCATTGATGGCAACATATGATGTGAAAAACCATTAAGACAAGAACTTCTCCTTTCTATCACAGCTCCCCCTATCAGCAACATGTCTTCTCTTTATTTACTGTTCCCCCTTTGATCATTAGCTATTTGTTTTTCTCATGTCTTCTCTCCCCCTTTGACATCAATGGCAAAGGGCTCATACTTGCAATTCTAACACATCAGAATCATACCAACTACCCCCCCTTAGTAGCAGCTCCCCATCATCAATCCAAATCACAAGATATGACTGTGATATCCACCAGACTGATGCACATCAATGCATCTTAGTTCATTACCAGAGGGTCCATGACCCCTAACTTCTCCTATAGATATTCAAAAGAGTCCTTGGGAAGAGGTTTAGTAAAGATATCTGCAATCTGATCCTTGGAGGGAACATACTCCAACCTGACTTCTTCCTTGTTCACTTGTTCTCTCAAAAAGTGAAACTTGATAGATATGTGCTTAGTCTTAGAGTGCAATACCGGATTCTTAGAAATATTAATTGCACTTGAATTATCACAGAAAATTGTGATAGGCTCCTCATATTCAACTTTAATGTCTCTTAGCATCTACTTCATCCATAAGATTTGAGTGCAACTGCCTGCTGCTGCAATGTATTCTGCTTCAGTTGTAGAGAGAGATATTGCATCTTATTTCTTGCTTAGCCAAGAAACCAATCTCTTCCCCAGAAAGAATGCTCCACCACTAGTGCTCTTCCGGTCATCCACATCTCCTGCCCAATCTGCATCTGTGTAAGCATGAAGAGAGAAATTCGGATCTCTAGGGTACCATAGACCATACTCAACTATTCCTTTCAAGTACCTAAAAATTCTTTTGATTGCCATAACATGAGATTCTCTAGGATCAGCCTGGAATCTTGCCACAAGACCAACAGCCTGCATTATATCTGGTCTAGTCTGAGTGAGATACAACAATCCACCAATCATTGATCTATACTTTGTCTGATCTGCCTTTGGGGAGTCATCATCTTTGCTCAACTTACATCTGGTTGCCATGGGAGTGTTCATTGGCTTTGAATCTTCCATACCGAATTTCCTCAACAATTCTTTCACATATTTGGTCTGAGAAATAAAGATCCCTTTCTTTGTTTGAGTAATTTGCAGACCCAAGAAGAAATTCATTTCACCAAGCATAGACATTTCAAACTCACTTTTCATCTGATTTGTAAAAGTTTTGCACATACTATCTCTTCCTCCAAAAATGATATCATCCACAAACACTTCAACAATCAAAATGTCTTCATGATCAATTTTGAAATATAAGTTGCTATCAGCAGTACCTTTGTTGAATCCAATCTGCACAAGATGCTTATCCAACCTTTCATACCATGCTCTTGGGGCTTGCTTTAATCCATACAATGCTTTCTTCAATTTGCAGACCATATCTTCATTATCAGACAATTGAAATCCATCCAGTTGTTCAATGTAAACTTCTTCTTCCAGATCACCATTTAGGAAGGTCGACTTGACATCCATCTGATATACCTTAAAGTCTTTAAAGGAAGCAAATGCAAGGAATAATCTGACTGCTTCAATTCTTGCCACCGGAGCAAAGGTTTCTTCAAAATCAATTCCTTCTATTTGAGAGTAGCCTTTGCAGACCAATCTAGCTTTGTTTCTGATTACTTCACCAGCTTCATTCAGTTTGTTCCGAAAAACCCATTTGGTTCCAATCACATTCCTGTCTCTAGGTCTGGGAATAAGATCCCAAGTATGATTTCTCTCAATTTGCATCAATTCATCTTCCATTGCTTTAGTCTAGTTTTCATCATTGGAAGCTTCATTTATTGTTTTGGGTTCAATCTTTGAAATCAGACAACATTCATCCTGATTTTGAGCAACATTCCTTCTAGTTTGCACACCTTTGTTTCTGTCACCTATGATCTGATCTTCAGAGTGGTTTTGTATTACATACCTTGGAATTTTGGGAGCATTCTGTATTGTTGCTTCTTGATCAAGCTCATTCAGACCTATCTCTTCTTCCTAATTTACCGGATCAAGCTGACTCTGACTTACCAGAGAGGATTGAGCTCCTTGAACTTGAACACCATCTTGGTCGTCCTCATCAAACTCATAAAACCTTGAGGGCTTCTCAATTCCTTCATCAACTTTCACATTAGTGCTTTCTATCATCTTCCTCAATCTCTTATTGTAACACCGGTATGCTTTGCTTTGAGTGGAGTAACCCAAGAAAATTCCTTCATCACTTCTAGCATCAAACTTTCCTAGATCTTCATCTCTTTTAATATAACACTTGCTACCAAATACTCTGAAATATTTCACAGTAGGAGTGATGCCAAACCAGAGTTCATAAGGGGTCTTACCAGTGTTGTTTCTAATTTGAACTCGATTGAGAGTGTAGACTGCAGTGCTGATAGCTTCTTTCCAAAACATTTGAGGAACATTTGCTTCCAACATCATTGTCCTGGCAGCTTCCTGGATGGTCCGATTCTTTCTCTCAACTACTCCATTCTGCTATGGAGTCCTAGGAGCAGACAACTATCTTCTTATACCCTGCTTCTCACAAAAGTTAATGAACTCACCAGATGTAAATTCACCACCTCTATCAGACCTTAGACACTTCAGTTTCAATCTGGTTTGATTCTCTACCATAGCTTTGAAGATTTTGAACTTCTCAAGGGCTTCTAATTTCTCCTTTAGGAAGGTAACCCACATCATCCGGGAATGGTCATCAATTAGCAACATGAAATATCTATCACCTTGTAGACTCTTGATTCTTGTCGGACCACAGAGATCAGTATGTACTAATTCCAACAATCCGGTAGAGGACTGATCTTTGCTTTTGAAAGAGACTCTGCTCTGTTTACCTAGCTGACATTCTTTGCACAAACTATTTGTAGGTTTCATCAATTTTGGAAGATCTCTTACAGCCTGAGTATTGCTTATCTTGATGATGTTATCAAAATTTACATGACACATTCTTCTATGCCATAACCAACTCTGATCAATTTGAACAAATAGACAACTTTTATTTGAACCAACCAGATGAAAGATATTACCTTTTGTCTGAGTACCAGATGTAATTTCGGTTCCGAAACTTGTAAAGATTCTGCATTTTCCATTCTTGAACTGGAGATCATAGCCTTTGTCTACTAACTGACCAACACTGAGAAGATTGTGCTTTAATCCTTCAACATATAGTACATTACCTATTTGCTCTTTCCATCAAAGGAAATAGTTCCCCTACCTCTGATTCTGCCAGCAGAATTGTCACCAAATTTTACCATCTCTCCTTCATACCTTTCCAAATCCAAGAACTTATCCTTGTCACCAATCATATGGTGAGAACATCCACTATTAATAACCCAATCATCCTTTTCTTCTACTTGAGCAGCCAAAGCTTTTTCCACAACCTTGTGATTGACAAATTTAGAGAGTATTGAATCTTCTTCCTTGATGGCAATAAACACCCATTCATTTCTGGATTTGCTTCCTAGTTCTAATTCATCATCTGTTACTCCTTCATTGTCATCTTCTTCATGAACATAATAGCAGTTCTTTTGAAACCTTTGTCTGTTAGTATTAGTCCTTGCAGATCTTTCAGAACATCTTGAAGCAAAATGACCAATCTTATTGCAGTTGAAGCACTTAAAGGGTAGTTTTCTTTCATACTTACTGGATCCTCTTGGCAGTCTCTTTGCAATGAGGGCTTCAAGTTGAGCTATTTCTACTTCTTCTTCTTCCATGTCTCTTCTTGCTTGATCATACCATGACATCTTCCTTGAAGAGTTTTCACCCAGATCAAATCTCTGTTTGCCTTTCACATAGGCACTGGCTTTGAAAGCAAATTCAGTCTTGGGAGGATCATCTCCAAACTCGGTCATTTCAAATGCAGCTAGTTTGCCAGCCAATTGTTCTCTTGTGATAGTTGTGTGGGCTCTGAATTCATCAATGGCAGCAACCTTGATTTTGCAGGCAGCAGGAAGGGATCTGAGGATTTTGCAAACAATCTCATTTTCATCCAGAGTTCCACTAGCATTTGTAATTCCACATACCAGCTCATTCACTCTTGGCATAAAGGTAGTGATGTTTTCATCATCTCTCATCTTCAATCTTTCAAATTTCCCTTTTAGACTTTGCAACCTTGCACTTTTGACAAACTCATCTCCTTCATACAGAAGTTCCAATTTAGTCAGGATCTCATATGCAGTTGGTAGGTTGATAACATTTGAGAGATCTGAGTAGTTCAATGCGCTTAGCAGAGCTTCCTTGGTCTGCAGATTGTTTTCAGCATTTGTGATTTCATTCAGAGTTGTCGGACCACCTTGTGGAGGTACATATGGTTTTGAGACCATGGCCAAGTATGCTTTTCCCATACATTCCAAGTGACATTTCATGCGACCTTTCCAGAGGGTGAAGTTGGTTCCGTCGAACTTCGGACTATCCTTCTTGTATGACGACATCCTAGATCTCCTCAAGCGGTTAAGCTCCTTTTAGAGGAACTTGGCTCTGATACCAATTGTTGGATCTAGGGCATACAACTGAGAGGGGGGGTGAATCAGTTGTATAAAAACCTGCTCTTCTTTAAATACTTGATTCTTCTTTGTTAGTTAACAGTATATCAATTAATCATCCATGAAAGCATAATGCACAAACACAAGAGCAGATAAACATCAACACATTGAACACCAAGATTTTGACGTGGAAAACCTGGTTAAGGGAAAAACCACGAGGTGATTAACCCAAGGATTATTCTCTGTTAGAAGAATAAGAAAAAGAATGACACTTGCCAATTAGGGCTCACTACCCAAGCACACTGCTCACAAAGAGGCCCACTGCCTACAAGGAGACACACTGTCTACAAAGTGATAAGAATCACAATCTTGAACTGGAGAATGACATCTCTACTATATCCAGATTAGTTCCATTTAAGCCCAAAACCCCTGCTTTGCCTTTCGCACTTCTCTTTGCTACACCACACTCATTCACACAATCCACACTACGAAATGAACTCACAAACCTTTATTTATACAAGACATCGACTTAGGAACAATCATCTAAGTCAGCAATCAACCATAAGAATATCCGCAGGATGAATAACACATCCGGTCGGCCATCACAAGAACATTTGCAGGATGAACAACTCATCCGGTCGGCTAGTCAGAACAAGAACTTCATCTGGAAGAATATCTTCAATTTTGGGCTCTACCGTCAATGCGGACCAACAACACAACCTCATCATGATCCAAGAACCTTCACAAGCCTACCTGAATGACCAGGTACATCCACACTTTCTCTACTTACTGGAATCTCTTCTCTTCCTCATCCAGTACTTCAAGAACACAGTCTGTTGCCATTGTCACAATGCAAAAGGCACTTTCGGACCTCAAAATCATACACAACTTGAGATAACACATCACAAGGACATCCCGAACACTCCTTCCAATCTGTAGATTAGGATTATACAATTCCAGACCTCACCGGATCTTCTATGATCCTCTGTCACCTCTGAATACTTGCCAGAACCGGTTCCACACCAACAGCCACAACTCCTTTAGATCTTCATGCGGACCTCTGAAATCTTAACTAAAGCATCTCAAGACTCATATCTACAAACCCTTTAATCCGCATCCTCCGGTTCGCATCCTATACAATGTATTTGCCTTCTTCTCATCATTGTTCTTCACTGTTCCTGACTGAGGCTAATTTTCTCAATATCCTCAGTACACTGCTCATCGAATCCTTCTTGTCAATGCAATATGAGTATGTTGACATCAATGACAACACTGGTTCACCTCATACTTGCAATAGATCTCATCTGTACATCTACTTCAAATATTAGACCGTTATAATTAATAATATCACATATAAGAAATGACTCGCCTAAGGCCCTAAGGGGCCGACCTAGTATCTCAGGGGCTCATATTGGCCTTGCCTACATATGCGTAGCGCAGAGACATCGTAGTTCAAGACTCACACTTTCAACCTCAAGATGGTTACACTTTGTAATAGAAACTATATAATCTCAAGGACTTATGAGGATTACTACATATACATAATCCAATGATATGTTCTCAAAACCAAGGCATACTGATATAATAAATTATATGTTATATCATTAATACAGGGCTTAACAGAAGGTACTTCAACATAGAACACAAGTCTTAACAATCAATATGATAGCCATCTATCTTAACTAATTATATTCATAGCAATAATTTACAAATTGATAACAATCTAAAATAAAGATTCACAATGTCACTCAAATTATAAGGAGTATATGACCAATAGAATTCAAAATACCCTATATATATATATATATTAAAACTTATTCCCATCTCAAGATAAGTTAGTTAATTACTCTTCCAAGTTGTTCCTTACATGACACCTGTCCTTTTAAGCTTAATTCTATAACATACACTCATTACTCATTGGAAGGCAATTCTCTACAATCAAAAGATAATCTACACCAACTTCTTCATTAAAACAATATTCATATCCACGTATCAAAAGAATTCAATTACCTACATTATTATGTTTGTAAGGTATCTATTAAATAGGCTTGTACAAATTTCAAATATTCGATTACATACACTATGAATAACAAAATATTCATCTAAGGGTTTTACCATGCTTATCAAAAGATTTACAAGATGAGGAAATAATAACAATTTTAATTCAAAGATAATACAATTTATTTAGACACATCCATACCAAAAAAAATAAAAAAAAATGAATTCACATTTATATTCATAATAACTTCATATTCTAATAAACTCATAAATTCATATTTTCCATTAAAATAAGATAAATTCTCATTTAATAAAATTTCTTAAGAAGGAAGACACATTTCTAAAAAGAAATTTAGTTTCTCAAAGAAAAAGATTCTTTGTTTAAAAAGTTTTAAAAGTTAAGTATATAATGTTTTTTTTTTTTAAAGAATGAAATAGTTTAAAGTTACTAAAAGGGTAATTATCTTCATAAACTTATATTTCTAAATCTCTAAATCTCATGAAAAGAATTATCCACCCTATTTCTAAGTTGTCCATTTACATTTACATTGAGATCATTCTTTGTATAATACCTCCATACTTTACATAATATTTGATTAACATAATGCTCTTTCTAGATTTGTTCTAGAAGCTCCCCAAAAAAATAATAAAGTAGCATAATGTTTGATAAAAAGAGAACCTAAGATTTCATAAAGAGAAATATGAGAGAAGTCCTAATTTGGAAGAGAGAACTATGACTAAGAAAACATTGAACCGTAGACTCATTTTTTTTATGTGGCAGCATGGACAGGCGTGTGTTTTGATAGACAATCATGCCTCAAAGAGACGTCTACTCATAAAAAAAACAGTGATCACATAATATGTAGAGTATGTTGTGCAAACTACTAGGTCTTGCACCCATATAGGAGTAAAGGAAAACATTGATAAGAACATCCCAAAAGTTTAATCACTAAATACAACAAGATATATTTTCATAATTGTATGGGCTAGATTTTACAAGTAATAAAGTCTCATTTACTAAGAATGGAGCATATGTATGTCATATAGCCGGATATATAAATGATAGTATTTTCAACAAACCTATAGGGATTCGATTCATTATGGGATTCACTGTCAAATAAAAGAATGGTCTTAAAAATCATTATAACATTTTCAGCTCATGCCAAGGTTTTTTTTCTAGTTATTCAGACTTCTCTTAAGAGACAAAGAAAATGATGTAAATACAACTAGTATAAAACTAACCTATTCGGCTAGCATAATGATTGCCACAAGTATGATTCTACATATGCACATTCAACTAGCATTTAGCTAAGCCACGGGTATAATGCTAATTAAACATATCCAGCTAGCATACTGTTATACCTAAGTTTTCCCTTATCATGATCTTTAATTTCATTCATATAATGAAATTAATTTCATTTTTATCACTAAGCAAGCAATTTACAACGTTTTCACAGGGAATATATGGAAACATAGGTAAAGCACCGAACCATTTATGAGGTCTAAAGATTGTAATGATTATGAGATAAGTATACATACACAGGAAAATGTAACCGCCCATATAAAGAAATGAATGCGGAATGGGTGTAAAAGTATATATGGTAGTATCAGAAGCTTCAAGCAATAATTAGGTGTGAAACTAGAATCAACTACCATAACAACAAAACTCAAACCTATTGACAGATAAATAAACTTCTAGAGCAATGACTCTAGAAGGCAAATAGGAGGTGGCTCCCATGCATGAATTCTAAAGACATAAAAGATTTGCAGGGGTGCGTTTTAAGTGGGTTTTATTTAAGAGTCCTTAGAATTCTTTTATGCAAATGCAATCGACAGACATAAATATGAATTCCACAACCTTTGCCAATGCCCTTTTTTTTTTCTGTGCAAGAATGAGAGCGCTTGAAATAGGGTACGACACCCATAAAGGCTTAATGGGAGGTGGCTTTCTGTCAGACGTTATAGTTGGAAATGGTTGGGTTTACATCTATGCAAAATGTGGAAGCACAAACAGGGCACATGACTGTTTGATAAAATATCTAGAAGGAATGTCATCTCATGGAATGCAATGATTGCAAGATTGAACAAAGTTGAATATGTTACAGAAAACAAGTTTTAGAAACTTACCAGCATACACAATGGCAAGTGTAGAACTGAATTCATGGCTGCAAAACTTCTCCTCAATGCCCCCGCCTTCGCCGCCCCCCTTGTTTCCATCTCACAAAACCCCCTTTTTCTCCCCCTGAGCCCTAATTCTTATTTTCTCTTTTATTTTATTTTTTTTATTTTTTTAAAACAAGAAAGGAATGTCCATAAAAAAATATCTCCAAGTCTGAAAAGACTGTCTCATATGGAATGAGAGATTTTGGGCAAATTGTCCCAATTTATATAGGATTATGCTAATATATATATTTGGTTTTTTATAAAATCTACTTATAATAAGGTATGTCATAGTATTGTAAAGGCAACATTGAATAGATAACTATCTTATAAAAAAAATTGCTTGACAGGCAAGGTCGACTATCAAATTTAAGCCATGTTCACAAGCACCGTTGAAAAGATAATCGACACAGAGTGAATTACTTAACAAGAAGGTTTGGCTAACGACTTTGAGTTTGATATGCTAATCAAAGCCAATTTTAAATTAATTGAATATCTATGTTCAAAATTAATTAACATTGAATTTTAACAAATTTAATTATTTTATAAATTCCTAAATTAACTCTTTCTTCTTTAAGAAATTAGAGAACATAAATTATTTTCAAATGAAAGCCCTATGAATGCATTAGAACTATATCAATCTGACATTTAAAGCACAAGGAATAACTCTTATTTGAATTCTAGGAAGAGGCACGACTACTCCCATGAGTTAATTTTAGGGGACAAGAATGTCATGTTTTCTTACATCTACACAAAATAAAGCAAACCAACGATAATCCCAAACTCATTTAATACTTGGATAAAACAAGTCTATTTACTTGTTTACCTCATGGTAGAAGCAATTGTAAGAAACAACCATACAATGCAAATACCCCCACTTCGATAGTAAATGCACTATTTGAAGTCATATTAAAAGTACAAGGCATAAAGGCACACACGTAAGCAATCATATAAGAAGCCAAAGAAGCCAACAGAAAAGCATTGGAATATTATTCTATTCTCAAATCAAATAGGTTGGGTTAAGTGATCGACATACTACATGTACATAGGGTAAACATATAGACCACAGGTTTCAGTGAAGTGAGGTGGACCAGTAGTTCCATGTCTCCTCCTCCACATCAGTGAGACAAGGGTAGGCCTTATAGTAACTAGAAAGCTTGAAGTACTATCTATACCCAAGGCTACCACTTCTGCATCTCTCTCCACTCTGATCACCCACACCCTCGCCAAGGCTAAGTCTCACTCTCTAGAGATCTCTAATATCTGTCCTACATCTACCTCTCTCTGAGACTCCACTACTCTCAGGTGGGCCCTCAACTACCTAACCTGACTCTGTAACACAACAATGGCCTACTATGGTAAATTAGGTTGTGGAGCCTACTCTCCCTGCACCTGCCACTGTGCCACCTATTGTACTAGCACCTACACTTGCCCTGTAGCCGATGACTGCACAACATGTTGTTGACCCAAAGGTCCCTCCCTAGACCTCTTCCTCTATCTCAGTCTACCTCCTCCTCCTCCATATCCACCATCATCTCCCTGACCCCCTCTCTCCCCCCTCCATCTCCTCCTCCTCCTGCTAGCCCCACCCTTGTCACTTGAAACCTCCTCGTCTATATGAGGAGCCAACTCTCCAGGTCCTGAATATCTGGGAAATGGATAAGCGGTGAACCACTCCTCATAGTCTGCAGCATACCTGCATCTACTATCTCCCTCCTCATAGGCCAAGCTACATAGGGGATCTGATGAAAGTATGCCAAGGCCTCCTCATATGATGCCATAGGACCCCACCTCAGTCTCTTTGCAGGGGTCCTCGCAAATCACGCATGCCCCTGTGGCCTGCCCTGCACTCTGCCAAACTACCTCTGTACTCTACTAACAATCTGACACTAGTATATACCATGTCCTACTAATAAGCCACCGAGTCTGGAAACAATACAGCAACTCATCATCCTCATCCTCCCATACTTTGCAATCTAGGTATGGGTGTCAGATAATTGCATCCACATTATCTAGCGTGTGTCTCCAATACTCAAGCTTTCCTAGCTTGTGCTGGGAAATCACGCCTACATATCCATAGCTGTATGGCTTCCCTCTCTACCTATGAAAACACATATCGGTCACATGATTGCTATGTGCTCCCATAGCCAAAACTGTAAAAGAGACACACCTGCTAACAAGTTAGCCCCTTTATGGTACACAACCTAGTGCATATCTCTATACAAGTGTGCTAGCATGCACACACCCCATGAATATCAAGTTTCATTAGTAATCATGCTCTCCATCACCCTCCCCCAGCCAATGGGGAACTCTTGTGACCTCCTATCGAGGCATACTACGCCACTGATCAATCCCGCCACTATCCCTAGGAAGTAGTCATAGCAGTCATGAATGTCCTACCATGAAATCACCTGCTCAACCAGCTCTGGGTCATCAAAAACATGTTTGCACTAGGCCAATCCTGCATCATGTTGTGGATTGTACTCTACCAACTCTCCCTAAATAGGGAGGTGCAGAATCTTGTATACGTCCTCTAGAGTGATTTCCATCTCCCTGGTTGGTAGATGGAATGTCTGATCCTCGCTGTGGAATCACTCCACTGCTGTAGTCAACAAAATGTGGTTAGCGCAAACTTCAGGCATGAAACAAATATAGTGTCGACCCATAGCACCAAGGGCCTCATGGTCCATCTCTGTCAGCATATACCACTGCAATAGTGGCAAAGGGAACTACTCTCATGACATTAGGGTATCACGGATATCCTCCTGCAACCAAGCAAAGCATCACGTCAAAGAAACCCATATCCAAGCAAACCTACTCAAAGTAATTAAACTATCCTATCACTGACTTAACATATCAAATAGATCAAAACAATATATCATCTCTTGACTAGATTCTCAGTAATCTCAGAGATCACTTATCAATTGATGCATTGATCGAACTAGGTGGCAAATGCACCGATTCATATTAGATGCACCGCTTCACCATAAATGTGCCAATCCGTGATGTATATGTGTTGTTCTGGCATATGTGCCACTTTTTGTGTCACATGTGCGGTTCCACAGTGGATGCACCAATTCTTGGCCTATATGTACACATTTATCATATGCGTCGTAAGATCACTCAGATGTACAATTTCCTAGCATATGTGCCATTTCAGGACGCATATGCGCTGAACTATAGTTTGACACTGATGCAAAGAAAAGAAAGAAAACTCAACTTCTTAGAAACATGTGTCACAACAATAGGCTTCAATTCTCCAAATTTCACAATGGCACCAAACTAAGTTCCACATTTATGACCCAAACTAGGCTTCACAATGCCTTCTCATCCCTTAAGGACCTTAACTTAAACAATCAATCATAAGGTCTATTCTTTCATCTATTAGTCATTCCTTCATTGACTACCCCAACTCCTAGTAGCCTTGCCTATCATAATTGTCATTGATATCTTTCAGGTTAGACTTCATTCCAAGATTGTAAAGGCACATTTGGACACCCTTTATGTCATTTTAAAACTTATCCAAAATTGAGATACCTTTGTTTTGTAACAACATTTAAACTAATGACTGTAATGCCCCGATTAGGCCTAAATAGGCTTCTTGGACTATACTCTGTTAACAGTTTGATATTCAACTTTACAAAGATCCTCCACTCTTCAATATAGGTTTGATGGCTTTCATGTCATCCTTAATTCAACAATCTCCAAAGGATTCAATCGTCACTAACTGTGGGAACTCAAAAGTTTATTCTTCACATAGTCTTGGCTATGGCTGACTTACTCCCATGATAGGACAGTGTTTACAAAGCTTTAATCACTTAAGGATTTTGATAAACCCTTATTTTGTCAACATTCCCCAAACACCCTGGCACCTTTCTCACACATCCCCACCTTTAATAGGTAATAAACTCATCAACAAAACACAAAAAACCTCACTGTTCTTGCTCAACAATCTGAAACAAAGGAAAAATAGTCCCTAGGGCATCAAATTAACATATGCAAACCAAATCTTCACAACTTGCAGTCTTGCACTATGGAACAACATATAAAAATGAACCAATCTACAAATTTATTGGATTTTCCAACCACTAAACATGGAGAAACACAATTTTAAATGCTCATTGTTACCCTAGAACAGGGTTTTGACTGTTTATACAAGAATTGCAATATGTTATTCAAATCCTCACCAATCTTCATGAAACAAAATGGAACAGGAAGGTGATTGACTAATCTTTCACTTACAAATGTTCAAATAGGATTTCATGCCCGTACAGAGCTGTACAAGGCCTGAAAACAACAAATTTATGAAGAAGAATACAGAAAACAGTGCCTTTTATCATTCCATTCTCAAATCTTCAATCACCCTTGAATGCTTTGAAGGTTACAAGGCCTTCTAAAGGCATTACATTATGACTCTTCAGTTTCTAACTGACTTGGAATGACCTAAGAGCCAAATGACCCTTCATCTTCCATACATTTTACATTTTTGAAAGACAACTTTTTCCATTTTGCAAATGAAGATAAAACTTGTTAAACATTTAACACTCCTAATGACCTAAACACATAACAGTGACTTGATTGACCTCATTACAATGTTGAATCATTAAAATTTAATCAAACTCCTATGGAAGCATCAATTTGTCAAGGTGCTCCTGTACCAGACGCATATGCATTGAACTATAGTTCAGCGCATCTATCCTAGTTATTTTTCCTAAGCATTTATTGGCCTAATAAATGATTTTTAGTGAGTTTTGTCAAACTACATATTGGCGGTCCTGCCTCGGGTGGCTGATCGAACCATCAAACTCACTCAAAATGGTGCTCCTCATGTGGAATATCCATATCTCTATCAACTACTCTAGCTCCTCTGCCCTCCTAAGCTCTCAAAGACAAATCAACTAAGGACAAGTGTGCAAAAGAATAGGACTTGTGGACCCAGCTCCTATATATAGCAAGTAAACCATAGCTAACTATGTGACAACTGTGACTACTTCCCATATCTGTTCCTCCAAACCATGTCCTATCTTTCTCCATCCTAACCCACTTTCTACCTTCTTCTTTGTGAGATTATCCATCTCACGCTTTCTGCCTTCTTCTCGTCCAATCTCCCAAGGGGCCATCGTGTCGTTAAAATTTGTACCAGGGGCAAACTGGGGCATGTATCATTGTCAAAAATTCTTATTCTTTGAAACAACATGATAAAACACATTGCATCTGTGATCAGTGAGATTAAAATGAAGATAATAAACTAATCTAATGCAAACAACACACGATTATACCTTCATTTGAGACCTCACAAATCCATGCGGGGAGGAGTTGCACCCATAGAGCTCCTCAGATTGTTCCCATGATTAGTGTACTAAAATGTGGATTGCTCAAGGCTTTTCAACACAAAGGTAGATGAGAGACAAGGTGGATGGATAGATTAGATTGGATTGAGGCAAGATTTTGACATTATGGTGGCATGATAAGGGGATTGTGGAGAGATTTTGGCAGAGGTTTTGTGCATGAAGGAGTCTCTCCCAAATGGCTTGGAGAGGGTTTCATTTATAGACTTTCTAAAAGGAGGATGGAGGGTGAGGATTGAAGAGTAAGATCAAGGGCTAGGAATCAATGAGAGTTAGGGTTAGGATTGAAGCCATAACCTTGTGACAAGTGTCACAAGGAGAGTGGATGAGGGAGATCAAGGGTTGAAACTTGGTCAATGGGATTGGAGGGCTCTCATTAAAAGTGAATTTTAAATTCACATGGGGAAAGGTGTGGAGGATTAAAATGAATAAAAGATTCATTTTGGGAAGAGGGGACATGACAAGTGAATTTTTAATTCACCTTTATGTGGAGATGTGAAGATGGTACTCTTACATGTGTAAGAGAGTGATAAATGAGGGTTAAGGGGGATTTGACCCTTTGAATAAAAGATTGATTTTTATTCAAAAGGTGCATGGAAGAAGGGGATAAGAAAGGTTAATTGAGTGTTTAGCTTAATTAACCTAGGTCTAGGGGATAGGTAGGCTAGGGTAGGTTAGGGTAGGTCAATTAGTAGGCTAGATTATTTAGATAAGCATGATGTATCTAATTAATGAGGATTAGGGAAAAGGAGAATTTAACTAAATAAATATTGTGAATATTTATTTAATCAAGTGAGGATATAGTTGTGAGGTAAAAGTGATAAATTAAATAAATTAATTGATCACAAGGGATAGACAGATGGTTTAAGGAAGATACGGGAAATTGATTTGCAGAGCAAGTCAATTTTAGGTGTCTACATTTGCCCCTCTTTGAGATGATGTTGCGGCTAAGTAACATCATTTCAAAGAAGTTAAAACATAGAGTTGGATTGGATAGAAAAAAGATTTTGGCTTAGAAGAATAGGGTAAGGTTGGGGATAATTGGTAAGGATGATGCCCCCTTGAGAGGATAGGCGGGTTGCAAGAACACGATTGTGCTCTCGAAATGGATGGAAGAGATTGGTTGGAGTGGTTGGAGGATAAGTGGTGAGATGAAAGGATGATGATGGTGGGAGATTGATTGGTGGATGATCATTGTGTTGAAAATTGATTTAGAGCAATCCTAGGTTTGATATAGCAAAGTGGATATGTTTTCACCAAGGTATAGAAGACCAGGGTGATGATATTTATCCAACATTTGCATGGACTAGACACACAGACAAAGGGATGATCTCATGCATGCCCAAGATGGTACAACCTTGTCTTGACGAGGGAAGGGGACTCATAGCATAAGTCCTTAGTACACAAAAGGTATGATGAACCTTAGATGCATAAGGGGATCAATATGCTAGAACCGACCCTATGATCAACAAGATATGAATACTAGCTTGGAGTAATGAAACCAGCCCACAAGCACAGCATACCAGAAGCAAGACTATGCCCCATTCTAGATGTTTTCGCCACATACCATAATATAGTGAGATCAAGGTAGCTTTGATGTGATCTTCGAATAGGACAAAAGATAAAAATCAAAAACAAAAAGACCAACGAACCAAACAAGTAACCATTGTATCTCTTGCCAAGATGGATGATGATTGGACAGATTCTGCCTATCGTAGGAAAGATATATCCTAAGGCAAGAATCAGTTGATGATTAGATCATGATTTGTTGATGTTGCAAGGTTGGCTCAAGATATGATGGTGACAAGTTAAGGTTGATGTTGATTTGATAGTTGATGACTTTTGATAAGGGATGATGCTTTGATAGGTGATGTGATGCTTGGATATAGTGTAAGCTCATTGAGGATAGATGGGTACATCTTAGGTACCTGAGTACTGGAAACTTCCTTCATATTCCAGACTGCCTACATACCCTGTATCCACGGGATCAAGGCACATTGGTGATGATGATATGTAGTTCTGATTTGTGATGATGATGTGAGATGATGATAGATGTGATGATGTGATGAATGATTGAATGATGTGTTGGATGATGAGATGTTGATGGAGCAATGTTGATTTCATGATGGATATTTTTGGGATTTTATGGATTTTTGGATTTTTTTGGATTTTCTAATTGTGGAAAAGGAATGGTTTATTATGAGATGGTTGCATTGGCTTTCGTGTGGATGACCTTTATGCTAGATATCAATGACAAGGGAACACCAAGTCTAGAGGTGAGGGTGATGGGGTTGGATAGGGGGGTTGGCAATGAAAAGATGATGGATAATTGATTCGTGGTAGATGAATGGACAAGCGATAGGGATGCATGTTAGATAGATGGAAGATAGGGATGAGGATTTTTTCCAAGGGCTAGGTTGCAAGGAATCATATGCTCCAATGCTTAGGATTTTTGCATTATGGGTTCATGTTTGAATGGATGGATTTTGCAATAAATGGATGGAGGATATACTTTAAAAGGGAGTAGGCCAAGAGGTCTCCAAAGCATGTTGTTGATATTTTGCCCTTTGTCTTTATCAAGATCTAAGGTGGGAGATGGTAGAAAAAAGATATAATGGATAGGATGGATGGGAAATGGTAGGATAAATAGAAGGTAGTGGATAGGAATATGATAGGATTAGAATAAGATAGTGGATAAGATGTGCAAAGGATATAATGGATGTGGAGATTAGATGGTTTTGCCCCCAAGTGTAGGGATGCAAAATGGATGGAGAAGGGATTACGCATGACACCCACAAGGGGTTTTCATCAAGGTACTTGCCCAAGGCGCCACAAGGAGTGGTTTTCACCATTGGATGGATTTTTCTCTTTACTATTTTCTTGCTTTTTTGATTTTTTTGATTTTTTTTTTTTCGATGGAAGGGGGACTCTAGCGTCTGTTTCCATAGCAAGGTGAAGATGGTCCCATGTTGGATAGCATTATGGATTATGATTGCATGGATTGTTGGTAGATAGGAGAAGATGGAATGGATGGTGAATAATGGATTATGATGTGGATTATGTGGATAATGATGTGGACTATGTGGATTATGATGTGGATTATGCAAAAGCATGGACCATAGGAATGTGATGGGGAAGATATGTAGGATAGTGAATGAAAGATGGAGAGATGGGAGTATGTGGGAATGTTAAGTGATGGAGGGGAACCAAGACCAATGGTTGCACACACCATGATGTATTCAGAAGCTTGTATTTTGGATGTGGAGTTGGGAGTAATGGGGATCGGGATGGGGGATTTTTGTATGATCGATTTGGGATTTTAGGTACCCAAATGGACTTAGGAATTATGGGATTTTTAGATGGGGAGCATGATGTTTGGGATTTTGTAGTAGATTGGGATGTAGATGCCTCATTAGAGTTTGGTGCTTTTTGTTTAGGGACCCACACCATTTTTGTTTTTTCTTTTTCTTGTGATGGTGTGGGCTTTGATAGCCTTTGGGATTTTTGATTTTGCTTGGAAGGGATAACATCTTTAGGCTTTTGTGCTTTATGAGTTGAGGCATTCAAATTTTTGAATCCCATGGATTTGGGGGAAGCTTCATGTTTGAAAGGTGTGTGCTTTTGTTGGTCTTGATTGGGGATTTTAGGGGATTTATGGGTGGAGTAAAAAGTGGATTTATGGATAAATGGATGAGGAGATTTGAGGATGGGGATATTAGGAGTTGGTAGGATGGGAGGTAAAGTGGATTTAATAGGAATGTTTGGAGTTGGAATTAGTGATGGTAATTTTGATGGAGGGAGGTGGATGGTCACATGCTTTTGCAAATGATAGGATGATGGAGGAGGGATGGCAACATATGTTTTGGGGGTGCGATGAGATGCACCATGTTTGGGATTGGATGAATGGATTTTGGAAGGCAGGTGGATGGCATCAACATGTTTAGATTGTTTGCCTTGGGATGTAAAGCCAAGGCCATGAGAGGATGGATGGAATGTGGTGTGGATGGGCTCCAAGATGCCTTGTTCATGAAGGCCTAAGCCTTTGCCTTGATAGTTCATATGTTGGAGTATGCGACATGCAATGGGATGTTTGTTGCTTCGGAAACAAGATGTGAATCCATTATTTGTTGGAGATAGATAGGTGGTGGGAGGAAGTTGTTCGCCTCCTACAAGGAAGTCACCACGGATGAAAGTGCTTGTGCCAAGTGGATAAGGGGATGGATTTTGGATGGGATTGGTAGATGGATGTGAAGGATTCATGGGGGATGGTGAAGGGGTGGTAAAAGATGGTGTGAGATCAATAAGTTGATCAATGGATGGCAGGGGATCGTGGATGGGATTAGATGGGATGGTTAGATCTTGATTAGGAGAAGGGGTTGATGTTTCAACATGCTTTGGATTTGATTCTTGACATGACTCATGTGTTTGGATAGAAGTGGGAGTGACTTGGATAGATGTGATAGGTGCTTGGATGGATGTGATAGGTGCTTGACTTATGTGTTCTTGAACATGGATACATGATGGTTCTTGAGTTATGATAGGAGGTTGTTCAAGAGATTTGGTGGATGTTGGATTGCATGAGGGTGTTTGATTCCTTGCTAATAGCCAATGGATGACATCCTTCATGAGTGTATGGGTGGAAGAACAATATAATGGATGGATAATGATGGTGGATGGTGTAGAAATGGGATTGGGATTGGATAGGTTGGTGATAGGATTAGGTAGTGATGGTTCGTGGATGGGTTCAAGGATAGGTATTGGACTAGATAATGGATTAGATGGTGGATGGGTGATAGGGATTGGTGGATTGGGAGATACATAAGGTGATGGATTAAGGTTGATAAGGTTGGAGGGATATTATGATGGGAGGGTTGGAGGATGGGGATTAGGAGATGGGGGATTTGGTTGTTGATATGAGGTTTGGATTTTGGATATAAGGTGTGCAAGATTGGTGTTCCCTTGATCAAAGTTAGCATGACAAAGGTTGGGGGATGGATAAGGTGGAGGTATTGATTGGTTGGATAAGTATGATGGCATGGATGGGTAAGGGGGTGGTGATTGATATGAGGGTAAAGGTTGATATGATGAAGGTTGATATGATGGAAGTTGGTATGAGGTTGAAGGTTGATATGAGGATGATGGAGGTTGATATGATGGAAGTTGATACGATGAAGGTTGATGGGAGGTTGATGGTGTGGATATATAAGATGTAGGTTGGTATGAAGGTTGAAAGAATGACGATTGATATGATGTGGATGGGGATGATGTGTAAGATGTTTGTTGATATGATGAAGGTTGGATAGGGGATTGGGCTTCTCCAATGATGAGGTGTGCTAAGGGCATATCTTTAATTGCATTTTTGAATTGTTCCTTAGCATTAGGATCCATGTTCTCATAGACTTTTCTACGTCTTTGTAATTGTTGATTGTTTCATAAAGATCCATTTCGTTGGAGATGGTATGGGATGATGGGGGATAATGGATGATTGTGATGGTGGGATCAAAATTTCAAGACCTTAAGATGATTTGATTTGATGAATGGTTCTCTATGCTTAAGATAGACTAATGATCTTTAAGCAAGAGGGTTGATTGGGTTGGTTTGATTAGGTGATCGATTAAGGTCTTGATTTTTGATTGGGTTGATTTGGATTTGGAGTTTGATAATGATGTTGGGGGATTTGATTAATGATTGGGATTGATGTTGATTTTGGATTGGATTTGGACTATGGATTTAGAAGATTATGGACTAATGTTGGTTGGTTTTTGGATTTGATATGGATGAGATGGGTTTAGAATGATGTTGATGAATTGGATTAAGGATGATGAGAGTAATTAGGATAAGATTAGATTGAATGATTTGGATGATGATGTGGATAAGATAGGTGTTTAGGATGATTAGGATAGATGGGTGATTGGATTAAGATGAAGTGGATAAGAATGATTAGGATGATGAAGATAGATTATGACTAGAGAAGAAGTGGATTAGAATTTGATCAAGCTCAAATAAAGGGATTTGGGTAAGCTCAATGTATGGGGTTTGATAAATGGGGGGATGGTTTAGCGGTGTTGGGAGGAAAACCCAGCTCGACGTGAGGGGGGGGTGCGGGGGGACGGACGTGACCCCCCGTTGCAGGGGTTCGGGGGCGCAGCCTCCCGACCAGAAATTTTTTGAAAATGGGCTTATAAAATTGATGTTTTTGATGGGAAAATTTGATTTTTTGACATGGATGAAGAAGGCGCTAAAACAGGTGGAAAATGGCACTGAAATAGAGAGGAAATGGCGTTGAAAGATGTGAATGGTTGGATTGATGGATGAATTTGATTTTTCTTGGGAAGTAGACAAACGATCAAGCACGAAGACATAATGGTTAAAGGTTTGATTTGTGAATAATGTGACAATCAAGCATGTACAACCTTAAGGATTTGGGCCACTAAAACAAAGGTTCGTAGTGGGGGAACATCCGGGGGATCGGCACCTTACGAGCATCTGATAAACCACTTAAGGTTTTGACTAGCTCTACTAGGAGTTTAATATACCTCAAGGGTACTACTTCCTTTCAAGCTAGCACCGAATGGTAAGCGCTCATACCGATTAGACTTGGCTTTCGCCTTATCCTCAATTTACATATAGCGGACCAGATGAAAGTACCGCTTGGGGTCGCCAATGAGTTCTCTGAATGGATGTGTCTCAAGGGCAGGCCCACATCCTAAAAAAAAAAATAGAATAGAACCATTTCTCTTCACCCAAGATCCTTTTGAAGGCAAGGGGAGAGGATACTTTGATTCTACCCTATGGGATAACACCAATGTGCAAGTGCACAAGACACGGCAAACAAAAGCTAATGTTCGTTTTAAGACCAAACTGAAAATGTGCCTAAAGTTGTTTGTTGCAAGCAATGATTAATTTTAGTTGCACCAAAATCAAATGTTCTTTACACTAAGGCACTCAAAGATTCTTTTTAGGTGCACCAAAATGAAATGTTTGATTTGTAGATAACATGCAAGGGTTCATTTTAAGTTGCAAATGAAATGTTTTAAACAAAGATGAAAGAGCCCTGCAAAAAGACTTGTTAGAATCCTCAAGATGATATTGGTGACCTGCAAGCAAACTGTCAGTCCCTGCACAGAACCCAAAAAATAGTCTCAGAAAATAGCGCTAATACAGAGGTAAGATAGCGCTAATACAGACGATAGCGCTAATACAGACAATAGCGCTAATACAATAGAAAGAAAGTGCTAATAAAGACAATAGCGCTAAATAGGTCATGGAAGGCGCCACTGCATGTTGTAAAGTGGTCTGATCCCAGTTTGAAGATAGCATCGTTCTGGGTAGATAGCGTCGATATGGGGCTAAAATGCATCCAGCCTGCAAAAAATGTTTTTTTTTCTTCTAGAGAAATTTTGGCATAACCTCCCCTTGTTTAATCAACATTCCTGCAAAAACCGAGAGCATTTTGATACAAAAATAGCAGAAAAATGCTTTAAAAGAGACATGTGAGTGGAAGTTAGGAAAAAAAAATTCTCCGTAGAAATGGCGTTAAAACAGTAGATAGCGCTAAAACGAGCCAAGGATAGCACCACTGCGTAGGGTGGATAGTGCTAATCTATAAAAAACACGTCTTTCACCAAAAAAAACTCACGAGATAGTTAGATTTGAACCTTGTGGGTCCCACTGGGCGTGCCAAATGTGATTAGTGAGATTAAAATGAAGATAATAAACTAATCTAATGCAAACAACACACAATTATACCTTCATTTGAGACCTCACAAATCCATGCGGGAAGGAGTTGCACCCATAGAGCTCCTGAGATTGTTCCCATGATTAGTGTGACTAAAATGTGGATTGCTCAAGGCTTTTCAACACAAAGGTAGATGAGAGACAAGGTGGATGGATAGATTAGATTGGATTGAGGCAAGATTTTGACATTATGGTGGCATGATAAGGGGATTGTGGAGAGATTTTGGCAGAGGTTTTGTGCATGAAGGAGTCTCTCCCAAATGGCTTGGAGGGGGTTTCATTTATAGACTTTTTGAAAGGAGGATGGAGGGTGAGGATTGAAGAGTAAGATCAAGGGCTAGGAATCAATGAGAGTTAGGGTTAGGATTGAAGCCATAACCTTGTGACAAGTGTCACAAGGACAGTGGATGAGGGAGATCAAGGGTTAAAACTTGGTCAATGGGATTGGAGGGCTCTCATTAAAAGTGAATTTTAAATTCACATGGGGAAAGGTGTGGAGGATTAAAATGAATAAAAGATTCATTTTGGGAAGAGGGGACATGACAAGTGAATTTTTAATTCACCTTTAGGCGGAGATGTGAAGATGGTACTCTTACATGTGTAAGAGAGTGATAAATGAGGGTTAAGGGGGATTTGACCCTTTGAATAAAAGATTGATTTTTATTTAAAAGGTGCATGGAAGAAGGGGATAAGAAAGGTTAATTGAGTGTTTAGCTTAATTAACCTAGGTCTAGGGGATAGGTAGGCTAGGGTAGGTTAGGGTAGGTCAATTAGTAGGCTAGATTAATTAGATAAGCATGATGTATCTAATTAATGAGGATTAGGGAAAAGGAGAATTTAACTAAATAAATATTGTGAATATTTATTTAATCAAGTGAGGATATAGTTGTGAGGTAAAAGTGATAAATTAAATAAATTAATTGATCACAAGGGATAGACAGATGGTTTAAGGAAGATACGGGAAATTGATTTGCAGAGCAAGTCAATTTTAGGTGTCTACAGCATCAAAGAGGGGCAAAATGTATACACCTAAAAATGACATGACTCTACCTAAATAAATATTTTAAATATTTATTTCATCTTAATATTCCTCTACCAATAAATAAATAAACCAATTTATTTATTTGATTCATTTTCTCCCATTAATTGAATAAATTACATTTATTTAATTAATTTCATCAATATCAACTTTATTCTTCTAAACAATTAAATAATTTTAAATTATTTAATTAAATCATTCATTCTTCTAAATTTAAATAAAATGCAAATTTATTTAAATTAAATCTCAATCTCTAAAAATACAATATAATCAAATATTTTATTTATTCTTCTAAATCTTGCACAAACAATTAAATAAATTTATTTATTTAATCTCTCTTTCTTATCTTCCAAATCTTCTAAAAATACATCTTCCTTATCATGCAAAAGCAAAAGCTAAGTTAACTAATTTAAAGCAACTTTGTTTTTATCAACAAAATTATTAAATTAGAAAAATATATTCTAATTTAAGAAATAAAATCTCATCCTCATCAAGAAAGAAGTTAACTCAACAAAGCATCCTTTTGAATGACACATGTCCTTCTATTCGTGCACGTTCTCTCGAACATCTTCTACCCTTGATCTTCTTATTTCTTCTACACCATTGATCTTCTCTCACACAATCCTATAAATACCCCTCTATTCTTCCATTTCAAAGAAGGAAGCTTTCAAGTAAGATTACTCTGTCGAATCCATAGTGTGCCATTGGCACCCCTACTCTTGCATCATTCACTATTCATCCTATATTGTGTTGAAGCTCATCTTCAACACAACAGATATCTGAGCCATTTCTCCTTTGTCATCTTGAGGAATCAAAGCAAGGAAGCAACCTTCCTAAGGGCTATATTCATCATCAAAGATCAAATGAGAATAGGCGAACAATGGAAGCCACCAGGTAACAAAAGCACTGTAAGTGGTTTTATTGGGTTTTATTCTTTGTTGCTTGTACATTTCATTGAAGTTATTGGGTTTTATATTCATTTAATTATTATCCCATTTTCCTGATAACACATCTCACCACACAGACATCTTAAATTCTTTTTGCATTTCATTTGCAAAATTCTCACACATCTCTTCATTTCCACCAAATATGATATCATCTACATAGACTTCAATAATCAGGATTTGATCTTTGCTTACCTTGATATACAGATTGCTATCAATGGACTCTTTACTGAAACCCTGCTATAGCAAATACTTATCTAATCTTGCATACCAAGCTCTAGGAGCTTACTTCAATCCATACAATGCCTTCTTCAATTTGCATACCATGTCTGGTTTGTTTGATAACTGTAACCCATCTGGTTGCTCTATGTAGACCTCTTCTTCTAGCTCACCATTCAAGAAGGAAGATTTCACATCCATCTGATATACTTTGAAATTTTTGTAAGCTGTAAATGCCAAAAATAGTCTGATAGCCTCCATTCTTGCCAATGGAGCATAGGTCTCTTCATAATCAATTCCTTCAACTTGGGAGTAGTCTTTACATACAAGTCTTGCCTTGTCTCTCACAATTTCTCCAACTTCATTTAGTTTGTTCCAGAAAACCCACTTTGTTCCAATCACATTCTTGTTTATAGGCTTGGGGACAAGTTCCCAAGTCTTGTTCTTATTAATCTATCATAGTTATTCATTCATTTCCTTGACCCAATGCTCATCATTGCATGCTTCATTTACTATTTTAGGTTCCACTTTTGACAGCAGACAGAGATTTACTTGTTCGTCTTCAATCCTGCATCTTGTCATCACACCTTTCCTTTTGTCACCAATATTCTAATCTTCAGAATGATCTCTCTACACATACCTTGGTGTTTTAGGAGTTCTTATCGGAGCCTCATCTTGAGTTTCTTCTTCTTCTTTCAGAGCTTGTTCTTCAGTCTGAATTTCCTTTTCTTTGCCTTTTCCAACCTTTTCTATATCAACAGGTTTCTTTGACTCATATCCATCTGGTTGGGTGTCTTCATCTATCTTCACATTTGCACTTTCAATGATCTTTCTCAGTCTTTTGTTATAGCACTGGTAAGCCTTGCTCTTAATGGAGTACCCAAGGTATATGCTTGCATCACATCTAGCATCAAACTTTCCTAATTCTTCATTTCTTCTAATGTAGCATTTGCTTCCAAAAACTTTGAAGTATTTAACAGTAGGAGCTCTACCATACCACAGTTCATAATGTGTCTTTGTTTCTTCTTCTTTGACTTGTGCTCGATTCTAAATGTAGATAATAATATGTATTACTTCTTTCGAGTACATTTCTGGTAGGTCTTCTTCTTTGATCATTGCTCTGGTATCTTCTTGAACAGTTCTATTCTTCCTTTCAACCACTCCATTTTGTTGAGCAATTTAGGGAGCAAACATTTGTCTCTTTATTCCATGTTCTTCATAAAAAGCATTGAACTCATTTGAGGTGAACTCCCTACCTCTGTTAGATCTTAAGCATTTGATTCTCAAATCCAATTCATTTTCAACCATAGCTTTGAATACCTTGAACTTATATAAAGCTTCTACTTTTTCTCTAAGAAATGAAACCCAAGTCATTCTTGAAAATCATCAATAAGGAGCATGAAATAGCTTTCACCTTGCAGACTTCTTGTTCTTGTGGGACCACAGAGGTCTGTAGGCACTAGCTCCAACAAACCGGTAGAGGATTGTTCTTTTCTTTTGAAAGTAGTCTTTGCCATCTTCCCAAATAGGCATTATTTGCATATAACATTGGCAGGCTTCACAATCTTAGGCATATCTCTTATAGCTTGAATAGTGCTTATTCTCGCTAGATTATTGAAGTTAATGTGACACATTCTCCTATGCCATAGCCAACTTTCATCTGACTTAGCCAATAAGAAACAATTCTCAGCACCTTTCAAATGATAGACATTAGCATGAGTCTTCTTACTAGTAGCAGTTAAGGTTCCAGAGCTATTCTATATCTTACATCCATTATCCTTGAACACAAGATTATATCATTTGTCACACATTTGTTCAACACTTAGTAGATTATGATTTAAGCCCTCGACATAAATAATATCATCTATATTATGCTTTCCATCAAAAGTAATAGATCCTTTTCCACAGATCTTACCAGTTGCATCATCACCAAACCTAACAAGTCCTCCATCATACTTTTCAAACTTAACAGACTTACTTTTGTCTCCATTCATGTGGTTTGAACATCTACTATCAATTATCCATTCATCTTCCTTTTCAATAGGAAATGCAAACAACTCTCCTGGACTTTCTTCCTTCACACAACTTGCAAGATTAGCAGAGACAAGTTCTTCTCTAAGTGCAATAAACAAGAATTCACTACCATTGCCAACATCAGAATTAGATTCATCATCAATTACACCTTCATCATCTCTAACATAATAACTCTTTCTTACCATCTTTCCTTTTCTTTCATTAATTTTCAAGGCTCTATTAGGACATCTTGAATCATAATGACCAATTTTACCACAATTGAAGCATTTGAAAGGTAACTTACCTTTGAATTTTCCTTTGCTACCCCTCTTTATTCTGCTTGCAAATTTGGCTTCTAGATCTGCAAAGTCTTCATCATCTGATTCTACAGCATATTTCTCTAATCTAGCAATCCTTTCTTCTTTGGCCTTGAAGGCAGTCTCAATTTTTATAGGGCCATCTATAGAGCCAAACTCTCTTATCTCAAAAGCAGTCAATTTACCAAGTAATTGATCTTTTGTGAGACTTCCCATATCAAGCAATTATTCAATGGCAAATACCTTGTGACTATATGATTTAGGAAGAGTTCTGAGTATCTTATCTATAACATCCTCATCCTTTAATTCTCCACCAAGACCCCTAATGCTATTGACAACCTCATAAATCTTCTACAAGTAAGTTGTGTTTAGAGGTGAAAATGTGGAAGGAAGATAGAAGGTTTCAAGTTCTACACTTTCACACACTAAAGCATGATGCAGGAGAATCCATGGCTTAAGAACAATCTTGCATTAACCAAAACATTTGCATTTCAGTTCTTTTATTTTCCCAGTTCAGTTCAGGCAGTTCAAGTCAGAAGTAGTTTCAGTTTGTGGTCTGGTATTGGCATTTCACATCTTGTAGATCTGGACTTAGCATCTGTATTAATTCATCTACATCATATCAAGAATTTAGAGCATTTGGATCAGTTACTAGAAATATATCGCTACTAGAAGATCAATTGTTTTCTCAGAGAAAAGCATCCTAACAATCTCAGACAATCAGCTAAAGGAGAAGGCTTACAGATCATTCCTTGACTTGCAAATCTCAATGACGCATCATTCAATGTCCTTTGGTTCATGGTTGACCTTCCCCAAGGGTCCGCATGTTGTTCCATTCATTTGAGGAAGTGTTCTATGCATTTAGGTCCAACCTGTCTGTGAACACGTTACAACTCTTCATTGGAGTTTGTGACCTTCCTTGGCCGACGCGGAGGAATCTATTAGTCTGGAAATGATATATATTGATGTAATAGATCCCTAGGAAAGTAACTCATAACATAGTGATAGTTGATAGTTTAGATTTTTTGCAAAGGAGCTTCAAATCTTTATCTTGTGCATGTATGTAATCAGGCCTTTGAGCCCAGTTGTAAGCCCACATGTTGTCAGCCATATTATATTTGAATTCTTTGATGTATTGAATGACTAAATCTACATTTGTTCCATTTCATTGAGTTATTTCCATTGTGTTTACTCTCACTGCATGGTCTAGACAGTTCATTCCGTGAACCCTCCTACCGTGACTGCACCAAGTGGTATCAGAGCAAAAGTTTGATTCTTTGGAGCTAAGTGGTGAAGGGGATTTCGTAAGATCTCAATGACACATCATTCAATGTCCTTTGGTTCATGGTTGACCTTCCCCAAGGGTCCACATGTTGTTCCATTCATTTGAGGAAGTGTTCTATGCATTTAGGTCCAACCTATCTGTGAACACGTTACAACTCTTCATTGGAGTTTGTGACTTTCCTTGGCCAACGCAGAGGAATCTATTAGTCTGGAAATGATATATATTGATGTAATAGATCCCTAGGAAAGTAACTCATAACATAGTGATAGTTGATAGTTTAGATTTTTTGCGAAGGAGCTTCAAATCTTTATCTTGTGCATGTATGTAATCAGGCCTTTGAGCCCAGTTGTAAGCCCACATGTTGTCAGCCATATTATATTTGAATTCTTTGATATACTAAATGACTAAATCTACATTTGTTCCATTTCATTGAGTTATTTCCATTGTGTTTACTCTCACTGCATGGTCCAGACAGTTCATTCCATGAACCCTCCTACTGTGACTGCACCAAGTGGTATCAGAGCAAAAGTTTGATTCTTTGGAGCTAAGTGGTGAAGGGGATTTCGTAAGATCTTATTGTAAGCAGATCGCTGATCTGAGGCAGGTTACTTGTGCACAACCAATCGCTGATTGAGAGGTAGTTGATGCTTGTAGCCCGATCACCGAATTCGAGGTAGTTTGCACTTGATCCTAGGAAGATGTCGTCATGAAGAGTTCCTCCTATTGGTACAATGGCTAATAGAATGGATGAGATGGTGGAATTGATGAGAACAATGTAAATTTGATTGTATGATGTTGAAGAAGATAGGTGAAGAGGATTGACACTAAGACCTAATGTTGAAAGCAATGATAAAGAAAATCTATTGAACAAACTGGCGAAACCCTAGAAGGTAATGAAGAGGAAGAATCAGATCAAGTAAAGATGTTGCAAACTATTTCAAATATAGAAAGAGACCTAGAGTTTATGTGCCAAATTATACTGGTAATTGGCATCCTGAAGAGTTAATTGATTGGATAAATGATATGGAAGAATACTTTGAATATGAGGAAATTGAAGATTCGAAGAAGGTAAAATTTACAAAGACAAAGTTGAAGGGACATGCTGCTATATGGTGGAAATAAGTTCAGTTGAAAAGAAATAGAAGAGGGAAAGAAAAGATTACAAAATGGGATAGGATGGTGACAAAGTTGAAGAATCAGTTTATACCTACTGACTATGAGTTCAAGTTGTTGAAAAGACTGCAAAACTTGAGATAGAAGGAGAAATTTGTGGAGTATACTAAAGAATTTCACAAAATAATTATAAGAACATGACATAGTGAAGCAAGCAAGGAGCAATTGGCTTGATACATCAATGGACTAAGATTGAACATTTAAGAAGAACTAAGCCTGGTAAGGATGACATCTTTGGAAGAAGCATATCAGTTTGCCCTGAAGGTTGAAGAGAAATTGAATAAGAGACATGATTAGAGACAGAGAGGTAGAGGAGGTAAATTTCATAGAGGTAGGACATTTTTTGGAGGAGATAGATCATATCCAGAGAAGAACAAGTTTGATAGCCCATTTAAGAAGGATGATAGAGATAACAATGCTTACCGGAGAGATGACAAAAATTTCTACCAAAGAGGAAACCCTAGTGCATACCAGAATGAAGGATACAAAAGAGAAGGAAGAGGATTTGATAAGAGAACATTCAGAGATACTTGTTTCAAGTGTGGAGGTGAAGGACATGGAGCATTTGAGTGTAATCAGGGTAGTACAAGTAAGAGGATAGAAAATAGTGGAAGAGCAGCCTATGTTGAAGAAGAACATGTTGAATCACCTAGTTCAGTTGGTAAACCTGAGAAAGGAGAATCATTGGTGATGAGGAGAGCACTATTTCAAGTAGAGACAGATGAGGAACCACCATAGAGGAAAAGCTTGTCCAGAACTAGATGCAAATCAGGAGGTAAGTGTTATAAAGTTGTAATTGATAGTGGTAGTTTAGATAACCTAGTTTCAGAGGAGATGGTGACTAAGCTAAAATTGGAAAGATTGAAACACCCTAAGCCCTATTAGATAGCATGGATTCAGGATGATCATAAGGTACTGGTGAGTGAACAATGTTTGGTGAAATGTTATATTGGATCTTATCATGATGAAGTCTTGTGTGATATTATGCCTATGGATGTTTGTCATATCTTGTTGGGTAGACCTTGGCAGTATGATAAAAAAGCTATACATGATGGGAGAAAGAATACATATACTATAACAACAAATGGAAAGAGAATTACTATGATTCCTTTAGAAAATGATCCTAAGAGTGAAGTATGTGGGAATGCTAGAATCTATTTGGTAGATGGAAGAAATTTTTTGGATCGTTTGAGACATGAGAATATGTGTTATGCTTTGATTCTTAAGAAACCTGAAACATTGAAGAAGGAGACTGAAGAATCACAACTAGAGGAGATAAAGGAGTTGCTGACAGAGTATGAAGACATCATATCAGATAATGTACTTGAAGGATTGCCACCTATCAGGAGTATCAATCATCACATGGATCTTATACCGGGAGCGAGTTTGCCTAAGAAAGCAGCACATAGAATGACACCGACAGAGAATGAAGAATTAAATAAATAGATACAAGAATTGTTGAGGAAAGGTTTGATCAGAGAAAGTTTGAGTCCTTGGGTAGTACCTGTAGTCTTAGCACTAAAGAAGGATGGAGAATGGAAAATGTGTACTGATTCTAGAGCAATAAACAAGATCACAGTTAAGTATAGATTTCCTTTACCTAGGATGGATGATATCATAGATTGTTTGAGTGGAGCAAGATATTTCACAAAGATAGACTTAAAGAGTGGATACCATCAGATCAGAATCAGAGAAGGAGATGAATGGAAGACTTCTTTTAAGACAAATGAAGGATTGTATGAGTGGTTGGTGATGCCTTTTAGATTGGCAAATGCACCGAGTACTTTCATGAGATTGATGAATAAAGTTCTGAAGAAATTATTGGGTAAGTTTGTAATTGTATACTTGGATGATATTCTAATTTTCAGTAAGACAAAAGAAGAACATTTGTGGCATATTAGACAAGTTTTGCAAACACTAAGAGAAGAGAAATTGTTGATAAATATCAAGGATTGTAGTTTCATGAAGGAAGAGTTGGCATATTTGGGATTTGTGATTTCTGTGGAAGGATTGAAGATGGACCCTAAGAAAGTGAAAGTAATTGTTGAATGGCCTACACCGGAGATCATTAAAGAGATTAGATCATTTCATGGATTGGCTAGTTTCTACCAGAAGTTCATAAGAAATTTTAGTTCAATTTGTAACCCTATGACAGAGACAATGAGAGGTGACAAAAAGGATTTCAAGTGGACATCAGGAGTAGATAAAAGTTTTGAGTTGTTGAAGCAGAAAGTGATAGAGCAACCTATTTTGGCATTACCAAATTTTAATAAGGTATTTCAATTTGATTGTGATGCAAGTGGAAATGTGATTGGAGCAGTGTTAAGTCAAGAAGGTAGACATGTAGCATAATTCAGTGAGAAGTTGAATGATGCAAGGAGAAGATATTCAGTTTATGATCAAGAGTTCTATGTCATAATTCATGCCTTGAAGAAGTGGAGAAATTATTTGTTGCTTAAGGAATTTGTGTTGTATATGGATCATCAAGCTTTGCAATATTTGAATAGTCAAGGTAAGTTGAATCAGAGACATATGAGATGGGTAGAGTTCATGCAGAGTCATACTTTTGTGTTGAAGCATAGGAGTGGAAAATTAAACAAAGTTGTTGATGCATTGAGTAGAAGAAGAAACTTGTTGACAGAGATGAAGTTGAAGTGTTGGGTTTTGATGAATTGAAGAACATGTATGAGAGAGAAACTAATTTTGTAAAACCTTGGAAAGCATGTAAGGAACCTGTTATGACAGATAGGAGTAAGTGGTTGCACTATTTCATTCAAGAAGATATGTTGTTCAAGGGAAGTCAGTTATGCTTACCTAGAAGTTCAATGAGAGATAATTTAATCAAGGAGAAATATAGTGGTGGATTGGCAGAACACTTTGGCATTGATAAGACAATGGCTTTGGTGAGTGAAAACTACTTTTGGCCTCAGATACATAAGGATGTTAGGAAATTTGTATAGGGTTGTAGAGTTTGTCAAGTTGTAAAAGGGAGTAGTCAGAACACTGGATTATATAAACCTTTGACAATACCAGATAAACCTTGGGAAGACATAAGCATGGATTTTGTAATGGGATTTCTGAAGACATAGAGAGGACATGATTCAATATTTGTAGTGGTTGATAGATTTTCAAAGATGGCTCATTTCATACCTTGTAAGAAGACAACTGATTCAGTACATGTAGCTGACATATTTTTCAAGGAGATTGTGAGATTACATGGATTACCTAAGATTATAGTTTCAAACAGAGATACAAAGTTTGTTGGATACTTTTGGAGGACACTTTGGAAGAAGATGAAGACAAATTTGAAGTTCAGTTCAACTTTTCATCCACAGAAAAATGGATAGACAGAAGTAGTGAATAGGAGTTTGGGAAACTTGTTGAGATGTTTGGTTGGATAAAAGACCAAAAGTTGGGATTTGATTCTTTCACATGCAGAGTTTACATACAATAATCTAGTAAATAGGAGTACCAGAAGAACACCTTTTGAGATTGTGACCAGAGTACATCCTAGAGGAGTTACAGAATTGAGGGACATTTGCATGGAAGAAAAGAGGAGTGCAGAAGCAGAAGAATTTGTAGATCACATGAAGACAATGTATAATTAGATAAAGAAGCATTTGGAGAACATGAATAGTAAGTACAAAGAGAAGGCAGATGAGAAGAGAAGACATAAGGAATTTCAAGAGGGAGATGAAGTAATGGTGTACTTGAGAAAAGAAAGATTTCCAGTTGGGACATATAACAAGTTGAAGATGAAGAAGTTTGGACCTTGTAAGATACTTAGAAAATTTGATTCAGGAAATGCATATGAAGTAGAGTTACCAGAGACATTGGGTATATCACCTATTTTCAACATTGCAGATCTATATCAATATCATGAAGTAGAGTTCAGTGATAGCATGGAAGAAGACTTGAAGAAGTAATTACCACAACAAGCAATGGAACATATTGAAGATATTTTGGACAGTAGAGTTGGACATAGCACTCGAGGAAGACAATACAAAGAATATCTTGTGAAGTGGAAAGGCAAACTGGAAGAAGATTCATCATGGATTTCTCAGGCTGAGGTGGACCGTTTTGGTTCTCCCTTAGCCCCAACAAAGTGAGGGACTCACTTTTTCAATAACCCTAGATGTCTGATGCAGGAGCATCTCCAGTTCAAGAGCAATATTGCATCAACCAAAATATTTGCATTTCAATTCTAGTTCAGTTTAGGTAGTTCAAGTCAGAAGTAGTTTCAACTTGTGGTCCGGTATTGGCATTTCAAATCTTGTAGATCTAGACTTGGCATCTACATTCATTCATCTACATCATATCAAGAATTTAGAGCATTTGGATCAGTTACCGAAAAGATATCACTATCAGAAGATCAATTGTTTTCTCATAGTAGAGCATCCTGACAGTCTTAGACAATCAGCTAAAGGAGAAGGCTTACAGATCATTCCTTGACTTGTGGATCTTAATGACACATCATTCAATGTCCTTTGGTTCATGGCTGACCTTCCCCAAGGGTCCTCACATTGTTCCATTCATTTGAGGAAGTGTTCTATGCATTTAGGTCTGACCTATCTGTTAACACGTTACAACTCTTCATTGGAGTTTGTGACCTTCCTTGGTCGATGCGGAGGAATCTATTGGTCCAGAAATGATATATTGATGTAATAGATCCCTAGGAAAGTAGTTCATAACATAGTGATAGTTGATAGTTTAGATTTTGTGCGAAGGAGCTTCAAAGATTTATCTTGTGCATGTATGTAATTAGGCCTTTGAGCCTAGTTGTAAGCCCGCATGTTGTCGGCCAGATTGTATTTGAATTCTTTGATATACTCAATGACTAAATCTGCATTTGTTCCATTTCCTTGAGTTGTTTCCATTGTGTTTACTCTCATTGCATGGTCCAGACAGTTCATTCTGTGAACACTCCTACCATGACTGCACCAAAGCATTAGAGAAGAAAAGGACAGGTTTAGGGATAAACTATTGATTTCTAATGTTCTCTTTTCCTGTATATTATGTATATGTGACTATTTGAATTAGGTTTTACAAGCTAGCATCTCTCTCTAACACTACAACCCTAGTTTCCAAATCAAACTATAATAATTGAATTCCAAATATAGATAGAACTGAAACAAATACAGAAATGCAAAGTAAATAGATTAGAGATTGTGTACCTAGAAATTGAGGAGCAGTTGGACTAGGGCATTAGTCCCAATGTCCTAAAGATTTGTGAATGGCAAGATTTTCTCCATCAATTGTTTTGCACTCTCCGGAGGTTTCTAGATCCTGAAAAAATCACCCAGTTGGACTAGGGCGTTAGTCCATGTGTCTCAAAAGTCTTAGAATCACAAAATCCAAATTTTGTGATGGCTGTGTCTGCAATATCAATCTTTTTGTTGCTCCTTTCCACTGGATCTCGACAAATGCAACCTACACATACAAAAGGAGGAGAAAGATGGTTGTGGCTATATAGGAGCTTGCCTCAATCAAACCCTATTTTTTATATTCCTACTTCAACAATATCCAGAGATAAAGATTTGTAGAAGTGTGTGCAAACCTAACAAAGTGTATGCAAAAATATCAAACCCTAGATGTCACAATCAAGTGAAGATCAATGACTTGCATCAACTTAATGAACAAATACAACTTCACCTCAAGGAGATGAAAACAATGAAGACTTGCATGAACAAGAAGGCAAATCAGTAATGTCTACGGAGGATCTCCAATATCGACGTTGGAGGCTCCAACCCTTCTCCTAATCATGCATAAGGTGTACAAACCCTAGTAAGAGAAATATAGTCTCAAGATCTTGATTCATAATCTCCATCCATTGTCTTCATGAATGTAAATTCAAATAACTATTCAAGCTTCAACAAATCACTGATTTTCAATGACAATTTTGGCAGAGTTTTATAATAAAGCTTCCATAGAGATTGTGTGTGATAAAATGATTTTTAAATGTCCTTTTATATCTAACCTTAGGAATTTCAAATTTTGAATTAAGATGTTGACATCACGTAAAAATAAAAATTTGAAAACAGAATCTTGGAATGTATGAAAATAGCTAACATCCCTCCAAAATTTATGACCTTGGGAAATAGGGTAGGACAAGGGAGCTAGTGCCCAATTCCAAGCCCTGATTTCCCATTGAGGACAACCTCAAAGCAGTTAGGGGACCCCAAATTCAAGTTTACCTTTCACCCTCAATCTTTAGTTATTCCAAAATGTGACATTCTTCCAATTAGACCTATGTTAGTCAGGGTTTGGGAAAGTCTGTAATAAACTAGGTTAAAAAGTCACCAAAGAAGAGGGGCTAAACCATGGGAAATTGTAACATTCCATACAAGAGGATAATTTCTGACATAACATTTAGCCCCCAATTTAGTGGCCATATGACACTACGTGCATATGTAACTAAAAGAAAGTAAATACATAAATCATGAAAAGGATACCCAAAAGGATAATGTAGAGGATGTCGAAGTGTTGTCGCAAGAGAGGAAGAAGCCCCCAAGTCTGTAATCCTACAAGACCATAAAGTTAGGAACCACAACTAGCAAAAGAACACTTGTCAAAAAATCAAAATCAAATTAACTTGAAACCACCACCAATAATTTAGTTCAAAAATACTAAGGGGGTTGAGTGATGAGACATGATGAGGGAGGAAATCGAGGGAGATATATGCCCCCTCTTATTTCTACTTGCTTAGTCTGAAAAGGAGAAATAAGGAGATATCTAGATGCATTGATTTCAAGGGAATTTGATGATAAATGAATTGTGAGGGTTATTTGGAGAAACAACACCCAAGTACAACACATTGGGTAAGATAGAGAGTAGAACTAGGATTCCAATGCAACAGATGGTGTGAAAATCTAAGTTTGACAGCTCAAGATAGAGGCTCAAGAGTAAAACAATTCAATTTTGCACCTAGATAATAATAGGAATTCTCATCCACTTAATATATGTAAAGTGAGTTTTCACTTCTGACTATTCATTGTTACTTGTCATTGTGTAGAGGAGAGAAGGAGAAGGAGAGAGATATCGATGATGCCGACCTGATGTCCATACCAACTTCCACGACTGGAGATTGTTGCAAGTATGTGCCTAACCAGTGTTGTCATTGATGTCAACATATATGTGTTGTCATTGGTGTCAACTATGCTCTTGTTTTGATGCTTTCTTGTAATGAGTTAAGTATTAAAGGTAATAAGTATTCCTGATATAGAAAAATAGTCTAGTAGATTGCTCCACATTTCTGGTAGAATGATTATCCTTGTGTGCAGATTGGAAGTTATTTAGATGCTTATCCGAAGATGGTATGTTCCAAGTTTGAGCCTCCGGTATGAAGATTTGAGTGAGTTATGTTCACTAGAGTAAAAACTACTTTTTCTGAGTATTCACTAGTGATAGGAGAAACTATTTTGTTCCGCATTCCTCCACATTGAAGTATTATGGTCTGTGGTTCTAGAGTTAAGTCTAAAATGATGATAAGTGCCTTCAATTCTAATGGTTCATGCTTTGGTGATCCACAAGCTATGTTTTCTCTATGATAGTAGCTGATAGTGTTGTTTATGTGCTCTAGTTTGAAGAATCTTCTTAGCAAAGTGGTTAGCGATTGTGTGGTTTTTCCTAATGATTACAATGTGCTTGTAGATGTCTCTTGATCATGTTCCTACCATTGGATTGGTCCGTAAAGAGAAATTTGGATCGTGAATGAAGACTATTCTTAGAGGACTTAGTGTTAACACTAGTCTTGGCTAACTTGGTTGTTTTCACTACTTGTAGAGATGCATTGAAGATTGTGAAAGCATGTCATGGTGTGGAAGATTGCATTTGAGTCCCAACTAAGGCATAAAATGATCCACATACATCTTTTCTCTAGATAGTTTTGTTTAGGTCCAGACCTATCTCTATGTATGTTTGTAATGCCAACCTCGGAGTTTGTTCCAATGGTTGATGAATGTAATGCCAACCTTGATGTACATTCCAAGGTTGATGAATTGTATAAAAGAATGTAATGTAGTTGTAAAAAATATGTCCTTGTGCCAAAATGAATAGATAAGTGTGAAGGTGTAAGAAGAGTAGAGTAGAGGAGTTATACTGTGCATCAATGGAATTGAACCCAAGCATGGAGTAGATTCTATTAAATCAGTTCACTAATCCTTGGTAGTGAGCCAATCTTGGTAGTGAGCCCTAACATTTGTAGTGAGCATATTACGTAGTGAGCCCTGAGGTAGTGAGCCTTTGATTTTTGGTATTGCTATAACTTATTTATTTCTATGGGCTAACACCCACCGTGGTTTTTCCCTTATAGAGATTTCCACGTAAAAATTGTGGTGTCTCATGTGTTATTATGTTCAGCTTCTTGTTTCATGCTTTCATGGTTAGTCTTAATAATAGTGATTAAGATTTTGATGTGTTGATATTCATAAGTGGTTAAAGTTTTGTGAAAATTGATTCACCCCCCTTCTTAGTTGTCCTATACATTTCAACAATTGGTATCAGATCTAGGTTCCTTGAAAGAAAGTCTAATCGCTTGAGGAAGATTCAGGATGTCTTATAGGAAGGAATCTCTGCAATTTGATGGAATGAATTATGGTCTCTGGAAGGTACAAATGAAAAGTTTCCTTCTTTGTCTTGGTTATAAAGTGTGGAAATTGATAGAGACAAAGTATACCTTGCCTCAGAATGGTTTGTAAACTGAAGATAAAATCAAAGAATATGAGTTGAACATAAAAGCTAGAGATGCTCTGTTGAGTGCCTTGTCTAACACTGAGTTGATGAAGGTCATGGATCTAGAATCTGCTTATGAAGTCTAGGAAAAGCTAGAAAAACTGTATGAAGGAGATGATTCTGTAAAGAGTGCCAAATTGCAGGGGCTGAAAGAGAAATATGAGGGTTTAAAAATGAATGAATATGAAAACATAACTACCTTCATGCAAAAGTTTGATGAACTTGTGAATTGAATAAAAGGTATGGGATAAACTATTGAAGAGAAGGAAGTTGTGATGAAAATTCTTAGGTCATTACCTAAGTCCTATAGTCACAAGGTAGCTACAATTGAAGAAATAATGACTGTGAAAGAAGTCACCAAGGATCAACTATTAGGAAAGCTTACAACTTTTGAGATGAGAGAAATTGGTGATGCTCTTCCAAAGATTGAGACTGCTTTCAAAGCCAGTACTTTAGAGAAGATCTCCAGAGCTAAAAAATACAAGGTGGAACTAAATGATGAGCTTGATGAAATTGAAGCAAACTTTGCTGATAGACTACAAAGAGGTTCTGGTAAGTTCAAAGGCAAATTACCTTTCAAATGTTTTACATGTGGTAAGATTGGTCACTATGCTTCTAGATGTCTTGATAGAATTGAAAGGAATAGAAAAAGATTTGAGAATAAACCTAGGGTTCCAAAAAAATGCTACTATGTTAGAGATCTTGATGATGAAGGTGTGACAGATGATGAATCTGATGATGCTAGTACTAGTGCAAATGAATGCTTGTTTATTGCAATTAAAGCAGTACCTATGTCTACTAATCTTGCCAGTTGTGTGAAGGAAGAAAAACTAGTGGAAGAGAGTGCCTTGGCTGTTCAGGTTGAAAAGATAAGGATGAATGGATTATTGATAGTGGATGCTCACATCACATGACTGGTGACAAAAGTAAGTTTGTGAGTTTGGAAAAGTATGATGGAGGACTGGTTAGGTTTGGAGATAATGCAGCTAGTAAGATTTGTCGAAAAGGATCTATTTCTTTTGATGGAAAGCATACCACAGATAATGTTCTATATGTGAAGGGTTTAAAGCATAATCTTTTGAGTGTTGGTCAGATGTGTGACAAAGGCTATGATCTGAGATTCAAAGACAATGGGTGTAAGATCATGGAAAGTTTCAAAATAGTGATTGCTACTGGTAAGAAGACCAGAGGTAACATTTACCAATTAAGAGGAACTAATGACTATTGTTTAGTGGCTCAGACAAATGAGAGTTGGCTATGGCATAGAAGGATGTGTCATATCAATTTTGACAATATGGTGAAGATAAGCTCTGCATAGACTGAAAGAGATCTACCTAAACTTGTGAATCCTGCCAACACCATTTGCAGGGATTGTCAATTTGGGAAACAAACAAGAAAAAGTTTCAAAAGCAAAGAACAATTTCCTCCTGGATTGTTGGAGTTAGTACATATAGATCTGTGTGGTCCCATAGGAACAAGAAGTCTGCAAGGTGATAGTTATTTTATGTTGCTTATTGATGATTATTCTAGAATGACTTGGGTTACTTTTCTAAAAGTAAAATTTGAAGCTCTAGAAAAGTTGAAAGTTTTCAAGGCAATGGTTGAAAATGAGTTAGAATTGAGGATCAAATGCTTGAGGTCTGATAGAAGAGGTAAGTTCACATCAAATGAATTCAATATTTTCTGTTAAGAACAAGGGATAAAGAGATAGTTGTCTACACCTAGGACTCCTTAGTAGAATGGAGTTGTTGAAAGAAAGATCATGACAGTTCAAGATGCTGCATTGACTATGTTAAAGGAAGCTGACCTACTAGAAGTATATTAGAGAGAAGCCATACATACTATTGTGTACATCCTATAAAGAGTTCAAGTTAAAGGTAACAACTCTAAAACTACTTTTGAATTATGGTATGGAAGAGTTCCTACAATGAAGTATTTCAAACTCTTTGGAAGCAAATGTTATATCAAAAGAGATGAAGAACTAGGAAAGTTTGATGCTAGATGTGATAAAGGAATTTTTCTTGGTTACTCTACCAAGAGTAAGGCCTATCAGTGCTACAATAAGAGATTAAAAATATTGTTGAGAGTACTAATGTGAAAGTGGATGAAGGCAGGAAAGAATATCAGATCTGAGTTGCTATGAACTAGATGAACCTATGACTATAGTGAATGATGAAAAAGTTGAACAAGAAGGCAATCAAGATGAAGAAGAGGCTCCAGAAAGTGTTGCTAAGACTCCCAGGTATGTAAGGATAAATTGTTTTGAAGATTAGATTATAGGTGAAAAAAACAAAGGGGTGTTGACAAGGAAAAGAGCTACAGAAGAACAAGTGAATTACTCTTTGCTTTCAAAGGTTGAACCAAAGAATGTGAATAAATCTTGTAATGATGATAATTGGGTAAAAGACATGAAAGAAGAACTGATGCAGATAGAAAAGAATCAAACTTGGGAATTAGTTCCTACACTTGCTGATAAGAATGAAATTAGAACTAAATGTGTTTTTAGGAATAAGCTGAATAAAACTGGAGAAGTTGTAAGAAACAAAGCAAGGCTTGTGTGCAAAGGATATTCTCAAATTGAAGGAATAGATTTTGAAGAGACTTTTACATCAGTGGCTAGGATTGAAGCAATCAGAATATTTCTGGAATTTGTAGCTCACAAAGATTTCAAAATGTATTATATGGATGTGAAGTCTGCATTCTTGAATGGTGAGTTGGAAAAGGAAGTTTATATTGAGCAACCAGAAGGGTTTCAGTTATCAAAACAAGGTGATATGGTGTGCAGATTGAAGAAAGCATTGTATGGACTGAAGCAAGCACCCAAAGACTGGTATGCAAGGTTAGACAAATATTTGTTCCAATTAGGGTTTAGTAAAGGTACTGCTGACAACAATCTCTATTTCAAAATCAATGATAATAAAATCCTAATTGTTGATGTTTTTATTGATGACATTATCTTTGGAGGAAATGATGGCATATGCATGAAGTTTGTAGGAGAAATGCAAGATGAATTTGAGATGTCTATGTTTGGTGAAATGAAATTCTTTCTAAGACTGCAAATCACTCAATCAGATAAAGGAATCTTTATTTCTCAGTCTAAGTATGTGAAAGAATTGTTGAAGAAGTTTGGGATGGAGGACTCCAAACTAGTATGCACTCCCATGGTCATTGGCTGCAAATTAAGCAAAACTAATGAATCACCTAAGGCTGATCAGAAGAGGTACAAGTCTATGATTGGAGGATTACTTTATCTGACTCAAAGCAAACCTTATATAATGCATGTAGTATGTCTTGTGGCAAGATTTCAAAAAGATCCTAGAGAATCGCATGTGATGGCAATCAAGAGAATCTTGAGGTATTTGAAAGACACATCAGATCATGGCTTATGGTATCCAAAGGATAATTATTTCACTCTCAGTGCTTATACAGGTGTAGATTGGGCTGGAGATGTTGATGATAGAAAAAGTACAAGTGGAGGTGCTTTCTTCTTGGGTAATAGATTGGTTTCATGGCTGAGTAAGAAACAAGATTTGATCTCCTTGTCTATTGTAAAAGAAAAGTATATTGCAACAACATCTTGTTGCACTCAAGTGTTGTGGATGAAGCAAACTTTGAAAGATATAAGAGTTGTGTATGAAGATCCAATTGTAATCTTTTGTGACAATACAACTGCCATAAACATTTCAAAGAATCTAGTGATGCACTCAAGAACAAAGCATATATCAATAAGGTATCACTTTTTGAGAGAAAAGGTGACAGAAAATGAAGTAAAGATGGAATATGTGTCCACAAAGGATCAAATTGAAGATATTTTCACTAAGCCTTTGCCTAAGGATACCTTTGATTATCTTAGAGAAAAGTTAGGGGTTATTACCCCTCCTGCTCTGAACTAAGATGCATAAGAATGTAGTAGTCCAGTGTTGTCCAAAGGCTCATTCTTTGATCTAGATTGAGGTTTTGAGGGCTACCTCTCAGAAGGAGTAGCAAGTGTTCCTGATATGTGATACTGACAAAGAGTAGTAAGTGTTACAATATTCATGAAAGAGCAATTTGATCAGAGCGGCTGAGTGCAAGTATGTGCCATTTCCATTGATGTCAAAGGGGGAGAGAAATCATGTGAAAAATTTAGGGGGAGAAAAAGTGGAGATGTATAAAAAGAAAAAGGGAGTATCTTGTCTTAATGGTCATTATAGTTTTTCACATCATATGTTGCCATCAATGACAAAGGGGGAGATTGTTGCAAGTATGTACCTCATTGGTGTTGTGATTGGTGTCAACTATGCTCTTGTTTTGATACTTCCTTGTAATGAGTTAAGTATTGAAGGTAATAAGTATCCCTGATATAGCATAACAGTCTAGTAGATTGCTCTGCATTTCTTGTAGAATGAATATCCTTGTTTATGGATTGGAAGTTATTTAGATGCTTATCTGAAGATGCTATGTTCCAAGTTTGAGCCTCTGGTATGAAGATTTAAGTGAGTTATGTTCACCAGAGTAAAAACTACTTTTTTCTAAGTATTCACTAGTTATAGGGAGAAAGTATTTTGCTCTGTATTCCTCTGCATTGAAGTATTATGGTCTACAGTTCTAGAGTTAAGTCTAAAATGATGATAAGTGCCTTCAATTCTAATGGTTCATGGTTTGATGATCCGCAAGCTATCTTTTCTCTATGACAGTAGCTAATAGTGTTGTTTATGTGCTCCGATTTGAAGAATCTTCTCAGTAGAGTGGTTAGAGATTGTGCAATTGTTCCTGTTGATTACAATGTGCTTGTGGATGTCTCATGATCATGTTCCTACCATTGGATTGGTCTGCAAAGAGAAATTTAGATCATGGATGAAGATTGTTCTTAGAAGACTTAGTGTTAACATCAGTCTTGGCCGACTTGGTTATTTTCACTACTTGCGGAGATGCATAGAAGATTGTGAAAGCATGTCGTGGCATGGAAGATTGCATTTGAGTCCTAGCTAAGGCATAACATGATCTGCATACATCTTTTCTTTGTCTAGTTTTATTTAGGTTCTGTAATGTTAGAAAATGTCCCCTTGTAGGATTTTCCCTCTTTAGCTTTAGCTCCTGGGTCTTTAGTGTGCATTTAGGACATCTTGTGTCATAATTTGACATCCTGATGAAATGAACCCTGGGTTTTTTGGAAAATAGGACCTAGGGGGACCCCTTGAACCTAACCATGCTCAAAATAGGGGGGAGGACTTGGGTTCCCGCACCCTAGTCCTACCCTATTTTGGGTTAGGCCCAAATTTCTAGTGTCAGTTTATGACCGTTATTTGGTCCCTAGGCTGACACGGTAAGTTTGAATTTATGAAATCTTGGTGGGAATGTTTGTAGTTGCATATAAAAGCGTTTAAGCATTCATTTGTAAAATGGAGAACTACTAGATTGTTATTGCAAACTTTATGCATCCTAAAGGTGATTCAAGGCTTTCATTGTATTGCAAGAGCAGATTTCTGTTGTCTATGTGTTTGTGTTTGCAGATTTGAATATCCATTTCCTCATGAAATGAGGAGCTTCTTCCTCCCATGAGATCTTCACTACAAGGTGATATCTACTATGATTATTGAGCATTTATCATTTGGTGTTTGCCTCTACTTCCCTAGGGGCACACTCTCTATCTGATAATGATGTTCGGAAGGCTTGAATGTCTCTTTGGGGCTTGACTAAGGCAAGCCTTTAAACGCCACAACCCTCTCCCAAAGTTTTCATGATTGCAGGTTACAGGTTGGAGTTGCAGACAAAGTGAAGTTGTAGAGGGTACAATAGACTGTCAGAATTGCAGATTAGTGAAAGAAACAGCTACCCAGACTTGGATGCCTGCTCATTAGTCCTCAAGGTTCCACAAAAATCTTTGATGCAGTAGATACAGGTTGCAAACTAAGTTTCTAGATCTCAACAAAAAGTAGGGCATTGGACTTGGGCACCCACTCTTTAGTCCCTGACTTTTCTGCCTCGGGACTGCAAAAACAGGTGCATAGTTATTTAATATGTTACATCTTTCTGCAAAACCATTTTTCGTAATTCCTCTGTTTACTGTTGTATTTGCATAATTAGGGTTTTAAGGTATAATTGAGCATAACAGAAGGAAATTGTCAATCTAATCATAAAAATCCAAGTTTTCCTACATCTCAATAGTGACCTAGGGTATGATAGTACATTGCAACTTGACCCTAGGTCCTTGAACGTAAGGGTGAAAGGAGGATATCCACAAAACTACCAAAAACCAAACATCCAAAATTCCACCCTTTATAGGTCCAGACATATTTCTATGTATGTTTATAATGCTGACCTTGATGTACATTCCAAGGTTGATGAATTGTATAAAAGCATGTAATGTAGTTGCTAAAAAGATGTCCTTGTGCAAAAATGAAAAGATAAGAGCGAAGGTGTAAGAAGAGAAGAGTAGAGGAGTTATACTGTGCTTCAATAGAACTAAACCCAGACATGGAGTAGATGCTAGTAAATCAGTTCACCAATCCTTTGTAGTGAGCCATCCCTTGGCATTGAGCTGATTTTGGCAGTGAGCCCTAACATTTGTAGTGAGCATATTGGGTAGTGAGCCCTAAGGTAGTGAGTTTATGATTTTCAATATTGCTATAACTTTTTTTTTTTGGACTAACACCCACCATGGTTTCTCCCTTATAGGGTTTTCCACGTAAAAATTGTGGTGTCTATTGTGTTATTGTGTTGAGCTTCTTATTTCATGCTTTCATGGTTAATCTTAATAACAATGATTAATAATTTGATGTGTTGATATTCATAAGTGGTTAAAGTTTTGTTTCACCCCCCCTCTCAGTTGTCCTCTGCATTTCAATAGAGATGCTCAAAGCTTGAGTGCTAGAGAGATGATTCGAGGCTGTTGTAGGCTCTCAATCCTTACTTATGCTATCATTCATTATGCTTTCTTGATATTTTATCATTTTTCATGCCAAATAGGACATTCATGGACAAGGGACCGTAATAGAGGTGCCCAAGTCCACCCAGGGTGCCCGTGTCCTTCTAGGGCACCCAAGTCAACCTAGGGTGCCCAAGTCTAGAAAGCACAAGGGCCCCAGGGCCAGGGCATTGACAATTGTGGCAGATACTTAGCTTCATTTCTATGTAGTTTGCTAATTCCTTCTTTCACTATTTGTCATGTAGCTTGTTCCGATGATGCGAGAGCATATAGGCAGTCACTTGATGTTGCTACTTCATGATCATGTTAGTATCATGTCTGATGCAGAGAGAGTGCATTTATAGGTAGTGGATCTTTGGTAGGTATTTGACATGCCCATAATCAGATTTCATGCTAGTATGATGATGGCACTGATGGAGAGGTGGAATGCAAATACTTCTACATTCCATCTACCTATAGGGGATATGACCATTACGTTGGAGGATGTCTATAGGATCATGTGCCTACCTATATGTGGATAGACAATGAGGGTTATAAAGCATCGTTCAGTGGCGTGTACACTGGAGAGTCGTATGTACTGTCTAGGTTGTACAGCCACTCGAGCAAAGCGAGGGAACATACACTTCAGTGACTAGAGTAGAGACGTGCTGACATCCCTCTGATTTAGAAGATCAGGATTGTTACAATAGAATTAGTAGCAACACCAGATGGATGAGGCATCCACCTTCATGAGAGTCTTGTTCATACCATCAAGGCTATGGAGGAGTATTCAAAAGTCTATGTGTGGGGGTATAGCATGCTTGTGTACCTCTACCATGACTTGGGATGATATGTCCATTATGAGGCACATAACTTGATGTGTTGTACATTACTACAGGTCTGGGCCTTTGAGCACATTAGATGTACGTGGCCTATAGGTTTTCCTATAGATCCAACATTCACCTATCCATGGGTCAACACTTATCCTCTTATCAGATGCAGTAGACATGGCAATCTACTGTACTAGAGGATTGTGTTTGATAGATTGTAGCTGGTGACTTCATTTGGAGACCATATCGCAGCTATATAGCATGGTTGGATTAGTGGAGATAGTTAGCGAGGATGTAAATGGATCAGTTGATGGTGAGTCACCTCAATCACATTGTCTCATGGTTCTACTTTGATAGCGTAGCACAATAGTTCAAATGTTGACATAATATACCCATGATGCGTCTAAGCTACGCGCACTCTATGCACAATGCAATCAGGGCGAACAGTGCCTGACAGTCGATACTAGCTGATGTGGGAGTGAGTGATGATGATGGTCCAGAGGATGAAAAGCCTATATCTAATGCAGATGATGTCAGAGTTACCCGAGCATATCAGGTCTGGTGATAGATAGCACGACCTGTTCCTATCTATCCACCTGGTCACGCTACAGGTGATCTATGACCTTAGGTTGGTCACGAGAGTGACAATGGGGTAGAAAATGATATTAGTGACTTTGCAAGATACTATGATCTGAATGATGATGAGGATGATGATGATAGTGAGGAGGAGGGCCTATCATGGTATGTCTTCAAGGCAAGACCGGGGCAAGAGTAGCATGAGACAAACAGAGATGAGGAGTCTGAGTCTCAGTTGAACAGTTGAGAGCTCGTGGTCTAGCTCCTACAGATGTGAGGAGATCAAGCTGGTATGAGCAAGGGGAGACTAGTAGTCATATGCCCCTAGCTACAGAGGTGGCTGCAGAGCTAATCACACCATCAACTATCTGAGATCCATCTTGGTGAAATGGAGATCCAGGTAGGATGCTTGTTATGTTTTAGATGCAGTTATTTGTGATTATTTGCTTATCATGTCTATATGAGGTATTGATATCCATTTTCTTTTCTTTTTGCAGTTGGGATAGACACCTAAAGTGACATGGTGAGTTGCGTCATAGCAGAGATAGTTCCAGCCGATGTGGCTGGTGTAGGAGCACCATTTGTCAAAGGTGGACAATTATTAAAATCTAGGCTTTAGTTTTGATTTTTACATAAAATAAGGTCTTAAAAGACCATTAGTTATTGTAATAAAGCCTATTTGAGGCATTTTCATAGTGGGGGTAATTATAGGACTAGGATCTTTAAGTTTTTGCTTAAGTTTAGTATTTTCTATTTTGGTAGCCTTAGTGGAGAGGCTATTTTTTAGCCTTTCTTTTTGAGTTTTCTAGATGGCGGAGGAGTGGAGTGAAGTTATATATTGTAAAACATGCTTTTTATATGATATATAGGTCGTGGAAGAATGATATGAAGCTTTTGTGATGAAGGAAATAAGATAAAATGTTTCTTTTTGTTGTTCTAGCTCTATTTTTCATAGTTTTTCTACATTTTTTTTCTGTTCTTTTCACTTGTACAGCCTAGTACGGCCCTGTAGCACCCTAAAACATACATGGTTGGATGGGGTATTGGATTATCTTTCTTTTTCATATAATTTTATGGTCTGGTATCATGTTTTGTGGATTTTATGCTCATTTTTTAAAAATAGTCTGATCATCTAGGTTTTGACAGTCCTCGAGAGAAATTTTATGTTTTTGAGTGCCAAAACCATGGGAAAATGGCATAAAATAGTGGAATGAAATATTTTTAAGTCCTTCAAATGATTTATTCACTTGTGGAGAAAAAAAATAAGTTTTCTTGGTGTTTTGAAACGTTCTTATTGCTGCAATTTCCTATTTTTTAAGAAGAATGAGGGTTTCTAGTTTGCATGTTCAAATTTGATGAGATAAGTAAAGGTCATGATCAAAAAAATGGTGGATTATTCTGTTTTAATACATAACTAAAGAATTTCCATTGAGTTTTGGTAAAAAATTGGTGATTTTGAGGCACCTCCTTTGTAAAAGTGACCTAATTAGGCCTATTACCAGAATTACCAGTCATTTTTAAGGACTTATGTTACAAAACAATCATACTTGAATGAAATATATGTTATGTAAGGGGATAATGGGTACTCAAAACAAGATTTAGTTCATGGGTTTGAGTCATTTTATGAAATTTATGCCAAAAATAATTCATTTGCTATCCTAATTAGGCTTAGGAACAACAGGTATAGTCCATTTTTTAGGATTTTGGTCCAAAACAACCTACCCTGCATGTTGGATATTGTCAAGAGGATTAATGGGTATTCAAAAAGGTAATTGGTTCATGGTTTTGTCTTAGATTCTGCAAGTTGTACCCCAAAAACCCTATTCGAAGGGCTACAAGCAAAGTTGACCTAGTTGTAAAGGTACAGTAGGAACAATAAGTTACTAAGTTGTTTTGTGAGTTTTGTGAGTATCCCCTAGTCATTTTAGTGTGGTTCAAGGTTGTTGGGAGGTTTAGTGGGTATCTTATGCATTCAAACCATGAAATGGTATCTTTTCCTAGTCTTAAAACAATGCATTCTAAGAGGACAGTCAAGATAATGTGTGAACAGTCAAGTGGTAAATGAAACCTTGCATTGTGAACTGCCCCTGCCTCTACATCAAGCGGTATCAGAGCATAGGAAGTAGGTATCTTGAGATTTGAAGGTTGGAGTTTGAGCAATGTGGAATTTGAGAAGTCAAGATGCGTCCTAAAGGAAGTTCAATTGCAAGAAAGATTTATTAGCAGGCTAGAGAGCTAGAAGCCTTGAAGAAGGAGATTGTTGCATTGAAGTCTAAAGCTGGAGGAACCATGAGTGAAAGTGAGTCTAAAGAAGAAGAAGAAACTTCTAGTGAAGAAGAAGAGTTGGATCCAGAGGATGTAAGGATGGTAAAGTTTTTGAATGTTGTGAAAGGTGATGGACATAGCAAAATGGATTTGCCAATGTATGGAGGCAAACTAGATGGTGAAGAGCTCTTAGACTGGATAGGAGCCATGGAAAATTACTTTGAAAGTGAAGAGATAGATGAAGATCACAAGGTGAAGAAGGCTAAAACCAAACTGAAAGGACATGCTTTGCTGTGGTGGAACTTTGTGCAAGAGGAAAGACAGAAACAAGGGAAGAATAAGATCACTTCTTGGGAGAAAATGAAGGCAAAACTAAAAGGTAAGTTCTTGGTGACTATAATGTTCAATTACTGAAAAGATTACAAAATATTAGGCAAAAGGACTTAGATGTGTAAGAATACACTGAGGAGTTTTATAGGTTAAGTATAAGGACAAAGCATGAGGAGGATGAGGAAGAACGAGTGGCTAGATATCTCAATGGCCTAAGGTATAACATTCAAGATGAGATCAGTTTGTTGGCACCAAAAATAGTGGAACAATGTTTTCAAATGGCAATAAGAGTAGAAGAAAAACTCAAGAGGAGACAAGAGAAGGCAACAAGAGGAAGAGCTAGTACTTCTAGGGGCAGAGGTACATTTTCAACACCAAGACAATCCAAAGAAGATTTTGAAGATGCTGATAAGAGTAAAGAACAAGCACCTGAGTCTAGAGGAGGATGGAGAGGTGGAAGACAAAGTTTTAGGGGCAGATATGTAGATCAAGGAAGAGGTTCAAATGTGTTTACTGGAAAGTGCTATCACTGTGGTGAGTTTGGTCATCTAGCCTATAAGTGCCTTGACAAGATTTGTACTACTTCAAGTGGAGGTGAAAGAAGAGGTGAAAAGAGAGTCCAAATTGTACAGGTAGATGAAAGAGAAAGTGTCCATGTTGCACCAGAGGTGGGTGAATCATTGATGGTGAGAAGACAACTCTTGAAGACATCTAGGGAGAAAGAACTAATTAAAAGAAGAGCCTTGTTTAGGACAACCTGCAGATGCAAAAATAAGGTATGCAAAGTAGTAGTTGATTCTGGATGCACTGATAATATGGTATCTAGTGATATGGTGGACAAATTGAATTTGCAAAGAGTGCCTATAGCAAAAACTTATCAAGTGTCTTGGGTTAGTGAAAATCAAACCATTTTGGTGAGTGAACAAGCTACTGTTGAATTTCAAATTGGTCAATATAGAGATAAAGTCGTTTGTGATATTCTACCTATGAGTTGTTGCCATGTTTTACTTGGAAGGCCTTGGCAGTTTGACAGGTCAACAATGTATAATGGGAGACAAAATACATATAACATTGAAAAGGATGGGAGATCATTCATTCTAACTCCATTGGTTGAAGAGGTAAGAGAGCAAGGTGAGATCATCATGATAGGGAGAAAATAATATGTGAGCAATGAGGAAGGTGAGAGTGTGAAATTTGCAGCCAAGTCATAGTTTGATGCTGTTGGGATAGCAAATGAGAAGGAAAAACACAATGTGCAGACAGAGATGAAGAATAATGTTTTTATATAGAAAGAGGAAGAATGTGGCATGATATCTCAGGTTAGTATAGACAAGAGAAAGTTTGAAGTATAAGAAGGCATATTTATAGGGACAGTCATGTGTCCTGTGGTGATGAAATATGTACAAATGCATCCTAGTGATGTTGAAACAGGAGTTTGTAGGGTAGTGAATAGAAGGATAGTGGATTGTGATGCTAGTTGGACAGTGGAAAAGGTAGGTGCAAGTCTGACAGAGACCGCTAAATGCATTGGTACAGATTTTTGTAAGGCTGACAGAGAAAAACTTGAAGAGGCAAAGGGTACTGAGCATGGAACTATGCATGAAAGACAGAAGAAGATGATGGTAGTACTGTATGACAGCAGGAAGCCAGCTTCAAAAGAAGACAAGAACAAGGATTACAAAGACAGTGAAAAGCCAAAGCAAGATGAACCTATTGAAGGTAAGTATGAAGGTCAGAGACAAGTAAAGCATAATGGAGGACAAATTGATAAATTCTTTCCAAGGGACTTGGAAAATTTCTATATTGGGGTGTATGGTGCAGGAGCACCATTTGTCAAAGGTGGACAATTATTAAAATGTAGGCTTTAGTTTTGAGTTTTGCATAAAATAAGGTCTTAAAAGATGATTCATTATTGTAATAAAGCCTATTTGAAGCATTTTTGTAGTGGGGGTAATTATAGGACTAGGGTCTTTAATTTTTGCTTAAGTTTAGTATTTTCTATTTTGGTAGCCTTAGTGGAGAGGCTATTTTTTAGCCTTTCTTTTTGAGTTTTCTAGATGGAGGAGGAGTGTAGTAAAGTTATATATTGTAAAATATGCTTTTTGTATGATATACAGGTCATGGAAGAAGGATATGAAGCTTTTGGGATGAAGGAAATAGGATAAAATGATTCTTTTTGTTGTTCTAGCTCTGTTTTTCATAGTTTTTATATATTTTTTGCTGTTCTTTTCACTTGTACAGCCTAGTATGGCCCTGTAGCACCCTAAAATGTACATGGTTGGATGGGGGGGTATTTGATTAGATTTCTTTTTCATATATGTTTATGGTCTGGTATCATGTTTTGTGGATTTTATGCTCATTTTTCTAAAAAACAGTCCGATCATCTAGGTTTTGACAGTCCTAGAGAGAAATTTTATGTTTTTGAGTGCCACAACCATGGGAAAATGGAAAAAAAATGTGGAATGAAAGATTTTTAATTCCTTCAAATTATTTATTCACTTGTGGAGCAAAAAATGAGTTTTCTTGGTGTTTTGAAATGTTCTTATTGTTGCAATTTCCTATTTTTAGGAAGAATAAAGGTTTCTAGTTTGCATGTTTGAATTTGATGAGATAAGTGAGGGTCCTAATAAAAAAAAATGGTGGATTATTCAATTTTAATACATAACTAAAGACTGTCCATTGAGTTTTGGTAAAAATTTGGTGATTTTGAGGCACCTCCTTTGTAAAAGTGACCTAATTAGGCCTATTACCAAAATTACCAGTCATTTTTAAGGCCTTATGTTACAAAACAATCATACCTACATGAAAGATATGTTATGTAAGGGGATAATGGGTACTCACAACAGGTTTTAGTTCATGGGTTGGAGTCATTTTATGAAAGTTATGCCAAAAATACTTCATTTGTTGTCATAATTAGGCCTAGGAACAACAGGTACAGTCCATTTTTGAGGATTTTGGTCCAACACAACCTACCCTGCATGTTAGATATGTTGTGGAGGGGATTAATTGGTATTCAAAAAGGTAAATTGTTCATGGGTTTGTCTTAGATTCTGCAAGTTATGCCCCAAAAACCCTATTCCAAGGGCTACAAGCAAAGTTGACCTAGTTATGAAGGGATAGTAGGAACAACAAGTTACTAAGTTGTTTTGTGAGTTTGGTGAGTATCCCCTGGTCATTTTAGTGTGGTCTAAGGTGGTTGGGAGGTTTGGTGGGTAGCTTATGCATTCAAACCATGAAATGACATCTTTTCCTAGTCTTAAAACAATGCATTCTAAGAGGACAGTCAAGACAATGTGTGAACAGTCAAGTGGTAAATGAAACCTTGAATTTGTGAGCTGCACCTACCTCTACATCAGTGGTTGAGTAGAGAGTGTGGGTGGGATACTAGGCAAATCCATCCTTGAGGCAGTGTGCAGAGATCTTTATGCCTTTTTGTGAGGTATTGGTTATCAGTGGAGACTATTCTAGATCAGGCTACCTAGAGAGCTGAGCATGCAAAAGTGGATCTCTAGATGCTACGAGTTTAGGCAAGAATTGCACCTACACTAGAGAGATCCTATCACCAGTGAGATATTACTTCTTGAGTCATGTTAGACAAGAGCTGATAGGGACAGGGCTCAGGCAGAGAGAGACCAATATCAACGGATGTATGTGGAGTTATAGGGTGAGGTGCTAGGACTAAGAGGAGAGATTAGGGGGTTACGATTGCAGAGTGTCTCTAGGAGTCATTTGTGATCTGTAGCCACACATGGTCAGGCCTTCATCACACATGCACCACGAGGTCCTGAGGGCACAAGTGATAGGGGTTCAGCTATGTGATGTATATGGTTTACTATGACATCCCATTTTGATATACGAGAGAGTCGACTCAAATGTATATGCAAACTAATTGTGATATATATATATATGAGATGTTTTCTTATTGGTATGTCTAATGTTATCTAATTTATCACATGTGATTTATGTAAAAATGCAACTAGTGATAAATGTTAAATGCTCATGAGGAAATGTAATTAATACAAATGTGATACTAAACAATTCTTTTTAGAACATATAGTAAAGGCACAATGATTAATGAATTTCACACATAATTAATATTCTATGCTATGTAAAGTTAATACAAAAGTGATCTTAATAAAGCATGTTTAACAAGATACCACAATGATTAACTGAAAGAGATTTCTATATTAAATGAATTAAGACAAAATAATCATATCTTGTTGAAACTGAAGCTAAAATAACTAATAAGTTTTTCTTTTTAAAGTAACATCTAACATATAATCTTAAGCATAAAATTTCTTGAGGTGCACAACATTAATACGATCTTTAAGTTGCGTACCTTGTTCATTGGCTAGCTTATACGCTCCTGATCTAAAGGCTTCAATAACAACATATGGTCCGAGCCAATTAGGGCTTAACTTTCCTTTTTCTCCAAGAGGTGCATTTACATTGCATTGATTTTCATAAAGTACCAAGTCTCCAACATCGAATGAACGGTGTATGACACACTCATTGTATGATCATTGTATGCTCTTCTAATAGGCCTTAAGATGCTCAAGAGCATTGATGCATTGTTCATCTAGCATCTCAAGTTGTTATAATTTTTTTTCTCTTTCCATATCATCGTCAACAACATCTCACAAGGAAACTCTTAATGAAGGGATTTCAAGTTCCAAGGGCATTACCGCATCAGCGCCATAAACAAGATTATACAAGGTAGTTCTAGTAGCCGTACGAGTGCTTGTTCTATAAGCCCATAATGTGTAAGACAATTGAATGTGCTAGTCTTTCTGATGTTTGTTAACAATCTTGCATAAAATTTGTCCTATAACCTTATTTGAAGCTTCTTCTTGGCCATTTGATTGAGGATAATAAGGTGTAGAGAAGCGATGTTGAATATGATATTTTTCTAGAAATTTCTTCACTTATTTGTTCTTGAATGGCATGCCATTGTTAGAGACCAAGGAGGGAGGTATACCAAATTGAGAGATTATGTTATCTTGTATGAAATGACAAATTACGTTAGCAGTCATGGATTTGACCCACTTTGTGAAGTAATCCGTTGCAGTGATAATAAATGTATGTCCTTTAGAGGAGGGTGGAGAGATTTTACTGATTAGATCCAAGCCCTAAATAGAGAATGACCAAGGTGACACTTGGGTACAAAGTTCCTAGGTAGGTGCATGGATTAAATGTTGATGTTGTTGACATTGTGGACATTGCTTGACATAGGCAAAGGAATATTGTTCCATGCGTTTCCAATAATATCCCATACATATTAATTTTTGTACCAATTATTTTCTTCCAAAATGCCCTCCACAAGCATTGGAGTGAGCTTCCTCTAGAGCTATCAGAATCTCTAAATTACTAAGGCATTGGAGAAGGATAACATTATAACTTCATCTATATAAGACATTAGATAATATTATATAGCATGCTGCAAGTTTGTGTAGGTGAACTCGGGCATTTTTAGATGTTGAGTTAGGGATGGCTCCATCATGCAAATAGTTGTATATATGGGAGAACCATTCATCAGAGTTTATATCAGAGCGATAGTCTAGACTTACAACTACAACATCTTCTATGACTGGATTTTTGAGATTATGAATAAGAAAAGTGAATGTATCAGGAGAATCGTCAAGGGATATAAGGGAAGTTGCACTTTCCATTACATCTGCATGTCGATTATCTTTTTCTTGGAATGATATCAATTGAAAAGGATTGGAACTGCTTTAGTAAAGACAAGGCAAAATCACGATACTGAGATAATTTGCCTTGTTTAGCTTGATATGATCCATTTATTTGTCTTACATTGAGTTGTGAACCACCATATATAGTAAGATTTTTTATGTTTAAATCCAAGGTGGCATGAAGTTCTACAATAAGTGCTTCATACTTAGCAATTTTGTTTGTACATGAGAAGCTTAGGTAGTAAGACATACGAATCAGCTTACCTACAAGGGGTACTAGTATAATAGTAGCCAGTTCGGCATCTTGATCCATCAAAATACAATTCTCATTTATCTTCTATATCAATAGCTAAGATTTGATCATCGAGAAATGTCTCCTGATTTTGTGTAGCAAAAGGGGAGGGTACCTCAGCTAAATGGTTGGTTAATGCTTGTCCTTTAATCACTTTCTGTGATAAATTTGAGATTGAATTCCATTAACAACATAACTCATTTAGCAAGGTGACCAGAAAGATCAGTTTTATCAAAGAGATGTTTCAAGGGGTCAAATTTTACTATTACATGTATCTCAGTATTTAGGAAAAAATGCCTAAGCTTTTGTGTTGCGAAGACACATGATAAGCATTGTTTCTCAATGACAGTATATCACACTTCATAATTGAGAAATGTTTGGCTGATATAATATGAAACACATTCCTTGCCTTCAGTATTATGTTGTGCTAATAAAGCAACAAGAGCATTATTAGATGTGGAAATGTAGAGTATAAAAGGTTTATCAGGAATGACAAGCTATAAAACAAGAGGTTTAGTGAGATAACTTTTTAAGTCCTCAAAAGCCTTCTGACATTCTGAATTCAATTGAAATTTTGAATCCTTCTTCAGTAGTTGAGTAAAAGGGTGAATCATATCCATGAGTTGTGAAACAAATTGATGAATGGCATGTATCTTCCATTGCAAACTATGAAGTTGAGATATGTTTTTAGGTGGTGGCATGTTAACAACCGCGTCAATCTTTTTTGTATCTACTTCAATACCATGATTTGAAACTATGAATCCCAACAGTTTTCCATTGTCGACGCCAAATATGCACTTATGGGGATTTAATCACATGTTGTATTTCTTTATTCCCTCAAAGATCTACATGGCATGATTTTGGTGATGAATAGATTTTGCCAAGATGTCATCGACGTAGTCCTGTAAGATAGTATGCATGTAATCATGAAAGATAAGAGTCATGGCACATTGGTAAGTTTCTCCAACATTCTCAAGTCCAAACGGCATGACTACCCAACAAAATGTACCCCAATGAATTATAAAAGATGTTTTATATTCAATCATAAGGGTTTACAAGGATTTGATTGTATCCTGAAAATCTATCCATGAAGGAAAGTAATTCATGGCCGGCTATTGAATCCATAATCATATCAATGTTAGGAAGTGGGAAATCATCTTTCAAGCATGCACAGTTCAAATCTCTAAAATTGATACACGTGTGAATACGACCATCAAGTTTAGCAATAGCCACTATATTCAATATCCAAGGTGAATAATCAATAGGCTGAATAAAGCGAGATTGTAAAATCTTTTCTATTTCAATCTTGACTAGTAACACTATCTTAGGATTAATCTTACAAATATTTTGTTTAAATGGCTTATCATTTGGTTTCAGTACAAATATTATGTGATACAATCTGAGGATAAATACTAGGCATATCTGAATAGTTCCAAGCAAACAATTTAGAGAATTCATGTAATGATTTTGCCATATCTTCTTTTTCTTCTTCACTTAAGCAATCACCTATAGGGATAAATTTTTCAGTGTTATCTTTCTCCATGAAAACCTCATTAGTCTTTCCATTAAGTAGAGTACTATGGTCTAGGAGATCAGGTGATTGTAGTAATTCTTCTGATTCTCCTTCAAGTTTTAGAGTAGTATTTATCATGCTAGTAGACTTTCGAAAATATGCATCACTATTCAAATGATAAGGCAATCCACGTTTATGATGATAATGGGGAATATTGTTGTAAGCACCCAAGATTTCAATTATCAATTCATTTGATGAAAATATGTCTAAGGAAATCTCTCCTGGAGGACAATTAGTGTCAATCATCTAAGGGAATATCAAGTTAAGCATGGATATTGTATTCACATTAAGAGTAGGATGTTTACAAGCTTTAGATTCCCTAAAAGGGTTATATCCAATACCACTTGAGTAATGTTGTGAAGTAGATTCTATAGGTACGTGAATCCATTGCTGATTAATATCGCAACCATTACCTACATAATCACAATTCTTATAAAGGATCTGAAATCCTTGACCATAGAGTGAAGTCATCTCTTTGGAAGAAGTTGGGGCTTCGTAGGTCTCATAATATGTAGTGTAAGGGTATTATCTATGTTTTCTAGCAAAGAGGCTTTAGTATTTGAACAATGAGATGAAATCGATGCTACACTTGATGTCTCAGGAGCAGAGTTGTTAATTTTATACTCACCTATAGAGGGAGATGAAAAATCTAACGAACCCTAATCATAACCAAGAAATGCATTCGATTGCTTTCATTCTTGCCCAACATTATCTATAACGGGAGGGGTTGATAAGTCAACATTGAGATTGTTTAAGATCTTATGTTGAACAATTTGCTTTTATGATTCAATTTGTAAACAAAGATATGGTTCAGGATCAACATGAATAGTGTAAAGTTTATCTTTATGAACAAACTTTATTGAACAATGAAGGGTAGAAGGAACTACCCCTAGTGCATGAATCCATGGTCTACTAAGAATCATGTTGTAAGATAAAGAACATGACATGACATGAATCAGGGTAGGTAGAGTTACTGGCCCAACTTGTACAGGTAGAGTTATAGTGTCTACAGATTGTCTTCCAACATTATCAAAGCCACAAATACTTATCCTATCTGGTTTGATCAAAGATGTATCAATTTTAATCTTATGCAATAGATTAATGCTACAAACATTAAGAGCTGATCCATTATCAATCATAACTCATTCAATCAGTTTCTTATTTATTGTAATGAATATAATCAAAGGATCATATTGATTTTAAATTTGAAGAGATGGCAACTCATGTTGTTGAAATAGAATATCCATTTTTTTCACATGCATACAATCGAGAAGAGCTTCTACATCATTAGGTTTAATAGCAGGTGGTACAATCACCTTTTGTAAAGCTTCTTGGAGCATTCCATGGTATGTAATTGAAGTTTGTATAAGTTCCCAAAGAGATATCTTAGCAGGTTTAGCACGAAGCTGCTCAACAAGAACATAATCTTGACCAACCTTATGTGTTTAATGAGGTGCTTAAGGAAGAATAGGTTGAGAAGTTGGTAAAGATATCAGAATACTTAATTGTTTTTTGCTTTTTCTGTTATTCCAAGTATTGTATGTATGAGAAACCGCACTATGACTAGGTTGATATGAATTATGATGTGCAATTTGTTTTGCATAGTTATAAATGTAATCATGAGGACAAGAAGAAGGTGAAAGGCCTATAATAGTGAACACTAGTTTATAATTAGGTTGAACGGCATTTGAACACAAAGTGACCACTATTTTTAGTTTCACAGATTCTTCTTTAGTTTTTGGAACATAGATTGCATTTACAAATCTTTGAAACAATGATGTTTTAAGAGTCATAGTGGACTATTCAATTGAGATAAAGTCCTCAAGGGCTTCATCTAACATATTGAAATCATTAGAACTAAATGGCTCATCATACACATGAAAGTCTTGCAAAAAGTAATCAGACATTTTAACACGTTCAAATTAACCCAAGACTTAAATGTAAAATGATTAAGAAGAAATTTTGTGAAAATGTAATAGAATAACACCAAACAACACATAAAGTTCCAATTTCAAACTCTTTTAATGAAAGGATTAAGAGAAATCACCACATTTCAATGCATGCACTTTTCACAAAAAAAGGGTTTTCAATCTAAATATGTTTTAGGACAACAAACTAATTAAGATCTAAGTTTGTAAAGGATACAAATTCTTTAGAGCACGGGTTCACCAAAATATTTAGAGGTGAAAATGTGGAAACAAGATAGAAGGTTTCAAGTTCTACACTTTAACACACTAAAGCATTGGAGAAGAAAAGGATAGGTTTGGTGATAAACTACTGGTTTACAATGTTCTCTTTTCCTATATATTCTGTCTATGTGACTATGAATCAGGTTTTACAAGCTACTGTCTCTCTCTAGCCCTACAACCCTAGTTTCTAAATCAAACTATAATAACCAAATTCTAGATACAAATAGAATTGAAAAAAATGTAGAAATGCAAATTAAATAGATCAAAGACTGTGTACCTAGAAACTGAGGAGCAGTTGGATGAGGGCATTAGTCTGAGTGTCCTAAAGATTTTTGAATGTTGGGATTTTCTACACCTGTTCTTTCTCACTCTCTGAAGGTTTCTAGATCCCATAAAAATACCCAGTTATACTAGGGCATTAGTCCCTATGTCCCAAAAGTCTCGAAATCATGAAATCCAAATTCCATGATGACTGTGTCTGCAATATCAGTCTTCTTGTCACTCTTTTCTGTTGGATCTCAACAAATGCAACCTACACATACAAAGGGAGGAGAAAGATGTTTGTGGTTATATAGGAGCTTGACTTAGTCAAACCCCTTTTTTGGTATTCCTACCTCAACAATAGCCAGAGATAAAGATTTGCAGAAGTATGTACAAACCTAACAAAGTGTATGTAGAAATATCAAACCCTAGATGTCACAATGAAGGGAAGATCAATGACTTGCATCAACTTAATGAACAAATACAACTTCACCTCAAGGAGATGAAAATAGTGAAGACTTGCATGAACAAGAAGACAAATCAACAATGTCTGTGGTGGATCTCTGATGTAGAGTGGCCAGTAGAAGCTCACAAGTAGGATTAAAAACCTAGCAAAACCCACAGAATAGTCATTATAGTGTATATCGGCAAGATATTTCTAAGGTCTCACCGAAATAGACCTCTCCATCCTCATCAGCCACACTTCCTCTGTCGGCGAACCGCTTACTACTCCTGTCAATCGTTATCCTCTCATCGATTGATATTCACTATTCGTTGCCTATCAGCAACACTTATGCTATCAGACTAGCCGTGGAAGGTCTCCCTGACACTTCACCTCATGCTGATGCCAAACTTCAACCTATCCCTTCGGTGCCTTTACCTACGACAACCGGTCCATCGCCCAGACTTATGTTGTCGGAGTGACTTTCACCTTATCCTCTGATCTACCAACTCACCCCGATGATTTCCCTTTCGTGCTTGTTAGTATGACCTCCATTATTGGTGAAGCATTCCTTTCTGCTCACCAATATCACACCTCACACCGATGTATTTACCATCCACTATCATCGGTGGGACTTAACTCATCGGGAAAGCTAGAAACCCTTTGCCGACGACTATTCTCTCCCTGATGGACTATCCACTCTTCTTTTGTCGTTGTGACTTGAACCATCGGCCTAACCTTTAGCCTTGTCTTCCGATATGATATCTCCTGCCAATAGACTCTTCATCGGTGACACTTTGTATTTATCACCCCAATCGGAAAAAATGTCCCCTGTCAGTGCAATGAAAACTTTTCAGCTAGATGGTTCTTCTCACACCGATGCCTTCACAAACTTGCACCGAAAACCCTGATCTCGACCTAATCTACTCACTTAGCAATTTCGACATAGAATTCTTTCTCCTAAACCCTAGCACATGAGGATGCTAAGTTTGTTCACTGCATGCGATATTTCTGTCCCAAAAACATGAAATGCAAAAATAGAAAAATAGAAACTACAAACTAAACTACTGTACATGTCCATTCCACCGATTCAAAGAATCAACCGGTGGAATGGATGAATGATTCCATCCCAACTACCAAACAGGAAATATGATCACATAGCTAAGATCGAAATCAGACAGATAACACCAATGGAATCTTCTTTATTTCAATATCAGAGATACATACAAATATTTTAGTCCCCCTGTATCACAATGTTCTATCAGATCTCCAAAAAAACACACTGTCCCTATTTCTCCTATGCAACCATTATGAACTATATCTAAAACAGACTGATCTAGGGCATAAATAACTACTCCACAAGAGTAGTACAGATTCAATTCCAAGCAGTTGGGAGCTTCCAAGCAGCTGGGAGGACAGCTTGCATAACAAACTATAACAGACTGCACATAACCCTAGATTGATCTAAAAAACATAAGAATTGGTCCAATGAACCTTATTACATCATAAAGTAAAACATACTATAATTAGACCTAATTTGTGTTTCGAAGGGGTGCTCCTGCACCACACTCCCCAGAAGAAGAAATCCCAAGCCCACTTGAGATGAGAGTTTACAAATCTATGCCATGTTTGTTGATCTGTTCTTTAGTCATCCACGCCACTTCTAAATCAGGTTTTTCCTGCCAAGACACCAAATATTCTAAATACTCCTTGTTCCTTGTTTGCTTACTAACTCTTGTGTCTAAAATCTTCTACAACTATGGTGGATCATGTTTTGGAATGTCATCAACTGCTGTATCCTGTAGTAGTTCTTGTTCTTCATCTGGATTATGCTTGTATGGAGTTAAATTGCATACATTGAATATAGGGGATAAACCAAGATCAGAAGGAAGTTGTATCTCATAAGCATTTGGCCCACATTTCTTCAAAATTTGACATGGTCCAAACTTCCTCTGCATGAGTTTAGTATATTGGCCTTTAGGAAGTCTTTCCTTTTTCAAATGAACCCATACCAAATCGCCAACATCAAACTATACATCTTTCTTCTTTTTATCAGCATACTCCTTATACTTCAAAGTAGTTTGTCAGAGTTGGTTCTTGACCTGATCATGTACCTCTTTTATGGGTTCTACAAAAGCTTCTCCATCTGCACTAATAGAATCTCCTGTAGGTAGATCTCTTAGCTCCAAAATACCTCATGGATGCATACCATATACTATTTAAAAAGGTGATTTCCCTATACTCCTGTTGACAATATCATTATAGGAAAATTCTGCCTGAGATAGGATGTTATCCCATTTTTCTCCATGATGTCTTGTCAAACATCTAAGCAAATTCCCTAAGGAACGATTTACAACTTCAGTCTATCCATCCATTTGAGGATGATATGCGGATGAAAAAGACAAATTTGTGCCTAGTTTCTTCCAAAGAGTTCTCCAGAAATGACCAATAAACTTCACATCTCTATCTGACACTATGCTTAATGGCAATCCATGTATTCTGACTATTTCTTTGAAAAATAAATCTGCAATGTATGAAGCATCAACAGTGGTTTTGCATGGCAAGAAATGTGCCATTTTGCTGAATCTATCCACTACAACAAAAACACTATCATATCCCTTTCTTGTTCTAGGTAAACCCAACAAAAAATTCATACTTATGCTTTCCCATGGTCTGGAAGGAATGGGTAAACGCTGATATAAACCTACATTAGTGGATCTACCTTTTGCCTTCTGACATATCACACATGTCTCGACAAATTTTCTAACATCTAATTGTAAATTAGGCCAAAAATAATGTCTTCTAACAAGATCAAGAGTCTTATCCAAACCAAAATGTCCTGCCATAGCTCCACAATGTTTCTCTTTAATGATATTCAACCTCATAGAACACCTTGGAATACACAACTATCCACCTTTGAACAACAATCCATCTTGGATTAGGAATGTAGAGAACTCAGCATGATATTTATCTCCAAAAGAAGTACATACCTGATATATCTCTTCAAAATCTTCATCATCATCATACATGGTCTTCAATGAATCAATGCCAACACTTTCCAACTAAATTTGGTTGACTGTTAGAGCTCTCCTACTCAAGGCATCTGCTACCTTATTCTGGACTCCTTTCTTATGCTTCAATGTGAAAGTGAAAGCTTGCAAAGTTTCTACCCATTTCATATGTCTATGATTCAATTTTTCCTGGTTGTTTATGAAACTCAGAGCCTGATTATCTGTGAATACTATGAATTCTTTTGGCATCAAGTAATGCCTCCATTTCTTGAGTGACTAGACTAGAGCATACATTTCCAAATCATATGAGGAATACCTCTTTTTAGCATCATTGAGCTTCTCACTAAAAAATGCAATTGGCCTACCTTCTTGGCTGAGTACTTCTCCAATTGCCATGTGACTTGCATCACATTCTACCTAAAAGATTTTGTTAAAATCTGGAAGTGCAAGGACTGGCTGCTGTGCCACCTTCTTCTTTAATGTTTCAAAGGAATCATCTGCCTCCTTAGTCCAAGCAAACCTGCACTTCTGTCCTCCTTTTATGGCATCAAGCATGGGTGCACAAATATGACTAAACCCTCTTATAAACTTTCTGTAGAAGGTTGCTAACCCATGGCAAATTCTGACATCATTCATAGTCCTTGGAGTTGGCCAAGATAATATGGCACTCACCTTCTCCTTATCCATTTGCAACTTGCCTTGTCAAATGACAAAACCTAAATATGTGATCACCTTCTGCATGAACAAATACTTGTCTAAATTTATCATCAGTTGTTCTTCATGTAACCTCTTGAGAACCAAATCTATATGCCTGAGATGTTCTTCCTTAGTATTGCTGAAAATTAGAATGTCATCTAGATATACTATGACAAACTTGCCCATGAATTCTCTCAAAACCTCATTCATCAATCTCATAAAAGTACTAGGTGCATTAGATAAACCAAAAGGCATATCTTTCCACTCATACAACCCTTCATTGGTTTTAAATGTTGTTTTCCATTCATCTCCTGGCCTAATTTTGATCTAATGATAACCACTCTTCAAATCTATTTTTGTAAAATACTTAGCACCTCCCAAACAGTCAAGTAAATCCTCTGTCCTAGGTATTGGAAACCTATACCTGATTGTGATCTTATTAATAGCCCTGGAATCTATGCAAAGCCTCCAAGTGCCTTCTTTCTTTGGTGCTAGTACAACTGGTACTGCACATGGGCTTAAACTTTTACCAATCAGACCTGTGTCTAATAATTCCTCAATTTGTCTTGCCACTTTTGCATTCTGTTCTGGAGTTAACCTATATGCTGCCTTGTTTGGAAGTATAGATCCTGGGATCAAATCTATACAATGGCTGACATCCCTTACAGGTGGTAGGGATCTTGGCATTCCATCAGAGATGATGCCTTTATACTTATCTAATAGCTCTTGGACAGTTGGGTCTATAAACCTCTGCTTCTTCTCTTTCTTGGCTTCTTGGTGCTGTTCTCTATTCACTGTGAGACATGGAATTAGGGCATATGCAACTGCACCTTCTTTTGCTACTTCTTTCATGAATTGTTTTCCTTCCATTAGCATTACCTTCACCTCTTTTCCTTTTGATTTCTCCTCCTCTGTCCTTGGGATCAACTCTATCACCATACCATCTTTGGTGATTGTATAGGTGTTCCTAACACCATTATGTTGTGCCTTCAAGTCATACTGACACAGTCTTCCAAATAAGAGATGGCAAGCATCCATCTTGGTAATATCAAACAACAACTTGTCCTTATATGATCCAATCTGAAATTCTACCCAAGCTTGCTCTTCTACAACTATTTGCTGACCTGGGGTAAGCCATGAGACCTTATATGGGGATGGGTGAGGCAATCTTCCAAGCTTAAGCTTTGTTACCATTTCATCAGATACAAAATTTTTAGTAGAACCCGAATCAATTAAAACTTTACATGCCTTACCTCCTGCCTTGCATGTAGTTCTGAAAAGAGACTTTCTTTGCAGGGGTTCTTTGTTAAGTACCTTCATGGTAGTCATTGTTCTTCTCATCATCAAAGATTCTCCACTCTCTGGATATCCATAATTGTCAGGAGCATTCACACTTTGAAAATCATTTGAGCTTGTTGCACTTTGACTATCAGGTTCTTGGATCAGATTTGTTATCCTTTCTCTTGCTGAACTTGTTGCCTTTTCTGGACATCTGCTGGCTATATGGCCTTCTTTATTGCAGTTGTAACATCTGATAGATCCTCTACCTTGGGATCTTCCTCTGAAAGGTCTTCTACCTCTGAAGTTTCCTTGTTGATTGTAACTTCCTCTCTGGTTTTGACTATTATCTCCTTTGCTGTTGTCATGACTGGATTCTCCCTGATATCCAAATCCATGTCCTCTACCTCTGAAAGGACCTCTTCCACCTCTTTGTTGTTTTCCTCTTCCTCTATTGTTATATTCTTGTCTTCTCTTTAACTTCTCTTCCACTTTCAATGCCAACTGAAAACATTTCTGGATTGTATCTGGGTTATGCAGATTCAAATCTTCCTGAATGTTGAACCTCAATTCATTAAGGTATCTGGCTACCTTTTCTTCCTAACTCTCTTTCACCTTTGTCTTGACACAAAGTTTCATGAATTCTTTTGTATATGAGCTGACATCTAGCTCCTTCTACTTCAAATTTTGTTTCCTCTTATGCAATTGGATGCTTTAATCCAATGGAACATAGGCCTCTTTCACTAAAGCCATCATCTTCTTCCATGTAGCAACTCTGCGCTTTCCTTCTTGTACTCTGTCATCTTGGACAAAATTCCACCAAGTTAATGCAGCCTCTTTCATTTTTGATTGGGCTATCTTTACCCTCTAGTGTTCTAGTATCTCCTCTATCTCAAAGAAATTATTTAGGGAGTCTATCCACTCCATCACCGAATCAGGATCCATCTTTCCTATAAACACTGGCAAATCCAGTTTCAGATCCATGGTTCTCCTCTCCATGGATTTGAGGGCATTAATCAAAGGTCTCTAGTCTGCAGGAATGTCTTCCTCATTCCACCTAGGGATCTCCTCTTCTTCCCTATCTTCTTCTTTATTGGAACCTACTCTGTCCCTCAACTTCTCCAACTCATCTTTCAATGCCTGATTCTGAGCCATCATAGCAATGCTCTATGAAATCTACTTCTTTACCAGAACTACCAACTTAGCGTTGGTCATCTTTGCTGGGAACTCTAATGTTCCTTCTTCATCTGACATCTTACTATCTTCAAATCTTCCCAGAAGATTCTTCCTTTGCTCTGATACCACTATGATCCAGAGTGGCCAGTAGAAGCTCACAAGTAGGATTAAAAACCTAGCAAAACCCACAGAATAGTCATTATAGTGTATATCAGCAAGATATTTCTAAGGTCTCACCGAAATAGACCTCTCCGTCCTCATCGGCCACACTTCCTTTGTCAGCAAATTGCTTACTACTCCTGTCAATCATTATCCTCTTGCCGATCAATATTCGCTATTGGTTGCCTATCAGCAACACTTACGCTATCAGATTAGCCGTGGAAGGTCTCCCCGACACTTCACCTCACGCTAACACCAAACTTCAACCTATTCCTTCGGTGCCTTTACCTACGACAACCAGTCCATCACCCAAACTTATGTTGTTGGAGTGACTTTCACCTTATCCTCCAATCTACCAACTCACCCCGATGACTTCCCTTTCACGCTTGTCAATATGACCTCCATTATCGGTGAAGCATTCCTCTCCGCTCACCGATATCACACCTCACACCGATGTATTTACCATCCACTATCATCGGTGGGACTTAACTCATCAGGAGAAGCCAGAAACCCTTCGCTAATGACTATTCTCTCCCTGATGGACTATCCACGCTTCTTTTGTCGTTGTGACTTGAACCATCAGCCTAACCTTTAGCCTTGTCTTCCGATATGATATCTCCTACTGATAGACTCTTCATCAGTGACACTTTGTATTTATCACCTCAATCGGCGAAAATGTCCCCTGTCAGCGCAATGAAAACTTTTCAGCCTGATGGTTCTTCTCACGCCGATGCCTTCACAAACTTGCACCGAAAACCCTAATCTCAACCTGATCTACTCACTTAGCAATTTTGACATAGAATTCTTTCCCCTAAACCCTAGCACATGAGGATGCTAGGTTTGTTCACTGCATGCGATATTTCAGTCCCAAAAACATGAAATGCAAAATTGGAAAAATAGAAACTGCAAACTAAACTACTATACATGTCCATTCCACCGATTCAAAGAATCAACTAGTGGAATTGATGAATGATTTCATCCCAACTACAAAATAGGAAATACGATCACATAGATAAGATCAAAATTAGACAGATAACACCAATAGAATCTTCTTTATTTCAATATCAGAGATGCATACAAATATTTCAGTCCCACTATATCACAATGTTCTGTCAGATCTCCAAAAAAACACACTGTCCCTGTTTCTCCTATGCAACCATTATGAACTATATCTAAAATAGACTGATCTAGGGCATAAATAACTACTCCACAAGAGTAGTACAGATTCAATTCCAAGTGGCTAGGAGCTTCCAAGCGGCTAGGAGGACAGCTAGCATAACAAACTATAACAGACTGCACATAAGCCTAGATTGATCTAAAAAACATAAGAATTGGTCCAATGGACCTTATTACATCATAAAGTAAAACATACTATAATTATACCTAATTTGTGTTTCGAAGGGGTGCTCTTGCACCAATCTCCAAGCTCGATGTTGGAGACTTCAACCCTTCTCCTGATCATGCAAAAGGTGTACAAACCCTAAGAAGAGTAAGATAGTCTCAAGATCTTAATTCCTAATCTCCATCTATTGTCTCCATGAAATAAAATTCAAATAACTTTTAGAGCTTCAACAAATCACTGATCTTCAATGGCAATTTTGGAAGAGTTTTGGCACAAAGCTTGCATAGAGATTGTGTGCGATAAAATGATTTTCAAATGTCCTTTTATATATAACCTTAGGAATTGCAAATTTTTAAATAATATGTCGACATCACACAAAAATGAAAAATTTGAAAATGGAATCCCGGAATGTACAGAAATAGTTGACATCCCTCCAAAATTTAGGACCCTAGGAAATAGGGAAGGACAAGGACACTAGCGCCCAAGTCCAAGCCCTAATTTTTTTGTTAGGACTGCATCAAGGAGGTTAGGGGACCCCAAATTGAAGTTCACCTTTCACCCTCAATCTTTAGTTATTCTAAAATGTGACATTCTTCCAATTAGACCTAAGTTAGTTAGGGTTTGGGAAGGTCTGTAATAAACTAGGTTAAAAGGTCACCAAAGGAGAGGAGCTAAACCATGGGAAATTGTACCATTCCATGCAGGAGGACAATTTCTGACATAACAAGTTGTTATGTTTTCATCTTCAATCATTTGTATGGTTTCATATGTGGTCTTCATGTTCTGTAGCTTGGCCTTCTTGACAGATGCATCACCTTCATAAACTTGATTTAATTTGTCCCAAATCTCATAGGCAGTATCCAGATTCACAACTTTTTCCATTTCAATGTTAGATAGGCCATTTAGTAGAGAATTTTTAGCTTTGTGATTAGCCTCAAATTCTTTAATCACTTCTTCAGTATCTATTTCATTAGGAACTATGTATTTATCTTTAACCATTGCCCAAACATTATAACCAAGAGAAGTAAGATAACTTTGCATTTGTACCTTTTAGTATGCATAATTAGATCCATTGAATTGAGGAATATCTTTCTTGTGTGCCATCCTAGATCTACCTTAAGCTTTTAGGCTTTCTTTAAAGGAACCTCACTCTGATACCAATTATTGAAAGGCACAAGACAACTAAGAGGGGGGTGAATTAGGTGTATCAAAAAATTTAACTTCTTTAAACCAAAACCACTTTCACATTCACTCAATTAAACTTCTTATTCTATTATGAACACTAACCAAGAATAGAAAAATCAAAACATGAACACATCAACACCATAAACATATGAACACCAGATTTTTATGTGGGAAACCCTAAATAGGGAAAACCCACGATGAGTTTTAGCTAACAATATAATGTAGTAACAATACCTAATCTCAAAAGAAGCTCACTGCCAGAAGGGTTCACTGCCAAATTGAAAAGGCTCATTACCAAGGGAGGCTTATTTCCAAAAGGGTGGCTCATTGTCAGGGTTGGCTCACTGCCAAGGGTGGCTCACTACCAGGGTGAACTGATTTAGTAGCATCTACACCATTCCTGAGTTCAGCTCCATTGAAGCACAATATATCTCTTCTCCTCTGCTCTACTTTTACACTTCACACTTATCTTTGCATCTTCACACACACCCCCTCAAACATGAATTCATTACATATATTTATATCTATCATCAACCTTGGAATGAACATCAAGGTCAACTTTACAATCATCAACCGTTGAAACAATCTCCAAGGTCGGCATACATTCATACATTAAATTAGGACTAGACCTAAACAAACATGAAGACAAAATGAATAAAGGAGGAATATTTCATGCCTTATCACTAACTCAATTACATCTTCACATGCTACCACATGCTTCTACAATTCAAGAAATTCATCCACAAAGAGTTAATCATCTAGGTTAGCCAGACTAGTGTAATAACCAAGAATACTTCAACACACGCTTCCAAGATCTTCATTACAGATTGCAGCTCAAGCACACACCTTTAATGCATTCAAGGGACATTAACAAACAATAGGAATAATTTAGAAACTAGCAAATCCAATAGAATTAGATCTCAACTTATTTCACTTGAAGAACATACCACAGACTGCTTCTTGTTACACACTGTCAAACTTTGCTAATCACTAGCTTGCCTTCTAGAGCACCAAATGACAAATCCTTTGGGATGAAGATGACTAAGGACCTTATAAGATTAAGTCCAAATCCACAAAGCCAAAATCCAATCTATGAAGAAATGTGGAGCAAAACATTTCCTTCCTATCGCTCTACAAGCTTTGCCAGGGACAGTCTTCACACTAGTGAATAGAACTTTTTCTGCATAGTGATCTAGACCACCAAATTATGATTTAGAATCTTTAAACACTTTTCTAAATCATATCCAAAGCTCATCATCTAGTCTTTAATATAGAGAAAATATAGAGTGAAATACTTAGATAGTGTTCTTCAATCAATCAACAAATATCAATATCAGAACGGACAATTGGCACCAATGACAATACAAACATGTTGACATCAATGACAACACTAGTTAGAACAAACTTGCAACACCTCTCTTGTGATTGCAAGTGATAGGTATTGGATCTTGCATAGAGAAGTTGCAGAGGATTATTACAAAGTAGAAGGAATCAAGATCTGAAGAAAAAGGTAGGAAATAACCCTAAAAGGTCAAGGGCACCTGCTCTTTTGACCCTCAGTTTCACAGTGCTAGAAATCTCTGAAGTGGTTGCAGTCTGTATCAGAAAAGATCCCAAAACCCTTAGAAAAAGTACCACCTTGGGCTTGGGCGCCCTGTGTTTCGACCTTGACTTTTTTGCACTCTGAAATCCAAAATCTGGTACATATCTAATCTGCATTTAGTATTTTTCTTTGCGAGCATTTGTCAGGTTTTGTTCGTTTGTTTACAATTTTGCATAATTAGGGTTTTAGGCTTAATCAGACTAAAGTTAACACATTAATCAACAAATTCCAAATTTCCTTATCATTCCAAGTGATAGCCAACCTGATAGTTGAATCCTCTTGCAAAAGTTGTGATTCAACTTGGTTAAATGTCCTTGAATGTATTGAGTAAAAGGGGGACCTAATCAAACTATCCATCAATGCCATCAACCTTCTTTTCATCCATTACATCAATATATTGCTATCATCAAGAAAGGCAATCAAAATATCTTCTGGGGTAAATAGATCAGTGATACTATTTGTCATTAACTCTCTAGGGTATCTACTTCTCTAAAATTCTGTATGACATCTTAGCTAGTATATGTTGCAGCTTGCATGAGGTCCTTTCCTAGCTTATCTTCCATTGGTGATAGAAGGAAAGTACTAGTGTATGAGTATTATCAAAAATTGACTCTAAAGGAGAGTCTACATCATTTCAAAAGGGTCAATGATGCCTTCTTTTATAAATACATTTGCATGTTTGATAAGAACCTTGTAAAGAAGAGAGTTTCAGATACAACATGGGAGTAGGTAAAGAAGGTTGGTTGTATATTACTATAATTTAAAACCTTCACCTACATTAGGGTTAGATTTTTTAGTCGCAAACCTTACATTTTTCCAAGATATCCTAGTGATAAATTGATATTGATGGAGTTGTGCAGACAAATGATGAATGTGCACTAGAAGAAAGTAGAGTCTCATAGGTCTGGGTTTAAGTTTCCAGTCACTATTTGTTGATACACAGTGTCTACCATCCCAAAGACCAAATTAATGGAAATTGAGCTACAATGGATTACACTCAAAAGATTCAAGAGCTGGCATGACTTTCACTATAGAGGGATGAAGGACAAGCTCAAAGGTAACTATGCTCATGTGCACAAAATTGAAGACATATGGGTTGAGTGTAGGACATATGAAGATATAAGGAATCTTGACTACAACTGGCCAACCTTAGATCAAATTATAGATTTGGGGCTTGCAAATGTGCCTGGGGATATGGAGGATGATGGTGATAAATTGAATCCTCTATATGAGGGTAATAAAATTGATTCAACACCTCTTCCACCAATTCAATGATCATTGAAGGATTCCACTTCCATTAGGGAAAAGTTTCAACACACCCTTGCTAACATCAACATTTGGTTGGAAAGGAAAGGAATTAAGATAAATCCATTCAAGCAAAGGTTTGAAGAGGAATACGATGAAGGAGCTTCTAGGAAGCAAGAAGAACTTAGAATGAAAAATAAAGAAGATTCTCCTGGTTCTAGAAAAAATTTAAAATTTGTTTTAAAAAACAAAGGTGTGAAAGGAAAAGGAAGAGAGAAAGAAGGAACATCTACTCAAGTGGGTACTAAAGAAGATCCTTTTGTGATTGAAGCACAAGCTAATCTTGTTACTTATGAATTGGATTCATCCTAGGTGCTATCTCCTACTTCACCTCATGTTGCTACAATTGTGCAGTCTCTATCTTTTTAGTCTATCACTCCTACTATTTATGTACAAACCATTTATTCATCTCCTTTGTCACCCACAAGTGATTAATTTTTCTAGAGCCCTCCTCATGGCACCATGGAGCAAATGTTTGGCTCACTTTCCTCTTTACATAGTCCTATAGGTTCATCATCGCCATCTTCCAATCCATTCATTACAACACAATTGGACTTTAATAAGGTCATATCCACTCCCACACCCAATGTGCAAACTAAGGTCAATCCCATTATTGTGTTGACTCAAAAACCACCCATTGTTACCACCACTCCACTACATTACCAGATACTTCCAATCCATCCATCACACAAACCATTGATTCTACCACGTCGTCACAATCTTTGGCGACACAAACTAAAGAAGATTTATCCACTCTTCCCCCTTGGTTGATATCTCAGAAGCCAAAGAGGAAGAAAGAAGTAGTATCACTAGATGATTTTGACTTTAGTCAATTGGTTCCATCAAAGCCTAAATCTAAAAAGAAGGCTAAAACAATATCAAGGGTGATCATTGACTCAGCTGGTAACAAATATGCAGAGGTTGTTGTGCCTCCTAAGGTTAAGAATATTGAATATGTCCAATCTTTTAACTATTCTATTTCACGGACAGAGCTTGTAAAGCAAATGCATGAAGGTGCAAAGGAGGACCTACAAGAAGAATTGAGCTCTTTTCTTGAGAGGTATGATAAAGATAAATTGATCAAGGATCAACTCAAAATGCAGGTAGAACAACTAACCTCCATTCTACTAAAGATAGCCCAAGCTTCTGAACAAGTAGAGCCTATGGGAACTTGTGTTGATGAAGAAGTCATTCAGAAGGCATAGAAGATTGGGGTACAAGGTACCCAACATACATATTCTTTTGTTGAACTCTTCGACAACTTGGGAAAAGTAAAGGCAAAATTGAACAGGACACTTAATATTCTATCCCAAGACTTGTAGCTGATGGAGAAATATATTCATACCTAGACCCAGTTGCGGTAAATCAAGATAGAGATTCTAGTAGAGCATGGGATGATCCCAAATACAAATATGTATGTAGAATACAAGGATGCCATGAAGAATAAGAAAGAAATCCAAAATTTGATCAATGATCTCAAGGAAGCCCTAGATGTGAACATAGACAAGGGGCTAGATATTTCTGATAAGATTGGAGAACTTCCTTTTCAAATGTTGGATGACAATTAGAAGACCCTCCTTGTAGAAAAAATTATCTAGGAAATCACTTCACTAGTTCAAATTGAACTAGAGACAGAAGCCTTCTCATTGGCATCAATTGATAAGCTAGTGTATTTTTAGGTGATTTTGGATAAGTTGCAAAATATTCTAGATAGGAATAAAGGAGTGTCAGCCAACATATTGGACTCCATCACAAGAGTCCTTACCATCTTCAGATAAACACCCAGACCAAGTGATAATGAAGTTTAGGCGGCCATGAAAAGATATGAAGATTTCTTGGAGAAAGATAAAGAGGAAGAAATTCCCGTGTCTACGGACACTTAGTTTATTTTCAAAGAATTTCATATGTAGTATTGTAATATGTAATTAGTAATTTGTATGTCTTCTTGTAATATGTAATTCACATGCAGGAAAAGTACAAAGTCCTAAGCAAAATCAGACTTTGTCTAGACTAAGTCAAGGTAGTTAGAATTTTCCTATTTTTGTCCATAGCCCCTCTCTATAAATAAGAGGGTACTCTCTTGTAAATATTATCTTTTGGCTAATGAAGTGAAACATTATTTTATTGAGAAACATCTTGAAACTTTGTTTTCAAAGTGTAAATCTTTGTCCAATCAATATAAGAAAGTTAAGTGGGCACTTAATCTTTATGTTGGAATAAGCTTGTTGTGTATGGGAACGTTCTTTCATTTTTTCCATTACATCTTTTGCATTTGATTGGATTGTGGTGTGACTCTATATGATCTCAAAGGTGCTACAAATGAGATTTTGAAGTCTTTGAGCTGCGATATCATTTCTAGATTTTTGTTTAGTATTTGTGATTGGAGATGACTTTAGAGACTTTGGGCCATGAGTTATCATTTGTGATTATGTAATCATATTTGGCAATAAGGTGGAGAATTTGGGCTGCACTTTATTCCTATTGTCACATGGATTTGCACCCTGTGTTGAAGGCTTTTAGGGCTCCAACAATCTAGTGAAACATTGAGATGATCTCCAGGTGTGGGACCCTGCAAGGAGATCAAATCTCCAGAGAGAGGCTGGTTCCTTTGCTGAATAAGAGATTTAGCTATTCATAAGACTAAACCTAATATATCCATTGTTTAGGAAAATAGAAAGAGGGATAAAACTAGAAATTAATGAAGGTGATACACCAGGTTTGAATATGGAGCTCTCACTGTACTGAGAATGCACAAAATAACTAGATACAACTAATAAACTCACACAAGTCTAGTTGATTCTAAAAGAGGTAAGAGTAGAACATAATTGCAAGGAACAAACATTCACATAGAAATCAATCCTAATTTACACAGTTCTAAAAAAGCATGAACAAGTAAAACACAATGTGTATTTCATCAAAAGGAAAGGTTACAACAGAGGGCTCTATTTGAAAATACAGACGAAAATAAGAAATTCAACTATCTTGACTCTGTTTTCCAACCCTCTTTACATCTTTCAGATATGCATATATAGCATTTGATTACATTGACCTTAGTCATCTCTCATAATAAATTCACCCCTATGGGCTGTCTAAAAATATCCCTATCAAAGGGAATGTCTATCTGTAAGAATTCAATGCAAAAAAATCTTCTTGGATCATGGAGCAACTGGGAGATATTTGGCCTTCAATGCACCAGTTGATTCATCACCTGCAAAATATCTAGCAATAGGGGAGCTGAGTAGATTAGATCTACATTAATGGTAGATGAAGAAAATCAAATAAATTTTCCCTCCAAAATTCCTTTTTCAAAGAGAGTTTACAATAATTCAAATATTTAAATAAATATTTTCAATTTTCTGTCTTTACATAGTCTATTTATTTCTGCATCTTTTTCTACACATTTTCATCTTCAGTCGACAAACTCTGAAATTTCAAAACTATGGCCTGCTTCTTCATTTTTACCCTTATCGGCAAAATGTCCACTTTCTGAACCATTCTCACTCTATCATCTTTTGCCTTATCAGGAAAACATTATTTTCTTGAACTCTTCTTACTTGCTCCTTTTATCTCTATTTTTGCCTTATTGGCAAAAATTATCTTTTATGAACCTTTTCTGACTCATTTTCACCATATTTTTGCCTTATCGAAAAAAATCATTTTCTTTGAACTACTCAGTCTTTTCTTTTGCCTTATCAGCAAATCTTGCTTTGGATGAACCTTCTTTCGTTTGCCTTCCTTTTTTCCCCTATTCTTGCCTTATCAACAAAATCATTTTCTTTGAACTTGGCCCACCTTGTCGGGAAAAATTAATTTCGCTGACCCATTTGATTTTGCCTCCTTCTTTGCCTTTATTAGTGAAGTGCCTTGTCGAAAAACCTTTAGAACTTTGAAATTTTCCTTAAGTTTAGCCCTTTACCGATAGAAGGGGCCCTTTACCAATAGAAGGGGCCCTTTTCCTTTTTACTTAGCCAATTTTTGGCCTTTTACTTTTCCTTTATCGGCAAAATAACCAATTTTGAACCATTTCTGCTTTTGGCAAAAAAACTCACCTTTGTCAAACCTTTCAATGCCTTAGCTGATTTTTCTTTTGTCAGCTTATTGACTTTTTATTGAACCTTTCCTCTCCTAGCCTCCTTTGTCGGTGAACCATGAAAACTTTGAACTTATGAAAAGTTCACATCTTATGAACTTTGCCAACAAGGCCTTCCTATATCCTCTTTTAACTTAGCCACATTTTGAAGAAATCTATACCCTTTGCCTTCGAAATCTCCCAGTTGGCAAACTAAAGAATTTTTGAACTTTATGAAAGTTCATGATTGGGGAAAATCACCGATAAAGGCCTCCTTTTCTTCATGGGCGTAGATTAAAAACATATTCAATGACATCCTCAAACACATGTAATACTGAAATGAAGATTGCACTTGTAAATATGCGGCAGAGTACATAAACTTTTGAATTTTTTTATCAAATTTTTGGGTCCAGATCATACCCTTTGCCATTGTTGTCAAAGGGAGAAAAGTAGATTAGTGAAAAATGGACAATCATCTTAGAGGGATCACGAAAATAAAGTGTAAATAGAAAGGGGGAGTAGTCAAGCATTTTTCACTAAATGTTGCCATCAATGCCAAAGGGGGAGATTGTTGGCAAGAGACACTACTTTGGTATGGACTTGTATGTTGTCATTGGTGATAACAAGGCTCAAAGAACCTATCACCATGACAAGAAAAGATATCTCCGTAAGAACATGTTGGATTCCAAGTTTGGTTGACAGAAAATGGCTAAGTATGGGAAGTATTCTGAGTAGAAGATAGTAAGTCAGATAATATGTCTCTGTAGATGATAATCAGTTAATGTGGTTTAGGTATGATGTCTCAGTTGTTTGATAGTGTTATGTTTCAGAGATTAAGTCCTGATCTTCTCTAGAAGTCACTCTGAAGAAATGTCTAAGCCTGGGTAAGCAAAGCTATAGAAGGAACTGTGAACAGGGCATAGTGCAGTGGTCCGCATTCCTCCATATATAAGTGTTTTGCTATGCAATTTTGAGGTGTTGTAAACACTTATATGAAGTATCTTATTCCAGAGTTAGGAGATCTAAAGTCCAGCAGAAGGTTAGCTACAAGCTGCTAAGTATCGGCATAGTGTTTGATAGAGTTTGACAGAGACAAAGTCTGAGTTTTGATGGTCCGCATTTCTCCACAAGATGAGATCTTGCCTTGCAGTTCTAAAGGTAAGATTGGGAATGTGTAAAGAGTCCTTAGTATGGTTTTGGAAGTGTTTTGTGCTCCATAGTAGAAGTTGTAAGTCAGCAGATGAATTGGTTAAGCATGTTCTTAAGGAAGAGGACAACTAGTATGTTAAATCTTTGTGCAGAGAAAAGTTAACGTTTGGAGGATCTATGCAAGTAATTTAATGATTAGGGACAACCTATATGAACATGTTTGGGAAAATATTTGGGTCCACATAACATACAGTGCATTGGATCAAGCCAACAAGGTATATCTTTCTATGTACACGTTTCACTTCTTGGATGCTGACCTAATTATGGATTAGATCATGATGTTGATATATAAGAGCGATGAATTTCAGTTGAATGTGTGTGTGGTGTATGTGTGTATGATGCAAGCATGTGAATAAAAGAGTAGAGTTAGAAGAGAAGTAGTGATGAAGACTTGGGATTCAGAATTCAGTTGCTAAATGACTGCACTCTGGCATAGTGGCAGATGCTTAAGTAGTATTCAGTTTTCATGTATAAAGCAAGGTTTTGTCATCAATGCAGTAAACCAGTAGTGAACCTTCATCATGGTTTAACTACCCTCAAGGTTTAATAGCCCTTATTATAATCTTGCTAGGTTTAGGGTTGAGGCAGTTAGCCTGCTACACCTAGTTGTACTTCATGGCAGTAAGCCAACATGTTCTAGGCCCGTGGAGTGACCAAGCCTGAACAACATTTTTGTAAAGATTGCAATATATATTTGAGAGCTAATCCTCTTTGTAGTTTTTCCCTTCTTGGGTTTTCCACGTAAAAATCTTGGTGTTCATGTGTCATGATTTCACGGTTGCTATTCATATGTATATTATGTTTTTGTTTAATTAGTTTCAGGAATTGGTTGAATGTTAAAGTGCATGAAAAGATTTTTAGAACATTGATTCACCTCCCCCTCTCAGTGTACCTGACATTCAACAAGATGATGATCCTAGAGACTACTAGACTCTCAACTTTTCTTAGCTAGTGCGTGTGTGTGCTTTGTACCTTTCTTTTTACTTTCTCTGTTAGAATGTCACCCTTAAGGCTTTGAACTTAGACTGATCTCCACCCAAGAGTACAGACATTTAGCAATCGTCTCTCTTTCACTCATTTTTTTGTATCTCTCTTTTTTTTGCTTTTCACTTTGTTTGTATTTTCTAGAATGCCTCACTCGATTTTGACTTTTTCAAGAAATGAATGCTTTTGGAACTTTGATATGCAATACTTTGATCTCTCAATTCTAAATTTTCAACACTCTTATTTTGATCACTCAATTTTGTTATTCACTCAATTTTTAGATTGCTTCCTTCAGAGTTTTGATCCTCCTGACATTTTTAGCGAGGAAAGATAAGGGTTGAGTGCCACCTAAAGTTTTGTAGTCTAGTTGGACTTCTCTAATACTAGGGAAGAATTGGGAAGGTCTACTTGAAAGCTTCCTTTGAACACTGTAGGTTTGAATACTGACTTTGTTTAGACCTAACATCTTGACTCATTAAGACTGGGATTAGTGTAAAGCTAATAGGTAGGCTTTTGATTAGAATCATTGGGAATGAAAAGGGGATAACGACAATTGTGAAAATGGGGAATCTCTAGGTCCTAAAAGGATGACATATATGAAGGCAACATTCGACTCCTTACTGAAAAGAAAATAGCATAAGAGAAAGTTACTAACAATAATGCAAGATGAACAGAATGATATTAAAATGCAAGAAACAAATTATTTTTTACATTTTGATTTTTTTTTTTGTATTTTTATGTTTTATGATTTTTTTTGTTTTTTAGACATAGGAGAAAGTTACTAACAATAATGCAAGATGAACAGAATGATATTAAAATGCAAGAAACAAGTTATTTTTGACATTTTGATTTTTTTTTTTTGTATTTTTATGTTTTATGATTTTTTTTGTCTTTTAGACATAGCATTTCTTGAGGTGAAAGGCATTGACTGTTTCACCAAATTCCTCTCCCTCCATTATGCACAAGAGATAGGTACCATTTCTGACATCTTCTTTGACCATGTAAGGACCTTTCTAGTCTTTTAAAAAGGCTCTATTTCATCTTCTTTTCTTATTCTTCATGCTACCTCTTCTCAGGACAAGTTCTCCTATTCTGTAGGGTTTGTCATTTGAATCTATTGCTACCAATTTAGTGGTTTCTATTTACATTTTGAGATGAAGTAAGTCTTGAAAGGCTTGTTGATGAGAAGGGGTCCAATATAGGACTCCATCATAATTTAATAATTCTGCTAACAGGTCGAACTGTTCTTGCATGTAGATTTTCACATCTAGTCTCTCTTGGGTTCTTTGAAAAAATTGGAACAACTCAAGGGGAGTTTGTGGCTCCCTTTTCTCATTAGGAGGGACAAAGATTATGCTTGTCCTCCCATTTGGTTCCAGTCTTAAGTCCATGGCATATCTGATGTAACTCTTCAGTAGTTCAAAAATGACAGGGTCATCAATGCCAACTGCCACTCTCATCTTCCATTCTCTGTGAAAAATACCTTCACTTTCTTCATCTTCATCAGGAAGTCTTTCAACTATTTCAATGTGTACTAGAGGTACTTCCCACTCATTAATTTCATTTGATTGAACAAAGGCAGAGTTGGTTGGCTTCTTTTGCAGTTTGGACACAATGAACATCCTAGGTAGCATTCCTATAGCATTAGTTGATTCATTATCAATAGAATGCACCTCCTCCATGGGTGTCAATGGTTGATATGAATCCTCTATTGGTGTGAGAGGGTCATAAGATTCTGTTTCTTCTAGTGTCTTGGGGACACATGAAGGGTGTCAATGGAGTGTAACTTTCTGTCATGTCTTCCTCAGAGTCAGAGAAAGCGTGCAGGTCTATGTTTCTTAAGTCTAACATGGTTGTCTTGAATATTGGACCTTCAGTTCTGTGCAGTTTTTCTCCTATGCTAGGGAAAAATTTGTAGGCTTCTTGGATGTCAATCATGAGTACTTCCAGAGGGAATTGGAGTAGTCCATCCTGCTCTACCCATTCCATGATCTCAATTGTTTTTTTCTTTGGGGACCATTTCCTTTTGTTTTGGTAATGCATCATTCTCTAGAGTTTTGATCTCTGTAGTGTTTATAGGTTTTTTTGGGATTTCCATTCATTTGATGTATATCGATTGATGTGTAGGACTAGGAATGGTCAATTTGTTGGTAGGGAATTCATAGTCTATGGGGATGCCTATACATTTGTTTGGTGTGTTTGATTTCAACATGTTGAAAGGTTCGTGATCTCCCTTTGCGACGTAAACTTTCCCTAAGTGTAAGAATCAAGCTTCTTGGAATAATGTGGATGGCATAGCTTTCATTCTATGTATCCACAATCTTCCAAGAATCAAATTATATCTCATGTCTTTGTCTATGACATAGAATGTGGTAGGAATGGTTTTAGGTGCCAAGGTCATTGGAAGGGTAATCTTACCTATGGTGGCAGCCTTTAGATTATCATACCCACTTAGAGTATCTCATGAAGCAGTGATATTAGTGTGTCCATAGCCCATTCTCTCTAATAGGGAGAAAGGAACTATGTTAATTGTTGCCCCATCATCGATTAAGGTCCACTTGATCCAAGTATCCTAGATCCATACTTGAAGATACAGGGTAGGGTCTCCTTTTTTGGTTAATTCTACCTCGAAGGGCATCTGTTGTAAGTCAAAGAAGAATCCTGGATCTTTGAGTTCTGAGTTTGGTGGACTGATGTCATAGTCCACATGACTGATTTGTTCACTAGGTGGTGGGGTAATTTGGTTGAGCTATTTTAAACCTATTGCTTTTAGTAACACTGAGTGATGTGAAGGGGAGTTCCTGAGCAAGTTAATGAATGAGATGTGGGCATATACATTCTTTAAATCTTCTATTAGTTCATAAGGTCCAATCAAAGCAGGTATAGGTTCCACTTTTGAAATGATACTTCCATATGGTTCTATTTGCTCATTTTCATCCTCATGGTCTTCCTCTTCTCCTTCATTATGCATTTAATCTCAACTAATCCCATCATCCTAGCTTCACCTTTTTGTCTTAGTTGTGGTGGGACTTTAGGGTTACTACTTCAAGCCGTCTTGTTTTGATTCATTATTTCTGTGTCTTTATGTGCAAGGAACGGGTCCTTATAAATTATCATGTTGGCATTTTGTGGGGCTATTGGAGCTTGATTTTGCCTTGTGCCCTTGTTATCCAGTGTGATCTCTTGTGGGTTCAAGAACATCTCTATGAACAAACATTGCTAGTCTTTAGGTAACCTTGCCATGAATCTATTATATTCTCTACAAGATTCTATGTTGTGCCCCCTTTGTCTATGAAAAGAACAAAATTGATTGAATTCATATAGGGGTCTTTCATATCTTCCATCATTTCTGTTCCCATTTCCATTGCAGTTCCAGTTTTGATAATTGTCTCTAGGGTAGTGCCCATTGTTCCTAGGTTGATCTATGACATTTGCATTAGGAGGATAGTAATCTCTCCCATTTTAATCATCTCTTATTTTCTCTATTAGGCGTTGATCTGTCACCCCATTTGTGGTTACACTCCTATTTTTTTTAAGGATCTTACTGATAAATGCATTGTTTCTTGTGTCTTCCTTCATCATCTTTCCATTTGATCCATAGACCTTTCTTCCACTATCAGTGGTGGCCTAGTCAATCCTCAAAGCACTTTCCAAAGCTTCTTCTTCATAGGCAATTTTTGAACTTCTTCCCTCATGTCCTTGTTAAGGGCATGTAAGAAGAGGTCACATAGTTCTCAGTGATCCATGTTTGGAGCACTAGTTGGAGAGAAATGGACTTTCCTCCATCGAGTGACAAAGTGGGCTACGGATTCAATTGGCTCTTGTTTTATTGTGAAGAATTCTCTGATCCATGTTTTACAAGTTTTTTCATGTCGAATGCCATGACAAACTCTCCAATTAGTTATCGAAATGAATGAATTGAAGCTTCTAGTAAGTGATAGTACCAATCCAGAGCTATGCCTTCAAGAGTTTTTGGAAAGATCTTTGCTACAACCCCATCCCAAGGGAGGAGTTCTCTTATCGCCATGGTGTAGGCTTTAATATGGGAGTTTGGATCTCCTTCTCCTTTGAACTTTGGGAGATCTAGAAATCGCCAAGGTAGCTGCATGGTTCTTATGTTTTGGTTGAGACGTTCTTTCAAATACTCAAGATATGTTCCCAAGAAGGCACTTTGAGATTACGGGGTTGATAGCAATAACCTTGTAGGTGGGTTTTGATAACCCATTGTTAGATTTATTTAATTATTTTGAATAGGAGGATTCCCATTCAGACATGTGTCATTATTGGTGTTTTGTGAATAGTAATTGAGATAGGGGTGAGGGTATGTATAGGATCATCATGGGCTAAATAGCGGCAATGGAAAAAAAAATTTGTCTTTACTTAGCCAAATTCACGAATTTCCCAACTTTGCCTTTCACAGGTATGTTAAAAATATTCGTTTTGGCTTGGATACCAAACCAAAATAGATATCCATTTGGAACTGATATCCATTCCAAAATAGATATCCATTTTGTGGGTCCCAAAATGGATATCCATTTTGGAACAAATATCCATTTTGGCTTTCTAGAAATGGATATCCGTTTCTTGGAACTATAAATGGTTTTTTTGTATTCTTTACATTGTGCATAGATGAACATGGAACTATAAAAATGGAACTATAAAAAAGGTCACATAGATAAACATGTGCATGTTGTGTAGGCTAAAGAAGCAATATCATTGAGTGCTAGAGTAGAAGGTGCAAACCTAGAGGCTATGGAGAACTTGATAATGAACATTGTTTTGTTCAAACTTGCATTAAAGGATGATGGACCATGGTTTAGAAAGAGTCTCTTCTGACTAAGTGCAAGTTTAGAGGAAAGTATTGCAATCTAATCATTAATGGATGCACCACAAACACATTAGTATCAATAAAGATTATGCATAAGTTAGGGATGAAGATAGTCATGCAAATCACACAATACAATCTCATGGATACAAAAGGGATAGTAACTCATGATGACATAGTAACATTAAGTTACATTCTAACTTATGCAAATAAGGTATGGTGTGATGTGATTTTGATGTATGCCTACCATGTGTTACTAGGAAATCCTTGGTAGTATGATCGATGCATTGTGCATAGGGGCACAAGAACACCTTCACCATCAAGAAATTAATGGGAAAATTTTGAGTTACATCCCATGAAGGATGAGGAAGAGGTCATGTAGAAGGTCAAGGTGTTTCTATTATCAAAATGAACATTTCCCAAGGAGATAGAAGACTTGAAATACTACTATGCACAATTAGTCAATCCCACATAGAAGGAGTAGATTGAGCCACAACTTAAAGGAGACAAGTTGTGATCCTACATGAGGAGTTCATAGATTTGATTTGTGAAGGAATTGTAGATGGATTTCTACCAATATGTAGCATCTCATACTTCATGGATATGATTCTAAGTTCTAGTTTTCTGAACAAGCTTATATATGCCTTAAAAAGGAGGTAGGAATTATTGTATGTAATGATGGTTAAACTAGTGGGCATGGAGGTGATGAAGGCTATCTACCCCATAAATCTATATTTTACAGATACATGGAATGCATTAGTAGAACCGTAGATGGCAGATATAGTCTTATATGAGGAATAATTTGCATGAGGGATACCTATTCAAGAGTTAATAATTGTCCATATTGTAGAGTTCTAGGAGGGAGAATATCATTAGAGAGTTACATTAAGGTGGACTTGGAGGATATTTTCATTTCTAGAAAAGACATGATCCATGTTGGAGTAGAGGTATCACTAGCTAAGTTTGAACAAAGATGTACATATATTCATTGAAAGTGGTACCATCTACCAAAAAAAAAAGATAATTACATAAAACATTGGGTTTTATAATCCACTGTGCATGCCAATTAGATTTTGGGAGGAACTATCAATATTTTGTCCTTGGATCTATGCACATAGAGGGGCAATTATTCTATCTTCATAGTGGTATTTTTTCCTATATGTAACACTTCATTCCTTGTGTAAAGTTAAATGAGACATTCTGGATAGTGGATTCATTCTTCAAGGAGATGTTTTGGTTGCATGGCTTGCTATGGATCATAACATTTGATCATGACATGAAGTTCCATAGCTAGTTTTAGCACAACCTATGGAATAAATTAGGTACAAATCTCAATTATATATCTATGTATCATCTACAAATGGATCTAGATAGACATAGGTTGTTAATCAAAGTCTTGGAAATATAATTAGATGTGTGGTCAAGGAAATTATTAGGTTGTGGAACTCTATGTTGGTGCAAGTAGAGTTTGTGTATAACAACTTGGTGAATTTATCATCAATGAAGGTTCTATTCCAAGTGGTATATGGGACATTCAAACAAAGTGTCATAGATTTGTTGGGAGTAAAAAAAGGCAAGTGCAAAAGTGTAGAAGTTGAGGAATTTATGCAACATGTATGGGAGAGATTCATGCACAAGTCAAGGAGTAGATGGAGGAGAGTAGCACAACGTATATGTATTACACATAGATGATCATTATAGAGAGAATATTTACTCAAAGTGTGAGTTAGTCATGGAACATAATTTAAGAAAAATAGTTACCTAGAGGAACCTACAATAAGTTAAATCTAAAGAAAGCCAGTCCATACTACATTATATCTAGATTTTTTAAGAACACATGAGATATATTAGGACTAGGGATGATATTCACTTTGCAATTGATTTAGACTATTGCAATTTATCTAATAGTCAATTAATTATGTGTACAACTCCAAGGATCATGAAAAGGGGGAAATTGGACTTAAACATGAGTCTGTACATTCTCTAGGTGACTTAGAATATGTTTGTAAGGGGTATAATGTGGAGGGAAGCAAATGTGTAAGGCATGATTGGAAACTTTGCATAAAGTGGAGGGTAATCTATGAAAATTTATGACATTGTAAGATGTGTAAGAAACATATATGACATTGTAAGAAGTGTAAGAAATAATATATATGATGACATGTAAGAAGTCGGTTGTCATTTTTGGGCTTGGGGAGTTGTTATTTTGTCCTTAAGTGAGTTGTTTTTGTCCTCTAGTCAAGTTGCATAAACAAGTTCATGAGAAAGGTCTTGAAGCTTCTATAAAGATACTTGTAACTCCCACACACATGTCATGAGGTCTCTTTTGCATGTTGACTACTTGGCTCATGGTTTGAGTCCATTGTATTCGAAACCACAAATTGGATTACATTTACCTATATATTAGAGGCATGGGATAGTAGTTTGTATGGTATTATAGGTTATGTTGCTATGCTACCAGAAATTTGTTGGACTAAAGGGGAAGTTGTGTTAATGTACTCTATATGTGAGATTAATATAAGATTGTAATCACTTTGGTGGTGGGGTTTTATACACATTGTATCTCCCTATTGGTCCTCTATCTCTCTCTAAACCCTAAACCCTAAACCTCTAAACCTTAACCCCTAACCCCAAAACCATAAACCCTAAACCCTAAATAATGCCCCTAAACCCAAGCAACCCTATCTCTCCCTATCTCCCTATCTCTATCATCCCTCTACCTCTCAATCTCTCTTTGTCTTTGGACATGTCTCTCACTCTCTATCTCCCTATCTCTCCCCTATGTCTCCTCTATCTCTCCCAATATCTACCAGTCCCCTCTCTCTATCTCTCTTTAAACCCTAAACCCTAATCCCTAAACCCTAGCAACCCTAAACCCCTAAACCCCTAAACCCTAAATAATTTCCCTAAACCCTGAACCCTAAACTTGAGCAATACTAAAATCATAAACCCTAAACAATTCCCCTAAACCCTAACCCATAACCCTAAGCAACCTCTATGTGGTGATGCTATGGAAATTTAAACATGAGTCATTTGAGGAAGTACTCACAACTACATATTTAATTGTGCTAGTAGAAGCATAAATAATAATGCATGTGGACTTGTAGCAGACTTGAAGTTCATGTGGAACAATCTAGAGGCTTAGTTATGTTAAGAGAATGTTCTACAATACTACAAGTTGAAAGAATTGGTTAGATGGTTGTATGTGTTACCACAAGCTTATGGTTGGTAGTGGTGGTTATATAAGAAGACATGATTACATTGACTATAGTTAGTAATTTAAACTATTGATATTTAATGTATAATTTAATGTGTAATGTAATTTAAACTATTGATATTGCTATTTAATGTGTAATGTTAAACTAAAAAATAATGAAAAGTATTGGGGAAAGAAAAATGGATATCCATTTCTAAAAACATAAAAAGGGAAAAAAGAGGTCACATTTTGTGGCTTGCAAAATGTAGACCTCTCGTAAAACTGATATCAGAGCTCTAGAATGGATATCCGATACAAAGAGGTTAGTAAATTTGCATTTTTTTTGTTTTGTATATTCAAGAAATGTTTTTTGGTTTTTATGCTAAATAGGTATGTTTTATATTTTAAATAGGTAAAATGGATGAACAAAATGAAAACCCAAACCCTCCACCACAAAACCCTCCCCCTCCAACAATTGAAGAGAAAATTCAAAGAAACATTGATCAAATAAGTAGGATTGTAGAAATGTATCGCCACCATCCTCAATTGTCTACAATGACATCAAATTTAGAGGGAATTATTAGTCATGTTTGAACCCTGTCAAGCCAACATGAATCATTTAGGCAATGGGGAGAAACCAAGAAGGTAGAATATGCTAACGGTTTATCATATGATCAAATGAAAGAGTTAGACATTACGAAAGCTATGTTAGCCCAACATTTTGTCAATCCTAAAACTAGCTTGCATGTTGATGTTCGTTTAGCTCAAGTATTAAATCAAATGGTGTACACATGAGAGTATTAGTCAGAATTGTTGGGATCATTGGTGGATGGTTTTTGATAAACCACCCAACAATAATTTAGATGTGTGTTTGTATTTCCTTCGTAAACTCTATGTCGAGTTCGTCATGGGCCACCATGTTAATTATTTTGATTTTAGAGATTTCCAGGGAGTAGGTAAGGGAATGCCTCAAGATAGACTTGGGGCAATGAGACATGTAGAAGATCTCTATATTCCCCCTCCTACTATCCCTTCTCCACCTCAAATTCAACACCCAGACGTTGTTGCAAATGCAACGCAAAAGGGCCTTGCTATAATACACTCTTTGACCAAGCACTTGATTATACAGACTTCTCAGTTTGTACAACCACATGATGTGGGTGATGATATTGGATCACCTAATTTTACTAGACACTCCTTGTCCACACATGTTTGTGTGCCCCATCATTACATTTTTTGCAATCAGCTATGCTTATGTCCTATTTTGGAGAGTAGCGATCTACCTCTAAACACCTCAGAGTATGATCTCCATTCATGAGATGATGTAGTGGCCTCTAGAACTCAAGCTAAGGGGTCAGGGACAAGAGCAAAAGTACAAGCATCGATGGAGCATAGAGAAGGAGAAGACCGTGGCCAATCTTTTATGCAGGTAAAATTTAAAGTTAAATTTCATGGTGTATTCCATATGAATAATATAAACAAATTTATTAGTACTAATGTATCCAAGGGGGATAATAGCTGATGACAAAGGAGGAGTTGATAGAAGTTCATCATGGAACTTTGTCTGCCATCCAATATGGCTTTGACTTGCTGGTATAATTTGTTCTACACATCAATTTTTTTTTGTATGCATTGATTTCTTTGTGAGTAATTATATATTAATTTATATCATGATGTTAATTTAACTAATTTAATGTTAATTTAATTTATATTATGATGTCTCTTTAATTTTATATCCAGAATGTGAATTATGTGGCATCTTTGCCAATGGTCTTCACTCGAACTCCTGATCGACCTAAAGGACTATCATTTGCAGAATGACTTTTTGAATGCTAACAAAGGGTGGAAACTTAATTTGATTGAATTGTACTTTAATTAATAATTTATAAAACTTAAATATTTGATTATAGTCATTTAGATAAATAATAATTTAAAAATTATTATGATTATTTGTATACATAGAGTCTTACACTCTTGTCATTTTTCGTACAGGAGATATTAGTTGGTTCATGCATGATGAGTCCTTCTCAATTGATGCAGGAGGCCTCGATGGTGGTATGTGCTTGTTTTCAAGTAGATAATTTTTTGTGTAGTGCACTCTAGATTGTTTACGTGTAACACATCTAACCTTTTTCAATGTATGTATTTCCTTTTTGTTTAATAATTATATATTAATTTATTTCAATGTTACTTTACTTTTACAGTCTCTTGAGAATATCAGTGATGTGCCACCTTTGCCATCAAGCTTTAGTAGGACACACGATTGTCTTAAGAGAAAATTATTTGCAGAATGATTATTTGAATGACAAGAAAGAGTCGAGGTAATTGAATTAATTTTTTCTAAATAATTGATAGTTTATAGCAGTTTTATAGTTGATAAGATTCTATTTACTAACTCAAATTTATTTTTATTTACCATTGAAGAGACTAATCAAATTTGTGGTTTGACTTGTTAATGGACTCAACTTTGCCTCCATCAACTACTAGACATCATGGTACGAAGAGGACATTTTTGAGGATCTACCATAGATTGAGGATCCATCACAGGTTGAGGATCCATCGCAGGTTGAGGATTCACCAAACACATAGGGTCAAGTGGACCTTCAGTATTTGATGTAGCTATTTGGCATGTAGATTGTATATAGATTTTGAGACATGGCATATGCCACATTTTGTAAAAAATGTTTTGAGTTGGTATATTTGCCAAATTTTTTGTATATGTTTACCATTATGGACTAGATTTTAATATATATACACCTTGATATACAATATAATTTAAATTCCTTATGTGCATGTATTCCTACTTTGAAACTTAAAAGTTTGATGTATAATCAATTTACAATGGTTGAGTTATGATCAATAACATGTTATAGATTGATTTCTTGTTATATATGATTGTTTTTCTTGGGAGAAAGATGATAATTGTTGTTTCATACTTCAAGACATAACTTGATCTTAGTTGCCATGTGATTGTAATTTTAGTTATATATAGCATTTTCATGAAATGACAAATTTGAATGGTTCACACATATGCAGAACTATAAAATACTTTTATCTCCTCCATATGTAGCTGTATCTCTTCATTTTTCAAGTACAAACATCAAAAAGCAGTTTTAGATAACTAATTTCACCATCAAAACTTCATTTCTAGCCTCCTTCCTTCATGTTTTCTCTATTTTTAGTCTTATTCAGGACATCAGCAATCTAGAACAACAATTTGGTACATCATGGAAGGCTGCAACAATCATATTTGAGGCTATAATTCTCATACATGATTATAAAGTTCATTTTCATTCAACTCCAAGACCTCGATTCCTTCATCTTTGACCATTTCTAGATATGATTATGTAGGTACAAATTTACAATAGTGATATAGGTCTGAAAATGAATTTGTTTCATGGTTGGTATAGAAAATTAGGAGTTTGAAATCATTCCTTTAATCATTCCTTCCTTCAATTATGTAAATTAAGATAAAACTCTTTATGACTGTCCTATAAGTACACTTGGTTGACTTTGGAGAATATTCTAGAAATTTGTTCATGCATTTGTAATAGTTTGACATATTTTGATGATTTTTGGATATTGGTTTCTTAGCATGGTCTTAGATGCATATGGATGCTCCTGGAGGTCCTAGTTGACTTGTATGCTTTGGATGCACTTGTTTGTTGCCACATATCTCATTTGAGTCAATTTGATAGTTTGCTTGTGTGTCCATTAGTTAAGGTTTGACATGCTTTTGATTGTGGTGTCTTGGTTGGTTCATAATACATTTAGTTTTTCATGAGGCTCTTGATTACATGGGTATGATGGGCTTAAGTTATCATTTATTTGTATTCCCATAGTTATGTCTTGAGATTTTGGACTTATGAGTTTGCATGTTATCATTGTGAGATATGCATGCGTGGTTATTACATGATGAGGTATGATTTTGTGATATTATCCATATACCTTTGTTCTAATCTTATGACAAAATTTTGAGGGTGAATTTAGTTTGATTTGTGATGACATTGAAAGCCTCCATTGTGATCTTATGATGACATTTGTGGTGACAAGATCTTTGGGATTCATGATAGATCACTATCATATAACACACCTGTAGACTATCATTTTCTGGCACATTGTAAAAACCAACGTTTGTAACAATGTTCTCTGCACCATGGAATCTTTGACCCCTTTTGAAACTTGTGAAAACTATCCATAAAACTTTTACATGTTCCTCTTACCATTGAAACTATTGTGAACACTATCATGAGTACTTCCAAGGGGGATTGGAGTGGTCCATCCTACTCTACCCATTCCATGATCTCAATTGTTTTTTCTTTGGGGATCATTTCCTTTTGTTTTTGTAATGCCTCATTCTCTAGAGTTTTGATCTCTGCGGCATTTATAGTCTTTTTTGGGATTTCCATTCATTTGATGCATATTGATTGAGGTGTAGGACTAGGGACAGTCAATTTGTTGGTAGGGAGTTCATAGTCTATGGGGATGCCTATACATTTGTTTGTTGTGTTTGATTTCAACATGTTGAAAGGTTCTTGATCTCCCTTTGTGATGTAAACTTTCCCTACGTGTATGAATCGAGCTTCTTGGAATAATATGGATGGCATAGCTTTCATTCTATGTATCCATAGTCTTCCAAGAATCAAATTATATCCTGTGTCTTTGTCTATGACGTAGAATGTGGTAGGAATGGTTTTAGGTGCCAAGGTCACTGGAAGGGTAATCTTACCTATGGTGGTAACCTTTAGATTATCATACCCGCTTAGAGTATCACATAAAGCAGTGATATTAGTGTGTCCATAGCCCATTCTCTCTAATAGGGAGAAAGGAACTATGTTAACTGCTGCCTCATCATCGATTAAGTTCCACTTGATGCAAGTATCATAGATCCATACTTGAAGATACGGGGAAGGGTCTCCTTTTGGTTAATTCTACCTTGAAGGGAATCTATTGTAAGTCAAAGAAGAATCTTGGATCTTTGAGTTCTGAGTTTGGTGGACTAATGTCATAGTCCACATGACTGATTTGTTCACTAGGTGGTGGGGTAATTTGGTCGAGGTATTTTAAACCTATTGCTTTTAGTAACACTAAGTGATGTGAAGGGGAGTTCTTGAGAAAGTCAATGAATGAGATGTGGGCATATGTATTCTTTAATTCTTCTATTAGTTCATAAGGTCCAATCAAAGCTGGTATAGGTTCCACTATCAAAATGATACTTCCATATGGTTCTATTTGCTCATTTTCATCCTCACAGTCTTCCTCTTCTACTTCATTATGCATAATCTTGACTAATCCCATCACCCTAGCTTCTCCTTTTTTTCTTAGTTGTGGTGGGACATTAGGGTTACTACTTTGAGCCATCTTATTTTAATTCCTTATTTCTGTGTCTTTATGTGCAAGGAACAGGTCCTGATAAATTATCATGTTGGCATTTTACAGGGCTATTGGAGCTTGATTTTTCCTTGTTCCCTTGTTATCCAGTGTGACCATATGAGATTACATGAAGCATATTGGAAATCTATCAGATGTTGTAGTCAAATTAACACTAAAAATTCTACCTCAGGTATAGTCAAAATAACCTATGATGCCATGTAAAAATATCTACAATGCCATGCAAAATAACCTCATTCGTAATCCTGTATAGTCAAAAACATGCATTATAGTTAAAGAAACAAGATTTTTAATAAAATAATTATAAAAAATAGAAAAAACAAGAACAAGTTAAGATAAAAAATGTCATACTTGTCCATCTGGAAGTTTAAATGCTAGTCAAGTGTACCTGAGGGGTCATCTCTTACCTTTAGAGTATCTAATATTGCTTCATGATTAGCATTACTAATTGTCCATAGTTGTTTTGATTTTGGTTTTCCATGATGCTTTAGTAACTTGACATTTGTTTCTACAACTAGGTACGAATGCATTAATATAGTTTTATGCTTCTCAAAGTCTTCAAAGGCAGGGATGCCATTCTTTCTAATCATATATGTTCATAACCAAGTCCCAGCAATAACAAATGATCCTGTAGGATATGTAAACCCATCATCATCTATCATAGGTTATGTTAGATTTTTTTTTCCCTATACACATCATGCCAACCAATAGTCTGACCTCTCTTCATTTCCATGTGGTGCAACAACTGCATAAACATGACCTAGTTGTACAAGGTCTAAAAGATGTTCATAGTCGAATGAGCTCTGCATGTCGTTGATGGAAGATAATTGACCTTGAGATAAAGGGGTTAAATATTATGGAATCCATGCATCTACCCACTCGCTTGACTCACAATTATCCCAATCACATTTAATACAACTCTGACAAAAACAAGCTAATTCCCATGTCCAAATAGTCCATGCACTTTCATCTAAGCATCGAAATGAATGCATCTTTGATGATTCACTAATTCTCTGACAATCCCATTTCTCTTTCACTATCCCATCATCAACCAACCAAAAGAACCTACACACTTCTGAATCAAGAGCCACTCCTTGTGACAATGCATAGTTGCACCACTTAACAATAGAATCTGCATCACTGAATGTAACACCACCTCTAATCTTTAGTTGTTCTTTAAAAATAGCTCTCTTCATGCATGCACTCGCTCCATCATGTTCACCTTTTCCATGCCTGGCTTCAAAAAAATTCCAAATACGAGGTATACCCATCTCTACATGCTTTTTGTACAACCAATAGAATATATGAGCATTCTTGAATTGATCAGTGCAATTATCTGACCAAATGAGATGTTTATCCATTCTAATATCTTTTTCTTGTAAGAACCCATACAATTGTTCAAAACAACATTGCACATGTACTCTAATGAATGAGATCGATCATCACTCATGTAAAAATGGTATTCACTAACAATCTTCCTATTCTCTTCTGTACTATCGGGGGCATGTCTGTATGTGATGTGAACAAAAATAGCAATATGAATAGAATTGTAGTATTGAGATTAAACTTCATTTTGGGGTTGCAATGTGTAGTTTTCTACAAAATCAACTATAGAGGCAATAGTTCCAATCAGAAAAAAGTCTTTACACATCTTGAACTATTAATATAACCATCGAGACCTATGGTTGTGTCTAACATACTTGTAGAAAAGATTTTTCTTAAAATCATCAATAAAATTAGCAATACTGTCATGCCCACATTTCCCATGCAGCCACGACATGCAACACACGTGTCATGTGGTCATGACACGAAATATCAAAACAATTTCCACATGACCCTAGAAACCCCCTCGCACGTGTCAGCATGCTCGGTGGCAATATGCATAAGATGTAAGCATGTCAATCAAATCTCAGGGAAGAGAGATTACATACGCAATCCCCTACATGATGATACCTGACTAGGGGGTTATGCGACGCGAGGAGTGTCGCTACTAGTGTTAGGATTGATTTGACCCAAACCCTAAGTTTCCTAGGTAAATGAAATGATTTCGACAGGAGTTGAAATCCAACCTTAATTCTAGAGCATAAAATTGTTTAAAATACGCTTTCATTAAAATAATAATCGAAAGGCAAAATAATAAGTTAACTAAATGGCAAGAAAAAATTCATTTAAAACAACTGGCCTAAGTCTTAGAAAAATTCGGCAACATAATGCATTATTAACGTTTGAAATAAATATTTTAATAAGGGGTCTCTGCTCAAACATTTAGGAGAAAAATTAAATAAAAAGATTAAGTTAAATCTACCTAATAACATTATAAAAATTTCCACCCTAATAGTAAAATTTGAATCAAATGAAACTTTTAAATAATTAATCCCAAATTAAAAAAGTCTATGAATAAATATAATTCCAACAATTATATTTATTCAATTAAATCAAGGTAAAATTAAATCAATAAATAACATTGTAAAATTTGCCCTCCCTTTGATAACTCATTAAATTAAATAGAACAATCACGTAATTAATTACCCCTAAATAAAATATAATAATCTAACCCAACTAATAAAATAGCCCAAACAATTAAATTTATTCTAACAAGGTCAAATATGATCTCCCCAAAAGTTAGAGCACTTAAGGGTAATAACTTCACCCTAACTAAATAAATTATAATATAATTATATGGTCCCACTAAAAGTATTAAATATAATATTCCCAAAAAAGAAACAAATCAATTTTCCCCAACCCATAAAAATTAAAAAAAAACAATATTAAGGCAATAAAAATAATTTCCAAATTAAATAAATCAAAACCCACTTATAAAAAGATTAATTTAGAATCCTAAAAATTAAAAGGCATAAAAAGGATAAAAAAGCCCACATAAAATGCTAACTACATTACCCAGTTAAAACTCCACATAGAAAAATAATAAATTTCAAAAGAAATTAAAGAGGGAAACTCAAAATTCACATGCAAAGGAAATGAAATAAAATAAATTTTATTCAAATTTCCCACTCAACTCCTCAACCCTAAAACCTCTCCTATATTATATTAATTTATATTATCTACCCTAACCCTATTCTCTTCTTTTTCCTCTTCTCTATTCTCACATTCTTTTTGTTTCTCTCTATTTTCCTTTTTTTTTGGTAGGTAATCTGAGGGCAGCCATGAATGGAATCAAGAAATTGTTCTTCTTTCTTTCCCCTCCTCTCCTTCATTTCTTTTCTCTCAAATTTCTTTTGTAGGTTAAAATTTGGGCAGCGATGGAGGCAAAACAGAGTTTTCTCATATAAAGATTCTGGTGTAAATTCATTATGTAATATACATAGGGGTTTCATTGTATATATATATATATATATATATATATATATATATATCTTGTTGCAGAGAGTATAATTATTTAGTTTTTTGTTTTAAGAAGAAATATTGTGAAGACAATATATATATATATTGTTTCTTTTTTTTTTTTGTAAATATTAAAAAAAAAAAAACGAAATAGAATTGAGAAGGGTCGAATTCTAGTTTACATCGTGAAGGGGGAAATAGAATGTTTTAAGCATCACCATTGTTTCAAAAGGCAAACGTAGGTTTTGTTTGAGTTTTAAAGAATGTGGGGTGGGGGTTGGGGTTGGCCCCCGCCCCCCACCTCCCCCCCCCCCCCCCCGTGGATATTAAAAAAGGGAACTGTGGCGGCAGCAGCTGCCATCACCACAGTCCATCTCTTCTTTTTCTTAAAAATAAAACTCCAAACCCTAATACGTCTAGGGTTTGATTTACATGAATTTCTTTCCATCTTTTTTTTCTCTGTAAAAAAAATAGTAATATTTATACATCACTCTATTATTTTAAAATGCATTTCACTAGTTTTTTTTTTGTTTTTTTTTAACAAAAAAGTGGATAAACCACTAAAATTATATTAATAAAATGAGTTACAAAATGCCAGATTCAGTAGCGGCATACCGGCAGGAAAGAATCGGCAAAGAAAACCTCCGGTTATAGCCGAAATTTATCAAAATTTTATACATAATCATTTCAACATCATAATTCGATCCAAAACTTAGGATCATGCCAGAGAATATACAATTTATAAAAAAGTAATTACAAAACATCTGGCAGGTATAAAATCCAAAAAAACTTGACCGAGATCCCCATTAATCTGCTATTTCAATAACCTGCAAGTCTTGGTCTTCAAAGTGTTCATCAGCCTCTGCAAGTTGAGGGGCAGGTGGCGGCAGAGGAGGCACATAGTTTAACAAAAATAGCAGTGCATTAAACACTTCCATAGCATTTCATTGGTATTAAATATATATATAGGTATATACATAGACAACAGTGTAACATAAATTTTAATAGTAAGTGTTTTAAAATATACCTTCAGCAAATATATATATACACACACACACACACACACACACACACAACTAGCCAGAAAAAAATCAGCTAACTAAAAATAATTGTTTATGAGAGCTCTTAGAAAAACTAATTTTTTTTCTCTCTCATTTTATTTATTTTAACAACAAAAATAAAATAGCACAGTCATAATATTTTTTTTTTCTATTTAGAAGTACATTTATAACAGAACTATACCAATTCACTATATCCCCCCCATTTTTTAACATAACTTCAATTTATCCTAACCCAGAGATTTCCAAGAGCAACCACTTTTTTTGTCATATGAAATATATATATTTTTTTAAATACACAAAGAAGCATCTATAACTGAATACATACATTAATTGTTTTGTATGAAAAGAGAAACTATAGAAAACATTCATGACAACAATTTAAATTTATTTTTCTTTTGAGGGCAATAATACAAAAATCAGCAACATAGAAATTTGGTTAAGTTTTCTCTTCCATTTCTATTTGAATGCACAACAACACAATAACATGGATTTACATTTTTTTTTATCTACCTTAGGACAACATAAAGGATTTAAATCAATGATACAATTTTATTTGGAAATGTAGATCACTACCTTACATAAGGAGGAATTTATTACACTAGACTTCAAACTTTGAGAGTACAATTTTGACAACTATATACAATAAGGCCTCCAAGGCCATGGCTCACAAAACAACCATCATGAAAATGAAAATAAGGCCACAATGGCCATTGTCTAAGGCTCCAAAACACTAACATAACCTGCAATAAATTTAAACACAAAGAGGGGGACAACCTGTTGGCAAGAGACACTATATGGATTCATGGTTGTTGTCATTGATGGCAACAAAGGTCATCCCACATATCCGCAAGTCATGGTGTGTCTCTACCGGAAGTCAGAATAAAGATTGTTGTGGTCCGGTGAACAAGAACAGAGCATGTGGCAAGGTCCGACAGATTGGTCCGGATCTCTCAGAGGAAGTGTCTTGGTGTAGTGTGGATTTGGGGAAGTCAAGAGGACTACCTTGAGTGGTATATTCCAAGGATTTAGCCTCTGGTGATGGACAAGGAAAAAGATATGAATAGTTGAGTACCGGATTCCTGAGAGACAGTGAAAACAGAGGAAGAACTGACTGACAGAGTATCAGACTACTTTCCGGATGTGTTACTGTTGATGATAAAAGTTGTGAAGGCATGAATCATGTTTGGCCGACATGATTAATGATATCTACAAGTATATGCTTGATCCGCATTGCTTGGTGAGCAAGGATTCAGCCGACAGAACAGAGTTTGTAAGAAACTAGACTGTTCCGGATGCCGACTAGAAAAGTGATGAAATTACTTGTGCGGATATATATAGAGGATAGATTTAGTTGTGAAATGTAGTATTGTGTGAAGGCATATGCGAATAAGTGCAGAACAGAGCAGAAGTAGCAAGAAAGATCCGGTATGTGAAAGGATAGCAGAATAAAGAACAGAGGAAAGATGAAGTGCAGCAGATCAGTGTACTGAGCCTAACCGGAACTGAACTCCAGCATATGCAGATGCTTCCAATCAGTTCAAGACTATGATTCTTATCACTTTGTAGACAGTGTGTCTCCTTGTAGGTAGTGGGCCTCTTTGTGAGCAGTGTGCTCGGGCAGTGAGCCCTAATTGGCAAGTGCCATTTTGTAATTTCCTATTCTTCTAACAGAGAATAATTTTTGGGTTAATCACCCCGTGGTTTTCTCCCTTAACAGGGTTTCCACGTCAAAAATACTGTGTCATGTGTTTCTTGTTTCATGATAATGTTTTTGTGTTTAATTCAATGCTGCACTAATTAATAAGAAAGTTCAATAAGGAAAATAATTAGGATAACTGATTCACCCCCCCCTCTCAGTTATCAACAATTGGTATCAGAGCTAAGTTCCTCCTAATAGAGCCTAACAGCTTGAGGAAGATCTGGGAATTCAAATGGATGCATATGGTTTAAGGGAGCAACTCAAGACTGCCCTTGAGGATCTTGAACAGTCAAATTCTGAAGTCAATGAATTAAAGGAAAGACTCAAACAGGCTGATGAATTCATGAGAGAATTAAAAGACAAATTAAGTCTCTCTATGAAAAAGAGAAAGGAGCTACTCCAACAATTGGCAAGACAAAGTGAAGAAAGCAATACAAATGAAGAATTGACTGAGCAAACCAAGTTATGTGAAAAGTTATCAAAAGAAGTCATTATGTTAAGACATGAAATGGAATCAGGAACTATAAAGCTTACTCAAGAGATTGAAGAAAAAAGAAAGGCTGAAGACAATCTAAGACAATCTCTTAAAGAAAAATCAGAAGAATGCCACCAGATGGATAGGATTATCAGACATCTTGAATCTGATCTTGAAGATGCCAAAGATAATGAAGAAAAACTTGAGGATCAAATTGCCTCTCTCAAAAGAGATCTTCAAACAGCAAATGAATATAAAGAGAAATTCAAGATAAGTTCTGCTCAACTTGAAGTTCTTCTTGGAAGTCAAAAGAGGATAGATGACAAGTATGGTTTGGGATATGAGAAAGGAGAAAGCTCCGGATCTGGTCAAAAGAATTTTGGATCAGAAAATCCAAGGAACAGACCTAGAAGACCTCCGGTAAGACAGCCCAATGCTCAAAGATATCCATCTTTCAATGGATACTGCCACAGCTGCAACCACTTTGGTCACAAAGCTAATCAGTGCAAAAAGAGAATGAATCAGATTAATTCATCCTTCTCCAGACAGTGCTTTAACTGCAAAAGGTATGGACACAAATCCCATGAATGCAGAAATATGCAAGTAAACAATTCATTCAAAGGTAGATGCTTTACATGCAATAGAGTAGGTCATATGGCTAATCAATGCAAAACAAGAGTTTATCAGTCAAATATGCAAAGAAATGTTATTTGCCAAATCTGTAATAGGTCCGGTCATAATGCTAAAGTCTGCAGAAGCAAGAATCAGGACAAAAGAGGTCCGGTGTATAATCAGAATCAAGACAAGGGTAAACAAAAGATGAATGCGGATGAAGTTAGGAATCAGATGAGCAAGATTTGGGTGAAGAAAAGTTTAGAGAATGTAGAGGTTGGATCCGCACCAGACTCTGGTGCTGATATTTCTTCCAGAAATTAAAAAGTAAGCTCTGGCTCAGGGGGAGACTCAAAGAAAATCCTGTTCCCCCAGCAAATCAAGTGATGCCGGATGTGGCACAAGATGCGGAGTAAAGGGTTTAAAGATATAAGTCTTGAGATGATCTAGATAAGATTTCAGAGGTCCGCATGGAGATATGAATAAGCTGTGATCGATCAAGTAAGACCTGTTCTGGGAGATGCTCCCGTATGACAGAGGATTACAAAAAGATCCGGAGAGATCCGGTAGTGCATTGTCTTATTCTGCGGATTGGACAGAGTGTTTGGGATGTTCTTGTAATGTGTCACCTCGATTTATTCATGATTGAAAGATCCGGATGATGTTCACAGATTAGGACTAATCCGGGATACTCCAAGCTATCCGGATAAGGCAAACCGGAATAATATAGGTCGAGCATTTATTGCCATCAGATATTAGGGTTTGCGGAGCAATATAAGGGATTTCTCAAAAAGCATTTGCTCATTCTGCACTCAAGAAGAAGCGAAAAGTGGAGCTCTGCAACAAGATTCATCAAGCACACTAAAGATCTCCTGCCGAAGTCATTGCATAAAGAAATCAATCCAACCACTCCGTGCAAACCGAAGGCGCATAAGGTATTCTCCGTTTTCATTATCTCACTGCAAATCTTTGAAGAAATGGCTACTCCAAATATAGTGAAAATCTCAGATAGGCCCCGACCTGAATTTAAGAAACATCCATACAAGTCATTGGAGGTAGATCCCTTAGGAGCATTTTCCAGTGTTCCTCACGGAGTTTTACACACAGAAGACATTAGGGTTTACATACATGCAAGCATTGAGGAATTTGGGGAATTCAAATTGAGAGATCTCTATCACAAGCAACTGATAGACAATGCTTTTGAGCTTAAACCAGAGTATAAGGGTATCCAGAAGAAACAATTTGAGCAATTTATTCATTTCCCCTGCTTTGAAGAAGATGAATGGGTCCGGTATGTACTGAGCAGGATGCATGACAACTTCCTATGGCTGGATAGACCATACAAGATCACAAAAGAGACAATTAGAGCAGTAACTGGTCTATACTCTTCCGGAGGGATACCTATCCTCAAATCTATCAAAAATAACATTGTAACTGAGGCCACCGCATCAAAATTTGATAAGAGGGCAATGACCATTGAAGATATTTCTGATCCGGATATCAAGTATGTGTCCATGATAATAGGATACAAGATCTATCACTCCAGCAGGGAGAATTTTGTATCCGGAACTGCAGTATATACTGCCTATGAGATGCTAAGGAAGAATGTAGAATATGATCTCTGCGAACTGCTCTTAAGCCAATTAATGGAAAATATACAGAAAATCAAGAAGGACAAGAAGAATTCCTTTAAGTATGGTACTCTTATAGTATGTCTATTCTTCTACTTCATGAATGAGCTGCCAGGATCAAGTGGATGGGTATGGCAGAATGACAAACCTGTTGCAGTCCAGATAAGAGACTATCTACATGGGCTTGGGGATGCCAAAGCAATAAATACAGCCCTATGGGGATACTTCAAAAACTTTCAAAGCATGATGCAAGCAAGAGAGAGAATTCCCCAGTCTCTTGTTGAAAAATACAAAGACTCAGTGTGCTTTATGGTGGACACTGATCAGTGCCTAATGGAGGCAGTGGAGCCAAGGACTGTCTGGATCATGCCCATGGGGTATGAAGTGGATGAACAGATAGTGGAGCTGCATGTTCAACACATGCTAAGTCAGCCCAAAGATCCAAAGGCAGAAAGGTTTGGAACCTTTGAGGAGCCGAGTGTAAAGATCCATGTAGAACTCAGGGAACCTGAGATAAAGAGAAAGGTGAGAAAAGAAGTAGAGCATATTGCTCAAGGCCTAGGCATCTCAAAAGAGGCACTTGATGCCAGCCGAGAAAAGAGGAGGAAGGCTGAGGAAGAAAAGAAAAGTAAAGAAAGTGTTCCAGTTGAAACTTCCACCCGGACCAGATCATCAAAAAGATCTGCACCTCCCACAACCAAAAGCTCAAAACCGGAAGTCCAGGCATCTGGTAAAAGATCTAAGACAAAAGCCACAAGGGCTTATGAAAGCCAAAAGGATGAAGAGGAAACAGAGTCACATGAGGGAGTAAAAGAAATAAAGAAGCAGAAGAAGAAAGGATCTGGTAAACCCTCCACAGGCCAAGACAAGGATGAAATGGCAGAGGTATCTGTTGAAAAGCCCACTCTGTCTCTAGAGAGTGTAATCAAGTCGGTTACGGTGGATGGAAACCTTCAACCAATGACTGAATTTTATGATGACTACAATGAGGCTGACCAAAAGATTCTGCAAGAAGCCACAGTCAAATATCTAAACATATACAATAAGGCTTTCATTGAGATCATATCTCTTATTCCTAAAAGCCTAGAAAAGGAATTAGAAATAAGAAAGAATAACACTCATGCAAAAGATCTTGAGATCCGGGAGCAGATAGCTATTCAGCTATATCCTCAAATTGATCCCAAGACAATGAACATAATCTTCAAAGACTGCAAAGATGAGTTCAGAAGTAAAGCCAGGATGAATCAACTCATGCTTGGTGAGACTGACAAAGTGGCCAAAGAGACAGAAGAGATCCTCCGGAAGGCCTTCAAAAGATTCAATCTTCCTGTTGTAGAGGACTTAGGTGCAGAAATAGCTGCGGATTTGGAATCATCTGCTCCGGAAGAAGTGGGCCCTGGACAGACTAACATCTCTCCTCTGGTTTCCCCTACAGTCTCCAGAGCCCAAGAAGAAGAGAAACTACAGGAGAAAGAAGCAGCAGTCAAAGAAAAAGAGGTTGACAGCACCCCAACAGAGAAAACCACGACTGAAAGTGGTAAGAGTAAGGAAGGAGAAAAGATTCAAAAGGACAAAACTGCAGAAGAGAAGAAACATCTGTCTTTGGTAAGAGACACTGCACAAACTGTTCAAGAATTCCTGACAAAAGCCACTATAGAAATTGATGAACCAGACCTGCTAAAAGGGCCATTAGATTTTGACTCTTTGTCACCGGTGCAAACAATGAAAATAGCCTCATTTGCAAATGAGAAAGTCAAAGAGAAACTGCTGAAATCTCACATGGAAGACTGTGAGCTTATGGAGGTAGCATCTGGAGTGCTAGAAAAAATCATGCCATCTTTTCAAAAGGATCCCACAGCCTCCTCTTCCGGTAATCTCAAAACCTTAGTTAGCAGTGTTAGTACACATTTTGAATCTCTAGAAAAATCAGCTGAAGAAAAGGTCCGGAAGGAATTTTTGGATAAAAGATTTTCAGAGGTATTAGGATTAATCTCTACCGATAGGAGAATTGTGAGTATTGGAATAAAGAGCTTAGAAAATGCTCTTAAGGATGGCGGTGACATTTACAAATTTTGTATATCTTGGTCAAAGGCAACAGCAGCAATTGATAAGAAAATAAAAGAGGAACAGGACAAGCTACAAAGTTTATCTCAAAGTTTTGATCCTCTCTCTTCCTCCATAATAAATCAAGAATGTCAGACTATTGCAGTCTTGAATGAAATAAAGAATCTTGAGAAGGAAAGGAAGAATATCACTAACCAGATGGGAGAACTTAGAAGGATTATAATCCCTAAGTTAGAAACTATGCATGAGGCCATCAGTGATGCTCAGACCACCGCCCAAACAAATGATCCAACAGATCTCAAGAGGGCAAAAGCTTTTGCATTTTTGTTGAGTGGTCATATCTCAATTTTGGAAAGAATGAAGCTAAGTTAGGCTACAGAACTGATCCAATTGAAGACATCCTTTGCAGACATTCTTCAGTATATGTGAGTATGTAAATATGCGGCTATGTATAGAAATTTTTTGAAAATTTTGGTGTGCGGATCCTACCCTTTGCCATTGATGTCAAAGGGGGAGTGAGGAGCAGTGAAAAATGAGGAATCCAACTAAGGGGGAGTTCTGGAAATTGTATATAAAGACAGAGCATCAGCAAAGGGGGAGCATAGTGTAAACACTTAGTCATTTTTTACTAAGTGTTGCCATCAATGCCAAAGGGGGAGATTGTTGGCAAGAGACACTATATGGATTCATGGTTGTTGTCATTGATGGCAACAAAGGTCATCCCACATATCCGCAAGTCATGGTGTGTCTCTACCGGAAGTCAGAATAAAGATTGTTGTGGTCCGGTGAACAAGAACAGAGCATGTGGCAAGGTCCGACAGATTGGTCCGGATCTCTCAGAGGAAGTGTCTTGGTGCAGTGCGGATTTGGGGAAGTCAAGAGGACTACCTTGAGTGGTATATTCCAAGGATTTAGCCTCCGATGATGGACAAGGAAAAAGATATGAATAGTTGAGTACCGGATTCCTGAGAGACAGTGAAAACAGAGGAAGAACTGACTGACAGAGTATCAGACTACTTTCCGGATGTGTTACTGTTGATGATAAAAGTTGTGAAGGCATGAATCATGTTTGGCCGACATGATTAATGATATCTACAAGTATATGCTTGATCCGCATTGCTTGGTGAGCAAGGATTCAGCCGACAGAACAGAGTTTGTAAGAAACTAGACTGTTCCGGATGCCGACTAGAAAAGTGATGAAATTACTTGTGCGGATATATATAGAGGATAGATTTAGTTGTGAAATGTAGTATTGTGTGAAGGCATATGTGAATAAGTGCAGAACAGAGCAGAAGTAGCAAGAAAGATCTGGTATGTGAAAGGATAGCAGAATAAAGAACAGAGGAAAGATGAAGTGCAGCAGATCAGTGTACTGAGCCTAACCAGAACTGAACTCCAGCATATGCAGATGCTTCCAATCAGTTCAAGACTATGATTCTTATCACTTTGTAGACAGTGTGTCTCCTTGTAGGCAGTGGGCCTCTTTGTGAGCAGTGTGCTCGGGCAGTGAGCCCTAATTGGCAAGTGCCATTTTGTAATTTCCTATTCTTCTAACAGAGAATAATTTTTGGGTTAATCACCCCGTGGTTTTCTCCCTTAACAGGGTTTCCATGTCAAAAATACTGTGTCATGTGTTTCTTGTTTCATGATAATGTTTTTGTGTTTAATTCAATGCTGCACTAATTAATAAGAAAGTTCAATAAGGAAAATAATTAGGATAACTGATTCACCCCCCCCTCTCAGTTATCAACACAACCAAGCCGTGAAAATCGCCCTCCTCCCTACCATAGACCTGCTAGTGGGTCACCCCCAAGCTGGGAGGTAGTCTCACACAAGTTTTCTCACACCACAACAAAAATCACAATCAACACAAAATCACCCGTAGTAGATGTACAATACAAAACTTATTGAAATGAGTTTGGAGGGGTAGGGGAGTGGACCCCTCAACTCAAGAGGTCACTCCAAAACTCAATAATCCCAATATCACAAGGCCTCAAGCCAAAAACAATATCTCCATGAAACACCAAAAAAACCATGGCACTCATGCCAACCAAATAATCCCAAACTCCATAAAATGCCCTCAAGGCTATAAATAGATCAACATGAGGAGGTACACTCTCCCCCACCCCTTACGAGTTGAGCATTTTCTCCAATGGAGAGGCTCTCACCAACATCCAAAACCCACATAAAAGAAAATAACACCCAACATAAAATTTCAAGAACACAAGTACAGTAAAACAAGCATAAGGAATGGCTAATGCCATAGGGCTTACCTTAAGAGCCCAACAATGGATGCATATTGAAGAAGAGCCCACAAGCTTTCTCCAAGCCTCCAATCCTCCAAGTTTTCTCCAACTCCTTCCCAAAAACCTCCAAAGATAGAAATTTTTCAAAAAGCAAGAACCCCCAACTCCTCTCCAAGAGGAGATAAAATAGGCCTCCAAATTAGGCCCTGAGGAATGAGAAGGTGACACTTGTCACCTTCTCCTTCCTCATTCCATACCACTTGCAAGGGAGAAGGAATGTGAGGGTGACAAGTGTCACCCTCTTATCCATTCAAACCCTCACCTTATCCACTTGTGTTCTCACACATGTGTGAGAGCCCAAGTGGAGAGGTGGCATCTCTCCCCATGGCTCCATGAGGATAAGGGATGACACATGTCATCACCTTACTCCTCAAGTGAGCCCCTTCACTCCAAGATGCTCTCACACATGTGTGAGATTCTTGGAGAAAGGTTCCACACATTTGGGGGTCTTGAAGACTCCCCAAGTCTTCAAGGTGGAGGAATCCCCAAGACTAGGGAAGGGTGATGGGTCTTTTCCAAGACATGACTCATCTCCCACCCTTAGCCATTTTGAATTTTCGTCACTTTTACTAAGCCCAAATTTAGAATGACTAGATGGCAGTTACTCTAGGGTTTAGTAAGTCCAAATGGACCCTATTCACTAGGGGTACCACCTAGGGTAATTTTGGACCTCAAACAAACACTTAGAGAGGTGTAAAATCACATTAAATGGCCCAAAAAATTAAAAAAACACCAAATTGTGTGAATTAAAACTCAAGTTTTACAACACATCAATTAAATTAAATAAAAGGAAGTGAATAGGCCAATTAATTAAAATCAAGCATTTACAAAAACATCATTCCACCACACATGATCCTTATCCCTCTTGGGAATGGATCGGCTTAACAAGGAAACACATAAGTGTGAGATCACCCTCCGATTTTCCATGGCCTAGAAAATCACCTGTGCACTTGAACAAATAGTCAATCCAAGATATATATATCATAGCCGAAGCAATAGAATGTAACACTCATGTCATCGCATAATTCATACAAAACATTAAATAATTCACATCATAATTAGGATTCATGATTGCATTTTCTCTATACTATCTCAGAATTAAAATCACATAGCAATCCATATACTAAGCTCATAATCAACATCACTAATAATCATCAATCAACATATCTCACATGTCTAAAATCATAAGAGAATCAAAGTAGGGTATAATCAAATCACCACATACTAATCCAAGCTAATCCAAAATAAGGAGATATAGTCTAAATCTGCATAATGGAAATCAATACTCTCTAAATGCTTAAAATGTCTCCAACTATATAAAATGATCAAAATAGGGAAGTGAAATAAATCGGACTCACATCCTCCCCCCCTAAGACTAAACTTCCTCCTGGAAGTTGTCAAAGAGGTGGGGATAAAGTGTCCTCAATCTAGCTGCATCCTCCCAAGTCACCATGACCTCATTATACCGATCCCACTAGACCCTAACCTAGTCCAGCTCTCAACCTCGAAGGCCCAACGTCTGAAAAGTCAATATACAAATTGGCTCCAAAGCCAACTGTTCGCCTGCCCCAATTTGTAGTCTCAATAACGGGGGCCTAAAAGTTAGCCTCGCAGTTATCAACCACTATAAACATGTGGTGGGACCTACCCACATCTCCAACTGTCTACTTAAATCCTTCGGTATGAGTCTATAAATCCCTATGGGCACTCTCTAGCTAATTGACCCTCACCACAACATACATAACATAGTCCTCAAGCCTGAATATGTCCTTTCTGTGTCCTGCTAGACTGTTGTTGTCTAGGTTGACCTATGGAACCTTGTGACCCTTTGAAGGACTGCTTCAACCGTGCAGGTCCTGTAGTAGGTGCCTGCTATCACCAGTCTCTAAGTGGACCCTACTGATTCTACTTCTGCTACTATGGAGGTCTAGGAGGTAAAGGTGCGGAACTGAACCCTCCTCTCTGAGGTGGTGGTGGCGGTCTATGGTAACTCTGCTATTGTTGTCCACGATCCTGAAACTGAGGGCACAAACTCTAACCTCATCCCTATGTCTCCTCAGCAATGTATGCCTTCTCGGTAGCCTCACTCAAAGTCTGGGGGTCTGCCATGCTCACAGGCCCTGCTATCCCATGATTCAATCCTCTGATAAACTTGTGAACCAAGAGTTTCTCATCATGGAGATACTTTGTATAACATGACAACTTGCTGAACCTACCCTCATATTGTGCTACAGTAAGCCCTCACTGTTGTAAATCATGGAACTCATGTATATGATGCTGCCTGTAGTGGTTTGATAGGTATCGTGCATTAAAGCGCTCAATGAATGTATCCCATGAAAGTGTATCCAATGACAAGCGACGCTTGCACTCCTTAGTGTGCCACCAAGTCACTACTACGTCTCTCAATAGGTGGACCACCACGTGTGCCTTCATGTTTCCCTCGTAAGGATGTAACATGAAGCACCTGTCTAAGCTAATAAGCCAAGCCTCCACCTCAGCTCCCTCTGTGGTCCTGACAAAGGTAGGTGGATTCAGCTTCAACAAATCTCTGATGGGGTCTCCACAGTCTTTATGCCCTCAGATAGGCTCATCCACACCAAAACCATAAGGCCTGTGAAAAATCTACTCTACTCTCACCACCTCCTCTCGCCTAGCATGATGCGGAGGGCTCCTATTATGAGATTTGTAAGCTGAACCAACCTCCTCTGATGTCGTATCAAGTATCTCAACAAAAGGCTCCACATGTGGTGCCCCTCGCCGCTTGACATGGGGCTCCACACGTGACTTAGCTCGTGGCACCTCTCACGGATCAATGTGGGGCTCGACACGTGGCTTGATGCATGGATCGATACGTGGCTCAATTGCGGCTAATAGTAACCTATCTAGCACTACCTGTAATGCATGTAAGATCTATGGTCTGATATCAGGGACTAGTGGTGCCTACGGTGCCTACTGCTCTCGTGGAGCTGGTGGTCCCTGACCATCTGCTGTAGACTCGTTCTTGTTCTGTATCTCTATGGACATTACGGCGCGTGAGTGCTCTCACCTAACTCATCGGGGAGGCATCCTACAAGAACAAGGTATTCATGAATCAATCAAAATTGTGGATGTTATAATGTGCCCAAACAAGCCCAGTGTTTAAACTTGGGCTCTGATACCAAATGTCATGCCCACATTTCCCATGCAGCCAAGACACGTAACACACGTGTCATGTCCACATTTGTCATGTGGTCATGACATGAAATATAAAAAAAAATTCCACATGACCCTAGAAACCCCCTCGCATGCGTCATCATGCTCAGTGGCAATACACATAAGGCATAAGCATGTCAATCAAATATCAGAAAGGAGAGATTACATACGCAATCCTCTGCATGGTGATAGATGACTAGGGGGTTATGCGACATGAGGAGCATCACTACCAGGGTTAAGATCGATTTGACCCAAACCCTAAGTTTCCTAGGTAAATGAAATGATTTTGGTAGGAGTCGAAATCCAACCCTAATTCTAGAGCATAAAATAATTTAAAATATGCTTTGATTAAAATAATAATCGTAAGGCAAAATAATAAGTTAACTAAATGCCAAGAAAAAATTGTTTTAAAACAACTACCCTAAGTCTCATAAAAATTTAGCAGCATAACATGTTATTAACATTTGAAATAAATATTTTAAAAAAGGATCTCCACTCAAACATTTAGGAGAAAAATGAGATAAAAATATTAAGTTAAATCTACCTAATAACATTATAAAAATTTCCACCCTAATAATTGAAACTCAAATCAAATGAAACTTTTAAATAATTAATCCTAAATTTAAAAAATGTATGAATAAATATAATTCCAACAATTATATTTATTCCATTAAATCAATAAATAACATTATAAAATTTGCCCTCCCTTTGATAACTCGTTAAATTAAATAGAACAATCACGTAATTAATTACCTCTAAATAAAATATAATAATCTAACCCAACTAATAAAATAGCCCAAACAATTAAATTTATTCTAACAAGGTCAAATATAATCTCCCCAAAAGTTAGAGGACTTAAGGGTAATAACCTCACCCTAACTAAATAAATTATAATACAATTATATGGTCCCACTAAAAGTATTAAATATAATATTCCCAAAAAAGAAACAAATCAATTTTCCCCAACCCATAAAAATAAAAAAAATAATATTAAGGCAATAAAAATGATTTCCAAATTAAATAAATCAAAATCCACTTATAAAAAAATTAATTTAGAATCCTAAAAATTAAAAGGCATAAAAAGGATAGAAAAAGCCCACATAAAATGCTAACTACATTACCCAGTTAAAACTCCACATGACAAAATAAAATTCCTAAGTAATAATAAATCTAGCAAAATAAATAATATCCCCCTTCCATATGAGAAGAACCCAACATTAAAAAGCACATAGAAAAATAATAAATTTCAAAAGAAATAGAAGAGGGAAACTCAAAATTCATGTGCAAAGGAAATGAAATAAAATAAATTTTATTCAGATTTCCCACTCAACTCCTCAACCCTAAAACCTCTCTTATATTTTATTAATTTCTATTCTCTACCCTAACCCTATTCTCTTCTTTTTCCTCTTCTCTATTCTCACATTCTTTTTGTTTCTCTATATTTTCCCTTTTTTGTAGTTAATCTGAGGGGAGCCATGAATGGAGTCAAGAAATTCTTCTTCTTTCTTTCCCCTCCTCTCCATTTCTTTTCTCTCAAATTTCTTTTGCAGGTTAAAATTTGGGCAGCCATGGAGGCAAAACAGAGTTTTCTCATACAAAGATTCTGGTGTAAATTCATTATGTAATATAAATAGGGGTTTCATTGTTTATATATATATATATATATTTCTTGTTGCAGATCTGAGAGTATAATTATTTAGTTTTTGTTTTAAGAAGAAATACTGTGAAGGCAATATATATATATATATATATATATTATATTGTTTCTTTTTTTTTCTTTTCGCAAATATTAAAATAAATAAAAGGAAACAGAACTAAGAAGGGTTGAATGCCAGTTTACACCGTGAAGGGGGTGATGGAATGTTTTAAGCATCACCGCTGTTTGAAAAGGCAAACGTAGGTTTTGTTTGAGTTTTAAAGAATGTGTAGTGTGGGTGGGGGTTCGGCCCCCTTCCCACACCCCCCACGGATATAACAAAAGGGGATTGTGGTGGCGGTGGTTGTGGCCACCATCACCACAGTCCATCTCTTCTTTTTCTTAAAAATAAAACTCCAAACCCTAATATGTCTAGGGTTCGATTTACATGAATTTCTTTCCATCTTTTTTTTTTCTCTATAAAAAATAGTAACATTTATATATCACTCTATTATTTTAAAATACATTTCACTAGTATTATATATATATATATATATACACACACACACAGACAACAGTAAGTGTTTTAAAATATACTTTCAACAATATATATATATTGTGCCTGGTAAACTTTTTTTCACGTGACCGGTAACGTTGGCACGACACACCCTCCGGTACCACGATAATGGGGGGAGACTAGACCTTGTGACCATCTTAATAGCAATGGAATTACTTAGCCAATCGAGCCAGGGCCCCCACCACACACACACACACACACACACACACATATATCTATTAATTATAAAATTTATATACACAACTAGGTAGAAAAAAATCAGCTAACTAAAAATAATTGTTTAGGAGAGCTCTTAGGAAAACTAATTTTTTTTCTTTCTCTCTCATTTTATTTCTTTTAACAACAATAAAATAGCACAATCATAATATTTTTTTTTCTATTCATAAGTACATTTATAATAGAACTATACCAATTCACTATATCTCCTTTTTTTTAACATAACTTCAATTTATCCCAACCCAGAGATTTCCAACAGCAACCACTTTTTTTTGTCATATGAAATCTATTTTTTTTAAAGTACACAAAGAAGCATCTATAATTGAATACATACATAATTCTTTTGTATGAAAAGAGAAACTACAGAAAACATTCATGACAACAATTTATATATTTTTATTTTGAGGGCAATAATACAAAAATCAGCAACAAAGAAATTTGGTTAAGTTTTCTCTTCCATTTCTATTTGAATGCACAAAAGCACAATAACATGGATTTACATTTTTTTTATCTACCTTAGGACAGCATAAAGGATTTAAATCAGCAATACAATTTTATTTGGAAATGTAGATCACTACCTTACATAAGGGGGAATTTATTACACTAGACTTCAAACTTTGAGAGTACAATTTTGACAACTATATACAATAAGGCCTCAAAGGCCATGGCTCACAAAACAACCATCATGAAAATGAAGATAAGGCCACAATGACCATTCTCCAAGGCCCCAAAACACCAACATAAGTTCCTACAATAAATTTAAACACAAAGAGGGGGACAACCAAGCCACAAAAATTGCCCTCCTCTCTACCATAGACCCGCTAGTGCGTCACCCCCAAGTTGGGAGGTAGTCTCACATGGGTTTTCTCATAGCACAACAAAAATCACAATCAACACAAAATCACCCATAGTAGATGCACAATAGAAAACTCATTGAAATGAGTTTGGAGGGGTAGGGAAGTAGACCCCTCAACTCAAGAGGTCACTCCAAAACTCAATAATCCCAATATCAGAAGGCCTCAAGCCAAAAACAATATCTCCATGAAACACCAAAAACACCATGGCACTCATGCCAACCAAATAATCTCAAACTCCATAAAATTCCCTCAAGACTATAAATAGATCAACACGAGGAGGTGACCTCGATGAGGTTCACTATCCCCCACCCCTTACGAGTTGAGCATTTTCTCCAATGGAGAGGCTCTTACCAACACCTAAAACCCACACAAAAGAAAATAACACCCAACATAAAATTTCAAACACACAAGTAATGTAAAACAAGCATAAGGAATGACTAATGCCATAGGGCTTACCTTAAGAGCCCAACAATGGATGCACGTTGAAGAAGATCCCACAAGCTTTCTCCAAGCCTCGAGTCCTCCAAGTTTTCTCCAACTCCTTCCCAAAAACCTTCAAAGATAAATTTTTTTTGAAAATCAAGAACCCCCAACTCCTCTCCAAGAGGAGATAAAATAGGCTTCCAAATTAGGCCCTGAGGATTGAGAAGGTGACACTTGTGACCTTCTCCTTCCTCATCCCATGCCACTTGCAAGAGAGAAGGAATGTGAGGGTGAAAAGTGTCACCCTCTTATTCATTCAAATCCTCACCTTATCCACTTGTGCTCTCACACATGTGTGAGAGCCCAAGTGGAGAGATGGCATATCTCCCCATGGCTCCATAAGGATAAGGGATGACACATGTCATCACCTTACTCCTCAAGTGAGCCCCTTCACTCCAAGATGCTCTCACACATGTGTGAGAGTCTTGGAGGAAGGTTCCACACACTTGGGGGTCTTGAAGACTCCCCAAGTCTTTAAGGTGGAGGAATCCCCAAGCCTTGGGAAGAGAGATGGGTCTTTTCCAAGACATGACTCATCTCCCACCCTTAGCCATTTTGAATTTTCGTCACTTTTACTAAGCCCAAGTTTAGAGTGATTAGATGAGAGTTATCCTAGGGTTTAGTAAGTCCCAATGAACCCTAGACCCTAGGGGTACTACCTAGGGTAAGTTTGGACCTCAAATAAAAAATTAGGAAGGTGTAAAATCACATTAAATGGCCCAAAAATTAAAAAAAAAACAAATGGTGTGAATTAAAACACAAGTTTTACAACACATCAATTAAATTAAATAAAAGGGGGTGAACTAGGCCAATTAATTAAAATCAAGCATTCACGAAAACATCATTCCATCACACATGATCTTTATCCCTCTTGGGAATGGATCGACTTAACAAGGAAACGCATAAGTGTGAGATCAGTCTCTAATTTTTCATGGCTTGGAAAATCATCTGTGCACTTGAACAAACGGTCAATCCAACATATATATCATAGTCGAAGCAATAGAATGTAACACTCATTTCATTGCATAATTCATATAAAACATTAAACAATTCACATCATAATTAGGATTCATGATTACATTTTCTCTATACTATCTCAGAATTATAATCACATAGCAATCCATATATTGAGCTCATAATCAACATCTCTAATAATCATCAAGTGTATCTCACATGTATAAAATCATAAGAGCATCAATGTATGGTATAATCAAATCACCACATACTAATCCAAGGTAATCCAAAATAAGGAGATATAGTCTAAATTTGCATAATGGAAATCAATAGTCTCTGAATGTCTAAAATGTCTCCAACTATAATATTAAATGATCAAAATAGGGAAGTGAAATAAATCAGCCTTCACCTCCACTTTTCAAATTGTATTTCACTATCTCATATCTCTTTTTCTCAACCATTCTCTTTCCAAAATCATGCTTGTTGCCCTCATGAAAACATGATACAAACTTTGATAACCCGCCACATTGTAAACACTTTTCATTTAAACAATCATTCTTATAGAAAATGTAACCATCATCTCTAATACATAGAAATAAATCCAATAAGTCCCTAGATGACTTAGGTAGTTGAATTGCACCACACTCCTATAACATTTCGTTAGTGTGCAAAGTAGAATGAATATTGCATAATAATTCATGGTACATAGAAAACTCTACATGGTATTTGCAACATGTATTACGAACTTTAAAAGGAACACAATAAAATGGCTTAAGAGATTCAAATACTCTTTGTGAGATTGTTGTACCTAGGTGTGTTTCACAATTATGTTTGTACAATGTTGTTTGGCTACATTCCAAGTAATGTTTAGGATGTGGTGTGTGGTCTTTATCACCAATTCTTAACTTTAAAACATCTTTAGCATTCGGTGATACCTAGAGTTAGTGTGCCAAAATCATTCAATTTCTTCCTTTGTGCTATTGATTAGCTTCTTCTCAACTTGTGAAAGCCTACCACTAAAAGCCCAAGTATCATTTCCAAGAGGGCTATCTAGCCTTGATCTTAATGCTAGTGCTTTTGACAATGTTTTATGATTCAATCTTAAGTCAACACAAGTTTGCCTCATTAATCGAGCATTTCTTAATTGTTTGCTTACTATTGAGGTTGTTATTACTCTACAAGTAGCTCTTTTATCTTTCTCCTTGCTAGTCTTTCTAATAGAATTGACTGCATTGAAAAGGCTTCTAACAATAACTTTATTCCGATTGGACACTTTGTTTAACCGAATCTTTAATTTCTTTAGTAAAGGTCTCATTTTGTACATCTTTAGTAATTGCACAAAAAGTTGGCATTGTTTAGTTAATGTTTTATTCTCAAAGTATTCATTGAAGAGTTTTGAAGCTCACAACCGAACCGTTCATGACAACCTCTTACCTTCAAGTTTTTTCATTATGTTCTCATCAATTTCAAGTAACCATTTTGGGGTTCTTGGGAGTTTTCCAATTTCATTATGCTTATTCTCTTCTTGGCAAATGTCCTCTCTTCTTATGAAATTTGGATATACATTGATTTTCATTGTTTCATCCATGTTATCAACCTCATCAATTTTATCAACAAATGGATTATGGAGTGCAAATTCAATATCATGAGGTTTATATCCACTTTGTTCAACTGCACATCTTTGTTTTTCTTCTTCTTCTTTGTCCATGGTATTGCTCTTATCAATATGTGTTTCATAACCTTTTTACAACATTTTCATTTACAATATCATGGTGAATTTCATTCTTATCTAACATTTCATTATAATCAAAATTAACATATTCAATTTGCATGTCATTGGATGGTAAAGAAGAAGCTTCATCTTGATGAGCATCTGCCAAACCTGTTCTTCCAATCCTCTTCCTTGCCCTATCCTTTTCCCTAATTGCTTCAATTTCCTCCAATGTCACTTTCCTCCTCCTTTTTTCATTACGACGACTATTGCTCCCCATCAGAGGAACAAAAAGATCACCCTTATGATTGTAACAAGCAAATTGTGTCTTCAAAAGTGCATAAAAATATTTTTTCACTGTCATAGGCAGAAATCACGAGTTTTTTGACAACAAATGATCTGTAGGCGTAGATGCCGGGCCCAAAAATATTCCTTTTGTCTTTTTTTTTTCATTTACATAACGGATATCCTTTTCTTAAGCCAATTCTTTGGGCAATGGTCACCTAGCAACGTCCATATCACTTCTACAAAATGGATATCCATTTTTAAAATGGCCAAAATGGATATCTATTTTGTATTCCTCAATTTAAGCATGAAACTATATACATAATCTATGAAGTATACAACTATATACATAAATGAGAATAGGAGAAGCATAAGAACACATAAGAAGAAAAAATTAAATGTTAAAATACATATATAAATAAGTAAAGAATAAGAATGCTAAATGTGTAAGAACCATAAGTATGTTTAAGTATTAGAAACATCATGACAAGCATGGAATATGGATACATAAGAGATAGAGAACACAAACATAGATCATAGGAACATAGGGACATCATGGATATATAGCATAGGGATATATAAGTAAACAAGGAACATGGAAAAATATAGGTTCTAAACATAGATTATGGAGATGTTTAGGAACCAAACAAGGCATAGGGGAAAGCATGGGAGGTAAGGATTGAATATATGAAAGAATAGAAGCTAAGCAAGTAACATAGGATAGCATAAATGGTAATCATGGAAGATAGGAAGAACAAAGAGACATGGAAAGAATTGAAAGGAAAAATATCCCCACATGGGTCCAAACAAAGATCAACCAATAAAATTAGAGAGATAACCATAAAAGAGGTCATCCCCATCCCAACAAGTAATATCAAGTTCTTTATCCTCAAGTAAATGTATTTTTTTAATAAGTGGTTCTCTTAGTGAAAAAACTAGCAACATGTGCAACTATTGAATTATTTTTCTATATCCATTGTGCTTTCTTCTTTTGAGGTGGCTCCATAGAGAGATTTTTCATTTGTTTTGCCACAGTTCATTATTAAGTATCTAGGAAGAAGTAGTTCCTTTTGAATGAAATGTGGGTTTATCATACATAATGTCCTTGTTAATCTCTTGATTTCTTGGTATGTGAGGAATGTGTTCTTAATAAGATCATTGGAAGGCATGCATATATCATGACCTTAATGCTTAAACATTGTAGGATGTGCAACTTGAGTCTCAGATATTTTTCATCATAAGTTCTAGAATGAGAAGGTGCATAAGTAGCTTCTTGATTCTTGTTCATATTTTTATTCTACTAATCTTCAATACTATCAACTTTAAAAACAACATGTATTCATCAACAACTATTTGACTTTGTTAATGACTACTCAACTTGATCAGCAAGAGAAACATTGGTAGTAAAGAGCCACTTCTAGAGAAACTATCAACTTCTACAGTAACGAAAAATTTAGGACATGACCCTGATCATCTAATTACTTCAAATAGATCCAAATTAACTGCTTAATTTTAGATCAATATGGGTTTGACATCTATCATCACCTTGTCCACATGATCCATGCACCACACACATGTACATATGTATAAAAGTATAGACAAGGAAGAATAAGCTAAACATTGCACATGTGTACATGCCTTCTCCAATTCAATAAAGTAATTTGATCAAAGTCCTTAATGCCTTTGAATATATACATGTGGATTTTAGACTAGGGATTCATTTTATTATTCTATAGACTTGTGAATTACCATCTAATTTGAATGTTTACACACTAATCCACCTAGGTATAAACTTAATAAAGCTCCATATAAGCCATTATTTGATTTGAGTAATTTTACTTTGGACACATTTGTGAGGACTCCTAAAGAGCCTCCATATAAAATTGTAAAGATGATATAGCATCCATATAAGCATAAAGATGATATATAATTTTAATTTGTTGAAGACCATGTTTCACTCATTGATGAGGACTCTGCTACACCTAAAGTTGAGTCCTTTGTTTGGAACTTTGAAGCATGCAAATAGGAAAGTGAATTGTAATGCTTAAGTAAACACGAGTCTCAACATGATGTAGTTCAACTTGATGACATGTCTAAATGTGAGACATTTTAGTTTGTGTTGCATGAGGACTCCCTTAGTCATGCATATCAAATTTCTAATTAGGTATATTTTTCTAAAGTGTATGAGTTTGAGGCTTTCAATTTTTGTATTGACTCACTTGAAGATGCTAGCAGCCATGTGAACATGATTAATATGGGATCCAAGAGTTGTCCTTTTCCTATGCATTTGGAGTCGATTGTTTGCCCTTATGATTGTTTACATCATGTTGGCCTAGCATTTGAATAGTTTCTTCGTGACATGGATGGGAATAGATCATGCTCCTACTACCTATGGCTAAATTATATTGATGACTCTAATGAGTTTGACTATTATCTTTAAGAAGTAGTGTCATGGTCATGTTTAGATGTGCAAGATACTTCATGTTGTAGTTAAAAGGTGGATACATAACCAAGTCAAGATTAGGAATCTTATTCATGAAGGTTATTTTTTACAACTTGGAAGGAGATGTACTTTAGTTTATCTATTGTAGCATACAAATGAATCTCCCCACAAGTCTTGACTTGCAACATGTTCTTGATGTTATTTTCATGACATGCTTAATTCGTCCTCTCGTATGCCTTTAGGTCAATTAGCTACAAGTTTCATTTTTATGCTTTGTCCTAAGGGTTCTAAGTAGTGTTCCCTTTATCCTTGTCTATAAATATTGGTGTGTGTTTGTGTATCACCCCTATGTTTTTGGACTTCCCCTTTTCCATTTTGATCTACACCCTAAAACTTTTTTAGATTTTCATAATGTCAACATCTGATACTCATCCTCAACCAAAGTTTATGTTGGCATTATTTTTTGTCTAGCCTTCTGATATGCATATGTGCTCTTCTAACTTGTATGAACCTTGGTGTATATGTTTTTATGCTTCAATTCTCAATTTAGATGTTCATTGTTATTCTCCATCATTAAGGTTTCATTTTGAGCATAAGCCTCTTATGGTTAGGGTTTAACTTGTACATTTTCTCATTGCATGCACACCCTTATTCTAAGTGTTCCTTGATGTTTATATATATCTTTACATGGCTCTATGTAATATACTTGGACCATTTGTATCATTACACATATTATCCTAGTTATGCCAACATTGGTGGGCCTTGATGTTTATTTGTCATGGGTGTATGGTCTCTCATGTGGCTTATGGGGATTCATTATTGGCTATTTGCTTGCCATGTATTTCCTTTGATGGTGATGGGCCCAAGCATTTATTATGTTGGATTTACAATATGAGGTGTCATTCCAACTTGGTGGTGACTATTCTCCTACAAGATAGTCAGGTATACTTCATGATAGAGCTTTCATCTCATAAGAACACATAAAACCAAAACCTTTGAATACTTGGTTTTGGACAGCCCCTAAATGCCAAAAATGGATATCCATTTTAGCTGCCAAAACAGATATCCATTTTGGCTGTTGAGTTTTCATAGATTCTAATGGGTTTTCATGTTTCAGTCTCTTCTTTGAACTTCACCCTTCATGTTGACGACCTTTTTTATGCAAAATTTATAAAATGAAAAGGGTTTATAGAGGAAATTGCCAGCTTTCTAAAAATATAAGAATTTCTTGATTATCATTTTATTAAATAATTATTAATAATTTTCTATATAGTGTGTGTCTGAAATCCTGATGGACACACTAATTGAAAAACATCCATAACTTTCAAACTGTTTCATCTTTTTCAGATCTAAAAGATGTGTCACACTCTATGCTTCATTGGCTATGGGTTTAAATTTTTTTTTGAATTTTGATTTTTTTTTATTGAGTTAGGTTGGCTAGAAAATTACTTTTTAGTTTTTAAAAAAGTCACAGTAAAAAAATTATAACTAATTATTTTATTGGAAAAAATTTTCAAAAAAATATGCATCACATCCGAGCATGAGTCCTCTACTCATTTTGAAAATTTAAAAAAAAATATTTTTTTGGCTCATAGTTAGGTTGGTTGGATAGATACCCACTTTTTATTTTTTTCTAAAAAATTTAATAGCTGTTCATTGAAATCTTCATTTTTCACTAAGTAAATTTAGTTTTTTTTTTTTTTTTAAATAGTAGCCCATAAACTAGATTCAATTCTCTACAAATTTTGTTCTTACATCTTTTTCAAATTGTGTAGATAATCCATTCAAATTTTCACATGAACTTGATTAAGTCTGATTTTTTGTATTTTCATTGCCACGTAGAGGTATAGTTTGGCCCATTATGATCTTGCACATACCTATGATTTTGAGATGCCCCTTGGTCCTATTCATGAGATTTTTGCCTTCTTTTCAGAGCAGCTTGCTCTACTTCCAAGATTCTAATGCTTTGCACTAAAGTTGTGACTAAGTCTGTAGGAGTTGCAGCTCTAGGTATTTCTTCATTTCTAGGATTTTCTCTTTGAGTATTTCCATGGTGATATGCTTCTTCTCAAGCAATGTTCTCTCTTTTCTCTTCTCGTAAGACAATTCTCAATGCCTCTTGAGCATATTTTTCTTCTTGTAGATGTTTTTCTAATCGTTTGACTTCCTCATCAAGATGAGTACTTGATGTGCTTGTGGAAGGTTGATCAGGTTGATGTATTTCTAACCTTATCCTTCTATCTTTATGTGGCATATTTGGTATGGACAGATTGGTTTCCCAAGATGGGTTGTTGAAAGAAAGAGAATGCCTAAATTCTCTTTGATCTTGTTCATAATCAGAATCTTCGTAGTCATAATAGTTGGTGATTGGTGCATCAGGATGCGGCCGCACATACCTATCAAATGAAGGAGTTTTTGGTTCTCTTGAGGGAATATTCCCTTGGTTTAAGTCTGGTTCAGTCATGTTTGGGGGTACCATAGACACCACATAACAAATGGAATAGATGATAGTGTAGGCAATAGAGGCTGAAGCAACTATGAAGAGTAGTGTGAAAATATTTTAAAACTTTTTATAAATGAATGTTTGAAGCATTTGAAATGAGAATGCAAACTACAAAACCAAAAGATTCTATAATTCACATCAGGTTCACCAAAATATGTATGCTCAAAATTGTGACTCTAGTTGCCTGGTGTTGTCGGGTCAGATTTCGACACGTACATGGACCCTTCTCTCCTTGCCATGGGGCGATCTACCACGTCACTCTTGCTCTTGTGGGAGTAGCCAGTTGAGACGAGGTGAGACACAGTGGGGGTCTGACTCATTAGAGAGATGGACTTCATGGAGAGGGGTCGGCATGTTCTGCGGCCTTTGTTGTTGTTTGCTAAGTTGAATGTCTTGTTCAATGGTAGTTGTTGTTGAGATAACCCTATGACCTGAAGGGTCACTAATTTCTCTTCTCCTATTGGGGATTCTTCTATTCCACCTTTGTGTGGGTAATTGATTTATTTAATTTATAGCCTCTTGTTTCTCAATTCATTGAATGAGTTCTCATTGTATTTGGAGTTGTCTTTGTTCTTCTGTTAATAAAAGGACAAGTGGATCTTGTTGCGGTAAAGTAAATTTCTCATGCTATTGTCGTGGATTGATTTCCTCAATATCGTTGAGGATAGCCTTCATCCACTCTCCTCTCACTCCTATGCACATTCATGAGCCAAGATTGAGGTAAATCTATGATGACCAACTTTAACTAGACTTAGGGTTTTGACCTAGGGTTTAGTTGACCTAGAGTTTGGATATGCTTTGACTTGTCTTTACCTTGTGATGTGATCAAGGGTTTGATTAAATTGTGTTGACTATGGTTTACCTCGTGATGGTATCGAGGGTTTGCAAGCTTGCCTTTTTCTAGGGTTTCTATATGTATGCAAAGCTAAATGAAATGCAAATGTGTTTTTGTGCTTTTTTAGTATTTTGGAAATGAAAAGTGCTTTCTATTGTATTAAAGGGAAATATGTATACAAGCTAATATGATTCTTCTGAATGCAAGTTTAATCTATGTTTTTGGGTTTTCGATTGTTTTGAAATAATCTAATCTAAAAAGGGAAATTGCTTCTTCAAATAATCTAGATCTAGGAATATGAAAACAATTACTCTAACATGCAAGATCTAACTATCAAGGAAAAAGCAAAGATTTACTATTCCCAAGAGCAATTTTTTGTTTTCTAATTACTATGAATTGAATAAAGCAATAAAGGAACCTAAAAGAATGAAGATTTGTGTGATTCCAATACCCTCATAAATCCTTGATGTTGGCAACTTCGAGTCCTTTTCAAGCAGTGGGAAGACCTCTTGATGATAAAACAACACAAAGAAGTAAAAGGAAGCTTGTTGAAGCTTGAAAGAGCTAAATAAGAGCTTTGGTTGAGCACAATGGCATTGAATGAACCAGCGTAATGATGCTTGGTTAAACAATGAATAAAGTAAAAGACACCTTCATCCTGTGAGAGCATTAGAATGCTAATTTGGAGAGAATAAACTGGCAAGAGCTATATGCACAGTGAATTTGCCTCCCTTTGTGCTTGAGGGAGGGGGTATTTATAGGTTTGAAGAATGGAATTGGTTAAGATGTTAACTCATTTGATTGATGAGTTAACAAGGATTGATTGGGGAGTTAACAATGTTGATTACCCAGTGAACTTAGCTAACTATGGAGTTATAAATCAATAATAGCTTATCATTGAAGAGGAATTGGAGTTGAGAGGATGCATGAGATTGATTGAGTTGTTAATTTTAGATCAAATGGAGTTAATTATGCATGTGTGGGTGCATGAAATAGTCAACTCCATATGAGGAATAAAAAATCATGCAAACTCAAAGAAAAATAGGTGAAAATGGAGCTAATCTAAGTGAGAAACTCAAGATTTTCCATGATTGCAAATGGAACAGGGTCACCCCTTTCATTAGTAGGGTCACCCAGAGGGGTGACCGTAGGTCGCCTGGGGGAGATTAGGACAAGATAGGGTTTTCTGAAGAACTGCATGGTGGGAAATGATAGAAGAGAGGAAAAGGAGGTGTTCTACCTTTGGAAATAGGTCAGTCATGTTCAAGAATCCAAATCTCCACTTGCACCTACAAGATCTCCTAAGGAGATTGATAAATAATAGTGGGAGATTTGGATTGGTTGAGTGAAACTAAAAACTGAAAGTGGGAGATGGATAGGGGGATCTCTAGAAGGCTTCTAGGGGGTGCAGAGGATGAAAAACATAGGGGAAAGGTGAAAACTCACCTACAAGACACTTACAAGTCTTAGGAGCAAGGTTGAAAGCTCAGAAAATGCAAATCGACAAGTGTCACAAAAAGTGTCAAAAAATGTCACAAACGGGGAGAGAGAGAATGACAGAGGAAACAACATAAGACAAGAAAGAAGACATGTCATCAAGAGGTTTACTGCTTAGAGGACATTATTACACACTTACATGTATGTGACAAGGATTGAAATGATCATAGGGGTCCTCGTGGAGGCTGTGCATGATTTTTGTGATTACAATTATAGAGATAACACAACCATAAACTGCTATGAAAGAAGCATATGACTTATGATGATGTTGCAGACCTCTTTTTTACACAATTACTCTGTCAAACTAATCTCACACACTTTATACTTCCACATACTATTCTCTAACTCCACACACTTCACAAATGACTGTGTTCTTCTATATATATCCTCTACAACAACTCAACTTTGATTAGGTCGGCACCAAAATGACGTTTAAATTAAACATGTAATTCCTCAAGGGCCAGCTTCAACATATACATTGTAATGAAAAAATGAGTTGTGGATCACAATACTTCATAATATGATACAAGAAGCATCAATACTAGCTCCTAGCACAATAATGGGTTACACTTTCTGGGACATCCTGATTTTTTCTTGTTATGTCAGAAAAATGTACCCTTGGGGGCTTTTTCCTAAAGGTTTAGCTCCCAGGTCTTTAGATTTGAATTTAGAGCATTTTACATGATAAATTAGACTCCTGATGAGAAAACCCTTGGGTCTTGTGACAAATAGGATGTAGGGGGTGATATGTTCATGATCCCTGAGCAAGACAAGGGTGTGGACTTGGGTGCTAGTGCCCTAGCCTAGCCCTATTTTGGGTCTATCCTAATTGTAAATGTCAGGTTTGTGATTGTTATTTGTCTCCAGGCTAACATCATAAGTTTCAAATACAAAATTCTTGGTGGGAATCTTAGTTGTTACATATAAAAGCATGTGTAGGTTATCATTTAGAAACTAGAAGATGTTTGGCAAGATTATGATTGTGAGCTATTGGCATACTTGTGATTATCATTATGTTGCAGAGCATAGCATTGTTATTGTGTTTGTTTTTGGAGGTTGGATTACATCTTCTCCTCATGGCATTGAAGAGCTTCTTCCTTCCATGAGAGCTTCATCATCAAGGTGACATTTATTATGTTTTCAATCATTATCATTTGGATTTTGCCTCTATCCCACAAGGACACACACTCTCTCTCTAACAATGGTGTTTGGAATACTTGAATGTCTCTCCAGGGCTTGACTGAGGTAAGCATCTAAACACAACAACCTCGTCCCACACTCCTAATTGCAGGTTACAGGTGTCGGGTCTGGAGAAAGTGGAGTTGTAAGGAAGGAAGGCAGACATTAAAGATTTGGGATCTAAAAAGAAGTAGACATTATATGGGATTTTGGGATAAGGGTGCCATCAACCTTGTCCTCTGCATCTCAAGACTCAGAAACAAACTAGATAGTGAGCATCAAGGTTTACAGAGCTTTCAACATCTGGAAGAATCTCCCTCAGTGGACTAGGGTGCCATCAACCTTCTCCTCCATTGTCAGATCATAGAAAATTGAAGATACAGCAGGAATCAATGCCGGAAGGAGATCATGAATCCATAGAAAGATTTGCCTCTTGGAATAGGGTGCCATCACTATTGTCCCTGACATTTCTTCTTTCTAGACTATGAAAAATAGTGAGTTAAGATTCTCTGCCCTTTGTCTAATTCCTATCGCATTTGTCAAAATTTGCAGATTTGATTATTGTTTTACTTAAATTAGGGTTTCAAGAGCATAAATCATTAGTTATAAATCTTGTATGATCACATCTAAATTTCCCAGCAGAAAACTAAGTGGTAACTCAAATTTGATAGTTGACTCTCCTCTTGATAGGAGAAGCACTTGGTTGAAAAGCCCTTGGAATGTTTTGTGGGAAGGAAGATTCAAACCAAAACAAACAACCCCCATGCAAACACATTCATCCCTTTTTTCATATAAAAAATTTTGGTGAACCCATGTTTTTGAAATTTTTGGCACCTTGCTGAGTGTTGTTTGACAAATTTGCATTCATTCATTCTATTGCATTCAAAAACTTAAAAAAAATTGATATATTTGAAAAAATTGAAAAAAATTACATGTTAGGGTTTAATTTTTGACATAGCTTGAATTAATTCAATTGAATTCTATTATTTTTAATTATATCTGAATTCCATCATCATTCAATTCATTATTTTCAATATTGCATTTGAAAAAGTACAAAAAAATTGAAAAAATTGAAAAATTTACAAAAATTGGCATATTAGATTTGCATTTTTGTAAAATTTGAATTCATTGGGATCTCATTCAAATTAATTTATTTTATTTGAATTATATCTGATCCAAAATAAATAAATTCATCATTTACAATTCATTTGTATTGCATTTACATGCTTGATATGTCAGAAATTGCTTGAAATTTGGCATTTTTCATGAAAACATAGTTTTGCATGAGCTAGGGTTGTAGTCAAAATCTTGTTTCAGATTTTACTACCTTTTAAAAACACTCATTAGGTCTTATTTCTAATTTTAGTGTTGCATCATAGTGGCCTCCTTGTGAAATTTCATGCCTAGGGTTTGAAAACTTGTATTTTTCACTAGATTTGAGCCCATCATCTTGCTAGATTTGCACTCCAAACATGTTGTAAGGGATTTTATTGCACTAATCATCTATTATTAGAATTAATATCTTCTTCCCCTTCTCAATTTTCTTACAACATCCTTTATTTTGGCCTTTTGCATTGAAATATTAGAAAAATTGACATATTTTTGCTATCTTTGCACTAGGGTTTGATGTAGAGTGGCACTATAGGTGTTTTGTAACAGATTTTTTGGCATTAGGTTGTTGTTATTACTATTATAAGTTTCTTTCCATCATCATTTTCCTTACAACACCTGTTTCCCTACTCATTTGCATTAAGATTTGGTGAAAAACTACATATTTTGGCCTATTTTCACTAGGTTTTGGCTTATCAACTTTCTAGAGTTGCTTCAAAAGTGTATTGTGAAAGGAATTCTTGCATTAGTAGACTATATTTAAGCATATAATTTTTTTTCCCTTTTTAAAATCTTTACAACACCTCTTCTCTCACTTGTTTATACTGTGAAAAGTTGAAAAATCAATTATTTTTGCCTTCAAATATATCCTGCTCCTAGGGCTTATTCTATAGTTTGTGCATATTGTTGCATGAGTATTATAACTCGTTGCCCTAATAGAAATATTCTTTTAAGAAGAAGTATTAGACACATGGGATCTAGTGCTCTTAAGGAAGTTGGTACACTGAACACCTTCTTTACAAAAGGAGAGACACAAATGTTACTCTCAACCACCCATTCAATCCACTTATTGTCAACCATCTTCCACCTATCGCTATGTCCAACCACCACCTAATTATTCACAACCTCTTCTTGTCACTATCCATGCTCAATCTCCCCCACACTTTGGTCCCAATTCCTCACCACAAACTATATCTCCTAATGATGCCATCCTAAACCAACTTTTGCAATGCATGACTTCTTTACAACAAAAAGTGAGAAGCTTGTCAAATGCTTCACAACCTAATATACCGACTTACCATGCTCATAATCCCTTATCCTATGCAATATTGAGAACTCCTATGCCTGATAAGTTTGAAACTCTGCGCTTTGAAAAATATGGTGGAAAAGGTGATCCCAATACTCATGTGGTGTCATTCATGGCTGTGTAGTGATTTATACTTTGAAGAGGATTTGTTAGCAAAGATTTTCCCATGATCTCTCAAAGATACTGCTTTGGAATGGTTTTGCTCTTTGCCTCTGAATTCTATACATTCCTTTTCACATTTAATTGATCAATTTTTACAATATTTTCAAGCAAACATCAGACCCCAAGTCTCTCTAATTAGTTTGGTTCATTGCAAGTAAGGTCTGAAAGAGAAACTAATTGATTTTATTAGTTGGTATCAAGTACTTTATGCACAAATTCATTATTAGATGAAAGATGATGATGTTTAGAAGATATTCATAACAAATTTGCAGTCTAACATCCATGATGAGATCCTCTTGATGAAGTATAACTCTTTTCAACACCTATGCACTGCCCTTCGTGACTACCAACTTTCATCTAGCTAGTATGAAAATCAGAACTCATCAACTCAAGTTGGCCAATCCGAGGGTGGATCATTGCAAAACAACTTCAAGAGGAACAATAATAAGAGTTTCATCAAGGATAATGGGCTAAATAACTTTTCTCAAGTGTCTGCTATCACTAATTCGAAGAAGGCACCATATCAGCAAAGAAAGTTCACTCCAATGTCTGAGTCCTACCATTCTATCATAATCAAGCTCTAAGTAATAATCTCTTGAAGCTTCCGTCAATTAAACTAGTGGATCCAAATAGAATGCAAGGACCTTATGTTGATGCTAATTCCTTTTGTCACTATCATTAGACACAAGGACATGATATGAAATGATATACATGTCTTAAACATGAAATACAAGACCTCATCGACTCAAATGTTATACAGGTATTTGGTGTGAATGATAATAGAAATTGTATACACCTAAAAATGACATGACTCTACCTAAATAAATATTTTAAATATTTATTTCATCTTAATATTCCTCTATCAATAAATAAATAAATCAATTTATTTATTTGATTCATTTTCTCCCATTAATTGAATAAATTACATTTATTTAATTAATTCCATCAATATCAACTTTATTCTTCTAAACAATTAAATAATTTTAATTATTTAATTAAATCATTCATTCTTCCAAATTTAAATAGAATGCAAATTTATTTAAATTAAATCTTAATCTCCAAAAATAAAATATAATTAAATATTTTATTTATTCTTCCAAATCATGTGCAAGTAATTAAATAAATAAATTTATTTAATTCACTTTCTTATCTTCTAAAAAATCTTCCAAATCTCCTAAAAATAAATTCTTCTTGTCATACAAAAGCAAAAGCCGAGTTAACTGATTTAAAGCTATCAACAAAACTCTTAAATTAGAAAAAATATATTCTAATTTACAAAATAAAAACTCATCCTCATCAAGAAAGCAGTTAACTCAATAAAGCATCTTTTTGAATGACATGTGTCCTTCTTCTATTCGTGCACGTTCTCTCGAACATCCTCTACCATTGATCTTCTTATTTCTTCTACACCATTGATCTTCTCTCACGCAATCCTATAAATACCCCTATATCCTTCCATTTCACATATCAAGCTTTCAAGTAAACTTATGCTACAGAATCCATAGTTCACCATTGGCGCCCCCACTATCACATCTTTCATTAGCCATTTCATGTTGTGTTGAAGCTCACCTTCAACACTACAAGTATCCAAGCCATTTCTCCTTTGCCATCTTGAGGAATTAAAGAAACAAAGCAAGCTTCCTGAGGGTTGCATTCATCACTGAAGATCAAACGAGAATATGCAAATAATGGAAATTGCGAGGTAACAAAGGTTGTATCACTCTTATTCTAAAAGCTTTTGTTATTTGCACATTCCATTGATGTTTTTGGGTATGAGCCTGAGGAAACCTGGATCTGGTATGCATGAGAAGTGAGTGTCGTGGAGGGGAGCTGATGCTACTAGATCCTAGAGCTACACGCTTTGAATATGCACAGCTAGGGGACTCAACAAATATTGTCCTTTCTAGCCTAGGTTGTAATTGTTCTTGTGTCAAAAAGTCCAAAATACAAAAAAAATAATAAAAGATAAAAATCATGAAAACTTCTATGCGCTTGTTGTGTCTTTATTTGCCATAAATTGAACATCAGAATTCAAAAAGACCAAGTTTTCAACCAAAAATAGAAATTTCTAAGAAACGTACCAAAAACTCTGCAAAATCAAAACTGAAAACCAGAAAGGTGCATCTGCTGCGACCTGTGGTGCATACACTTAGACTTGTTGTGCATCTGATCATTGTTGCTGCGCATATAAAAATTGCCAGATTTGCACATTTACTTCGACTTGCGGTGCTTTTACCTCCTATTCTGGCACATTTATTGCTGTGCATCCTATCCAGAGAGCTATTCTGTACTTCCTAGGAGAAATTTTTTCAAGTTTTTAGAAGCCCATTTCAAAATTGTGTTAGTTTTCCCAAGATCTGATTAAAATCATGCAAGTCAACCATTTCGCTCTTCTTCCACACCATAGCTACTTTTCCCACACTACATCATCCAAAACTTTCTAAAAATTCTTCCAAAATCCAACAAGGTTAGAACCAAGCTATTCTTGATCACATCAAACCTCAAACAAACCTAGAGAGTCTCCACTATCAAGGATCAATCATTCTTTTCTCTTGGAACTCCACTGGTAGCTTGTGCAAAAACTAGTCTACATCAAGTAAACAGATTTCTATCATCCTTACTTCGACTATCATTTGTACACCCAACTTGTTTGACACCAATTGATCTAAGGAAAACCTTGGTCAAAACCTTGGCATCATATCGCTTCTTGCTCAAATCTTTCAAACTCACTCCATCCCATCTCAAGTCACCTTGGATGGTCTTAATGAGGTCCCAAAAACAAAAATAGATTGAAATGGCTGAGAAAACTATTCCATACTCTCACAACAATGATGAGGAAATTTCTCTAGAAGAAATTCTCCAAACTCAACAAGACCGAAGGTTTCAACGCATAATGGATAAGGTACTTGCCCAAGACCCTACTAAATTCTTTCTTGACTTAGCACAACTAGGAGTCAAGATTCCTAAAGATTTCAATGTGGAAGCTCTAAAAGAACCTAAGGAAGAAACAAACCCTAAGGGAAGCTCACAAGAGGAAACACCCATAGACAAAAGAAAAGAAACTATTGATTCTACAAACGCCTTAAGTTTAATAACCCAACAAATCCAAGCTTTACAACAACAATTCACAGACATGCAAATAGGAGAATCAACTAAACATTATTCCCTAGAGGATATTTCACCATATCCTTTTGATAGAATCTCGATCATGATACCTTTCCCCTCTAAATTTGAGGTGCCAAAATTTGATAAATACCGTGGAAAAGGTAATCCAAGGAACCACATTAGGGAATTTAACGTTGCATGTCTTGAAGTCGCCCACAATGATACTTATCTTATGCGACTATTTCCAAGAAGCTTATGAAGACAAGCCATGGAGTGGTTTTCTAGACTACCACTTGGTATTAGAACCTTTAATGAACTTGTGGACAAATTTGTCATACACTTCTCTTTTAACATTGAACATGACACCTCAATCTTAGATCTTTGTAACACCAAGCAAAAAGGTGGAGAATCTTTCGCTGCCTTCCTACAAAGATGGAGACTGTTGGCAAGTAAGTGCCCACATCAAATGCCTAAAAAACAAATGCTATAAATGTTTGCCCATAACTTACAAACTGACCTAAGCTATTAGATACATGTCCAATGTCCTACTTCCTTGAGTAAGGTCATTGAGATGGGTTTAATCATCGAAAAGGCTTTAATTGCAAAAGGTCAAATAAAGCTTTATAAAGACACTCGTAGTACCTATACTAACATAGATAAACCAAGATTCTGGACAAAAAACAAAAACATTGTGAATGATGGGGTGGTAGATGCCAAGAATGCGACACCAAAACAACCAATCTTCAACTTATCAAATCCACAAAACAACCCCCTGCAAAACAAACCAAGAAACACTGAATCACGGTTTACAAATTTTCAACCTAGGAGAAAATTTACACCTTTGGGAGAATCATTAGAAACCGCCCTACAAAAGTTAATCACAAGTAAGATCATAATGCTTCCAACAGTGTAGGAATATGAACCAAAAGTCAAACCTCCTTGGTGGAATGACAACAATTTCTATGAGTACCACCGAAACAGGGGGCACAAAACCAACGACTGCATTGTGCTCAAGCACACCATCCAAGATTTGATCGAGCAAAACAAAGTGTCACTTGATAGACATACCTCTAATAATGATCACTGAGCATTCAAGGATCCTCTTCCCAACTATGAGTAGGGAGGGTCTTCTAACCAAAACAATAGTGGAACTAACAATGCCAATTACACAAACGTGTCCTTTGACTATGTTGTTAACCACATCTCTAAAAGTGATTCGTGCATCAATGTGATCACTATAAACAAAGATTCAGACTGTAATGCTACCACCCACAGTAATAGAGTCACTCTTAGAGGAGCCCTCGCCTCTCTAGCTAATCAGTACTGTTGATGATTGTTTTTACATAGTCATAACAAAAGTTAAAATTCATAAAAGAACCTAACTATCTTGAAAGATATGGAGAATTCAATTAAGATTACTCAATCCCAAGTTTCCATATGGTTAGGTCTTGACCGGTTGGATAGTTCAGTAGGTTACTATGAAGCTGTAATATGCAAGGGGCCTTACGTGATTTAAAGTGGGTTTTGTAACTTACTGAACTCCTATAATGCAAACTAACACAAATATCAACTTTCTAGTCATTCAGTTGCATAAGATTATTACTATACTTCAAAGCTTTATATGATTTATATTCAAACATGCTTTGCTTTTCAAATATTTATGAAGATTATCAAATATCAACTTATTGCTCTTAAAATTCTTCAAATGTCAGATAATCTCCTTTGGATTTCAACGTTTAAGCTAAGTATTTCAAAGTTGTTGGGAAAAGTTAGAGAAATTTAAATCTACCATCATTCACTATAGGATCTAAACATTCTGTTATGCACATAGTAAGAAATACAATAAATTTAATTAACTCAGCAGATCAAATCGTTAAATGCAAATGTTCTGAATATTTGCACAAACAAGCATTCAAGATTGCGAGCTTTAAGAGAAACTGTTTCAATTATAATGAAGAGCTAGAAGACACTCAGAAAATAGACATAGACTTCCAGATTCATTTATGTTCAAAACACATAGCCATATATGGTTTACAATGCAGGTATGACTCTTAGCTTTATTAATCAAAATTCACAAAACTTATAGTGCTTTATAGATACAGCAAGAAAGCTGGATGTTTCCACGCATTTCTCAATGTAGACACAGGCAACCTCCTCTAAGCTAAAATACTTCTTCTATTCAAAGCTTCAGACAAATTACAATTGCTATGCTGATTTTCTATAAATCCTTGTGTAAAATAATATACAAGTAGCATGCTTCTTATTGTTAGATTTAGGGCAGACAATTAAGAGGGGGGTGAATCAGTTGTCTAAAACTTTTCTTATTTCAACACTTGCATTCACTTTGCATTAACCATAAATCAATCATGAAAACTTAATGTAATTAATCAAGAGCAGAAAACACATCTACACATGAGACACCAAGATTTTCACATGGAAAACCCGGTTAAGGGAAAAACCACGAGGTGACTAACCCAAGATATTATTCTCTATTAGAAGAATAGAAAGAATAAGATGGCACATGCCAATTAGGGCTCACTACTCGAGCACACTGCTCACAAGAGGCTCACTGCCTACAAGAGAGACACTGTCTACAATAAATGAGTATTACATACTTGAACTGGTAAATAGCATCATCACCATGCTCGGATCAGTTCCATTAAAGCCCAAATCCTTCTGCTCTTCCTTTTGCTCTTCTCCTCTCTACCACACACTCATCTCCACAAGTACACCTTTGACATGACTTCGCAATCCCTTATTTATACATGACATCAACTTAGGAACAACCATCTAAGTCGGTAAACATCCACAAGAATCATCTGCAAGATGAATAATTCATTCGGTCGGCCAGCCTGAGGAAGAGCACCTTCATCCGGAAGTATATCTCCAATTCTAGACTCCAACACTAATTCGGATTGACAACACAACCTCAACATGATCCAGGAACCTTCACAAGCTTGCCTGAATGACCAAGTACATCCGCACTTCCTCTACTTACTCAAATCTCTTCTCTCCTGCATCTGGTGCCTCAAGAACACAGTCTGTCATGACTATCACAAAGGAGTAGATTCTTATGGACCTTCAAACCATGAACAAATTGAGATGACAAATCACAAGGACTCCCCCAACACTCCTTCCAATTTGCAGAACATGAAAATGCACTTCCGGATCTCACCGGACCTTTCTATAACACTCTATCACTCCTGAGCATCTCTTGGACCCAGTTCTACTTGATCAATCACAACTTCTTCATATCTTCATGCGGACCTCTAAAATCTTAACTGGAACCTCCTAAGACTCATGTCCACAAACCCTTTAATCTGCATCTTCTGATCCTCAACTTGTCTTGAACTATTTCCTTACTGTCATCACTGTTCATCACTATTCCTGACTAAGACTGGCTTTCTCAGCATCCTCAACAAATAACTCATCCAATCCTTATCACTGATGTAACAGAAGTATGTTGACATCAATGACAACACCGGTTTAACCCATACTTGCAACAATCTCCCCCTTTGTCATTGATGGCAACATATTATGTGAAAAACCATCAAGACAAGAACTTCTCCTTACTGTCATAGCTCCCCCTATCAACAACAACTATTCACATGTCTTCTCTTCCTATACTGCTCCCCCTTTGATCATCAACCACTTGTTTTTCACATGTCTTCTCTCCCCCTTTGACATCAATGGCAAAGGGCCCATACTTGCAACTTGATCATCACACCTGCTGCTCCCCCTGAGTAGCAGCGCCCCAACTCCAATCCAGACCACAAGATATGATTGTGATATCCACTAGACTGATGCACATTAGTGCATCCTAGTTCATCACCAGAGGGGTAATAACCCCTAACTTCTCCCTGAGATACTCAAAAGAGTCCTTGGGAAGAGGTTTAGTAAAGATATCTGTAATCTGATCCTTGGAGGGCACATACTCCAACCTAACTTCATCCTTGTTCACTTGCTCTCTCAAAAATTGAAACTTGATAGATATATGCTTGGTCTTGGAATGCAACACCGGATTCTTAGAAATATTTATTGCACTTGAATTATCACAGAAAATTGTGATAGGCTCCTCATATTCTATTTTAATGTCTCTTAGCATCTGCTTCATCCATAAGATTTGAGTGCAACTACCTACTGCTGCAATATATTCTGCTTCAGTTGTAGACAGAGATATTGCCTCTTGTTTCTTACTTAGCCAAGAAACCAATCTTTTTCCCAAAAAGAATGCTCCACCACTAGTACTCTTCCGGTCATCCACATCTCCTGCCCAATCTGCATCTGTATATGCATGAAGAGAGAAATCATGATCTCTAGGATACCATAGGCCATACTCAACTGTCGCCTTTAGATATCTAAAAATCCTTTTGATTGTCATTACATGAGATTCTCTAGGATTAGCTTGGAATCTAGCAACAAGACCAACGGCCTGCATAATATCTAGTCTAGTTTGAGTGAGATACAACAGTCCTCCAATCATTGACCTATATTTTGTCTGATCAACCTTGGGAGAGTCATCATCTTTGCTCAACTTGCATCCAGTTGCCATTGGAGTGTTCATTGGCTTTGAGTCTTCCATCCCAAATTTTCTCAACAATTCGTTCACATATTTTGACTGAGAGATGAAGATTCCTTTCTTTGTTTGAGTAATTTGTAGACCCAAAAAGAAATTCATTTCTTCAAGCATTGACATCTCAAACTCACTTTTCATTTGATTTGCAAAAGTTTTACACATACTGTCTCTTCCTCCAAAAATGATATCATCAACAAATACTTCAACAATTAAGATATTTTCATGATCAATTTTGAAATACAAATTATTGTCAGCAGTACCTTTATTGAAACCAATCTTCAAGAGATGCTTATCCAATCTTTCATACCAGGCTCTTGGGGCTTGCTTCAATCCATACAGTGCCTTTTTAATTTATAGACCATGTCACTATGATCAGACAATTGAAATCTATCTGGTTGCTCAATATACACTTCTTCCAAATTACCATTTAGGAAGGTAGATTTGACATCCATCTAATACACATTGAAATCCTTGAAGGCAGCAAATGCAAGAAATAATCTAATTGCTTCAATTCTTTCCACTGGAGAAAAATTTTCTTCAAAATCAACTCCTTCTATTTGAGAGTAACCTTTGCAAACTAATCTGGCCTTGTTTCTGATTACTTCACCGGCTTCATTCAATTTGTTCCAGAAGACCCATTTGGTTCCAATCACATTTTTGTTTCTTGGTCTGGGAACAAGATCCCAAGTGTGATTCTTCTCAATTTACATTAGTTCTTCCCCCATTGCCTTAGTCCAGTTTTCATCATTGCAGGCTTCATTTACTGTCTCAGGTTCAATCTTTGAAATTAGACAATACTCATCTGAATTTTGAGCAATTCTCCTCCTTGTTTGCACCCCTTTGTTTTTATCACCTATGATCTGATCTTCAAAGTGGTTTAGAGTTACATACCTTGGAATTTTGGGAGTCTCTTATACTTCTAACTCTTGATCAGTCTCATTGAGACTTATCTCTTCTTCTTGTCTTACCGAATCAACTTGACTTTGTTTTTTAGAAGAGACTTGGATACCTTGAGTCTAAACACCATTCTGATCATCTTCATCATGTTCAATAATTCTTGAGGGTCTTTCTATTTCTTCATTAACCTTCACATTTATACTCTCTACAATCTTTCTCAGTCTCTTGTTGTAACACCAATATGCTTTGCTTTGAGTAGAATAACCCAAGAATATTCCTTCATCACTTCTAGCATCAAACTTTCCTAGATCTTCATCCCTTTTAACGTAACATCTGCTACCAAAAACTTTGAAGTATCTCATAGTGGGAGTAATGTCAAACCAGAGTTCATAAGGAGTCTTACTAGTATAGTTTCTATATACACCTAAAAATGACACGATTCATCCTAAATAAATATTCTAAATATTTATTCCATTCTTCTATCAATTAAATAAATATTCTAAATTTATTTAATTGATTCACTATCCTACAATTAAATAAAATCATTTTATTTAATTAAATTCCCTAAATTCTTCTAAAGCTCTAAAGTCCAAAATCCACCTCATAAAATCCACCTCATCAATCCACCTCATCTCTTCCACCTCACCATGTTGCACATATAATTAAATATTTTTAAATATTTAATTAGCTAATATCCTCCATTTTCCAAAATAAATCTTTAAATCAATTATCCTCCACAAATTGAATTTTTAATTCAATGTTCCCCATTATCCTCCACTCTGAATTTTTAATTCAACTGTCATAACCCATTGTCCCCCACTCTGAATTTGTAATTCAACTATCATAACCCATTGTCCCCCACTCTGAATTTTTAATTCAATTGTCATAACCCATTGTCCCCCATTCTGAATTTTTAATTCAAATGTCATAATCCACTATGAATAAAAGATTCACTTTTATTCCTAGCCATTGATCTTCATATCTTCTCTCAACTGTTGATCCTCATTCTTCCAAGTCTATAAAAGAAGCTTCATCCCTCCATTCTATTCATCCATGTCATTTGTATTGTTACTCTGCAGGATTCTACTCCCACACCTTTGGCATCCCAATACTGTTTACTTGAGATCACCCTCTTGCTTTGAACCTCTACTTCATAGCAATACCTATCCATGTAGCCATTTAGCATCGACATCCTACAACACAGCTAAAAGAGTGCACTCACTGAGGGCCTACTTCATCTACAAAGGATGGTTGTAATAGGCAAACAACAGAAGCTTTGAAACAAGGAAGGTTTGCATTGTTATTCATTTGCTTCATTTCCTTCTATCTTTCTTGTTTTCATTATTCTGTTGGTGTTTGGGTTTTGATATTGTTCATTTGATTGAATCTCACTTCCCCATCTACAGTTTCTAATTTGAACTCAGTTGAGAGTGTAGACTGCAGTGCTGACAGCTTCTCTCCAATAGATCTGAGGAACATTTGCTTCCATCATCATGGTCCTGGATGCTTCCTGGATGGTCCAGTTCTTTCTCTCAACAACTCCATTCTGCTGTGGAGTTCTAGGGGCAAACAACTGTCTCTTTATTCCATGTTTCTCACAAAAGTTTATGAACTCACCGGATGTGAATTCTCCACCTCTATCAGACCTCAAACACTTTAATTTTAATCTGGTCTCATTTTCCACCATAGCCTTGAATATTTTGAATTTCTCAAGAGCTTCTAATTTCTCTTTCAAAAAGGTTACCCACATCATCTGGGAATAATCATCAATTAGCAACATGAAGTATCTATCCCCTTGCACACTCCTAATTCTTGCCGGACCACATAAGTCAGTGTGAACCAAGTCTAATAATCTGGTAGAAGATTGTTCCTTGCTTTTGAATGAGATTCTGCTTTGTTTACCCAACTGATGTTCTTTGCACAAACTATTTGTAGGTTTTACCAATCTTGGAAGATCTCTTACAACTTGAGTATTACTTATCTTGATGATATTATCAAAGTTCACATGGCACATTCTTCTACGCTATAACCAACTTTGATCAATTTGAACAAATAAGCAACTTTTACCAGTACCAGCTAAATGAAAGATGTTACCTTTTGTTTGGGTACCTGATGCAATCTCTGTTCTAGAACTTTCAAATATTTTGCACTTTCCATTCTTGAATTTGAGATCATATCCTTTGTCCACCAACTGTCCCACACTGAGAAGATTGTGTTTCAATCCTTCAACATTTAATACATTACCGGTTTTGTTCTTTCCATCAAAAGAAATAGTTCCTCTACCTCTAATTCTACCTGCAGAGTTATCACCAAACTTTACCACTCCTCCTTCATACCTTTCTAAATCTATGAACTTGTTTTTATCACCTGTCATGTGGTGAGAGCAACCACTGTCAATGACCCAATCATCCTTCTCTTCAACTTGGGCAGCCAGAGCTTTTTCTTCAACTTTAAGATTGACAGATTCAGAGGGCAATGGATCTTCTTCCTTGATGGCAATGAACACCCAGTCATTTCTGAATTTATCTCCTTTCTTTGATTCATCATCTATTACTCCTTCATCATCTCCTTCATGAGCATAGTAATAATTCTTTTGGAATTTTGGTTTATCACTGTTTGGCCTAGAAAACCTTTTCAGACACCTTGATGCAAAATGACCAATCTTATTGCAGTTAAAACACTTGAAAGGTAGTTTTCCCTCATACTTACCGGATCCTCTTGGTAGTCTTTTTGCAATAAGAGCTTCAAGATGAGCAGTTTCAGCTTCTTCTTCTTCCAAGTCTTTTCTTGCATTTTCATACCATGATGATTTCCTTGAAGAGTTTTCTCTCGGATCAAACCTTTGTTTTCCTTTTACCAAGGCACTTGCTTTGAATGCAGATTCAGTCTTTGGAGGATCATCTCCAAACTTGGCCATTTCAAAAGAAGCTAGCTTACCAACCAATTGATCCCTTGTGACTATTGTCTGAGCTCTAAATTCTTCGATTGCAAAAGCTTTGATTTTATAAGACTCAGGAAGGGATCTGAGAACTTTGCCAACTATCTCATCTTCACTCAAGGTTCCACCTGCATTTTTGATTCCACAAACTAGCTCATTCAATCTTGGCATAAAAGAGGTAATATTTTCATCATTTCTCATTTTTAGTCTTTCAAATTTCCCTTTTAGACTCTGTAATCTTGCATATTTAACAAACTGGTCTCCTTCATGCAAAAGTTCCAATTTCTTCCAAATCTCAAAGGCAGTTGGTAGATGAATAACATTAGAGAGTTCCGAGTCAGATAATGCACTTAAGAGAGCCTCTCTGGTCCGTAGATTATTTTCAACATCTATGATTTCATTTAGGGTTGTTGGACCACCCTATGGAGGTACATAAGCCTTTGTCACCATGGACCAGTATGCAAATCCCATGCACTGCAAGTGACATTCCATGCGACCTTTCCAAAGAGCAAAGTTAGTTCCATCAAACTTTAGACTATCCTTCTTGTAGGACGACATCCTAGATCTCCTCAAGTGAATAAGCTCCTTTCAGAGGAACTTGGCACTGATACCAATTGTTAGATTTAGGGCAGATAATTGAGAGGGGAGGGGGTGAATCAGTTGTCTAAAACTTTTCTTGTTTCAACACTTGCATTCACTTTGCATTAACCATAAATCAATCATGAAAACTTAATGTAATTAATCAAGAGTAGAAAACACATCTACACATGAGACACCAAGATTTTGACGTGGAAAACTCAGTTAAGGGAAAAACCATGGGGTGACTAACCTAAGATATTATTCTCTGTTAGAAGAATAGAAAGAATAATATGGCACATGCTAATTAGGGCTCACTGCCCGAGCACGCTGCTCACAAGAGGCTCACTGCCTACAAGAGACAAACTATCTACAATAAATGAGTATTACATACTTGAACTAGTAAATAGCATCGTCACCATGCTTGAATCAGTTCCATTAAAGCCCAAATCCTTCTGCTCTTCCTTTCGCTCTTCTCCTCTCTACCACACACTCATCTCCACAAGTATGCCTTTGACATGACTTTGTAATCCCTTATTTATACATGACATCAACTTAGGAACAACCATCTAAGTCAGCAAACATCCACAAGAATCATCCGCAAGATGAATAATTCATTCGGTCAACCAGCCTGAGGAAGAGCACCTTCATCCGGAAGTATATCTCCAATTCTAGACTCCAACACTAATGCGGACTGACAACACAACCTCAACATGATCCAGGAACCTTCACAAGCTTGCATGAATGACTAGGTACATCCGCACTTCCTCTACCTACTCAAATCTCTTCTCTCCTGCATCTGGTGCCTCAAGAACACAGTCTGTCATGACTGTCACAAAGGAGTAGATTCTTCCAGACCTTCAAACCATGAACAAATCTAGATGACACATCACAAGGACTCCCCCAACACTCCTTCCAATCTATAGAACATGAAAATGCACTTCTGGATCTCACTGGACATTTCTGTAACACTCTATCACTCCTAAGCATCTCCTGGACCTAGTTCTACTTGATCAATCACAACTTCTTCATATCTTCATGTGAACCTCTGAAATCTTAACTGGAACCTCCTAAGACTTATGTCCACAAACCCTTTAATCTGCATCTTCTGATCCTCAACCTATCTTGAACTATTTCCTTACTGTCATCATTATTCATCACTGTTCCTGACTGAGACTGATTTTCTCAGTATCGTCAACAAATAACTCATCCAATCCTTATCACTAATGTAACAGAAGTATGTTGACATCAATGACAACACCGGTTTAACCCATACTTGTAACACTTATATAGAATTTGAATTCCCTCCTTGCTACAGTTACAACCTCCACTTAATGGTTATAACCACAACTTCTACAGTTAAGGTTGTTTTATTACTGACCAATGGTATGCCTTCATTTCATAACCATGTGCCAATCCACTACTTGGCATCTTCTCCTCTCAAAGGATGCCCTTGGAATCTCTGACAAATAAGATTCCCATTCTAGGTGACCTTTTCCCGCCAAGGCTCCTCATTTGATTTCCTCTCAAGATTCTTTGCTCTTGCCTCCTCACTTTTTCAAATATTTCTTAAAGTTGTCAATTACACCCTCCACAAAGGTGCGGTCCCCTCCTGGACTTTTTGCTAAAATATATTCTTACATCATCACCTTGTCTTTCAATTTCTTTTCTTCATTCTCTAAGTTTTCTCTTCTTTTCTTGTACTTCTTCACTTTGGCCTTCTCTTCCATCAATGTATCCATCATTTGCTTGCTGAGGATTGCATCAGGATTTTCTGTACAGGGTGTGAATATGGCCCTAAACTCTGTCAATGCTTTGTCTAAGTCATAGGCTGGCACCTTTGCACATTCATGCTGTAAGAATCTTTATATGATTTTCTTATGCATTTTAATCATCTCACCTATTTTTCTCTCCAGCTCTTGCACAACCCCCGTGCATCTTTTGAGGTTATCCTCCTCAAATCTGAGCTCCAAAATCATTTGTGGCACTTGATTTTCTAGTGTGACATTGAGTGCTCCCTCATTTATCAATTCTTCAGCTCTTGTGTCAATTTCAGTCAATTGTTCAATTTCAGATCTGCACTCTTCTACTCTTGCTTGACAATTATTTATTAATATTCTCTTTTGTGGCCACTTTCCAGATCTTCACAGCTTGCCTTATTGTTTGTTCACCTCCTTGCAAAAAATCATGAAACCATTCATAAAAAATGTTGTTCTTGAACCTTTTATTTTCCATGTCTTGTACTTCCTCTTTATATACTATCACTATGTTAGCAGGTAAGTTAGGCACTGTGGTACTGGGGTCAAATATCCCCTTAATGAATTGTTGGAGCTGGAGAATGTGTCCTTTCAATACCTCATGTTTACTTTTGTCCTTAGCATTTATGTTGTCACCTGGTTCATATCCTTCCACTCAGCGATGTGCTGTTCCCTTGTGGAATACCTGAGGTCTAGATTAAGTATCGTGTATTCCTCCAGGCTAATCTCACCTTTTTCTTTCTCCTTTTGTGGTATAGCTAGGTTTAAAGTTCTGGATCCATCTAGACCTCTCTGTATTGCAGACATCATCCTAGCTTTTCTCTTTTCTTTTCTTGGAGTAGTTTTCTCATCTAATAAGCTTTTGATGTCAATAGGAGCCAGATGTATTTCTTTCTTCTCCTTCCTTATCTCTCCTTCCATCTAGGTAGGTGCCTCTTTTGTACCTTCTGCAACCCTCTCTTGATTAATTACCTCTTCATGAGGTTTATCTACTTCTGCTTCTCTTTGTTGCTGCCTCTATTGTTGTTGTTGCTCTTGTTGTTGTTGCTGATCTTGTTGTTGTTCCCCTTCTGGGACTTGCTGTTGTAGTGGAGGCTCTTGTCTTATAGGGTCCTCTCCTTCTATCTCAGTATCCCTTCCATCTTTAGCTTCATCTTCAGGATTTTCCTCTTCAGGAACTTCTTCCTCATTTATTTGTTCCTCATTTTGTAGATTAATCTCTTCTACTTGTTCATCTGCTTTATTTTCATCTTCCTTTTCTATTCCTCCTACCTCCCCAAGATCTTTGATCTCATCCTGTGCTCTATCTATTTCTTCTCCTTGTACTTGTTTTATATGTGTAGGGGAGCCTTCTCTTGTGCCATCTTCCTTTGTTTCCTGTCCTTGGTCTTGCACACTTTCTTCATTCCTTTCTTCTTCACTAGGCTCGTCATACATATTTAGCATATCCAATGCATCCACCTCTGAGGTGTCCCCTTGTGCTGCATGTCCTTCTGTGTTTACCTCTTCAAATGATTTTTCTTTTTCATCTTCTTTAATCTCATGTACTTCCTCTTGCACATCTCTAATGATTTCTGGTGGTACTAGCTTATCAAATGGATCAACAGATCCTGTTTCTCCCTACACCTCCTCTTCTTCAATTTCTATATTTTGTTTTGTTTCCATTTTAGCTTGCAGGTTTGATTCTTCGTCTTCACTGAGGAATTCTCTTGACTCTTCCTCTATGTCAATCACTTTTCCTTTATACATTATCCTTTCTTCGTTGTCACTGCTCTCAATTTGCACAGTTTCTACAGCAGCAGGTTTAGCTTTACTAACTTCTAACTTCTGCAGCCTCTCTCTAGCCAATTCTGCTTTTACTCTGATAAAGATTTGTCTTGGTTCTACTGATATGGAGGCACTGGCTATATTTCTTAGCTTTTCCCCTACTTCTTTCACTCCAATCACATCAACTAGCTTAGAAGTTTCCCCTTTTGACAAACCTATGGGAATTGCCCTTATGACTGATGGTCCTGCTGCTTCTTTTGCAGCCTGTGGTTCCTCTGCACTAATCTCATGGCTCATGGATTTTGCATCAACAAAAGGTTTAGATGCTACTGCAATTGTTATGCCTAAGGCATATGGATCCATTAATGTGGCATTTTTGTTTTTTTCCACAATTTTAGCTTCAACAAATTTTCTCTTCTTCTCATAGAAACATTGTAGGTCCTCACTGGGCTCTGCCTTTCTCTTCCTTCCCTTCTTTGGGAATGTAACTTCTTTTCCTTCAGCTCTAAGCTCTTCTATCCTGTCCTTAAGCCATGTTTTTGAAAATAATATCACAGGCTTTGTCAAAACATCCAATGATGTGTTCCGAGGCTTTGACCAATCAGGCTCTGTAATGGGAGCTAGCCTAGCCTATGCATAACTATGGTGCAACAATTGATTATCCTCTCTAACCTCTAGAGGGACATATATATCACCAATAGACTTCATTTTCTCCACAGTCAATCTTTTGTGAGCCCTTTTCCTCACCTCCCTGTCGTTTTGGCAGTCAACCTAGAAATCTTCGATATGTACCTACTGCCTGTATTTTTTATCTACAAAATTCTGAATCCTATGGAAAGGGTCAAATTTTCTTGCTAAATCAAACTCCTTGAAGCCATAATACCTTAATTCTTGTTCTAAATAACCTGCTACCTCCTCACTAAAACAAGAATACTTGCCAATTGCCCATGGCAATTTCACATTCCCCCTATTATTGAATTTCCTTTTGTACATTTTAAACACATTCAAATTCTGTCTCGAAAACTCTAACACAATTAGCTTGTCAGAAGGATACCTGGAAAGCATGAATGGTTTCCCACCAAAACCCTCAGTTCTTATATAAGTAAAGTGTTCAAACTGTATAAACCATGAACTATGTAATCCAATTGCAGTCTCTGCATCCTTGGACAATCTTTTATCAGGTTCCTCCCTCAATATTCTTACCAGGTAGGTATAAAAAACATCATTGACCAAACAAAAATTCTTTAAGGCATTCTCTTCCTGCAAGACAGGGTAATGTTCATACACTAGCTTCTAATTAGGGCCATTTCCTAAAACACCAATCCTTTCTATCCCATGAATAAAAGGCCTAATCCCTGTAACACAGGAATATAACACATAAGAAGATAGATAAAATGGCAAGCCCTTCTATTGTCTCTGCATGGCCTATCTCCAAATAGCTATACTAATGGCCTTGGCCCAATGAATTTGTCCTTGTTTCTTTTCCCTTGTTCTTAGGTATTCTATGACAGTGAACATCTAGGGCTCACATTTGGTGCCATCCCTCAGTCTAGCCAGTCTGCTCAGCATAGTGATCATCAAATATATCTCCTCCCTGAAATGTATCCTCATCAGATTTTTTGGGATTCTGGCCATTGCCTTTGGTTTGTTCTTTGGACTATACCACTGGTGAAATATTTTACCCCTACAGTTTCCATCATTTGTGTAGAAACTCTCATTCTACTGATCAATATCAATGTCTGTCATCTTATCAGTGATCTCCAACCCAAAAGTGTTAGCAATCCCCTCGGGAGTCAAATCAGCAATTACTTTATCATATAGCATAACCATCCTGGTACTTGGGTTATACATAATTACATAGTCTAAGGACAAATCATTGGCCTCCATTGCCAATGGGAAACCCGCAGCTCTATACAGTCCACTATCCCAAATGCATCTCATTTAGGGAGTAGCATCTGCAGCAGTAATCTTTTTAGCGCATCTTCTACATCATAGTTTCTTATGTTAGTATCCGTCCCCACTCCATTCGTGTTGATCAGGGTCAGATACCCTCTGTGTATCGGTAATTCCTCTTTCTCCACCTCTTTCCATGGTTTCCTTTCCTTTTTTATATCTTCCCCTGTATCTTTCTTTAGTTTAGGGGCCATCCTGTGGAAGTATATATGTCTTAATTTTCATTTCCACATATCTAGGGTTTTACTGTGGATATCTATTTTCTACCATTTACCCTAACCTGTCTTGCCATTTTACCCTTTAAATGGACTAAGCTCTATTTAGCTAATTAATAGTTAAAACAGTAATTCATTCATTTTGAAAGTGAAATTACTGGAAATAATAGTTGCACTTTACCACTCAAAAATTAAACGGGGTTCCAAGATAAATACCTGTTTCTATGACCGTTTAACCTTTGACATTGACTTACTTTACCTTTCTCTTTCACCCAGCAATTGTAACTTTGCTAATCTAGTAAATTCCATTCAATTTTACTATGACAACGCCTTTTCTACAAATTTCAACGTTAACAATATATCTTGAAAGCAAAATAACAATAATTCTGCCCTAACCCTCATTAAATTCCATTTGATTGAGTGTTAAACTCACATTAATTATAGTCATTAATACACTGTGACCTTCGGCTTTCCTTTTCCGTGTTTGAGTTTTCTTTTTTTAAACTTTTGACCATTAGCTTAATTAAACATGCATTTTCTTTTGTATATCTCGTTGTATGTTTTCCTTGTATCTTTTCATTGTATCTTCAAACATACAATCACTTTATGCATACAATTGAACTAAAGCCTTTTCCCCTTTACCCTTTCCGTACACCCTTTGTACTTCCTTCTTGTATACCTCACTTGTATATTTTATTGTATAATCGCATATACAAACTCATTATACAAACATTATTTACCTTTTATTCTTTCGCAATGCCCTTTGATTCTTTGTATATAGGGATTGTACATTATAAACATACAAACACCAAATATACAAGGACTTCTCCATTTTTAACTCTTTTCTGACATCCGACTTGTATTTCCGCTTGGTATCTCCGAATGTACATTTGCTTGTACATCACAAAATATACATTCCTATTATTCAAGCAACAAATGTACAAACGCTGGGACCCATCTTACCTTTCCTTCGTACCTCTGCGATGTACATAATATTTACATTAAACCTTTAGACTTCAAACTTTCTATAACCTGCATTATATATACCCTCAGCTCCGCAATGTATAAAAGTTTCGTATATTTTGCTTTGTATACCTCGAAACATACAAAGACAACACATACAACAAGTTAGCCACATTTCATAATGATTTCAATTTCGCCATTGTATAAAGTGAAATGTGCATCGCAATATACATTAAGTCCAAATGCATCATTTACATTGTACCTTAATTTCCTTTCAATTCTGCGTTGCATAAAAACTCAATGTATCTCTTAATATACAATTCGGATGTGATACATTGAATTAACTATATTTTAATCTTCTTGAGTTTCATCTTGTATGTGAAAAATGATGTATGTTTTGAACGTACATACAAGCACAAAATATGCAACAGTTTAACTTTATTCCATAATTGCCTCGATTTCGTCTTGTATAAAGTGTTTGTACATTTCGTTGTATGTTTCATTTCCTCCGAATATACAAACCCTGATATACAAGCGACGAACTTAACTAATTATTCACTTGAACTTTGAACCTTCATTAATTCTACCTTGCATAAAACACAATGTATACCTAATATTCATTAAGTCCCGATACATTGTATTTACCAAAATTTGCTTTACCTTCAAACTTGTGTTGTATAAACCAAAATGCATGCCCCCTGATACCTTGCATACAAAACCCAACGTATACAACCATTATACATTTTTTAATAACATTTCAATTTTGGGATGTATATTATTCTTTGTATCTCATAATTGTATATTTCGCATCCGCCAAATATACAAGTGCCGAACATACATCGATTATACCAACCTTAATACCTCTTCAATTCCGCGCTAAGTATAATCCCTTGTATATTTACTTGTATGTCTTCTATTAGCCAAATATGCAAACTAAAATATACATAGTAGATTTCAATGTATATACATTCCAACCTAACTCCTTTTGGGTCCACCCTGTATGTATGTATAAACATTTCTTAAATGCATACAAGGAAAAAAAGCAACAAAATAAGAAAACTCGACGACTTCTCCTTTTGCAACCAATACAAAAGCATGATAAACAAATGCATTTGTATATGAGACAACCTTGTATATACCAAGAACTTTGTATATACAAGGCACAAACCTTCTAATTGTACATTTACCCAAGACATCAATAACTTGCAAAATATAGTGAATTTTAAAATAATTCAAAAAGCAACCCCTGTTTATTTTCAACAAGGAATTCACCTATACTTTGACCTGGTACTCAAATGCAAAAATTTTCTCTAATTCAACAAGGTTTGAATTTTCAATTCCTCTTCCCTTTTACCACCAAGCAAACCACACCAACCAGCAAAAAAGTAAACTAGCTTCAGCAGGGGTCCTCATTTTGCTAAGGAGTAAAATGGGGCATGTTGTGAGCATCACACGTACAATATCCAGGATCAACTTCATAAGACACTAGCACATATCTCCATTCTATAACTTCTATGTCTTGCCCCATCCCATAGGGCCATTCTTGACAAAGCTCTTTCCGAAGCCTCCGTTCCAAAGAACCTCGCCGAAGAATAGTTTCAAACCATGGTAGGTCACATTATGTCACCTCACTCCCTATCATTCATTGAAAAGGATGATATGTCAATTACCTAACCTCATAACGCCTCTCTTCATATTGAAGCCTTCATCCACAAACATAAGATAAAAAGGGTTCTAATCGATGGAGGAGCTAGTTTGAATATTTGCACCTTGAAGCTAATCCTTGCATTGGGGTTTGTGGAGAAAGCTATAGATCCAAAAAAGAAAATCACTATCAAAGCCTACAATGAGGAGGAAAGAACTTCCAAGGGAACTGTTACTTTACCAATCAGAGTGGGACCTATAGTAAAAGATGTGGCTTACCAAGTCCTCGATATGGAGCTAGCATATAACATTCTTCTGAGGAGACCATTGATACATGCTCTGAAAGCAGTGCCATCAACATACCACTAGTGTATCAAGTTCCCCTATGAAGGTCAAGAGATCACCATCCAAGGTGACCCCAATCCATTTCAGTATTGCAACTCCATTCAATCTAAACCTAAAGTTGTGATTCCTAACAACCGTTCTTCTTCTTCATCTTCCTCTTGTATTGACCTAGCTTCACTTGCTTCCACATCAAAGGCCTCTCAACCTAACCTTAGACTCAAAGATAAGGGCTTGGGTGAGTACACAATCTCCCAATCTCTCTGTTTGGCACAACCCTCTATCTCCCAGATCATATGGAAAACCTACCCTGAGAAAATCCAAAGCAGACAAAATGACCAAAGGTCTGTTTATCAAATGGGGAAGCCTCGAAGATGAGAGTGATGAAAAGGATATCCTGCAATGGTTATACAAGGATGAAGGTAGTTCATCAACACAACAAGACCATCACACCACTTTACAAACTGAACAATATGGTCAAGGATTCCAAATGCTACAAAGAATGGGGTATGAAGGACATGGTTCACTCGGTTCAAGAAAAGATGGTATCAATGAACCCATCCAACCTCATACCTTGACAACCTAAGACACTATAGGGCTAGGTTACATTGGCAGATCAAGAACCAACAGAGCAAATAAGAATAAAGGCAAACAACCAAAAACATCTACTAGTAATCTAGTTGATCAAATTCAGCAACTACAAATGGGGAGTGAGACTGATTCCAATGAGTATGAGTGGGATAGTCTCTTAGAGCTATCTTGTGAAGAAAAAGGTATCGATGTTGTCCATGAGTATGACCTAACCCATACAAATGAGAGACAAGGTCCAAGGGCTAGACCACTAGATTTTGACCCATGTAATAATGATAGTGAAAGTTGTGAGGAAAGAATGATACCCCCTTGACAGATCTGCTAATGGAGAGTACCATTGCAGAGTTTGTCTATGCTTATAATGACCTCAAAAACACCTCTATCTTAACCATCAATACCATCGAAACGGACCAACCCAATGACCCCTTACCATTGTTGCACCCTGAACTCATAGATTGGGACTTACAAGACACTACCCCTGAGCTCGATACCTTTCAGAATGATGAAGCCATCATAGACTATCTTGAGCTTAGAGATCATATACCCACAGGGGACTACAGAGCTGGCTATGCCATAGAAATCAATGACAATGCCTATTTTGGAGAGAGTCCCAAGCCTTTTAGTCTCAGAAATGTCAAAATGAAAGAAAGATCTAATGGTGAAAACTGCTCTGTGGAAGTGTTAGATCATGAAAAAAGTAAAAATATAGATGTATCAAATGGTGAAAACCTCTCTGAGGTGCAGAAGAATGGAAGGCTTGACCCTCTACCCAATCTCACACATTAGGAGAGATCTTCAATCTTGATAGAACCAGCAGAGCCGATCAATGTCAGTACAGGTGATAATCCCAAAATGATCCACATGGCACAGTCTCTAACCACACAAGAAAAATAAACATTCACTGAATTCTTCAAAAGAAAACAAATCAATTTTGTGTGGACGTATGCGGATATGCCAGGGCTAGATCTGAATCTCATAATGCATCACTTATCTCTAGCTCTAGGAGCTAAGCTAGTAAAGCAAAAACTCAAAAAAATTTACCCACATGTGGCCCTCATGGTGAAAGAAGAGATGAACAAACTGTTAGATGTTGGATTCATTAGGCAAATAGACTATCCTAAGTGGATTTCAAACATAGTACCTGTTGCCATACTAGATGGCAGAGTTTGAATATGTAATGACTTTAGGGACTTAAACAAAGCTTGTCCGAAAGATGATTTTCCCCTGCCAAACATTGAGATTATTGTAGATCTCACAGTAGGGCACACCATGCTATCACTAATAGATGGTTTTTCTGGATACAACCAGATAAAAATTGCCCCTGAAGACCAACACAAGACTGCATTCACATGTCCTTGGGGCACCTATTGTTGGTGTGTCATGCCATTTGGTTTGAAAAATGCCGACACAACATATCAAAGAGCTATGACCACAATCTTCCATGACATGATGCACACTATAATGGAAGATTATGTTGATGACATCTTGGCAAAATCACTCACAAGAGAAGGACACCTGGCAGTACTGGAAAAAATCTTCCAAAGACTAGAACAATTTAATGTCCTCCTCAATCCAAAGAACTGTGTGTTTGGAGTTACCTCAGGTAAGCTACTAGGATACATAGTGTCCACCAATGGAATTGAAGTCAACCCAGCTAAAGTAAAGGCCATCATGGAAATGCCACCTCCTAAGAATCTCACTCAGCTACGGTCCCTACAGGGAAAACTACAATCTATTAGAAGGTTTATTTCTCAATTGGCAGACAAGTGCCACCCATTTTACCACCTCCTACATAAGAATGTCCCTTTCAAATGGAATGATTCATGTGAGCAGGCATTTCAGCAATTAAAAGAATATCTAATGAAACCTCCTGTATTGATGCCACCGATTTAGGGTGAACCTCTACTACTGTATATCTCAGCCACACCAATAGCTCTGGGAGCTCTCCTCGCACAATAAAATTATGAAGGGAAAGAACAAGCAATCTACTATATCAATCAGACACTTGTTGGGTATGAACTGCAATACACACCAATTGAAAGAGCATGTCTCACTATCATCTTCACCTCAAAAAAATGGAGACATTACATATTGTCACAATCGGTCAAACTGGTAGCAAAAATTGATCCACTCAAGTACTTACTCAACAAAGCAGCCCTAACAGGTAGATTGTCTGTCCAAATGGGTCATGCTTCTCAGCAAATTCAACATTGAATATGTAGACAGAAAAGTAATAAAAGGCCAAGTACTTGTAGATCAATTGGCAGATGCACCTCTAATAGATGATAACCCTTTGAGTTTCAAATTTCTAGATGAATCTATCTTTCACATAACCACAACAACCTGGAAAATGTATTTTGATGGCTCATATACTCAGCATGGATTGGGAGTAGGTATCTTGTTGATCACCCCTAGTGGCGAAACCATTCCTAAATCATACAGATTACTCTTTCCCTGCACTAACAACGTGGCAGAGTATAAAGCCCTAGTCATTGGCATCAAGCTAGTAGTCAAGTGGAATATCCAAGAACTTCAGGTGTATGGTGACTCACAGCTAGTCATAAATCAAGTAAATGATGACTACCAGACAAAAGATGAGAAATTAATCCCTTACAAACAAATGGTAGATGACTTCAAAGAATACTTTGTCAAGATCTCTTTTGAGCAGATACCAAGGATTGAGAACAAAGCTGCGGATGCCATGGCAATGATTCCATCTCTCCTCGATATTCCAAATAATCAATCACATTATGAGTTCTTGGTAGAGCCAGTGTCCCATCCTGCATATGACACCCCTAAATCCCATATCATTTGCAACATTGTTGGAGCTGATTCCCCCCTCTACGAAAAAATATTTGCCTATCTTAAAGAGAATACCCTCCCACCTAATCTCTCCAGTAACCAAAAACAAACCTTCATCTGTCAAGCATCCCGGTATGCCATTGTCACCAATATCCTATATCGTAGATGTCTCAATGGTACTCTCCTTAGATGTCTCGATAGTGAGGAATATCAAACCACCCTGAACGAAGTGCATGACAGTAGATGCGAGACTCACTCTAGTGGCCCTACCCTAGCCAAGAAACTCATATGCATGGGATACTACTGGCCAACCATGGAACAAGATTCCTATCATTTTGTAAAGAAGTGCAAGAAATGCCAAATCCATGGGAACCTGACATGCACCAGCACAAGAGCTCTAGCCATTAATGACTCCTTGGCTTTTATGTCAGTGGGGACTCGACTTAGTGGGCAAGATTCACCCTCCTTCATCCAACAGCCATAAATTCATAATCACCACCACTGAGTACTTTGTAAAGTGGATTGAAGTCGTGTCATTAGCCAATATCACAGGCAAGCAGATTGCCTCCTTTATCTTGAACTACATCATTTGTTGCTATGGTATCCCTTTGTCCATTATCACGGATAATGGACGACCTTTCAAAAATCAAGATGTCAGGGAACTATGCCACAAATTCCATATCTAGCACCACTTTTCTACCCCCTATTACCCCCAAGGCAATGGTCAGGCGGAGGCATAAAATAAAACCATTTTGAAAATCCTAAAAAAGACTGTCAATGATGCCAGTCATGATTGGCATATCCAATTAAATCTCTCACTGTGGGCTTATTGTACAAGCATCCGCACACCCATAGGTGCAACACCATACTCCCTGGTCTATGGATCTAAAGCCATCTTGCCCATTGAAGTCGAGATCCCATCCTTGTGAGTTTCGTTAAAAGGCCTCATATTTGATGAAGAGTACATAGTGTCCAGACTTCAAGAGTTAGAGTTGCTTGAAGAGAGAAGGCAATATGCCTTAACCACCTAAAAGCTTATAAAAAATGGATGTCCAAAAGCTACAACCATAGGGTAAAGCCCCGAGTATTCCATGTTGATGATCTAGTCCTCAGAGAAAATCCTAGAAATCAACAAGATCAAGAAAAGAAAGCCAAGTTCGAACCCAACTGGTTAGGTCCCTATGCCATCATTGTAGCCTATGGGTCAAGAGCATATCAATTGGCTACATCTAAAGGTGAACTGTTTGTTGATCCTATCAATAGCATGCATCTTCACAAGTTCTATACCTAAAACCCCAATGCAAGGGAGTCATTAAAAATTCAAAAAAATTGAAAAAGTGGTCAAAATCAAAACAAACAAAAAACAAAAAAATAGAAAAATCACAAAAAAAATTGTCCTCTAGTGAAAACCTGGTAAACAGGTGCCTAGGATAGGTACCATGATGAAAACCTGGCAAACAGGTGTCATGTATACTTTTAGCTTTTGTGCAAATAAAAGCAAGTGGTGAAAACCTGGTAAATAGGCACTAACTGCGACAAACCGCTTCCTCCATCTGTTATGACCTCATGTCTCTTGTGTCCATCATAGCATTCATCTTGAACCAGTCCTTTGAACCATTGTCAAACTACATCACCTCTAAGTTATCACCTAGGCAAGGCCATTACCAATGTACCCCTGAGGCTTCGCTCCACTCTGCTTCTTTCCTCTCCATTTACTTCGAGTGTCATCTATCCTGTTGTCCATACCGACTCTACGTCTTTGCCATCGCCTAGGTCTTAGGTCCATCTAGTTCACCATGAACTACGTTGCCTCTGCGACGTCACGTAGGCAAGGCCATTTAGCAATGAGCCCTCGAGGCACTAGGTCAATCCCTTAGGGTCTGTCTCTCCATATTTGTTTGTCATATCCTTATAATAAGTCGATCCCTTGTCTAAAACTGGGGGCAACTCCTCGACCTAGTTGCGGATTTGGATTCTTGAATACCACATGTTCTAAGAGGATACTAATAAAGGATTATGATACCTTTCACTAGACAAGCACGTGCATTAAAGCAAGCTTCCCAAAACAAAAATCTTGGCACAAAACATAAACCTGTCAAAACGTAGAAAACATATACCGAAACACTTAGACTAATTCTATATCAATTATGGAAAAAAGACACATCTAATGCAAGAATGTTTTGTGAATAGGTTAACTTGCAAGGTCTTGGATTTTTGTCATTATGTCTTCCTATGCTACTCAAGGATGCCAAAAGCTAGAGATGCTATGATGGGGGCATAATCTTTTTCTTTGTCTACTATTTGTGGATCAAACTTTAGTAATGTGATGACTTTTGTCTAACAACATGATCAACAAAAGATCATCGAGGACTTCGGAGGTCTGAACATAAAAAAGGGCAATCCTTGTCTATTGAAATGCAAGAAGTACTCAAGTCATCTAGATTCAAGTTTGACTAGATGCTTGTATCAACTTGCTATATCAAAATCCATGTACGAAGTACTTAGGTCATCTCGGTTTAATTATACCTAGATGCTTGTATTTTCTTACAACATTTCAAAAAGAGAAAAGAAACAAAAAAATGCCCAATGATGAAAGCAAAACACTTGCGCTCTAATGATGGAAAAGTATCCACATCCATCCCATATCCAGAAATCCATATCAACCATGCAATAAAGAAAATCCTATAAAATATCAAATGAAAGCCTGCATTTCTTTCATCCCTTTTTCTTCTGCCTATCTATATCATCTCTATGTCGATTGAGTACATTTGGACATATCAAAAACATGGCATAGATAACATATCATATCACATGAGATAGTCATTCACATGATTAAATCATTTGCATACCTAATAAGTGTATCAAGACATCCACATATATTTGCATCAGTATATCATATCAAAAATAAAAAACATAGACAAATACATATAGAGTTACATAATCATATCAATACCATTTTACATCTGCATTTGCATATAAACTCATCCTAATCCATCTAGCATGCATCACATATACAAAGAATCATAAGATAGATTGCATCCATAACATATAAACATAGAGCATCTGCATATAGAGCATCAAAAACTTGCATCATCATATAAACATAAAAACATGTCCAAATATGCAATATATCAAAATATCTGTCCATCTCTCAGAGTCATGTCATGAAAAGTATACAAAGTACAGAAAGATAGTGATACATGTCTCTGAGCAAAATAATACATAACAAGCTATCTCAGCCATCAAAAATATGCACATTCTACTAAAAATTAGTACAAGTGTCAAAAACTGGCTAACCTTGCTACCATGGAGCATTGCTCCTTGCACTGGCCTCTCCTCTATCACCCCCTAACTGCTGGGGGCCTCTCACTAATGCTACAGATCAGGATCCACCTACCCTCGGTGATGTCGTAGATTGACTCCTATAACTAGGTGCACGCTGGTCCACTGACACTGCCCCATGATATAATCCTCTATAGTACTGAGTTTGAGCCTATGCTTTGGCAAGCTCACCCTATACTTGGGCCAGCTATGTCTATACCTAATGTACCTGTACAACCAAAAAGCTTGAAGTACTATCTATACCCAGGGCTACCACTACTACATCTCTCTGCTCTGATTGCTCACACACTCTCCAGGGCTGCGTCTCGCTCTTTGGAGATCTCTGATATCTATCCTACGTCTACCTCTCTTTGAGACTCTACTGCTCTCAGGTGGGCCCTCAACTACCTAACCTAACCCTGTAATGCAACCATAGCCTGTGTTGTAAATCAGGTTGTGGAGCCTGTCCCTATCCCTACACCTGCTACTATGCCACCTGCTAAGGTGGCAACATCTATCTCTGTTGTGCATACTATTGTACTAGCACTTGTACTTGCCCTACAACATGTGGCTGTGTAACCTCCTGCTGACCTGAAGGTCCCTCTCCAAACCTCCTCCTCCATCTCCTCCTCCTCCTCCATCTCCACCATCATCTCCCTAACCTCCTCTCCCCCTCCTCTGTCTCCTCCTCCTCCTGCCAGCTCTACCCTCATCATCTGAATCTTCCTTGTCTATACGAGGAACCAACTCTCTAGGTCCTGAATATCTAGGAAATGGATGAGAAGCAAACCACTCCTTGTAATCTGGCGTCATACTCGCATCCACTATCTCCCTCCTCATAGGCCAAGCTACATAGGGGATCTAACAAAAGTCTGTCAAAGCCTCCTCATACGATGCCATGGGATCCCACCTTAGTCTCTCTACATGGGTCCTAGTGAATCGTGCCTGCCCCTATGGCCTGCCTTGCACTCTACCAAACTACCTCTATACTCTATTGATAATCTAACGCTCTAATATATACCTCATCTTGCCAATAAGCCACCGATTTTGGAAACAGTATGGTAACTCATCAGTCTCATCCTCCCATACCTCGTAGTCTAGGTATGGGCGCTAGATAACTAAATCAACATTATCTAGTGCGTGTCTCTAATACTCAAGCTTTCCTAGCTTGTGTTGGGAAATCATGCCTACATATCTATAGTTGTAGGGCTCCCCTCTCTGCCTATGGAAAAGACATATCAGCTGCGTGATAGCTATGTGCTCCCATAACCAAAACAGTAAAAGATACACACCTGCTAACAAGTTGGCTCCTCTATGATAAACAACCTAGTGCATGTCCCTATACAAGTGTGCTAGCACACACACACCCCATGCATATCGAGTCCCATCTATAATCATACTCTCTGGCACCCTCCCCCAGCCAATCAAGAACCTGTGTGACCTCCTATCGAGGCATACTACACCACTGATCAATCTCGCCACTATCCCCAGGAAGTAGTCATAGTAGTCATGAATGTCCTGCCACAAAATCACCTACTCAACCAGCTCTGGGTCATCAAAAACACATCTGCACTCATCCAATCCTGCATCATGCTATGGATCATACTCCACCAACTCCCCTAAATAGGGAGGTGCAGAATCCTATACACGTCCTCTAGAATGATCATCATCTCCCCGGTCGGTAGATGAAATGTCCCATCCTCACTATGGAATCACTCCACTGCTATAGTCAACAAATCATGGTTCGCATGAACCTCGGGCATGAAACAAATGTAATGCAGACCCATAGCACCAAGAGCCTTGTGGTCCATCTCTATCAACATATACCACTGCAACAACGGTAAAGGGAACTACTCTCGTGACATCAGGGTATCTCAGATATCCTCCTGTAACCAGGCAAAGCATAGCCTCAAAGAAATCCATATCCAAGTAAACCTTCTCAAAGCAATCAAACTATCCTATCATTGACTTAACATATCAAATTAATCAAAATAGCATCTCATCTCTTGACTAGATTCTCGGTAATCTTGAAGATCGCTTATCAATTAATGCATCGATCAAGGTGCCAGTTGGGTTAATTTTGTTAAGTCAATTGACTATCCTAGTGCAAATGCGCCGAACCAGGTGGCAAATGTGCCGATTCATATTAGATGCACTAATTCACTGTGAATGCACCAATCCTTGATGTATATGCACTGTTTGGCACATGTGCCGCTTTTTGTGTCACAAGCACAGTTCCGCAGTGGATGCACCAATTCCTGGCCTATATGCGTACATCTATCATATATGTCAAAAGATCATTCAGATGTGCAATTTTTTAGCATATGCACCATTTTAGGATGCATATGTGCCGAACTGCAGTTTGGTACATCTATCCTAGCTATTTTTCCTAGGCATTTATCGACCTAATAAATTACTTTTAGCAAGATTTGATGAACTAAATACCGGTGGTCCTACCTCGGGTGGTCGATTGAAGCATTGAACTTGCTCAAACCGATGCTCCTCACGTGAAATATCCATATCTTTGACGACTGCTCTAGTTCCTCTACTCTCCTAGGCTCTCAAAGACTAATCAACTAAGAACAAGTGTGCAAATGAATAGGACTTGTGGACCCAGCTCCTATATATAGCATGGGAACCCTAGCTAACTCTGTGACAATTGTGACTACTTCCCAATTCTGTTTCTTCCAAACCATGTCCTTTTTTTCTCCTTCCTAACCTTTTTTTCACCTTCTTCTTCATGAGATTGTCCGTTTCATGCTTTCTACCATCTTCTCATCTAATCTCCCAAGGGAGCATCCTGTCGTTAAACTTGTACCAGGGGTAAATTGGGGCATGTATCATTGTCAAAAATTCTTAGTCTTTCAAACAACATGATAAAACACATTGCATCAAAGAGGGGCAAAATGTATACACCTAAAAATGACATGACTCTACCTAAATAAATATTTTAAATATTTATTTCATCTTAATATTCCTCTATCAATAAATAAATAAATCAATTTATTTATTTGATTCATTTTCTCCCATTAATTGAATAAATTACATTTATTTAATTAATTCCATCAATATCAACTTTATTCCTCAAAACAATTAAATAATTTTAATTATTTAATTAAATCATTCATTCTTCCAAATTTAAATAAAATGCAAATTTATTTAAATTAAATCTTAATCTCCAAAAATAAAATATAATTAAATATTTTATTTATTCTTCCAAATCATGTGCAAGTAAGTAAATAAATTTATTTATTTAATTCACTTTCTTATCTTCTAAAAATATTCCAAATCTTCTAAAAATAAATTCTTCTTATCATACAAAAGCAAAAGCTGAGTTAACTGATTTAAAGCTCAACAAAACTCTTAAATTAGAAAAAATATATTCTAATTTAAGAAATAAAAACTCATCCTCATCAAGAAAGCAGTTAACTCAACAAAGCATCTTTTTGAATGACACATGTCCTTCTATTTGCGCATGTTCTCTCCAACATCTTCTACCATTGATCTTCTCTCACATAATCCTATAAATACCCCTATATCCTTCCATTTCATATATCACACTTTCAAGTAAACTTATGCTGCAGAATCCATAGTGCGCCATTGGCACCCCCACTATCACATCTTTCATTAGCCATTTCATGTTGTGTTGAAGCTCACCTTCAACACTACAAGTATCCAAGCCATTTCCCTTTTGCCATCTTGAGGAATTAAAGCAAGGAAGCAAGCTTCCTGAGGGCTCAATTCATCACTGAAGATCAAACGGGAATAGGTGAATAATGGAAATCGTGAGATAACAAAGGTTGTAAGTATCACTCTTATTCTAAAAGATTTTGTTATTTGCACATTCCATTGATGTTTTTGGGTTTTTATAATCAATTTTATTATCCCATTTTACCCATTACAGGAAGAAGTCAGTTGCTCAACCAAATCATAATTTATAGATTTTCACCAATCTTTTTCCTAAGAATACTGATAGCAATTTGATGGAACAAAATACACTATAGGTAGACCAGGATTATTTGGATTATGATGAGATAACTGCTACAATTGAATTGGATAAGGAAAATACTCAAATATCACCTCGTCCATGAGGAAAAGGTATCTACTTTGAAGTTCCTCCTCCATTATCCCTTCAAGGATCGGGAGAGATTCAACATATACCACAAAGACAAATGGTAAAACCAAACCAGGAGATCATGACAATAGAAAAGGTTGAAATAGTACAAGATAGTCCTTGTCGTTATGATAGACAGAACCAATAGAACAAGAGAAATAAAAATATGAAATGAGCTAGATGATTATCATTAGTTGGAAATAATAGTGGTTCTCCTCCTCACAAGCAACGAATGATTTCACATAAACAAGGAAGTGTTGAGAAAGTACCACATGGGCTCTCTGATAACAAGCAACAACCTAATAAGAACCACTCAAGCTTCTCACAAAACTTGATTGAATAACTCTCCAAGAGGTTTGCAAGTTCTCAATTCTAGTACAACAATACTACAGGTAAGTATCTCCAACCCTTTATCTCTTCATGATGTACTTCCCCCGTGATGTGTTATGTGTTGTTAGGCCTCCTAGGATGACCCTTGGTTCTCTTGTAAGGTCAAGGATACTAGGAGACCACCCCTATCATAACCTTCTTCTATTTGTATCATTATTCTTCTATATTTCCTCTCCTCTAATTTCATTGTTGTGTGTTGTGTCCTATGGACATACCATTGCGGCTGGGGAATTGGGGGCACCCTCCTACATAACTATTCCTAGGACACTTGTTCTCCTCTCTAATTTATTGTTTACCTTCCTCTAGTGTTTCCATCTAGTTGGTAGATGATGAAAAATATTTATACTGATGTGGACCTAGTGTCCCTTTCGAGAGCAATAAAAAATTGGACTTAGTTCCTACATGATGACGGGGTTGTAACAAATTATCCGATGCTTGGATAGTGGAATCACTTCATGATTTCTCTATCTTGATGCTGATGTTGATGTTATCTTATCTTGCTAACAACACTTTAACAATACTTGTGCTCTGTGCACTTTATTTATCATGAATATCACCTTGCTTGGCTCCTTCATGTAGTTGATCATATACATTGTTGTTTATCATGGTAATTTGGACACTAACACTTTTCTTGCAGGGATGTGTTCCTGGGAACATTCGATGATTATAAAGTACATGTCACCTCTAGGGGGCATGGACTTTGTGAAAGCTTGTGTTCCCTTGTGTGTTTTCTTCCTACCTTAACGTGCTTGATATTAGTACGTGATATCAACCACCTTAAGGTGGGGGCATATATAAGGTAAGTTGTTTGCTTTAGATCATAGTAAAGAATGTTTGAACAATATGAAAATCAATCAAATCATTTAAACCATCATCACAAGGTGGGATATGTAATGCCCCACCATGCAACCCTAAAGATAAGTTTAACTAAGCCATAAAAAGGGCAAAATATTTTTTTCCTATAGAAGTGATAATAACAAAACATAACATGGTCTAATAGAAACAAGTTAAACTAACATCTCTAGGGATTACATAGCTGTATTATTGAAATATAACTACAACCAACAAAATACATAGTTAAATCAAATACACCAATTAGTATCTTTCATTACGACATCCAAATACATCAAAAAGTTTGCATTAAGATTACAAGTACAAATAGTTTATCTTACAAGAGAAATTACATAGTTTCATTGTTACAAAATCTCTTTTTCAGAATACATCAAATTACATAATGAATTCCACTGATACATAGATCTAGATGCAATAATTGTCTTCAAACACAGATGCAAATTGAAATCCTCTACGAGAGATACATCCATGAACCACAACACCAAATAAATGCACATCCACCCGACCATGTGGAACCCTGAGGTCCACCCCCCGTGCTAGGAGATAACATAAGGTCCTACTACAACAACAGTCAGGTAGATAGGAGACTAAAAGGAACAAGGACAATACATGACACCAACAACACAAGTCAATATCACAAGCATCTAAACAACACTTCCAGAGGAACCACACTAGGGAATACTAGGCTGCAGTAGGGGTGAGTGTCATCGCATGGTCCTAACATGGGTTACCCTGACAGTCTCTAGCTAGATGTCATCCCCCATCCATGGGTTACCTTGGCAGTCTCTCACTAGGCACCGGCCCCCATCTATAGTTACCCTGACAGTCTCTCACTAGATGCTGACCCCATAGGGTGACACATGTGGAACCAACATTCCTTTCATGAGGACAAGGAAGTTGATCTTGCCAACCAGGCCTTCTCATCCCATCCTTAGCCTGAACGAGCACTACAAGCATGGGTGAGGAATCTAATTCACTCAATTAGTGTTAAAACTACCCAACCCCTAGATTTATTATTAGGTTATCACTTGATTACAAAACTCCCAATGGGTTCCCCTGGCTAGCCACTTTGGGCACCGACCCCACATTGGAAGCCACTCCCCCTTCACTGTGACTAGATTTTCACAAACCATAACATAAACCAAGCATGAAAAAATTACACATCATTTCACATCGCACAGAGCAAGGCATTATCCATCTTGTATAGTCATCATAACCACATGAATCAATAAATAGAAGGGAGTCAACATTACATATAACCAATACATAATAAAACTCCATTATGATTCCTGAAGTCTCTCCATTCCAAAAAATCTAACTCAAAACCCATTACCGGATAAATACAAATAAATGGACAACAAATCATCCACAAGGGAAATGTTACCTCCTCAAGATACATTCACTACCTAGATCATACATCATTCCCATATTCTTTTATCTCATACATGATTAGAGGCACATAACAACACTATACTTGAAAACAAATTATATTATCCTATGCCTCTAGAATGACACCCTAACAACTTCCACAAGGAACCCCCTTAGGACCAATGATCCAACATACATACAATTTTACCTACTTTATGCAATTAAATTCACAAGAAACCAATTTTCTAATAACCAGTTACCTCAAACTCAAATTCCATTACCATGTTTGTAAACCTAATTTCAAATCTTCTTAACAAATTTCAACTTAACAGAATTCAATACCAAAATCACATTAAATTTATCTACAATATACAAACATATCAATTTTTATCTAATTTAACAATTGTAACAACACATTAGAGTCTATCTTAACTACATTTATAATTCAATAATCTAATCAAATATATTTCAATAATCTAATAACTCACATAGCTCAATTATAATATCTAATTCATATTTGTTTTTAATTAAAAATAAGATAGAATTTATACATGTTTAATTACATATTCATAATAACTTCTAGGTATGCAATATATATCTTTTAGTAATTATACCCAAGCCAGAATACCCTAAAGGGTTAATCCATAAAGCAAGAAAAAGATCAAGGTTTCAATATTAACAAGAAAACAAGATGTAAAAGAAGTCCAAGTTCACATCCTAGTATCATTATAATACGATAACATTTTAATATGCATAAACCAATTTATATCAATGTAACATAATTATAAAACTATAATCCTAAAGGCATTAATCACATCATATATTCATTTAAGGCAAGCATAACTACTCTAACTTAATCCAAATAATTTATAACATAATAATTTAATGTTTATAATACTAATTTAAATTAACTTGAATAAACAATTATAAACCTTTAATAATTTAAATTTCCAGCAACTTAGTAACAGTAACACTATTCTTTTGTTCATAAAAGTTATCCTAAAACATACCCTATGTGATAAAAACAAGAAGAATTATATTTTAAACTATATACCTATACAAAAATTAGGCTAGAAACCCAAATTTAGAATTCTTACCATAAAAAAACTCTTTAAATCTAAAACATTACGCCTATATAAAATTTTAACTATAAACACAATTAAAAATAGAAGAGAATAAATACTTTTCTTTCAGCCATTTATGGCAGCACAACCATATTTATATACAGGAAAAATTAAAGTCATTTTACAGCAATAATAGCTATAATATCTTTTACGTTATTATGGTTAAAGTAACTCAACTTAAACTAGACTTTAGTGTCATATTATGGAAAGATTAATGCATGTATTTTTGACAAACTCCAGCGCCACTTTGTGGTAGATTTAAGAACATAAATATAACAAAATTTTAAGGCCAATTATGGCACATAAAACATATATATAAGATCTAATTTTTTTGTCATTTTATTGCAAGAATATTTATAAATGAGGAAACAAGGTAATATGGTAATAATTCATTGTTTAACTCCAATCAATATTGCCTGGGTTCAAAAAGAAATAACATTTTTCCATTTAATCGTCTACATTACTTCAATCGAGAAGGCAATGCAATTACTAATCGTTAGATTTTTGTTTTCCCATAATTTCAGGCAAACTAAATGCTTATAATATAGATCTAAACGTATTTTAGAATGATTGATAAATTTGGGCATCCATCAAGTAAAAGTCCTCATCTAATCATGACTAATGCTTTTCCATGCATTCAAATAAGAAATCCCACACTAATTTTGCTGACAGATAAATTCACTCGAAAATTAAAAATAGTAAATGCCATAATCTAATAATTCCCAAGCACATAAACTTGAATGAATGGATTTTTCTTATTGGGTATACATACTCATTTTGGTATTCAGAAATAAATGATCATTGACATTATAAAATTAATAACCATATATAATAATGATGACAACTCTCAGAAAACTATTCACAGTAGAGAAAGCTACAGGGACGCACTGAAGACTCTACATAGGCAATTGAAAAAGGTGCCAGAAGGGCATAAAAATGATCAATTTTAGACCATGGAAAGGAATTATCAAGTGCATTTTAAGAACTAAGCATTAAGCTCAAAAAAAAATTTAAATGATAAATCTATTTTAAGGTGTAAAAGAGGCAGTGCTAGAAAGGTGCCTATGATGGTGCTATGTCTAATTTTAACCTCTAACCTAGAGGCTCCATACAGGTGTAGAAATGGTGTAATGGATGGTTCTATGGTTAAATTGATGAGTCAATATAATCATGCATTGGTAACGCTTGCTAAAGAATGAAATAGTTTCTCAAATTGATATGTTATTGGATGCAGATTATGCACAAAGATTCGTAAAATAAAATTCCATATCGAGGCACAAAGATTGCATGAAAGAAAGTGCCCTAAGCTAGAGTAAATGATTGGGGAAGAGGGTATTAATGAAAATCTAGTAGTTTGATGAGAATTGAAAGCACAAACTGGAATCTTGCTTATTTGGGCAAAAGCATACGAAATACTAAAGTGAGTGCATGGATCATTGTTGAACATTCAAAATGAGTTTGATGAAAAGACCTTAGTAACTTTTAGACTCAAAATCTTAAGCAAGGAGCAACCAAATGGTAGTAAGGCAAGACATTTACTCATACAAAAGATTGTTGAGATTCTATAACTTTATTAAAGATAAGCATACTAAGAAGATTGGTGCATGAATAAGCCATCTGTAATTTGTCTTGTGAATACCATGGTCGATGGTTTATAAAACTAGAATCTTGTATCATAAAGAAGATTAAGCGGTGCAAGCAAAAAGTGGAAACATGATCAAAGCATGCTCAATCTTACAGAAGACAATGCTTGCTAGACATGCACAAAATAGATTAGTTGTAAAGGCTTTAAACAATGCAAAATGAGGAGGAACTGTCAATGCACATAACTATTGGCACAAGAAAACATCAATATGAAAGATATATTCATAAGCTAACATTTCCAAAGTAAGAGAAAAGAAATGGTGCAAGCCTCATAATTGACACAGACCTCTCAAAGAAATAATAGTCAAACCCTCCCTTGAGCAGCGACAAGTCTGATCATTTGCAATTTCCATCATACTTTCAATAGTCTCCACAGCTTATACTATCACTTGCACTCATGGATAGGTCGAGGATTATGCCGATGGGAACCACAACGAATTTAGAAAATTAAAATATGTGATATTTTATTACAGCGTGGGACAATTTTCTGAGCACTTTATAGCTCTTACATATAAAAGCCTATCGGCTAATAAGGTAAAAGGTTAAGAAGAGAGAGATATTTCAATTCATTTCAACCACAAAGGTATTTATTATTGTAGATTTTAAATCACAATGAAGAACAAGGATTACTTCCACAGAGAACAACAAGATTCAATTCCTTCAAGACTGGGTTGACTAAATTCCTTTTACTCAGAAATTAACAACATAGATAAAGAAACAATTTATGCCTGAAATAATATCCACTCAAATCAAATTAAAATGGAGAATAGGTTCAGATACACCTATTATAGCAACTCCCAAATAGATGATCCTCTATTTACAGAGGTAGAAGCTAAGAGATTTTTTTCAACACTATAAAATTTCCTTTCCCCAACGCAGTCTCCAAAGTTTCCTCAAGAGAATGTCTGATCTCCCCAGATCTAAGCTCCTATCAAATATACCCCCCTTCTTCCTTATTATTGTTAAAACAAGTCTATGGTTCATGTACAAAGAGAAGAAGACAATTTCTAAAAAAAATGATTTTCTAATCCTCCAAAATTTCCCCCCCTAAAAACAGCCCAAAACCTCCCTATTTTTAGAGAGAGAAATCCCCTAAATTCTTCTAGAAGATTCTCCCCACTCAAAGAGGCAATAAATCTTGCATGAACACTATCTTAGAGTTTGTTATTTTAACATTTTACAACCAGACCACGATTCTTTCTTCTCCTTATTTTTAGTATTTTCTAATTATAGGTTTTTATGACAACCCATTAATGAAATAAATTTATTTTACAATCACTACCAAAATATTATTTGTTTATAAATATTTTCATATTAATTTATCAATTATATTCTTGATTTAAACACTTTATTAGTACCTGCCTTCGGCTGGTACTATTGCAATGAGTTCAACTTATCTAGTTATTAATCTATTGATTGCAAACCAATAAAAAGATAGGATTATTTTTCTTGTCGAACAAATTTGATTTAAATTTGTACTTTTCCTATGTGAACATGATAATTTTTTAACAAAAAATTATTTAGAAATGATTTATCTGTATTGTCATTGGCTGAAAAAAAATGACCTCTTCTCTGCGGATTGTCGGTTTGTCGGGAGAGTGCAACAAAAAACTATAAATGTAGAGAGAATTTTGATTTGAAGGGAGTACGTGGCAAGTAAACAAATTATGAACACAAATTTTGTCTCCCACTAGTTAAGTCATGCCTAAATGGATGGTGATTAATTTTTTGCTTCATTAGCTAAAAGTAATATAATTTTAATTTAATTTTTAGTGTTCTACATATTTTATTTTATGTAATTAGATTATTTATTTTATTTAGTCAAAACTTTAAAATCTATAGTATCATGAATTTAATTATATTTTTTATTTTATTCTTCAAACTTACAATATTTTAATGCATTTTAAATTATAAAAGTATTAGTATTATTACTATACTTTAGGGTTCTACACATAAATAACCTAATTTCACTAAAATATTTCTTAACTATTCATTTGATCTTAACCATTGATGTCTAATTAAATGGATCTAAACTACATACTTTTATTAAATGAATGCACCCAAAATTATTACTAAACCACAATATTACATTAATTAAAATAATTAAAATCATGTTGTCTAAAAGTACTTACTATTATTACTTAAATAAAAAATCAAGTGACTAAGATAAAATACTGTAGTGATGTAAATATGAATATGTTTTTGTTATTATATTATGTAATTATTCTTCAAACTAACAATATTTGAATGCATTTTAAATTGTAATAGTATTCAATATTATTACATTTTAATATCTTAGGCAGACATTTCAAATCTATCCACATTGTTATTATATTATGTAATTATTCTTCAGACATACAATATTTCAATGCATTTTAAATTATTCAATATTATTACATTTTAATATTTTAGGCAGACATTACAAATCTATCCACACCCAGTTAGGGTTAGGGTTCTACACATTTTATTTTATGAAATTAGATTATTTTTGGGATTTCAATTTCATTTAGTCAAGAGTTAAAAATCTAGGATTTCAATTTTATTTAGTCAAAAGTTAAAAATCTACATTATCACAAAAAATATTTCGTATTGTTATTACATTGTTTATTTTATTCTTCAAACTTACAATATTTTAATGCATTTTAAATTATAAAAGTATTAGTATTATTACATTTTAAGAAAATATTTGTGTTATTTAATAGACTTTGTAAAAGTTTAGTTTTATAGTTAGGAAATATTTTAGTCCTATTTTATTTTTACCAAGTTAGATTGTTTTTGAGATTTCAATTTTATTTACCTAAGACATTTCAACACTCTTCAAAAATTAAATTTTCAATTATTGGAATGCAATTTGTCTATACAACCAATACCTAATCAACAAAAAAATTACAACTAAACAAATACTATATACAACCAATAGCTAATCAATAAAAAAAATTAGAACTAAACAAATATTATAATAACAACACTACAAGGTAGGTACTGGCCACTATGTGGCACTTGTTTATTTCATTATTATTTTTATTAATTTATCAAAGTGCCTCTTAAATAATTTTATTATAATGAAGCAATTAGCCATAACATTAATCAAACAACTATAAATAAATCAAATGCTGAATAATACCCGACAACAACACACGATCGAACAACAACAACTGACAACATACCCATACCGACCTTACTGACAAGATGCAAGATTGAATGCTCATCCTTTTTAAGGATGGTGATGAGCTAGGGGACCCTATGTTATCTCTGTTTAACTTTTTTCCATTGGATTTTAAGGCATGCTCAAACCTGTCAGTGCAAGTGGAGTTGATGCCTGATACCTGTTCACTCAAGCATACTAATTAGAGTACACATAATAGCCAAAGCACTTGGAAAGGAACTCTGACATTCATATCTCATTCATGTATGTCCTCCATATGTTCAATGGTACAATTCTGCCCTTTCCACCTATCCTAACCACATACTACTGTCTCACCTGACTATATTAATAACATAACAATATGCATCTTACTTATAGAAGCTCATGTTCCATCTTCATCTTCAGATTCCTTAGCCAGACTACTTGCACAACCAAGGTGAAAACAAAGGGCACTATAGGATATCAAGTATATCCTTTTATCTTAAGCCCTCATCGCGAGGCAGGGATGATGTATTTCTCAAAGAGATTGCATTATCCTATCATTTTCAAAACTTCTCATCGCGAGGCGGGGAGAGGTTCTGTGACTAACTCAATCTTTAAGCATGTTTTTGGTGGTTGTTGTGGCGAAGTACAATCATCAGTGTGTGCCTATAATGTGCTTGAGATGGTGATGAATCTAGCAATAGTTTCACTCCATTGCTTGTGTACTATGCTTTCTCTGTGCCCTCAACATGTGTGTGTATGGCGTGCTTGTTCTCAAAGTGCAAGACTGGTGGCGATGAGCTCGTCTATACTTTGTGATTTGTTTGGCATGTTTGTTCTCAAGGTGCAAGACCAGTGGTGAACAACTCCTCTACACTTTTTGGGATATGTTTGTTTACTTTCCTTGTACTTGCATTTTGCATTTCATATGGGAAAATAAAAAAAGAAAATAATCACTGCATTCATTGTATTCTCTATGCTTTGCATGTCTTCAATGTTGTATTCTCCATGTTTTGCATATCTATAACTGTCTTCTCCATGTTTTGCATGCTTGTCATTGTCTTTAATGTGTTTGGTGTGTCTTCTTTGTGCTTACTGTGTTTGTTGTGTTTGTCGACCTTACTTTAATGCATGTATTGGCCTTGTGTTTCATGTATACATTAAAGTGGGGGCTAAATGTTATGTCATAAAAATGCACCCTTGGGGGCTTTTTCATAAAGGTTTAGCTCCCAGGTCTTTAGATTTGCATTTAGAGTATTTTGCATGATAAATCAGACTCCCGATGAGAAAACCCTTGGGTCTTGTGACAAATAGGACCTTGGGGGTGCTATGTTGATGATCCCTAATCAAGACAAGGGGGTGGAATTGGGTGCTAGCACCCTAGTACAGCCCTATTTTGGGTCTACCCTAATTTTAAATATCTAATTTGTGACCATTATTTGGTCTCCAATCCGACATCATAAGTTTCAAATACAAAATTCTTGGTGGGAATCTTAGTAGTTGCATATAAAAGCATGTGTAGGTTATCATATAGAATCTAGAAGATGTTTGGCAAGATTATGATTGTGACCTATTGGCATACTTGTGATTATCATTGTGTTGTAGAGCATATCATTGTTATTGTCTTTGTTTTTGCAGGTTGGATTACATCTTCTCCTCATGGCATTGAAGATCTTTTTCCTTCCATGAGAGCTTCATCATCAAGGTGACATTTATTGTGTTTTCAATCATTCTCATTTGGATTTCACCTCTTTCCCACAAGGACACCCACTCTCTCTGACAATAGTATTTGGAAGACTTGAATGTCTCTCTGGGGCTTGACTGAGGCAAGCCTCTAAACACCACAAACCCCTTCTGCACTCCTTGTGATTGCAGGTTACAGGTGTCAGGTCTAGAGAAAGTGCAGTTGTAGGGAAGGAAGGTAGACATTGAAGATTCAAGATCTAAAAAGAACCAAACCCCGTGCAGGATTTTGGGACAAGGGTGCCATCAACCTTGTCCTCCACATCCAAAGACTCAGAAATAGACTGGATAGTAAGCATCAAGGTTTGCAGAGCTTCCAACATCTGTAAGAATCTCTCTCAGTGGACTAGGGCACCATCAACCTTGTCCTCCATTGTTAGATCATAGAAAATCAAAGATATAGCAGGAATCAGTACTGAAAGGAGGTCAGGAATCCACAGAAAGATCTACCTCTTGGACTAGGGTGCCATCACCATTATTTCTAACATTTTTGCTTTTTGGACTGCGAAAATAGTGAGTTAAGATTCTCTGCCCTTTGTCTAATTCCTATCACATTTGTCAAAATTTTTAGATTTGATTATTGTTTTGCTTAAATTGGGGTTTCAAGAGCATAAAATCATTAGTTAGCAATCTTGTATGATCACATCTAAATTTCCTAGTAGAAAACCAAGTGGCAACTCAAATCCCATAGTTCACTCTCCTCTTGATAGAAGAAGAACTCTGTTGAAAATCCCTTGGAATGTTTTGTGGAAAGGAGGATTCGAACCAAAACAAACAACCCCCATGCAAGCACATTCATCTCCCTTTTCATATAAAACATTGCTGAAATCACATATTTTTAGAAAACATAATGATTTAAGCCTTGAAAGGTTGCATTTAAAGGATTTTAATTGAAGAGGGTTTGATCAAAGCCCCTTAGATTCAAATCCCCTTGGATAGAACCTTGCTAGTTTTAAACCATACCTATAATGGAGTCTCCTCTACACCTATCAAAATGCTAATAAAAAACCACTTTTGATTTACCTTTTGGGGGATCAAATGAATTCATTTAAAGTTTATGTTTTATAAGTATGTAGTCCTTATTATAAGCTTCCCAAAAAGTATAATTTAAAATATATTTAATTTGATTATTATATTTATTTGTTATTTCTTGTGAATGTAGGTTTTCACTAAACATCAAGTTCTCTATTCTACACACATGGAAAATTAGTAAATTAGTAAAAAAAAATTCTAAAAAATCTCTATGCCCTAGGTATTGATTTCCTTGTTTCAACAAAAAAATTGAATTTCGATACATACAGAAAAAGTTATGTTTTACAGAATACACCTATGTCTAAATTATAATTAGTTTGACTTCAAAACTTAATTTAAAAAAATATTCAATAAAAAATTATGAAACCAAATGCATGCCCTATATATCAATGTTACCAATCTAAATTCAAAAGAATCAGAATTTTATCCTTTGTAGAAAAAAGTTATGTGCTACAGAATACACATCACTTTAAAAAAATGTTGTTTACTATTAAAAACTAGTTATAAAAGGAGACACAAAAAATTTTACAATTTAACTCCAAATTTTTTTTTAAATATATATTTAGAATCTACAAACAAAATCTCACAAATCACTAGTTCACATCATCTTCAAATTCCTAATAGTTTAGCAGCTAGAGGTGTCAAAAAGTAAAGATTTCATTCAAAATGTTGATTTCAATGTCAAGTTTGGCCAAAAAGTGTAACCCATTATTGTGGGATGACACTACTCATTCATTAATACCAAACCAACTAATTAGGATCCACCACACATGAAGGAAACCATACTATTAGCCCAAGCAACACTAAAACTACTAACTGTCCATCTTTGCACCATCGGGGAGACATCAACAACATCATGCAGACCAAGAAATGAGAAATGTATCTTGTCAACACCATCCTTATAGCCTTCTTCTAAATTATCTGAGCATTCTATGCATCCGCAAGACAAGAAACATGTTGAACTAATGAAAACATGGCATTCCGTACTGACTGTGACATTCCAAGACTTAGGATATTGCATTGCGGTACACCAAGACAACTGAAACTCTTAGGAATGAACTTATGCACTATTATGAACACATTCCTATACTTGCACCACCATATCTATCACTTCCATAGGAATTCAGAGACTTTTACTCAGTTGTATTGTAATCCAGAGAACAGTCAAACACAACTCTTTAAGAAACTGACTTGAATACTCTATGTGGTACTGGAAACAAGATAGATTTGCATGTGCTTCAACCTAGAGACACATAGAGATATGTAGAATCTTTGTATACACTCATATTATTGATCTATATACTCTCCATCTTCCACAAGTACTCAAACGTGTGCACTGAGAACAACTTTGGCATCTAGAACTATTTACATATTACTGAACTAACATTTGAAAAATGACCTTACGGACCATTAGAACACTTGATACTACAAGGAAGGATGTATTACACATATCTAATCATGTTCTCAAAACTGCATGGGCACAACTTCTCTTTCAGAGGAATGCAGAGCATTCCAACAAGTCTCCATCATTGCTTTATTCTATCTGAGCACTAACCAGAACTCTGTTACTGATAACTTTCTTTGCTGAAGGTATATTGACCTAAAATCTTGGATGAAATACCTTCATGTCTCAATTAACTTATATTCTTAAATATAAGACTAAATATTTCTTTGCAGAGGAATGTGGACCAGAACATTGTGACTCTATCTTAGGGTATACACTGTAAATGCCTTAACCAAACTTCTGCAACTTATCTCTAAGTGCAATACACCAAAACAACAAGATATCAATTTAGGCATATAGGAAACATGTTAGAACAAGTGTAACTACCTTCACATCATACTTAGATGCCAGACTAATCACCACATCACACTTAGACAACTTTTCTCCATCTGCTAGAGCTTCTAGACTGACTTGCCTTAAGCATGCTGACCCCATGTCTCCAACTGTGGCAAACCATATCTCTCAAATCTTCCACTATCCATCAGCTTCATTATCTCTAACCATTTCTCAATCTCTTGAACCTCTATAAAAAAACTCTATAGAATCTTGACCTTAGGTTGACACATATTTCCAATAATCTCCCCCTTTGTCATTGATGGCAACACCCAAAAAAATGTGTACAAATATTCCCCCTTAGATGTACATTTCTCTCTCTCCCCCTTTGACATCAAGGATAAAGGTCCTAACATCTTATAACATCCCAAAACTATATAAACTCCCCCTTACTATATGATTTCTACAAACAGTACTCCCCTGAGATGGAAATTACCAAAAGTTGATGCTATGTACATAGTATTTTAACCCAAAATACACTACAAACTTCCGCAAGTCTCATCCAAAATTGTTTTATCTACAATACTCTTACAACTCACTTGGAAGGTAGAATTATTTTGTAGATTACCTTAAGTTGCATAAGAGTGGGTACCCAATTTTCTTTTTTTGAGGCAAGAATGTAATTTTGGAATTCAAACTGCATACATAAGTCCTCAGCCTCATCAATGTTGCTTGGGGTAATTTTTTGCTCAATATTTTCAGCTTCACTTAGTAACCCTGCTAATGAAGTAAGTCTCAAATTGACTACTTCCCTTAGCTGACCAAACTGTTACTTTATCTATTTTCTTTAGTCCTAAAGCAATGACATCTGTGAATGCAGATTTTCAATTTGTGCCCTAGTTGATCCTTGTCTTTTGACAGGTCATATACTTCAGCCAATTTAGAGATCTATGAATCAATGGAGTCAACCTGAGCTTTGATGTTCTTGGTGGAATTAGGCCATTTCAAGTAGAATGGGTATAAAGAAGTGGCTTTATCAATGCATACCTTAAACATCTTCAAATTGTCTTGTAGTTTATTGTGTCCATTGGTACACTTATTAGATATCTCAGCCAACCTTTTATCATTTATCTTCCTTCATGCCTCTTGTTCTACTTTTTGTTCAACATGATAAGAATGATCCTTAAAAGAATCCATAAATAGCTTTAACTTTTGTTTCAAAGGTAGAGAAGAGTTAATGATTACTTCTGGTAATCCTTCATGAATCAACTTCATTGCATGTTCAACTAAACTAGTCTTCTTCAAGTTTTCTTGCAAGAACTCCTTTCTTGCAGAAGCACATAGAATGTCACCAAGTTGTAGCTTATGGAGGGGTGAAATATTTGACAAATCTACTTTCCCCTCATGAGTAGGAATCTCCAGAAGTTGAGGTGTAATTATAGGTTGAAACTACATCTGCAAACCTAATAGGTCCTTAAATGAGTTTGACCCTGAAAAACTCTAACCTATATCCATAGAAGTATCCTCAACTTTGTCATCTTGCTTCTTCTTTGTTTCACTTTGATCCTTTTCACCTTGTTTCTCCTTAGCCTTTTATGTTTCCTCTTGAACTTTCTCTTCTTTTTTCTCCTCAGGGTTATCCTCTTTTCTTTGCTCATCTTTCCTTGTATTCTCTAGAGTAAGATTGTCATGTTCTGCACAAGAATCAATATTCACTTCAACTTGATCTTTTGAACTCTGTGCTTCTATGTTTTCTGGAGGAGGTGTACCCACATTAGCTTGATCCTCAACATTTTGTATTTCAATGTTTTCTAGAGGAGTAGTCTCCTTATTTTGCTTATCATCCTTTTCAGTCATATCACCACTTTCCACATTCTCATCAAAGGATGAAAAAACTATATCATCAGATATATCCTCAATAATTACCTCAACATTCTTCATCTCTTCAAGAATTTTGGCAGTTTTATCTAAAGTTTCCTTTTCCAATTTTTTTGTTTCTTCCTTATCCTTTCCCATCAGAATATTTATTCTTCATTTGGTTCTAAATTATTTTTCTTGTCTTTGGGATACTTTAATCTTTTCTTCATCAGAGATGGATGGACCAACCTTCTCAACTACTTGTTGCCTCATCTTGGCCTCTTTTTTCATGGCTTCATCCCTCTTATTGGTGAGTATGTCTACAGGATTTGTTGGAAGCTGATCAATGAACTGAATTAGGGCCACATTAAAGGCCATCATATATATGATTATAGCCTTCTCAATTGTAGCCTTGTCATCAGAAGACATTTCATCATAAAGCTCTACAACTTCCTTCAGAGCACCATGCTGAGCAATTGCATTAACAATGGCCTCAATTTGTAGAGGCTTATGTTTAGGTTCTTCCAAAGAAGTCTTCTTTGCTTTATTTGTTTTTTCTTTTCCCTTTCCTTTAGATGTTTCTTCTTCTTCTCTTGTTCTTTTATTTCTTCTCTCAAACACACAAGATTCTTCTTATTTTTCTTCTTCATCATCCTCTTCAACATCTTCTACATTTACCAGATTAATCTTCCATGTTTGGCCCATCTCTTAGGCCTTGGTTTCATCTTCTTTTAAGTCTTGGTTTGTACTGGTGCTTCAGATGCAATTCTTCTACTACTAGGAGGAATTTGAGTTGATCCAAAAGGATTGGAATTAGTTGCAGCAGGGACAACCCTACTTGTTCTTCTAGGAGTTTGTGAGGTAGAGGTGGTTTGAGGTTCTCTTGCGGGACCCTCAGGAGTGTCAAGCATTTCTTCCAATTTTGATTTCATCTTTTCTACTTTTTCTTCCACATCTTTCCTGTTTGTTTTGTTGGTAGTTTCATCATAAGTCCCAAATCTCTCAGCAACATGATTCTTAGGCTTGTTGAGGAACATATCAACATATCCAATCAACCAAACACATCCATATCACTTTCAGCCATTATGCTGAAGATTTTATCATCTTATGCATTTAGGGGTTTTGAAAAGATTTACAATTGCAACTCCCCCTGAGCCAATACTTTACCTTTTAGTTATTGGAGGATCCATCTACACCAGGAAGAGGACCAAATTCCTTCTTTACTTCACCTTCTTCTGTCTTCTTCCATATCTTGTTCATTTCCTTCTTTTGCTGACCAATGTCAATCTTCTTTTGAGGAGAAGGTCTTACATTATTTCCCTTCCAGAACCTTTCAATGTGCCATGTTTTATTGCAATTGTCATAGGTGATATTGGATTGCTGAGCATAAACATTTCTTCTCACATTAGATCTACAATCAGCAGTCTTGTGACCAAACTTGTTGCATGTGTAGTAGTAACCATAAAAATGTCGAGCATTGTTCTTTATTATTCCTCATCATCTTACTTGTGCATTCATTAACCTTATGACCAACCTTATTGCAAGAATAACACTAACCATGGAATGATTGATAGTTCATAACATTGTACCTTGTAAGCCTAAATGAATTCCGATTCATTTTTCTTCTAGATTCAACAACTTTATGACCAATCTTATTACAAGCATAACAAGCACAATTGAAAGCTTGAGAGTACCTGGTAGGAGTAGGTTGTCTTGTAGGTGGAAGACCTCTAAATCTTCTTTGTCTTCAGATAAGATTGAATCCATATTATTTTGCATCTTTGGAGGCATTCTTCTTAGGATCCTCAATGCATGCTTTTTCCTCCTTTATTTCATATTTTCCTTGTGCTTTGAAATTATCATATAAGTTTGCAGATGTACTTGTTATATGACTTTTCTCTTTTTCAAAACCAAGACCAAATTTTTCTTTTGATTGTTTTTGAGAGTTAATCAATTCATCTAGAATTATAGAACCTCCTTTTAGTTTTAACCCATTTTCAATTTGTTCTTTTACTTTTTCCAGTTCTTTTCTCATAGTGACAACTTCTTCCTTAAGTTTTGAACATTCACCTACTTTTTCATTGAGCTTGGTATTCAAGCAATCTTCAATCCTGTCACCTTCTTCAATTTTGACTTTCCAATTAGAGATCACTTCTTCTTCCTTCTTGAGGTTAATTCCACATCCTTTTTCCTATTCTATTTGAGCTTTCAATTTGCTAATTACTTCTTTTAACTTTTTGGCCTGTGTCTTTAATTTGTAAATTTTCTCCTTTGATTTTTCAAGCATGACTTCAAATTTCATATTTAGTTCTCTCACTTCATCCAAATAATCAAGAGCTAACCAAAGTTCTCCTTCAAGGTCTATCTCATCTAGATTTAAGTCCCAACCTTCAGGTTCCATTGAGTCTACATCCAGTTCTGGAGTAAACATATCATTAGGTACTGCTTTAGGTTCCATGTGTTCAAATGTAGGATCTACCTTATCTATTAGGATTCTCAAGGTACTTAGCTCTGATACAAAAACTTAAAACTTAAAACTACTTAAAACTTAAAAGGGGTTGGTGAATCAGCATATACAAAAACTTAAAACTACTTCATTTATGGATCAAATCAAATAACTTAGAGAATAGAAAGTAAAGCATACACCACATTAATCAACACAATAACACCAAGATTTTTACATGGAAAACCCAAATGGGAAAAACCATAGTGAGTGTTAGCTCACAACATATAATGCTCACTACTATAAAGATTACAACTTTGTTTTAGGGCTACAACCCAAGGAATCTACAATTCCCTGCTGACTTGCAAACTAAGGCTACAACCTTAGGGCAAGATACAAAGACATGCTAAAGAGACTCACTATCTAATAGTAGGATACATGAGAATTATAGAGATAACACAACCATGAATTGATGTGAAAGAAGCATCTGACTTATACTGACATTGCAGTCTTGTTTTTTGCACAATTACTCCATCAAATTGATTTCGCACACTTCATACTTCCACATACTATTATATCACTCCACACACTTCACAAATAATTTTTTTCTTCTATATATATCCTCCACAACAACTCAAAACATTGATTAGGTTGGAACCAAAATGACTTTTAAATGAAACATGTAATTCTTCAAGGGTCGGCTTCAACATATACATTATAATGAAAAATGAGTTGCGGATCACAATACTTCATAATAGGATCCAAGAAGCATCACTACTCATCCTTCAATTCTAAAACAACTAATCAAGATTTGTCGCACATGAAGGAAACTAGATTGTCAGCCCAAGCAACATTAACACTATTAACTCTCCATCTTTGCACCATCGGGGAGACATCAAAAACATCATACAAACAAAGAAATGAGAAATGTAACTTGTCAACACCACCCTTACACCCTTCTCCTGAAGTATCTCATCATGCTATGCATCTGCAATATAAGAAATATGTTGAACTAATGAAAACAAGGCATTCCAGATTGACTATGACAATTCAAGACTTAGGATATTGCATTGCGGTACACCAAAACAACTAAAATTCTTAGGAATGGACTTGTGCACTATTATGAACACATTTGGAGATCCTCACCACCATATCTATCACTTTTGGAGGAATTTAGAGACTTTTACTCAATTGTATTGTAATCCAGAGAATAGTCAAACACAATGCTTTACAAAATTGACTTGAATACTCTATGTATTATTGGAAACAAGAGATATTTGCATGTGCTTCAACCTAGAGACACAGAGAGATATGCAGAATCTCTACATACACTCATATTACTAATTTGTATACTCTCCATCTTCCACAAGTACTCAAACATGTGCACTAAAAATAACTTAGGCATCCAGAACTATTTGTATTACTTCTGTCATTTAAAAATTGACCTTGTGGACCATCAGAATACTTGATACTACAAGGAAGCATGTATTACACATCTCTAATCATGTTCTAAAAACTACATGGGCACAACTTCTCTTCTGGAGGAATGCAGAGCATTCCAATAGGTCTCCATCATTGCTTTATTCTATCTAAGCACTAACCAAACCTCTGTTACTAATAACTTTCTCTGCTAAAGGTATAATGACCTAAAATCTTGGATATAATACCTCATATCTCAATTAACTTATATTGTGAACCGTAAGAATAAATATTCATTTACAGAGGAATGCAGACCAAAATACTATGACTCTGTCTTAGGGTATACACTGTTGTTATATATGAAAAGTGGGAAAGACGAAAGATAGTATTAAAGGTGTATACACCTAAAAATGACATGACTCTATCTAAATAAATATTCTTAATATTTATTTAAGTCTAATTCCTCTATCAATAAATAAATTTATTTATTTATTCGATTCATATTCTTCTAAGTTAATTAAATATCAAAATATTTAATTCCCTCTTCTAAAGTCAAAATTAAATAAATTCTTTATTTAATTAAATTTGTCCAAAATAATTAAATAATTCTTAATTATTTAATTAAGCCAATTCTTCTTCCAAATTTAAATAAATCAAATCAAATTTATTTAAATCCTCTCAATCTCTAAAAATAAAATACAACCAAATATTTTATTTATTCCTCCAAATCATGCACACCAATTAAACAAAATTATTTATTTAATTTTCTTTCTTATCTTGTAATTCTTCTAAAAATAATTATTCTTCTTCATGCACACAAAATTAAATAATTTATCATTTAATTCCTATCAAATCATGCAAAAGAAAACCTCAAGTTGAGTTAATTAACTTAGTCAACCTTTTTTTTATCAAAAAAACTCCTAAAATAGAAAAAAACTTTCTATTTTATGACAACATATCTTATCTTCAATCAATAGAAAAATAGTTAACTCAAAATAACTTTTATGTGACACTTGTTTTTCTTTCTATTCATGCACATTCTTTCATTCTTTCTCAACCATTGATCTTCTCATTCTTTCTATATCGTTGATCTCTTCTCTCATGAGTTTATAAATTGAACCCTCTTCTTCTATTTTAATCATCCAAGCTTTTAGTATCGTTACTCTGCAAGACTTCCATTTTCTTGCGATCAACTTGTTACCATATCACTATTACCATTGATGTGAAGCTCTTCTTCCTTGCAATCAACTATCATGGCCATTCCCACTTGACATCTTGGAATAGCAAGGTGGTGCACCTTCTGAGGGCATATTCATAGACAAGATCATTTGTGATAGGATGCCAATGGAAGCCATGAGGTAAAGAGGTTTGTTGAGGTATTGTTCATCATTTTAGATCTTCTTTATTTCTATATTTCATTGAGTTATGGGTATTATTGATGTCTTTGATATTCACGCATAATTTCCCCTTACATTTTTGGCACCCACCATGGGGCCCTACCCTAATTTAACCTAAAAATTGAGTTTTCTGTACAAAGGTTCTGTACACAGGAGGATTTGGTGCATCTGATCAATTCTACCATGCATCTGAGCTCTGTTCCGACACATATGATCTTTCGGCGCATCTGACCTCTAAAGTTGTGCATACATCTTCTGTTACGGTGAGTCTGATACTCTTGCACATATACTTTTTGTCTTAGCACTTCTGATCTTTGTTTCTGCGTATTTAGGCTCTAAAGCTACGCATCTATTCTAAACAATGGTTTTTAGGATATTTTATGTGGATTTTGCTAACACTAACACTTTTTTGTAGGGATATTCTCTCATCTGCTTGCAGGATTAGGGGTTGGTTTAGTCATTCTAGTTGCATTGTTAGAACACATCTTTTTAAAGGATAGTAATTGGATGCTCATGCAAAATCACATCTAGATCTAACTAGGAAGGGAGTAACTTGAATCTTGTTGCATCAACAAATTGAATGTAGTCACAATGCTAGGAGGATAAAATTGAACCACTGCTATCTTGCTTTTCAAAGTTAACAACTTCCATGTGTGCCCAAGTAGATAGCTCATATAGTGTTTTTCATTTTAACTAAGGGAAAAGAACAACTGTCTTTCATGTTTTTGGGAATGATATCAGGCCTATGCTCTCCCCTATCTTGGGTGACCAAAATGCCAGACATATCATTTTTGCATGTGTTGAACCTTTAGAGAGGCCTACCCTTGGATATCCTTCCATCCTTGGGGAACGACCTTAAGTGGTAATAGGCTAATAAAGCCAAGCCCTGCCAAGCCACTATAAATAAATTGTGTTTGGAGCAAAATCTTCAAGCAATGAGTGTTGCTGCATTATACCGACAGCCAACCTCCCCCAAAACCCTTCAAGGCAGAACCCTTAAAGGCTGGGAGACTCCATAATGGAGAGTAGTGCTGCCACACGTATAACCACTCGAATGGTTGCCCTTACTAGTCATCCTTTGTTTTAGTAGACTAAAATCCTTCTATTTATTGGCACAAAATGTGGGACCTTTGAAGCTGCCCTGATTCATGTGGTTCTTAGTAGAGATAGCAGGGACAATCTTAAGGTTCAGTGGGGGTACAAGCCTTAGGAAACCCAGATCTTGGTATGTGTGAGAATTGTGTGTAGTGGACAGGAGCCGGTACTACCAAGATCCTAAAGCTATCCACTTTGAATAGGCACAGCTAGGGGACTCAAGAAATATTGTCTTTGCCAACCTAGGATTGTACTTGTTTTTGTGTCAAAAAGAGTCCAAAAATCACAAAAAAAAAGATCAAAAAAATCATGAAAAATTCTTTGTGTTTGCTATGTTTTACTTTCGATAATTGAGAAAATCATATCAAAAAAACCAACTTGCAACCGAGAAACCAAAAAACATCGAAAACATGCCAAAAATTGCAAAAACAGTCAAGAAAACTAGAATTGCGCATCTGTCGTATAGAGCTGTGCATATACCTTGACCTGTTGCACATACATTCTAACTTGTTGCACATTTGTCACCCATTACTGTACCTTTAAATTTTACCAGAGCTACGCTTTTGTCTCGACTTTCTACACATTTGTCCTCTACTTCAACGCATCTGTTCTTGCGCATCCCTGACAGTGAGTATTTCTGCATCTTTTCAAAAAAAAATTGAACTTTCCAGGTACCCATTTCAGCCTTACTCTAGTTTCTAAGATCAGATTTACCATCCAGTCACCTTTTCCATCCATTTTCATAGCACACCCTCTCTTTCGTTGGTTGTCTCATCCACCTTTTGCCAAGTTTTTCCAAAACAAAATTAGACTTTTATATCAAATTGGTGCAAGACCCTTTTCAAATCATTCCAAATTCAAGTAAACCTAGTAGGTCACATAACTTCACTAGTGGTCTTGGTGCAAGACTAGTCTCTACACAATAAATGGGTACCAGATACCCTTACTTGTGACTATTGTCTTGTGTCAGCCAACTTGGAATCATTGATCAAAAGAGTCCCTTGTTCAAATCTCATCACCAGTATCCTCTTCTCAACAATCTCCAACAACACCTTACCAAAATCTCTAGTTTCATCCCACCTCTTCCCATGTTGCCTCACATGGTTTTAACTAGATCTCAATACCAAAAACAACTTGAAATGGCCAGATCATCCAACTGCATTGTCACCCCTCATGATAGTGATGAGGAAATCTCTTGTGAAGAATACCAAGGAACCCTCCAAGATTGAAAATTTCAACGCATGCTAGAAAAAGTGCTCCACAAAGACCCTCACAAGTACTTTTTATATCTTGCAAATCTAGGACTTAAACTCCCCTCAGACTTTGATCTCAACAAACTAAAAGAGACCGTAGAGGAAACTCATGAAAATTATACTATTGAGGACAAAGGAAAGAAAATCGTAGACCCAAACATACCTATGGAAGAGATGAGGAAACAAATCGAGGACCTAATGCAACAAATGGCAGATCTCAAAGTAGGGCCTCCCACTAAAACTTATTCCTTGGAAGACATCACACCGTATCCCTTCTCCTTTCGGTTCGAAGTGCCTAAGTTTGAAAAGTACAAAGGGAAAGGAGACCCTAGAGATCACATTAGGGAATTTAATGCCATGTGCATGGATGTATCTCACAACGAAACTTTCTTAATGAGACCATTCCCTAGATCTCTAGGTGGTCAAGCCATGGAATGGTTCTCACAACTTACACTAGGTATCAAAACTTTTGATGAGTTAGTAAACAAGTTCATCACACACGTCTCATATAACATTGAACACGAAGTTTCCATGCTTGATCTATGCAATACAAAGCAAAAAGGTGGTGAATCCTTCGCCTCTTTCTTACAAATGTGGAGACAACTCACAAGATAGTGCTCATATGATGTACTTGAGAAGCAAATGACAGAGATGTTTGTCCACAACCTTAACCCTAATCTAAGCTACCAAATCCAAATTCAATGCCCTACCTCATTTTTGAAAGTCATTGAGATGGGATTAATTATCGAGAAAGCTATGATCACCAAGGGGCAAATAAAGTTGTACAAGGACACCCCTAACTCTAACTACACCACAAACAAGTTGAAATTTTGGACAAAGAACAAAAATGTTGTCAATGATGGAGTAGTTGATGCCAAAGTGGCAGCTCCCAAACAACAACCAATCTTCACTCTCAAAGGAGAAACAAACAATGCTATGCAAAACAAGACCTTCTCTCATGAGCCAAAGCCATGGTTCAACTCCAACCCTAGGCAAAAATTCACACCACTAGGGGAGTCCCAAGAATATGCATTAAGAAAACTATTGGCCAACAATGAGATCACTCTTCCACCAACTAGCAACTATGAACCTCACTACGAGAAATATACTGATTTCTGTGAATACCACAGAGGAAGAGGCCACACGACCAACAACTATATCTATCTCAAACACGTCATTCAAGATAGACTTGACCAAAATCAAGGAGGCACTAAAGAACATACTTCCAATGAGATGCATGTGGCATACAAGGATTCGCTCCTCAATCATGACATGCCATACAACAACAACAACAATGATAATCGCAACAAGCAGAATCAAAACAATGGAAACAACAATGCTAACTATGCAAGCATGCCATTCGATTATAACATCAACTATATATCGGAACACATCCCACAAGTCAATATGGTCACACCTAACCAACAAACAGGACCCAACAAAATTGATTGCAGCATCATCACCCGCAGTGGTAAGGTCACGTTAAATACACTTCCTCTAGGGTCGTCACCTTCTCCATCTAATCCCCATACATATAGTGTCATAGATCAACTTCGAAAAACACCTGCCCACATATCTATCTTAGAGTTGTTGCATCTATCTCCTTCCCACAAGGAATTTCTCGATAAATCCCTAGTGGAAACAACTATGCCCACGAACCTGGCCCAAGAGAAGTTTCCAGCCATGGTAGGAAATCTAACCTCCTCAAGCACCATCTCGTTTACTAAATAGGATGATCTTTTAGTGTCTTAGCCTCATAACACACCATTGCATATCATTTCCCTCATTCATAGACATTGTATCAAAAGAGTTCTTATTGATGGAGGAGCCAGTTTAAATATTTGCACACTCAAGCTAGTCCTTACATTGGGGTTCTTTGAAGCTGCAGTGGATCTTAGGAAAATGATCACCATTACCAATACAAGTTGGACCAATGATAAAAGATGTTGTTTGCCAAGTCCTAGATAGGGAGCTAACCTATAACATCCTCCTAGGTAGACCCTGGATTCATGCCATGCAAGTTGTGCCTTCTACCTATCACCAATGCATCAAATTTCCTCATAATGGTAAATAGATCACCATCCAAGGTGATCATGATCCCTTCCAGCACTATAGCACTATCCGTACAAAGCCTGATTGCATCATTCCCAATAATAGAGCTTCTACATCCTCCATCTCATAGCATGATTTTACCTCCGAAGCTTCCTCGTCCAGACCCAAAGAGCAAAAAATCACCATCAAAGAAATAGGAGTAGGGGAATACTCCATTGAGCATAGCCTCAACTTAGCCAAATTGCCTCTATCTTCAAAATCCTTTGGGAAACCTAGACCTTTTCTAAAGCCTTCTACTCCTCCCAAAGCTCCCAAAGCTCCTTTTGTCAAAAGGGGCACCCTATCAGATGAAACAAAAGAAAGAGATGTCTTACAATGGCTCTACACAGATGAAGATAATGCACAACAAGAACCACCTAAGCTCCAAACATAAATCTATGTGCATGGTGAGTCTATCCTACACAAAATGGGTTATGACGGACAAGGTCCCATTGGCCTAAGAAAAGAAGGAATAATAAAACCTATCCAACCCTCTTCATCCTCACTAGCAAGAAATAAAAAAGGGTTGAGATACAAGGACAAAGGCAAACCTAAGGCCAATGCTTGTTTAGTGGAATAGATCCATGCTCTACAAGAAGATAGTGACATAGATTCCAATGAGTATGAGTGGGAGAAACTCACAGAGCACTCCTATGAAGACAAAGGAGTTGACATTGTATACGCCTAAATATGACATGACTCGGTCTAAATAAATATTCTTAATATTTATTCCCTTCTAATTCCTCTATCAATAAATAAATAAACAAATTTATTTATTTGATTTATATTCCTCTAAATCAATTAAATATCAAAATATTTAATTACCTCTTTCAAAGTCAAAATTAAATAAAATCCTTTATTTAATTAAATTCTTCTAAACAATTAAATAATTCTTAATTATTTAATTAAATCAAAATCATTCTTCCAAATTTGAATAAATCAAATCAAATTTATTTAAATCCTCTCGACCTCTAAAAATAAAATACAATTAAATATTTTATTTATTCTTCCAAATCATGCACAACAATTAAATAAATAAATTTATTTAATTTGCTTTTTTATCTTCTAATTCTTCAAATATCTTCCAAATCTTCTAAAAATAAGTCTTCTTCTTCATGCACACAAAATTAAATAATTTATTATTTAATTTCTCTCAAATCATGCAAAAGCAAATCTCAAGTTGAGTTATCTATTCAATCAACCTTGTTTGTATCAATATCTCTTGAATTAGAAAAACGCTATCTAATTTATGAAAAGCATGTCTTATCTTTAGAAAAGAAAGTAGTTAACTCAAATAAAATAGCTTTTGTGTGACACTTATCTTCTTCTTATTTGCACACATTTCTCAACTGTTCTATACCGTTGATCTTCTTATTCTTTCTATACCGTTGATCTTCTCTTTCTCAAATCTATAAATTCAACCCTGCTCTTCCATTTCATTCATCCAAGCTTTAAGTATCGTTACTCTGCAAGAATTACAGCGTGTCTTGGCACCAATTCCTTCATTGCTTGTGATCACACTCATTACTATGCACTACTATCATCATTGTGAAGCTCATGTTTATGGCGATACTATCATAGCCATTCCCATTTGACATCTTGGAATCATAGCAAGGAACTGCACCTTCTGAGGGCCATATTCATAGACAAGATCATTTGTGATAGGTGATCAATGGAAGCTTCGAATTAGAGGAGGTTTTCTTTGTTGTTGTTTCATTGTTTATTGAATCTGTTTTGTTCACCATTTCATTGAGTTTTGGGTATCTTGATATTTGATATTATTGATTATTCATTTGACTCCAATTTTCCCTTAACATTTTTGGCACCCATCGTGGGGCCTCGCCCTAAATTTAACCCAAAAACTAAGTTTTTATGTTTTAGAAAGCCGTACATAGGAGGAAATCATGCATCTGATACATCCCAACATGCATATACTATCTATTATGGCGCATTCATTCCTACGGCACATACAGTCATATACTATTTGTTATGGTGCATACATTCCTGCAGCGCATACAGTCTCTGTCACAGTGCATTTACCCTCTGACATGGTGCATTTATTAGATCAGCACATCTACACTATTTTCTAGCGCTTTTGACCTTTGTCTTAGTGCATATGTATTACGTCACTTATGTTCTCTATTTCGACGCATTCAATCTCTAAAGCAGCGCGTCTGTTTTAGGTAGTGATTTTTAGTGTTTCCTTGAAGTTTTTGCTAACGCTGACATCTTTTTGCAGGAACTCTCTTGATCTGTTTTGTGGGTGGGGCTCCGCCCCTCCCCACATCCCCCGCCCCTTATGACCCCCATGGCCTTTAAACAGGCCTCCCTCCCGTGAACCACCACGCCCCCTTCCGCCGCTCAATGCGTCCATCAAATGCCACACCACCGATGCCTATGCCTCCGCCCCTCCACTCCGCCATCACCACGCTGCCTCACCTCCCCTGTGCACTGTACCATTTCCCATGGCTGCTGCTCCTTGCCTGCATCCAAAAACACATTCAAAACAAGAAAAAAATTAGGGTTATTTAACCCATTAACATGAGTTGGAATTCCATGACTAAATGGTATTAAATTTAAGTGGTGATTCCACTATCCTAAAACAAATAACAATTATATATATATAAATATATATATATGTTTAACTATATATATGTATATTTATATATATAATAATTGTGAATGAGTGAGCTTGCACTAAAAGGATATTTTTTAAAATTATATATATATATATATATATATATATATATATATATATATATATGAGTGGAGTTTCCACAACAAGTTTTAAAAAGGAAATTTTATATATATATATATATATAAATATATATATATAATTGGGCAATTTTAATGGGCTAATTTAATTTGCCCTATTAGCAATTACATTAAATTCGTTTATAAGAAAATTGTATTTAGTTTTAGAGTGGTAAATTCTTTTTACTAATGAATTACCAAGGTATGGAAGATGATTTAATGTGAATAAAATTTAAATGCAAACACAAAGATTAAGTTAAGAAATACGTAAATGGCAAAATAAGCAATGTTTTTAAACAAATTGATAGAGGGCTAAACCAAGAATGCAAGGCAGAATTTATCAGATTTAGATAACCAATTTAAGATCAACCACCTACCAAGGTAACCCTAAATGAAGCAAATGAATCCAACTCAAACATAGTGATCGATATCAACATGCACATGTGTGTGGAATATTCCATAGCAACAATCACTTAGACAACTTACACAGACACAACCGAGCATGCTTACGCATGCGAGGGAAAGATTTCAAGTAGTAAAGGAAAAATTTTGATAGTTCATATCATGTCTACATGTCATATGTGAACATAACATGCGTGTTTTTGCGTGATGTGAACACATGTGAAATGTGGGCATGACAACAGGCTAGGTACTGGTTTAGAATCATATAGTTGCACTTGTTAACTCACACTTCGATTTCTAACGAGAAAGTAAAATGGATGCTCATGCAAATCTCACATAGTTTTAACTAGGAAGGTGGTAATTGAATCATTGCTATCTTGCATATCATTGAATCATTGCTATATTGCTATCTTTTCAAAGTTAACTCATTGCTATCTAGAAAAAATTGAACTCATCATTACTATCTGGGTAAAACTGAACCATTGCTATCTCAACCATCACTTCAAAGTTAACAAATTCATGCTATCTGGGATAAAATTGAACTCATCATTGCTATCTGGGTAAAACTAAACCATTTTTATCTCGACCATCACTTCAAAATTAACAATTCATTCTATGTGGATAAAATTGAACTCATCATTGCTATCTAGGTAAAACTGAACCATTGCTATCTCGATCATCACTTCAAAGTTAACAATTCGCGCTATCTGGGATAAAATTGAACTCATCATTGCTATCTTGGTAAAATTGGACCATTGCTATCTTGCTATCAATTCAAAGTTAACAAATTTCTGTGTTTGCCCAAGTAGATAGATCATCTAGTTTTTCTCATTTTAACTAGGGGAAAAGAACCACTGTATTCTGTGTTTTGGGAATGATACCAGGCCTATGCTCTCCCCTATCTTGGGTGACTAAAATTCTAGACATATCATTTTCGCATGTGTTTTTCCTTTAGAGGGGCCTACTCTTGGATATTGTTCATCCAAGTAGGAATGAACCTAAGTGGTAATAGGCTAGACGCCAAGCCCTTCCAAGCCACTATAAATAAATTGTGTTTGGAGTGAAAGATTCAAACAACAAGTGAAGTTGTGTTATACCGATAGCCAACCTCCCCCAAAACCCTCCAAGGTGCAACCCTTGTAGGCTGGGGGACTCCATAATGGAGAGTAGTGCTGATGCATGTATAACCACTTGAATGGTTGCCTTCATTAAACACCTTTGTTCTAGTGACCAAAAACCCCTATAATCCATTTGAAGCCTAGGATTGTAATTTTTTTTTGCTTTTAGTCTAAAAAGAGTCAAAAAAATCACAAAAAAATAAAACCATAGAAATATTATTTGTGTTTTCTATGTCTTCTTGCCATAATTTCATAAAATTAGATCAAAAAGACCTTCTTGCAACCAAAGTACCAAAAACATCAGAAAATTTCTTAAAAAATTGCAAAAATATTGCAAAAAACCAGAGCGGCGCATCCATCCTCTGTTGCTATGCATTTGTGCCGACTTGTGGTGCATATATACTGACCTATAGCACTTTTTATACTTGTTATAGTGCATTTCATTTTTACCAGTGCGGTGCTTCTGTGCTGACTTCCTGCACATTTACCAGTTTCTGCAGCGCATCTATTCCAACACATGCATGATAGTGAGCACTTGCACAATCTTTGAGAGAAAAATTTTGTCATTTCTAGGTACCCATTTTAGTCTAGTTCCAAATTTTGAGATCAGGTATTACCTTGCAGTCTTTTTCCCATCCATATCATGTCAAAGTCTCTCTTTCATTGGTCATCCCATTCACCTTCTATCAAGTCTTCCTAGTCCAAAGTCAAAAGTATCCCATATCAGATCATCATAGGCCCCTTTTTTATATCACTTTGGATTCAAGTAACCCTAGTAGGTCACATAACTTTTCTAGTGGTCTTGGTGCACGACTAGTCCCTACACAGTAAGACAGGTATCAAGTATCCTTACTAGTGGCTACTATCTTGTATCGACTGTCTTACTTGGAATCATTGATTGAAAGAGTCCCTTGTCCAAATCTTGTCATAAGTATCCTATTCTAAATAGTCTCCATCAGCACCTTACCAAAATATCTAGTTTCATCCCACCTCATCCCATGTCACCTTCCATGGTTCTTACTAGATCTCAATACAAAAAGTAACTCAAAATGGCCGGATCATCCAACCACATCATCACCCCTCATGATAGTGATGAGGAAATCTCTCGCAAAGAGTATGAGGAAACCCTCCAAGATCAGAAATTCCAACTTTTGTTAGAGAAAGTGCTCCATGACAACCCTCACAAGTATTTTTATCATCTTACAAATCTTAGATTAAACTCCCCGCAGATTTCGATCTAAGCACAATCTAAGAAAATGTGGAGGATAATCATGAAAAAGAAAAGAAAGCCATAGACCCAAACGCAGAGGATAATACTGAAAAAGGAAAGAAAGACAGACCTGAGCACTCCTATGGAAGAAATGGGAAAAAAACTTGAGGGTCTAAAGTAGAAAATGACGGATCTCAAGACAAGTACAAACACTAAAACCTACTCCTTGGAAGATATTGCACTGTACCCATTTGATAAAAGTTTGAACATGACGCCTTTTCCCTTTCAATTCAAATTTCCTAAATTTGACAAATACAAAGGGAAAGGGGACCTTTGAGATCACATTAGGGAATTCAACAGAGCATGCATGGAAGTAGCTCACAATGAGACTTACTTAATGAGACTATTCCCTAGATCTCTAGGTAGTCAAGCCATGGAGTGGTTATCATGACTCCCATCGGGCATCAAAACTTTTGATGAGTTAGTCAACAAATTCATCACACACTTCTCTTACAATATTAAACATGAGGTTTCCATGCTTGACCTATGCAACACCAAACAAAAGAGTGGCGAATCATTTGCCTCCTTCCTACAAAGGTGGAGACAACTAGCAAGTAAATGTTCATATGATGTACCAAAGAATAAATTAGTGGAGATGTTGGTCCATAACCTCAACTCCAATCTTAGCTATCAAATACAAATTCAATGCCCTACTTCATTCTTGAAGGTCATTAAAATGGGATTGCTCATTGAAAAAGATATGATTGCCAAGGGGCAAATCAAGTTATACAAGGGCACACCTACCTCCAATTATACGACTGACAAATCAAAGTTTTGGACTAAAAACAAAAATGTCATCAATGATGGAGTAGTTGATGCCAAGGTGGCGGCTCTCAAACAACAACCAATATTTACTCTCAAAGGAGAGGCAGGCAATGTTACACCCAATAAAACATTCTCTCAGGAGCCAAGACCATGGTTTAACTCAAATCCAAGGTGAAAGTTCACATCGTTGGGTGAGTGCCAAGAATCTGCATTAAGGAAGCTATTGGCCAACAATGAAATCTCTCTACCGCCAACAAGTGATTAAGAAACTCAAATCAAACCTCACTATTGGAAAGACACCAACTATTGTGAGTATAATAGAGGAAGAGGACATACAACCAACAATTGTATCCATCTTAAACATGTTATTCAAGACATACTTGATCAAAATCAAGGAGGTGCTCATCAACATACTTCTAATGAGACACATATGGCTTATAGGGATCCACTTCTCAATCATGACAAGCTGTACAACAACAATAACAACAATGGCAACAACAATAACAACTGCAACAGGCAAAATTAGAATAGTGGGAATAGTAATGCCAACTACGCAAGTGTGCCATTCAACTATACCATCAATTGCATATCAGAGCATGTTCCACAGATCAATGTGGTCACACCCAACCAACAATTGGAGCCTAATTGAAATGATTACAGTATCATTACCTGCAGTGGTAAAAACATGTTGAATACCGTCCCTCCAAGGTCGTCACCTTCTCAGTCCAACTTCCATCAGTATAGTGTCATAGACCAACTTTGAAAGACTTCGACCCACATTTCTATCTTAGAGTTGTTGCGTCTATCTCCTTCCCATAAGGAGATTCTCAATAAAGCCTTAGTGGAAACCACTGTACCCAAAACTTGGCCCAAGAGAAGTTTCAGGCCATGGTAGGTAATTTAACCTCCTCAAGTACCATATCATTTACCGAACAAGATGATCTCTCAGTGTCTCAACCTCATAACACCCTTCTGCATATCGTCACCTTCATCCACAAGCACCTCATCAAGAGGGTTCTCATTGATGGGGGAGTCAATTTAAATATTTGCATGTTGAAGCTAGTCCTTACATTGGGGTTCTCTAAAAATGCAGTTGATCCAAGAAAGAAGATAACTATCAAAGCCTATGATGAAGAGGAGAGAACTACCAAAGGAATAGTGGTATTACCCATACAAGCGGGACCAATAATAAAAGATGTTGTGTGCCAACTCCTAGATAGGGAGCTTGCCTATAATATTCTCCTAGGTAGACCATGGATCCATGCCATGAAAGTTGTTCCCTCTACTTATCACCAATGCATAAAATTCTCGCATAATGGTAAGCAAGTCACCATCCAAGGTGACCCTGACCCCTTCCAGCATTGCAACTCTGTCCTTTCAAAACCCGATCGCATCATACCAAACATTAGAGCATCTACATCCCCTACCCCACAGCATGATTCTACCTCTAAAGCTTCCTCATCAAAGCCCAAAGAGCAGAAAATTACCATCAAAGAAAAAGGAGTAGGGGAATACTCCATAGAGCACAGCCTCAATCTAGCCAAAATGCCTTTATCTCCTAGATCATTTGGGTGGCCCAAGCATTTTCCAAAGCCATCTGCTCCTCCTATACCTCCCATAGCTTCCTTTGTAAAATGGGGGACTCTATCAGATGAGACAGAGGAAAGAGATATCCTACAATGGCTTTATACTGAAGAAGAAGAGAGCACACAACAAGAACCACCAACGGAAATCTATGGGTGGCGTGAATCTATCCTACATAGAATGGGTTACAAAGGACAAGGCCCCATCGGCCTAAGAAAAGAAGGAATCATAGAACCCATTCAACCATCTTCATCCTCATTGGCTAGAAATACAAAAGGCCTAGGATATAAGGATAAGGGCAAAGCTAAAGAAAATGCTTGTCTAGTGGAAATGATCCATACACTTCAAGAGAATAGTGACATGGATTCCAATGAATATGAGTGGGATGAACTAATAGAGCATTCCTATGATGACAAAGAGGTTGATACCATTCAAGCTTATAGCCCCTACCATGAGGGACAAACGCTACCACATAGGCCACTAGAGTGTGATTTGCCTATCTCTGAGAATACGACTTTTGAGGAAGGTTCAAATTCTATCGCAATAAACAACTTGGAGGAAAGTACCATCCAAAACACTCCCCCTACCAATACTCCTAGCATATCCATTCAAACTATCAACAAATCATATCTATCCTCTAACTCCATCCCCCTTGTGCATCCTGAACTTATTGACTAGGATCGACGAGGAACCCTGCAACTAGATATGTTTCAAAATGATGATGCCTATATTGACTACATGGAACTTAGGGACCACCTACCCAAAGGAGATCATAAAGTAGGTTTTGCTATTGAACTTAATACCATAGCTTATTTTGGAGAGGGTGCCAAGCCTTCCAGTCACAAAAATATCAAAATAAAAACTGCATCTGACGGTGAAAACAGCTTCGTAGCAGTGTTAGATCCCAAAACAATAAAAAGAAAGGATGCATCTGAAGGTGAAAACCCAACTATGGCACCTGATGATGGAAGGATTGACACTCTCCTTAATGACATGTACCAAGAGAAGTCTCAGATTGTTGTGGAACCGACATAGCCGGTTAACATTGGAATAGAGGAACATCCTAAGATCATTCACTTTGCTAAGTCTCTAACCCCACCAGAGAAAACTAAGTTTGTACCATTCTTCAAGAGAAAGCAAGTCAATTTTGCTTGGTCATACTCAGATATGCCAGGGTTAGATCCAGATTTGATTCTACATCATCTTCGATTAGATCCAAGAGTGAAAACAGTGAGACAGAAGCTTAGAAAGATGCATCCACACATAACACTACTTGTAAAAGAAGAACTCAAGAAACTACTAGATGTAGGGTTCATCAGAGCTATAGACTATCTAAAATGGGTCTCCAACATAGTACCAGTGTCCAAACCTGATGGCCGAGTCAAACTATGCAATGACTTTAGAGATCTAAACAAAGCTTGCTGCAAGGATGATTTTCCATTACCAAATATAGATATCATAGTTGACTTAATAGTAGGGCATACCATGTTATCTCTCATGGATGGCTTCTCAAGATATAATCAAATCAGGATAGCACCAGAAGACCACCATAAGATAGCTTTTACTTGTCCATGGGGCAGTTTTTGTTGGAATGTCATGCCATTTGGGCTAAGGAACGCAGGAGCCACATATCAACATGCTATGACCACTATATTTCATGATATGATGCATGTCACAATGGAAGACTATGTAGATGATATCCTTGCAAAGTCACTCACAAGAGAATCAAACCTGGATGTGTTAGAGAAAGTCCTTTAGAGATTAGAACAATTCAAAGTCAGGTTGAACCCAAAGAAATGTGTGTTTGGAGTCACCTCAGGCAAACTCCTAGGTTTTATTGTTTTAGCAAATGGAATAGAGGTGGACCCCACCAAAGTCAAGGCTATAATGGACATGCCACCACCCAAGACTCTTACTCAACTAAGATTTTTACAAGGAAAGCTACAAGCAATCCGTAGATTCATATCACAACTGGTAGACAAGTGTCAACCATTCAGTCATCTCCTGCACAAGAACATTCCATTCAGATGGGATGAGAAATGTGAAGAGGCACTCAATGAACTGAAAGAGTATCTTATGAATCCACCTATTCTCATGCCTCCTATCTAAGGGAAACCATTGATACTCTACATATCTGCTACACCTACAACTCTTGGGGCTCTTCTAGCACAACAAGATTATGAAAATAAAGAAAAAAGTCATCTACTATATCAGTGGCACATTGGTGGGCTATGAGTTGCAATACTCTCAAATAGAAAGATCATGTCTTGCGGTAGTTTTTGCTTCCAAAAAAATCTGACATTATATGCTTGCACATCCAATCAAACTTATTATAAAAAATAGATCCACTGAAGTACCTACAAAGCAAAGTAGCTCTAACAGGTCACCTAGCCAAATGGGTAATGCTCTTAAGTGAATACGACATTGAGTATGTAGACAAAAAAGCTATCAAAGGACAAGTCATTGCTGATCAGTTAGCAGATGCACCACTACAGGATACCACATTAATGCAATTTGAGTTTCCAGATGAATCCTTATTCAATATATCAACACATTCCTAGAAACTTTACTTTGATGGGTTCTACACAAACCATAGATCGGGGGCAGGAATCTTGTTAGTAACTCCTCATGGCGACACCATATTGAAGTCCTATCATCTGTTATTCCCATGCACCAATAACATAGCAGTATATGAAGACTTAGTCATTGGTCTCAAAATGGCAATAGAGTGGAAAATCAAAGAGCTACATGTCTATGGTGATTCTCAACTAGTGATAAATTATGTCAATGATGATTACCAAACCAAAGATGAAAAGGTTGTCCCATACAAGCGAATGGTGGACGACTTTAAGGAATATTTTTTGATCATCTCTTTTGAGCAGATACCTCGCATTCAGAACAAAGTAGCAGATTCCATGGAAACCATTGCCTCTCTTCTCGAAATACCAGAGAATGAGTCACGGTACGAGTTCTTAGTGGAAATAATTCAGCAGCTAGCTTATGATCTTCCTGAGACCCATACCATATGCCTTTTAGTTGGATCTGATTCACCTTAGTACGGTAATATTTACACTTACCTCAAGGACAACACCCTCCCACCTGACTTATCTTCAAACCAACGACGAACCTTTATACACCAAACCTCTTGCTATACCATTATTGCCAACACCCTATATCGATGTGGTCTAGATGGTACTTTACTCCGTTGTTTAGAATGAGAAGAATCCCAAACCACCTTACAAGACGTACATGAAGGGATTTGCAGAACACACTCTAGCGGTCCTTCCTTAGCTAAGAAATTCATGTGTTTTGGTTTTACTAGCCAAACATGGAAAACAGATTCATATTAGTTTGTGAAGAAGTGCAAGTAGTGCCAAATACATGGGAACCTGATACATGCACTAGCTCAAGAGTTGAGACCTTTAATGACACCTTGGCCCTTTTTCCAATGGGGACTTGACCTTGTGGGAAAGATCCATCCAGCCTCATCCAATGACCACAAATTCATCATAACCGCCACTGAGTACTTTACCAAGTGGATTGAAACCATTCCCCTTACCACCATCACAAGTAAACAAATCTCCTCATTCATCTTGAATTACCTCATCTACAAATACAAAATTCCCTCATCCATTATCATGAATAGTGGAAGACCCTTCAAAAACTAGGATGTCTAAGAACTCTATGACTGATTCAAAATCCAACACCATTTCTCCACACTCTATTACCCCCAAGGCAACGGTCAAGCTGAAGCATCCAACAAAACCATCTTGAAACTCCTCAAGAAGATAGTCAATGATGCTCACCGTGATTGGCACATCCAACTCAATCCCGCTCTATGGGCCTATAGAACTAGTGTACGCACTCCCACAAGTGCTACCCCTTATGCCCTTGTCTATGGTTGAGAAGCTATCCTCCCCATAGAGGTTGAATTACAATCTCTTAGGGTGTTATTAAAAGGTCTCATATCAGATGAAGAATACAGAGTCTCTAGATTGCAAGAACTAGAGTTGCTAGAGGAAAGGAAATAGAAAGCCTTTGACCATATCAAAGCTTATCAACAAATGATGTCATGAAGCTATAACCATAGAGTTCACCCAAGAGTCTATAAAGTTGGAGATCTAGTACTTAAGGAGAATCCTTTCAATCAATAGGATAGGGAAAAGAAATGCAAGTTTGAACCCAACTGGCTTGGGCCTTATGTGATTGTAGCTACTTATGGATCAGAGGCATATCAGTTAGCAACATCAGAGGGTGAGCTGTTAGATGACCCAATCAACAACATGCATCTTCATCGGTTTTATACCTAGGAGAACCCCAATGTCAGGGGGCAAAAAATACAAAAAAATAAAAAAATTAGAAAAATACAAAAAAAATCATCCTTTGGTGAAAACCTAGAAAACAAGTGCCTTGGATAGGTATCATGATGAAAACTTGGCAAATAGGCATCATGTTTACTTTCTAGCTTTCGTGCAAATAAAAGGTAAGTGGTGAAAACCTGGTAAACAGGCATTACTTGTGATAAACTGCTTCTTCCATCTTTGGGAAATGAATCACCTTGTGTCCATTCTTCCTCGTGTCCCATTCGATCCATATTTGTTCCATAATAAAAACCTAACGATAACCTATCATGGCTTGATACTCTATCTCTTTGTTGCCTTGTCAACCAAGGTTTTATCCCATATCCTATCCATAGTGTCAGCCTAGCATAGTGTCTCTCGTTAGTATCCATGGTCCAAGTCCATGAACTACATTGCCTTTGCATTGTCATATAGCCAAGGCCATTTCTCAAATGCGCCCCCGAGGCTCCCACAGTCCCATCCATCCCATGTCTAGTCCCTTTTGTCTATCTGAGTTCACACCACTTTCTACTGCCTAGGTCTTAGGTCTACTAGGGTTTACCCTGAACTACGTTGCCTTTGCGTTATCATGTAGGCAAGGCCATTTAGCAATGAGCCCCCGAGGCACTAGGTTAGTCCCTTAGGGTCTGTCTCACCAATAAAGATTGTGGAATCTTCTCACCAGGCAAGCAAGCACAAGCAAAGCCCGCTTTCAAGCATAAATCCTAACACAAGATATTAACCTATCCAAAGAAAAGAAAACAAACTCCTAAGGCCTTCTAAATGATTTTACCCAAATTATGGCAAGAAACAAACACATCTAAATGCAAAAATGTTTTGTGGATTAGAAACATGGTTAAAATATAGAGTCTTGATTTTTGCTATCATGTGTTTCTATGCTACTCGAGGATGCCAAAATCTAGAGATGCTATGATGGGGGCATAATTATTTTATTTGTTTATTTTTTGTAGATTAAACTTTAGTAATGTGAAGCCTTGTCTAAAGACATGATTGGCAAAAGGTCATCGAGGACATCAAAGGTCTAACATGAATGGGGGCAATCCTTGTCTATTGATACACAATAAATACTTAGGTCATCTTGGTTCAATTATACCTTGATTCTTGTATTAACTTGCTAAATCAAAATCCATGTAAGCAATGCTTGGGTCATCTCAGTTCAGTTATACCTAGATGCTTGTATTAACTTACAACATTCAGAAAAAGTACCCAAAAAAAATTGCCCAATGATGAAATAAGCACTTCAAAATACTTGCACCATCAAGATGTCAAAAGTAAAGCATCCATCATACATCCATTTATACATCCATACATCTATATCCCATGCAATAAAAGATCCAAACAATGCAAAGTAACAATACAAAGTCAAGCTTGTGGATCTTTCTATCGATTCATTCTTTCAATCAATCTTCTATCTATCATTCTGTCATTTTTGTGTCGATAGAGTACATTTGGACATCACAAAAACATAGCATATAGGTGCATATCATATCACATGAGATAGTCATTTACATGATTAAATCAATTACATATATAATAAGTGCATCATGTCATCCATATACAATCATCATATAGTGTCAAACAGAAAACAATCAAGAACATAGATAAGTGCATCACATAAATTGCACAATCATATAGATATCATTTGCACTCACACACATTAGAGACATATCAAGTAAAACATCCAAGTCTACATTAGGTCATATAACATCACATAGCATCATATGAAAATCTGCATTAGGTCATATAAGATCACATAGCATCAAGTAAACCTCTAAGTCTACATTAGATAAACACATACATCGCATCATACAATAGAAATGCATCATTAACTCATACATATAGAGAGCCTCAAAATAGCTGCATCATCATATAAATATCATAAAAATATGTCCAAAATGTACAATATCAAGTGGTCCATCTCTAAGTCAGTGTCATATATAATAAATACATCCCAAGGATGCTAATACATGTCTCAAAATACAAAAAAGTGGTACATAGGTGTATCCGGCTATCTAAGCCATCAAAAAGGTACATAAGATCCAAAATCTGCAAGTCTCTGCTATCCTTGCTACTATGGACCACTGCGACTAGAAGTCTCTCCTCCCCCTCCTCCACTGACCCTAGACTGCTGTGGGCCCACCATGAAGGCTCCTGACCTCGATCCACCTGCTCTCTGGGGAGCCATAGATTGGCTCCTGTAGCTCGAGGCCCTTTGACTAACTGGTACGGCACCATGGTATAAACCCTGATAATACTATGCCTAAGCCTGCACTCTGGCAAGTTTACCCTACACCTGTGCTAGCTGTGTTTGTGCCTACGCTAGCTGTGCCTATGCCTGGTGCACCTACCCAACCAAGAAACTGCTTGTCGCATCTATCCCCAGGGCTGCCATTGTGGTATCCTACTCTACTTGGATAAATTGAATCTGTGCCTCTGCCATATCTCTCTCTCTAGTGAGCCCCATGATAGCCTCTACGTCTATCTCTTACTGGGCATCAACAGTCCTAAGCTGTGCCCACAGCTGCCTAACCTATCCTCTCAACGTAGCTATAGCCCTCTCCTATATGTCTAACTGTGCTAGACCCTGGGCTGCTTGTACCTGTCCCCGCCCCTGTGGCTGGGGTGGTAGTATCTATACCTACGGTGCCTACTATGCAGCCTATGGTAGCACTACTTGCGGAGCATGGGAAGGTCCCTCCCCAGCTCTCTGCCTCTGTCATCTCCACCACCCCCTCCTCCTCCATCATCTCCCCCATCTCTGCCACCCCCTGTCCACCTCTCTTCCTCCTCCTCCCCCTCTGGCCAACCTGGCCCTCATCATCTGAATCTACCTCATCTATATGAGGCACCAGCTCCCCAGGCCCCGAGTATCTCAGAAATGGGTGGGCAGTGAACCAATCCTCATAATCTTGGGTCATCCTAGCATCTGCAATCCCCCTCCTCATATCCTAGGGGACGTAAGGTGTCTACGAAAACTTTGCCAATGCCTCCTCGTAGGATGCCATCGGCCCCCATCTGTAACTCTTAGCATGATTCCTCGCAAATCAGGCCTGCCCCTATGGCATGCCCTGCCTCCTCCCAAACTATCTCTGTACTTAGCTAACAATCTGCCTCTCCAAGATAAACTGTGTCCATCCTATCAGCCACCACATCTGATAGCAATAGGGTAGCTCATCTGCCTCATCCTCCCAAGGCTCAAAGTCTAGATATGGCCACCAGTCGACCACATCTACTCCATCCAAAGTATGCCACCAGTACTCGAGCTTCCCCAGCCTATGCTAGGAAATCACTCCTGTGTAGCTATAGCTATATGGCTCTCCTATCTGTCTATCAAAAAGACATATCGGTCTGGTGATCGCTATGTGCTCCCATAGCCAAAATTATAACAAAGACACACTTGTAGATAGGCTCGTACCCTTGTGATATACCACCTGATGCATGTCGTGGTATAGGTGCGCTAGAACACAAACACCCCAAGCATACTGGGTGCCCTCTGTCACCATCCTCTCCATGATCTGACCCCATCCAATGGGAAACCTGTGGGATCTCCTATCGGGGCATACAACGCCTCTGATCAGTCCTACTACTATACTTGGGAAGTAGTAATAGTCATGAATATCCTACCAAGAGATGACCTGGCCGACCAGCTCAGGGTCATCGAACACTTGCCTGTACTCTACAAGTCCCGCATCCCTCTATGGATCATACTCCACAAGCTCACCCTGAATAGGCAAATGGAGAATCCTGTACACATCCTCCAAAGTGACGGTCATCTCACCAGTAGGGAAGTGGAAGGTCATGTCCTCACTGTGGAACCTCTCCACTGCTGTAGTCAGTAACCCACGGTTTGCTCAAACCTCAGGCATAAAGCAAACATAGTCAAGTCCCATCGCATCAAGTGCCTCTCGGTCCATCTCAGTCAACATGTATCTCTGCAACATAGGCATGGGGAATTGCTCCCTCGATTGAAGTGTATCTCGTATATCCTCCTACAAGCACACAAAGCAAGGCATCAACCTAAAGATGCAAGTACCATACTCAACATATCTATAGAAACATATCAACTAACTTAGCATTTTAAATTGATCAAAATAGCACACTACATCTCTTGACTAGATTCCTACAATCTCAGAGATAGCTTATCAATTGACGCATCAAACAAGATGCCAATCGAGTCAATTTTGTTAATTAAACTACCCATCTATATCATATGTGCCATAACAGGTGGTAGATGTGCCATTTCCTAGTAAATGCACCATTTCTTTACATATGCGCCACTTCTGACAAGTGTGCCGCAAGAATCCATGCATGCGCCGTCCTATATCGTAAATGCGCTATCCAGTCAAAAGTGCCGCTACATACTGTAAATGCACTGCATAATTATGCATGTGCCACCTAAACTCATGCATGCGCTACTTGAGTGTATGCATTGTTTTATATCCTACATATGCTACAAAACTATGTATGCCTAGTTTCGCGTGGCAAATGCACCACACTGTGTTCCAGCACATTTGTCTACCTAGTTTCTCTCTAGCATTTATTGCTATCAAACTTGACCCTAGGAGAAATTTTTTGAGATACATACCAGGGGTCCTACCTTCTCTAGCTGGTCAAAATATGGACTCACTCGAAACGATGCTCCTCGAATGGAATGTCCATCCTCGTACTGACTGCTCTGTGCTATATGCTCTCCTAGGCTCTTAGAAGCAAATCAAACTAAGACAAGTGTACAAATGAATTGTCTTGTGGACCCAGCTACTATATATAGCATGCAAGCCCTAATCTAGCTAGGTGGTGACTACGACTACTTCTCGCACCTGTTTCTTCTAGTTTTCTTCCCATTTCTCAGAAATGTGTCTTGTTTTCTTCAAACCTAACCTAGTTTTCCTTCGTCTTTGTGAGATTGTCCATATCACACCTTTTGCCTTCTTCTCGTCCAATCTCCCAAGGGGGCATCCTATCATCATAACCTATACCAGGGGCAAATTGGGGCATGTATCATTGTCAAACAATCAATTTGTTTGAAGCAATGCCATAAATTGCATTACATCAAAGAAGGGCAAAATGTATACGCCTAAAAATGACACGACTCGGTCTAAATAAATATTCTTAATATTTATTCCCTTCTAATTCCTCTATCAATAAATAAATAAACAAATTTATTTATTTGATTTATATTCCTCTAAATCAATTAAATATCAAAATATTTAATTACCTCTTCTAAAGTCAAAATTAAATAAAATCCTTTATTTAATTAAATTCTTCTAAACAATTAAATAATTCCTAATTATTTAATTAAAACAAAATCATTCTTCCAAATTTGAATAAATCAAATCAAATTTATTTAAATCCTCTCGACCTCTAAAAATAAAATACAATCAAATATTTTATTTATTCTTCCAAATCATGCACAACAATTAAATAAATTTATTTATTTAATTTACTTTTTTATCTTCTAATTCTTCAAATATCTTCCAAATCTTCTAAAAATAAGTCTTCTTCTTCATGCACACAAAATTAAATAATTTATTATTTAATTTCTCTCAAATCATGCAAAAGAAAATCTCAAGTTGAGTTATCTATTCAATCAACCTTGTTTTTATCAATATCTCTTAAATTAGAAAAAAGCTTTCTAATTTATGAAAAGCATGTCTTATCTTTAGAAAAGAAAGTAGTTAACTCAAATAAAATAGCTTTTGTGTGACACTTGTCTTCTTCTTATTTGCGCACATTCCTCAACCATTCTATACCATTGGTCTCATTCTTTCTATACCGGTGATCTTCTCTTTCTCAAATCTATAAATTCAACCCTGCTCTTCCATTTCATTCATCCAAGCTTTAAGTATCATTACTTTGCATGAATTACAGCACACCTTTGGGACCAATTCCTTCATTGCTTATGATCACACTCATTACTATGCACTACTATCATCGTTGTGAAGCTCATCTTCATGGCGATACTATCATAGTCATTCCCATTTGACATCTTGGAATCATAGAAAGGAAGTGCACCTTCTGAGGGTCATATACATAGACAAGATCATTTGTGATAGGCAATCAATGGAAGCTTCGAATTAAAGGAGGTTTGCTTTGTTGTTGTTTCATTGTTTATTGAATCTCTTTTGTTCACCATTTCATTGAGTTTTCGGTATCTTGATATTTGATATTATTGATTATTCATTTGAATCCAATTTTCCCTTAACAAACATCATTCAAACATATAGCCCCTACCATGAGGAACAAACACTAATGCATAGACCATTAGAGTTTGATTCACCAACTCCTAAGAGTACAACTTTTGAGGAAGGTCAGAGTTCCATCGCAATAAACAATTTGGAGGAAAGTACCATCTCAGATCCTATCCCTACCAATCTGAATCCTAGCCATGTATCCATTCAAACTATCAATGAATCAGATCTATCTTTCGATTCCCTTCCCCTTGTGCATCCTGAAGTTATCGACTAGGATTTACAAGGCACACCTCAACTAAACATTTTCCAAAATGATGATTACTATACTGACTACATGGAACTTAGGGACCACCTACCCATAGGAGATCATAAAGTTGGCTTCACAATTGAACTCAACACCATGGTTTACTTTGGATAGGGTGTCGAGCCTTCCAATCACAAAAACATAAAAATAAAAAATGGATTTGATGGTGAAAACCACTCTGCAGTAGTATCAGATCCCAAAATAGTAAAAAGAAAGGATGCATAGAATGGTTGAAACCTCTCTGAGGCACCAAATGATGGAAGCCTTGACACTCTCCCCACCAACATGTATCAGGAGAAGTCACAAATTGTTGTGGAACCTATAGAACCTGTCAACATTGGAACAAAGGATAATCCTAAGATCATTCACTTTGCAAAGTCTCTATCTCCACCAGAAAAGACCAAGTTTATACCATTCTTCAAGAGAAAGCAAGTCAACTTTGCTTGGTCATATGCAGATATGCCTGGGTTAGATCTAGATTTGATTCTACATCATCTTCCACTAGATCTAGGGGTCAAACCAGTCAAGTAGAAGCTCAGAAAGATGCATCAACACATTACATTACTAGTAAAAGAGGAATTCAAGAAACTGCTAGATGTAGGGTTCATCAGGGCAATAGACTATCCATAGTGGGTATCAAACATAGTACTAGTATCCAAACCCGATGGTAGAGTCAGACTATGTAATGATTTCTGAGATGTAAGTAAATCTTGCCGCAAGGATGACTTTCCATTGCCTAATATTGATATCATAGTCGACTTGATCGGAGGACACACCATGCCTTCTCTAATGGATGGCTTCTCTAGGTACAATCAAATCAGGATAGTGCCAGAAGACCAACATAAAACAACTTTCACTTGTCCATGGGGAACCTTCTACAAGAACATCATGCCATTTGGGTTAAAGAATGCATGAGCCATATATCAATGTGCTATGACCACTATCTTCCATCATATGATGCATGTCACAATGGAGGACTATGTAGATGATATCCTTGAATCCCACCTGGATGTACTAGAGAAAGTCTTTTAGAGACTGGAACAATTCAAAGTCGGGTTAAACCTGAAGAAATGTGTGTTTAGAGTCACCTCCAGCAAACTCTTAGGCTTCATCGTATCAGTAAATGGGATAGAAGTTGATCCTACCAAAGTCAAGGCTATCATGGAAATGCCACCACCAAAGAACATCACTCAATTGCAGTCTCTACAAGGAAAGTTACAAGCAATCCGTTGGTTCATATCACAACTAGCAGACAAGTGCCAACCTTTCAGTCATCTCTTACATAAAAACATTCCATTCAGATGGGATGAGAAGTGCGAAGAAGCATTTAGAAAACTGAAGGAATATCTCATGAACCCTCTTATTCTAATGTCACCTATCCAAGGTAAGTCACTATTACTTTACTTATCTACTACACAGATAACTCGGGGCGCCCTATTAGCAAAACAAGATTATGAAGGCAAAGAAAGGGTTATCAACTACAATGGTCACACATTGGTGGGCTACGAACTGTAATATTCTCAGATAGAAAGATCTTGTCTTGCTGTGGTTTTTGCTTCCCAAAAACTATGAGATTACATGCTACCACATTCAGTCAAACTTATTGCAAAGATAGATCCACTGAAATACCTATTAAGCAAAGCAACTCTCACAGGTCACCTAGCTAAGTGAGTAATGCTCCTAAGTGAATATGAAATTGAGTATGTATAATGGAAGGCTATCAAAGGTCAAATCATTACCGATTAATTAGTAGAAGCACCATTATAGGATACCACACCAATGACATTTGAGTTTCTAGATGAATCCATCTTCAGTATCACGACACACTCATGGAAACTCTACTTTGATGGATCCTATACAAACCATGGATCGGGGGCAGGAATCTTGTTGGTCACTCCTCATGGAGACACCATACCTAAGTCTTATCGTCTACTATTCCAATACACAAATAATATAGCAGAGTATGAAGCCTTGGTCATTGGTCTCAAACTAGCAATAGAATGGAAAATCAAAGAACTGCATGTCTATGGTGACTCCCAACTGGTAATCAATCAAGTCAATGATGACTATCAAACCAAAGATGACAAGTTAGTTCCATACAAGCATATGGTCAATGACTTTAAAGAATACTTTGTGATCATCTCCTTCAAACAGATACCTCACATTGAAAACAAAGCAGCAAATGCCATGGCAACCATTGCCTCACTCCTTGAGATCACAGAGAATGAGTCATGGTACGAGTTCTTGGTTGAAACAATTATACAACTAGCTTATGATCTTCCTGAAACCCACTCCATATGCCTATTAGTCAAATCTAATTCACCTTGGTATGGTAAAATTTACACTTACCTCAAGGATAGCACCCTACCGCCTGACTTATCTTCTAACCAATGCCAAACTTTCATTTGCCAAACTGCTTGGTATACCATTATTGTTGATACCCTATACCATTGAGGTTTGGATGGTACTTTACTCTAATGTTTAGAATGGGAAGAATCTCAAACTGCATTACGAGATGTACACGAAGGAATTAGCGGTACACACTCTAGCGGTCCTTCTTTAGGTAAGAAACTCATGCATTTGGGATACTATTGGCTGAACATGGAAACTGATTCATATCAATTTGTGAAGAAATGCAAGAAGTGTCAGATACATGGAAACCTGATACATACACCAACTCAAGAGCTTCGACCATTAATGACACCTTGGCCCTTTTGTCAGTGGGGAATCGACCTTGTGGGTAAAATTCACCCTCCATCATCCAACGGCCACAAGTTCATAATAACCGCCACTAAATATTTTACCAAGTGGATTGAAGCCATTCCCCTCACTAATGTCATAGGCAAACAGATTGCCTCATTCATCCTAAATTACCTCATCTACAGATACATAATTCCCTCATCCATTGTCACGGATAATGGAAGACCTTTCAAGAACTAGGATGTCCAAGAGCTTTGTGACAAATTAAAAATCTAACACCATTTCTCCACCCCCTACTATCCACAAGGCAATGGCCAAGCAGAAGCATCCAAAAAAACAATTTTGAAAATCCTCAAAAAGATTGTCAACGGTGTTGGCCGTGATTGGCACATAAAACTGAATCTCACTCTATGGGCCTATCAAACCAGTATACGCACTCCCATAGGTGGTACCCCATATGCCCTTGTCTATGGATCAAAATCCATTTTTCCCATCAAGGTCAAGTTACCATCCCTAAGGGTGTCGTTAAAAGGTCTCATTACTAATGAGGACTACAGAGTTTCCAGACTGCACGAGTTAGAACTATTGGAAGAGAGAAGGTGGTAGGCCTTTGACCATCTCAAAGCATATCAACAAAGGATGTCATGAAGCTACAATCATAGGGTCTGTCCAAGGGTCTTCAATGTTGGTGATCTAGTGCTTAAGGAAAATCCCCGCAATCAACAGGATCAAGAAAAGAAAGGTAAGTTTGAGCCCAACTAGCTTGGTCCTTATGTCATCATTGCTGCATACAGATTAGGGGCATATCAGTTAGCAACAACATCAGAAGGTGAGTTGTTTGAAGACCCAATCAATAGTATGTATCTTCGTTGATTCTGTACCTAAGAGAACCCCAATGTAAGAAGGGTAAAAATTCAAAAAAAAAATTAAAAAAAATCAAAAAAAAAAAAGGCAACAAAAAAAATTGTCCTTTGGTGAAAACCTAGCAAACATGCACCCTGGATAGGTACCATAATGAAAACCTAACAAATAGGCATTGTGTGTGCTTCTATCTTTTGTGCAAATAAAAACTAGTGGTGAAAACCTAGTAAATAGGCGCTACTTGTGATGAACCGCCTTCTCCATTTTTGAAAAACCCAATCACCTTGTATCCATTCTTCCTACCATCCTTTCTCATCTAATCCATATCTACTCCACAATAAAACACCTTGTGTAACCTAACGATAACCTATCATGGCTTGATACTTTGTCTCTTTTATTGCCATGTTAGCTAAAGGTCTTATCCAGTATTCATCCACAGTGTCAGCCTAGCATAGTGTCTGTCATTGGTATCATTGGGTCAACCCTAAACTACGCTACCTCTGTGTCATCATGTAGGCAAGGCCATTTTCAATGTGCCCCCGAGGCTCCCCTTCCTGTCCATCCCATATCTTTTCGTCTATCCTCTAGTCCATCCATGGTTCCGATCCCTAAACTACACTACCTCTACGTCGTCATGTAGGCAAGGTCATTTTCAATGCACCCCCGAGGCACTAGGTTAGTCCCTTAAGGTCCATTTCACCAGGCATGCATGCAAGCACAAGAAAAAACCTACTTCCAAAGGCAAAAATCTTGACGTAAGACGTCAACCTATCCAATGCAAAGCACATATGAACCTAAAACACTCAAAATAATTCTATCTAAATTATGGCAAGAAAACTAGAGATGCTATGATTTTTGTAATCAGGTTAACTTATAGAGTCTTGATTTTTGTTATTATGTCTTCCTATGCTACTCGAGGATGCCTAAAACTAGAGATGCTATGATGGGGGCATAATCATTTTCTTTGTTTGTTGTATGTGGATTAATCTTTAGTAATGTGAAGCCTTGTCTAACAACATGATCAGCAAAACATCATCGAGGAATTTAAAAGGTCTAACATGAATGAGGGAAATCCTTGTCTGTTGATGCGCAAGAAATACTCAAGTTATCTAGATTCAATTTTGACTAGATGCTTCTATTAAATTGCTCAATAAAAATCCATGTAAGTAATACTCAGGTCATCTTGGTTCAATTACACCTAGATGATTGTATTTTCTTACAACATTTTAAAATGCCCAATGGATAAATAAGCACTTCAAAATACTTGCAAAATCAAGATGGCAAACCATTTCACATCCACATCGCATCCATTTTGCATCCATATCCCATGCAATAAAAGATCCAAAATGCAGAATATCAATACAAATAAAAGCTTGTAAACTTCTTGTATTGAGTCAATCTTCCATCAGTCAGTCTTCTATCTATCATTGTGTCATTTCTGTGTCGATTGAGTACATTTGGACATAACAAAAACATAGCATAATTTGCATATCATATCGCATGAGATAGTCATTAACATGATTAAATCATTTGCATACATAATAAGTCCATTAGATCATCCATATACATTTGCATCATAACATAGTGTGAACATAAACAATCAAAAACATAGACAAATACATGTAGATCATCACATAAACTACATAATCATATAGATACCATTTGCATTTACATATTAGGTGCATATCAGAAATCATCTGAAGTCTGCATTAGATCATAATCATATCAGAGTCATAGAATAAAAAATAATGTGTATCCATCACATAACATCACATAGACATAATAAACATGTACATCAAATATAAAACATCATAAAGATAGAGTGCATCCATGACATATAGCACAAACAACTGCATGTAGATCATCAATAGCTGCATCATCATATAAATATCAAATAAAGCATGTCCAAATGTACACTATCAAAGTCCATCTTTGAGTCAATATCATATACAATGTATACATCACATAAATAATGATACATGTCTCAATACAAAAATGATACAAGTATATGCATATCAGGCTGTTTGAGCCATCAAAAAGTGTATACATAAGCCAAAATCTATATAGGTGTGTTAGCTAGCCCTGCTTCCATGGGCACTGCCCTCTCCATCCCCTCCTCTGCTGGCCCCTGACTGCTGTGGGCCCCTCACCGAAGCTCCTGACTATGAACCGTCTACCCTCTGTGAAGCCACAGACTAGCTCCTGTAACTCAGTCCATGCTAGTCTGATGGCATTGCCCCATGGTACAATCCTCTATAGTACTACATCTAAGCCTATGCCATAGCAAGCTCACCCTATACTTGTGCCATCTGTGTCTGTAACTATTGAACCTAGGCTTGTCCCTACTGCACCTATGTAACCAAGAATGCAGTGGCCCCGTCTATCCCCAAGGTTGCTAAAGCCACATCTCTCTCCAGTCTCGGGGCCCACACCATCACCTCTCCTACATCCCACTCTATGGAAACCCCAGTTAAGACTCATGCATATGGCTCGCTTTGAAACTCTGTTGCTTGGAGATGTTCCCTAAGCTGTCAGATCTAACCTTGCAACGTAGCAATGGCCTACTGCTACCAGTCAGGCTAAGGAGCCTAAGGAACTTGCTACTGGGGCACCTGCTGTGGCGGTGGCATTTGCCTTTGCTACCCAACCTACTATACCAGCACCTATAATTATGGTGCAGCCTGTGGCTGCACTACCTGCTGCTGCTGGGAGGGTCCCTCCCTAGTTCTCCTCCTCTATCTCTGTCTGCCTCCTCCTCCACCTCCTCCACCTCCCCCATCTCCCCTGTCTCCTCCATCACCTCCATCTCCCTATCCTCCTCTACCTCTCCTCTATCTCCTCCTCTCACTAGCCCCATCCTCATCATCTAAATCTTCCTCGTCTATACAAGGAACCAACTCTCTAGGCCCTGAGTACCTTAGAAAAGGATGAGCTATAAACCACTCCTCGTAGTCATGAGTCATCCCTACATCTTTAATCTCCCTCCTCATCGGCCAAGCCACATAAGGCATCTGCTAAAACTCTGCCAAGGCCTCCTCATATGATGCCGCTAGACCCCATCTGAATCTATTTGCATGTGTGCATGCAAAGTGTGCCTATCCCTTAGGCATGCCCTGTCTCCTGCCAAACTATCTCCGCACCCTACTAACAATCTATCTTTCTAGAATGAATCGAACCCTGCCAATGAGCCACCGAGTCTGAAAACAATATGGCACCTTGTCATCCTCATCATCCCAATGCTTGCAATCCAAATAGGGGCACCAGATAACTCTATCAACATTGTCCAATACGTGTCTCTAGTACTCTAGCTTTCCTAGCTTATGTTGGGAAATAACTCCTACATATCCATAACTGTACAACTCACTCCTCTGCCTAGCAAAGATGCACATTAGACGAGTGATCGCAATATGCTCCCATAGCCAAAACTGTAATAGCAAGACCCCTGATGACAAAGTAGCACCCTAGTGGTATACCACCTGATGCATATCCCAATATAAGTGTGCCAAGGCACAGACACCCCATGCATAGCGGGTGCCCTCTGTAAATATCCTCTCCATCATATGTCCCCAACTAATGGGGAACCCATGCAACCTCCTATTAGGGCATACAATGCCTCTGATCAGTCATGCCACTATCCCTGGGAAGTAGTCATAATAGTCATGAATATCCTACCAAGAGATAACCTGACCCTCTAACTCAGGGTCATCAAAAACTCGCTAACACTCTGCCAATCCTACATCTCACTGAGGATTGTACTCTACAAGCTCACCCTGTATCAGTAAATGAAGAATCCTATAGACGTCCTCAAGAGTAATCACCATCTCACGGGTAGGCAGGTGAAAGGTCCCATCCTCGCTGTGGAATTGCTCCACTGCTGCAGTCAACAAACTGAGGTTCACGTGAACCTTGGGCATGAAGCAAACATAGTCAAGTCCCATCATGCCAAGAACCTCTTAATCTATCTCAGTGAGCATATAGCGCTGCAACATTGGCAAGGGAAACTGCTCCCATGACATAAGCACATCCCGAATGTCCTCTTGCAATAAAGCAAAGAAATGCATCAACCAAATCTGTATAACTACTCAAATCTATCTACATCATATCACTTACTTAACATATCAAATTGATTAAAGCAGCATACAACATCTCTTGACTAGATTCCTAAAATCTCAGAGATTGCTTATTGATTGACACATCGAGCAAGATGCCAATTGAAGTCAATTTTGTTAAGAAAACTAACTACCTAAAGCATATGCACCAAACCAGAAGCCACATGCGCCATTTCACAGAAAATGTACCACTTCTGGCAAATGCACCGTGAAATCAAATAAAACTGCAATCCCATATCAAAAGCACAGTTTCTTAATGCATGCGCTGTGTGAGGGTAAAATAGTGATCAATCAAATGAATAATAGATGACCCAAACATCAACAGAATAGAGAAACAAAGAAGATTCAAGTAAACAAAGCAATGAACGAACACAGCAAACCTCTTCCATTTTGAAACTTCTGTTGTTCACCTATCATGAATCGTCCTTTCGCAGAAGAGATGAGCCCTCAGAGAGTGCAATCTTTTAAAGCTGTTTGAGGAAGTCGATGGTGAACGGCTATGGTGTGATATGCAATGAAGATGAGCTCCAATGCAACAATGGTGATCTCAAGCTTGTGGATGACAAATGGGTGCCAAAGGCGCGCTGGTGATATTTCTGCAGAGTAACGATGTCAAAAGCCTGGATGATTAGAATGGAAGAATGAAGCTTCATTTATAGACTTGGAAGAATAGGAATCAATGGTTGAGAGAAGATATGAAGATCAACGGCTGAGGATGGTTGAGGAATGTGCAACCAGTGGAAACATGACAAGTGTCCCAGCTCCATCATGAAAGGTGGGATGTGACAAAACTGATTGGAGAGTTAACTCTATTGACTGGTCTGTTAACAGAATTGATTGATCAGTTAGAAGAGTGGATTGTGGAACTGACTGGATTGATTGAAGATTTGACTCAACTGACAGGTTAGTTAACAGATTTGATTGATTGGTTAACTGACCTCTGATTGGAGAAGAAATAGGCCATGTGGGTGAGGGAAAATAAGGTAATTAAATATTAAATATATTTAATTACATGTGCAACTTGATGAGGTGGACAAGGTGAGGTGGAAAAGGTGAGGTGTAAAGGTGATGTGGAATTTTGAATTTAGAACTTTAGGATAGAGGAATTAGGCTTAATTAAATAATTTACGATTATTTAATTGTGAAGGACAAATAGAAGAATTTTAATTAAATAAATAGAATTTATTTAATTATGGAACAGTGAATTGATTAAATAAATTTAGAATATTTATTTAATTAATAGAAGAATGGAATAAATATTTAGAATATTTATTTAGGATGATTTGTGTCATTTTTAGGCGTATACATTTTGCCCCTCTTTGATGCAATGCAGTTTACAGCGTTGCTTCAAAGAAATTGATAGTCTGAATGATGATACATGCCCCAGTTTGCCCCTGGTACAGGTTAAATGACGATAGGATGCCCCCTCGGGAGATTGGACGGGAAAAACGGTGAAAGTTTGGGAGACGGACGATCTCACGACGAGGAAGGGGTTAGGATAAGTGGGAGGAAAAGGGACGCAGTCAGGGATGCGGGAAGAAAACGGGAGGAAAAACAGACACGGGAAGTAGTCACAGTCATCACCTAGCCAGAATTAGGGTTGGGAGGCTATAAATAGGAGCTGGGTCCACAAGAATAGTCATTTGCACACTTGATTGATCTGGATTGGAGAAAGAGATCTTAGAGCACATTCCACGTGAGGAGCACCGATTCGAGCGAGTCCGACGATTCGGGCGGCTAGCAAAGGCAAGACCCCCGGTATGTGCTTCGAAAAATTTCCTCTAAGGTCGAGTTTAGGCGTCATAAATGCACGTAGAAAATAGGTGAAACGAATGCACCGAAATGCAGAATGGCGCATATGCCTCGCGAAGCTGCGCTTTTGTAATTTCGCGGCGCATATACCGGTTTCGGTGGCGCATGCGTGAAAGCTGCGCATTTGTGCAATTTGGCGGCACTTTCGTAATTGGGCGGTGCTTTTGTATTTCTGCCGCGCATGCGTGAAATGTAGCAGCGCATTTGTTAAAGTTGCGCATATGTGACTTCTTGCGGCGCATCCGTAATTTCGCGGCGCATACGTGGATTTCTACGGTGCATGCGTTAGAACGGTGCATATGTGCCCTATAGCGGCGCATATGCATTTTTGCGGTGCATATGTTGATTTTTGCGGCGCATATACCAGAAATGGCGCATTTACCACCTATAGTGGTGCATTTGCTTGGGATGGCAAACTACTTAGCCAAATTGATTCGATTAGCATCCTGTTTGACGCAGGAATCGATGAGCTACCTCCGAGATTGCAGGAATCTAGTCAAGAGATGTAGTGTGCTGTTTTGATCAATTTGAAATGCTAAGTTTAGTTGATATAGTTCAATAGATATGTTGAGTATGGTATATGCAGCTTAAGACTGACGCCTTGCTTTGCGTGTTTGCAGGAGGAGATACGAGAGACTTTGCAGTCAAGGGAGACGTTCCCTATGCCTCTATTGCAGAGATACATGCTGACGGAGGCTGACAGAGTGGCGCTTGGTGCCATGGGTTTAGATTATGTTTGCTTTATGCCCGAGGTGCGGGCGAACCGAGGACTATTGACAGCTGCCGTGGAGAGATTCCACAGTGAGGACGGGACCTTCCACTTCCCTACCGGAGAGATGATGGTGATGCTGGAGGACGTCTACAGGATACTGCACTTGCCCGTGGTAGGCGAGTTAGTGGAGTACGATGCACAGCGGGACATGGGACTCGCCGAGTGTCAGCGAGTATTTGACGATCCTGAGCTGGTGGGACAGGTCATCCCTTGGCAAGATATCTATGACTGCTACGACTACTTCCCTGGGATTGTGGCTGGACTGATTGCGGGTGTTGTATGCCCGGACAGGAGATCGCACGAGTTCCCCATTGGATGGGGCAGGATCATGGAGCGGATACTGACCGAGGGCACCCGATATGCGTGGGGACCCTGCGTGCTAGCCCACCTTTATCACGACATGCATCAGGTGGTTTACCACCGCAGCACGAGTCTATCGGCTGGGGTGTTGCTGTTACAGTTTTGGCTGTGGGAACACATAGCGGTGACCAGGCCGATGTGCGTCTTCGCGAGGCAGAGGGGAGAGCCATACAGCTATGGTTATGCAGGAGTGATTTCCCAGCACAGGCTGGGGAAGCTAGAGTACTGGCGGCATACCTTGGATGGGATAGATGTGGTCGTCTGGCGGCCATATCTGGATTGCGAGCCCTGGGATGACGAGGGAGATGAGCTACCCTTCTGCTTTCAGACCAGGTGGTTGATAGGCCGGACACGGCACATACTGGAGAGGCAGATGGTGGGCCGAGTGCTGCGACAGTTCGGCAGGAGACAGGGCATGCCATAGGGACAGGCCATGTTTGCCCGGACACATGCAGAGAGGGTCAGATGGGGGCCGATGGCTTCTTACGAGGAGGCCCTGATAGAGTTCCAGCAGTTGCCTTATGTGGCATGGGACATGAGGCGAGAGATAGCGGATGTGGGGGTCACACAGGAGTATGAGGACTGGATTACTGCACATCCATTCCCGAGATATTCAGGACCTGGCATGCTGGTGCCTCGTATTGACGAGGCGGACTCAGAGGAGGAGGGAGAGGCTGGCCCAGAGTAGAGGGCCACTAGAGGAGGACGAGGACGGGGTGGCTGGGCTGCAGAGAGGCTGAGGCAGTGGAGGAGGATAGATCAGGCTGGGCAGGCAGTGCCAGGACAGGGAGAGGTACAGCAGCAGGTGCAGCAGCAGGCACAGATGCCACCACCCCAGCAGGTACCACAGCAGCAGGTACCATAGCAGCAGGTGCCACAGGAGCAGGTGCCCCAGCAGCAGGGGCTAGGACAGGCAGAGGCAGCACAGGGGCCAGTGCAGGGTGAGGCACATGATAGGACTATAGCCAGTCTGAGGGGACAAGTGCGAGAGCTGCAAGCACAGCTGAGGAGAGTGGAGAGGAGGCGAGATACAGACGCAGCGGTGATCGCTGGTTTGACTCGCGAGCGAGACATGGCAGACGCACAGGTACGCCTTATCCGTGTAGAGAGGGACACAGCAGTGGCTACCATGGGGACAGATGTAGCGAGCTCGTTTCTGGTTAGGCAGGTGCAGTAGGTACAGGCACAGGTAGGCCAGTTGCAGACGCAGTTGGCACAGGCGCAGACAGACTTAGCCAGAGCGCAGCAACAGGCACAGTACTACCGAGGCTTGTACCATGGTGCCGTGGCGTCGAGCCAGAGGGCAGGGAGTTTCAGGAGTCAGTCTGGGGTGGCCCACAGAGTAGGTCCTTCACAGTCAGGGGCATCCGTGATGGGACCTCAGCGGTCAGGAGCTGGCAGTGGTGGCCCACAGCAGCAGGGGTAGTCATAGACCAGATTTTGTACATTTTGGGACATGTATCACCGTCTATTTAGATGCATATTGTATATGACACTTTGATTTTGAGAGAGATGGTGATATTGTACATTTGGACCTCTTTGTATATGATAGTATGGATGATGATGCAGCTTTGTGTATCTATTGCATGCGTTTATGAGATGATTACTTCTATTGCATGATGTGATTCTATTGCATAGTTAGATGGTCTATATGATGCTATATGAGAAATACTTTGATATGCTGCTATATGATGTCTATATGATCTAATGTGACAAATGAATGCAAAATGTAATATGATGTCTATGTGATGATGCAAATGTATGTATATGAAACATGATTTCTATGTTATGATATAACTGTATATGTGGTGTCTAAATGAGCTAATGCAGATGTGTGTATGGAACATGATTTCTATGTTATGATGTTGTATAGATATGTGAGATGCTACTGGATGTTTATATGATGTAATGCTTTGAATGTATGCATTTGTAACATGAGTACTATGTGGTGATGTAACTATATAGGTGATGCACTTAGTTATGTTGTTTGATTTTCTGGGCTTTTAAGATTAAGATGTGATGCAAATGTATTGGTGACCTAATGCATTGGATGGTGCATTCTACTAACCTAATCATGTGCATGACTAGTTTCTACGAATGATATGATATGCTCCTATATGCCTTGTTTTTGTGATGTCCAAATGTACTCTATCGACATAAGAATGACCTGATGGATAGAGGAATGGTTGCGAAAGAATGACTTAGGAACTTTTCTTGATATCGTTACTCTGCATAGTTTGAATAATGAGGACTGTATGGATGGGTGCATGGATATAGGACGAATGTTTTGCTTTTAGATTGCTTTATTTCATCATTGGGCATTTTGTTTTTGGTACTTTTCTGAAATGTTGTAAGTGAATACAAGCATCTAGGTATAATTGAACCGAGATGACCTGAGTATCGCTTACATGGAGTGTGATTAAGCAAGTTAATACAAGCATCTAGTCAAAATTGAATCTAGATGACCTGAGTACTTCTTGCGTTTCAACAAGTAAGGATTGCCCCCGTTCATGTAAGGCCTTGGATGTCCTCGATGATCTTTTGCTGATCATGTCCTTAGACAAGGCGTCGCATTACTAAAGTTTAATCCATAAACAACAAACAAAGAAAGTAATCATGCCCCCATCATAGCATCTCTAGCTTTTGGCATCCTTGAGTAGCATAGGAAGGTATGATAGCAAAAATCAAGACTCTATAACTTAACCCTAGGTTCCAATCTAGAAAAGCACATTTGCGTTGATATGTGTTTATTTCTTGCCTTAATTTGCATAAAATCATTTAGAAGACCTTGGGTATTTGCTTTGCATTGGATAGGTTAAGATGCCTATTGTCAAGACTTCTGCTTGAAGCGCGGGGTTTGCTTGCGTTTGCTTGCTTGATGAGAAGGTTGCACAATCCTTATTGAGAAGACGGACCCTAAGGGACTGACCTAGTGCCTCGGGGGCTCATTGCTAAATGGCCTTGCCTACGTGACGACGCAGAGGCAACATAGTTCGGGGTAAACCTTAATGGACCATGGATGGACTAGAAGAAAGATGACAAGAATGAAGACAAGAAAGGAGACAAATGGGACCTTGGGAGAGATGGAAGCCTCGGGGGCGCATTAGAATAATGGCCTTGCCTACGTGACGGCGCAGAGGCAACGTAGTTCACGGGTGCGGACCACAGACACTGACGAGAGACACTACACTGGGCTTACATTGAGGAGACGGTATGGGACAAAACCTTGGTTGACAAGGCCACAAGGTGAGTATCAAGCCATGATAGGTAACTGTCAAGTGTTTATTGTGTGATGGATATGGGTCAAATGAGGAAAATAGAGGGAGAATGGGCTCAAGGTGATTGGATTCCCAAAGATGGAGAATGCGGTTTGTCACAAGTAACGCCTGTTTACCAGGTTTTCATCACTTGCTTTTATCTGCACGAGAAGCTAGAAAGTAACATGACGCCTGATTGCCAGGTTTTCATCATGATACCTATCCAAGGCGCCTGTTTGCCAGGTTTTCACCAAAGGACAATTTTTTGTACGCTTTCTATTTTTTTCAATTTTTTTGTATTTTCTCTTTGTAACTTTTTTGATTTTTTTTTATTTTTTTGGTTTTTTGACTTTATTGTGCCCCCTTGCATTGGGGTTCTCTTAGGTATAGAACCGGCGAAGGTGCATGCTATTGATTGGATCATCAAACAACTCACCTTCTGATGTGGCCAACTGATATGCCCCCGATCCGTAAGCCGCTACAATTACATAGGGTCCAAGCCAGTTAGGCTCGAACTTACCTTTCTTTTCTCTGTCCTGCTGATTGCGAGGGTTCTCTTTTAGGATGAGGTCCCCAACCTTGAAGCATCTTGGTCTAACCTTGTGGTTGTAGCTTCTTGACATCATCTGTTGATAGGCTTTGAGATGGTCAAAAGCTTTTTGGCGCCTTTCCTCTAGCAGTTCTAGCTCTTGTAGCCTGGAGACTCTGTCTGATATGAGACCTTTCAACAACACCCAAAGGGATGGGAGTTTGACCTCAATGGGAAGGATGGCCTCGGAACAATAGACGAGGGCGTAGGGTGTAGCACCTGTGGGAGTGCGTATGCTGGTTCGATAGGCCCACAGAGCGGGATTGAGTTGGACGTGCCAATCGCGACCAGCTTCATTGACAGTCTTTTTTAGGATTTTCAGAATGGTTTTGTTTGATGCCTCAGCTTGGCCGTTACCTTGGGGGTAATATGGGGTGGAGAAGCGATGTTGGATCTTGAAACGTTCACAAAGTTCCTGGACATCCTGATTTTTTAAGGGTCTCCCATTATCCGTTATGATGGATGAAGGGATGCCATATCGGCAGATAATGTAATTCAGAATGAAAGAGGAAATTTGCTTTCCTGTGACGGTTGATAAGGGAACGGCTTCAATCCACTTTGTAAAGTACTCAGTGGCGGTTATGATGAATTTATGGCCGTTGGAAGAGGGCAGATGAATCTTTCCCACGAGGTCAAGTCCCCACTGGCAAAAGGGCCAGGGTGTCGTTAGAGGTCTCAACTCCTGAGCAGGTGCATGAATCAGGTTCCCATGTATCTGGCATTGTTTGCACTTTTTGACGAACTGATATGAATCCATTTCCATATTGGGCCAGTAATAACCCAAACGCATGAGTTTCTTAGCTAAGGAAGGACCGCTGGAGTGTGTTTCACAGATCCCTTCGTGCACGTCTTGCAAGGTAGTTATAGATTCTTCTTGTTCTAGACAACGGAGTAAAGTACCATCCAGACCACGTCGGTAAAGGGTATTGGCGATAATGGTGTAACGGGAGGCTTGTCGGATGAAAGTTCGTTTTTGGTTGGAAGAGAGGTCCAAAGGAAGGATATTGTCCTTGAGGTAAGTGTAGGTCTTACCGTACCAAGGTGAATCAGATCCTACTAGGTGGCAAATGGAATGGGTTTCGAGGAGATCATAAGCCGGCTGTCGAATTGTTTCTACTAAGAACTCATACCGTGACTCCTGTTCAGGTATCTCAAGAAGAGAGGCTATGGTCGCCATTGCATCGGCTGCTTTGTTCTCTATCCTGGGTATTTGCTCAAACGAGATGGTCCCAAAATGTTCTTTGAGGTCGTCGACCATTCGCTTGTATGGGATGAGCTTCTCATCTTTGGTCTGATACTCGTCGTTGACCTGGTTTATGACAAGCTGAGAATCACCATAGACACATAGTGCTTGGATTTTCCACTCAGTGGCCATCTTGAGACCAATTACCAAAGCCTCATACTCTGCTATATTGTTAGTGCATGGGAATAACAACCTGTAGGACTTTGGAATTGTGTCGCCTTGGGCAGTGATAAACAAGATACCTGCCCCCGATCCATGGTTGGTGTAAGACCCGTCGAAGTAGAGTTTCCAAGGAGATGTTGACAGAGTGAATAAAAACTCATCTGGGAACTCAAACTGCATTGGTGAAGTGTCTTGTAACGGTGCCTCAGCTAGTTGGTCTACGATGATTTGCCCCTTGATGGCTTTTCTATCCACATACTCTATATCATATTCGCTAAGAAGTATAACCCATTTGGCTAGTCGATCTGTGAGAGCTGCTTTGCTGAGAAGATATTTTAGTGGGTCGATCTTGGCAATGAGTTTGACAGGATGTGCCAACATGTAGTGCAGAGTTTTTGTGAGGCAAAAACCACCGCAAGGCATGAACGTTCCACCTGTGAGTACTGCAACTCGTAGCCCACTAAGGTTCGACTGATGTAGTACACAGCTCTTTCCTTGTTCTCATAGTCTTGCTGCGCTAGGAGAGCCCCAAGAGCAGTAGGTGTAGCAGATATGTAGAGAATCAAAGGCTTTCCTTGGATCAGAGGCATGAGTATAGGAGGATTCATGAGCTACTCCTTGAGCTTGTTGAATGCCTCTTCGCACTGCTCATCCCATTTAAATGGAACGTTCTTATGTAGGAGATGGTTGAAAGGGTGGCACTTGTCTGCTAGCTGTGAGATGAACCTACGGATGGCCTGTAGCTTGCCCTATAAGGATCTCAACTGTGTTAGAGTTTTGGGCAGAGGCATGTCCATGATTGCTTTGACCTTGGCTGGGTCTACCTCTATGCCGTTGGCTGACACGATGAAGCCTAGCAGCTTGCCCGATGTTACCCCAAACACACATTTCTTCGGGTTTAGTTTTACTTGGAATTGATCCAATCGTTGGAAGACTTTCTCTAATGTGTCCAGGTGTGAGTCCCTGGTGAGTGATTTTGCCAAGATGTTGTCAACATAATCTTCCATGGTCACATGCATCATGTCGTGAAATATAGTTGTCATGGCCCGCTGATATGTAGCACCTGCATTTTTCAGCCCAAATGGCATGACATTCCAGCAAAAGGTACCCCATGGACAAGTGAAAGCGGTTTTGTGCTGATCCTTTGGTGCTATTTTGATCTGGTTGTACTCTGAGAATCCATCCATAAGTGACAGCATTGTATGTCCTGCCGTGAGGTCGACTATGATATCGATGTTAGGCAAGGGAAAGTCATCTTTGCGGCATGCTTTGTTTAAGTCTCTAAAATCGTTACATAGTCAAACTCTGCCATCTGGTTTAGACACTAGCACGATGTTTGATATCCATTCGGGGTAATCAATGGCCCTGATGAACCCCACTTCTAACAATTTCTTGAGTTCTTCCTTGACCAGGAGGGCAATATGGGGATGCATTTTTCTCAGTTTTTGCTTTATGGGCTTCACCCTTGGATCCAATGGCAAGTGATGTAGAATCAGGTTTGGGTCTAAACCTGGCATGTCAGCATATGACCAAGCAAAGCTGCCTCTCTTCTTTTTAAAGAATGGTACAAACCTGGTTTTCTCAGGCAGCGTGAGAGATTTTGCAAAGTGGATTATCTTAGGCTGCTCTTCGGTTCCAATGTTCACTAGCTCTGTTGGCTCTACCACGATCTGTGACCTTTCTTGATACATGTCACTTGGGAGGGTGTCAAGCAATCCATCGTCAGGTGCCACAGTTGGGTTTTCACCTTCAGATACGTCCTTTCTTTTTACTGTTTTATGATCTGACACTGCCGCATGGCAGTTTTCACCATCAGATCCCTTTTTGATCTTTACATTTTTGCGACTAGAAGGCTTGGCACCCTCCCCGAAGTAAGCTACAGTATTGAGTTCGATAGCGAAACTGGCTTTATGATCTCCTTTTGGTAAATGATCTCGAAGTCCCATATAGTCAATGTAGGCATCATCATTCTGGAACACATCTAATTGGGGGGTTCCTTGCAGATCCCAGTCAATAAGCTCAGGGTGCAAGAGGGGAAGGGAGTCAGATGAAAGACCTGATTCGTTGATAGTGTGGATGGAAATATTAGGAGCACAGGTGGGGGTAGTGTTCTGGGTGGTACTTTCTTCCAGGTTGTTTATTGCAATGGAATCGAAACTTTCCTCGAAAACCATACTCTTAGGGAGGGGCAAATCAGACTCCAGTGGTCTGTCCCGTTGCGTTTGTCTCTCATGATATGGGCTAAGAGTTTGGATGGTGTCAATCTCCTTGTCATCGTAGGAGTGCTCTGTTAGCTCGTCCCACTCATATTCATTCGACTCATCTGAATCTGCATCACTATCCTCTTGGAGTGTTTGAATTGTCTCCACTAGGCAGGCATTTTCTTTGGCTTTACCTTTACCTTTGTACCCTAGGCCAGTCGTGTTTCTAGCCGAGGAGGAGGAAGAAGGTTGTATAGGTTCGATGATCCCCTCTTTTCTGAGGCCGATAGGGCCTTGTCCTTCACATCCCATCCTATGCAAGATGGTTTCACCCCGTCCATAAAGCTCTGTAGGGAGTCTGGGTGGATCTTGGGATGTGTTTTCTTCTTTGGCATAAAGCCATTGCAAAAGATCTCGCTCCTCTGATTCATCGGATAAGGTCCCCCATTTTACAAAGGGGTTTTTGGGAGTTGTAGGAGGAGCAGAGGGCTTTGGAAAATGCCTGGGTTGATGCTTGGGCTGGCCAAAGGAGCGAGGAGACAAGGGCATTTTTGCAAGGTTGAGGCTGTGCTCAATCTGGTATTCCCCCACGCCATTTTCTTTTATGGTGATTTTCATTAGTTTGGGCCGTGAAGAGGAAGCTTCGGCAGTATGGTCTTGTGGTGGAGTAGGGGAGATATGGGCTCTATTGTTGGGAATGAGGCATTCAGGTTTAGCTTGGAAAGAATTGCAGTGTTGGTAGGGATCAGGATCGCCGTGTATGGTGACCTGTTTGCCATCGTGTGGGAACTTTATGCATTGATGGTAGGTGGAGGGGATAGCTTTCATGGCGTGGATCCATGGTCTCCCTAGTAGAATATTGTAAGCAAGCTCTCGATCAAGGACTTGGCACACCACATCTTTAATTACCGGTCCCACTTGAATGGGTAGGACAACCGTGCCCTTTGTGGTGCGTTCCTCCTCGTCATAGGCTTTGATAGTAATTTTCCGTCTAGGATCTACTGCCTGTTCAGAAAACCCCAATGCAAGGACTAGCTTCAAAGTGCAAATATTCAAACCGGCCCCCCCATCAATGAGAACCCTCTTGATGCGGTGCCTGTGTACGAATGCGACAATGTGTAGAGGAGTGTTGTGGGGTTGAGACATGGAAAGGTCATCTTGTTCTGTAAACGAGATGGAAGTGGAGGATGTCAAATTACCCACCATGGTTTGAAACTTTTCTTGGGCTAGGTTAGTGGGGACAGTAGTTTCCACTAAGGCTTTCTCAAGAATCTCCTTATGAGAAGGAGATAGACGCAAGAGCTCCAATATAGAAATGTGGGCCGGAGTCTTTTGCAATTGGTCGATGACATTATATGGGCGGGGGTCAGACGGAGATGGCGATGACCTTGGAGGAGTGGTGTTGATCGTGACTCTACCACTGCGGGTAATTATACTACAACCAGTTCTGTTAGGTCCTGGTTGTTGGTTGGGGGATATGACGTTGACTTGCGGAACGTGCTCAGAAATGCAGTTAATGGTGTACTCAAAGGGAATGCTTGCATAGTTAGCATTACTCGACCCACTGTTCTGGTTTGGCCTGTTGCGATTGTTGTCATTATTGTTATGGCCATTGGAGTTGTTGCCATTGTGACCATTGTTGTGGTTGTAACCATTGTTGTTGTTGTGACCGCTGTTGTGATTGTTGTTATATGGCCGGTTGTGGTTTAGGAGAGGATCCCGGTAGGCCACATGAGATTCATTAGAGGTATGCTGTGGTGTCCCTCCCTGATTCTGGTCTAGTATATCCTGTATGACGTTCTTAAGACGGATGCAATTATTGGTTGTGTGCCCCCTTCCTCGATGATACTCGTAATAGTCTGTGTCCTTCCAATAGGGAGGTTTGACTATAGGCTCATAGTCACTTGTTGGCGGTAGAGAAATTTCATTGTTAGCCAACAACTTCCTGAGAGCAGACTCTTGAGATTCTCCTAACGGCGTGAATTTTCTCCTAGGATTTGAATTGAACCAAGGTCTAGATTCCCAAGGGGGTGGCTTGTTGAGTGCACCATTATTTGCTTCTTCCTTAAGGGTGAATATGGGTTGTTGTTTAGGGGCTGCCACTTTGGCATCCACTACTCCATCGTTGACCACATTCTTGTTCTTGGTCTAAAACTTTGACTTGTCAGTTGTGTAATTGGAAGGAGGTGTGTCCTTGTAGAGCTTGAGAGTTCCTTTAGTGATCATAGCTTTCTCAATGAATAGCCCCATTTCAATGACTTTGGTGAATGAGGTAGGGCATTGTATCTGAATCTGATAGCTAAGATCAGGATTCAAATTGTGGACAAACATTTCCAATAGTTGTTTCTCAGGCATGTCGTAAGAACACTTACTAGCTAGCTGTCTCCATCGTTGTAAGAAGGTGGCAAAAGACTCACCACCTTTTTGTTTGGTGTTGCATAGGTCTAGCATAGATACTTCGTGTTCTATGTTGTAAGAGAAGTGCGTTATGAATTTATTGACAAGTTCATCAAAAGTTTTGATTCCTGGTGGAAGACGCGAGAACCACTCCATAGCTTGACCTCCTAAAGATCTTGGGAATAGTCTCATTGAGTAGGTCTCGTTGTGAGCTACTTCTAAACATGCTGCAGTGAATTCCCTGATATGATCTCTAGGGTCCCCCTTCCCTTTGTATTTGTCAAATTTCAGGATTCTGAACTGAAAGGGGAATGGTTTCATGACCAAACTTCTGTCAAAGGGGTATGGTGCTATATCTTCCAAGGAGTAGTTCTTGGAACTGGTGCCAATCTTAAGGTTGGAGATTTCTAGCTTTAGACTCTCAATTTGTTGTCTCACATCCGCCATAGGAGCATTTTGATCTATGTGTTGTTTTCCTCTCTCATTGGCCTGGGGGACTGTGTCATTTGTGCCTCTCTCATGTGCATTTGGGACTGTGTCATTTGTGTCCCTCTCACGTTCATTGTCTGCATTTTCCATGATGGAGCTAATGTCAAAGTCTGCGGGGAGTTTGATTCCGAGACTAGCAAGATGATGGAAATATTTGGTGGGGTCCTCAAGGAGCACTTTCTCCACTAGGCGTTGGAATTTGCAATCTTGCATGTGTGCCACTAATTCTTCACGAGAAATTTCTTCATCATCATCGCGTGGTGGGGCGATGTGATCGGAAGAGTCAGCCATTTCAGTTAGCTTGTTGTACTGGGATCGAGTAAGAACCATGCAAGGTGTGCTGGGATGAAATGGACTAGGATTAGAAATTTTGGCAAGGTGTCGACTAAGACTGTAATGAATGGGATATCTAGGACAAGATTTGGACAAAGGGTTCTCTCGCTTAATGACTTCAGGTAAGACGGTTGACACAAGACTCTAGCCACTAGCAAGGATAGTCGATACCAGTCTCACTGTGTAGGGCTTAGTCGTTCAACAAGACTACTAGCAAAAGGTACTGTGACCTACTAGGCTTACGTGAATTCATGAATGAAACGAAGAAGGACCTATGTCGAATCGGTATGGGACAGAATGACGTTGGGGCAAGAGTGACTAGGACAGAAGGTGACTAGGACGACCGTCGAAAGAGAGAGAAATGGGTGAAATGGATGAAAATTGATTGCAAGGTTGATTATGACCTCGAAAAATGAAACTAGGCTGAAATGGGTACTCTGAACAGCTGACGAAAATTTCTCAAAAATAGGGCAGATGCTCACTGTCACACATGCGCAGAAACAGATGCGCAGCAAGAATGGGTAAATGCGCCGTAAGTCACTGTATATGCGCCGCTCTGGTGAAGTGTGTATGCGCAGTAACAGTGCGCAAATGCGCAGCAGAAAAGTATATGCGCAGCAGGTCGGCGTATATGCGCAGCAAGTCGTTGTAAAAGCACAACAGAAAGGTATAAAAGTGTCGCAAGTCGGTACAAAAGCGCAGCAAGTCGCTGTATATGCGCAGCAGAAACGGATATATGCGCAGTTCTGGTATTTTTTTTGCAAATTTTTGGGATTTTTCTCTGTTTTTGGTATTCTTTGGCTAGAATAGGTCCTCCTGATCTAATATTATGAATTAATTTAGCAAGAAAACACAGCGAGCACAAAGAGTATTTTGTAGTTTTCCATTGTTTTTGTAGTTTTTCGACTCTATTTTGGACAAAATCAAGCACAAATTCCTAGGCGGGAAATGGATTATAAGGGATTTGGGCCACTAAAATAAGAGGTAGTTAATTCGGGCAACCGTTCAAGTGGTTACACGTGCGGCGGCGCTACTCTCCGTTATGGAGTCTCCCAGCCTCACAGGGTTGCGCCTGAGAGGGTTTTGGGGGAGGTTGGCCGTCGGTGTAACATAATAGCACTCGTTGCAGGAGGTTTTCACCTCAAGCACAATTTATTTTAAGTGGCTCGGTAGGCTTGGCGTTAGCCTGTTACCACTCAGGGTCATTCCCGCTTGGACAAGCGTGCATCCAAGGGCAGGCCCCTCCTAAAGGTTAAACAAGTAGAATGACAAGTCTGGCACTCTGATCACCCAGAAGAGGGGAGAGCATAAGCCTATTGTCATTCGCAGGCACAGAATACACTGATTAATCCACCCTAGTTAAAAAGATAAAAACTAAATGGGCTAAGCTACTCAAACAAAACTTTGAAGTGATATCAACAATATTGCAGTGGTTCAATTTTAAATCCTAGAAAGCAGTTGTGAGTTCAATTTTAAATCCACGTTGCACGAGATTTGTTAACTTTGAAATTCAGGTCTCACAATATAGCAATGGTTCATTTTAACTTCAGAAAGCAGTTGTGAGTTCAATTTTAAGTCCACGTTGCACGAGATTGTTAACTTTGAAATTCAGGTCTCACGATATAGCAATGGTTCATTTTAACTGCAAGATCAGTGATGAGTTCAATTTTAAATCTTAGATAGCAATAACTTGGAAGTTTGTTTGCAATGCAAGCATGAAATAAACTAGTTAGTTCCTCCCTAATTAAGACTAGATGAAGATTTGTAATGAACAACCATTTTACTCTTTCTCTGAAAATGAAATGTGAGCTAGTTAGATGCAACTACATGTAACTAAACCTGAGCCTATCCTGCAAAACCACTCCAGCAAACACCTGCAAAAGGGTTAGCATTAGCAAAATACTCTAGAAAAGTACTAAAACCTGAGCCAGTTACAAATGTGCAGCTTCAGTGATCAGATGCGCAGAAGTGATCAACAGAAGCGCAGCATTAACGAATGCGCCGTAAAAATGAACATATGCGCCGTTAAAATGAACAGATGCGCAGTTTTAACGTATGCGCAGCAACAGTCGTCAGAAGCGCCGTAACAGTCAACAGATGCGCCGTTTTAACGTATGCGCAGCAATATTATATGAAAGCGCAGTAACAGTTAACAAATGCGCAGTTTTAATAAAAGCGCCGTAACAGTCTGTAAAAGCATAGCAAGGATGCACAGATGCGCAGGATTTTCAAAAGCACCGTAACAGTCTTCAAAAGCGCCGTAAAAATGAACAGATGCACCGAAAGAACCTGTGCGTGACTCTGCGGGATCTGTACAGAACCTGCCTTCAAAAAAGCTCAAAAATGGTGAAATAAAGGGGCAACGGCCCCAGTAGAGGCGCCAAAAATGTGAGGGTAAAATAGTGATCAATCAAATGAATAATAGATGACCCAAACATCAATAGAATAGAGAAATAAGAGAGATTCAAATGAACAAAGCAATGAACAAACACAGCAAACCTCTTCCGTTTCGAAACTTCTGTTGTTCGCCTATCACGAATCGTCCTTTCGCAGATGAGATGAGCCCTCAGAGAGTGCAATCTTTTAAAGCTGTTTGAGGAAGTCGATGGTGAACAGCTATGGTGTGATATGCAATGAAGATGAGCTCCAATGCAACAATGGTGATCTCAAGCTTGTGGATGACAGATGGGTGCCAAAGGCGCGCTGGTGATATTTCTGCAGAGTAACGATGTCAAAAGCCTGGATGATTAGAATGGAAGAATGAAGCTTCATTTATAGACTTGGAAGAATAGGAATCAACGGTTGAGAGGAGATATGAAGATCAACGGTTGAGGATGGTTGAGGAATGTGCAACTAGTAGAAACGTGACAAGTGTCCCAGCTCCATCATGAAAGGTGGGATGTGACAAAATTGATTGGAGAGTTAACTCTATTGACTGGTCTGTTAGCAGAATTAATTGATCAGTTAGAAGAGTGGATTGTGGAACTGACTGGATTGATTGAGGATTTGACTCAACTGACAGGTTAGTTAACAGATTTGATTGATTGGTTAACTGACCTCTGATTGGAGAAGAAATAGGCCATGTGGGTGAGGGAAAATAAGGTAATTAAATATTAAATATATTTAATTACATGTGCAACTTGATGAGGTGGACAAGGTGAGGTGGAAAAGGTGAGGTGTAAAGGTGATGTGGAATTTTGAATTTAGAACTTTAGGATAGAGGAATTAGGCTTAATTAAATAATTTACGATTATTTAATTGTGAAGGACAAATAGAAAAATTTTAATTAAATAAATAGAATTTATTTAATTATGGAACAGTGAATTGATTAAATAAATTTAGAATATTTATTTAATTAATAGAAGAATGGAATAAATATTTAGAATATTTATTTAGGATGATTTGTGTCATTTTTAGGCGTATACATGCTGCAACATATCCTATATGCGTAGCCTCTACGTATGTGTAGTTTCCCAGACCATATGCGCACTTTCTTGGTAAATATGCTGACTCATACCATATATGCACAGTAAATGTGCATGCGCAATTTCATATCCTAAATGCACCGCAGAATATCATATGCGCAGTTCCGCATGGCATATGTGCCGAACTGTGAACCTGTGCATCTATCCTAGCTGAACTTTCCCTAGCATTTATTGTTCTAATAAATGACTCTAGGTGAGGTTTTTTGAGCTACATACTAGCGGTCCTTCCTTGGCTAGCTGATCAAATCATCAAACTCACTCAAAGCAGTGCTCCTCACGTGGAATATCCATATCTGTCTCGACTGCTCTATGCTCTTGTGCTCTCCTAAGCTCTCAAGGACCAATCAGCAAAAGCCAAGTGTGCAAATGACTAGGATTGTGGACCCATCTGCTATATATATCAAGCGTACCCTAACTGGCTATGTGGAGACCATGACTACTTCCTAGGGCCATTTCCTCCCGTTTCTCTGAGTTGTGACCTATTTTTCTTCATTCTAGCCTATTTTTCACCTTCTTCATCATGAGATTGTCTGTCTCACGTCCTTATCCCTTCTTTCCATCCAAACTCCCAATGGGGCATCCTATCGATTAAACCTGTACTAGGGGCAAACTCGGGCATGTATCATCATCAGAAAATTTATTCTTTGAAGCAACACTGTAAACTGCATTGCATCAAAGAGGGGCAAAATGTATATGCCTAAAAATGACACAACTCTATCTAAATAAATATTCTTAATATTTATTTAAGTCTAATTCCTCTATAAATAAATAAATTTATTTATTTATTTGATTCATATTCTAAGTTAATTAAATATCAAAATATTTAATTACCTCTTCTAAAGTCAAAATTAAAGAAATTCTTTATTTAATTAAATTCGTCCAAAACAATTAAATAATTCTTAATTATTTAATTAAGCCAATTCTTCTTCCAAATTTAAATAAATCAAATCAAATTTATTTAAATCCTGTCAATCTCTAAAAATAAAATACAACCAAATATTTTATTTATTCTTCCAAATCATGCACAACAATTAAATAAATTTATTTATTTAATTTGCTTTCTTATCTTCTAATTCTTCTAAAAACAATTCTTCTTCTTCATGCACACAAAATTAAATAATTTATCATTTAATTCCTCTCAAATCATGCAAAAACAAACATCAAGTTGAGTTAATTAACTCAGTCAACCTTGTTTTTATCAAAAAACTCCTAAAATAGAAAAAAGCTTTCTATTTTATGACAACATATCTCATCTTCAATAAATAGAAAAATAGTTAACTCAAAATAACTTTTGTGTGATACTTATTTTTATTTCTATTCACACACATTCTCTCATTCTTTCTCAACCGTTGATCTTCTCATTCTTTCTATATCCTTGATCTCTTCTCTCATGAGTCTATAAATTGAACCCTCTTCTTCTATTTTAATCATCCAATCTTTTAATATTGTTACTCTACAGGAATTCTATTTTCTTCTGATCAACTTGTTACCATATCACCATTACCATTGCTATGAAGCTCTTCTTCCTTGCAATCAACTATCATGGCCATTCCCACTTGACATCTTGGAATAGCAAGGAGATGCACCTTCTTAGGGTAAATTCATAGACAAGATCATTTGCAATAGGCCACCAATGGAAGCCATGAGGTAAAGAGGTTTGTTGAGGTATTGTTCATCATTTTAGATCTTCTTTATTTCTATTTTTCATTGAGTTATGGGTATTATTGATGTCTTTGATATTCACACATAATTTCCCTAACAAAAGGTGTCTAATCAAACCTTCCTTTCACAATAACATTCAAGGACAACAATCGAGACAATTCACTACAGATGGAGAGGACTCAATTGCGGGTTGATGCCACTTAGGAATGATATGGAAAGATAGATTAGATTGATAAATATGTCAAACCCTAGATCCAATAAGCCCCAAACCCTAACTATAATGAAATCAAGTACAGACGAATAAATATGATAGATGATCACATAGGAAGGCACTAAATATAGATTAGAAACATACCAGGATTTGGATTTTTAGAGATAGAAACTTCAGGGATAACAGGGCAAGCATCCAAGTCCAATAGGATAGTTTTTTTGTAGATCTGGAATAGTGAGGTGTGTAGGATTGCAACCTACTTTAGAGTTTCCAGAGATGCTATTCAAGAGGACTATGGGGCAGGTGCCCTAGTCTAGTAGGGTTGATTCTCTTCACTTTCTTCTCAGGTCTTGAATCTCTATCATCTACTTTGATTCTCTGTAATTCAACTTCACCAAATCCCACATCTATAACCTACAATCATAAAGAGAGGGGTTTGGGGGTTATGGTGTTTAGGAGCTTGCCTTGGTCAAGCCCCAGAATGATATTCTAGTCTTCCAACACAATTGTTAGATAGAGTGTGTGTCATTGGAGGATAGAGGCCAAATCAAATGATGAAATAGATTGATTGAAACATAAGTAGATGCCACCTTGGAGGTGAAGCCCTCATAGAGATGAAGATCTTTTACACCATGAGGAGATGGATTGATGAAGCCAAATCTGCAACAAACAAACACAATAACAACACAATTCTACTTTGCAACATAATGAATACTTTGAAATCCCTTTCCTCAATACCACAAGTTTGCATTATCCATCTAGCTATAAAATGAAGACAAAAACTCACTTATATATGCATTCCCACTAACTTTTGTAATTTAAATTGAAAAGGCTGACAAAGGGAAACCTTTTTAAAAGTCATGTGCTAACATCCCAAAATTTAGGTCCCGACAAATCATCCTGGACTAGAGCGTGGGTGCCCAAGTCCCAAGGCATGATTTGGGTCTTGATTAGGCTTTAAAATGAACCCCTAGGCTCCATTTAACATGGGTTTTTGGGGAAATTGCTCCAGGATAAGAGTTAAGCATGCATAATCAATTTAAGGGGGCCTAGAAGCTAAACTAGGAGGTAAAAGTCATAAGGAAACTTTTTGCGATATAACATTTAGCCCCCACTTTAATGTATGTATGATCTTATAATCCATACATGCATTAAAGTATGGTTGAAAAAACATCAAACACACCAAGCACATAAGCTAAGGCATACCCAAAGGTTGGAGAACTATTTCTAGCCCCCAATCTCAAGGAAGCACTAAAACACACATGGAAGACATGCTAAACACAATGAAGATAGTAAGAAGTACGCAAAACACAATGAAAATAGTTGAAGCACGTAATACATGAAGAAGACATGAGAGAAATCACGTAATACATGAAGAATACATTGATATAATGATTAAAATAAATCATATACTAAGGGGTAGAGGGGGCTCATTGCCATGTGCCTTTAGACCACCAAAAACATGCAAACCAAAGACCCAAATGTGGAGGGGGCTCATCGCCAGACGCCTTTAGACCACACATGAGGGAAGACACACCAAAAAAAGACTCGAATGTGGAGGGGGTTCATCACCACGCACCTTTAGACCACACTCAGGGGAAGATATAACAAACATGTAAGGAAAACACATGGAATACACAAGCACCATTTAGCATGCAATAGACACACTATACGTCTTATACATAGAAAACACGAGTGATGGAAGGAACTTATTTCTAAGCCCCACCATCTAAAACATGTCAAACACACCTGATGGTTGATCTACACTACCACAACCACCAAAGACATGCTTAAAGGAGGATGACTCAAGATCCAACCCTAACTCTATAGAGGACTTTGTATTAAAGGATGTGCACTAGCTCAAGAGATACACCATCCCGCCTTCTGTAGAAGGGCTTTCAAAATGCAACCCCACCCGCATCATGGAGACACCTTATAATGAGAAGGAAGCATGTGCTCAAAGTATACAACCCCACCCCACCTGTATCACAGAGATTCCTTATAGTGAAAAGGAGATATACACAATAGATCAATGTATGCAAACACACTTTGTCAGTGTAAAATAAACAAGCAGGTACCATTATATATGTCCCCACCTTAAGGTGGTTGATGTTACTTACCAATATCAAGCACATTAAGTTAGAGTGAAAACATGCAAGGGAATAAGAGCTCTCGCAAAGCCAATGCCCCTAAAGGTGGCATGTGTTGTGATCACCGAATATTCCCAAAAACACATTGATAAGATATGCTAAGATAAACAACAAGAGATAAGGTTAGAACATCTTACTCTAAGATAATAACCAAATCAAATCATGAAAGTTATGCATGTATTAGATCAGATCCAAGAAACCAAGGCTACACTTATGGGTTCGGATTTGAGTATAGTCGTTGGGCTTATACTGTAGGTATCTCATGATCGAGTGTAACAACAAGGTGAGATACAAAACCATCCAAAGTGATCAGAGTAGCTGTATTGCAAAGATTTGTTGGAAGAGATAAGACAAAATGTTACATCACAAGGGGTGATTCTACTAATCAAGCATCAGAGATATATATCAATGCCATCTTCATATATGGACTAGGTCTATTTTTGCTTTCTCGCTGAAGGGACACACGGTCCTTATCAATATTTATTTGTTTTCGTCATCTGCCGACTAGGTACAACCACTAAAGAAGGTAAACAAAAAAATGAGATAGGAGAAACAAGTGCCTTAGGAACACCACATAGGAGGATGCCCCCAAGGCATCAACCACAGCTCTATGCCCCTAAGGCACAGCACACAACGATAAAATGGAAGAGTACAGGATAGAAGAATGATGAAACAAATAGAAGAATGCTCACAACAGATGCAGTCTCTCGGTATCCTTGACCTTACAAGAGTATTAAGGGTCATCCTAGGGGACCTAAACAAGATATAAAACCACATGGGGGGAACACAACACAACACACACACACACACATTTTATCTAAGAGGAATTCAAACTTGCGAGAATCTTAGAGAGGTTCTCTATCAAGTGTGACAAATTGTGTGAGAAGTTCATACCTGATTGATTCTTCTTTCCATAATGATAGTGAAATGCTTGTTTCTCAAGATCGTGTATGTTGAAATTCTTTTATTGCTTATGAGGAGGGGAATCATTGCTATTTCCCACCGATGACAATCGTGTTATTCTTTTTTGATCTTTTGGTTTCTTATTCTGATTTGCTTGATGAAGGAGTCTTTCATGATGGAACAGGATGCTTTAGATTGTGATACCATTTTCTTGCTTCATGTTATCTTGTCTAAGTTTCTCAATTTGCATATCCGGTGCATCTTGGTTGTCTCTTGATCCTTGAAGGGATAACGGTGGAGGAACCTCATCATAGATACCTTTTCCTCGTGGATGAGGTGAGTTCTAAACCTTCTCCTTATCTACTTCTATCATGCTAATTATTTCATCATACTCAAGATAATCATCATCAGTCTACTCCATTATATTTTGTTTTACCATATTGTTGTCACGATGCTTAGAAAATGGATTAGTGAAGAATTGTAAATTCTGATTTAGAGGGAAACTGACTTATTTCCATTGTCATTCACACTAGTTACCTATATTATATTAGAATTGATGAGGTCTTGAATTTCATGTTTAAGATGCATACATTATTCAGTGTCATGTCCTGCCGGGCGGTGATACTGACAAAAGGCATTAACATCAAATGATGGTCCTTGTATCATTTTTCTATCAAATAGTTTCATAAGAGGAAGCTTCAAAAGATTTTTTCTTACTACTTGATTCATAATTGATTGAAGAGAGTCAAATAATGGAGTAAATTGTTGATGTTGTTATTTGAATTGAAAAGGTACCCATTTAGAAGTACTAATGGCGAACACTTGTGATTGAAAATTATTTGAATGTTTTCCATTAATCTTGATGAAACTCTTGTTATTCCTCTTAAAGTTGTCTTGAGAAGGTCCAGCCATGGATTGACCAACTTGAGCCAATGAGTTTTGATTCTCATACCAAATAGACGAAAGCTAGTAATCGTGAAGGGCTATGCATAAATGTTGAAAAGAGCTATACTTCATCAAGAGGATTTTATCATGGATGTTAGGTTGTAAATTCATAATGAATACCTTTTGAAGATCTTCATCTTTAATTGGGTATTGTATTTATGAGATGAGACCTTGATATCAACTAATGAACTATGTTAATTTCTCTTTCAAACCTTGTTTACAATGAATGAAATCAATCAAATGTTTGCTTGAAAATTTAGTAAGAATTAATCAACTAGCTGTGAAAATGAGTTTATTGAATTAGGAGGTTAAGAGAAACACCATTCTAAAGTAATATCTTTGAGAGATTGTGGGAAGAGTTTCACTAGCAAGTCCTCTTTGAAGAAGAAATCACTACACATCATTGTGAATGCTGCCACATGAGTATTAGGATCACCTTTACCACCATACTTTTCAAAGCAAGGAGTCTCAAAATTTTCAGGTGTAGGAGTTCTGAGGATCACAAAGGATAAAGGGCTATGAGCATGATAAGTTAGTAAAGTAGGTTGAGAGGAAGCATTGGTCAAATTTGTCACTTTTTGTTGTAAAGAGGTCATGCCTTGCAAGAGTTGGTTTAAAAGCGCATCATTAGGTGATGCAGTTTGTTGTTGAGAAGAATTAGAAGTTCTAGTCAAGAAATTTTGAGGTGATTGGTTGTGAGTAGTAATGAAAGATGGTTGAGAATAGTTGTAAGTGAGAGCTGGTTGAGAACAATTTTAATTAAGAGGTGGTTGAGAATAAGTGAAATAGAGAGGTGGTTGAGAATGATTATTCATATAGGAAGACACCTTAGGTGCTAGGTTTTGATAATTGAATCCCACAATCTTGTAATTCTATGAATTAGTGCCAATAGATACTCTCATGCTAGTTGTAACATTACTACAAGCTTGTGTATTAGTAGTGAAAATTGATGATGTGAAAGTGGATATTCTGGTACTCGGTCTAGGTGTCGATACCTGTGTATGGTTTGGTGATGACACATTGTTAATGTTATTCATGCAATCAGTCACTATTATAATGTTGTTACCCACTATATGGGCTATCCAACAGTGTGTGTTAACACCATCTTGTCCTTCTTTTAATAACTCTCTTAGACTATGCACAATGAGTACAGCCTCTTTGGCTATCCTTTCTTTTTCCATAAAATCTTGATAATCAGCTAGTTCTTTTTCAATCTTGTTAATTTGTTCATTAGGTACATGTGTTATCACATAAATTGGATCTTCAAAATCATGAAATCCTTGTTCTTCCATTATAGTGGTAGGAGGTATGATTGTTACTAAATTTTGTTCACACTAAATTTAGTTAGACCTATTTACAGTTGTTTCAAAAAGAGTAAAAGAAAATTTTGAAGTTATTACAATCAGTCAATATTTGATGTCATGACAAGAAGAAACAATGATTAGTTGTCATGATAATCCAATAGTCCAATCAGGACTATCAAATCATCATGACAAGTGAATTTCAATGTCAAGAAATCAAACAGTCAATGATAGACAATTGATCTAACTGTTTTTATCTTTCAGAGTTATAAGACAATTTGATTTTTTCAAAAGATCATAACTAAAAGAAAGAAAGAAAGGTATTCATTTGAACTGTCATTCCATATCATATTTGGAAAATACATTCAAGTTTCAATTATTCTATCCTATGCATTGATTGAAAAGAAACATACATAAATCAAGTGCATAAGGTAAATTAATTGATCATGTTTAAAAGAAGTGTTTAAATGTGTCCCACACATGCCGTGGGAGTGACTAACTGAGAAATGCAGACATATGCTAGCTATAGATTTGATGATAACAAGAAATAGAAAGAACACATGAGAATAATAAATATCCATCATTGCCTGAAAGCAAGGTTGATGTCCTTTGTTGATGACTGATCTTCATATCTTCATCTTCAGCTCTAGTCATGTCAGTGTACCAACAAAAAATTTGGGGAAAGTCCTGTAAGAGCTCCAGATATTTAAGACTTTCATATGCTTTTATCAAATAGACATATCAACTTGCTACATCATGCATTTCATATGAAAGAATCAAATCAGACACGTGTCATAAATCAGAACATCATGAGGAAGGTCAATCAACTCCATAAGGAATGTTTTTATGCTAACTTGTTTGTTCACTATCCAGGTATAGGAAAAGTAATGTTTTTTATTTGAAGACATTAAAACATGTGGAGAAACTATGGCTCCCACAAGGGTTGAGCCTAGCATGTTTCCCTTTTCTATTCATTTGAAAAGGATATTAGAATGAGAGATAGGATGCATCATTTAAGATATATCATGCATCATAAAATCAACTTGCAGAAGAGTATGTCATCATGATAAAGATATTAGGAGCATTTGCTCCTATAAATTATGTTCACTTTGATAGTAGATTGATTAAATTGGATTAGACATATTTAATTTGCCTCATTACAAATCACAAAGAGATCAGTCTTTCAGAATCAACTTGCCAATATACAGAATTTAGAAATGTAGCTACGAAAAGGTATTTTTCTTTATTTCTACTATCATTGGAATGCCTTATTGCTATCATATTTCATGCTATAGTCATCCAAATAGGTCAAGCAGTGTAAGATTAGACATTAAGAAGTCATGAAACATACAAAATGTAATGAAGAATCAGAGGAATGGATCTTTGCCATGACTGTCATAAGTAAATCAGATAACAACATTACAAGGATAGACTTGTGTTAAGTAAAGAATTAGTTGAAATAGAGGACAAGTCTATCATAAGTAATCATTGAGTAGACCCAGTTGAAGTACATGTTTACATATCACAAGATTATAAACTGGCATTAAGACATGTTCATGATAGTATTGCTGTTATGATACCCTTTTCAGGACATATATTAAGATGAACAATGCCAAATAGAAGTATCAATGCATCAATTCTTGATAAGATAGGATTTATAGTATGAATTAAATGATATCATACAGGAGATAGCTTAAAGAGAATAGATGACATTCATATAAAGATTCAGAATGTTAAAGCATCTTTCATCATGTCAAGGTTCAGGTCCTCAGTGACAGGGGCACTTCAACATAAGAAGTTGATGTCACTATTGAATCATAAATGTTAAAAGCAAACTGCCTTAGCAATATCAGATAATGATACAAGAGAATGTACCAATTAAGTTCCTTGAGCAAGACAAGTGTGAATGAATAGTTGATAGGAGTTTTTGGCAAAATGTATACTACAGGAGTATCAAAATTTTAAGTTACAGGTGGAGATAAAAGAAACAACAATCATAATTTTTTTAGTATAAAAATCTTGTTATCATATGATGCCTTGGAGCTATAGTTGAAGACAGATAAGATAAATGCATCATCTGACTATGACAGTCACAATGAAATGGAGGAGAATTCATTAAAAGTATTGCAAGTTAAGAGACAAAAGTAGATACATACTATGCTTAAAGGTCTGAGTCTCCTTTTTTCTCAAGGAAATGAAACCTTTTATACTTTGAAAAATCTTGATATATGCTACAAATGCAGAAAGTGAAATAGTCATAGAAAGAGAGAATATGCTATGGCCATTTGTTTCATGGCCTTGTACGTATAGAAAAGAGTAAACCCTTGTCAGAAATTTCAAACCCTAATTCCATCTTGCACTTACAGCTAAAAGAAAGTGATATAATGTATCTACTGCCATAGTCGTGCTAGGAAAAGACATTTTCATGCTAAAAATGTAATATCCATCTACATATGTTAAAACCCTTGTTTCTTTTTTGTATAGAGTCGAAAAGAGAACACAGTAAATATTACAAGAAGTTGTCCGTGATAGTTATAAGGGTTTTATGCAAAGGAAATTGAAACCCTTGTTTCATATTTAGAAACCCTCATCATTTTTTTAGTTTTTTGTGTCTACATGCAGATGGAGCATAGCCATAACAAATGAAGGCTTTGTATGTGCAGAAAGAACAAACCCTTGTCATTTTTTACATCTTACAGTCAAGAAAAAACTATGCACAACTATGGCTGCAACTGTGGGTTCATATTTTTAAAGAAAATGTGATACCCACTTCATTCTACAGAGAACCCTTATCATTTTTTCTGTCATAGTGAAAAAGAATTCATACATACAAATTATGCTAGGAAAGAAGCTCACCTTTAGTATTTGCAGAGGGAGAAGAACCATGGCCACGACCTCATTTGTTGAGGGTTTCTTTTTGTCATCGTAGAAAGGATAAAGACACAACAAAGAAACAAAATATTTCTCAAGAAAAGTAATGTATACACAAGCTCATAGCCGCAACCATTTGATGGAAGAACAACTACAAAAAGGAGTAAAAATGCTAGTCAAAATATTGCATACCATACTCACCTTTTTTCCAGCTTGATTTTGGCACAAAAATGATAGGAGTTCGACCATAGAATACCAAGGAAAAGGAGATATGCCAAAGAGTCTCAAACCCAAGTCGGTCATGGTGAAGTTGCAGAGTGAACACAGATGGATTACAAAATGAAAATGCGATAGCTTTTAGGGTTTCTCATCACTTTTGTTCAATGAATGCTCATGTTTCTTTCTTTTCTTTTTTGACTTCACAAAAGAAACATCATTGCCTTATCCAAATGTAGCCGTGCTCAAGACTTCAACCTTGGTGTTCCTAGTGATCATGAGTTGAAAGGGCCGACAACACATAGCACCTTTGCATTTGATTTTGTTAAATTCAAAGGTGGTCGACATAATGAGGAGATAAGGCTTATTCCTTGTAAACTTTTTTCAAACCTTTATTTCCTATATGGTCGAGATTGCCTCTTAAGAAACTCATACATGGTCAAAGTGTATACCTTTGTCTTTTTTGCAAACATTCAAAAGTTAGAGAGTCTTCTTTATAGTGCATGGTGATCAGCAAAGGGCAAAGGGAATCCTTTATACCTTATACAAATTTCCTAAAAGTCAAGGGACAACAAAGGAACATCATATGAAGGCAAGCAAAATACATGCATGGAGAGTACAAATTACTTGAAATGTATATGAAGACAAATGTGAGGTGGCAGACTTACGGATAAGGTAAGGGTATTTTTTGTAAGGTGATATGACTTATGAAGGTAGGCGATATTCTTTTATGCCTTAAATACCTTGGTGTTTTGTAATGATATATTTTATTCCTTGGTAATGTAAAGGAGCGATAAGGGTAAAAATATTTTGCCTTAGTGTATGTATCATGCAACTAGGAGATTTTATTGCATGGGGACATAAGGAGTTTTTTTTTCTCTCTCAAGTCCTTTTTTTTGGCATCAAATAATGCAAATTAGGCAAGTGTAATTGGAGAGATAGGGTATTTATTTTCTCTTTCATCCATCATGCATGTTTTTTACAACTAAATCAATGTAAGTGAATAATAAAGTAATATTCTATAAATTACTTTATTATTTTTCACAAGTTGTAAAATCATAAGATTAATGCAAAATGTAACTAATAGTAAAGTAATTATCACTTAATTACTTTATTATTCACTCACATCAATTTTGCAATGCAAAATCATGCAAAATGGATGAGTTGAGTTTTTGATATTATAAGGCAACAAACCAGGGGCCAATCCCTTACTACAAAGCAAAACCCAAGAAGGGCAAAAAAGGCTCAAAAAATAAAAAGAGCCAAAACAACCACCAACAGCTTACATACAGCTGATATACAGCAAAAAGATACTAACAGTAAAAAGCCAGCTAACAAAAAGCATAGAAAGACTAGGAAGGGATGTCCTCCTCTCCCTTCGAAAGAAACCCCAGCATTTTGTCAAATTCTTTAACCTTGTCATTATCAGCACCATGAATGAGAACCTCACGTTCCCAAAGAAGAGAGAGATTGGCCATAACAGTCTTGCATAACATGCTAGTAATGAAATTCCCAAAAGAAAAGACCTTATTTTCCAGGAACTCTACCCATTCCTTCAACTAAGATAGATCATCAACATCATTAATTTCCTTAGTATTGTCTTCCTCCCTACCATCTTGAGCATTATTATCAAGATCAATAGGAACAACAATGGGAACAGAGTAGGCATCTTTCCTAGTGTCCTCATCAGTATCAGTCACCTTCACCTGGGTAGTAATATCTCCCACATCCACACAGTCACCAATGGGGATAGGATTATGAACCCCGACATTATCTTCAGTGTCAAAGACCTCCATAGGAATGCTTTGCCCATCAATTTCTTCTTCACCACTAGAATCTTTAATAGCAATCTCCTGAACATCACTCTTGGAATCTTCCTCCTCATGGGTAGAGGCTTCATAATTGCTTTCAGAATAGTCAATTAGCTTCAGCTTGGGAGCCCGTTTGCCAGCAATATGACCAGACTACCTAACAACAACAAATTTACCCTCCAGTTCAACTTTTTTGAAGTTCTATGATGGTCCCTCCCTACCCTAACTCTGTTCATTCTGGGTCCCAGAATCCCCAATATCTTCCTTCAAAAGGTTAGACTCCATGTTCACATGTGAGAGACGTCTTTTAGCTTTCAATTTGAATCTGGAAGGAGGGTTTTGAACACTTTTAGCCATAGACTTGGAAATACCAGAACAAGGATCACCTTCAGGGAGTCGATTAGGAGTAGCAAGACTCATTTTCATAGAGGCAGTAGGGGTATCCTAACCAGAAGGCTGAATAGAAGGAGACAAAGCTAAGTGAAACTGGTATAATCTATAAATGAGTCCTTGATGTAATGGAATAGGCTTTTCATTAGGCTTCTTTAGCAGAGTCTTCTTAACATGTTGTATAGAGTGTTCAAGAGAAGAAAGCAAGTAGAAAGGGAAACTAATAGTGGCATTCCTTCTAAAATGATTCAACAAAGGGAGATGGTAGTGATAAAACCTGGTGAAATGGTCCTTAAGGGTGCAATACTTCATCACCATATAGCACATGTCATCCCATGGTTCAGGAAGATGGGCTCTTTCAAAACCACCCTGGTAAGGCACCAAATCCTCACCTTCGCCAAGAAATAATTTCTGATTCAGATCATCCATAACCCTAGACTTTTTCTACATCTCTGTTCCCTTTGGAGAAAGACTTTTAGCCATAGCAATTTCATTCTCAGAAACCTCAAAATTGATATTCCCAATTTGCACCTTGTGATTATCCCAAGACTGAGAAAATTGAATAGATAGGTTTTCATCATGTCCATTCAAACATTCAAGGAAAGGGGTGACTCCTCCTTCCTTATAGTAATGCCAGACCAAAGCATTCTCTTTAAATTCTCCACAGTTGTTGGGTTCATTTTAAATCCTATTGCCACCCATGATGAAAAACCAGTGAAACTGAATGAGTCTAGAAAGGAATAGGTAGAATTGTATTCCAGAAAACTTTTATCAATACTACAAGAAAATTGAGAGACTTTGAACATAGTGCAATGAGTATAAATGACAATAAAGAGGACACAATCAGAATTAGGGCAATCATTATGATGATAACCTGAGGTCCTTATATAATCTTTCCATTTTAATTGGCTCTCACATGCATGCAAAGCTGTCTAAGCTCACTCTCATCATTATTAGAGTGTCTAACCAACATGCCCTAAATTAAAGAACTGGCCACATAGATAATCCAGGTGAAATGATGAGTAGTCATCATATAGGAACTTGTTCTTTTTGAATGATATCCTGAATCTGATGTGGGATATTATGGAGCTGACACCAACATTGCCAGTTTTGAAATTACTGACCTAAATTTGCCAGGCTGTCAGCAACAGTGTTGCCCTCTCTATAAATGTGAGAGAAGGAAATGACAGGAATAGCTTGAGAGAGAGTTTGAATATCAAGCATTATATCCTCAAGTTGCCATCCACACTCCAAATCTTTAGAAATAGCCTCAATAATAATTTTGGAATCACCCTAAACATGAAGCTGGTGGATACCAAGAGATATAACCAACTTAAGACCCCATAAAAGAGCAGAGGCTTCATCAAAATTATTAGTTTGGTTACCAATTCCTCCAGCATAAGCAGCAATAAGAGCTCCTCTATTATTTCTTAAAACTCCACCACTAGCCTTACCATTTGACTTAGCAGCTCCATCAAAATTTAACTTGAACCAACCTTGATCAGAGGGAGTCCAAATAGTGTTTAGTCTTTTAATTCATTTAGAATCGTCAAAAGCTAGAATTTGATTCACAATCCCCCAGTTGGAAGCCACAAGGACTTCATGCTGAGTAAGAGGTTTATTAGCAATTTTGATGTTGGAATTAGACATATTTTCCATGAGAGCTTTAGAAAAAGAATAGAAAACTTGTGAAGAATTTCTGATAGTTTCTCTAAAAATTCTATTATTTCTTTCTTTCTAAAGGAACCAAGCAACAAAAGGAAGAGTTTGAGTCCATAATTCAACTAATTAAGGATGGGATAGAGGAGGGATCCAATTAAGAATGAGATCTTTTATTTCTTTATTGCAGACCCATTGTAACCTAAATTTCAAAAAGACTTTACTCCATATCTCAGTTGCAAATTCACAATGTAGGATAAGATGGGAGACAGATTCTTCTTCTTTCAAGCACAAAACACATATGTTAACCAGTTGCATACCCCTTCATTGAAGATTGTCCTGTGTTAGAATCTTATTATGAACAACAGTCCACCAAAAAAAAGTTAACCTTTGGAAGGAGTTTACAATTCCAAACTTTCCTCCAGACATCATCTTTAAGTTCCTCGATCAGCAAATGGTAAGCAGATCTAACTGAAAAAAACCCTTTTTTGTTAGCAAACCAAAAAAGTTGATCATTTCTAGAGAAAAGAGGAATCCTAGTATTAAGAAGAATTTGATGTATTTTATTAGCCCTCTGGACGAGATTCAGATTATTAGTACAACAATCCAGCTGATTTTTCCAACTTCTAACACCACGATCTTGATGAATGTAATGACTAACTTTGTTGCCAAAAAAATGTTTAGAAAGAATACTAAAAGCTTCATTACCCATATGTTTAGAAAGAGCTCCATCATCCAACTAAGGATCTTCCCAAAAATTTATAAGCAATCCATCATGAAGTTTCCATTTGATACCCTTGTTGAAAACACTTCTGGCTTTTACAATTTTATTCCAAATAACAGATCCTTGAGGAAGGCCCTCCTAATTAAGGAAAGAATATCTATTAGTGTCCCTTAAGTATTTAGCCTTTATAATAAGACCCCAGTCAGTATCTCTATTTAAGAAGTTCCAAATAATCATTGATAGCAGAGCCTTATTCATATATTGAATGGTTCTTATGTTAAGCCCACCATGAGACTTAGGAAGGCAGACTTTATCCCATTTAACCTAAGAAATTATCTTTTTTTCTTCAATACTAGTCCACAAGAAAGTTCTCTAAATTTGCTCCAGTTTATTAGCCAAATATCTAGGCATTTTAAATAAGGATGAAAAATAGTTAGGTATACCCTGAAGAGAGGCCCTTAGAAGCTGCAATTTTCCCACACTGCTTAAAAGTTTTCCTTTCCATCCCAACAATTTATTTTGAGTTCCTTTCAAGGATATTATGCCAAAAACCTAGAGAAACTTCCTTAGTAGTCAAAGGGAGACCAAGATAGACTAAAGGAAGGTCAGCAGCCACACAACTGAGGATATTAACAATTTTTCTTTGGAGATCCCCTAGGGTATTGAAAAAGAAAACATTGCTTTTTTGAAAATTAATATGCTGACCAGAAGCCATAGCATAATCATTCAGTAAAGATTTCCATCTGGAGGCTTCTAAAATAGAGGAGATGCCAAAAAGAATGGTATCATTAACAAATTGTTGGATAGGCATAGGAGACAGAGAGGAAGCAGGTTTAATCCTAGTTAAAACTTTAAAGTTGATATTACTATGAACAAATTTACCAAGTGCTTCAGCTATCATAATAAAAAGATAGGGGGACAAGGGATCTCCTTGTCTTATTCCCCTAGAAGGAGAAAAGAAACCTCTTGGAACTCCATTAACAAGGACTGAGTATTTAGCAGTAGTAATAGCTTCCTTAATGAGAAGAGAAACCTTATCATTGAACCCAAGCTTCTGAATGATTTTAAATAAAAATTGGCATGACACCCTATCATAAGCCTTAGAAATATCAAGTTTGAAGACCATACCTAGGATACAACTCTTTTCCATTGAGTGAATAGTTTCATGAGTAGTAATCATAGCATCTATGATCTGTCTCCCAGGAACAAAACCCTTTTGTGAGGGAGATATAATTTTGTCAAGAAGAGGTTGAATTCTAACCACTAGAAGCTTGGTACAAATTTTGTAAATAGTATTACAAAGTCTAATAGGCCTGAAGTCAATGAACATCTCCAGGTTGAGCTTCTTAGGAACAAGGGCAATGAAGGTATTTTTGAGTTGTTTCAAAAGTTTACTGGTTCTGAAAAAATCTCTCACAGTAGCAGTGACATCATATGCAATAATGTCCCAAAATTCTTGGAAGAAAAAGGGGGAAAACCATCTAGCCCCAGAGCTTTGAAAGGGCCCAAAGACAAGACCACCATGCAAACCTCTTCCTTAGAAATAGGCTTTAAAATATCAGCATTATCTTCCTCAAAAATTAGAGAAGGGATATTGTTCAGACGCTGATTCACAACTTGTGAGTTATCAGCACCTAGTCCTTGTTTAGACAACAAATTGTGAAAGAAGCTAATAGCATGATCTCCAATCTCCTCCTCATTAGTAATCACATTACCATCCTCCAATCTTATTTTAGAAATAAAGTTAGATTTTCTATGCTTTAAAGTAGAAACATGAAAGAAGGCAGTATTACGGTCACCTTCTTTAAGCCATTGAACTCTAGATTTTTGCTTCCAGAATAACTCTTCTCTACTCATTAAATTCTTCCAATCTCTAATTAAGTCATTTTCTAATTGGAGGAAAATATCAGAAGTATCACCTCGAGCAATCTTATATTGAATATCTGCAAGCTTATTGGATAAGATCTTTTTCTGAGAAAAAATGTTTACAAAACTATATTTATTCCAACCATAAACTTCTCTCTTAACATGCATCAACTTTTTTAAAAGTCTGAACATAGGAGTACCCACAACCTAAACTTGCCACCATCTAGAAAGAAGATCCCTGAAATCATGATGTTTAGTCCACATAGCCTCGAATCTAAAAGGAAAAGGACTGTTTCTCTTCTGATTAGCCCATTCCAAAATGAGTGGATTGTAATTAGAAGTAGTTCTAGGCAGAGCAACCAATTTAAGGGAGGCAATGTTTGGCCAATTATTGGAAATAAGAAATCGATCAAGTTTCACTTGAATCATTTGGTCTCCTTTCCTCCTATTAGTCCAAGTAAAATTTTGGTTCATCAAATCAATATCAATAAGTCTAAAAGTGTTAATCAAATTAGGAAAGTCCAACATACTATCAGAGTAGTCCAAAATTCCCCCAGACTTTTTAGAAGGATAAAGAGGGGTATTAAAATCACCCGCCAACATCTAATATGAATCAGGAAAAAAAAGAGAGTTGGTTACCAAATCCTCCCAAAGATTTTTCCTTAAGACCCTAGTGTTAGGGGCAAAAACATTAACCAGACTCCATCGAAAGGAAGGCAAAGAGAATTCAATCACCAAGCAATTTTTATTGAAGAAAGAAAGTTTACCGTGAAATCTGGAAGCATTCCACATAGTCACAATTCCCCCAGAGGCACCAACAATATGACTTATGCAGAAGGAATCATTAGGCGAAATCCTATCAATAATCTGTTTAAAACCTTCTTCAGACATTTTAACTTCCTAAAGTAAAAGAATATCCACTTTGTGATAAAAAATATAGTTTTTGATCTCAAATTGTTTTGAGGGGTTATTAAGTCCCCTCATATTCCATGAAAGAATTTTCATTTAAATAACTTTCTGGAGTGATTCTCCAGTGTCTTCTACTTTCCACTGGAAATCTCCCTAGTTGCTTCTCTTTGTCTGGTTTCTCTCAATGAAGGTCTACCCTTGAAAGGATCTAAACCAACATCAACTGACTTTTTTGGTTTATGGCTCTTTTTCTTTTGAGATGTCCACTCTTCATGGTCACTCATTGAAGCAATAGTTACCCCAAGAGGAGCTATAGACTGATTAGAATGCTTCTTTAGAGAAGAAGGAAATAGCCCTTCTTTGAGAAAACCTGAAGTGAGTTTCCCAGGAGAAGGGTGAAGCTTTTTTTGGGCTGAAGACTGTAAAGGCACAAACTTTACCTCATCATCATGAGTCTCCATCACTCTATCAAAACCCAACTGGGTCTCCTTAGTTTTGTCAAATCCCACCTGTGACTCTACCTCTCTTTCAAATCTCATCTAGGTTTCCTTAACATTATCATCTCCTAACTGGGTCTCCTCAAAACTGTCAAAACCCATCTGGGTCTCCTCAACTCTGTCAAAACCCATCTGGGTCCCCTCAACTCTATCATATCCCAATTGAGTCTCCTTAAGTTGATCATGTTCCATCTGAGCATTCTCAACTCCATCAAAACCCATCTGGTTCACCTTAACTTTATCAGATTCAATTTGGGGCTCTTCAAGATTACCACCCCCTAACTGAATATTCTTAATTTGGTTCAAAATCTCACCTTCTTCCAAGGTTGTTTGCGGAATCTCTTGAGAGTGAAGGTTCTGATCCTTCTCCTTAAGACTAGAATCTTCCTTTGAGTTCTCATCATTAACCAAGGTTGCCTTTTTATTCTCCACAACAACTTCCTTATTAATATTTTCCTTAGCTTTCTTGAACTTACAATGCAAGATGAGATGTCCCTTCCTCTTACATTTCTGATAGTAAATTGTGGAATTCTCATATGAAATGGGCTACCTCCAAACGCCAAATTTTGAAGTAATGTCATTGAACATGGGTAGAGTCTTATTGATTTCCACATTAACACAGAATCTTGCATAAACAAAGCGAGATTTGGTGCATGTGGAGTTATCAAGGGTAACAAAATTACCAAAAGTATTTGCAATAGAACTAAAAATAGATTCATCCTAGTATTCTAAGGGAAATCTAGGTAGACATACCCAAACTAGGGCAATTTTATCAAGATCAGTACTAGGGTCAAACCCTGGTTTCCAATAGCCCAAATAAAGTGAATGTGTACCATAAATTCATGGTCCTCCAGATAAAATAGCTAACATGTCTTCTTTGATGGTAAAGCAAAAAAGGTTCAATAGCCCTTGTGCCATACCCACAACAGTCACACTGCCTTTAACACACCAACAATTGGAGACCCATTTGTAGATCATCTTAATGTTGGGACGAAGAGAAAAAACTTTCCGACCAGGGCAAGACCCATAGAAGTGACAATCATATCCACCAGATTGTCAAGAACCACGAGGGAAGACCCTTCAGCCATCTCTTTATGGTGACAAACCATTGTCCCGTTCTTAGGAGATTCCACCTATCCTGTCATAACTATTTTCCAGTTTGTAAGCCTGACAGTGTCTGAAATGGGTAGGGGAATATAGGTACTACATACTGCAGTACCCTCCATCTGCAAACAACAAACAGAAAGCAGAATAGCAAAACCCTAGAAAAACCAAAAACCCTAGTAGAGTGCATTCAACACAAATGATGCTTATCAAAAATTTACCATGAGGTTTGAATCTAATTTTCAATGAATTGAGTTAACTGAGGCTATTTGGGGACTTTTTGCATGATTTGGGAAGCAATTTGAGGAGTTTTGGTTAGCTTTTTGGTCAAACACATGGAGAAGATCAACTTGGAGCTATTTTTCCTCAATTTGTGACAGTTTAGACCCTTATTTTTAGGGATTTCTTGGTTTTCTCGTGGATCAACTTTGGAGAGATTATTTTTAGAGAGGTAGTTAGCTGTAGTTCTATTTTTCATGCCTCTTGGAGAGAGCAAGCTATATATTGTAAAGAAAAACTTAGTTTTTCTAGTTCTTGCATTCTTCTCTCTTTTACACATTGCAAGACAAAAGGTTTTGTAACTCATTTTTCAAGTTCTTGCCTTTCTGCTCTTTACACTTTGAGAGAGAAGAGGGTTTTTTAACTCATTGATTATGGATTTTATAGAGATTACAACAGGTTACAGGTTCAATTTTCTTGTGTTTTATGCAATATTTTCCTTTATTTTTCATTTGAATCAAGTGTTTGCCTTTCCATTAATGCTACTTGTATGGGTGATTTGATGAAATTTTATTGTGTTTAAATATCAAAACCTTTAAATTGATTGTCTCATTCTTACTTGCAAGTGTTTAGCATAGTGATTCACAAGTCTTATGTTGTGTTATTGAAATCTTCTTCTTTCATGTTGTGAAAAATCCCTTTTCCTCCATAAAGAAGATAATTTCTAGCCTTCCTTAGGAACATTTTGTGATTATTTTGCTAAAACTAGATTGTGTGGACAAGATTTTTGAGATCTATTGTGAGTCAAATTTGTAATTTTTCCATCATTATTAGGTGCATCACCAACTTCTACAATTTTATTACCTTTAGAAAATCCTTTTTACCCTTTTCCAAACCAAAAGTCATAGATTCAAACTAAATATTTTAAGGGAACTAGCCCATAATCTGGAGGTTCAAACTCAATATAGGTCACCCACAACTTAAGTTTGTCCCCATGTTTGGAAGGATTGCAGAGTTCCACAACTTTGCATAAGGGTGCAATCCTCATCGACAACAATGATATCTTGCAAAGTTTGTGTTTCACCTTTTGTTGTAAAATAAATGTTCAATGGATTTTTCGATGTTGGTACACCGTTGCTATCAAGAGCACTAGAACCCATTAATCTAAGGATTCTTCTCCATAAGGCATTTGTTTTAAGGCAGAAAGTTACAACACTCATGTAAAATTTTATAACACACAACGTACTAATAAAAGAAGCAATTAATGATATTACTAAGATATGTATGTTCAAATACATAGTGTGTAATTGCAAAAGGTGAAAGTTTCAATGTTAGGGTGCAAACATATGCACTATGATCCAACACTACACTTCAAAATCAGATTTGAATGAATGTTGAAAAGGAGTAGCAAAATCTGAAAATGTAATTTTGACTACAAACCCTAGTTTTTACAAAGACTAGGCTATATGAGAAATGCAACTTTTTAAGCAAAACCCTAGCAAATGAAGCTTTTAAATGCAATATTTTATATGAAACAATGATGAATTACTATAATAAATATCAGATCTAATGTAAATATCATAAAATTAAATCTTTTTATGATATGCAACACAAAATATGCAAAATTATGCCTTAATGCAAGTCTAGAATGCTTGTTTTTTCAAAAATATTCAAATGAATACAAAATTTTCCAATGAAAGATGATTAATAGGATATGAATGAATGCAAGGATTGATAACAAGACTTAGCAAGATGCAAGTTTAGTAAAAACATGGATTTGCCAAAATGTTATACATGAAAAGTGGGAAGGATGGAAGATAGTATTAAAGTTGTCTAATCAAACCCTCCTTTCACAATAACATTCAAGGACAATAATCGAGCCAAGTGACTACAGATGGAGAGGACTCAACTGCAGGTTGATGTCACATAGGAGTGATATGTCCAAAGATAGATTAGATTGATAGATATGTCAAACCCTAGATCCAATAAGCCCCAAACCCTAACTGTAATGAAATTAGGTACAGATGAACAAAATATGATAGATGATGACATAGGAAGGCACTAAATACATATTAGAAACATACCAAGACTCATATTTTTAGAGGTAGAATCTTCTGGGATGATGGGGTGGGCACCCAAGTCCAATAAGGCAATTTTTCTACAGATCTACAACAGTGAGGTGTGTAAGACTACAACCTACTTCAGAGTTTCCAGATATGCTAGTTGGGAGGACTACGAGGTAGGCACCCTAGTCTAGTAGGGTTTTCTCTATGCACTTTCTTCTTAGATCTTGAATTTCTATCCTCTTCTCTGCTTCTCTACAACTCAACTTCTCCAAATCCCAAACTTATAACCTATAATCGCAAAGAGAGGGGTTTGGGGGTTGTGGTGTATAGGAGCTTGCCTTAGTCAAGCCCTAGAATGACATTCAAATCTTCCAACACTGTTGTTAGATAGAGTGTGTGTCCTTAGAGGATAGAGGCCAAATCAAATGATGAAATAAATTGATTAAAACATAAGTAGATGTTGCCTTGGAGGTGAAGCCCACATAGAGATGAAAATCATTCACACCATGAGGAGATGGATTGATGAAGCCAATATGCAACAAACAAACACAATAAAAACATAATTCTGCTCTGCAACACAATGAATTCTTTGAAATCCCTTAGCTCAATATCACAAGTTTGTATTATCAATCTAGTTGTAAAATGAAGACAAAAACTCACTTATATATGCATTCCCGCCAACTTTCATAATTTAAATTGAAAATTTTGACAAAGGGAAACTTGTTTAAAGGTCCTATGTTGTCATCCTAAAATTTAGGTCCTGACAAATCAGCCTTGACTAGGGTGCGAGCGCCCAAGTCCAAATGCATGATTTGGGTCTTGGTTAATCTTTAAAATGAATGGCCCCATTTAACATGGGTTTTAGGGGAAATTGCTCCAGGATAAGAGTTAAGCATGCATAATGAAGTTAAGGGGACCTAGGAGCTAAACTAGGAGGTAAAAAGTCATTGGGAAACTTTTTACACCATAACAACTTTAAATACCTTAACCAAACTTCTACAACTTATCTCTAAGTGCGGTACAACAAAATGGCAAGATATCAATTTAGGCATATGGGAAACATGTTAGAACAAGTGTACCTACCTCCACATCATACTTAGACACTAGACTAATCACCACATCACACTTAGACATCTTTTCTCCATCTGTCAGAACTTCCAGACTGACTTTCCTTAAGCATGCTAACCCAATGTCTCCACCTGTGTCAAACCATCTCTCTAAAATCTTCCATTGTCCATCAACTTCATTATCTCTAACCATTTCTCAATCTCTTCAACATCTATACAAAAAACTCTATACAATCTTGACCTCAGGTTGACACATATTGAGTTGACATCAATGACAACACATATTGCCAACATTTACTTTCTCAACTCCACAAAGAAGAAAGGTTTAAACTCCAACCAAAGCAAAAAGAGGGGGGTCTCCATTTGTCAAAATGGGGTGTGTGTGCAAGGCACGCCACCTATTAAGGTGCAATTTTCATGTACTAGATTGAAAAAGCATGCATCTTTTTGGTGGGATCACATCCAAAAGGAAAGAAAAAGATGGGGAAATGATAGAACTAGACTTTTAGAATAGGATGGTTGCCAAGTTGAAGATATTCTTTTGTCTATAAACTATGAGATGAGCAATTTTAGCAAGTTACACAACCTAAGGAAAAAGTATTTGATTTTCAAATACTAAAGTAAAGAATCATATTCATTGATCATTCCAATTCATCACATAGATGTTGGCATAGAGAAAGCTTCAAGGAATGACTAAATTGCACATTTATATTGAAGCATATCATTGTACACTTAAGGAAAAAGAAACATTACACTAGAAGACAACAAAGTGACACATGTGGAAAAGGAAATTTTTTAAATAAAAGAGCTATTGTAATGCATAGTGATAAGCTAGAGAAATTGCAAGCATGCAAGGAAGAAGCAAACACATTTCCAAGTCATGAGCTTGTGCAAAGAGGAAGAAAATCCTTTTAAGTAATAGAATGTAGATGAGAGATAGAGGTTTTTGTAGAGCATGCTTTAAATGTGGAGAAGTGGGGTATTGCAAATTTGAATACCCGTACATGCAATAAAATAGTAGAGTGTTCAAAATACAGGTTAGCAACCATGTTGTGTAAAAGTTGATATAGAAAGTAAACATCAATCAATTAATTGCATAGAAGAACTATAATGTGGAAAAGCACTTATGCAGAAGAGGTTATTGTTGAAGCCCACAAAGCAAGAAGACATTCTAGTAGAGAGGAATAATTTTATGTCATTTTTTAATTGTTCATCTACATTTGAAGCAAATTACATTTTTAGATTCTAGACTATATTCTATACACATTGGAAAAAATCAATTAGTTTTCAAAAAATTTACATGGCAGCATGGTCAAATTTTTATTTTTCAAGATGTGTCCACTTTGAAAATTCATAAAAAATCATATATTCATTAAAAATTAGCTAAAAAATTAGGCATAAACTATGTGACTTTAGCTAATTTTTCATTGAAACAATTTGTGAAATACTTTTGAAAAATCAAAATTTTAGGGGGAGTACACCAAATGCCATGTTATATTTTTCTAACAAAAATAGGAGCACTTTATGTGCTCCCTCTATTTGAACCTCTTAGTCTCTACCATTGTTTCAAAAATTAGTAGTTTGGAAACTAGATTCTAAGCACTACAAATCTTGTTCTTTTTGTATCTTCAAATTTTGGTCATGGCTATTTTTAATTTCTCATCCAATATTTTTTTTTACTACTTTCAAAAAATGACCACTTTTGACCCCCTCTCAGTCCCCCATTTCCATGTACATACCCTAGAGTCTAAGTGGTGTTGCTGAATTTCATAATATTTTAGGAGAAAAAAGGGGGAGTGTAGAAGTAAACAATTCAATACAGTACAAGCATGATGTTTATAGACAAGTACACATGTAGTATAACATATAAAATAGAGATTAAAGAGTCCCAATGATCCATAATACATTACTAAAAAATAATGAAGTTTAATGATAGTAAATGATTAACTCTACAAAAATCCCAACTCCAACTTGAAATGAACTAAACCTTTGAGATACACAACAAACTATAGAGATGAAACTAGCAAATCAAACCATATCCATCTACCAACACCAACACATTCTCTAGTTTTGATAGGTAAGATCTCAAGAAAAGTCTAAATAAGAAAGCCATCACCATCTAATTATTCAACCCCAATGTCGAACATTGCATTTTTATGTAGCCCTTTTAATCTAGAGGAGGATCAAACAAGCATCCATTCCCATAACAAGGGAATGTGCCCAAACCTACTAACCATCCTACATACTCCTATATATAATCCTTTGAATTGATACATAGCTCAAGAACCAAAAATAATAAAACAACAGAGAAATAATAAACATGCATCAATTCATCAAGCATGTCCTCATAAATAACATCCATACCTCGAGACTTAAACACATAAGAAGACAAGATGAAAAGTTAAGAATGCATTTGAAGATTAGGTTGGAAATACCTATCAAATCATTCACTAGCAAGTGGATTGAGAGTGGCCTATGAGACCTTTTTTCCAATGAACCCTAGGTGAAATAGGTACTATAAATATGAACAATCTCCTTAGTAGGTCCATATTAAACTCAAGTCTAGGTCCAAGTGTAGGCTCCTGACACTTTTTTTCTAAAACAAAGTCTAGAGATACATTGTTCCAACACACAATCTCTAAAATTTAAGAGATCTAGCCTCACACAAGTCAAATAGAGGTCCACAACCAATAATCCCATACCAACCAAAATCTATTTATAACCCCACAATAACTAGATAGTCACAAGGAAAAATTATCATAGAACTCATCTAGAAAATTACTAGAAAAACCTCTACCAAAGCTCCCATTGCATCAATACAAAATACAAGAGCTTATCATGATGTCATTATTTACCTCCCAAACCATGACCAATGCTCCTAATGCAATTAGGAAATCCTACGGACTCTAATGAACTCCCATTGGCCCCATTGTTTGCATCTTCACCAAGGAAGATTATCTATCCTTAAATAACAAATATACTCTAAAGCATCTATATCATGAGCCATCAAAACCATAGTGCATGATCCAGAGTCTACCATGGCATAATAAACCATCCTCTAAACCAAGGATCATACATCTAAACCAATAATCACAATGAATTCTCAATATTTACATAAGGTAAGAACCAAGAACTCCTCATGACACAATAGGAGAACATCCATCACAAAGTGACATATCCACATCATTTCCAATGCTCTCATAAAAAGTGATCTAGAACAATACATGGAACAATGATAAAAAATCTCCAAACTGATGATCACCCATGGTCCTTACATAATTAAAGAACATAATTACAACACCAGTAGCTCTTAACGTAGAACCACAATCTCTAATAAAGAAGATAATAGTGCCAACTATGTAACTATACAAATCTCCTATTGAAGCATGATCGAAAGCCTCTCATGCCAATATAGTCAACTAGGTCCCAAAGTAGAACTATCTTATTAGCATTCCAAACAACCATCTCTTTGCCTTGCTATAATAAACATACCAATGCACCATGATGAACAAAAGAGGCCAACCAAACATAATCTACACTAGCATAATAGAAAATCTATGGGTATGGATAGCCCACATTTGAGTTATCCATGCTACTTGTAGGTATAGACAAACCAGAAAATAGAACAATTCAAAGATATAAAATAATGAAACACATAGGCTCAACACCACATTCGTAGTAGAATTTGCATGACCTAAGCATCAAATCAAATCTACATCTACCTTGTCACAGATCCACAATAGGGTAACCACAATTCAAGAACCCAACAAGAAACCACCACATAGATGTTAAATGAACAAGAACATACCAACACTTCCCAACTAAAAGGACTACAACCAACCTTCTCAAACCATAAATGAAGCAAGCATGCAAATCTACAAATGTCTCCATCTAGAAAACCATATATTTTGATTAACATGTAATATTTGTAAAACCATATATGCAAATCTAAATCAATTTAAACTTTCTAAAACCCACAAATCTAAAATTAACCAAATGTAAAACCATAATAATGGGATATTATAGATAAGCATAACCACTTGTTTTAAATAGGAAATATAAAAAACCCATAGATCTAAAACAATGTGAATCTAAAACATACAAGTACAAGCATCCATAAGAATGAAAGGTTGTCCAAGAAATTCAAGATATCAAGAAACCAATTCCATAATCATCATCAAGTACTTTCATATTAAGGAACCAAGTTGTCTAGGAGCTCTAGCCGATTAATATACTAACTCCACAACCTACATGTAGCCAAGAGCTAATCATCTAATGCTTCCATATAACCAAGGACTGAAACCATGGTACTAATATAAGCACTCAATACAATAATCAATAGAGTTAGTTCTTTCCCATGTCAGAAAGGGGCCAAAAGTAAGCACCCAACGTGAAATCTCATATACTACACATGACCATAGGATAAAGAAGCATAACTGCCTGCCATAGGGTAGTCAAATTCATGCAGGAGCGTATGACAGACCAAAAACTGACATCACCCAAAAAAAATTCAGGTTTGGTTCTTAGTTTTGATTTGGTTTGGTGGTCATTGGCATCTCTCGGCATCACAGAACTTTAAATTCAACATAAAATTGCAAGAATCAAACTTTTGTTGGTTCGCAATTTCAACACTCCATAAGCAGTTTTATAAAATTTATTCCCAAACATCTATAAAAGCTAGAGTAGAATCCTTTTTTAGGAACATTCTTGGAGGTACCATGTCTAATGTGCAAAAAGAATCAAAGTTATATCTTTCATTGTTTGGGAGAAATTAATTCCAAAACGTTGTGTTGTTAAGGCTGAAAGTGTGTCGTCGGTTTACGAAAAGTTTAAAATTTCAAAATTTATGAGGGTTGGAGTGAAATTATTTTACCAAGGACTTGATGGGGTAATAACACACCTTTGGGTAATTCTTTGGGAAAAACGGAGAACTCTGGATTTTTCACGTGCTGGTACTCGATTCTACATATTGTTAAAGTCACAATTTCTCAAAATTTCTTATACAACTTCATGAGGTATTTAAAAGGTATTTAAATTATTTTATGGAGGTAGTTCAAATGTCAATATGGGTGGAGGTAGAAATTCTTCAGTTTTAATATTCAATTTCTCAAGTAACTCTTTCGAGTAAAATAAGAAATATTGTCAATAACGAAGAGACATTGAGAACATAACTTGTAACCATCATTATCAATTGTGAGGTGTCCAAAAACTAAAGTCATATAGAAAGTTTTAAAATTTATTAATTGCAAGAATTTAAAAATTGTTTTGTAACATCTCATGGGAAGAAAAAAAATTAATAATAAAGAGAATGGGCAGTGCCACAAACTGGAATACAAGAATTGAGAAGATTAAGAGACATACAAAAGTATTTAAATGGAGTTTATTGTAGGTTTGAGTAGTGCCAAGTTGGTTAAGGAAGAGAGGGAAGGCACTAGATATGTTGCAGGTTTGTAGAGGTTGTTAAAATATAGAGATTGACATAGTGTAGAATAAAAAATAGAGGTTTGTGAGAGGGAAATTCACTATTCTAAAACAAAGAGGAGTAATGAGAGAATTTTACAGATTGGATGTGGATGTGAGCAGCCATGAAAAGGCCATTGTATTTAAAATTTGTTGTAGCTATGTTTTGTTTTAATGAATTGAATAAAATAAGATTTCATTTTGTTTGCAATCCCGTATGTTGTGTTGAGTTGAGAGTTTGTGAGGAATTGAGTGTTGAATGCACAAGACAACTGAGGGGGTGGGGGGGATGAATCAGTTGTAACTTATAATTCCAAAACCCTCAACCATAATTAGATTCACATCAATTCAATTAACCCTTAAACTATTATGATGATTAAGCATGAAAGCAATAACAGAAACTAAATCAAATCAACATCAAACACAACAGAACACTAGATTTATGTGGAAAACCCAAGAAGGGAAAAACCACAGTAAGGATTAGCTCACAGTATAAAGTAATATCAACACTGAAAAATAATAGGCTCATATCTAGAAGGCTTACTACCAAAGGGCTCACTACCCAAAAGAAAGGCTCACTACAAGGCTCACTGCCAGAATAGAGAAGAAGAAAGAGAGGATTGTTACAAGGAGAAAGCTATCTCAATGCAATAGAGAGTTCCACCACAATACCATCAACATATTCACAGTCATACTGAAGAGTTGTAGACACCTTCTGCTTATTGCATCCAGTGATCTAACACATGAAAGCTTGTACTACACCACACATTTAATCACACTATTGTTCACATCACATTCATCATGTGCACACCTAATCACGATCCCTTGACACGTATTTATACTGTCTTCAAGCTTGAGAACATTCTCCAAGGTTGGCAACACACCTTAGCCCAGAAAATTCAAATTAGGTCTGGACCTAAACATTCATGTGATAGAAAGGAATGAAGGTGGACCACAACATATCTTAGCTTGGACCTAAACTCATCCAAGCATGCTACTCCACACTTTCACAATCATCAAAGTAACTCCTAAAATTAGTGTAAACACCCAAGGTTGGCCAAACCTGCATTAACACAATGACCTTTTAAGTACACACTTTCTCAAACCCAAACACAACTTGCAGATCACATGCAAGGCTTCAACACAATCTAGAGCATTCCACAAACATCCTGAAACATCCTAAAATCCAACAAATTCCTTTGCAACAACTTTCACCTGACTGGAGTTCACACCGGAGCACTCAAATAACTTTGTTATACACTGCAAATCAAGAAATCATCTTGCGGAGCACCAAACCATGAACAAATTGGTATGAAGCAATATATAAGCATTATAAGCACAAATCTAGAACTGCAAGACTAGAAATAAATCTGCAGAGAAATGCAAAGCAAAATAATTTCTCCTAGAAACCACTACAAAACTCAGAAACACAGTCCACACACTGGTGAACACAACTTCCTTTGCACATCGAACTAGAACACCAAATTTGGAATTTAACATCTCTAAACATCTCTAAATAGCATATCCAAACCACAAAGATAGATCTTCAACGTAGAAGGAATGCGAAGCAAAACTAAAACACCACTTTGTAAACAAAAATGCCACTTCAACACATCGTTTCCTTTATTAATCAAAATTTCTCAAATTTTTTTGGAAACCAACCAACAGAAACATATTCTTGACATCTTCAGCACTTCTACAAAGCAACCAAGCAACTCAACCAAACAACTCATACCATTGCAACAACATCATCTCTACTCAACCAGTTGACACAATAACAACACAAGATTGTTCACATCAATGGCAACATCGACTACACATGCTTGCAACAATATCCCCCTTTGTCATTGATGGAAACATATAATGTGAAAAACCATCAATACAACAACATTCTTAGTATTATGCTTCATACCAACTCTTTTCTTTTTTCTTTCTCTTCCCCTCAACTTGTTACTCTCTTCTTGACAATTGATTATGTTCTTTTTCACATTGCTCTCTCCCCCTTTGACATCAATGGTAAAGGGAGACACACCATTTCTAGGTCTCATCACCTTTTCTTTCACTACTCTAAATACTCCCCCTTAGGAGTACATGTTGCCATTGTAAGCAAAAAATTCATGCACAACCTCCACGAGGACCCCTATGATGATTTTAATCCTTTTCACGTATATATAAGCTTGAAATAATGTCCTCTAAGTAGAAAACCTCTTGATGATGTGTCTTCTTTCTTGTTTTGTGTTGTTTCCTCTTTGTCATTTTCTCTCTCCCCATTTTTGATGCTTTTTGACACTTTTTTAACGCTTGTCAATTTGCATTTTCTGAGCTTTCGACCTTGTTCCTAAGCCTTGTGAGTGTCTTGTAGGTGAGTTTTCACCTTTCCCCTATATTTTTCATCCTCTGCACCCACTATAAGCCTTCTAGAGGTCCCCCTATCCATCTCCCACTTTTGGATTTTAGTTTCGCTCAACCAATCTAAATTTCCCCCTATTACTACAAGTGCAAAAGGAGATATGGATTCTTGCACATGACTAGCCTATTTCTAAAGGAAAAATCCCTCCTTTTCCTTTCTTCTATCATCTCCCTTTTGTTGTTCTTCAGAAAACCCTTTCTTGTCCAGATCTCCCCCAGGCGACCGAGGGTCACCCTCGAGTGACCCAACTAATGAAAGCGGTGACCTTGTCACATTTCAAGCCACAGAAAAACTTGAGTTTCTTACTCAAATCAGCTCTATTTTTGCCTGTTTTTCTTCTAGTTCACATGATTTTTGATGCCTAATGTGGATTTCACTATTTCATGCACCCACACATGTATAATTAATTCCATTTGATCTAAAATTAACAACTCAATCAATCTCATGCATCCTTTCAACTCCATTTCCTCTTCAATGATAAGATATTATTAATTTATCACTCCATAGTTAGTTGAGTTCACTAGGTAATCAACCTTGTTAACTCCCCAATCAATCCTTGTTAACTCATCAATCAAATGAGTTAACTTCTCAATAAACCCCCTTCTTCTAACCTATAAATACCCCTCACCTCTTTATTATTTTCCAAGTTTAGCAAGTTGGAGAAAACTCTTCTCATATTCACAAGCTTTTTCAAACTTCTTCACAGGCCTTTGAGCCTCTTTCCTCATTTCTTTCTTTATTTCTTCAAATCTTCAAAGCTTTCATTGTTGCATAGCTTCAAAGTTCTTCCATGGAGGAAAATTCATTGTGCACATAGCTCTTGCTAGTTTTTGGTCTCTAAATTAGTATTTTAATGCTCTCATAGGACGAAGGTACCTTTTTATTTATTCATTGTTCAACCAAGCATCGTTACGCTACTTCATTCGATGCCATTGTGCTCAACCAAAGATCTCATTGAGCTCTTTCAAGCTTCAACAAGCTTCTTTTTGCTTCTTTGTGACATTTTGTCATTAGGAGGCCTTCCCACTGCTTCAAAAGGACTCGAGGTTGCCAACATCAAGGATTTATGAGGGTAGTGAAGTCACACAAATCATCATTCTTTAAGATTCCTCTATTTCTTTATTCAATTCACCATAATTAGAAAACCAAAAATTGCCCTTAGGAATAGTAAATGTTTGCTTTTTCCTTGATAGTTAGATCCTGCATGTTAGAATAATTGTTTTCATATTCCTAGATCTAGATTGTTTGAAGAAGCAATTTCCCTTTTTAGATTAGATTACTTCAAATGAATCGAAAATCCAAAAACATAGATTAAACTTGCATTAGGAAAAGTCATAGTAGCTTGCATCCATATTTCCCTTTCCTAGATTAAAGAGTACTTTTCATTTCCAAAATACTAAAAAAGCATAAAAACATGTTTGGATTTCATTTAGCTTTGCATGCATATAGAAACCCTAGAAAAAAACAAACTTGCAAACCCTTGATACCATCATGAGGTAAACCATGATAAACGATTCAAACAAACCCTTGATCACATCACAAGGTAAAAATATGTCACAACATAACCAAACCCTAGGTTAACTAAACCCTAGGTCAAAACCCTAAGTCTAGTTAAGGGTGGTCATCACACATTTACCTCTATCTTGGCTCACGAATGTGCCTTGGAGTGAGAGGAGAGTGGGTGAGTGCTATCCTCAATGAGATTGAGGAAATCAATCCACAACAATAGTAGGAGACATTTCCTTTACCACAATAAGATCCATTTGTCCTCTTATTAATAGAAGAACAAAGACAACTCCAAATACAATGAAAACTCATTCAACGAATTGAGAGGCAAGAGGATATAAACGAATGAAACTACTTTCCCTCACAAAGGTGGAATAAAAGAAACCCCAATAGGAGAAGAAAAACTAGTGAGCCTTCAGTTCATAGGGTTATCTCAATAATAACTACCATCAAACAAAATATTCAACTTAGCACACAACAATAAAGGTCACAGAACTTGCCGACCCCTCTCTATGAACTCCAGCTCTCCAACGAGCCAGACCCCCACTGTGTCTCTCCTCCTCTTGACTGGCTACTTCCATGAGAGGGAGATTGACATGGCGGATCACCCCATGGCAAGGAGGGAAGGGTGTGTGTGTGTACTAAAATCTGACTTGACAGCCCCAAGTAACCGGAGTCACAATTTTGAGTGTACATATTTTGGTGGACCCGACATGAAGAGCAAAAATCTTTTGGTTAAGCTTTTTGTGTTTCCATTACGTGATCAAAATTCATTCATCATCACTTTCAAACTTATGATGGGATCTTTTTCATTTCCATGTGCTTCTTTCATTGGATGCTCATCTTTCATGTCCATCTTCATTTCATGGTGTTTCCTACACCCCAAAACTAGGACAAAATCACACAAAGCTTAGGGGAATCACCCCTCCAATAAAAATAGCACACATTCAGATCCAATAGCTTCAATCTCAAATTAGTCAAAATCGAAAGACTCAAAGGGGTTCCAACAAGATCCCCACAACATTGACCAAATTAAAACATGCTAAGTGAGTGTTTGTTCTAAAGTCCATCAACAAAACCAACCCATAACAAGAGATACAAAAATGGCCTCCCAAATAGATAATGAAGTGAGACATCAAAAGAAAAGCTTACAAAAAGATTTGGGGGCACATAAACCCCTCCATGTGGCACATCAAGATAAAAAACCTGTGAAATGTCAAGTATCATCAAAAGGAAGAAGTAGGGTCATTCAAATCCCAACATAAAGCAATCCATCTCAAGATTGTAAAACTCAAAGAATAGAGGAATAATCACTCATAGACCTTATAGAAACCTTGGTCCAATGAATCAGGACCCTTGAAGCTAGAAATGGTTGTCAAAGAAAAATCTAAGAAAAGCCTAGGGTATAAGGAAATCCTTTCATTAATGAAATCAAATTAAACCAGGGGCAACACAAAATACCCCTCATCTAAACTCCCATTCGTATGACACATAAAAAAGCATTTAGGCCTCCCTTACCCTCACAATCCAATGCAACAAGTCTCAATCAAATAGATAGGATTCCTATGATGCAAGATCAACCACAAATGATCCCACCTAATCTTCAAAACATAAACACGATGCCATCTAGTCATCCAACTTTTTTAGGATATCAAAAATCTAGCATACCCTTTCAACAAATGCAACAAGCTCCAATTGAAGGGTTAATGTTTAGAGGAACAAAATTCTCTACACATAACTCCCTCCTAGGAACAAACCTTGAGTATTTAAAGGAGCCTCTTGAATACAACATTCATCAGGTTATACTACCATGACCTCTCCTTGAGCTTCCAAAATTTAAAGGAGAGGGCGACCCCAACTCTCATATCAAGGCTTACATCATCGTAGTGCAAGAATTCCTTCCTTGGGATAGGGTAGTAGTAAAGATTTTCCCAAAAAATTTAGAGGGTATTGCTCTAGATTGGTACTATCAATTTCCAGAAGCATCGATCAACTCTTTTAGGCAACTCATTGATCAATTTGTGGCTGCCTTTGACATAAACAAATTGGTCAAGATAGGAATATGAGAATTTTTAACAATCAAACAAGAAGCCAATGAGTCAATTACACATTTTATCACACGATGGAGGAAAGTTCTCTATTATTCAACTAGCACACCAAACATGGATTATAGAGAACTTTGTGATCTCTTCTTACATGCTATCAATAATGACATATGAGAATAAGTCCAAAAACTCCCTTACAAATCATATGAAGAAACACTCAAAAGTGCCCTTAGAATTGACCAAGCTACTATTGATAGGAGAAGAAGGGAATATGATGCCAATGGAAGGTTGATAAACCATGATACAAATAACAAATCCTCAACAAATTATCAAGACATGGATGGGTCAACAAACACCTCACCATCATGGAACTACAATTGTGACTACGATGGTCATACAAATTATGGGAACTAAAATGTCAACAACTATCCCCCAAAAATCAACCAGCATTCGTACAACAATTGTCATAAACCTCAAGATCACAATCATGATAAATATTGTCCATTTCACAAGAGAAGGGGGCATTATATCAAGTCATGTGAGGGGTACCATCGCTTCATATTAAACCTCCTAAATCATCAACAAAAAGCATTCATGGACACATTCTCACAAGATGAATAACTTAGACACAACACCTTTGATCAAAACACCATAGGCCTTGTGGAATTGGATAATATAAAGAAATTTGTGTCACTCAAGGACTAGAACAAACAGATGAGACCAATAATTCAATTTTTTCTCACATTCTAGAGCTATCAAGAGTTCTCCTACACACAAGAATGCTCTCCTCGATGCCTTAGATCTAGGCCATCTAGTTCAAAACACTCCAAGTGAAAAGTGTTCTTCAAATTTTGATTTTGAAAAGTTACCCTCAAACAATGACATAGCTAAATAGGGTGATCTCCCCCTCCATCTGATAGTTCAAGTTCAATATTATTCCAATAAACATGTAATGATCAATGATGGGTTTGCAATCAACATAGTCTCCTTTTCACTTCTTCAAAGAATAGGTTATGATGAAACTCAAATCACAAAACAAACTTCCATCCTTAGAATTCATTATAACTCAAACATTCAAACCATGGGTAAGGTCAATCTTCAAATCACATTGGGTCCCAAAACCCTTCCAACTAAATTTTATATCATCAATGAAGAAACCACTTACAACATGATCCTAGGAAGACCTTGGATCCATAGGATGAGGGCCATTCCCTCCACATTATTTCAAGAATTACACTTCTTGTACATGGGACAAACCCACATCATCAAAGGAGATCCTGATCCTTTAAGCCTTTATAGAGTTGAACAAGTCAAAAAGAAGAGAAATTCCATGAAAACCACTAGTGACCCAAAAATTAACACTTTTGAAAAAGGAGAGACATCAAAACAAATTGCAAACATAAACAAAACCTTAAAATGTATATGGAAGGGGGCAACAGGAGAATTTCCCTTCTATCCCAACTCAACAAAATCTTACACTCTATTCAACTTAGTGGCCATTCCAATTGACCTAGAAATAAAGATCCCTATGGTTGAAATCATGACTGAAGAAGAAGAACCAAAATCCACACAGAAACTAGGAGAGTCAACACTAACTTCAATTTCCCCTCAAAAGTTCAAAACAAGCAAAGAAACTACACAAGAACATAAAATGGTAAAGCTAGGGGACAAATCATCAAACAATAAAACATGTGAGTACACAAAATTCCTCACTGAATACAAAGACATTTTTACACCAAGTCTTTGAGTGTCCTTGCAAAGGCTTTCAAGTGAAGTTTAGACCGAATTGGAGAGGTCCACACATAGTTAAGGAAGGTATAAAAAACAACACTACCTCTTGTGCATTGTGGAAGGGGAAGAGTTCAACATCTCAAAAATGTTGTAAACGCTTCTAAAAATACCAAAAAAATCATAAAAACACAAAAAAAATAAAAAAAATGTAAAAAACAATTTGTTTCTTGCATTTCAGTATCATTTTGTTCATCTTACATTACCGTCAGTGACTTGCTCTTGTACTATTTTCTTTTTAGTAAGGAGTCTAATGTTGCCTAGATATACGTCATCCTTTCAGGACCTAGAGATTCCTCATTTTTCACAATCACCATTATCCCCTTTTCATTCCCAGTGATTCTAATCAAAGGCTAGCTCTTAGCTTTACACTGATCCTAGTCTTAATAAGTCAAGATGTTAGGTCTAAAAAAAAATTAGTAATCAAACCTATAGTTTTCAAAGGAAGCTTGCAAGTAGACCTTCCCAACTCTTCCCTAATAGTAGAAAAGTCTGACCAAATAACAAAAACTTTAGGTAGCACTCAGCTCCTTATCTTTCCTGGCCAAAAACACCAGGAGGATCAAAACTCTGAAGAAAGAAATCTAAAATTCAAGTGAATAAAAAAATGAGTGATCAAAATGAGAGTGTGAGAGATTAAATTATTGCATATCAAAAGGTCCAAAAGCATTCATTTCTTGAAAAGTCAAAAATCCCCCAAAAAAGGAGAAAATTCAAGTGAGGAAAATACAAAAAAAGTGAAAAAGAAAAAAAAAGAGAGAGATACAAAAAAGAGTGAAAGAGAGAAGATTGTTGAATGTCCATACTCTTGGGTTGATATTAGTCTAAGCTTGAAGCCTTAAGGGTGACATTCTAACAGAGAAAATAAAAAGAAAGGTACAAAGCACACACACACACTAGTCGAGCAAAACCAAGAGTCTAGTAGTCTCTAGGATCATCTTCTATCTAGGGACCCTTGTTTTTTCCTACTTATCCTTTACCCTAGATCTACCTTGCTTTCCATCTATGATCTAAGTCTAGTGAGCATCAATAAAATTTGTTACTTATCTAAGTTGAAAGCTTGTCAGGTTGTCTTATCTAGATAAGGATCAGTGTTTAGCCTTTAGCAAAGCCAAAATTAGAAACACTCCATTTTCATTCTCACTCCCCACTTGAGTTCTAAATCCCATCTCACAGCCTTGAATAGGTCTCTTATATCAGGACAATTCGTAATTCGCTAAATTGAAAATCATACTAAAGAGTAGTCATGTTTGTTCCACAATGCATTCATACCAAAATCAGAAAAAGAGTTCCAAAGCAATAAAGTCAATTTCATAACTCATGACATTCCATAGAAGTAAAAGTTTCATTTCAACATCACTTGTGTTATTGCATCTACATATTGTCACTTGCATTCATATATATTCTAAAAAAGTCAAAAACAAATTGCATTCCATATGTGATTATCTTAGGTATGCATTCTCATAAGCAAAATAAAAGCTCTATCCAACCATATGCACAAAAGGGAAAGTGAAGTACAAGGTGTCAACTAAAGCTATGTATGGATCTCATCAATCAAGTCTTGTAACAATAAAGTGTAAAACAATGTCTAAGCACAAGTCACTCCTCCAACAAGTCAAGAGAGAAAACCTATGAAATCAAGTATGCGAGTCACCCAATGCAAGGGGCAAGGGTAGAAATATCTTAAATGTAGGTCTCTCAAAGACCTCAAGGAGTGTCAAATCAAACCTTTGCAAAATCTCTACAAAAACCATAAAAATTAGAAAAATCAAAAAAAAACTTACAAAAAAAATTTGTAAAACATTAAAATCTTTAAAAATCAAATATGTTCTTCAAAATCTGCAATAAAAGGAGAACTTGTTCTCCTCTCTAGCTTACCATGTCTTCTATTCCCTTTATGCATTCTTATATTAGTTTTTTCTTTTATGCATCTCTCGTGCATCATTTTGTGTGCATTCATTCCTACAAGTCTCATTGACAAAGGCAAACAACTAGTCAAACTCGAACAATCCATGGCACAATTTTGAGAAAATCAACAATAGGTAAGGCCTAGTTCAGGAACGATACCTATGTTTCATGTAGACTACCATCCTCGAGGGGGCAAATATGTAAGCACAAAAATCATGTACAACCTCCATGAGGAGCCCTATGATGATTTTAATCCTTGTCACATATATGTAAGTGTGAAATAATGTCCTCTAAGCAGCAAACATCTTGATGATGTGTCTTCTTTCTTGTCTTGTGTTGTTTCCTCTATGTCATTTTCTCTCTCTCCCCATTTTCGACACTTTTGCGACACTTGTCGATTTGCATTTTATGAGCTTTCAACCTTGTTCCTAAGCCTTGTGAGTGTCTTGTAGGTGAGTTTTCACCGTTCCCCTATGTTTTTCATCCTCTACCCCCCCTGGGTCATCCCACAATAATGGGTTACACTTTTTGACCAAACTTGACATTGAAATCAACATTTTGAACTAAATCTTCACTTTTTGATGCCTATAGCCACTAAACTATTAGGAATTTGAAGATGATGTGAACTAGTGATTTGTGAGATTTTGTTTTTAGATTCTAAATATATATATTTTTTAAAAAAATTGGATTTAAATTGTAAAATTTTTTGTGTCTCCTTTGATAACTAGTTTTTAATAGTAAACAACATTTTTTTAAAGTGATGTGCATTCTGTAGCACATAACTTTTTTTCTACAAAGGATAAAATTCTTATTCTTTTGAATTTAGATTGGTAACACCGATATATAGGGCATGTATTTGGTTTCATAATGTTTTGTTAATTTTTTTTTAAAATTAAGTTTTGAAGTCAAACCAATTATAATTTAGACATAGGTGTATTCCGTAAAACATAAAGTTTTCTCTATGTATCGAAATTCATTTTATTTTGTTGAAACAAGGACAACAATACCTAGGGCATAGATATTTTTTAGAATTTTTTTTCACTAATTTACTAATTTTCCATATGTGTAGAATAGAGAACTTGATGTTCGGTGGAAAACCTACATTCACAAGAAATAAAAAATAAATATAATAATCAAATTAAATATATTCAAAATTATACTTTTTGGGAAGCTTAAATAAGGAATACATACTTAAAAAACGTAAATTTTAAAGGAATTCATTTGATACCCCAAAAGGTAAATCAATAGTGTTTTTTTCTCAACATTTTGATAGCTGTAGAGGAGACTCCACTATAGGTATGGTTTAAAACTAGAGGGGTTCTATCCAAGGGGGTTTGAATCTAAGGGGGTTTGATCAAACCCTCTTCAATTAAAATCCTTTCAATGGAACCTTTCAAGGATTAAATCATTATATTTTATAACAATATATGATTTCAGCAAAAATCAAGATGTCCCAGAAAGTGTAACCCATTATTGTGGTAGCACCCCCTAGATCCCTTCTAGAGGTCCCCCCTATCCATCTCCCACTTTTGGTTTTTAGTTTCGCTCAACCAATCCAAATCTCCCCCTATTATTTCTATATCTCCCCTAGGAGATCCTATAGGTGCACGTGGAGATTTGGATTCTTGCACATGACTAACCTATTTTCGGAGGCAAAATCCCTGCTTTTCCTTTCTTCTATCATCTCCCTTTTGCTGTTCTTCAGAAAACCTTTTCTTGCATGGATCTCCCCTAGGCAACCCATGGTCACCCAAGGGCGACCCTACTAATGAAAGGCATGACTCTGTTGTGTTTTAGGATATAGAAAAACTTGAGTTTCTCACTCAAATTATCTTTGTTTTCACCTGTTTTTCTTCCAGTTTGCATGATTTTTTATGCCTAATATGGAGTTGACTATTTCATGCACCTACACATGCATAATTAACTCCATTTGATCTAAAATTAACAACTTAATTAATCTCATGCATCCTTTCAACTCCATTTCCTCTTTAGTGGTAAGCTATTAATAATTTATCACTCCATAGCTAAGTTCACTGGGTAATTAACCTTGTTAACTACCCAATCAATCCTTGTTAACTCATCAATCAAATGAGTTAACTTATCAATCAACCCCCTTCTTCTATCCTATAAAAACCCCTCACCTCTTCATTATTTTCCAAGTTGAGCAAGTTGGAGAATACTCTTCTCATATTCACAAGCCTTTTCAAGCTTCTTCATTGACCTTTGAGCCTCTTTCCTCATTTCTTTCTTTATTTCTTCAAAGTTTCAAAGATTTCATTGTTTCTTAGCTTCAAAGATCTTCCACAAAGGCAAATTCATTGTGCACATAGATCTTGCCACTTTTTTCTCTCCAAATTAGCATTTTAATGCTCTCACAGGATGAACGTGTCTTTTGTTTTATTCATTGTTCATCCAAGCATTGTTACGCTACTTCATTCGACACCATTGTGCTCAACCAAAGCTCTCATTGAGATCTTTCAAGCTTCAACAAGCTTTTTTTTTCTTCTTTGTGTCATTTTGTCATCCAGAGGTCTTCCTGTTGCTTCAAAAGAACTTAAGGTTGCCATCATCAAGGATTTATGAGGCTAGTGGAGTCACACAAATCTTCATTCTTTTAGGTTCCTCTATTGCTTTATTCAATTCATTGTAATTAGAAAACCAAAAATCGCTCTTGGGAATAGTAAATCTTTGGTTTTCCCTTGATAGGTAGATCTTGCATGTTAGAATAATTATTTTCATATTCCTACATCTAGATTATTTGAAGAAGTAATTTCCCTTTTTAGATTAGATTACTTCAAAATAATCGAAAACCCAAAACATAGATTAAACTTGCATTAGGAAAAAGTCATATTAGCTTGCATCTATATTTCCCTTTCATAGATTAAAGAGTAGTTTTCATTTCCAAAATACTAAAAAAGCATAAAAACATGTTTGCATTTCATTTAACTTTGCATGCATATAGAAACCCTAGAAAAAGACAAACTTGCAAACCCTCGATACCGTCACGAGGGAAACCACGATAAGAGATTCAATCAAACCCTTGATCACATCACAAGGTAAAAATAGGTCACAACATAACCAAACCCTAGGTCAACTAAACCCTAGGTCAAAACCCTAAGTCTAGTTAAGGGTGGTCATCACACATCTACCTCTATCTTGGCTCACAAATATGCCTTGGAGTGAGAGGAGAGTGGGTGAGGTCTATCCTCAAAGAGATTGAGGAAATCAATCAATAAAAACAGTAGGAGACATTTACTTTACTACATCAAGATCCATTTATCCTCTTATTAACATAAGAACAAAGACAACTCCAAATACAATGAGAACTCATTCAATGAATTGAGAGGCAAGAGGATATAAATGAAAGAAACTTCTTACCCACACAAAGGTGGAATAGAAGAAACCCTAATAGAAGAGAAACTAGTGACCCTTAGGGTCATAGAGTTATCTCAACAACAACTACCATCGAATGAAACATTAAACTTAGCACACAACAACAAAGGTCAGAGATCTTGCCGACCCCTCTCTGTGAATTCCAACTCTCCAATGAGCCAAACCCCCATCATGTCTCGCCTCCTCTCAACTGGCTACTTCCATGAGAGTGAGATGAACAAGGCAGATTGCCCCGTGGCAAGGAGGGAAGGGTCCATGTGCATGCCAAAATCTAACCTAATAGGCCCAGGCAACCAGAGACATGATTTTGAGCATACAAGCATTGTAAAATTTTGGCAAAATTTTAAGTGCCTATGATGAAAAAGTTGATTACCACACTTAGATATGCACTTGAAAAATCTACCCCAGTGACCTACTTTGGAGGGTCATAATTTGATGCTTGTCCACTTTCATGCCAAATCCCTTGGTGAACACACTCATTAGACATATGTAAGCATGTATGTTTGATTTTAGACTCCCAGGATGTCATTTGATGAGTTTTTGAAGGGCTAAGCTGGAGGGTTATGGGATTGTTGTGTTGTTTGTATACTCTCAGGCCTGCAAAGTAGCCTCCTATTCATATTGGTATTTAACAGTTGGGTGATCATCATGACAAATGGATTGGTATTCTGCATTCAACTAACATTCATATAATCCTTGGTCCAATTTCAGAGCCTCAAAATCAAGTTTGATATTTTTTCAAAGTCAAGCAAACACAGTTTGTTATATTTTGACATCTGCATTTCCAGAAGGTTCCAAGGAGGTCAACTTTGGCCCTTAATATTTTGTGAAGGAAGTGAATTGGTAAAAAATACTTTTGTACACATACTCAATGGACCTAAATGAACCATTTTCCTCAGTGGTAGCTTCCTAGGAAGAGATTTGGTATTTTTTCAGGGTGGTGACTTGGTGAGCCCTAGTTGGTTTTTTACAAGTGTAGTTGCAGAAAAGGCTAAGTGAGCCATTTTGAATATTAATATCTTTCACCTTTGGATGATTTTTACCAAGTTGTTTTTTCTCATGAATTCTTGGATCAAATGTCTGCATGTCTATGCATTTTCATGGCTCAAGAAGATTGTTTCACTAGTTTTCCAGGGCGATTTTGGAGGCTACCTGACTTATTTTGGTAATAGTGCAAAGGTGTCAAAAAATAAATTCTAATGACTACCTTGTCCAATTTTTCACCTCAGAAGCATACAGATGCAGTCTCAGGTCAATTCAGGACAAAAAAACTTTTTTCAAAATGAAAATTTTTAGCCGAGCCCACAAGGGGACCTAACATGCTTCACACAGTTATGAAGTTATAAGGTGGAGAAGATGAAGGGAAGCAAAAAAGAACTAGAGATATACCCAATCTAGGAAAAGTAGCAAGATCAAATATAGAAATGGCAAATGAATGTGAGCCTTGTAAAGGTGTGGCTTCTCCTAATGGAGATGTGCATTCTAGGTACCTAGGGAGTGTCATAATTGAGGAAAATGAGACCTCTGGCAGGACACAAAATAGGGATGGCAATGGCTTTGTTAGCCAGTGTCATGAATGGATCCATTAGTGGAATTATGTGTAGTTGACACTGAAATCAACCATATTGCAGGAAAAAAAATTATGTGGTTCCAAGAGTAGAAAGCAGTTGGCTGGTGGCTTGTACTTGCCTTATGAATATTACAAGGTTATGGCTGCCAATTTTTATATTATGGTTAAATTGTTGTGTCAGAGGCACTGGATCTGTTGGTGCTTTCCCAGACTGGATGCTTTTTCCCAATTATCCCTACAAACTAGTGATCAATGATCAACAGGATCTCCGGGCCAAGGGCCAACAGTACATGAGATAGACTCTATAAATATCTCCTCTTCTTCTTTAGGCTCTGCAAAACCAATGGGGGTATTCCCTATTCAACATCTAACAAATGCATCTATGAATTAGTTGGGATGTTGACACAAAGCAGATAAATCCTCTCTTATGTAGACCAAAACTATAAAATAAGTGCAAAGGGTCTATCTTTGGGCCTATGCTCAGTTGTAGACAGAGGATTTTGGGTCCTAAAACTACTTCTAATATCCTAAAGGTTTGTATTTGAAGTTTGAGTTTGTACTTTTGGTATTTGGATGCAAAACTAGGACCTTGGTCGTAACCTCAATACAAGACAGGATCGGTGCCTATCTCAAGGCTCAGAGTCAATAGACATACACATGTGAATGGTTACCATAAACATATATCACTGACCAGATTTCAAGGGGATTGTTGCAGTACCTGCCTTACAGATACTTCCCAAAACTAAGTATTTAGTTATCTTTGCTTACAAACATACTCACTGCAATATATTCTTCCCAATACTTAACCTAAAACATTTAATCCACCCCTTGAGTAGAAGTAAAAGACTAAGCATTCAACATAATGAACCCATGTCCTAGAATCTTAAACACCCCTCAGATGCTCAGATTCAGAAGAAGAAAACATTCAATTTGGAGACAAATAATAGAATACATACAATGAAGCATTACTCATATAAAACAACATGAAACCAGTAAATTTATGCATAAAACACACAACATGAGATTCATAAACTCACAAGACACCCAAAATAGAGCCACCAACGAAGTTGTATCTAATTACAACACCAAAATTTGTCCAGTTTTCAACAACAACAAATGAACAACACAGTCTGCCTTTTATAGCAGGGCTATGTGCTCAGCAAAAAATTTCAAGGCAAAACAAAACTCTTGCCAGATACATTGCATCTTCAGATTGGTGCTCAAAACATTAAAAGCTCAAGAAGAACAGGAAGAAAAAATAGGTGAACTCGAGAGATGTGCCGCCGCTCATAGATTTTCCTCATAAATCTATTAGTTAGCCTGTCAACTCCATCAACCATGCCTCTACAAATAGCCAATAATGGCTCAACTACCCGTGGCTTCCTAGAGTGCAACCGCCTATGAGCCATAAAACTTTTCCCACCCAAAACAGCTGCATATGTAAAGGAAAATCCTTTGCCGAGGCTTTAAAACAGAGCTATCAATCCTATTCTCCTGCCACTGAGATCAATGGTGTCAAAACACGCTAAAACGTCGCCTACCAATGATATCGTGCCACGTTAGCACCTTATGCATCCATCGCTGACTTTTCTGCCATCCATTTTGCCCTTCTTATCCTTGTATATTCAGCTGAAAAAAGAGATTGTATATACATATAATCACTTACATACAAGGCGGATCCCAAGATATCATAAAACAAATTTGAACCTGCACTTGGGTTCGGGTTGTATGCATCTCTCCTCTGCACATTCAGCATATACAACACATTTTACATAAAAGCCATGGACTTCAGATTATGATGAAGCATATTGCAATCGCTTTGAAGTCCAACTTGCATTTTAACCTTTGCATCTTCATTTTGTATATGCAAACATACAATGTCAATATACATTCTGCGGACCTCAAATGACTATGAAGCACTTTGAAATTCAAATCAGGTCTAGTTTGCATCTCTTTACTTGTATATTTCCTTGCATATCCCATCATACAAATGTGATATACATACAATGAACCCCAGCCATTTTATCCATCGGATTTGAAAAAGTTTCAAATCCGGGCCTTGTATCTCCTTTTGTTTGTATATTGGCATATACAATGCCATATACATGCAAGCTACGGATCTCAAACCTACATCAAACAGAATGTAAAACTCCTCGGGTCTGGGCGTTGCATACTTGATTGCCTGTGCCAACACACAATTGCCTTTGTATGCAACTGGTGGGCCCGACCCTTTGTCTTTCTCCTTTGTACATTGACAATGTACATTTACTTTGTATGCCGATCATATACAAACTAACTTGTATATACCTGAGGGCCCCACCAAATGCATCTTCACTGCACTATAGCGAAAGCATGTCCACCACCCTTGTATATTCTTAATTTCATGTGTCCAATGTACATTCATCTAGCGACTGCCTTTTGCATGCTTTCCCCCTCACTGTAGCAAATGTATGTTAGGCCTTTGCATCTTTTCTCTTGTATATAGCCATTGTATGTTCAAAAATACAACACAAACATGCAAGCAAACCTGATATACATTTGGGAAATATTTCTAGAATCTGCAAGAGATTCCTCAATGTATATGCATCTTTTTTGGGCACGATATGCAATTAAAAATGCATACAAGTGAACTATTCCATTTTTGAAGGCCGATATGCATTTTTTAGCCCATCATCATACACTTGCGCTTACAGAAACTTAGCATTTTTCTTAGGTGTGACAGGAACAAGTGGTAAAACATTGCATGGGGGCCGGTCAACCTATGAGCATTAAGGCATAAAGATGTAGCTAAAACAACCAAGAACCCACTTTAGGAAGTCAACCACAAAATAGAAAAACAATGCAGAAGGATGAAGAACAATTAACCTAAGGCACTAAGGATTTGAAGGAATAAAAACAGAAGCTTGGACACTCAACTTTAGAACCCTAATCCTAGGTGAGCACCACTAGTGGCTCCAACTGGGGATGTGCAGACACAAGACTACAGTGAGAACTAAACTACTCTAGGGTAGACCAAACAAAATGCAAAACTTGAAACACGACTGACTATACAAGACATGTACAAAATATTTACACCTAATTACAATGTGCACACAAGATAAACATTTATGAGAAGTAAGGTTTTAGGAACTGACCGTGCACAAGCAATTCCAGTAGTTCACCATTTAGGGCCTAGAGAAAGTAGGAATCCTCTCCATGAGTGTTGCTAATTTGATACAAGCCCATCCATAAGGGCTCAAATTTACCATGTTTGCCCTTATCCTGGTTTCTTGCTTTCCAAACAAGGACCAAGTCATGTATTTAGAACTTTCTTTCTGTAGTTCTTTTATCAAACAGATATTTTACCTTTTGTTGTTTCTTGATGTTTGTTTTATGTGCCTCCCTTCTGATTTCATCTAGTGCAACCAGCTGATTTATTCTTTCATTCTCAATCTTTTCATATTCTCCTATATGAATTTATAAACTGGAAAGAGATTATTTACAGGTAATTTATCTACTGCACCATATACCAGTTCAAAAGGAGACCTTCCAACTGCTTTCTTTACTGTTACTCTGTCAGCCCATAATGCCATCTTCAACTTTGAATCCCAAGCCCTTTTGTTCTTACCTACCATCCTTTTAATGATTTTCATGAGGCTTTTGTTATTTGACTCTACTTGACCATTTCCATGCAGATGATATGGTGATGGATGTAACAAATTAATCCCATAATTATTGCAAAAATCAACAAACTTACTAGATCTGAAGCACATAGCATTGTCTGTGACCACTTTGGCCAGTACTCCAAATCTAATAATAATGTGTTCCAGAATGAAATCCATCACCACCTGTCTTGTAGCTTTCTTAATTGGAATGGCTTCAATCCATTTGGTAAAATAGTTAGTAGCAACCAAAATCCAACTATGTCCACTTGATTTTTCTAAAATTTCCCCTATAAAATCAATTCCCCATTGTTGAAATGGAGCTTCCTCAGTTATTGTCCTAAGGGGTAGTGCACGTTCATACTTTAATTTTCCTAAGAACCTCTGGCAGGAATCACATTTTCTTACCATTCTTTGTGCATCTAAGAAAAGGGTGGGCCACCAATAGCCTGCTCTAAGAATTTTGTGAGCTATTATCTAGGTAGTATAGTGTCCACCACATACTCCTTTGTGCATGTCACTTAGAATATCCTTAGCCTGATGTTCATCTACACACCTGAGTAGTACACCATCAGGATTTTTCCAATACAACTCTCCTTGAACAATGATGTATTTAATAGCATGTAGTTTCAAGGTCCTCTTCTGACTGTCACTAAAATGGGAAGGACAATTTATATTCTGCAAATAATGTACTATGTCCTTATACCATTCAAACTCTGACATATTTATAACTTCATTCTGCACTACATTCACTTGGCATTCCTCTAGATTTGACTGTGTCATCAATTTTGCCAAACCTTGTCCCCTTACCAACTTGGTGATCTATATTTCAATGTTGAACTCTTGCAATTTATTTATCCATCTGCATCTTCTTCTAGTTACCTCCTGTTGAGTAAAGATATCTTTGACTACTGCATGAGGCACATATGCAACTATCTGAGAGCCTACTAAATATGGCTTGAAGCTCATGATTGCTCTAACTAGTGCATATGCTTGCTTCTCCATGATGTTATACTTTAATTCAGCAGCCTGCAATAACGTGCTAAAGAAAGCTATAGGTTGTTCAAAACCTTCTTCATTTTTCTGCAATAAACATGTAGCAATAGTATGGAAAGAAGCAAATAAGAATAACTGATATGGCTTAGAAAAATCAGGAGATTTCAGTATAGGAGCTATCTTTATAGCCTCTTTGATGTTCTGAAATGATTTAGTTGCTTCATCTTCCCATTTGATAATTGCACCCTTCTTTAACATTTTGGAGATATCTTTTGTGGTCTCTGCAAAGTTAGGAACAAATATTCTAACAAAATTAATTTGTCCAAAGAATGACTAAAGACCTTTCACAGTCTTAGGCATCTGAATTTTATCAATTGCAGCAACCCTTTCAGGATCAATCCTAACTCCATCCTTGGAGACAATGTGTCCCAGTAATTTTCCTTCCACTACCCCAAAGGCAATTTCTTCGGGTTAAGTGAAATGCCATACTCTAGTACTCTAATAAAAATCTGCTCTAAGTGCATATAGTGTTGCTCCTCCTTTTTTGAATAGGTAGTTAAGTCATCCTGATATATAGCCAAGATTGAGTCAATCAATCCAACAAAAGCAACATCCATGGCTCTCTGAAATGTAGCACCTACATTTGTTAGTCCAAATGGCATTCTCACATATACATATGTTCCCCATGGAGTGGTGAAGGCAGTCTTAAATTGTTCATCTTCTTTTACCTTCACCTGATTGTATCCTGAAAATCCATCCATCATGGATAAAAGTTCACAACCGGTTACCTTCTGCAACATAGCCTCCATGTTTGGCAATGGATAATTATCCTTCAAAGAAGATACATTCAAATTTCTAAAATCCACACAAAGTCTTATGTCACCATTCTTTTTTCTAACTGGGAAAAGGTTGGACACCCAAGTTGAGTGCCTGATAGGCATGATTATTCCAGCCTCCCTAAGCTTCATAAGCTCTTCCTGCATTTTTGGATCCAAAGTTGGGTTGATAGGTCTTTGCTTTTGTCTAAATGGCTTTGCTCCAGGCTTCAAGGGGATTTCATGCTAGAATAAATCCTCTCTATAAGCTTTCAAGTCCTCATATGACCAGGCAAAGATATGCTTATATTTTTTCAGTAGTACAATCAACATACTCCTGATGTGTGGTTTGAGTTGTTTGCCAATATATACCTTCTTGGGGGCATGAGATGTCCCTAAGTTTATCTCCTCCAAGTCATTTCTATTTGTTGGAGATGCCTTTGTAACAAATTGGTCCCTATTGTCAAATGCTCTCTCTAAAGTAACCAGCCCTCTAGGGATTTTATTTGTCTTGAGTTGAATTATCTCCTTCCCTAAGAGAGTTTGTTTTCCATCCACAACTTTTGCAAAGTTATGAAAATCCACTTCCTAGTTCTCATATTCATCAATGCAATGTAGAAATCTCAACTAATCTTTATCATCATCAAACACCTACCAGCTGCATACGTTATCTAGTACTACAGGTCTAAGTTTGACTTCAACATTTGTGACATCTGATAGAGTGATATCATCTGGCCTTATGGCTACATTGGCTAGAAAATTTGCCATGACATTTTTTAATCTCTCTATCCAGTTTATTGAAAAAGCATCAAACAATTCAATTGTATCCTAGACAGCATGTTTATATTGCTTTAACCTCTTATTCTTTGATGCATACTTATCTCTAACTTGGGAAACAATTAACTCTGAATCTCTAAATACTTTGAGCATTCATATCCCATGCTTCAAAGCCACATTCAATCCTAGTAACAGAGCTTCATATTCTACAATATTATTCGTGCAGGCAAATTTTAATAGGAAAGAAAACTTCAGAAGCTTACCAGTTGGAGACAGAAACACAACTCTAGCACCAAAGCCTTCTTTTGCACAAGCTCCATCAAAATACACGGTCCAGAGACCCTGTTGGTCAAGTTCTTGAATGCAAATATCTCTCCCTTTACCCCCTTTTTTATCTGAGACAACTTTGAAATTTTCACAATCAGTATCAACAAAACAGATATGCTCTTATAAATCTTGATCCTCCACTATTTCTAGTGATCTTTCTTCTCTGATCAGCTTGACATCTTTGCCATTCATTGGGATCATGGCATATGATAGGTCCAATTGCATACTTCCACCAATCAATGCTGCCCATCTTCTTGACAACAACATGCCATATTGTGGCTTGATATCAACAACCGTTATATTCTTTTCTAGATATGCTACCATTCTGAAGTCCACATCTTTCATGATTCCAATGACTGGTACTTCCCTGGTATCCATTACATAGCATTTTCCACATGCCTTATCTATCTTTAATCCAGCCTGCTGCATGATAGCCAGAGGCATGATATTCGTTGATGCTCCTGAGTCAAGCATACAATTCTTAATAATTTTTCCATTGATAACCAGGGAGACATAAAATGGTTCAACCTATGAAGGGTATTTTGTCATGGTCATCCCCAGATATACTTCAGGAATCTCATCTTCATCAATACACAGGGCTTGTTTCCTACCCCGAGTTTCAACATTTTTCTTGGCTTGACTAGGCACACCTGAAATCAGGGACAATGCTTTGTTTTTGAATTCTTCAACTTTCATCAATTCCATTAATGGAACATAGACTTTTACCTGGGACAAAACCTGAGCTATGTCAAAAGGAGCATAGTTTTGTATGATAGTTGTAGCCTGATCCATGGTTTTACTTTTATCCTAGGATGATTTAGCTTTGGTTTTTATGGTCCCCTGACTGTCATTTTTAATCTGAAATTTTTTGTTTTGATCCTTAGCCTAAGGAACTCTATTTTCTGGTGCTTGAGGATTACAACCTACTTTTTTCTTGAAATTTTTCTTATTACTGCTCCATTGTTTCTTCTGTGGTTCAGTCTCTTTTTGACTATGCACTGGCTAGCTCACAAAAGTGTTCTTTGGTTGGCGTGAGTTGCTTACCTGAGCCTTACCTCTAAGGTTGTAATTGCTTTTGACCTAAGCCACTGCTGCAGCTGTGAGGGCTCTAATCTCATCATCAGATGGTCTCCTCAAGTTATTAAAGAAAATGTGTGAGTTCTGAGCATAAGCATAATTATCTTCATCATCTTCATCATAAGGAAACTGCTGGCAGACTTGAATCTCATTATTTGTATTTGCATCAACATCATGAGAAGGATACCCCCTGTTTGTGGATAGCATATTTACATTATCATCCTCCATACAATGTGGCTCATTGCATTCATCACAGGCAACAACATTATTAAATAGAGACTGAGCAATCATACATTGTGACTGTGAGTGAGGCATCTGACATATAATGGACCATGGGGTATCATCAACAATATTAACAGTCTTCTTCAAAGGATCAGGTGTTTCCTTTGCATTCTGAGCTCTTTGATTTGTACTGTTGTGTGGTAGGATGGGTTTTCCATTATCTGAGAAATTATTTGGGTTCTGCAGAATCTTCATATCATCCCTTATGTTTTTTTACCAGATGCTTTCCTATTATTTTCAATATTTGTTGCAATCCTAAAAGCATCCCTGAGGCTAGTAGGACCCTTATCTCTTAAACCATATGTCGTTTTGGCATCAAAAGTGTTTATGTACAGCACCATGCACGTTGGTTCATTGGGTCTCATATGAGGTGGCAATTTATTTAACACTTTAGTGAATCTGGCATTAAAATTTGCAACCTACTCATTTGACCTACTGGTGAATTCATTTACAAAAAAGCTTGGATCAGTTTTGTCACCATACTGTTCTTTAAAAGTCCTTCTGAAATCCTCCCATGATGAAATACTCTAGTCAGGTAGACCCTTATACCATTCTCTAGCTTCATCAACAAAGGACTACATAAACAACTTCATAAATACATCTTCATGCTCAACCTCAAAGTTGTCCATGACATTTTGAAAAGCCTTCAGATGATCCTCTCCTAACACAGTATTGTTTCCTGAAAACTTTGGCACTTGTGGCCTCACATGTTTGTCAATAGGATTGGGATAACCAAGAATACCATCAAAGACAAGCTGCCTAAATCTGTCCAACTACATAGGCTATCTACCAAACTGATTAACATTAGCATTCCTATTTGCATTCTGATTTCTCACATTATTTAATGTCATCCTAGCATTGTTTATATTCTATCTTTGATCATTTGGCTGACACTGGACTTCATTTCTATGCTAGTTTCTCAACATATTTGCATTATCAAGGGTGGGGATTGCATCATGTTGAGCAGTTCTCAGAGCTTGCACTTTTTGTCTCATATCATTTCTAATCTTCACGGCCTGTAAATATTCTAATTCAGCCCTTAAGCTTTTGATTTCTTCAGCTAATTGTTCATCTTTGGGCATAGAAGTGGATGGTATCATTCTATTATGGTCATCATCATCATCCCTTTGGGACTCAGTCTCTTCAAATCTGTCAGAGGGATCTAAGAAAGGGTATTCCTAAAACACCTCTGACCTCACTCTCAAATTAATGCCTTGTTGTCTTTCATATACATTCTGGATTTCAGCCTCAGTGTTTGAAAAATAAGGTATTGTTCATTCTAAAGATCCTGGATTGTCTTAACTATTATCATTACTTCTGGGAGAACCCTCCTGACTAGCTTGAACAATCCCTTTTTTCCTATACATCATTTTTCTGGGTAATTCTTTAGACAGAGGATTACATAGGGATCTTCTCCCTTGCATACAAATTTTTACTTTACCGGTTGGGAGATTGTTCAGAGTCACCACCTACTATTAGGCATTATTTTTACCAGGGTTCTTATACAAAGTCCCCAGCAAAGTCACCAAATATGTTGGTGCATTCCCAGATTGGATGCTTTTTCCTAGTTATCCCTACAATGTAGCCATCAATGATCAACAAGATCTCCAGGCCAGGGGCCAATAGTATAGGAGATAGACTCTATAAATATCTCCTCTTCTTCTTTAGGCTCTGCAGAACCAACGGGGGTATTCCCTATTCAACATCTAAGAAATGCATCTATGAATTAGTTGGGATGTTGACACAAAGTAGATAAATCCTCTCTTATGCAAACTAAAACTGTAAAATAAGTGCAAAGAGTCTATCTTTGGGCCTATGCTTAGTTGTAGACAGAGGATTTTGGGTCCTAAAACTACTTCTAATATCCTAAAGGTTTGTATTTGAAGTTTGAGTTTGTATTTTTGGTATTTGGATGCAAAACTAGGACCTTGGTTGTAACCTCAATACAAGATAGGATCGGTGCCTATCTTAGGGCTCGGAGTCAATAGACATACACATGTGAATGGTTACCATAAACATATATCACTGACTAGAATTCAAGGGGATTGTTGCAGTACCTGCCTTACAAATACTTCCCAAAATTAAGTATTCAGTTATCTCTGCTTACAAACATCCCCACTGCAATATATTCCTCCCAACACTTAACCTAAAATATTTAATCCACCCCTTGAGTAGAAGTAAAATACTAAGAATTCAACATAATGAACCCATGTCCTAGAAGCTTAAACACCCCTCAGATGCTCAGATTCAGAAGAAGAAAACATTCAATTTGGAGACAAATAATAGAATACATGCAATGAAGCATTACTCATATAAAACAACATGAAACCAGTAAATTTATGCATAAAACATACAACAAGAGATTCATAAACTCACAAGACACCCAAAATAGAGCCACCAACGAAGTTATATCTAATTACAGCACCAAAATTTGTCCAGTTTTCAACAACAACAAATGAGCAACACAGTCTACCTTTTATAGCAGGGTTGTGTACTCAGCAAAAATTTAAAAGGCAAAACAAAATTCCTATCAGATACATTGCATCTTCAGATTGGCATTCAAAACATTAAAATCTCAGGCAAAACAAGAAGAAAAAATAGGTGAGCTCAAGAGATGTGTCGCCGCTCACAGATTTTCCTCATAAATCTAGTAGTTAGCCTATCAACTCCATCAACCATGCCTCTGCAAATAGCCAATAACGACTCACCTACCTATGGCTTCCTGGAGTGTAGTAGCTTGCGAGCCATAAAACTTTTCCCACCCAAAATGGTTGCATACACATAGGAAAATCCTTCACTGAGGGTTTAAAACAGAGTCGTCGATCCTATTCTTCTACCGCTGAGATCAATGGCATCAAAACATGCTGAAAAGTCACCCACCAATGATATCATGCCACATCAGCACCTTAAGCATCCGTCGCTGACTTTTCTGCCATCCATTTTACCCTTCTCGCCCTTATATATGCAGCTAAAAAAAGAGATTGTATATACATACAATCACTTACATACAAGGCGGATCCCAAGATATCATAAAACAAATTTGAACCTGCACTCGGGTCTGGGTTGTATGCATCTCGCCTCTGCACATTCGGCATATACAACACATTTTACATACAAGCCATGGACTTTGGATTATGATGAAGCATATTGCAATTGCTTTGAAGTCCAACTTGCATTTTAACCTTTGCATCTTCATTTTGTATATGCGAACATGCAATCACAATAGACATTTTGCTGACCTCAAATGACTATGAAGTGCTTTGAAATTCAAATCAGGTCTGGTTTGCATCTCTTTACTTGTATATTTCCTTGCATATTGCATCATACAAATGCGATATACATACAATGGACCCTAGCCATTTATCCATCAGATTTGAAAAAGTTTCTAATCCGGGCCTTGTATCTCCTTTTGTTTGTATATTGGCATATACAATGCCATATACATGCAAGCTATAGATCTCAAACCTGCATCAAAGAGAATGTAAAACTCCTTGGGTCCGGGCCTTGCATACTTGATTGCCTGCACCAACATACAATTGCCTTTGTATGCAACTGGTGGGCCCAACCCTTTGTCTTTCTCCTTTGTACATTGGCAATGTACATTTACTTTGTACGCCAATCATATACAAACTCACTTGTATATACCTAAGGGCTCCACCGAATGCATCTCCACTGCACTGTAGCGAAAGCATGTCCGCCACCCTTGTATATTCTTAATTTCATGTGTCCAATGTACATTCATCTAGCGACTACCTTTTGTATGCTTTCCCCCTCACTATAGCAAATGTATGTTAGGCCTTTGCATCTTTTCTCTTGTATATAGCCATTGTGTGTTCAAACATACAACATAAATATGCAAGCAAACCCAATATACATTTGGGGAATATTCTCAGAATCTACAAGATATTCCTCAATATATATGCATCTTTTTTGGGCCTGATATGCATTTAAAAATGCATACAACTGAACTATTCCATTTTTGAAGGCTGATATGCATTTTTGAGCCCATCATCATACACTTGCGCTTACAGAAACTTAGTATTTTTCTTAGGTGCGATAGGAACAAGCGGTAAAACATTGCATGGGGGCTGGTCAACCTATGAGCATTAAGGCATAAAGATGTAGCTAAAACAACCGGGAACCGGCTATAGGAAGCCAACCACAAAATAGAAAAATAATGCAAAAGCTCGAAGAACAATTAACCTAAGGAACTAAGGGTTTGAAGGAATAAAAATAGAAGCTTGGAAACTCAACTTCAAAACCCTAATCCGAGGTGAGCACCACGAGGATCTTTCCTTCATCTAGGCATGGAAACCTTCTTTGTGCTACTTTGGTGCAATTTTCTTAGTTCCATATCTATTATGGGCTTTCTTTGTGTGCTATCTACTCTGTCTGATGAGACTAGGCAAGTCTGATGAATATTGTATTGTTCCAATGATAACCATCAAGAACACAATAGAAGATTCTATTGGCACCCAATCATCTTATGTCAGTTCCATTATTCCTCTTGTTCATATGCACTCATATCAAGCTCTTCATTGTTACTACTTATGGAAAAGCAAGATTGTTTTCTCTAAGGAGGGTGGTAACTTGTGTATCAACTTTTGTTCTTGGCAATACATATGGAATATTGATTATGTTTCCTTTTGGAGAATTGATGTTGTGGAAGTATGGTATCTTTTGGATCATAGGGAAATTCATTTTAATTGGAGGCCCCAGGAGACATAGTTGTAGATATAACAAAGCTTTCCAATCAGACGCTCAGGATTGGAGGAGGCCTTCATCAAGACTTTGATCATGTCATTGTGACAAAAGTTAGGAGGCTTAGATACACCAAACCAAACAAATATTGGGTCGAAGGATCACACAAGAGGTATACACCATGTGTGGAAGACAAAATCATTGGCATAGTAGTTGATAGCAGGGCTGATAACTTTCTAGTAGATATAAAAGGGCCCATGTTGGCTTTTCTACCATTTCTTGCATTTGAAGGTAGAACAAGAAAGAATATACCAAAGTTTGAGACTGATGCCTTAGTCTATGTACAGGTAGTTAAAGCAAATTGTGACATGAATCTAGATCTTTCATGCATTGAAGCGAGTGGTAAGGCTTTAGAATTTAGTGGTTTGACTAGAGGCTACATGTTTGAATGTTTAACTAGATTAGCATGAGCATTACTGACCAATCCTACCCATTCTATTCTTAAGGAACTTGGAAAGAGTTTATCATTTGAGATAGAAATTGGATTAAATGGCCAAGTTTGGGTGAATGCTCTATCTCCTTCTACAGTCATTCTTGTTTCAAATGCTATCCTGAATGTAGAGTACTTGAGTGGGGTTCAACAAAAATTATGGCACAAGAGTTGAGAAGAGGCCTTCCTGCATTCCTGTAGGGGCATCCAAGAACTTGTGTGGGTGAGTGGGTGGATTCTTAATATTCCCTGCATCCTCACAAGAACTATCAAATGAGTGTACGGGCTTGTGGGAAGCCTTCCCCGCATCACCGCAAGGAGTTTCAAGTCTATATGTAGAATAGCAGTGGTATAAAAAATAATAAAATGAAAAATCTATGTGCAGGAGATTTGTGTACATTTACCACAATACCACATCAATTGGTGAGAATGCTTGAGGGATATTTGTGTAGACATTTACTGCAATTAAAAATATGGAAGCATAAAATATAAAATGCATTGCAAGTGAAAGTATTTGTACATTTGGAAAGCAAAAAATTAATTTTGGGTGAAAAAGTGTGCAGGGAAGGTGTTTTTGAAAGGTGAGAATATAAAAATATTTTTACCAAGGGAGATGTGAAGTGGGTAATTATTTTACCTAGGGGAATATAGTAAAATATATAAAGGTGAATTTGAAGGAGAAAGAGTGAATATTAACAGTCATTATGACTATTATTACAAAAAATATAGTGGCCAAATTACTCACGGGGATGCAAAGCAAAAGGTGAAAAAATAAATATTTTTTATTGCAAAAGAATATGAAAGGTTGCCTCGAAAGGATACGTGAAGGGTCAAAATACAAAGTATATATGATGAAATCACAAAAGAAAAAGAGGTTAGATAGAGGAAAGAAGGAATGGGCAGGACAGGGCAGATTGGTGTATAGATTGGTGTACTTGTCAAATTTGGGAAGAGAATGTACCAAAATGTATTTGATCTAAAAATGGCTTCATTTGTTCATTGATTTTAATGAAAATAAACTATGAGACTATCTCCATATTGTCTTATTTTGATCATATGAATCAATTTGGCAAGTTCTTATTGATTTGTCATTGCATATTAAATGCTTTTGTGTGATATGTTTAATGGGTTCTCTCAAGTAGGGATTAAATTATTTTGAACATGTTACTGTGATTTGAAGAATGCAATATGGATTAGAAAAGAATGGTTTTCATAGTTGAATTACTTGCACGTTTATGCAATCCATAAATAGGAAAAGTGCTAAACATTTAGAGTTTAAGGCCATTAGATGAGAAAAACTCATTAAGACTCCGTAGCCAAACAAATAAGGCACCGATCAGATGTTATGCTCCAAATTAAACAAAATCATTTATATATTTTAATTTTTTTATAGGAGTAGTGGATAGAGTAATTAAATAAATCCATTTTTAGATTTTATGCCAATTTGAATATGGTTGAAAAAGATGCTTTAATTGGAAAAATTGTATATAATCTAGTCAATTATCACCATTCAGTTTTGAAGTGTTAACATTCAATGGTGATAAGAAGGTACACCCACCTAGGCAAAGTAGAGCCTAAAGTGTAAGGAAGTCAAATTATTTTGATTGATTATGTTAGTTGGCCAAATCGGTTATTAGACCTGATCATAAAGTTTGGCATCCTTTTAGGGTTTGGTAAACAACAAATTTGAGAACCAATAGTACACACCAAACTGTATCAACTCTTACTCCCCCTATCTACAACAATCAGCAAAGCCACTACCTACTCCCCTTGAGTGGTAGCCTTCATCATCAATCTAGATTAAAGAATGAATCTTGGAAACCACTGGACTGATGTATCTCCTTATGCTTCTAGTTCAAAGGAGGGGAAATAACCCCTAACTTCTCTTGGAGATACTCAAATGTATCCTTAGGAAGAGCATTAGTAAATATGTCAGCAATCTAATCCTTTGTAGGCACATATTCAAGCTTCACTTCATTCTATGCAACCTTCTCTCTTAGAAAGTGATATCAGATTGAGATATGTTTTGTCCTTGAGTGCATCACCCCTTTCAAATGTTAGTAGCAATGATATTATCATAGAAGATAGGAATTGGCTCATCATATACAATACTAATATCCTGCAAAGTTTGCTTCATCCACAACACTTGTGTACAACAAGATGTTGCTACAATATATTCTGCCTCTGTAGTAGATAAAGACACTAAATCTTGCTTCATACTTAACCATGACACCACTCTGTCTCCAAGAAACAATGCACCACCACTTGTACTTTTCTTGTCATCTACACATCTAGCCCAATCTACATCTATATAAGCACTCAGAGAAAAGTTAGTACCCTTTGGATACCACAATCTAGAATCTAGAGTTCCCTTTAAATATCTAAATATTATCTTTACTGCTACAACATGTGACTCTCTAGGATCTTCTTGAAATCTAGCCACAAGACAAACTGCATGCATAATATTCGGTCTAGTAGCAGTTAAGTATAACAATCCACCAATCATTGACCTATACCTACTCTGATCATCCTTAGGTGATTCATCATTCTTGCTTAGCTTGTAACTAGTTGTCATAGGGGTGCATACTGGTTTAGAATCTTCCATTCCAAACTTCTTTAACATTTCCTTAACATAGTTTGATTGTGAATTGAAAATACCTTTATTTGTGTGATTGATTTATAGCCTAAGGAAGAAGTTCATTTCTCCACACATTGACATATCAAATTCTTTCTGCATCTCATCTGCAAAGCTCTTACACATACCTTCATTTCCTTCAAAGATTATATCATCCACATATACTTCAATAATTTGAATTTTATCTTCACCTACTTTGATGTACAAATTACTATCTGTAGAACCTTTACTGAAACCTTGTTGTAATAATTACCTGTCTAACCTTGCATACCAAGCTCTAGGGGCTTGCTTCAATCCATACAGTTCCTTCTTCAATCTTCAAACCATGTCCAGTTTATCTGACAACTGAAATCCATCCAACTGTTCTATGTAGACTTCTTCTTCTAGTTCACCATTCAAGAAAGCAAACTTCACATCCATTTGATATACCTTGAAATCCCTATGTACTGCAAAAGCCAAAAACATCTTGATGGCCTCCATTCTTGTCACTGGAGCATAAGTTTCCTCATAGTCTATTCCTTCTACTTGTGAGTAACCTTTACACACAAGCCTTGCCTTGTTTCTTAGTTGTCATAGGGGTGCATACTAGTTTAGAATCTTCCATTCCAAACTTCTTTAACATTTCCTTAACATAGTTTGATTGTGAATTGAAAATACCTTTATTTGTCTGATTGATTTATAGCCTAAGGAAGAAGTTCATTTCTCCACACATTGACATATCAAATTCTTTCTGCATCTCATCTGCAAAGCTCTTACACATACCTTCATTTCCTTCAAAGATTATATCATCCACATATACTTCAATAATTTGAATTTTATCTTCACCTACTTTGATGTACAAATTACTATCTGTAGAACCTTTACTGAAACCTTGTTGTAATAATTACCTGTCTAACCTTGCATACCAAGCTCTAGGGGCTTGCTTCAATCCATACAGTTCCTTCTTCAATCTTCAAACCATGTCCAGTTTATCTGACAACTGAAATCCATCCAACTGTTCTATGTAGACTTCTTCTTCTAGTTCACCATTCAAGAAAGCAAACTTCACATCCATTTGATATACCTTGAAATCCCTATGTACTGCAAAAGCCAAAAACATCTTGATGGCCTCCATTCTTGTCACTGGAGCATAAGTTTCCTCATAGTCTATTCCTTCTACTTGTGAGTAACCTTTACACACAAGCCTTGCCTTGTTTCTTACCACTTATCCATTCTCATTTAGTTTGTTCTAGAATACCCACTTAGTTCCAATCACATTTTTGTTTGACAATCTTTGGACAATTTTCTAGGTTTGATTCTTTTCAATCTATATTAGTTCTTCTTCCATAGCCTTGATCTAATACTCATCCTTGCATGCTTCAATCACTATTTTAGGTTCAAATTTAGAGAGTAAACATAGATTTACCCATTCTTCAATAGCTTTCCTTCTTGTCAGCACACCTTTGTCCTTGTTGCCAATGATTTGATATTCACAATGATGCTTCTACACATACTTGGTAGATTTAGAAGTCTCTTCTGGGGCTTATTCTTCTTCTTCAATCTGTACTTCTTTTTCATCAATATTTTCTTCTTCTCTGCAAGAGGAATCATCTTATTCATATCCATTAATTTCTAAGTTCTTTTGTAGATCTTCATCAACTTTGAAATTTGCACTCTTAAAAATCCTTCTTAACATTTTGTTGTAGCACTGGTAAGTATTGCTTTTAGTAGAATACCCAAGGAAGATACCTTCATTAGACCTTGCATCAAACTTTCCTAGATTTTCTTCATCCCTTCTGATATAACATTTGCTTCCAAACACTTTGAAGTACACTTGGCAGTAGGAATCCTTCCATACCATAACTCATAAGGGGTCTTTACACTATTTGCTCTTGCCTATACTATGTTCAGTATATAAAAAATAGTATGAATTGCCTCTCTCCAGTAGACCTCTAGTAGATTTTCTTCCTTTATCATTGTCCTTGCAGCCTCTTGAATAGTCTTATTCTTTCTTTTAGCCACTCCATTCTACTGAGGAGTCCTACGGGTAGATAAATGCCTCTTTATTCCATGATTCTTACAAAACATGTTAAACTTATTGGAGGTGAACTCTCCACCTCTATCAGACCTTAAAAATTTGATCCTCATATCCATTTCATTCTCAACCATGACTTTGAAAGCTTTGAATCTATCTAGGGCTTCATATTTTTCTTTGAGAAAAGTAACCCATGTCATTCTAGAATAATCATCAATTAGTACCATGAAATACCTATCACCTTCAAAAATCCTTACCTTGGTAGGACCATAAAGATATGTATGCATCAATTCCAACAATTTGGTAGATGATTGATCCTTGGCTTTGAAGCTTCTTCTTCCTTTTTTCCAATTTGACATTCCTTACAGATAGCATTGATAGGTTTTGTAATCTTTGGTAAGTCTTTCACAGCTTGAGAAGAACTAATTCTTACCAGGCTATCAAAGTTGAGAAGTACAAGCTTTCATGTGTCAGATCAATGGATGCAATGAGTAGAAGGTGTCTACAACTCTTCAGTATGGTTGTGAATGTGTTGATGGTATTGCAGTGGAACTATGTTGCATTGAGATAGTTTTCTCCTTATAACAAGTGTTGTATTGCAATCTATGTTTTGTGAAATTGTGAGAATGCAAAGAGTCTTTGCATTAATAAACTAAGAATTTCGTGTGGATTTGTGTGAATGTGAGCATAGAGGGAATCCCTCTACACCACAAATGCTTCCAAACAAGAGTTCCATATCACAATCATGCGACATGCAAACACATGACCAACTCCAAGATCCACCACCTTTATCTTCCATAACCCAACATAGGTTCCATTAAGTCTCTCCATCATTCCACCAATTCTTTCTATACTATTTCCTAAAATAAAATATATAGCCACTACAAAATCCCACTCATACAAGGATTAATAAATAACTAATTCCTTCCGACATATTCCCACAAGATTACTAGGATAAGAAGTTAACAACACAAGAATAACAAAACCTATTGGTATGAGGTGATTGATCATGTTATAGGGTTGTGGCTACATGCAACAAGTTAATTTTTTGTGACTAAATGATAGCCATTGTTTGACCCCAAATTATTTAATAAAGGATTTAGTTGTTAGTTTTGTTAACTGTTATTAAAAAGATGATATTTTAAGTTGCCAAATAGGCTTGTTAAATAAGTGGCTGGAGAATGTGAAAGTTCATGAGACACAAATGAGATTGTGAGTACATTTCATGTATCATAGCAACAGATAAGTTAAACCTTGTACTTGGTTTGATTTATGCTGGATAATAAAATACCAAATCACTGCTTCTTTAGACATAGACCACATTGGGTGAACCAAATTAAATCCATGTTGAATTATGTTATTCTTTATTTTCTATGTATTTAAATTTGCATTATAATCATTAATTTGTATTGCTCTGGTCTATCGAATCCTAACATAACCAAATTATTATGGATCCATCATATGCACATCAACATAGAAGCACATGCAACCCAAATAACCACCTTCTATGATATGAAATGTGAGGAAAACATCAACACAAACCCATTAGTAGTTAAACTAGAAAATAAAAATAATTATTAAGCATGTAGGTATTTCTACATGAAACCTACAAGGAGAATATCGAAGTAACTAATTTATATAAATTTCAATAGCATTTCAACATGTAAACAACACTTTAGAAAATAAATAATGAGAGAGATAACATAGAAACAACCATAAAAAAATTTGACACATATATATCCTAGGAAAAATATTTCAAGAAAAACCCAACCTCTAAAGCACACCCCATGTATTACTCTATAATAACGAATGATTATAATACATTCTTAGAGTCTAGTTCTCTATCAAAAGAAATAGGAGAGCAACACTCTTCAATCCTAGAGGAAAACCAACAAAATAACTCTATGAAAAACAATGCACAATTCCTCCATCTTAAGCCCTCAATATATAGGTCCACATGGAGGCCTAGAAAACCCTCCAAAAGGTAATACAATGGGCCTGAACAAGGTCCCATAACATTATGGTAAGAATTATCATGACCCACATAAGACAATGTCCTCCAAAATAGAATATAAATCCCTACACAAGCATCTTTAACTTCCATTACACAAGTTGGCATATGTAAGTCCCAAGCACTCCCCCATGAAGAACTAATTACATCCCATATCCATCTAATAATAAAAAATTCTCTTACAAGTTCACTATGTAACACCCTATTCAATGTCTCCTTACAAACAACATCTCCATGTCCCCATAGCATAATAAAATAATTACATATGTCCCCACCCTCACATGGGTGTCCCATTTACCCACGCCATGAAATTTATAAATACATGTACTTATTAATCTTCTAGGAACAATTAGATCTTAGGAAATGCAAGATGAATAGCACACCTAATCCTACACTTGTAACAAGAAAATTGACACTAGGTGGGAAAGTGATAGGATCCTTAGTAGATAAAAACTATATGAGGATAGTTGTATGGGTATGTGTGATATACGTGTGATCTAAGTGAATGTGTAGGGATATCTACATACAAGGATAAGGTGAGGGTTAATTATGTGGACATAAGTGTGTATAGGAATAGGTCAAGGCTAAGAGAATGAGGCCAAATTTACACAATGTTGAACTATTTGTCAATATATTCATGCATTGAGATATTTCCTCAAAATAGGCACAAAAATGAATGGGAAATAGAATGGGTATGTGATGCAAGAGCATTTAGGTGCATGAGTAATCCACATGAATGAAACAAAGATCAAAAGAATAAATTGATTTCTTACATCTACATAGTATAGTTAGTAGGTAGTTTGACTAGTTAAAATTTGTCACATCTCAACTTTTTGGATTTCATTTATAATTCAAACTATTGGATAATGACATGTGCATAAAGGTAAATTGTCGTTATTTTTATAAATGCATAAATATGAAAGTCGATAATATGATGGATTGATATGTTTATGATTATGGATTTATGATTTCTCGTGTTTCAAATATGATTTTATGGACTAACCTATTAATGAGAATTTGAGTGTGGCTGAGTGCAGGAACATGTCGAAGGCAAGAACATGGTTGAGGTAGAAGTGTCCTAGCCACTAGAAAGAGTTGGCATGACAGAAACCTATTGCACACACTCACTCACTTAGTTTCATATATATTGCATCATTCATATTGCATTAGTGAATGGCTTCTTTATGCATTCACAAAATTGATGCATAGTCTTGATTATGCATTTTACTTTGAATATTGTTTTTATTTATAACATTTAATGATTAGTTATCTATATGCAATTTCACTTATTATGTATGTTCTTTTCAAATGCATGGTTTCACCATGTAATTATTTTCTCTTTTCTTGTTTTGATTAAATAGATTTAGAGTGGTTGATTTATGATAGATTTGTTTTATATATATATATATATATATATATATATATATATATATATATATATATATATATATATATATATATATATATATATATATATCCCTCATTTCTGGTTTCTTTTTGAGACTATGATGTTTTAATTCTATGGTTAAATTGGATAAGCTCTATTGAATTATGTTAAGTGTAAACTGTTGATTTAATGCATTGTAGGCATAATGTGTGATTTCATTACCATAGTTAATTGTATAAAGGTGACTATATGATTATATTATTTCTTAACAATGTACTAAGGTGTGTGTGGCAAGATTATGTTATGTGACAAATACATGTATTAGGGAAGTTGAATTAGGTCCTGGTGCTGAAGTGTCATGAAATGATCCAATGGTGTGGGAAATTAAATAATGATTAAATTAAGATAAGTAACTAATTAGAAATAAATTAATTAGTAGCTTGATTAATTTATTTGAGTGCATAGAAGTAAATCTATTTATTTATTTGATAATTAACTCTTAAAGTTGATTAGAAAATAAAATAAATAGATAAAACTAATTATTTATTTGATGCTTAGATTTTATTTTAAATTAATTATTTAGTTAGATAATTATAATTTCTAATATTTTTTAAAATAAAAATTAATGCAATTTGCATTTCAATTATTTAATTATTATAATTGAAATAGATTTAAATTATGTGCATACTTTTATTTGAGAATTTAGAAATAAATAACATTTATTTCAATTTAAGAAAAAAGATTAATTAATAGAAGAAGAATTATTTTAATTTAAAATAAATAAATAAATAGTGTTTGTTAATTATGGGAGCATTATATTATTTCTTTTATTTATTTATTTTGGTAAATAATTTCTTTTTGGAAAAAGAAATAAGTTGAATTATTTAAATTTGTTAATTTATTTAATTATTGAATGTGCATGTCTATTTTAAAGATTTAGAGACTCAATTATTAAATTTGTCATATATGTGAATTAGAAAATTATATTTTCTAATATTTTTTTTAAGTACGATGTGCATGAATATGAATAAAGACATTGTGATAGGTAAAAATCAGGTTAATAAGATCAAGCATAGCCATGAAAACCTAACCCTACCATCATCAAATAATCTAATCCAAATGAAATCAAAAGCATGCAATTCAAGAACAATATCACCTATATTGTATGATTCCTTGTTTATGATGTGGATTGCTTCTCAATAATGAACAATTATGAAGATAAAAGCTGCCATGATGGATGGATGATAATGCTAATATGATAGATGGATGCTCAAATTCTCAATATGCTCAAAATGATAATGTAGATGCTATGAGAATGCTGAATAGGTGTAGTATGGAATGAGAGGGTGTTTATATAGACCTCAACCAAAATCAATCAACGGTGGAGATTTGGTGGCTATGTGAATGGTTAAGATTAAAGGATGATCATAGGTGAATGTGTAGATGACAAGTGGAAGGAAGCTAAGGCTTATGTGTGCCTGTGTACATAAAAAGTACTACATGTGAAAGATATTAAATAAAAGATGTAGCACCACTTATCTTTTTTTAAATGAAAGAGGCACACATGGGTAACTGCAAAAAGATGGGGGGCCAAAAAGTGGCCAAATTAATTTTTTTTAAAATTAAGTCATAACGCACTCGCGTTATGGCTTGGTAATGACAAGCCTGAGGCTGGTCAAAACCAAGCCATAACGCGAGCGCATTATGACTTGCTATAAATAAAAAAAATGTTTCTAATTTCATTTCATTTCTTTCTTCTCCTCTACGGCCACAGCCTGCAAACCCTAGAAAGCGCGCTCACGTTTTGCAAAACTCCATTCGACACAAAAACCTTATCGATTCGTCGCCAAAATGCCGCCACGATGTCGAGCACGCCAAAGGAGTGAGTTATATTTGTTTTTTTGTTTGAATTTGTTTCTAAATAGGTAGGTTTTAGTTGATTTTTGATGTATATTTCATTAATTGTCAAGAAATGTTAATGCACCTCCTCCTCCTCCTCCTCAAAATCCACAAAATCCTAAGGAGGAAATACCTGCAGAACAACAACCTCCTCCATCCATTCCTTGACATGCCCTTGGAACACAAGAAAATATAATGGGGCAAATTGAAAACAACAAAAAAGAAATTGAAGATATAATTGCAAGGTTGAAAGATCCTTCCACTTCAACCTTGCATAGGTCCACGCTTACTGAATCTCTTGAATCTATGTTATCAAATGTAGATTCAATTAGCAAGTAAATAATTAGTTGGACGGATAAGAGGAGAGAGTTTAGATATTATTATGCAAACAAGCTGTCATACCAAGATGTGAAAAAATTACAAATCACAAAATTAGACTTGTGTTCCATTTTCACAAACCCACAAACAAATCAACCTCCACCCATTACATGCGATAGGTTCCCTATCAATTAGTGCAACAACCAAGTGATAAGGGACAATTTTTGGCAGAGGTGGTGGATGGTTTTTGACCATCCTCCATGCAATAATAATGTCACGCAGTACTTTTTGAGGAAACTCTACTATGAGTTTGTCCTCAATAAAGTGCCAAACTATTTTGATATACGGGACTTCCAGGGTAGAGGTGGGGGGTTAGCACAAGATAGACCAGGGGCACGTCTTGACCCACAGCGGGTAGTGGGATGAGTAATCAGTAAACCAGCCCACGAGCATGTTTCTATCCCTTCCATTGTGAAGGAGAGTGTTGAGGTCGATACACTTTAGTCCATTAGTGCCTTGACCCAGAGCATCATAGAGCATGTCAATCCTGCAACACAGAGTGGTTTGGGAGATAGTGCGAGGAGCAAGGTCCCACCCCATACTTCTCAGACTTACAGGTTAGCCTATGGTTATGACCCCATGGATAGTCAGGATGCAGGTGCACAGGCTACATCTACAGCTGAGCAGATGGTGATGACAGATACCCTCTTGAGTGAGACTTTCAGCCTTGATACTCAGGTAAATATTAGCAAGTTTATTAAATTTTATTTTTGAAATGCAAGATTAAGTAATTTAAATTGATGATTTTAATGAAATTTTAGGGTCATAGTGTCGATGCAGTTTTCAGTGGTTCTCCACCTACATTTTACACTAGATCATCTATTGTCAAGGTATGTAACTAGTAAACAATTATAAATATTACATGTGAATAGCATCGTTATATGAATGGTATTCTAATATTTGATTTTGGATGTTGAATAGGTTAATACTATAGATTTCACGGCAACACCTGCCAGTGGTGGTGGACTTCAAAGCTTTACGGATGTAATAAAATAAATAGTTTAATGAACGAATTGTACTTACTAGATTTTTGTATGTGACTTGTGTGCTTTATTGTGTGTACTTCCATGTTTAGATGAACGTGTGTGTGTGTTAGGAGCCATGATTTACATCACTATTATAGTTTTTGTAATTGAATAATGTTGTTTTATTTCCAGATGATGTAGGCTGCGAAGACACCTCCCCATGTTCATAGGGCAATGGAGCAGGGTGTGGCCTCTGCGATTCATAGCTCCATGGCATTAATAGGGGTATGAGGCAGATTAGTAAATTTTAATTTACATTCATTGTTATAGTTGTCTATTTTTAAAAAATCAAAATATTATTGATTTAAAGTTTAATTTCTATCTAGATGGTTTCTATAGGACATGACATCACCACGGCCTATTCCTGCTACTGAGGCAAGTGAGGAGATAGATTATATGTTAGCGGTAAGTGATTATTTTGTTAAATGTTTCATTTTTTATAACATGTAATTTCTATATATTAATGTCTATACTTTTTATTGTAACAGGTAAAGATGCAGGAAGAACTAAATAGGAGGAGCAGCCCTCGGGTTCATAGTAGACCACCCATATGCGTGTCTCCATCCCCTAGAAGATCAAAGGCTACCCATGATCTATTCTCTTCACTAGCCAGAGGGGAATGACTTTTTATTGTGTTCCTTTATTGTATGCCTCTATGGCATTTGTGGACATATATTTTGTATTGTATATAGTTGACATTGTATGCCTATATGGCATTCTTGTAAGCCTATATGGCTATTTTGTATTTATGGTATACTTATATCGATAGATATTGATGTATGCCTATATGGATATTTGGTTAATACAAATCTTTTTTATTGATGGCATCCATACTTGCATTATAAATCCATATTTGAATGGATATTTGTAGATGACTACTTCAAATATTTAAAGTCCAATTCTATTACATAGGATGTTTGTTGATCCAATAAGCTAGCTATTGTTATTCAAGTATCACCTAAACCTCATTTTGGAACTAAAAGATAAAAGTTGTATTTAAAAAAAAAATGAATCATCATGTTGAACAGAAAATATTAATATTTTTTATGAGTAGCATAGAATGTCAACTATATGCAATACAAAAAAATGAATCATCATGTTATTCTTTATGTTTGAGATCTTGAAAATGACTAAGTCTAGTAGCCTGATATCCTGAAACACTAGGATGAATATCCAAGTCATTAGGATGATTGCGCCTTGAGAAAAAGTCATTAAGATGAGCACCTAAAGGAGACTTTCTTAAACATTCAAACATTAAGCAACAAACATGAAGGGTTAAGGTGCAATTTGTAACTCATAAAGCCTCAAAAGGGTGCCCAACTTAGAGAGAGCATTCATTTAAGACAAGGCGCCCATTGACACCTATTCCACCATAAAAGTGTGCCTAAGGTGGAAGGAGAACAAGCCTCTAGTAAGTGAAGCACACCTATTGTCTAAACCACTTCATTATGGCACCCTTGCATGAGGAGGAGTATATAAGTCAATAGGAAATGGTGCCTATAATGCAAATGAAGGACTAAGTGGCATTTTCAATAAGCATCAATTCACCTTGAGCTTTCAATAAATACATCAAATTAAGCCCCATAAGCCTAGGCGCCCTTTGCCTGCAAAAGAACCTTGTATCGACGTCAAGAGTTGGTCATATTGGTGTATCAAAAGACCTTGGTTAGGCTTCGCCGATAGTGGTCTGTCTTTCTGACGAGTGTGGTTTGAAGTTGAAGACATCAGTGTATCAGAAGATAATCCCATCTGTGCATCGGAAGAGCAGTTGATAGATTCACTAATGAAGGGGGTCACACCAACAGTCAAAATCCATCGGTGTATCGGCCCAATGAGATTAGAGTTCACCGATGTTTAGAGTCTCACTGACAGGTGTGGTCCAAAGGTTGTCATTTGTGAGATTGGTGTGTTGACAGAAGAGTTTTTGAGTGTGCTGATGGTATTAAGTCCTACCGATAGGCAAGGGACTTAGAGTCTTGTATCGAAGTGACAAAGACATCAGTGTGAAAGGATATAAAGTCACCAATAGTGGTCTATCTGACCAATAAGAGTCAATGATGGGATGTTTGTCAGAAGTGAAATCAAACAGAGTCATGGTGGCATCGGCCTATCAACTAATGAAATTTTAAGCTCACCGATGGTATGTTGTCTCACCAATAGTGAGTTTGAAGGTTGAAAATTTGATAATTCTATGCTTCCACTGTGTACTTTGCATTAGACACTCATCCCTACTACAGTCTAGCATTCTCTAGTTGTGTTCTCCACTTTATTTTTGTCAACACCTCTGGAAGTAATGTTGAGTTACTTGTGATGTCCTTATTGACTGGTGTTGTTTTGGAATCATGTGTAGTCCTTGTTCCTTATAGTCTATTGTCTACCTGACTATTTGTTGTAACTTATTAAACCACTATGATTTTGAATATTTAGATTTAGAGGCCATTAGACACCAAAACTTCTTGACCTTTAACAACCCAACCTAGAATCAATAGATTTTTGTCCATCCCAACTATTCTAGTCAAGACAAAGCATGTTGATTCTCATTCAATCCAAAGTTCATTAACAGGATTATCTTATCATAATATTTAGGGAAATGAACACCTAGATGGACAATGATGTGATCTATCTATAAAGAAACTTGCAAGAAGTATAGGAGGCATGAGAATCTCTCCATGTTGTTTATCAAGTTGAATGATCTAGGACACATCATGTATCATTAGAAAATATTCTCAAAGAGAAAGCAAGTGAAAATACTCAAAACAACCCATAACAAGGTGGAGAAGTTTAAAGGATGGAGGTTGCAACACTTTCCAACCTCATAGCAACACTAGTCCAATGGATCAGGATAATACTATCAAGCATCCAAATAATAGTAGATAATCTTATCAAAAGTCACAGAGAAATTTCTAAGAACCAAAGTGTTATCCCTATGACTTGACACATACTGCTTATTTCATAAAGCAAAGGGACATGATATAAATATTGTTGTTATATGGAGCCTAATCAAACTCGGAGGTTAAATTTACCCAACTTTTATCAGCATGGTTTCTCCCCAAATATTTTCCTACTAGTTTTGGCTCCTTGAAGTCTAAGTGCATGAAAATTGAAGTATAAGTGTTTTTCTTCAGGATCTAGGTGCCAGTTGAAGGTTGTAGTTGCCAAGAAGAGCACCTAGCAAGAGGAAGTCTTTTGGAGTCTCCAAAACACATCAAACACTTGACTAACAACAAGATAACTTTTTCCCAAGTTAGGCACTTCAAGAGGGAAGTTAAAACATGAATAAGCACCAACTTCTATAGGCGCAAACTCAAGCTTGTTGAGGATACACATGGCACCCAACATTCCTTGGTGATTTCATGAACTTCAAACGCTCAGAACTATTCAAGGAATGCCCAATGCCCCTTCTTGATGATAGGCACCAAAGTGAGGGTGGAATTGCGCCTTGATGGCATTAGGTGCTATCTAGAGTATGCTACTCCATGGAAATGTGCCTTCTTGCTTAGAGTAATTCAAACACTCCAAGGTCTTCAAGGATCAATTTCCCAACTTATGAAATGTCCTCCTTCATTTTAAAACACATTGTAATGCTCTAGAGAGATGACTATACCTAGGCATCAATCTGGGTTAGAAATGCCTCCAAAGTACGCCTTCTCTTTCAGAATGCAAAACAAGGTCCAAAGGTGCTAATAAACTGAAGCACTTCTTTGGAAACGTCTTGGAGGTTAAGATGCGCCTTGTCTTAATGAGGTGCAACTCTTGGGTAAGAAAGCTTGTAAAGTGCGCCTAACTTAGTGAAGAGGTTGATAACTTCTAAACCCTTCCTAGAACTTAGATTGCTTCAACTGAAGATCATCTCACACCAATACATCACCAAACTTTCAATCACAAGATCAATTCAAACTTAGGTGCTCATTAAGAGTCTTTCCAATGTTGGTGCATCTGAGAGGTTGAACTGGCAAGAGATGGTGCCTAGCTTCCTAGACCTTGTTTCAATATGTTTGAGTTCCAAAGTTGACTCAATGGTATCAAGATGGTGCCATAGAGTCTTTGGACTAGTTCCTTAGAGTTTCAAAAACATTCTGGCTCCTTGAGAATTCCTCCTACATGCTTGGGTGCCATTTCAAGGTCCTAGAACCATGATGTAGCACCTTATTTCTCTAGGCACCCATTCATGATTGTGCAACTTGAGATTGGCGCCTAGAGTGAATAGGCTTTCATCCTAACTTAATACATTGCCTCCTTCTGATGATTTTTGGGGCAGCAGAAAACCTTTCACCATAGCAAAATGTCTTAGAGAATAAAAACTAAGAGAGGTTATTGTAGAGGCACTCTACATGATCGTGTTGCCTTAGACAGAATGTTTCTAAGTGAAATTGTTTTCGAGTAACATCTCGTCAAAGATTGCTACCTTTTTGCACTTTGGACTCTTTAGGGATATTGTTGGTACAATGTAGCTCAGACTGTTTTGACATGTTTGGGTTAAAAATAGGACCATGCCTAGCCTAAATGTACCCATCTGGACGTGTTGGAACAATTAGTTTGGTCACATCAGGAGCAGGATGAAAGTTAAACCCCTTTGCAACTTTACACTACCTCCGGATGATTTTTGGGGCAATAGAAAACCTTTCACCTCGGGAAAATGTCTTAGAGATATAAAAAATTGAGAGAGGTTATTGTAGAGGCACTCTACATGATCGCGTTGGCTTAGACAGAATATTTCTAAGTGACATGGGTTTTGAGTAACATCTCGTCAAAGAATTCTACCTTTTTGCACTTTGGACTCTTCAGGGATACCGTCGATATAATGTAGCTCAGATTGTTTAGACATGTTTGGGTGAAAAATAGGACCATGCCTAGCATAAATGTACCCATCTGAATGTGTTGGAATAGTCAGTTTCATCGCATTAGGAGTAGGACGAAACTTACACCCCTTTGCAACTTTACACTGCATCCTTCTGACGATATTTGGGGCAGCAGAAAATCTTTCACTACGGGCAAATGCCTCAGAGATATAAAAAACTAAGAGAGGTTATTGTAGAGGCACTCTACATGATCTCATTGCCTCTAATGGAATGTTTCTAAGTGACACACTTTTTTAGTAACATCTCGTCAAAGATTGCTGCCTTTTTGCAATTTGGACTCTTCAGGGATATCTTCGGTACAATATAGCTCAGACTGTTTTGACATGTTTGGGTGAAAAATAGGACCATACCTAGTGTAAATGTACCCATCTGAATGCATTGGAATAGTTAGTTTGGTCACATCATGAGCAGGACACCAAAAATACAAAAGTTGCTTTGTGCAACTTAATAACATTGACACTTTTTTGCAACATGACTCAAAGACTCAAACTGACCCCAAATGACTCAAAGTGACTTAAAATCACCTTGATTTTGGTGCCCAATGTACATTATAGAGGTTGAGGCACTCCTTATCATTCAAACATCTTAAATGAGTGCATAGGAAAGGAAAAAGCTCTAAGTTTCATCATCATGAGCACCTAATATCAAGAGACTTTAATGGCTCAAACCTTAGCATGGAGTCGTAAGGCGCATTTCATGTCTCTTTTCATCCATTTTGGTGCCCTTATGTAGATTTTTCAACTTGATTCGGTGCCTTGTATGTGAAGGAAGATCTAAAGGCATGAAAGTGGATGTCATTTTGCAAGAGTTTGGATCATCAAAATTGAAAGAAATAAGTCTATTAAGCTTGGGCGCCCTTGGTCTTCTTTTCATTCATTATGAGCACCTTGGGAGAATGGTATATAGGTCATCATCATGATTGGGCACCCTGGATCCAGAGTGTTGGAGAGATCATCAAATGGTGTCTAGAGGAAGTAGGGTGAGTTATGAGTTTGGTCGCATCAGGAGCAGGACACCAAAAATGCATAACATGATGATGTAAAAATGTGTATATGTGTAAAAATGCAGGAGGAAATAAAAAAAGACAAACCTTAATTGTTAGTGTGCATACTTACAAATCAATGTAACATGACTTTACAAAATCAATGTGAATACATACAAATTAATCCAATGAACCATCCAGGTCTGCTCTACTCTTTATTGTGTCAAGTATTGCTTCATGGTCAGACTCACGCACCTTCAACAAGATTTTGTTCAAAGGTCTACCCTGATACTTTAGCAAATGATCATTGGATGCCACGACAAGGTTCGAGTAATGAAGAATCTTCTGATGCATGTCAAAGTCCTGAAATAGCCAAAAATTAACACTCTTATGTGGGTACCTTCTAAGCCATGTTCCAATAATAACCACTGAGCCTGTAGGGTATTTGATGTTTTCTCCATCTGTAACAGGGGCCTCCAATTTCTTTTTGGCCTTAACACAACGACATAAGTAATACTATGTTCCCTCTTCATTATCTTCATCTGCAATAACTACATATACGTGCCCTACATTGATATGTGTAGCAAATTAGATGAAATTAGTCAACATTAAAAAAACACTACAAAGTAAGATGACATTACCTAGTTGAACTGGATGAAATTAGATGCATATACGTGCCCTATATTACCTGGTTGAACTAAATCTGATGTGTGGTCAAAGTCAACTAATGATTCCATCTGTGTTAGTTCCAGTGCTGTTGGGAGTCGATACGTGTCAAGTGGGCTAAGATAATTTAACTACCATTTGTCAACCCACTCCTTTGACTCGCACTCATCCTAGACTTGAATTGTACAGGAAGAACACAAGCATGACATCTTTCACATATGGATACTCCGTGAACCTGCAATTGAGCTTCTAGAAGAGTGCATCTCATTTGATCCTGTTAGTGTACAACAGTCCTCATATGGTGCAATGTTAGTATCATCTATTAACCAAAAAAATCTATGAACTAAAGACTTACCTTCATTACCTGAACCCATGGAAGCATTACACCACTCGACAATCAATTTTGTATCTATCAACTTTGCATTGTCTTTATACTTTAACTCTTCTCATGCTATGGCTCTTTTGATACATGCTCCTGCACCATCATGCTCCCCCTTTCCATGCCTGGCCTCACAAAAGTTCCACATATATTGAATACCTGTAAAATTATGCCTCCTACTCAGCCAATAGAAATTCCATGAGTTCTTGAATTGTGACGCACAGTTATCTAACCATATGATATGCTGACTGAACGATATGCCCCTTCTAGCTAAATCATTGTAGAACACCTAGAAGCAACCTTGTATGAACTCCATAGAATGTGTGCAATCATCACTAATATAGAAATTATACTCCCTTATGATCTTTCTATCATCCTCTATACTATCATTCGCATGAATGAATGCGATGTGCACAAATATAGAAACCTGTGTGGAGTTGTAATATTGTGATTACACCTCACGCTGTGGCTGTAGACTGTAGTTCTCTACAACGTCGACTACTGAAACAATGCTACCAACTGGAAATGTGCCCTTGCATAACTTGAATTGCAAGTCCAACCATCGAGCTCTATGGGCATATCTTGCATACTCATACACTATGTTGTCACGAAATATAGGCATAAACTGATACACTAGAATCTTTTCAATAACTAATTCACACCTCTTTGCTTCTTTACCATCTTTTGTATTGTATGCCACTGTTTTATACTTGCTAAACTCTACTAGTTCATTTCCAACCACATGTGTTCTTTCCATATGTTCACATATTGGCAAATGTTGCAAGCCACCGCAACGATGACATGTGCCATCCAAGCATAATTTCTTGTAGAATATTTGAGCTTCCTCTCTTTCACATAAAATTCTTGATATGAAGTCTCTTGAAGATGTTGGTGGGAGCACATATGGTACAACCCTGTAAATCATTGTTAGTATGCATATCTAAACATATAGACCTATAAGCATCAAAATGGTTAGAAAATTCAATATGTAATCTACAACAACAAGTAGTGCATGTGTGATTTATCTTAACATAGAAAGGTCTTAGCATTTCAAAATATCTTTGATAAATTTTAATTTGAGGATACTTCTTTAGAAATTTACATAAAACTATGTTTGAGTCTCATCCAAAAAATGCTTTGGATGTGGCTCGCGGTTCTGACTATCGATTCTCCTTCTTACCACATCCCTTTGATTCAGAGATACCCTTGTGTAATTCTTCCAAAAGTCTTCAATTAGTGATCTCAATGCTTCAACAATTGGTTTATCTTTTCGTGGTAGTCTCCCCGAGAATGCCCATAATTCATTAGCATTAGTGTCCTCAATTCTTTGGCATCTTCCAATGGCTCTTGATAAAGTTTTCCTATTAATTCTCAATTCTTGACTTCTCTTTCTAATGAGATGAGCTTTCCTCATTTGATTACTTACTATAGTCGATGTAATCACATGCTGTATTGCATTACTATCTTTTGTGCATGAGGTGTTACCCACACTCTCTTACGCACTCATTAGATTCTTGACAATAGATTTTTCACTTGAATCCTCTGATGTTGCCAACCCATGAATCTTCATGATAGACCTATACTTTATACTTCATATCATTTCAACGAATAGTTGACATCTTGCAGTCTCATTTAACTTTTCAAAGAACAATCTCCAAATCTTATTAGCATATCTTCTACAAGTACATTTTGAAATCTTACCTTCCATTGGCTGCAAAATATTCTCATCAATATCAATCAAATACTTTGGATTTCTATGCAAAATTCTAGGTGGTGTTAAGTTAGGTAAATTCATCTCAACATTAGGAATTTCATCAATATTTAAATGAGATGGGTTAGATGGCATACCTTCGATCGAAGATGGAATAGATGACATACCTTGAGGTTAAGGTGGGAACGATGGCATACCTCCTTCATCACATGTGAGTGATGATGTACTCTCAACTTGAGATGTGGTAGATGGTGTCCCTACATGTTGACTTGCGGTAGAGGACGTGTCTCCAACTATGGTATTCAAATCTCTCGTACCATGAAGTTTTTGCATTCATTCTCTTTGTGCCGCCAATACCATATCTCTCTGTGATGGTTGTGGTTCCTCTTCAATTGGTATGTCTTCATTTATCGTGTCCAATTTCCTCTTCTCACGAAATTCCCTCATAGCCTCTGCTTTCTTTGTATTCTTATCTTCTATATCTTCTTGTGTTGGTTTAATTCTTGATCGTTTCCTCGGCATGATGGAGAATTTGTCTGTAGCATGATAAAGAGACCAATATTAGTTCCTAAGAAATAAATACAAGATAATAGTGGGATTGTATTTTTTTTTATAGTTTGACATCATGGTATGTTAAGATTGATTTATTACACATAATTATTAAAGAGCCCAAGTGTAGAAAATATACATGACATCATGTGAGATTGTAGGTTGCTTTCTTGATTGGGGATGTGTCTATTTTAAACATGTATGATAAAGCATGATAAAGTAATTCAATCTGAAATAAGGAAAATGTAAAGAACATGCATGTAAAGACTTGACATACCTAAAAAATGAAGATTTGAATGGAGAGAGTACCTAATTATGTAGTGTTTTTATCTTCTTGCATCAAACTCCTTAACAATTTGAGTTTTTCACCACTTGCTTCATTTTCAATGTTAAATTGAATAACACTCAAATATAATGATTAACAACAATACAATTAACCAATCTATAATGTTAAATTCCTAAAATTGAATCCCAATTAACATTGCAACACTACAAAAATTGAAACTTGAATAGATATATATCAAACTTGGTGTGAAAACTATGTTATTTCCTCCTTCTCAAGTTGGCAAATCAGAAAAGGTGGTGGAAAGATCATGCAAAGGTGGTACAATGTGTCAAATGTGCATGTGAACTTCCCAACAGCATGAAAGCACTTCTTTTTTGTTGGAGCATGCACAGAATCAGTAAGAAAATAGAGCATTTGGGCCTAGATCATGGGGGTCAACACTTTTTTACCATTTCAATAGCAAGACAAAATGTAAGCGCGTTATAATGTGCTTGTGTTTTGTCCTGCTATAGATTGATCACATCCTTTGCATTGATCACATCTCTTTCCAAACCTTCCCTTTCAGACTTGAATGACCACAAGGTTTTTGAGGAAGAACTTTTTTTGTTTCCTGCAAGGACTTGCCAGATGCTCCGCCATATGATAGGCATAACAATGAAGGGGCAAGCCCTCATAATCAAGTTCTTGATAGAAAATGCCCATCGAGGAAGAAAGACAGATATTCTTGGGAAGTAGAAGTTCTAGTTTGTGACAAATCCTTATCCAAGCATAAATAGTAGGGGGTTAACCCTTAAAACTTAAACCCTATCCCTACACCCTCAACACTTGACACTATATCTTAAGCCTTAAACCCTCATTCCTAAAGCCTCAACACTCAATCCTTAAACCTTCAACCCTAAAATATATCCCTAATCCCTCTACCCTCGACACTCTAACCCTAACCTCGACATTAAATGCTAATCCGTCAACCCTTAACCCTAATCTGTCAACCCTAAACCCTATCCCTAAACCCTCAACCCTCAACACTATACCTTAAACCCTAATCCCTCAACCCTCAACCATAAACCTTATCCCTAAACCCTAATCCCTCAACCCTCAACCCTAATCCATCACCCCTCAACTCTAATCCCTCATCCATAAACCCTAAATGCTATCCCTATTCCTAAACCCTCAACAGACTCGATACTATACCTTAAACCCTAATCCCTTATCCTCGACACTCTTATTTAACCCTAATCCCTTGACCATTAACCCTATCCCTCAACCACAACCCTCAAGCCTCAACCCTCAACTCTCAACATTAAACCCTTAACTCTGATCCCTCCACCCTCAACCCTCAACGTCAAATCCTAATCCCTCAACCCTTCACTCTAATCCCTCAACCCTAAACTCTATCCCTAAACCCTCAACACTATACCTTAAACCCTAATCCCTCAACCCTAAACCTTATCCCTAAACCCTAATCCCTCAACCCTTGACCCTAATCCGTCATCCCTCAACTCTAATCCCTCATCCCTAAACCCTAAATGCTATCCCTATTCCTAAACCCTCAACAGACTCGATACTATACCTTAAACCCTAATCCCTCTACCCTCGACACTCTTATTTAACCCTAATCCCTTGACCATTAACCCTATCCCTCAACCTCAACCCTAAGGCCTCAACCCTCAACCCTCAACTCTCAACATTAAACCCTAATTCATCAACCCTAAACCCTAATCCCTCAAACCTAAACCCTATCCCTAAATCATCAACCCTCAACACTATACCTTAAACCCTAATCCCTATCCCTCAACCCTTAACCCTTAAAACATAAACCATATCCCTACACCCTCAACACTTGACACTATATCTTAAGCCTTAAACCCTCATCCCTAAAGCCTCAACCCTCAATCCTTAAACCTTCAACCCTAAACCCTGTCCCTAATCCCTCTACCCTCGACACTCTAACCCTAACCTTGACATTAAATGCTAATCCATCAACCCTAAACCCTAATCCGTTAACCCTAAACCCTATCCCTAAACCCTCAACCCTCATCACTATACCTTAAACCCTAATCCCTTAACCCTCAACCTTAATCCATCACCCCTCAACTCTAATCCCTCATCCCTAAACCCTAAATGCTATCCCTATTCCTAAACCCTCAATAGATATGATACTATACCTTAAACCCTAATCCCTCTACTCTCGACACTCTTATTTAACCCTAATCCCTTGACCATTAACCCTATCCCTCAACCTCAACCCTCAAGCCTCAAGCCTCAACCCTCAACTCTCAACATTAAACCCTAATTCATCAACCCTAAACCCTAATCCCTCAAACCTAAACCCTATCCCTAAAACATCAACCCTCAACACTATACCTTAAACCCTAATCCCTATCCCTCACCCCTTAACCCTTAAAACTTAAACCCTATCCCTACACCCTCAAAACTTGACACTATATCTTAAGCCTTAAACCTCATCCCTAAAGCCTCAATCCTTAATCCTTAAACCATCAACCCTAAACCCTATCCCTAATCCCTCTACCCTCGACAATCTAACCCTAACCTCAACATTAAATGCTAATCCGTCAACCCTAAACCCTAATCCATCAACCCTAAACCCTATCCCTAAACCCTCAACCCTCAACACTATACCTGAAACCCTAATCCCTCAACACTCAACCCTAAACCTTATCCCTAAACCCTAATCCCTCAACCCTAATCCATCACCCCTCAACTCTAATCCCTCATCCCTAAACCCTAAATGCTATCCCTATTCCTAAACCCTCAACAGACTCAATACTATACCTTAAACCTTAATCCCTTATCCTTGACACTCTTATTTAACCCTAATCCCTTGACCATTAACCCTATCCCTCAACCTCAACCCTCAACCCTCAACCCTCAACCCTCAACTCTCAACATTAAACCCTTAACTCTAATCCTTCCACTCTCAACCCTTAACGTCAAATCCTAATCCCTCAACCATTCACTCTAATCCCTCAACCCTAAACCTTATCCCTAAACCCTCAACACTATACCTTAAACCCTAATCCCTCAACCCTAAACCTTATCCCTAAACCCTAATCCCTCAACCCTCAACCCTAATCCGTCATCCCCATACTCTAATCCCTCATCCCTAAACCCTAAATGTTATCCTTATTCCTAAACCCTCAACAGACTCGATACTATACCTTAAACCCTAATCCCTCTACCCTCGACACTCTTATTTAACCCTAATCCCTTGACCATTAACCCTATCCCTCAACCTCAACCCTCAACCCTCAACCCTCAAGCCTCAACTCTCAACATTAAACCCTTAACTCTGATCCCTTGACCCTCAACCCTATCCCTAAACCCTAAACCCTAAACCCTCAACCCTCAATATCAAATCCTAATCCCTCAACCCTTCACTCTAATCCCTCAACCCTAAACCCTCAACACTATACCTTATACCCTAGTCCCTCAACCCTAACCCTAAACCTTACCCCTAAACTCTAATCCCTCAACCCTAATCCGTCATCCCTCAACTCTAATCCCTCATCCCTAAACCCTAAATGCTATCCCTATTCCTAGACCCTCAACGGGCTTGATACTATACCTTAAACCCTAATCCCTTATCCCTAAACCCTCCAACCCTATCCCTTAACCCTAATCCCTTGACCCTCAACCCTATCCTGAAACCCTTAACCCTTGAACCTTAATGCACTCAACTGTCAACGTCAAACCTCAATCCCTCAACCCTTAACTCTAATCCCTCGACCCTTAACCCTTAAAACTTGAACCCTAAAACCTATCCCTACACACTCGACACTCAACACTATATCTTGAACCCTAATCCCTTAACCCTTATCCCTAAAACCTCAACCCTAAATCATTAAACCTTCAACCCTAAACCCTATCCCTAATCCCTCTACCCTTGACACTTTACCTTAAACCTAATCCCTCGACCCTTAACCCTAAATGCTATCCCTAAAGCCTCAACTCTAAACCCTAATCCCTAATCCCTCTACCCTCAACACTCTACCTTAAACCTAATCCCTCGACCCTTAACCCTAAATGCTATCCCTAAAGCCTCAACCCTAAACCCTAATCCCTCAAGGTCCTAAACTCTAATCCCTTATCCCTAAACTCTAAATCCTATCCCTAAATGCTCAACCCTCAACCTTAAACCTTAATCACTCAATCCTTATCCACCCCTCTCCTCCCCTATCTGGCTCACTCCCATATCTACCCTCCTCTACCCTCGACACTATACATACATACATATAGGCATACATAGATACATACATACATACATATTGGCATACATAGATACATAAATACATATAGGCATACATACATACATACATATTGGCATACATAGATACATACATACATACATATAGGAATACATACATACATACATTGTTAATCGCCTTGAACATAAAAAAAGTTAAGGGGAACATAACGCAAGCGTGTTATAACACGCTCGCATTATGTCAAACATGACAAACAACAGACTTGCGGAAAAGAAAAAATGCAAAGCAAACCATAACACGAGCGCATTATAATGTGCTCATGTTATGTCTTGCTTTGCTTTGGATTTCCAACCCAAAGGCTTGGAGTGCCTTTTGAATAGTCACAGACGTGTTTTTCTAGATTCTTCAAGATTTCACATAATTTCGTTCATGCTAACCCTCATATTTGCATGTGTTTCAACGTCGAACAAATCGAACACCTAGATAATGTTAGGATTTCTCTTAGCTATTTGATGATGTGATTTTTTTCACATTTTAACAGTGTTGAGCCTTTCATCTTTAATTTCTTTTGTTTGTGTGTCCATTTTTGGGCAAAAAACACTGTTTGGTCTTTTTTTCATTGTAAATTAACTATTCATTGAAATTTAAAAAAAAAATTACATATTTAGAAACTAGACTCCATTCTACAAATATTAAAAAAAGAAAAAAATGATTTTAATTAGTTTTCAAAATTTATAGAGGCAGCACGGCCAAAATTCTATTTTTTAGGATGTGTTCACTTTGAAAATTACTAAAAAATCAAATATTCATAAAAAATTTATTAGAAAAATTGGGCATAAACTACATGCTATTAACTAATTTCTCACTGAAGTGATTTTAAAAATACCAAAAAATGGTTGACCTTTTGAGGGAGCCACAAAACATGCTATGTTATTTTTTTGACAGAAACAACACCAATTTATGTGGCTCCCTCTTTTGAACCCCTTAATCTATGCCATTTTTTTTTAAAAATAGTAGTTTAGAAAGTAGACTTGGAGCACTATGAACATTTTTTTGGTTGCATCTCCAAATTTTGAGTGTAACTATGCTCAATTTCTCATCCAAGGCCAGTATTTCCTGATTTCAGAAAAAAAAGTGGCCACTTCAGACCCCTTTTTGGCCCCCCATCTTCTTGCACTTACCCAAAGTGAGTTATGAGTGACAATGGATAGACTCTTAATGTTTGTGGAATTGATTTGCTACACAAAATCAATATTGACACTTCTTTAATCAAACTAGATAGGCTTATCATTCGTGGCTTTGATAATGTTGGTAGACAATCCCTAGGTACCATTACTTTACCTGCGAAGGTTGGACCCATAACATTATCTAGTCTTTTTCATGTCATGCTTGGTTCACTTTAATATAATATGATTTTTGGTAGACCATGGATCCATGCCATGGGGGAAGTTTTGTCTAGCGTTCATTGATCAATAAAGTTTATTTACGAAAATAAACTTTACAGTATCAAAACCGATCCAGAGCTGGAAAGATGTTTACATATTGAAACACAAAAACAAGTTAACAATCATAAAAGTCTAAACAACTTATGAGTTGATTCATCAATACCTCTTTCCATAGATAATTTTGTACGAGACTCTAAACCATCGAATGCACTTTTTGGTGATGATTGGGGTTCATTAGATTCTATTCCTTCCTTTACGGGGGAATATAAACTTAATAACTCCAATATTGACACATAAAAGTCACATCGATCTTATCCAAGCAATCTTTGGAAACACCTAAGAACCCTAAAGTTTCCTTGGTAGAAAACAAAGACAATACTCTTACTTACACTCTAGAATATGAGACTTATGAGGCCCCTCCATCTTCTAAAGAGATGGACTCTCTCTATGGTCATGGATTTCAAATTTTGTACAAAAATTGTGACTACGTAGGCAATGGTTGTGGTGTAAACCAACAAGGAATCAGAGCACCTTTACAAGTTGCTGGAATTAACTACACAGCTGGTATTGGATACCATTCTTTGAAGTCCACCAAAGCCCACCGTCATCCTACTCTTAATTCTAATACAATATTGACAAATATGATATATCTTGAGATGATAGACACGGATTGTCTGCTAGGAAATATCCCATTGAATCAGGTAATTATTTATCCTTCCTTTAGCCACACTTGATATAGCACCTATTCTAGTTGCTCTCAAGGGTGGTCTCCTCCTAGATATATATGTTGTTAGCATTGTGTTGTGCCCCCCATGTTGTGTTATATTTTGTTTAGGTCTCTTTCGATGACCCTTAATACTCTTGTAAGGTCAAGGATACATGGAGACCGCCTCTGTTGTGACCATTCTTTTATTTGTCTCTACATTCTTCTACTCTTCTCTCTATTTTATTATTGTGTGTTGTGCCTTGGGGGCATAGCATTGTGGAAGATGTCTTGGGGGCATCCTCCTACGTGGTGTTCCTAAAGCACTAGTTGTCCTCTCTCATTTTTATTGTGTACATTCTTTAGTGATTCTACCTAGTTGGCAGATGATGAAAACAAACAAATATTGATAAGGACCATGTGTCCTTTTAGTGAGAAAAAAAAATGGACCTAGTCCATATATGAAGATGGGGTTGATATATATCCGATGCTTGACTAGTTGAATCACTCCGTGTGATGTATCATTTCTCTTGTAACAAACATTTTACAATACTCTCAATCTACTCCATGCACTTTGGATGGTTTTGTATCTCACCTTGTTGTTACACTCGGTTATGACATATTTCTAGTATATCCCAATGGCTATACTCAGTTCCAATCCCGCAAGTGTAGTCTTGGTCTTTGATGTTATCTAATATATGATTTATGCATAGTTTCTATGATTTTATTTGCTTATTATCTTAGAATAAGATTTTCTAACAAAAGCTTATATCTTGTTGATTATCTTAGTAACTAATATCAATGTGTTTGTGGGAACATTTGGTGATCATGGCACATGTCACCTCTAGGGGCATGGGCTTAGTGAAAGCTCTTGTTCCCTTGCATGTTTTCACTCTACCTTAATGTGCTTGATACCTGAAAGTGGGATCAACCACCTTAAGGTGGGGGCATATACAATGGTATCTTCTTGATTATTTTGACACTGACAGAGTGTGTTTGAAATCCCTCATCACGAAGAAGGATGGTGTATCTCTTGAGCTAGTACACATCCTTTTAAAATCAAGAAAGCCCTCATCGTGAGGTAGGATAACATATCTCTTGAGCTAGTGCGTATCCTTTTATACAAAGTGCTTCTATGGAAGGCAAGATGGTGTATCTCTTGAGCTAGTGCACATCCTTTTATACAAAGTCCTCTGCGGAGGTGGGGTTGGATCTTGAGCCATCCTTTTATTGGAAGAATGTCTTTGGGAAGTTATTTTGTCATTGATGATGCTAATAACAACATGAGCATGGGCACAAGGAACATAAAGTTATGCATTACAGTGTTGTCATTAATGTCAACATTGTATTTTGGTATGATGCAGATTAGTTTGGTTCTCTACTTTGCAAGATGGTTTGATCCTTCATAAGGCACTAATTTGCAAGAGGGTTTTGATCCAAAGTGTGATCCAGTAAGGAGAACCTATTGTGAATTTGGTTAAGTATAAACTCTATATTTCTAAGTTACAGAGGATCTGGTATTTTTGTCCTCATTTCTCTGCTATTGAAGATTTTGCTGTGTAGTTCTAGCATGCTATTGTTGGTTGTCAGAAGCTTCTAAATCAAGAATTTTGTATGTTTATGACATATGGTTTGAAAGTTATGAGTAACAGATGTTCATCTTGATAGAATAAAGGTATTTCCAGTTTAGAGCAAGTGTGTAGGAGAGTTCACATTCCTCTGCAGATTGGATTTTGTTTTTGTAGTTTTAAGGGGATGTTAATAGATGTGATTAGGGTGTGATTTCTAGTTTTCATGTGATTTGGAGATATTTGGGTCAATGTGTGGATCTACAGTTAAAAGGTTTTTTAATAGGTCTTCAGTGGAGCCGAACTAATAAGTGTGAAGGTGTGTGGAACGTAATTAAGCTTGCAGAGTTAATTGGGAGCTATTTTAGGTCCATACCGACCTATTTCAAGTTTCTTCAAAGTTTTAATCTTGGCATGAAGCGTGTACATGAAGGTTTGGGGCCGACAAGTTATACTTTGATATTTTGACTGTTACACTCAATTAGGACGACCTAATTGTTCATTATGCTTGTAACAGATATATATATATATATATATGAGATCTTTTTGATGTTTTGAAGATATGGATGTGTGGATTGTGAATGGAATCATGTGTGTGTGTGTGTGTGAATGTGAATTTTTCTGTGGATGTTGAGCAGAAGATCAGAAATAGAGGAAAGTTGTTCATAATCAGAAAAAGTGTGCTAAGCTTGTATATTGTACTTCATTGGAACTATGCCCCATGCATATATCAGATGCAATTATAATAGCTCAACTCTGGTAGTGAGCCACCCATTTTCTTCTATCTTTTTCTTTCAGGATAGTGAGTCCTTTAGCAGTGAGCCACTTGCGGTGAGCATTCTTGGACAGTGAGTCCACCAATTGTATCTGTTGAATGCATAAGACAACTGAGGGGGGGTGTGAATCAGTTGTAACAAAACTTCAAACCCTTACAAACATTTAGAGACAAAAGCACAAAGTTGTGTCACACTTTTATAAAGGAAATGACCAATACTGATCCAACTTTTAAACTTGAATCACTAAAAAGTGACATATATGTTTTGAATTTTGAAATGATGTAAAATAATAGAATATTTATTTTTTAGTATATTTTATGTTTGTATTTTTTAAAAAAATTAAAAAATTATTTGAATATAGTTTTTAATAAATTGACACTATAATTTAATTGCTGATAAAATGCTGAAAAATGAAGTTACATGAGACGTCAATCTTTATATAGTAATTTTTTTTTTTATTTTCTTCAATTTTTTTGTGTATTTATAGCCTGAAACTTTAGTGCATAGATATATTTTTTTCCAATTTTTATAAATATATATTTTTAAATAAATAATAAAATGTGCGTGTATTAAAACGTAATTGTTTCCATTCGACGTCAAATTTCATATTAACTATTTATCTAAAATAGAAAAAAAATATACCATCTTGATATAGATTCTTGTATCTAGTACATCATATTTTTTTCAATTTTTTTTGATAAGTTTTACTATTTTTCCTTGACATGGTAATCGACCTAATGTTTTGTGCTGATAACCTACTTTTAGTAAAAATAGAAAGGAAAATATAAATAATAATTAAACTATTAATATATATATATATATATGAAAACTAAACCTATAGATCTACAAAAGGGTATTTTTATATTTTTAAAAAAATGTTATTTACACAAGTAGAAGTTGTTGAAATATCAAGTTTTTCAAATAATTTTTTTTTTTGGTAAATTAGCCTCATAGTGGTGCTACATATGCATTTAGCCAACAATTTTAGTTGGAAACATTGTGGACATATCTAACTTAGCTAGAATGAATCTTACATGATCATATGTTTGACCAAAATTGATTTTTAGTTAGAAATACTTAAATTCACTTGTGTTGATAAGTTCACTGAAAGCGTGATAGAAATTTAAGAATGTTATGATGATTAAGCATGAAAAGGAAATAACTAAAACTAAATCATAACAACACCACACACAAGAGAACACTAGATTTTTTACACGTGGAAAAACCAAAAAGGGAAAAACCACAGTGAGGATTAGCTCGCAATATAATGTAGTAGCAATACCAAATTATAAAGGCTCACCGCCCAAAAGAGAGAATGCTCATTGTAGGTGGACTCACTATCCAAGTGGACTCACTACCCACTTAGAAAGAAAGAAAGAATAGAAGAATGGCTCACTTCTAGGCTTTGAATTGATATAATTACATCTAACCTATAATGCATGGAGTTCAGTTCCAATGAAGCTCAATATCCATCACAACACAAACAACATCTTCACAGCATCACTGAAAATAGTAGACACCTTCTGCTCACTACATCCAGTATCCTAACACATGAAAGCTCTCACTACCCTGATCAAATTCACATCACAAACATCATATCCCTTGCACAAACCTACATCCATGACTCCTTGACACTTATTTATACAATCACCAATCATGAAAACATTCTCCAAGGTCAGCAACATAACTTAACCCCTAAAATTCAAATTAGGTCTTGACCTAAACATTTTGACAGAGGAAAGGAATGAATGCAAAGCACATCATGCCTTAGCATGGACCTAAATCCACTCTTACACACTTTGACACACTTTCACATTCAATGAAGCACAACTGCAAATAGTGTAAACAACTAAGTCGGCCATCCTTGTATTTGTTGATAACTGAGAGGGGGGGTGAATCAGTTATCCTAATTATTCCTACTTTCTAAACTTTATTAATAATCAATGTAACATTAATTCAAATAAGCAAACATAACCATGAAATGGAAATACACATGACACAATATTTTTGACGTGGAAACCCTGTTAAGGGAGAAAACCACAGGGTGATTAACCCAAGATTGTATTCTTTGTTAGAAGACTAGAAATACAAAATGGCACTTGCCAATTAGGGCTCACTGCCCAAGCACATTGCTAACAAGAGGCACACTGCCTACAAGAGACTCACTATCTACAAAAGGAATGTAAAACAATACTTGAACTGATTGGGAGCATCTACATATGCTAGAGTTTAGTTCTGGTTAGGCTCAGTACACTGATCTGCTGCACTTCATCTTTCTTTTTCTTTTATGCTGCTTTCCCTTCACATACCAGATCTTCCTTACTGCTTTCACTCTGCTCTTCTGCTTTTATTTGCACATCACAAACAATCACATCACGTCTCACAACTAAATCCATCTTGTATATATATCTGCACAAGTGATTTCATCACCTTTCAAGTCGGCATCTGGAATAGTCAATCTTTTCACAAACTTCGATATGTCAGTTGAATCCTTGCACATCAAGTAATGCAGATCAAGCATATACTTGTAGAATTCATCAATCACATTGGCCAAACATAACGTATACCTTAAGAATCTTTTCCATCATCAATAACACATCCGGAATAAAGTCTGATGTTTTGCCAGTTAGTTCTTCCTCTGTTCACACTGTCACTTGGGAACCCGACACTCAAGCATTCATATCCCTTTATCTTTTCCACACCGGAGTCTCAAACCTTGGGATCTATCAGTCAAGATACTCCTCTTGACTTCCCCAAAACCGCACTTCACCAAGATGCTTCCTTTGAGAGATCCGGACCTATCTGTCAGACCTCGCCACATGCTCTGTTCTTGTTTACCAGACCACAACATTCTTCACTCTGACTTCTGGTAGATACATACCATGTCCTGCGGATGTGTGGGATGAACTTTGTTGCCATCAATGACAACAATCATGAATCCATACAGTGTCTCTTACTAACAATCTCCCCCTTTGGCATTGATGGCAACACTTAGTGAAAAATGGCTAAGTGTTTACACTATGCTCCCCCTTGGCTAATGCTCTATTTTTATATACATTTTCCGGAGCTCCCCCTTAGTTGGATTCCTCATTTTTCACTACTCCTCACTCCCCCTTTGACATCAATGGCAAAGGGTAGGGTCCACATACCTAAATTTTCAAAATCTTGTCTGTACAAGTATATACTTATGGAATACTTACATATACTGAAGTATATCTGCAAAAGTTGTTTTCAATTGAATGAATTATGTAGCCCAACTTTGCTTCATTCTGTCCAGAATTGATAGATGGCTGCTCAATAGGAATGCAAACACATCTGCCCTTTTTAGATCTGTTGGATCATTGGTCTGGGCTGTGATTTGAGCTTCTTTGATGGCCTCATGCATGGCCTCTAACTTAGGGACAATTATCCCTCTGAGCTCACTCAACCTACTGATTCTATTTTTCTTCTCTTTTTCAAGCTTCTTAATTTCATTCAAAATTGCAACCGTTTGACATTCTTGATTTATTATTGATGTAGTAAGTGGATCAAAATTTTGAGAAAGTTTTATCAGTTTATCCTCCTGTTCTTTCATTTTCTTCTCAATCTCCACTGTTGCTTTGGACCAGGAAATACAAAATTTGTATACTTCTCCACCATCTTTAAGAGCATTTTCTAAGCTCTTTATCCCAATATTCATATTTCTCCTATCATTAATGATCAACCCTTGTACCTCTCAGAATCTCTTATCCAAAAACTCCTTCCAGACCTTTTCTTCAGCTGACTTTTCTAGAGAATCAAAATGTGTGCTAACACTATTGACTAGAGTTTTGAGATTACTAGATGAGGAAGCTGTGGGATCCTTCTAAAACGATGGCATAATCTTTTCTAGCACTCCGAAAGCAGCTTCTATCAACTCACAGTCTTCCATGTGAGACTTTAGGAGTTTTTCTTTAGCCTTTGTATTAGCAAATGAAGCTATCTTCATTGTCTGTACCAGAGAAAGTGAATCAAAATTAATTGGTCCTTGTAGAAGCTCTGGTTCATCAATCTCCATTGTTTCTTTGTTCAGGAATTCTTGGACAATTTTTGCAGTGTCTCTTGCCAGAGACAGATATTTCTTCTCTTCTGCATTCTTAGAGCTGTCTCTTGGAGCTTTCTCTCCTACATTCTTACCACTAGCAGTTGTGGTCTTATCTGTTGAGGTCTTCTCTCCTTCTGCAACCTTGGTGCTGTCATCTTCTTTTTCCTTCACCTTTGCTTCTTTCTCCTGTACTCTTTCTTCTCCTTTAGATCCAGAGACTGTAGGGGAAACTGGAGGAGAGGTATTTGTTTGTTCATGAGCCACTTCTTCCGGAGTAGAAGATTCCAAGTCCTTATCCTTTTCTACACCGGTGTCCATGACTTGCTCAGTGGATTCTTTTTCAACACTTGTGGTCGAGGGGTCGGTACCCAAGTCCTCTATAACTAGAATGTTGAATTTCTTAAAAGCATTTCGGAGGATCTCTTCAATCCCTCTTGCCACTTTGTTAGTTTCACCAAGCATTAGCTGATTCATCCTGGCTTTGCTCCGGAACTCATCCTTCCAATCTTTAAAGATCATGTTCATTTGTTGCAGAGTGATTGAAGGGAAGAGTTGAATGGTGACCTATTCCTGGATCTCGAGATCTTTTGCTCGAGCATTGTTCTTCCTCATTTCAAGCCTTTTCTCTAAGCTTTTGGGAATTAGGGAGATAATTTCAATAAAAGCTTTGTTGTAAGTGTTCAAAAACTGAACTGTGGCTTCCCCTAGAATCTTTTTATCTGCTTCATTATATGAATCATAGAATTCTGTTAAGGGTTGCAGGTTCCCATCCATAGTGACTGCTTTCACTACAACATCTAAGGATAGAGTGGGTTTTTCAGCAAATTCCTCTTTCTTCTCTTCTTCTCCTTGACCGGTAGAGTGTTCACCAGATGATTTCTTCTTCTTTTTCAGTTTCTTTATCTCCTCATCTGATTCAGTTTCCTCATCATCCTTTAGGCTAACATAGGACCTTGTTGCCTTTTTCTTTGTTCTCTTTTCTCCTTTTTCGGATGCCTAGACTTCTGGTTTTGAGCTTTTAGCAAGGACAGGTGCTGATGTCTTTGATGATCTAGTTCGGGTGGAAGATTTGACCGGAACACTTTCCTCACTTTTCTTTTCTGCCTTTTTCTTCTCTTCCTCAGCCCTTTCCAGCTTTTCCCTATTGGCATCAAGTGCCTCCTTTGATATGCCAAAGCCTTTTGCAACATCTTCAACTTCTTTTCTTACCTTCCTTTTGATCTCTGGTTGTCTGAGTTCCACATGAACTTTTACACTCAGCTCTTCAAAGGTTCCAAACCTTTCTACCTTTGGATCCTTTGGCTGACTTAGCATGTGTTGAACATGCATCTCTACAATTTTTTCATCGACTTCATACCCCATAGGCATGATCCATACAATTCTTGGTTCTACTACCTCCATTAGGCACTGATCAGTTTCTACCATAAAACATACTATGTCTTTGTATTTCTCGACAAGAGACTGGGGAATTCTCTCTCTTGCTTGCATCATGTTCTAAAAATTTCTTGAAATATCCCCACAGGGCTGTATTTCTTGCTTTGGCATCCCCAGATTCATGCAAGTAATCTCTAATCTGAATTGCTACTAGTTTGTCATTTTGCCATACCCATCCATTTGTTCTAGGCAGCTCATTCATGAAGTAGAAGAATAGACATAATATTAGTCCACCATATTTAAAGGAGTTCTTCCTGTCCTTTTTAATCTTCTATAAGTTTTCCATCAATTGACTTAGAAGGAGTTCACAGAGATCATACTCTGCATTCTTTCTCAGCATCTCATAGGCGGTATATACTGCAGTTCTGGATACTAAATTTTCCCTACTGGAGTGATATATCTTGTATCATATTATCATAGATGCAAACTTGATATCCAGGTCAGTAATATCTTCAATGGTCATTGCCCTCTTATCAAATTTTGATCCGGTGGCCTCAGTTACAATGTTGTTTTTGACAGATTTGAGGACAGGTATTCCTCTGGAGGAGTGTAAACCAGTTACTACCCTAATTTCCTCCTTGGTAATTTTGCAAGGTCTGTTCAGCCATAGAAAGTTGTTATGTACCCTACTCAACACATACCGGACCCATTCATCTTCTTCAAAGCAGGGGAAATGAATGAATTGATCAAAATGTTTCTCCTAGATGTCCTTATATTCTGGTTTAAGCTCAAAAGCATCGTCTATCAGTTGTTTGTGATAGATATCTCTTAGTTTGAATTCCCCAAACTCTTCAATATTTGCATGTATGTAAACCCTAATGTCTTTTGTATGCAAAATGCCATGCGAAACACTAGAGAATGCTCCTAGGGGTTTTACCTCCAATGATTTGTATGGATGTTTCTTAAATTCAGGGCAGGGCCTATCAGAGATTTTCACAATATTTGGAGTACCCATCATTCAAGGATTTAGAGAGAGATATTTGATAATGAAGAATACCTTTTGCACCTTTTAGTTTTATGGATTTGGCCGGATCGATTGCTAGATGAATTGACTTCTGCAAATGATGTTTGATGAACTTGAGGAATTTTGTTGTAGAACTTCACTTTTCATTTCTTCTTGAATGCAGAATGAACAAGTGATTAATGAAAAAACCCTTATATTGCTCCGCAAACCCTAATATCAGATTGCAATAAATGCTCGACCTAAGTTATTCTGGTTTACCTTATTTGGATGACTTGAAGAACCAGATCAATCCTGATCTTTAAACATCATGTGGATCTTCCAAATCTTAGCCATAGTTTGTTTGGATGTTTCCCTTATGAACCCTTCAATCCGCAACTCTTCTTGTGCCAGTTCCAGCACCAATTGATTGGCTAGGGGAACAAGGTTTTCTTTGTCTCCCCTAAGCCAGAGCTCACTTTTTAATTTCTGGAAGGAATATGAGCACCAGAGTCTAGTGCGGATCCATCCTCTACATTCTCTATACTTTTCTTTACCCAAATCTTGTTCATCTCACTTTGAACTTCCTCCGCATTCACTTTTTGTTTTCCCTTATCTTGATTCTGATTATGATATACCAGACCTCTTTTGTCCTGATTCTTACATCTACAGAATTTTGCAATATGACTGGACCTATTGCAAATTTAGCAAATAATGTTTCTTTGCATATTTGATTGATATCCTCTTGATCTGCATTGATTAGCCATATGACCTATTCTATTGCATGCAAAGCATCTACCATTGAATGATTTGTTCATTTGCATATTTCTGCATTCATGAGATTTGTGACCATACCTTTTGTAGTTAAAACACTATCTGGAGAAGGATGAATTAGTCTGATTCATTCTCTTTTTGCACTAATTAGCTTTATGACCAAAGTTATTGCAGTTGTGGCAGTATCCATCGAAGGATGGATATCTTTGAGCATTTGGCTGTCTTACCGGAGGTCTTCTAGGCCTGTTCCTTAGATTTTCTGATCCAAAATTCTTTTGACCGGATACGGAGCTTTCTCCTTTCTCATATCCCAAACCACACTTGTCATCTACCCTCTTTTGACTTCCAAGAAGAACTTCAAGTTGAGCAGAACTTATCTTGAATTTCTCTTTATATTCATTTGCTATTTGAAGATCCCTTTTGAGAGAGACAATTTGATCCTCAAGTTTTTCTTCATTATCTTTGGCATCTTCAAGATCAGATTCAAGATGTCTGATAATTCTATCCATCTTATGGTAGTCTTCTAATTTCTCCCTGAGGGATTGTCTTAGGTCATCTTCAGTTTTTCTTTTCTCTTCAACTTCTTGGGTAAACTTCATAACTCCTGATTCCATTTCATGTCTTACCATAATGATTTCTTTTGATAACTTTTCACATAACTTGGTTTTCTCCTTTAGATCTTCATTTGTATCATTTGCTTCACCTTGACTTGCCAATTGCTGAAGTAGCTCCTTCCTCTTTTTCATAGAGAGACTTAATTTGTCTTTTAGTTCTCTCATGAAATCATCAGCCTGTTTGAGTCTTTCCTTTAACTCATTGACTTCAGAGTTTGACTACTCAAGATCATCAAGGGTAGTCTTGAGTTGCTCCCTTAACCCATATACATCTATTTGAATTCCCAGATCTTCCTCAAATTGTTAGACTCTGTTAAGAGGAACTTGGCTCTGATACCAATTGTTGATAACTGAGACGGGGGGGTGAATCAGTTATCCTAATTATTCCTGCTTTTTGAACTTTATTAATAATCAATGTAACATTAATTCAAATAAGCAAACATAACCATGAAATGGAAATACACATGACACAATATTTTTGACGTGGAAACCCTATTAAGGGAGAAAACCACGGGGTGATTAACCCAAGATTGTATTCTCTGTTAGAAGAATGGAAATACAAAATGACACTTGCTAATTAGGGCTCACTGCCTAAGAACATTGCTCACAAGAGGCACACTACCTACAAGAGACTCACTGTCTACAAAAGGAATGTAAAACAATACTTGAACTGATTGGGAGCATCTACATATGCTAGAGTTCAGTTCCGCTTAGGCTCAGTACACTAATCTGCTGCACTTCATCTTTCTTTTTCTTTTATGCTATTTTCCCTTCACATACCGGATCTTCCTTTTTGCTTTCGCTCTGCTCTTCTACTTTTATTCACACATCACAAACATTCATGACATGTCTCACAACTAAATCCATCTTGTATATATATCCACACAAGTGATTTCATCACCTTTCAAGTCGGCATCCAGAATAGTCAATCTTTTCACAAACTCTGATCTGTCAGCTGAATCCTTGCACATCAAGTAATGCGGATCAAGCATATACTTGTAGAAGTCATCAATCACGTTAGCCAAACATAACTTATGTCTTAAGAATCTTTTCCATCATCAATAACACATCCGGAATAAAGTCTGATGTTCTACCAGTTAGTTCTTCCTTTGTTCACACTATCACTTGGGAACCTGACACTCAAGCATTCATATCTCTTTATCCTTTCCACACCGAAGGCTCAAACCTTGGGATCTATCAGTCAAGATACTCCTCTTGACTTCCCCAAAACTGCACTTCACCAAGATGCTTCCTCTGAGAGATCCAAACCTATCTGTCGAACCTCGCCACATGCTCTATTCTTGTTTATCGAACCACAACATTCTTCACTCTAACTTTCAGTAGAGACATACCATGTCTTGTGGATGTGTGGGATGAACTTTGTTGCCATCAATGACAACAATCATGAATCCATACAGTGTCTCTTGCCAATAGTATTAAAACCATGAACTTTTAAATGCACACTTCCTCAAAATCACACAATGACATGCAGACCACGTGCCAATCTTGAACATGATCTAGAAACATCCACAACCACCTAAAAGCCAACAAATTCCTTTACATCTTTCACCTGAAGAAACTTCACACTGGAGTACTTAACTAGCTATATCATACTCTGTTATCATCTACAACTTAAGAAATGTACTTGCGGAGAACCAAACCATGAACAAATTGAACTGAAGAAAGATATAGACCTTATAAGAATAAATCCTAAACTACAACACCTGAAACCATTCTATGAAGAAATGCAGAGAAAAATACTTTCTCCCATACACACTGCAAACATTGTCAAACACTGTTCTCAAACTAGTGAACACAACTTTTACTGCATAACGATCCAGAGCATCAAATCCTAGATTTAGCATCTTCAAACACTTGTAAACCATATATCCAAACCACACACTCAGATATTTAATTAGGAAGAAATGTGGAGCAAAACTTGATCATAACTCTTTTAAGCCAGAACACATCTTCAACACACTATTTCCTTTGTTAATCAATTTTTCTCAAAAGCACTTGGAAATGAAGAATCAAAAGCTTATTTTCAACATCTTTAGCACCTCCTCAATGAAATCAAATCACTTTAACACAGAAACTCAATCAAACAACAACAACCTCATCAAAAGACAACGTTGACACCAATGACAACACAAGCTTATTGACATCAACGACAACACCGATTAGCACATACTTGCAACAATATCAACCTTAACTGGTTTCTTTATAATAATATATTTTGAGCTAATCCTTACCATGGTTTTTCCTATTTTGGGTTTTCCACGTAAAAATCCTTGTGTTAATGTGTTATGTGCAGTTGTTACATGAATTATGTTTCATTTCATTTACTGCAAGTAATTATGCTAAAAGGATTGGATGTTCAATGTTTGAATGGTTTAAAAGAATACTAATTCACCCCCCCTCTTAGTATTCTAGGTGTTCAACAATTGGTATCAAATCCAAGTCCTTTGGAAGAAGCCTAACTACTCAAGGAAGATCTTGGAGATTGAACACATGGCTGCTAGAAGATTACCTATTCCTCTAGAAGAGATTCCTGTTGTTAATTTCACTAAAGATGGTATGCTTGACAAGATAGGAGAACTCAATGCTACCCTTGAAGATCTTGAAAGAATTGAAAATGAAAATAGAGATCTAAAAGTAAATGTTGGGGAAGCAAATGAATACATTAGGAAATTGAAAGAGCAAATCAAGAAGTTTAAAGAAAAGCATAGGGATGTTAGTGAACAATTGAAGCAAGCAAATGAAACCATCACTAGTCTAAAAGTACAAGTTGAAGAAAACAAAAGAATTGAAGAACCTCTTAATGCAGTTGTGAGAAGCAAATCTGAAGAATGTACAAGGCTTGAACAAGAGGTTGTGAATCTAAAATCTCATCTAGAGAAAGCAAGGAGCCATGAAGACAAATTCAAGATGAGTACTGCAAAGCCTGATGAAATGATTGCAACTCAGAAAGGTCCTAACGATAAAGACGGTTTAGGATTTGAAAAGGGTGAAAGTTCAAAATTAGGTCATACATCAAATGCTAAAAATAAGAACAATGGAAAACATGTCCAGAATCAAAGAAATAAAGATAGAAGACCACTAATTAGACAACAAAATGCACAAAGGTACCCATCTTTGAATGATTTTTGTCATTCTTGCAATAAATTTGGACACAAAGCAATAGAATGTAGAAGAAGAATGAATTAGAATTCTCTATTTTTTTTGGTCACTCTTTTACATGCAAGAGATTTGGTCATAGAGCTAGTGAATGCAGAAGTCAAATGATGAATAGCTATAATAGTGGCAAAATGGCTTAATCTTTCAAAGGCTACTGTTATGCATGCAATGGATTTGGACATAAAATTAATCAATGTAGATCCAGAATGAGTGAAAGGAATATCGGTCTGAAGAATGTTGTATGCTATAATTGCAATAGACCTAGACACATTTCTAAGTTTTGCAGAAGCAAAAACATGAAGAAGGATAAACTGGTTGAGAGGAATGAACCAGTGTAAAAGATTGATCCTACATAAACAAAGAAGGAAATGGAAAAGATCTGGAGAAAGAAGGAAGAAATAGAGGCTAAGGATATGTATGAAGATACATATGATGCAGAAGTTTGTAGTGCTTCTATCTTGAGTATGTTGTCTTTTCATTGATGTCAAAATGTTGGTGATCATTGTGGTGATATTTCAGATCTTTCAGTGACATAGTTTTTGTGAAAGTGAAATGGCTCAAGGTCATCTTAGTAAATTACATTGTATCAAGGTATGACATTTGATCTTTAGTGAAATGGTTTGGTCATCTCAGTAAATTACATTATATCAAGGTGTGACATTTGATCTTTAGGTTTACTTATCAAATTCATTTAGTGTTGTCATTTGTTGCATCCCATATATTGGTCTGCCACATTCGTATGTTGTGTTCTTACCTTTTTATGTCCTATGGTCTTCTAGTGTAAAGTCCTAATTGTCACTATGACCTATGTTGTGTTCTTACCTTTCTATTGTCTAAAGGGGTGTTGGGACATGTAGTCAATTTGTATGTCACAACAGTCATAAATGGTGTCTTATCTGTGTTCTAAGGTTTCTGTGACTAGTATGATCTATTGTTATAATATGTCACATCTATTTCTTTTGTCACATGGTGTAAAGTTTCTAATATCCAAACATAAGTGTTGTCAAAGATAATCCTTTACCTTTATTCTAAAGTCTATTCAAACCATCAATGCACTTTTGTTTTAATCTAAGGTTGACCAGTCGGAGTGCTTGGTGTCACTTAAGTGATAATGTTAAGGGTTCTGCATCATGGTTTTAACCGGCCCCATCGGCTAGGTTCCCCGTCATTAGGTAAGGCACAAAGGTGTCCTGGCGGGAATTTCTCATCAATGACAGAGTTCAAAAGGGAAGGTGGCATGAAATACTCATCATTTGGATAAGTTTTAAAAAGGTGAAAGTGTGAAACGGTCATGCCACATCATTTAAATTGACATGCACTGTGCTGCAAAAAGCCAAAAAACATGCATGTTTCTACTTTTACATAGAAGTTGAAGAGTCTCTAAAGTTAGAAAGTGTGGAAGTTAGAAAGTTGATAAGATTTTTATTGGTAAATACATGTGGCTCGAGAGTTTTAAATAGAAACATACATATAGTTTGTGTGATACAAAATCATAACTTGAACATAAGAATTTATGAGTTCTTTTGGTGTGGTAGTGTGTTGAAAAGGATGGAGAGTTTGATCAGAGATGAAGAACATTTTTTTAGAGAAGATTAAAGTTTTTTTAAGGATGATATTAGTTCAGTATTGCAGAGAGGAAATATATCAAACTTGAAGGGAAGAAATATCAAAGTGTAGATATGAAATGATTTTTTTTGGTTGAGTTGCAGAGGTATGACATAATTTTGAAGATCAAATTTGATTAAATGTTTTTGGAGATGATGCTTATTGAAAACAAAGTATTGATAATATGAAGATGTCAGTTGAAGATTGATTTTATTAGATTGCAAAAAATGTATATTTGTTAAATTTTTGAAAAGGAGAGATAAGGTGTTGAGATTGATTGAAATAGGGAAACCCCCTGATTTGTCTTATTCATTGAATTTTTGATATTGAAAGTCAGTGAGACTTGTAGTGAAAAAAATATGCCAGTGAGGCAAAATTGTATATGTCAATGAGACAGTTGTAAACCTAAAATTTTTCATTTAAGCCAGTGAGGCAGTTTGAGTGGTTTTTATACCCCAGGAGGGTTTTCCACTCGGGAAATTTTTTTTGTGTCAAAATCTTTTGTGTTGATGTTCTGCATATTTTCATATCTATTTGAAAATTTTATAATTATGGAATCAAGTTCATCAAAAGTTTGAAAGGTGTTAAAAATTATTAACTACACTGATTCACCCCCCCTCTCAGTGATGTGTGTACTCCTACAATTGGTATCAGAGCCTGGTTCCCTGTCAAGGCTTAATCAGCTTGGGTAGATCATATTTTTGGAGTACTTATCATGGCAATCCAAGAAGGTTACTCAAACTACAAAGCACCTATTTTTGATGGGTCTAACTATGCATTTTGGAAGTTTAGGATGGAGTCATATTTGTGATCTTTGGGGTATGATGTGTATGCTGCCATTGTAACTACATATACTGCTACAAATCCTCCTACTACAGCTGATGAAAAAAAGGCATATGAAAATAATGCTAAAGTTAAAAATGCAATATGTTGTGGTCTAACCAATGATATACTTGTCAAAATCATGGAGTGTAAGATAGCTAAGGAAATATGGGACAAACTGTCTAATATTTATCAAGGAGATGATAAAATCAAAGAAGCAAAACTACAATCCTATAGAGCCAAATTTGAAAGTCTCAAGATGAGTGATGATGAGAAAGTGGCAGAATATCTTCTAAGAGTTCAAGAAATTGTAAATGCTATAAGAGGATTGGGTGATACACTAGAAGAGAAGACAGTTGTTACAAAAGTCTTAAGGACTTTAAATTAAAAATATGAATCCAAAGTGTCTGCAGTTGAGGAAAGAGATTTAAGCAAAGTAACCTTTGATAAACTTCATGGCACTTTCATAGCTTATTAGATGAGAATTTGTAATGATATACTTTCAAACAAAGAAGCTTCTTTCAAATCAGTCAAAAAAGAAAAAGAGAATTCTGAATCAGAGGAGTTCGATGAAGATCAAGAAATATCTTTTGCAAGCAAATTAAAAAAGGGATTTGTTGGTAAGTACAAAGGTAAGCTTCCATTCAAATGTTTTGAATGTGGAAAGATTGGACACTATGTGGCTAAGTGTCTTTACAAAGACTTAGACAATGATGAAGATGAAAACAAAAAGCAATTCAAAAAGAAACAATTTGTTTCTAGAAGGAAAAACAATTTCAGAAAGAAAAGAAGTTTGTTCATCAAAAATGCTGATGTAACTAAAAGTGATTCAGATGATTTTCTTGAATAAGATGCAGAGACTTTGTTTATGGCTATTCTAAATGAAGTGCAAAATGAAAACTGTGAAGAACAATCAAACAATTGTGAAGCTATTATTGATTTTTAAGGAGAATTGAAGTGTGCATTAAGTCAAGTCAAGAAGCTTAAAAGGGAAACCTTTGCACAAAGAAGTCAGTTTCAAAAGAATAGTGAAATCATGAATAATAAATTAACTGATTATGAGAAGCAGATTACTGATCTAAAACAGTCTCTTGAAGAAAGTAAGAGAATCATTGATGTTAAAAGTAAAGAGTTGAATAACAAAGACAAGGAATGTCATACAATTGAGGCTAAAATTGTGGATCTAAGAAGAAGACTTGATATGTGCAGAAGTAGTGATAAACTTGATGATCTTCTTGATAGACAAAAAGGATTCAAAGATAAATTAGGTCTTGGATTTGAAGAGGGACAAAGTTCTCAAAAGGCTAATGCAAATGATAAATCAATCATAAGGACATCAAATTACAAAAGGAATGAAAATTTCAGGTATAATGCTCATTTTACTGGATATTGTTTTTGTTGAAATAGGTTTGGACATAAAGCCAGTGAATGCAGATTTGGATTCAGAAGAGAAATGCATTTCTTTCCAAGAAATCCATTCATGTTTTTATGAAGTTTGAAGTGTCATAATTGTAAAAATTTTGGGCATATTGCCAAATTTTGTAGATCTTCTTTGCAAATGCAGCAAACTACAAGGAATACCATTCTAGGATTGTCTTCTTTAAGTTCTAATATGAAGTTGCTTGTTTGGAAACCTAAGGTGATCAATAAGAGTTTTGATGTCATGATTGCACAAGCTACTTTTCATACCAAAAGGAAGGAACAATGGGTGATTAATAGTGGTTGTTCTAACCACATGACAGGAGACAAAGATAAGTTTGTTAAATTTGAAAACATTGATGAAGGATCTGTTATGTTTGGGAATAATGATTGCATCATGATCAAAGGAAAAGGTACAATTATTCTTGATGATGAAACACCTCTACATGATGTGTATTTTGTTGAGGGACTGAAGCATAACTTGTTAAGTGTTAGTCAAATATGTGATAATGGCTTTAATGTTGTTTTTGATGCACATGGATGTGAGATCAAAAAGAAATCAGGTAAAGTTATTGCAGTAGGTCTAAAGACTAGTGGTAACATCTACAACCTTCATAAATATGAAACTAAAAGTATTGATAGCCATATTTGTTTCATGGGTCAAATTGAAGAAAGCTAGTTGTGGCATAGAAGACTTGGTCATGTGAATTTTGACAATATTGTGAGAATCAACAGGAATCACAATGTAAGAAACATGCCTCATATTTCAAAACCTAGCAATACTACATGCAAAGAGTGTCAGCTGGGTAAACAAACCAAGGTTAGTTTCAAACCTAAGGAGTATTTCACTTCAAAACTTCTACAGCTTGTGCATTCAGATTTGTGTGGTCCTACAAGGACTAAAGCTTTGGGAGGTGAAAAATATTTTATGCTTTTCATTGATGATTTTTCAAGAATGACATGGGTAACATTCTTAAGGCATAAATTAGAGGCTTTTGATAGATTCAAAATCTTTAAGAAGATGGTTGAAAAGGAATCTAATTTCAAACTAAAATGTTTAAGATCAGACAATGGAGGAGAATATATGTCAAAGGAATTTGAGGAGTATTGTGAAAAACATGGGATAAGAAGGCAATTCTCAACTCCTAGAACTCCACAACAAAATGGAGTAGCTGAAAGAAAGAATAGGACTGTAAAAGAAATGGCAAGAACCTTACTACATGATGCAAATCTGCCTAACATCTATTGGAGAGAAGTTGTTCATACAGCTGTATATACTTTAAATAGAGTTCAATTAAGGGTAAAGTCAAATTATACTCCTTATGAACTTTGGTATGGTAAGTCAGCTAATGTTGGTTACTTTAAAATTTTTGGAAGTAAATGTTACATCAAGAAAGATAATGATACCTTGTGTAGTTTTGAGTCTAGATGTGATGAAGGCATATTTCCTAGTTATTCTACACATAGCAAAGCATATAAATGCTTTAAAAAGAGACTCAAAAGAATAGTTGAAAGTACTAATGTTAAGGTGGATGAGAATTTGTAGCCTTGTATGCAGTTGATTCATGACAAGGAAGATGAACCTCATTCTCAGAAGGAAGAAGAAGTTCAGGAAGAGGAAGAAGCTTCTAAAAAATTAGTTGATATCAAGACAAAGACTCCTTCAAAGGCATATCAAAGAGATCATCCACATGAGTTGATCATTGGGAACAAGGACAGTGGTGTATTAACAAGAAGAAAGCTTGCTACTACACATAATCAACCACATGTGTGTTTGATATTAGAAATGGAACCAAAGAGTTATGTTGAGGCCAGCAAAGATGAATCCTGGATTAAAGCCATGGAAGAGGAGTTAAGCCAAATAGAAAAGAACAAAACATGGGAACTTGTTCCAAGACCAGAAGGTAAGAATGTCATTGGATCAAAATGGGTATTTAGGAATAAGCTTGATGATAAAGGTAATGTTGTTAGAAACAAAGCTAGATTGGTTTGCAAAGGGTATTCAACAATTGAAGGAATTGACTTTGATGAGACTTTTGCACCTATTGCTAGATTAGAAGCTATAAGGATGTTTTTAGCTTTTTTCAGTTTATAAAAATTTCAAAGTATACCAAATGGATGTAAAATTAGCCTTTCTAAATGGTGATCTTGGAGAAGAGGTTTACATGGAACAACCAGAAGGTTTTGTGAATAAAGACAAATTAGATCATGTTTATAGGTTAAAAAAGGCCTTATATGGGTTAAAGCAAGCTCCAAGGGCTTGGTATTATAGACTAGATAAGTTTCTACAAGAATAGGGGTTCACAAAAGGAGGTGTGGACAGTAATTTGTACTACCTAATCAAAGGTGAGGATATTCTAGTTGTTGAAATTTATGTTGATGATATCATTTTTGGTAGTAACAATGATGATATGAGTCATTCATTTCCTAACATCATGAAATAATAATTTGAAATGTCTATGTTGGGAGAATTGTCTTTCTTTCTTGGTCTTTAGGTATCTCAGCTTGAAAAGGGAATATTTATCTCTCAAAATAAATATGCCAAAGATATGTTGAAGAGATTTCAAATGGATGATTGCAAACCTTTGGGTACTCCTATGGAAACAGGGCATAAGCTAAGTAAAAATGATAAATCACCTGAAGTAGAACAATCTTTGTCTAGGTCTATGATTGGCAGCCTTTTATATCTCACTGCTTCTAGGCCTGATATTATGTAGGCTATTTGTTTGGTTGCAAGATTTGAAGCTTGTCCTAAACAATCACATTTGAATGTTGTTAAGAGAATCTTTAGATATGTTAAGGGTACACTTGATTTTGGCTTATGGTATCCTAGACACAATGATTTTACACTTCTTTCCTATACAGATGTAGATTGGGCTGGTTGTCCTGATGACAGAAAAAGTACAAGTGGGGCAGCTTTCTTTCTAGGTGGTAGATTGGTTGCATGGCATAGTAAGAAACAAGATTGTGTTTCTCTATCTACAGCTGAAGCTGAGTATATTGCTTCTTCTTCATGTTGCACATAGGTACTTTGGATGGTACAATCACTTCTTGATATCAAGGTTGAGGTAAAAAAGCATGTATCTATTCTTTGTGATAACACTAGTTCTATCAATATGTCAAAGAATCCTATAATGCATTCAAGAACTAAGCACATTGCTATCAGATATCATTTTCTAAGGGAGAAGGTGATTGAAAATGAAGTTGCTTTGGAATATGTGCATACAAGTGATCATTTGGTTGATATCTTCACAAAACTTTTGCCGAAGGAGATATTTGAATCTCTGAGACAGAGATTAGGAGTTCTATCTCTTGTCTCTCTTCAATAAGTTACAGGGATATTAGATTTAGGGGGAGTTGTCTTCTATATCTTTTTGATGTCCTAAATCTCATTACATTTGTACATAGTTTGTTTATAGTTTTTGTACATATTTTTAAAAAGGATAAGTGTATGGAACATTCTTTTGTTGTTGACAGTGTTACAGTATTGTGCATTTGATCAGTGTGAAGTAGAGTGTGGGTTTTGACAGATTTTTTTTTCATGGAAGATGATTGCATTTACAAGAATAGGACTTTATTGGTTGTGGTATTTTTTTTCCTTTGACATTTTATGTCAAAAAGGGGGAGAAGTGAGTTATGGTTTTGCCACTAATGTCAAAGACAAAGGGGGAGTTTTGTAGTGTTTCTATCTTGAGTATGTTATCTTTTCATTGATGTCAAAATGTTGGCGATCATGGTGGTGATATTTCAGATCTTTCAGTGACATAGTTTTTATGAAAGTGAAATGGCTTGGTCATCTCAATAAATTACATTGTATCAAGGTATGACATTTGATCTTTAGTGAAATGGTTTGGTCATCTCAGTAAATTGGTCATCTCAGTAAATTACATTGTATCAAGGTGTGACATTTGATCTTTAGGTTTACTTATCAAATTCATTTGGTATTGTCATTTGTTGCATCTCATATATTGGTCTGCCACATTCATATGTTGTGTTCTTACCTTTTTATGTCCTATGGTCTTCAAGTGTAAAGTCCTAATTGTCACTATGACCTATGTTGTGTTCTTACCTTTCTATTGTCTAAAGGGGTGTTGGGAGATGTAGTCAATTTGTATGTCACAGCAGTCATAAATGGTATCTTATCTGTGTTCTAAGGTTTTTGTGACTAGTATGATCTACTGTTATAATATGCCACATCTGTTTCTTTTGTCACATGGTGTAAAGTTTCTAATATCCAAACATAAGTGTTGTCAAAGATAATCCTTTACCTTTCTTCTAAAGTCTATTCAAACCATCAATACACTTTTGTTTTAATCTAAGGTTGACCGGTTGGAGTGGTTGGTGTCACTTAAGTGACAATGTTAAGGGTTCTGCATCGTGGTTTTAACCGGCCCCATCGGCTAGGTTCCTAGTCATCAGGTAAGGCACAAAGGTGTCCCGGTGGGAATTTCTCATCGACGAGAGAGTTCAAAAGGGAAGGTGGCGTGAAATACTCATCATGTGGATAAGTTTTAAAAAGGTGAAAGTGTGAAACGGTCATGCCACATCATTTAAATTGACGTGCACTGTGCTGTAAAAAGCCAAAAAACATGCATGTTTCTACTTTTACATAGAAGTTGAAGAGTCTCTGAAGTTAGAAAGTGTGGAAGTTAGAAAGTTGATAAGATTTTTATTAGTAAATACATGTGGCTTGAGAGTTGTAAATAGAAACATACATATAGTTTGTGTGATACAAAATCATAACTTGAACATAAGAATTTATGAGTTCTTTTGGTGTGGTAGTGTGTTGAAAAGGATGGAGAGTTTGATCAGAGATGAAGAACATTTTTTCAAAGAAGATTAAAGTTTTTTTTAAGGATGATATCAGTTTAGTATTGCAGAGAGGAAATATATCAAACTTGAAGGGAAGAAATATCAAAGTGTAGATATGAAATGATTTCTTTTGGTTGAGTTGCAGAGGTATGACATAATTTTGAAGATCAAATTTGATTAAATGTTTTTGGAGATGATGCTTATTGAAAACAAAGTATTGATAATATGAAGATATCAGTTGAAGATTGATTTTATTAGATTGCAGAAAATGTACATTTGTTAAATTTTTGAAAAGGAGAGATAAGGTGTTGAGATTGATTGAAACAGGGAAACCCCCTGATTTGTCTTATTCATTGAATTTTTGATATTGAAAGTCAGTGAGACTTGCAGTGAAAAACAATATGCCAGTGAGGCAAAATTGTATATGTCAATGAGACAGTTGTAAACCTAAAATTTTTCATTTAAGCCAGTGAGGCAGTTTGAGTGGTTTTTATACCCCAGGAGGGTTTTCCACTTGGGAAATTTTTTTTGTGTCAAAATATTCTGTGTTGATGTTCTGTATATTTTCATATCTATTTGAATATTTTATAATTGTGGAATCCGGTTCATCAAAAGTTTGAAAGGTGTTAAAAATTATTAACTACACTGATTCACCCCCTCTCAGTGTTGTGTGTACTCCTACAAAGTTTCCTCTGAAAACTAAGTTGAGAGCTTTGGCTCAGGAGGAGCTTTAATGAAAAACATGTTATATGGAGCCTAATCAGACTCGGAGGTTAAATTTATCCCACTTTTATTGGCATGGTTTGCCCCCAAATTCCTACAGGGTTAAGGGGTAGCACCCCTTACAGGGGTATGGGGGCAGCGGGAGTTATTTTTCATTGGCCGACATAAAAAAACCTTATTTTGTAACTGACAAAAAACTTGATAAAAGCAGCTAATGGTTAGGGTTTCCATTGATATTGTATTGTAGCATTTGCAATGGTATTGGGTTGCAGGGATTGCTGGTTGTAATCAGTTTGATTTACTGGATAATAATATTGGACTCTCTATTGGTGGATGTAGCCCGAGTTTGGGTGAACCACGTTATAACTTGTCTCTCATTGTTATTATTTCTATGTATTTTCATTCCTCTATTTAATCTTTATTTGCATTTAATTGATATCTTCTATCAGTTAACCATAACAAAACTTTCACCCCTGTCAAAGAAAATGTGCTGATGCTTTAGCACGAGGATATATGGTGTAAGTCAACATGTATGAACTATTCAAGAAAACTCTGGTAGAAAATCTCCTAATACAAAGGTTTATGGAGAATTTGAAGGTGACTGTGTATATAGGGAAAGGTTTGACAACTTTATTGTTTGAATAATTAAATGCAAATTAGGTCAAATCTAAAGGGTTTTAAAAGGGGTTTTACTCAGCAAATTCATTTAAAAAGCATTTGAAGAGAGCTTAGTAGTAGAAGAAGAGATCAAGGTGATTCAAAGTTTAGTGTATCCAAACCCTAGTTGACAAAGCAAAAAAAAGGTATTTATCAGTCTCTGATTTGGCCTAATTTCTTAGAGATCTTTGTTTTTGAAGTGTTTGTTAGAATTTTCAATGGAAACTCTTAGAGTTATTAAGGTAAGGGAGAAGCCTCAACCTAAATTCAAGAAATTCCCTATAAAATGTATTGAGGATGATCCATTGGAAGCATTTTCTTCCATTCCATATGGGGTTTTGCCAACCTAAGACATAAGAACTTATATTCATGGAAAAATAGAAGAATTTGACCATAGGAAACTTAGGAATGTCTGGGTTAAGAAACTTACACGAGATGATTTTGCACTTAAACCTGAGTATCAAAACCTAATTGCAAAGAATCTTCATGTTTGGCAATGGTTCCCTAATTTTTGCTTTGATGACAAGTGGGTTAGATTAGCAATAAGCAGGTTCCATGATAAATTTGTTTGGTTGGATGTGCTTGGGATGATTACTAAGGAAGTGATAAGGGAGGTTACCGGTTTGTGTTCCACTGGACCTATTCCAGTGTTGAAGTTAATAAAAAATGAGGTAGTGATGGAGCTAATAGGTGCAACCTATGACAAAAGGGCCCTCACTGTAAGCCCTATTTGAAATCTGATAGTAAGATATGCTTCAATGGTAATTGATTACAAAATTTACTTTACCAACAAGGAAAATTAAGTGTCTGCCAATGCAATTAATGTGACCTATGAGATGGTAGAGAAAGGTGTAGATTATGATCTGTGTGAGATATTGAGATAGCAATTTTTGGAAAATCTTAAGAAAACAAAAGAGAAGAAGTATCCATTTAAGTTTAGAACTCTTGCCATCTGCATACTTTTCTACTTTTTACAATAGCTTCCCGAAACCTAGAATGTTAGATGGATACAAGGAAAGCCTATGGCCCACCAAATTACAGATTTCATAAGCATTGGTGACTCAAAAGCCTAGGATGATGCCTTTACTACTTTCTTTACAGTATTTCAAAAGAAGATGCAAGCTAGAGAAATGATTCCAAGGAAAATGGTTGAAAAGTACCAAAATGACATCACATTTTTGGTTTCTACTAATGAGTGCATGCTAGAAGCAGTTGAACCGAGGATTGTGTGGATCCGTACTATGGGATATGAGATTTATGAGCAATAAATAGATGGTTTGGCTGATGTATTACTGAAAAGCACCAAGGATACAACCAAGGCAAGGTTTGGAACTTTTGAAGAAAAATCTGTTGAAGTACACCTAGAGCATAAGAAGCCTGAGATAAAGAAGAAAGTAGAGAGGATGGTAGATGACTATGCTGAGAGAATGGTATTCTCAAAATAATAGGTGCAGAGAGCCAGAGCACAAGCCAAAAGAGAAACCAGTGCTGTGGAGAGCTTAAGGAGCTCAAGAAGATCTGGTAGAACTGCTATCACCCCTCCTGTCCTCTAGAAGTCCTTCATAACTATGCCCTCAATTGGTGAGAAGATAAAAGCTTCTCTGGTAAAGGAGAAAACTCCTCTAGTAGCCCAAGTTACAAAGGCTGAAAAGAAGAAAATATCCATTGAAGATACCCCTACTGCTCCTGCCAAGAAATGAGTCAAGACAAAGGTAGTTAGGAAGAAGGATGCTATGACAAGTTTAGATGAAGAAGAAGAAGAGGAGGAAGAAGAAGAATTTGAGCTCAAACAGGTTTGGAAGTAGACAAAAGATGCTTCACAAAGTGAAATAGCTGCAAAGAGAAGAAAGACTAAGACTATAGAATCTGAGAGTGAAGAAAACACAGAAGAAGAAAATAAAAGCTTTGTTGCACATATGTAGGAGAAGAAGAAAGAAGCCACCAAGAAAGTGGCACCCAAAAAGAAGAAGAATGAAGCATGCAGAGAGAGGTCTCCAGTTGAAGATAAAGAACAAAGCCAAGCAGAACTGATAAGACCTAGAAATCCCATGAAATTAGATTCTTTATTCACTAGTATTGTAAAACATGATGCTTTGGGAGAGACAACTCCTTTGTATAATGAGGCTAATGGGGTGGATAAGGCCACCTTAGTAGAGGCTATAGTGAAATATATAATAGTTTTGGAAGTAGAAATGAAGAATATAGAGGACCAAATTCCTCTAGAGTTCTGGGATATTTTGTTGAAGAGGAGACAAGAAGCCATCCAACAGGAAGGAAAAATAAAGAATATGCTCTGTAGAAGGTTGGCATTTAATTGTCAGATGAGAACAGAGCTACATTAGCTCAACTTTATTCAACTTAGTTTAGAGTAAAATAGAGGGTAACTACTCTAATGAGTTGAGATGCAAATGATTTTGAGAAAATGAAAAAGGAAATTGTAGAGAAGATTTTTAACATAGCTCAGAAATATGGAATGTTCTCAAAGAGCACTATTCTGGATGTTGCAAATGAAAAAGAGGTCAAAAACATTGATGCTCAACATGAGCATGATATGGACAATGTACAAAATCTAGACATTGTTGCTCTAGTACTAGAAGATATAGCTCCAACTTACAAAGAGGTAGAGGAGAACCTGAAAGAAGAGGTTGCCACTGACAAGGATAATGAAAAGGAATATGTATCCATTGCTTCTCTAGTAACTAAAACTCCTGCAGATAATGTTAATAAACAAGGAGCTAAGGAAGATGCATCCACTTCTCCTTTAGATAACATGGTGAAAACTTCAGAGACAGATGATGCAAAGAAAGATGAAGAAAAGGACAAAGATAAGGACAAAGAAGAATAGGAAGATAGTAAAGAAGAAGAGAAAGATAAAGATTCCTAGAGATTTAGAAACAAAGGAAGAAAACTTTAAGGACTCTAGTGAAGATAAAGAGAAGGAGCAAGCTGTGGATTCCTCTAGTTCCCCAAGAGACTCCATGAAGAACTTATTGAGTATTTAGCTTGACTTTCAACCTATTGTTTCTTCACAAGTGCTACAATTGTCAATGCAATAGGGAAGCATAAACATGGATAAGCTTTCTCCTCTCCAAAAGCTACAACAAGGAGACTTGTTCTTTGCATCTGCTAGAAAGGAAGTAATAGAGACACATTAGAAAAGCAGAGACTTAATTGATGAAGTTATGAAGGCATTGCAAGATGCCATACTTGGTGAAGATATTGATACATCTCTTTCAGGTATAGAGAATTTGAAATTTTTAATTGATTCTTTCAAGAGTATGCCTCTGGACTCAAGGAACAAATAAAAGATGAGGTTGAAAATAAGTTAGATGAAAAGAGAATGAAGGATCTTACTGACAAATGTGCCATTGCACATAAGAAATTTTAGGTAAAACATAAAGATGTCCAAGACTATGCAAGTGAGGCTAAGGCCCTTTTCCAATTTGGCCTAAAATGGCATAGAGCCACTCAAAGCATAAGAAAGGAGATGGACTCCATTGAGTCCCAGATCAATAATGCTTTCAGTGTCTATGATGCGGCACTAGATCTTGATGGAAGCACAAGCAATGCAATTGAAGACCTTCATAAGAAATACTTTCAACAACAAGCTCAAAAGGAAATTATTATTTTGCAGTTTGGAGAAATAAGGGATTTGGTAAATCCCAAATTTGTGATTATTTCAAAAGCCCTTTTGAGTGCTAATAAAGTATCACAGGTAAATCTAACGCCAAGCACTCCAAAAGAAGGTGAAGAGTCCCTAATGGAGATTGAAACAAATCATAGAATACTTGAAGAAGCTAAGAAAGTCTTTGATGAAGGAAAACAAGATTGGCAAGCTCAAGTGCAGAAGTTGTAGACACCTTCTTCATCTGGGTGATAAAACTTTTTATGCATGTATAGTTGTTCTATTTCAGATTTCTTGTATATACACAGATTGGTTAGAGCAGTTTCCAGTACAACTCCTTTTCAGTTCTATCTATGATAAATGGTTTGGGGGGAAGTCACATTTTTAGTTTGTAGATATGCTTCTCAGGGGGAGTCAGTTCAAATATTTCAAGTTATATATAGATGATAGGGGGAGATCTAGTAAAGACCGTGGTTTACACCCTTTGCCCTTGATGTCAAAGGGGGAGAGGTTTTGGAGATAGTTTGTCATGTTGCCATCAATGACAAAGGGGGAGATTGTTGGAAGAATGTATTTGGGAAGTTATTTTGTCATTGATGATGCTACTGAGAACATGAGCACGAGTACAAGGAACATACAATTATGCATTACAGTGTTGTCATTAATATCAACATTGTATTTTGGTATGATGTAGATTAGTTTGGTTCTCTACTTTGCAAGATGGTTTGATCCTTCATAAGGCATTAATTTGCAAGAGGGTTTTGATCCAAACTTGTGTGATCCGGTAAGGAAAACCTATTGTGAATTTGGCTAAGTATAAACTCTATATTTCTAAGTTATAGAGCATCTGGTATTTTGGTCCTCATTTCTCTGCTATTGAAGATTTTTCTCTATGGTTCTAGCATGTTATTGTTGGTTGTTAGAAGCTTCTAAATCCATAATTTTGTATGTTTTGACATATGGTTTGAAAATTATAAGTAACATATGTCCAACTTGACATAATAAAGCTATTTCCAGTTTAGAGCAGGTGTGTAGGAGTGTCCGCATTCCTCTGTGGATTGGATTTTATTTTTGCAGTTTTAAGGGGATGTTAACAGATGTGATTAGGGTGTGATTTCTAGTTTTCATGTGATTTTTAGATATTTGGGTCAATATGTGGATCTACAGTTAAAAGGTTTTTTATTAGGTCTTCAACAGAGTTGACCTAATAAGTGTGAAGGTGTGTGGAAGGTAATTAAGCTTGTAGAGTTAATTGCGAGCTATTTTAGGTCCATACCAACCTATTTCAAGTTGCTTCAAAGCTTAAATCTTGGCACAAAGTGTGTAAATGAAGGTTTGGGGCTGACAAGTGATACTTTGATATTTTGACCATTACACTCAATTAGGCCAATTTAATTGATGATTGTGCTTAATATGTGTGTGTGTGTGTGTGTGTTTTGAAGATATGGATGTGTGGATTGCGAATGGAATCATGTGTGTGTGAATGTGAATTTTTTCTGTGGATTTTGAGTAGAAGATCAGAAATAGAGGAAAATTGTTCATAATAAGAAAAAATGTGCTAAGCTTGTATATTGTACTTCATTAGAATTGTACCCCATGCATATGTTAGATGTAATTATAACAGTTCAACTCTGGCAGTGAGCCACCCATTTTCTTGTATCCTTTTCTTTCAGGATAGTGAGTCCTTTGGCAGTGAGCCACCTGCAATGAGCATTCTTGGATAGTGAGTCCACCAATTGTATCAACCTTAACTAGTTGCTTTATCATAATATATTGAGCTAATCCTCACCATGGTTATTCCCATTTTGGGTTTTCCACGTAAAAATCCTTGTGTTCATGTATTATGTGTGGTTGTTACATGAATTATGTTTCATTTCATTTACTACAAGTAATTATGCTAAAAGGATCTGATTTTCAATGTTTGAATGGTTTAAAAGAATACTGATTCACCCCTCTCAATATTCTAGGTGTTCAACACCTACCTTAAGCATGTCTTTGGTAGTTGTGGTAGTGAGGCTCAACCGTCAGGTGTGTTTGGCATGTTTTAGATAGTAGAGTAGTGATGAGATCCTCCCTATCACTTGTTCTTGATGTGTATAAGACGTGTAGTATGTCGATGATGTACTATGCAGCTGTCATGTATTTTCCATGTGTCTTCCCTATGTGTTTGGTGTACCTTGCATGTCTTTGATGGTGGCATGTAGTGATGAGATCCCTCCCCATCACTTAGTTTTATATATGTGTGTGTGTGTATTCTCTTAATCATGTCTTCTCTCAATGTATTCTTTGTATATTGCATGACTACTCTCATGTCTTCTTTATGTATTGCATGCTTCTAATTCTCCATGTTTTATTGCTTCTTACTATCTTCATTGTGTCTTGTGTGTCTTCCATGTATTTTCTAGTGCTTACTTGAGATTGGAGGCTAGAAATAGTCCTCCAACCTTTGGGTATGCCTCATCTCTATGTGCCTGGTGTGTTTGATGTGTTTTTGACCCTACTTTAATGCATATATGGAATCATAACATCATACATACATTAAAGTGGGAGCTAAATGTTATGGATTAAAAAGTATTCCTATGCCTTTTTACCTCCTACTTTACCTCCTAGGTCCTCATGTTTACGTTATACAAGCTTAATACTTCTCCCAGAGAAATTTCCCCCAAAACCCATGTCAAATAGGACTTAGGGAGCAGTTCTAAAGGCTTAAACATGACCTAAATGTGCCTTGGGACTTGGGTACCCATGCCCAACTCTAGCATGATTTGTAGGGGTTAAAACAATTGCATGTCGGCTTGGGCCTTCTCATAAGGTTTCTCTTTATCAACCTATTCAATTTAAATTGTGAATGTTAGCGAGAAAGCATATATAAGTGAGTTTATGATTTCATTTTACACCTAGATGGATAATACAAATTTGTGATATTGAGCTAAGGGATTTCAAGGTATTCATTGTGTTGCAAAGCAGAATTGTGTTGTTATTGTGCTTGTTTGTTGTAGATTTGGCTTCATCAATCCATCTCCTCATGATATGAATGATTTTCATCTCTCTGAGGGCTTCACCTCTAAGGTGACCTCTATTTGTGTTTTAATCATTCTATTTCATCATTGGATTTGGCCTCTACCCTCCTTGGGCACACACTCTATCTAACAACGATGTTGGAACACTTAAATGTCATTTTGGGGCTTGATCGAGGCAAGCTCCTAAACACCACAACCCCCAAACCCCTCTTTGTGATTGTAGGTTTCAGGTTGGATTGGGAAAAGTGTAGGTACAGAGAAGTAATTTAGAGGATAAAGATTCAGGATCTGGACAAAAGTTATTAATATTCACACCTACTAGACTAGGGTGCATGCCCCCTAGTCATCCCAATAGGATTTTCCCTGAACTCAGGAATAGGTTATCATCTAACACTACTCACTGCTCTAGATATGTAGAAAAAGTACCCTATCAAAGTTGGGTACCTATCCATAGTCTACAAAGTCTTCAATTCTAGAAATCCAACTTTTGGTATGTTTCTAATCCTTCCTAGGTGCCTTCCTATCCAGTTTTCTATAGCATTATGTTCGTCTATACCCAATTGCATTATAATTAGGGTTTGAGGCTTATTGAATCTAGGGTTTGACAAATCTATCAATCTGATCTATCTTTCCATATCATTCTTGAGTACACAAACCTGTAGCTAAGTCCTCATTCATCTATAGTGAATTGGCTCAAATTTTGTCCATGAATGTTATTGTGAAAGGAGGGTTTGATTTGGTGTACTTTGACACTATCTACCATCTTCCTACTTTTCATACATAACACTGATTTTCAATAAATTACTAAATATGGTCAAATGTGCATTAGAATGTTGGATGGATAATGTCTTCTTTCCCTATCAATTCAATTCAATTTAATTATTTATAAAATCTAGGTTAATGTTTACCATTGCCCTTACATAATAGTTTTTAAATATATAGTTTTAAAGTAAATTTACCATTGCCTTACATAACAGTTTATATTTAAGTTTTAAAGTAAATTTGGTCTAAGTATTAGTGTAAGGGTGAAATTTGTATACTAATGCAATTATAATTAGGGATTTCAATAAAGGGATGATTTAGACCATGCATCATTTAGAGTTAAAAAAACAAATTAGAATCAAATGAAGAAAGCACATAAATAGGTATAAAACATCAATTCTTAAATTCAATTTTTTAACGAAGAAAAATTACAAGATCCCACTAGGAATATTAGCAACAAAATGACTTAATAATCCAATTGCAACCTTTTTTTCCTTCCTTTAGACTCAACTTCCCCCTCTACTATATCAAGCTTAGTTCTTTGTATCTTGCTTTGGTTGGCAACCTCTAGCAACCTTCCTCAATCTCGTTTACTCCCACTAATCAAGGTACAAGAAACATAATAAATGAATGGTTCACTCTCCTTGCCAACCGGTCATTTGAATGTGATATTTCATCTCCCCTCTATAACTATGCTGATTCAACTCATGGCTAACACATTTGTTAGTGTATATGTATATTTAATGTATTTTTATACACTTAGGCATAAGCCTAGTTAGGTGTGCCTTCATACAACCTTGACACATGTCTCATTAAGGTGTTAAGGTTGTTAGGTAGTTAGGAGAGGGGCCATCAAGTTTCCCACTAAACTAGCCACTCATGCTAGTTTTGAGGAGTCTTTTCCTCAACTAATAACTACCTCTCCCTCACCTATATGTATTTGACTTATTTGCCTATCAATCTACTTTGATTCAATACTTGTATTTGTCTCATTGATCTTGGATCAATTCTACATGGTATCAGAGCTTCATTGAGCTCGTTTGCTAGTTCATTTCAAAGGCTTCATTAAAATTCTCCATGGAATAAACCCTTGTGAGCGAGTGGCAAGTTTGTGTGCAGGTCATTTGGCGTGATCTGTTTGGTGTATTGGAGGCATTGCTATGTGAGGGTGAACTTTAATCTGAAGGAGAGGGTTCTGACATTTTTAATTATGTTAAGGGTTTCTATTGCTTGTTGTACCATGTTTTTCTCTACACATAGGTTGCAATCTCCATAAAAGGAGTTGAAGGCCTAGTTTTAAAGGCCATGACCTAGTTTGTAGAGGCCATGACCTATTTAAAAGGCTAGTGGCCTTGTTTAAAAGTCTAGTTGCTTTTCCACAAGGGCCACACCTATATCAAATGTGTCATGACCTTTAGAAAGGAGCACCATGACCTACAAAAAGGTTTGTACTTCCTGTCAGCAATAGAATGGCCCCTGCAACCCATACAACAATAGGCCTATTCACCATTGGAAGGGAATTTCCCCCCTAAAAGGAAGCACTAACTCTAAATAAAAAATATGAGAAGCCCTCCTATGGGAGGTGATGCCATCACCCAGCACATTGGCCTATTTGTTTGGCTCCACCTCATCAGACAATAACACATAGTAGAGGACAGAGAGAAGGTATGCATTGCATTCTTCAAGAGAAAAGAGGGCGAGCTTGAGCTTCAAATATCTTCCAGACTTTGTATTTTTCCTTCTCTATAAGGATCCACATCTGTCCATACCCCTGCATGATTTGAAGGAGAGGAACTTATGCATGGAAGAGGCAAAGGAACTTGTGTAGAGTTAATCATCAACAAAAGGACCAAACACTCTATTTGGAGGCCTTGTCTTGTCTTAGAAGACTCTCCCTCACTCATCCTCATGGAGATATTAGGCACCTACATTGAATCTCTGGCTCTAAGGAGAGGTTCTATTCTATGGTGCCGCCATTCCCCCTGCCTCTACTTTTTTTAAGTTTTTTTTCCCTAATTTTCCCCTTAGCATGATATGTGGCCTAATGGGCTTTGTATTTTACCCTTTCTATTTTGAAGAATTTAATATTATGCTTGTTTTAGTGTTAAATATAGACATTTTGTCTTAAGCATAACTCTAAGAAATATAAAATAAATTTGGGGTATTTAAATTAGGTGAAAATTGCTTTGAGGAAATAATGGTTTTCAATAACCCTTGTATTTTTGCTTGACGAAGATGAAGGGTGAGGTCTAGTTTGGCAAGAGGCCAATACCCCCTCAAAGTTAAAACCATTGTATTGTACTCTCTTTGTCGATCCCAATGAGTAGTTGGAAGGCTAGTTTCACTCAAGGTTATAGGCATTCTTTTCTACTTTCTAGTGCACATGTATTTAATTAGGCCATTTACAAGAAACTTGTTTGTATCATAACTTTTGATTGGTAGCTCAAAATTGAGCACTATTTTTTGAAAAAGTTAATGTTTTGATGCTTCCCATCTAATGAACCTACTTGCATTGTAAAACACACTATAAATTATAAAGTGCTAAAACTAGGGGGGTCACCTAATCAAGGGGGTTTCCTAATGTGTTGAAATTCTTTTGTTTAAATGAAATAACTTGTTCTTATCATGGGATATAAAAATCACTCTTCTGTCATCAACCTAACCAAGGGAAACTATATGCCCTAGTGTGAAGGCATCCTGAAACATCTTAGGTTCCACAATCTCATACCCTATCTATATGGACTTGTCCCTGAACTTGGTAAACAATATTAGAAGGGTAAGTGGTTTAATCATCATGATCACATTGTTGGATTGACCGTTTTACATATTCTAGATGATTATTTGTATTTCATCATGGATATTGACTATCCACATGCAAATTATGTATCAAAATTTGGGAGATATATGGAGACTCCAATGTTTCTCCATTCCCACATGATCTTGCTTTGATCACAACTCACATCCCTAATCATGATATAGAAACAAAATCCTCTATTGACATAGAAGAAGTCATCACTCCTACTGTTGCTTCATTAGATTCTAGAGTCGCTTCTTCAAAAGCTTCCGGTGCTTCTTTGCAACAGGATATTAGTCTTCCTAGCATTGTTGATTGGGATAGATTTCTACCTAACATTACTTATCTATTTGTAGAGTCTCGCATTGCTAACATGGAAGCACACATTGAGGACATCAATGTTCTCTTCAATGATAGTATTGATGAAGTTGCATCAGTATTGTCCTCTTCAGATATTCATGCTCTACATAGTCCTACACATGATTCTAGATCATCATCATCCTCATCTATGGGCATGCACCTAATTTGACTATGCAATCCTTCAACATTGACATGGGGACACCTAAGCACTCTTCGACAATATTGACACGGGCATCATCATCCTTGGATCATCTTCAGCATGATTCAAGATCATACGTGTTGAGTGTAAAGAATACTGAGAGGGGGGGTGAATCAGTATTCTTAAAACCTTTTCATTTACACATTCACTTATCCATTTACCAAATTCAATAACATGAAAGTAAAGTAAACATGAGAAGAGAAGCCACAAATTCATAACACATAGACACTAAGATTTTATGTGGAAAACCCAAAAAGGGAAAAAAACTATTGATATGCGCTGGACAACTGAGAGGGGGGTGAATCAGTTGTCACAAAAGCTTAAACACTTTCTACAATTAAACATTCATCACTTTATCCACAACTATTATGATTTAATAATGAATGCATGAAATCAGAAACATAACAACATCAAACACAAAAGACACCAAATTTACGTGGAAAACCCCAAGGTGGGGAAAAACCATGGAGAGGATTAACTCTCAATATATATTGCAATCTTGAAATAGTGATGTTCAGGCTTGGTCACCCCACGGGCCTAAACATATTGGCTTACTGCCATGAAGAACAACTAGGTCTAGCAGGCTCACTGCCTCAACCCTAAACCTAGCAAGATTACAATAAGGGCTGTTAAACCCTACTAGTGGCTTATTGCCAAATTCACTGCCATGATGAACACCTTTCTTTATTGTGAATAAACAATTCCTCATCTCTACTCTTCCTCTGCCCTGCTCTTCCTCTGCTATGCTCTTCCTCTGCTATGCTCTTCCTCTTCTTTCCTCTACCTCTTCTCTACTCTTCCTTTGGACCTTTCTTAATATATTCTCATTTTTACTCAAGGACAACTTTTCCACAACTTAGCTACAAGTATTTATACACTATATCAACCTTGGAATGATCATCAAGGTTGACATCAACAATTGGAACAATCTCCAAGGTCAGTATTACAAACATTTACAAAATAGGTCTTGACCTATTGCAACATCATGAAAAGGGAATGAAATGTGGATCACACCATGCCTTAGCTGGGACTCAAACATGATCTTCCATGCCACAACATGCTTCCACAATCTTCTAGGGATCTCTGCAATCATTGGGATCAACCAGGTCGGCCAAGACTAGTTACACGCTACGTTATCTGGGAATAATCTTCACACACCATCTCAATTTCTTAACGCAGACCAAAGTCCAAATAGGAACATGATTAGGAGACATCCACAAGGATGCTATAATCATCAGGAGAAACTGAACGAACCTTAACCACTGTATTCATAGGAATCTTCTCACCAAAGTACATGAACTTTACTGTCTTCAACTATCATAAAAGAAAGATAGCTTGCAGACCACCAAACCATGAACCATTACAACTATAGGCACCTATCATCATCCTAGACCTCCCTTAGAACTGCATAGAAAAGTACTTTCTTGCGGAGCAATGCAGAGCCAAATACTGTCTTCTTGTTTCAATTAAACTTACAAAAAAGTAGGCTTCACTCTGGTGAACACAACTCACCTAGATCTTCATGCAAATGGCTCAGAACCAAAATGTAGCATCTTCAGACACACCTCTAACTTACTTCCAATCTGTAGACCACGATCTTTGAGCATGAACAAATGCAAAGTAATTTACCGGACTACTCTTTAGCATACAACTCACTGTTTGTACTGCACTTCTTTGTGGCTTACTTGTTTCCTCTAGAGAGGCTAATTTTCTCAATATCATCAACATACAAGTCTTCTAAACAAGTAATGGAATATGATACAATTGACACCAATGACAACAAGAATATGTTGACATCAATGACAACACTGATTAGGTAGATACTTGCAATAATCTCCCCCTTTGTCATTGATGGCAACATATGATGTGCAAAATTGCAACAACCATCAAGACAAGATTCTCCCCCTTTATCTGCACTCTTTCTTTCTCCAAAATTCTCCCCCTTTCTCTTATACATCTGCATTCTAGGTTTTTCACATGTCTTCTCTCCCCCTTTGACATCAATGGTAAAGGGCACATACTTGCACTCTTTTGCTCTGATCTAATCTCTCCTCTGAACTTTTTGACTACTCCCCTTAGAAGTAGCCCTAAAAGGCATCAATCCAGACCTCTAAACACCTCTAGACTGATGCACCATTATGCATCTTAGTTTAGAGTAGGAGGGGTGATAACCCCTAACTTTTCTCTGAGATACTCAAAAGTATCCTTGGGCAAAGGCTTGGTAAAAATATCTGCAATCTGATCATTGGTCTAAACATAATCCAACTTCACTTCATTCTATCACCTTTTCTCTCAAAAATTGATACCTAATGGATATGTGCTTTGTCCTTGAATGCATCACTGAATTCTTTGATATATTGATGGAACTTGTACTATCACAAAAGATTGTAATTGGATCTTCATACACAACTCTGATGTCCTTCAAGGTTTGCTTTATCCATAACACTTGAGTGCAATTACATGCTGCTGCAATGTATTCTGCTTTTACAGTAGATAGGGATATTGAATCCCATTTCTTGCTCAACCAAGATACTAATCTTTTTCCCAAGAAGAATGCACCTCCACTTGTACTTTTTCTATCATCCACATCTCTGGCCCAATCTGTATCAGTATATGCACTGAGAACAAAGTCACTATCCCTGGGGTACCACAAACAATAATCTATTGTGCCTTTTAAATATCTTAGAATTCTTTTAACTTCCATCACATGTGATTCCTTGGGTTCTTCCTGAAATCTTCCCATGAGACACACTGCATGCATTATGTCAGGTCTGGTTTTAGTCAAATAAAGTAATCCTCCAATCATAGATCTATACTTTTTCTAGTCTGCCATGGGTGAGTTATCATCTTTGCTCAACTTACAACTAGTTATCATAGGTGTGCATACTGGTTTAGAGTCTTCCATCCCAAATTTCTTTAACAACTCTTTCACATACTTGAACTGAGAAATGAAGATACCCTTATCTAATTGACTTATTTATAGACCTAAAAAGAAGTTCATCTCCCCAAACATAGACATTTCAAATTCATTTTGCATTTCTCCAGCAAAAACTGAGCACATACTTTCATTGCCTCCAAAATTAATATCATCAACAAAAAATGCAACAATTAGAGTTTGTTCATCATTGATCTTAAAGTAGAGGTTACTATCTGTTGTACCTTTATTGAACCCTATTTGTATCAAGTACTTGTCCAATCGTGTATACCATGCACTGGGAGCTTGCTTCAATCCATACTATGCTTTCTTCAATCTACATACCATGTCCCCTTGATCCGATGACTGAAATCCTTCAGGTTGTTCAATATAGACTTCCTCTTCCAATTCTCCATTTAAGAAGGCAGACTTCACATCCATTTGATAAACCTTGAAATCTTTGTATGCTCTAAAAGCCAAAAAAATCCTTATTACTTCAATCCTTGCTACTGGAGCAAAAGTTTCTTCAAAGTCTTTTCCTTCAACCTGAGCGTATCCTTTGCACACCAATCTTGCTTTGTTTCTTACCACTTCACCATTCTCATTCATTTTGTTTCTTAAGACCCACTTTGTACCAATTACATTCTTATCTACTGGTCTGGGAATAGGATCCCAAGTCTAATTCTTCTCTATCTGCATAAATTCTTCTTCCATGGCCTTTATCCAATTCTCATCTTTGCATGCCTCATCCACAGTTTTAGGTTCAATCTTAGAGATCAGATAGAAATTTACTTGTTCTTTTGCACCTTTTCTTCTGGTTAAGATCCCTTTTCTCTTATCTCCTATGATTTGATTTTTAGAATGACTGATTCTAACATATCTTGGAGTTTTGGTAGTACTTACCAGAGCTTGTTCTTCTTCATCTATGTTGTCTTCATGCTACACCACTTTTGAAGTATCTAGATCATCTCACTCATATCCACTTAGTTCTAAAAACCTTTCTTTACACTCATCAACTTTGACATTTGCACTTTCAATGATTTTATTTAGCCTCTTATTATAGCACTGGTAAGCCTTACTCTTGGTGGAGTAACCAAGGAAGATTCCTTCATCACATCTAGCATCAAACTTGCCTAAATCTTCTTCTCTTTTGATATAACATATAATACCAAAGACTTTGAAGTATTTCACAGTACGAACTCTACCATGCCACAATTCATAGGGAGTTTTTGAACTATTTCCTTTTACTTGAACTTTGTTTAGGAGATATATTGTGTTGTGAATTGCCTCTCTCCAATATGCTTCCAAAAGATGAGATTCCTGCATCATGGTTCTAGCAACTTCTTGAACTATTATTTTTTTCCTTTCAACAACTCCATTTTGTTGTGGAGTTCTGGGCGTAGAGAGCTATCTCTTTATTCCATGCTCTTCAAAAAAGAAATTGAATTCATTTGATGTGAACTCTCCTCCTCTATTAGATCTCAAACATTTTATTTTCAAATCCATCTCACTTTCAACCATTGCCTTAAATGCCTTGAATTTATCTAGAGCTTCAGCTTTCTCTTTTAAGAAGGTGACCCAAGTCATTCTAGAATAATCATCAATAAGAATCATGAAATACTTATCTCCTTGCAAACTTCTTACTTTGGTAGGTCCACACAAGTCTATATGCACTAGCTCAAGTAGTCCTCCAACTGATTGATCCTAGATTTTGAAACTTGTTCCTGTCTGTTTCCCAAATTGACATTCCTTGCAAACCAGATTAGCAGGTTTCACAAGATTAGGCAAATCTCTAACAATCTATGCAATACTTATCTTCATAATATTATCAAAATTTATGTGACACAACCTTCAATGCCATAACCAACTTTCACCAATATGAGTCAACAAACAATAGTTCTTGGTTCCTTTCAAGTGATAGATATTACCTATGGTCTTCTTACCAGTTGCAATGACTATTATGGAGCTTTCCCTGATCTTGCATCCATTGTCCTTGAAGCTTAAGTCATAGCCCTTGTCACACATCTAACCCACACTTAGAAGATTGTGCTTTAATCCTTTCACATACACGACATCTTCAGTATTATGCTTGCCATCAAAAGAAATAGATCCTTTTCCACAAATCCTACCAGCTGTGTCATCTCCAAACCTAACTAGTCCACCATCATATCTTTCCAAAGTTACAAACATACTTTGTCACCAGTCATGTGTTGAGAGCAACCACTAGCAATAACCCATTCATCTTTCTTCTGGATCCTCTTTGCAGCCTATCCACAAAGTCAGCTTCAACTTCATCTATCTCATCATTGGATTCTACCTTATACTAATCTAATTTGGAAGTACTTCCAGGAGTACTGGCTTTGAAGGTAGTCTCAACTTTTGGTAGAGCATCATCTAACTCTCTCATCTCAAAAGCAGTAAGATTACCAAGCAACTGATCCCTATTAATTGTTTTTACTTGCATGAATTATTCAATCGCGACCACCAGGTGATAGTAGGACTTGGGTAGAGATCTAAGTATTTTCATGACAATTTCCTTTTCATCAAGAGTTCCACCTATGGCTTTTATTCCTATGACAAGTTCATCAACTCTTTGCATAAATGTTGATATGTTTTCATCATTGTTCATCTTCAAGCTTTCATATTTCACTTTTAGACTTTATAACTTGGCTTCCTTCATAGAGTCATCTCCTTCATGCAGATTTTTCAACTTTTCCCATACCTTATTTGTAGTTTCAAGATCTACTACTTTTGTCAGTATTGAGCTAGTTAATGAGCTTAGCAGAGCATCCCTTGCCTTGATATCAATCTCATATTCTTTGATTTTGTCTTCAGTCGTCAGACCATTATGAGGTATGGTGTATTCTATTTCTGTAGCTTTCCAAACTTTGATACCAAGAGAAAGAAGATGGATTTTCATCTGAGCCTTCTAGAGAACATAATTAGTTCCATCAAAATGCGGCGCTTCCTTTTTGTAAGACATTTTGGATCTTCCTCAAGCTGTTAAACTTTCTTCAAAGGAACTTGGCTCTGATGCCAATTGTTGATATGTGTTAGACAACTGAAAGGGGGTGATGAATCAGTTGTCATAAAAACTTAAACACTTTTGTAATTAAACATTCATCACTTTATCCATAATTATTATGATATAACAATGAGTGCATGAAATTAGAAACTTAACAACATCAAACGCAAAAGACACTAGATTTATGTGGAAAACCCCAAGGTGGGGAAAAACTATGAAAAGGATTAACTCTCAATATATATTGCAATCTTGAAATAGTGATGTTCAAGCTTGGTCACTCCACGGGCCTAAATATACTAGCTTATTGCCTTGAAGAAAAATTGGGTCTAGCAGGCTCACTGCCTCAACCCTAAACCTAGCAAGATTACAATAAGGGCTGTTAAACCCTATTGGTGGCTTACTTCCAAATTCACTACCATGATGAACACCTTTATTTATTGTGAATAAACAATTCCTCAACTCTGCTCTACTCTTCCTCTTCTTTCCTTAGCATCTTCTCTGCTCTTCCTTTGGACCTTTCTTAATATATTCTCATTTTTGCTCAAGGACAACTTTTCCATGACTCAGCTACAAGTATTTATACACTAAATCAACCTTGGAATGATCATCAAGGTCGGAATCAACCATTGGAACAATCTCCAAGGTTGGTATTACAAACATTTACAAAATAGGTCCTGACCTATTGCAACATCATGCAAAGGGAATGAAATGCAGATCACGTCATGCCTTAGCTAGGACTCAAACATGATCTTCCATGCCACAACATGCTTCCACAATCTTCTAGGGATCTCTGTAATCACTGGGATCAACCAGGTCAACCAAGACTGGTTACATGCTATGTTATTTAGGAATAATCTTCACACACCATCTCAATTTCTTAACGTAGACCAAAGTCTAGATAGGAACTTGATTAGGAGACATCCACAAGCATGCTATAATCATCAAGAGAAACCACATGAACCTTAACCACTTTATTCATAGGAATCTTCTCATTGAAGTACATGAACTTTACTATCTTCAACTATCATAAAACAAAGATAGCTTGCAGAACACCAAACCATGAACCATTGCAACTGTAGGCACTTATCATCATCCTAGACTTCCCTCTAGAACTGCATAGCAAAATACTTTCTTGCAGAGGAATGCAGAGCCAAATATTGTCTTCCTATCTCAACTAAACTTTTAGAAAAAATAGGCTTCACTTTGGTGAACACAACTCACTCAGATCTTCATGCGGATGGCTCAAACCTAAAATGTAGCATCCTTAGACATACTTCTAACTTACTTCCAATCCAAAGACCATGATCTTCAAGTAGGAACAAATGCAGAGATGTTTACCGGACTGTTCTTCAGCATACAACTCACTATCTGTACTGCACTTCTCTGTGGCTTACTTGTTTCTTCCAGAGAGACTAATTTTCTCAATATCCTCAACATACAAGTCTTCTAAACTAGTAAAGGAATAGGATACAGTTGACACCAATGACAACAATAATGTGTTGACATCAATGACAACACCGATTAGGCACATACTTGCAACATAACCATGGTGAGTGTTAGTTCACAATATATTATGATAACAATACCGAATTACATGAAGGATCACTGCCTTAGGGCTCACTGTCCAATAAGTGCTCACTGCCAAGAAAGTGGAAAAGAAGATAGAAGAAGGATTGGTTCACTACCAAAGGATGACTGCTACAAATGTATCTACAGAATGTTGGGGTGTAGTTCCATTTACAACTCACTATATAGACTCAAATGTCTTCATAATGTTAGCTCTACTTTTTCTGCTCTGCCTTACATGAACTCTGCTCTTCTATCCTTATTATCTTTTTCTAGTCACAACTCTGCTATAGATCACACATACATTGAATTCACACACCCCACATCATCAATCACCACTTCAACATTGAAATCCATCAAGTATATATATCCGCTACAAGGTTTATCTCATAATTAGGTTGGCAAGTCAAATATGAACCGTGTATACAAATGTTATATCTTGTTGGATTGAACTTGTGTACAATCTGCAATGTAGACCCAAACAATCATTTAATAGCCTTCATATAGGTTAGCACCAATCATTCAACCACTTAGATTCATTGTTCAAACAATATATCTTCTCCACATAAAGATCTAACATGCCTGTCAACTTGTCTCTTAAGAACACGCTTGACCAATTCATTTGTCACATCATAACTTTCACTGCGGACCATATGAGACTCTAAAAATTATATTCAACATCCATCATTGACCTCTTAGTATACCTTCAGAACCGCAAACAAAAATGCCACAGTGGAGAAATGTGGACCCTTTTACTCTAGTACTAAGCACTTTTCCTGACTTAACTCTATTCACCCATACTTAGTTATTTCATCATGACTTCTAGAGGAAGTCAGAACATGGTCACTGGAACATGTGATCACCAAGTGTCTGTTACTGACATATATGAACCACATATAATTATCTTCAACTGTGGAGGCATACTGACACAAATACTATCATTTACACTATATAATGTATACTGCCCATACTTAGCCATTTATCCTTCTGGAGTAAAGTCTCTTGGCCATGCCGTTGGAATCTCCTTTCTTTGTTTCCATCAATGACAACATTCAATCATTCATCAGAGAAGTGTCTCTTGCCAACAATCTCCCCCTTTGGCATTTATGGCAACACTTAGTGAAAAATGCTTGTCTGCTCCCCCTTTCTAAATATACTCTATTTTTCTTCCCCCCCTTAGATGTTTGCCCATTTGTCACTGTTCTTCATCTCCTCCTTTGACATCAATGGCAAAGGTGTATGTACAAGAGTCAAAAATGTGTCAAAATTTGTAAAAACTGCAATCACTGTCATATTTTGCCGCAAATGTACAGATACAATCTTCAACTTAATTTGTTGTGGGTTTTAGAATGTCATTGAAAATGTTCTTGATTTGGACTAATTCTTTATCCCAACTCTTCTTAGTATTGTCCAAAATTTGAATATGGCTGTCTATAAGGAAGACCAATTTTTCTTCCTTTAGTACATCAGAGAGTGTCAATTTGTGCTTTTACCTGCAGTGCTTCAGCTACAAGATTTGTCATTGAGTCTAGCTTAGGACTTATTAGTCCTCTCAACTGACACATTATGTTCTTAATTTGATCCCTCTTATCCATCAGATTACTTAACTCATTATGGATGTTGATCACTTGTATTTCTTTGTTGTTGACTAACTCAACTACTAGATCAAATGACTTAGAAAAATTTGTCAGCTGCAGTTTCAGATCCTTGATCTTTTCTTCTAATTCCTCTATGGCTTCCGGCAATGATAAAAAAAATTGTATAAATCACAAGCCTCTTTAATGGTACTCCATATACCTCTTATTCCATTGTCTAACAGAGTTTTATCATTTGCTAGCATGGTCTTCAATTCAGGTAATCTTTTCTCATCAAACTCCTTTCTAACTTTTTTTTCTGTAGATTTTTCAAAGGATTCAAAATGATTGCTGATTGAATTTATCATACCTTTAAGTTGATCAGTTGATGACATTGATGTATCTTTTTGGTATTCAGGCATCAACTTCTCCAACACATCAGATGTTGCACCAATGAGCTCATTATCCTATATATGTGTTTTCATCAACTCTTCCTGTGCCTTTGCTTGAACAACTAACACAAGTTTGAATTTCTGCATAGGAGACATAGAGTCTAAATTTATTGGACCCTGCAAAAATTTAGGTTCGTCCAAGACTTATTTTTCTCTTTCCAAGAATTTCTTGACAGATTCTGCAGTGTCTCTTTCTATACCAGAGACTTCTTCTTCTTGGTTCTTTTATGGAAGATCTAAATCCATGACATCATTTACATCATTCTTTTTTTCCAGAGAAGAATTTTCTTCATCTTGTTCCTCTTTTTGATCATCATCTTTGTTTTGTTCCTCAATCTTTTCTTTGTTTATTTGATCATCAATTTGTTGTTCTAGAGGAATACTTGTTTTGGATTTATCTGCATTATCTAAACTAGTAGTAAGGACTATATCATCTTTCTCATTCGTCTCTACATCACTTCTATCCAATCCTTGATCCATGTTCTCCTTAGGAGACAGAGTCTAAATTTATTGGACCCTACAAAAATTCAGGTTCATCCAAGACTTGTTTTTCTCTTTCCAAGAATTTCTTGACAGATTCTGCAGTGTCTCTTTCTATATTAGAGACTTCTTCTTCTTGGTTTTTTTATGGAAGATCTAAATCCATGACATCATATTCATCATTCTTTTGTTCCAGAGAAGAATTTTCTTCAGCTTGTTCCTCTTTTTGATCATCATCTTTGTTTTGTTCCTCAATCTTTTCTCTATCTATTTGATCATCAGTTTGTTGTTCTAGAGGAATACTTGTTTTGGATTTATCTGCATTATCTGAACCAGTAGCAGGGACTGGACCATCTTTCTCATTTATCTCTACATCACTTCTGTCCAATCCTTGATCATGTTCTCCTTAAGAATAAATGTACCAACTTCAACATTTGTTTCTACTTTATCATATATAGTTGGAAAATGATGATCCCTTAACACTCTCAAAGTGATTTCCTCAGTATCCTTCACTACTTTCTCAATGTCATCTGACATGACAGTGTTCATCCTTTCCTTTGTTCTGAATTGTTTATGCGACACTTTGGAGACTTTTTCTTTTTCTTCTGGTGTGATTTCTAGACATAACTTTATCACTATATACTCTCTAAGCTCAACATCCTTATCCATAGAGGCTTCCTTTCTTGTAGACATTATACTACTCAAACTGTCTGGGAGATTAGTAATGATCTCATTAAGGGCTTTGTTGATGTCTAAGTATCTGACAACATCAGTCTCAATGATCCTCTTGTCTGGATCATCATATAGTTAAGCTATGGGTTTCAAGTTTCCATCAATTATTATGGCTTTTAGGATGTCTTCAAGACTTATAGTGGCTTCTCCTGTCTGAGACTTATCTTGCCTTGGTATTTTCTAATCTTTACCCTTACCAGAAGGTTTCCTCTTGCTATTCCCAGAAGCTTTAGTGGCCTCAGTTTTCATTTTCTTCACTTCTTCATCTGACTCTGTCTCTTCCTCATCTGCTCTTGTAATGACATACATTCTACGACCTTTAGTTTTCTATCCCTTGTGACTTGATGTAGGGGCTTCCATACTTGTAGAGGGTGTGGGACTGGAGGACATAGATGCAGTTTCTACGGAGGTAGAACCTCTAGTTCTTCTTTTTGTTACTATTGGGTTCTCTAGTTACCTCTTAGGCTCTTCCAGAGCCTTAACCTGTTCACTTTCCTTCCTCTCTTTTGCTTCTCTCTCTATTTGTGCCTTTTCTCTTGTCTCTTTGATTTGTACTTTGGAAATCACTATAATCACTTGGAATTTCACTTCGATTCACCTTAGACACTTAGAAGTTTGAATGAAGAATGAATTGTTCATCAGATGAGCCACTTTTAATTCTTTATCTATCTTGACCTAATCACTGTAAATTCTCCTATTGAAAAAACTATCAAACACATCTCTATAGAATATAATTTATTAGGATAGCTCCGCAATGCTCTGCACTTGAACCTTTTTCACCAGAATGTCTTTCAAAGAATCTGTCATATGCATATTTTTAACATATCTTCGTGCCGGATCCCAACACTGACAATCTAGGTGGTGCAGGAGCACCTACCTGACAGCTGGTCTTGATAAGGCAGTTAGTTGTTTTAGGTCTTGTTTAGGTTTCCAAGAAGGTCTGTTAAGACCAAATGCATGTAATAAGGTCATGCTGATCATGATAAGATCATGCTGACCAGGCTTTGCTATTTTTAGTTAGTTTGTTAAGACAGTTGTCATGATGTATGTTCGGTTGGATCTCCCAGCCGCTTGGAGAGAGTTCCCAGCCGCTTGGAGTCGGGTCAGTAGTACTCGTAGGGAAATCTATTTAAGCATGAGATCGGTCGATATTGGATATACAAATACAGATATCATCGATCAGACTTTGCGAGAGTGAGGCAGAGAGAGAGAAACTGATCATTGTATTTGCATCTTTTGAAATCAAATAAAGTGTTCCTGTTTGTGTTCATCCTCTGTTGCATTCCATTGCTTGATCGATTTGCGGGTTTGGTGGCTGTATGGATTCACTGATCCATTCCACCGGTTGATTCATCCGATCGGTGGAATGGTTATGTATAGTAGGGTAGATGTTAGTTTGTTTGTTTGCATGCAGGTGTGCAGGATCGCGGTTGAAAGATGTTGAAGACCCTAGCATGGGCATGTGCTAGGTCGAGCTGATAAAGTGTGGAAGATCACCCTGAGAGTGGATCGGGTCATCCCTGGAGGATCGGCGAAGTGAAATTTTGCTAAGGCTAAAAGTTCGTGAAAACAGCATCATCAGGATATTTCTGCAAATATCTTGCAGTCGCTTCGAGCATCATCATCCGAGTAAGAGGAGATCGGCATGATGCGGTTAGTTGCATGAAGTGCAAGTGCGTCGGGGTGATCATCATCTGGAGGAGCCGAGGAGGAGCGTATCGGCATCAGGATCATCTCTCGGGAGTGCCCATCTTCCGCGTATCGCTAGCAGATGCGGGAGTGAAAGTTCATTTTTTGTGACTAAGTGTTGAAGAGGTCATCAGGATATTGTGTGACGTCATCGTCATCAGGATATTGAGATATCCCCCTACGCGAGTTTATCCTGCTGTCATTAAATGCTTAAGGTATCTGCGGAAGTCCGCTGCAGAAAGTTGTGTTAACATCATCAGGAGGTTTCGAGAGAACCGGATAAATCATATCATGATGCTGTTGCTTGTATCGTCGGCTATCGGGGCATCGAAGGGAAGGTGCTGAAGGTGATCGTCATCAGGATCTTTGGAGCAACAGGATATTGGATATCCTGCTGACGAAGGGGGTGTTGCATATCATGATGATGCCGATAGAGCTTGGCGCCCGATGAACAGTGCAACAGGAGGATGTTTGCGCTAGTTGAACATCATGATGATGATGATAGGCGGAAAACGGGGGAAGTGAACAGTAATCGGCAGGAGGATAATTGTGCTCATCCGAAATATGATGATGATGCTGACAGTGTAAAGCAAAATATGATGATGATGGTGATGATGATGATGATGATGGGCTGCAGACATCCATGCTGTATGCGAAGGTTATAGTGTGGATGCCTCTGCATCACTAGGTAGGGGATTAAGATTTTCATTGCAACTCCCCCTGAGCCAGAGCTCACCATCTACTTCCCTAAGGAAGTATCTGCACCAAAAATTGGTGCAGATTTATTTCCAACCTCATTTGTATCCTTCTTAATCCAGACCTTGCTCATTTCCTTCTTGATTTCCACTGGATCAATTTTGTTCTTGCCTTTATCTTCTTTCTTCTATGTTTTCCTCTTCTCTATAGGATAGTCTCTCTTCTCATTCTTGCTTTTGCAGAATCTTGCAACATGTCCAAACTTACTGCAATTGTATCATACCACATTCCTTTGACCTTGATTCCTTCTATTGATTGGATATGGTCTGCATTGATTAGCCATATGTCCAAATCTATTGCATGAAACCATTGAATGATTGAGTATTCCTTGCATTGTAAAAGCCTTTCCTTGCCAGACTTCTGCATTCATTTGATCTATGACCAATTTTTTTGTAATTGAAACATTGACAAGAGAATGATGGAACATTCTGATTTATTCTACTCCTACACTGAGTAGCCTTATGGCCAAACTTATTGCAATTAAAACAATGGACATTGAAAGATGGGTGCCTTTAAGCATTTGGTTGCCTGACCAAAGGTCTTCTAGGTCTTCTTATTTGATTCATGAATTGGTTGCCTTTGTTTTGCTTTAACATAGTGTTTTCTTGACCTGATTTTGAACTTTCTCCCTTCTCAAATCCCAAGCCTTGCTTGTCATTGAAACTCTTGACTAACAATCATCTCATCAATTATCTTGAACTTTTCTTCATAGCTCTTAGCTTTCTCCAAATCTAATTTCAGGCTCACAACTTCTTTTTCAAGCTTATCACGTTCTTCTAATTTTCTTTTTACAAGCATTTTTAGATCTTCTTCTGCTTTAGCTCTTTCTACAACTTCCACTTTCAAATCATCCAGGGTTTCATTTGTTGATATTAATTGCTCACCAACCTCTTTGTATTTTTCTTTGAACTTCTTGACTTGTTCTTTTAGCTTTAAAATGCATTCATCAAATTCTTGTATGTTATCATTCAGATCCTTGATTTCTACTTCAAATTTTTCAAGATCAATAAGAGATGCTTCTAGTTCAACATTGTTTGAGAAATTTCTAAATCTTCTAGCTACCATGAGTGAACTCTCCCAGATCTTCCTCAAGTTGTTAGGCTGCTTCCCAAGAAGCTTTCTCTGATACCAATTGTTGAGTGCAGAGAATACGGAGAGGGGGGTGAATTAGTCTTCTTAAAACCTTTTCATTTACACATTCACTTATCCATTTACCAAATTCAATAACATGGAAGTAAAGTAAACATAAGAAGAGTAGCCACAAATTCATAACACATAGACATTAGGATTTTACATGGAAAACCCAAAAAGGGAAAAACCACAGTGAGTGTTAGCTCACAATATATTATGATAACTGTTGTCCCATTTTCCTCTACCCAGAGTTAAATAGTTAACCTAGTTTTTCCTTGAAAAATCCTTTGGAAATGTTCCCATAAAGCTTAAACTACCAAATTTCCCAAAAAACCTTGCCTAAGGAACCTTGCCATTGGGGAGAGCTTGAAAAAAATAGGCAGGTTTGCTTTTTACACCACCCTGAAATTTGATCAAATAAAGAAGTTATTCATGGTCAAAGTTTTGGTCAACATACAGTTCAAATGTACATTTGGCGGGCTTGCAGATCTCTATCAGCCTTAGAAAATGATGAAAAAGGTAAGTTGTATGCATTTTGGAATGCATATCGAGCTCAAAGAGATGCATGTACATCTAGGGAATCTGTTGCAGATTCTAGGAATATTCCCAGTTTGTATATAGGGTCGCATGAAGGATGCAAAGAAGTATACAAGGCGAATATACATTGAAGATTCCCCAAAATATTCTGCGCTTGCATATCAACAACTTGTATATTGCTTTGTATGTTTGCACATACAAGTGACTATATACAATGAAAAGTATACATTGCGGGTATATTCCATCAAAGATTCCCTGTTTGTATGTAAGGGAGTTTGTATATTGTGTTTGTATATTCGACATACAGAGGTGCCAATATACATTTGCTACAGTGCAATGGGGGAATATACAAAGTCGCCGCAGGAGCGCATAAACAAAGGCCAAGGTATGTCATGAACAGTGCATTGTATATATGTGACTTGTATATTTGCACATACAAGGTAATATACAAGGGGGAAAGCATGCAAGTCAAAGTGCAAAGGTAAATGCAGTGTAATGTTTATTAGCAAGATGCTATAGTGGCTTGTACATGCAGTTGTATATTCACATATACAACCAAATATACAAAGGCTAACATACAAGCCCGGACCCATTTGCCTTTTCAATTGGTTTCATAAAAGATCAAGTCCACAGCTTGTATATCAGTGTTGTATGTGCCAATATACAAGAGGAAGATACAAGGAGAAAGACAAGGCCAGGGCCCACCACTTGCATATTCGCGGTTGCATGTTTGCACATACAACCAAATATGCATATCTTTATACAAGCCAGATTTCATGAAGAGATCAAATGCAGCTAATGCAGTTCAAGTCCGCGGCTTGTACATTTGCGGCTTGTATATAGCGATATACAAGGAAACATACAGAAAGGTGGTACAAGCTGGACCTGTCGTAGAATACAAAATGGTTAATGATCTTTCAGGTCCAGGCTTGCATGTGTGCATGTGATTGCATGCTTGTATATACAAAGAGATATACAAGAGGGGTTGTAGCTTTAGCGCCGCTTCTCAGCCCAACTCAGTGGCAAATCAGAGGGTGCCACGTGGCAGCGACGAATGAATATACAATGGCTCTTGCACATACAAGGGTAGTTTCAAATGCATTTTTCTGAAGGTGTTTGCAAAGGCCTTTTGGTGCCAAAAAATAAGTGGACATACAAAGCGTTTTGTGCATGCAATTGCAGACTCAGAGGTATTTTTGAAAGCTGATATATACACAGATGCAAAGCGATATATATAGGTAGTTGACCAGAGCTTTGACCGCCAATATCTGCTCCGTCCTGACGAATTTCGACATGCTGTAAGAGGCAAAAATGCTTGTTTTTGCCTCCTCTTTCATTTGGGTAGGCTATTGAGGGGATTTTCCAATTTTCATTTTTCAAATCTAGCTTTGCATATTTTGACCAATTAGATGTTTCAGCGGTCGTCTTGAAGTGTTGGGGGGATTTTTTCTCCTCATAGTGGCTCCGGTTGGTGAGTTCTGCAGGTGCATTCATGGCGTATGGGTTTTTCATCCTTCAAGACCATTTTCTTACATGTTGGACGGTGACTTTGGAGGTTCCTTCTCGACGTCCTATCCTATCTCATGTCTTGGTAGCCTTTCTCTATTGTCCTTCATCCTGTCAAGGCATTGTCCCTATCCCTTCGCCATACCTCTACCTATGCCCCTTGTTCTAGCATTTATGGCCTCGGATCTGTGAATCAATGACTCCATGCTTTTCTAACAGGAGTTTGACCTATAAATGCAATGTAAGCTCTCTTGTTAAAGGAGGATGGTTTTATTGGGGCTGTTATGCTGCCAAATTTTATGTAGATAGATCCTTTCTATTTCTAAACATTTTGTATTGCAATGGTTTTTGGGACCTTCATGATTAATAGATGTTGACTTCTCACCTCTCTTATATCTGGATTTCTGTGTTTTAATTGAAGTTGTAATCTGCTCTATGGGTAAAATAACCAAAGCCTTAACCAATCATAAGTCTGTGTGAATCTCCCTCATCCTTGAAATAATCGTTGTTGTGTCCACACCATGACCACCATCGCTCACTAAATCTGGTGTATCACCCCCTTTCCCTTTTAGTTTTCTTCTAACTCTTTTCCTTTGTAAAATTTTAGCACTAGGTTTAGTCACACTGCTCTAAGCAATAGGCTTAGAGAGAGGAACCATCCTTCTCTAGAGGTTTGATCTCAAATCACAAGGTCCCACACTTCGAGATCATTCCCATGTTACCCCAGATTGCTAAGGTCTCACAACTAAAACAAAGGGTACAAATATGGGTGATAACAGTTTCTGGCATGCCTGGTGGGACTATAGAATTAAGAACGACAAGTTCAAGTACTACATTTGATTACTAGTTTTGTTGTGTAGCTAGTGATATCTAGACCTGTGAGAGGTTGAAACTTGCACATCTAGCGACTCCAAACTTTGGTCTAGTAGAATCAGTGTATTACTGCATATGAGAAGAATACCTACCAGAAGTAGCTCTTCACCTTTTGAATACCTGTAATTATCTGCACCTAGGAGAGGAGGGGTAACAGTTGAGAAGCATAAGAAGACTCGTGTCCATTCTAGGAGAGCTAAGTCAACTCCCCCTACAGTTGGAGCTCATACTACCCTAAAGGCCTCAATCATGATGATCCCTGTGGCTAGAAATCAGCCATTTGTCATGTTCAACCAAGGCAGCCCACTGAATCTAGCTTAGCATGATGATATTCCCATCTCTGCCCTGAAGAGTTTACCATTCTTCAATGGTGAAGATCAAACCACTCCAACTGAACATATCAGGCACATTGCAAACTTGTGTACTGTCCATCATGTGACAAAAGAAAATGTAGCAATTAGGCTGTTGGTAGCTTCCCTGAAAGGGAATGCTCTATAGTGGTTTAGAAGTCTGCCGGTAAATTCCATAGATTCATGGGATCGATTGGGGGAAGAACTATGCAGCTTCTTCAAGGACAAATCAGACCATCTGTCACTAGTGGAGCAGCTGTCTATGATCAAATGAGCCCCTCATGAAGTTATGTCAAACTTCAACCACCATTTCCAAAAGACATGGGATAGAATCCCACCAATGGTAAGGCCTACAGCTGACCATGCATTCCTATATTTTTTGAGAGCTTTGAATAGTGACATCTCTATCATGATTCAATCCATGGGAGGATTTTCCTTACCACAAGCTTATACCATAGCCATAAGAGATGAAAACAGTCTCATTCAGGCTGGTAAGATTGCTCCTAGGCCCCCTTTGCCAATTTTCCTAGCTATTCAACTACCATTCCCAACATATGTACCTCCCATAGCTGTTATACCTGCCACACCAGCATTACTAGTAGCTAATGTGCAGCCAAATAGGTCAGAAAGTGCTGCTAAAAATTAGTCTTTCGAGTTGCAAGAGATCAAAGGATTGTTGCAATCTTTTGGTAATGAGCTAACTAATATAAAAAGCAACAATTCTAGAATAGACAGCCTTATCAGCCACATAGCCAAGGGCAAAGTCAGCCTTATCAGGGATAGAACCAACCCTACCAAGCTAATAGGCCACTCTACCAGAACAATTACCAAGGGACTAGGCAAAACATGAACCAAAGGTTGTCCCAGCCTTACAATCCGGTGCCCGCCAATGCTATTGGTGACATCGTCCCTATTCAGAACAACCTAACATCTGAGTATGAATGGTGCTCTCCAAGCATTCAGCCGCACAGTCAGGCAGCGTGTGCAAACGGGGCCATAAATCAAGCTCTGATAGTGTAAAATGTTGCAGTTTTGAAACCAGGCACATCTAATGGGGGACTGTACAGCAGATAGAGTAGCCTCAACATGATACTGCCTTCATAAGTTGACAGGAAAATGAGTTTTGTGGCATGAATAGGGATGACACCCCAATTGTAGCGAACATGAGAGACAAAAGGAGTTATGAAATGGATCAGGCAACAAATAAAGAAAAAGGACCTGATGATCCATCTACATCCCAGTTTCCTCATGTGTTGCAAAAGAATGCCCAAGCAAGTACCAGAGAGCAGCCTCATTTCCAGGGTAATATTGCTACCACAAAGCCACATCAGAAGGTAAGTGCCATTCCACCTTTCAATATTATTGAGAATATGAAGAAGGTGAATGTGACAATGTCTATCTGGGATTCCCTAGACATCCCTGGCCAAAAGGACATATTGCAATCTACCTTATCTGATTTGAAAGTATCCAAAGATACAACTATTGACCCAAATAGGGCTGTCCTTCCCAATTCACCCCAGGACAACAGCAAACAACCAAGCAAGACTATCAAACCACTTCCATTCTATGTGTCGTTAATAATAGGAGATAAGCTAGTGCACAATTGCATGGTGGATAGTGGTGCAAGTAGTTCTGTTATGCCAAAACAGATCACAGACCAATTGGGATTGAGATACTAGCCCCTAACCAAGGGTGTGTTCCAACTAGATGGCACAGCTGTCAACACTGTAGGTGTGATAAAGGACCTAAGCCTCACCTTGCATACTTGTCCAAACGTTTCCATCACTCAGGAAGTTTTCATCATAGACCTACCTCCTTATTTTGCCATGTGTCTGTCAAGGGAATTCATAGCTAAGATAGGAGGATATTTATCCTCGAACTAGTCCCACATGTTTTTCAAGACTAGATATTGCACCAAAGTAACCCTAAAATCTAAATTTCTTTCAAATCATCACATAGAGCCCTACACACCAAGTGTCGTTAATGCAAATTGCATTATCTTTGATGATCCTGAGCTCGTTGCTACCCAACAACTGCAAGCTGAAAGTATACCAAAGGTACTATTAAGGGAGTGGGCCTTGGAAAATACTGTTGACGGTCCTGAGGAACACATTCAAGAGACTAGTATGGGAGTGTACATACTGCATGAACCTGAATAAAAAATTCCAAGCCTTGTAAAGAGTTCAGAGTTGCAGATAGAAGAACAGGATCAGGTATGGAAAATGTACTTTGATGGCTCTAGAAGTAGGAATGGATCCGATGGCGGTGCAATGATTGTGTCTCCTCAAGGTGACAAATATTATTTTGCTTTCTATTTTTCCTTTTCATGCATCAATAACACTGTCAAATATGAGGGATTAATCCAAGGATTGTAGTGGGCAAGAAAGAGGAAGATTGACTGTTTACAAGTGTTTGGAGATAGTGAACTCATTGTAAACTAGGTGAGAGGATTGCATGCTACAAAGACTGATACCTTGAAATGCTATAAGCATAGGGTGTGGGACATGATTGAAAAATTTGATGCTTTTAATCTGATGTCTATCCCAAGAAATCAGAATTACCATGTAGATAGTGCAGCTACAATTGGGGCTCAGTTTGACATCCCTAGTGATATTCAAAGGGAGAAGGTGCAACCTCATGTAAAAATAGTTGATAGACCCTCTATCCCTGACAATGACATTCATTGGTAGGTGTTTGTCTCTGATTTAGACTAATTTTGAGTAATTCACTAGTGTTTGTCTCTGATTTAGACTAATTTTGAATATACTTCTAGATTCAATTAGTTCTTCTGATATTATCCCTATATGAACTAATATTTGCTTCTGCACTTTAAATCTGCTCAAAGATTGTGCCTATAAGCATGTATTTCACTATAATTTTCCATTACTTGCATGATATTCACTATGATGTGCAAATCTTGCTATAATATTCTCTGGATATATGATTATTTGCACTAATTCAACATATTTTCATCATATCTACTTATGATTCATCATTTTTTGTAGTTATTCAAAAGTTATCTATGAAACTGAAAATGAGAAAAATAGAGTTTAGAGATTGAGATTCCCAAAATTACTTAACTATGAGTAATGATCCACATACATGCTCTAATACAGTAATGAAAAGAAGAAAAACTAAATAATACTTCACCAGGATGTTCCTCAAATCCATATGATCTAGTGGAAATCTTCAAAGGAAAAGTTGATAATAATATGCAATAAAATGAAAGCACTTCTATTGAATGCAACATTTCACCATTACACATCTAGAAATCAACTAGAAGATTACGTAAGGTTTACAATCAGGATGTAATCTGTAGCTTCATCTCCATCAAGTATGCAAGGAATAGGTACATTTATAGAGATCTAGAGAAAGAACCTTGTGAGATAATTCACCAAGTTGTAGAACATCACAAACTTGTGCTCAGAATTGGAACAATTTAGCCTCCCTTAGTTTCAACAATTCAATCTCCATTAGTTTCAGTCATTTTGATCTCCTTCCTATATCTATCAGGTATGCAATAATTTGACCTCTTGTCAAATATATAATAATTGGCTCTCCCTTACAAATGAGAAGTCACAGTCCTTTTATAGAACAAAGGCCAAAAATAGTTACATTTGATCCAAAGGTTAGGATCCACTCATAATAAACAATAGCCTGGATTGGTAGGATGTGATTGCCTATTGGCAATACAGTTACAAATAGTTGGTAAGGAATATTCCAACATCTTTGACAATTGGCAATCCTTCCAACTAGCAGACATCATATTTACTGGCATCTTCAGTTTTGGTTCAAGTCTCCTTTGTTCGGCTACAATTCTGTTGATGCAATTTCTTCCAATTTAGCTTTTCTTCCCAGAATCCATCTTCTTCTTTCGCATGTTCTGCATATTTTACCCTATAGTTGCAAACATACAAAATTTAGTCATTTGCATTTAATAATCCTACAGGAAATTATGTGCAACATTAAGTGTGAGGTGAGGCATGGATATGGATATTTGAGATATGAATATTGGGTTCAAATGTCACTATGGTAATGAGTATCAAGTTTCAATATGAGGTCAGGATATTAATATCTGGATATTTTGGGATATAGATATCAGTATAAACGAAATGTCCATCTAGGCATATGCACAAATAAGGACAGTGAATGTCTAGCTACATTAAACATCTATATAGACATATGCATGGATACAGATATACAGGATATATGAAATGTCCATATAGATGTGTGTGAATGGATCTAGATATCCAAGATATGGAATGTCCATATGGAGATGTAAATGGGTCAAGATATTGGAATATTGATATCTGGATAAAAATACCCCCTTAATGCATATCTTAATGCCCTTATTGACAAAACTATGTTCCTTCGAATTGTGGCTAAAAGACTCTTTATCGGCAAATTTGACTGTTTCAATCATCATCGCCCTTTATCAGCGAAATTCAACTTTTATGAATTTTCACCTTTTCTTTTGCTCCATTAGTGATTTTAAGTTTTTCAGAACTTAACCTTATAGCTTGCTTATCGGTAAAAGTTTGATATTTCAAACTTTGCCTCTTTGCTCTTTTAGCACTTTATTAGCGAACATGATGAATTACGAACTTAGCCCTATGTTGGCAATTATCACTAATCCTGAACTTGGCCTTATGTCGATGAAAGTTGAAAATTTTGAACCTCAGCCTTAGGTTTTGCCCCTTATTGGCAAAAGTTAAGTTTTCCTAACTCTTCTTATGTTTCTATGTTATCGGCAAAAGTGAGGAATTCCAAACTTAGCCTGTTGTCGATGATTTCCAATAATCCCAAGCTTAGTCCTGACTTTAGGCTTATCAGCAAAAGTTGAAGACTTATGAACTTTGCCTTCATAGCCATTTATCGGCGAAATTGCAAATATCTGAACTATGCCTTGTTATCGGCAAGTTGGGAGATTTTAGAACCTATGAACTAGTTCTAAAACCCTAGGTTCTTCCTATGGGAACTTTATCAATGGGGATTTTCCTGATAAAGCCTTTAGCCTTAGCAATTTTCAAACATTTTTGCTTCAAACACATGTTATCAATAAAATGAGGAATATCCGAACCTAAGCCTATCGATGATTCTATGGAATTCAGAACCTTTGAAACTTGTTTGGAAAACCTAAGTTTTGTCAATTGAGGTTCTACTGATAGACTTTCTCCTGACAAGGATTTTTGCCTTGGCTCTTTTTTTGAAAATGCTCACTTTTTCGTGCTTAGTCAAGGAATCATAAGATGTCTGAATTGGATAACTGTTAAAACACCTAAGCCTTTTCCTCATCAGTGATATTGGAAATATATGAATTGAATGACTTATGTTTATTTCCCCTCTATTGCTCAGTCAGGAAATTGGCAAAAAGATGAACCCTTGAATGAATGAAAATATGTTAAGTTTGCTTCCTTAGGATTATTCTGATTACACTAGACTTAACTTTTTTTGACCAAGGAAAACACATGAAGGACCAAACTTTGACCAAGTATAACTTCTTTATTTGAAGGAAAATTACTAAACTTGACCTTTTACAATGGATCAGGACCTAACATTTTACCATACCACCCAAAGTGAGAAAGCACACAAGCAAAGAAAAAAGTTGGATCCTTGTTTTGCTAAGGCAAAATTGGGCGTGTTGTGAAACCTCACAACAACTTGCCACCAAAGAAAAAAACCAAATTTAAACTTAATTTAGGAAAGAAAGGAAAACCTAAACATAAAATTCCAACCTTCACTATTGATGGATATCTAGATTAGTTCAAAAGAAATCATGTTCCTTAATGAAACTAGATTATGAGAAGGAATGCAAGTGTGTTCTTTGATTCATTTCCTTCCTACTGGTTAAGTTGAAAAGAGTAGTAATTAGCATTAAGATACATAGTTTGATTTAACCCTCTAAGCCAAACCTGTATAGAGCCTTGCTGGCAGTCAAGCGCCCATAGCCCCGGTAGGGTTATCTAGATGACCTTTAAGAAAATAAATTCTCTTTCTGTTGATTTTCAACAATTTTCATATAAGATATATCTTTTCATCTCATTATTTGCAACACAAGTAATGGGATCTATTGCTAGGCTAGGAATTACAGTGGTAGCAAAGGAAAACCTTTAGATTTTTCACTTAATGTAGACACTAATATTTTCAACCAGTCCTAGGAATTTTAAGATGTGTTCATTTGATGATTCCCTTGACAAACTTTGTTTAGATTGACAAAAATTGATTTCATAGAATAGATCAAAAAAACCAGAACTTGGAAGGTCACATCCTATGCAAAGATTTGAAGTTCTCTCCTAAATTTTAGAAATTCTAAAGATTTCTAAAATGGAAGATGTCCAACATCATGCCTAACCAAGACAAGGACTCAACAAACAACAACAAAACAACCAAGCAAACACATAGAAAACAAATCGTTGTACATGAAAACACTGTACAAAAGGGAAACAAAGCCAAACAAAGGAGGACTGAAAGATAAAATAAAACTAGAAAGGAAAGGAAAGAAACAGAAACAACAACTACTCTACCAGACTATATACAAGACACTACAAGGTAAATGAAACCTAGGATAACACCTATGTTTCCATACCTTCTTAGAATATGAAGAATCATTAGGGCATCAGTTATAGTCCTAATCCTAGCGAATTTATCTTTGTATTCTGAAAAAAATTCTTCTATTTTAGATTTATTATATTTAACAGAATAATCCTTAAAGATCAGCAACTGAGGAAGTCCATTATGTTCATGAATGATCCATATACATGTTCTATCCCTTGAATTTCTATAATCAAAATAACACTCAACACCATTTATTGGGGAAAGGAAAGATAAAACCTAGTACATTTCTTGTTTTGCTAGACATGCATGTTCGCTGCCAGCCAGTCCTCCATTTGACTTTGCATTTTTATTGCTTGGCTTAATGTCTTGTCTCACTTCAACTTGAAGGATATATGACTCTTGATGAATTATTTCATTATCTTTATCGAACTCCATTTCTTCATTCTACATGCTTATTTGATCCTTAATCTTAGGAAATGACTCAATGTTTTCTTCAATTCTCTGTACATCAGCATTTAGGTGAGTATCATCATCATCAAAACCTAATATACATAAATCTATCATTTCTAAAGCATTTAATTGTAAAGGTGAAACAACATTTGATAGATACGAACACTTCCCTATTTCATTTTCAAAATGGCACTGGATTGACATTTGATCATGCATAGCAACAAAAAAACTTTCTGTATCTTCGATTTTCATAAATTGCCCGTCATATATTCACTTCTACTATCTAGTAAAGTGTCTAGTTCCATTGTCCTGCAACAATCATTCAATTTACAAAAATTGAATAATAAGTCAGTATTTATACTATATCCTATAACTCCTCTAGTTGTTATAAAATCTTCTTTAGTAGTTGCACATTTTAATTCCTTCACCACATGTTTACACTTCTTTACCCAATCATCTTCATCAAAACTATTAAAATCAGACCCATAGACATTTACTTGACAAGTATTTCTTAATAATTCAATATATTTATTAAATGTATCAAGATCAATTTCACATTTCTTTTCTCTCATTAAATCTATTTTACTGGTTATCTGATGACTGGAAATAAGTTGTGATTTCCTCTCTAGATTTTTCAAAAGATTCATACATGTACTCTACTTCATTCACATTTGAACTTTCCAAAAGAATTTGAGCACTCCTACTCTTACCATAAAATGATTCAAGGAAAGATATTTCTATATCCTTATCTCCTAGAAATGGTTCAACTATTGCATTTTCTAGACAACTCATGACTTCTGGTGTTGTATCTTCTTTTTGCTCCAGAATTCCTTCATTTTCCTACCAAACTTTAGTCCTATACACATCTAGGAAACAAATTAGTCCTTTTAAATCTAAACCTAACCTTGTAAGGAAAGTTATTCAATTAATTTCACCATGCTCTATAGAATCGTGTATCCTACATCTTCTGGATAAACCAAATTCAAATAAATTTTGAGGATAAAGTTACCTATTTAAAGTTTCCTACATCAAAGGAATATTAATGTGGAAATTGTCTTCCAAATACGATTCTTCAGACAACTCTCCAAAAAATGGAGGGCTCCTAATGTTAGGATCTTCACGTGGATCCATTGAAAGTGATACTTTGTTTTCAATTTTTTGTAATTTTGAAATTTAATGAGATCTAACATGTCTTAGAATAAAAAAAAATTGAAAGCTCAGAAAATTAGGTTGATCTTTGAAGCTTTGACTTGGATCTTTGCAAAGATAAAATCAATTCTTCTCAAACAGAAGATATTTGCAGTCATTAAACTCAAATGATGAAACATTTATGCAATATTTGCAGAAATACAAAGCTTCCATTCATAGGCCTTCCTTTAGTGTCAATTTGTTGATTGCATTAGAAGAAAGAGGTGTGCAATGGACTATGATTTTAAAGCAACTCTTTGCAAATATCCAGTCAATCATCCTTAAGGAAGGAATATTTGCAGTCAGACTACTCAAATTGCAAAGTACAGATAGGATCATTGTGGAAACAATAAAAATAGAATATTTTTTTTTGCAGTAGATTTTTATAGAAATTTTGAAGTAATATCTCAGGCCCTCCTTCTAGTTCCAATTATGTTGATGTGATTGTTAGTCTCATTAACATGAATAAAAGTTTACAAAACAAACCTTTATCATCTTAAAAGATATGATAAATTAAGAATGATATTATGATCCCAAGTCTTTGTTGGTCAAGTATTGACCTTCTGACAGGCACTCAATGTTGATGTGTGTTGATGTTAATCATTTCAAGGCCTTACGTGCTTTGATAATTCCTACAAAGTTCCTTCAAATATACTCTCCTTTAAGCATGTTCTGCACAAATCTTCAATAATTATGTCAAATCTTACACTATAAGTCAGGATTTAAACAAATAGACATCAATTTGTTCCTAACTTTGAGTAATTCACTAGAATTTGTCTCTAATATAGACTAATTCTAAATATATTTTCAAATTCAATTAGTTCTTCTGATATTATCCCTATCTGAACTAATATTTGCTTCTGCACTTCAAATCTGCTCAAAGATTGTGCCTATAAGCATGTATTTCACTATAATTTTCCATTACTTGCATGATATTCACTGTGATGTGCAACTCTTGCTGTAATATGCTCTAGATATATGATTATTTGCACTAATTTAGCATATTTTCACTATATCTTCTTATGATTCATCATTGTTTGTAGTTATTCAAAAGTTATCTATGAAACTAAAAATGAGAGAAATAGAGTTTAGAGATTGAGATTCCTAAAATTACTTAACTATGACCAATGATCCACATACATGCTCTAATACAGTAATGAAAAGAAGCAAAACTAAATCATAATTCACCAGGATCTTCTAAAAATCCATATGATCTAGTGCAAAACTTCAACGGAAAAGTTGATAAAAATATGCAATAAAATGATAGCACTTCTATTGAACACAACATTTCACCATTACACATCCACAAATCAACTGGAAGATTACATAAGCTTTACAATTAGGATGTAATCTGTAGCTTCCTCTCCATCAAGTATGCAAAGAATAGGTACATTTACAGAGGTCTGGAGAAAGAACCTTGTGAAAGAATTCACCAAGTTGTAGAACATCACAAACTTATGCTTAAAATTGGAAGAATTCAACCTCTCTTAGTTTCAACAATTTAGTCTCCATTAGTTTCAATCATTTCGATCTCCTTCCTATATCTATCACGTATGCAATAATTTGATCTCTTGTCAAATATATAATAATTGGCTCTCCTTTACAAATGAGAAGACAAGGCCCTTTTATAGAACAAAGGCCAAAAATAGTTACATTTGATTCAAAGGTCAGAATCCACTCATATTAATCAATCACATAGATTGGTAGCATGTGATTGCCAGTTGGCAATACAGTTGGAAACAACTAGCAAGGAATATTCTAGTATCTTTGACAGTTGGCAGTCCTTCTAGGCGGCAAATGACATATTCGTCAGCATCTTCAATTTTGGTTCAAGCCTCCTTTGTTCAACTGCAATTCTATTGATGCAATTTCATCAAGTTTAGCTTTTCTTCACATAATCCATCTTTCTTATTCTTTTGCACGTTCTACATATTTTACCCTGCAATTACAAACATACATAATTTAGTCATTTGCATTTAATAATCCTATAGGAAATTATTCACAACATTAAGTGTGAGATGAGGCATGGATATGGGTATCCGAGATGCAAATATCGACTTCAAAATGTCCCTATGGTAATGAGTACCAGATTTCAATACGAGGTTAGGATATTGATATCGGGATATTTTGGGATATAGATATTAGGATAAACAAAATGTCCATCTAGACATATGCACAAATAAGGACAGTGAATGTCTATATATAGATATCTAGGATATATGAAATGTCTATTTTGATGTGTGTGCATGGATCTAGATATCCGAAAAATGGAATATCCATATGGACATGTATATGTGTCGAGATATAAGAATATGGATATTTGAATAAAAATACACCCTTAATGCATATCTTGATGCCTCTTGATGCCTCTCTTAATGTCCTTATCAGCAAAAGTATGTTCCTTCGAGCTATGGTTAAAATCTCTGTATCAGCAAATTTGACCATTTCAATCATCATCACCCTTTATCGGTGAAAATCAACTTTTATAAACTTTCACCTTTTCTATCGCTCAGTCAGCAATTTTTTAAGTTTTTTAGAACTTAACCTTGTTGCTTGCTTATTGGTAAAAGTTTGCTATTTCAAACTTTGCCTCTTTGCTCTTTTAGCACTTTGTCAGTGAAAGTGATGAATTACGAACTTAGCCCTATGTCAGCGATTATCACTAGTCTCAAACTTGGCCTTATAGCTGCAAAAATTGATAAATCTGAACCTCAGCCTTAGGTTTTGCCCCTTTTTGGCAAAAGTTGAGTTTTCCTAACTCTTCTTATGTTTCTATGTTATCAGTAAAAGTTAGGAAATTTGAACTTAGCCTGTTGTTGGCGATTTCCAATAATCCCAAACTCACACCTGATTTTAGGCTTATCAGTAAAAGTGCCGATTTAAGAAATCTACCCTAGATTTTACTCCTTATCAGAAAAAGTTGAAGACTTATGAACTTTGTCTTCCTAGCCATTTATCGATGAAATTGTAAATATCCGAACTATGCCTTGTTATCTACAAGTCGGGAGATTTCAAAACCTATGAACTAGTTCCAAAACCCTAGATTCTTCTGATGGGAGCTTTACTGATGGGATTTTCCTGATAAGGCCTTTAGCCTTCGCAATTTTCAAACATTTTTGCTTCAAACACATGTTATCAGTAAAATGTGGAATATCCAAACTTAAGCCTATCTGTGATTCTATGGAATTCAAAACCTTTGAAACTTGTTTGAAAAGCCTAAGTTCTACCAATTGAGGTTTTGCCGATAGACTTTCTCCCGACAAGGATTTTTGCCTTAGCTCTTTTTTTGAAAATGCTCACTTTTTCATGCTTAGTTGAGGAATCATAAAATGTTTGAACTTGCTAACCGTTAAAACACCTAAGTCTTTTCCTCATTGGTGATATTGGAAATATATGAACCGAATGACTTACATTTATTTCCCCTCTATTGCTTAGTCAGGAAATTGGCAAAAATCTAAACCCATGAACCACTGAAAATATGTTAAGTTTTCTTCCTTAGGATTCTTCCGATAACACTAGACTTAACCTAGTTTGACCAAGGAAAACACATGAAAGATCAAACTTTGACCAAGCATAACTTCTTTATTTGAAGAAATTTTAACATGATTCAAAATGTAAAGTTGCACATAATTTAATTCTCTATCCAATGGTGACCTCTGTTAGGAAAATTACTGAACTTGACCTTTTACTATGGATTGGGACTTGACATTTTACCATACCACCCAAAGTGAGAAAACACACAAGAAAAGCAAAAGGTTGGGTCCCTATTTTACTAAGGCAAAATGGGGTGTGTTGTGAAACCTCACAAAAAGGGCTAGTTGCTAGGACCCAATTTCATATTTGCATTGCACATGAGTACCTCACTAGGATTTGTAGCTAGGACCCATTTCATTTGTGCCCACCTAAGCTATTCTTAAGAGGGGGTTTTAGTGTGTGTGTGTGTGTGTGTATTTTGTATATCTGTATACACTTAGGCATAAGCCTACTTAGGTTTTCCTTCATACAACCTTGATACATGTCTCATTGAGGCATCAAGGTTGTTAGGCGATTAGGAGAGGGGTCATCAAGTTTCTTGCAAAATTAGCCACTCAAGCTAGTTTTGAGGGGTCTTTTCCTCAACTAATAACTACATCTCCCTCACCTATATGTACTTGACTTATTTTCCTATCAATATACTTTGATTCGATACTTGCATTCGTCTCATTGATCTTGGCTCAATTATATAGCATTATCATTCCTAATGCAAGTGTGTGCAAGTACTAATGATTGCACAAAACATCATTGACCAAAACAGCATGCCATCATGTGAGCCACTCCAACGAGCCAAGAGCACAAGGTTCTCTCATGCACAATATTTGCATCTATCCACAAGCCCCAACTATGTGTAGCATTTAAACTTTTATTGTAACTATACTACATAACTATGCATGCACACAGTTTGTGCAAGACACTTATTCTTCTAATCTATTTTTGGTTGATGTGGATTTCTCATGCACCTAGATGCTTCAACTCAATGGCCCTTCCATTTGACCAAATATTCCTATATTCTTCTCTATGCATTTTGTGACTCTAGTATCTATCACCTACTCCACCTCCTCTCACGCTTTCTCAAGAAATTCTTGTCTCCAGTCCACCTCTCTAGAGTCTACATTATCACATTCTTCATTAGGTTGGACCTAATTGTGAGGGTGCAAATCTACAATATTTTAAATATATGTGATATTTCAATCCCTTTTAGCAACTCTATTTTGTAACTGGTCTACACAAACTTATGCAAGGCTTTGCAAGGTCTTATTTTCTTCCATTTCAACTTGTTATATGTTCCTTTTCAGAACCTTCTCTTGCACAAGTGCACCAAGACCATTTCACCAACTTGAAATTCAAGCTATCTTCTTGGTATATCTATCTTTTGTTTGTACTATACATTGTTCTCTAATCATGTGTGCACTTCTCTATGCACATCGTGCATGTACTCTATTGAATCTTCTACCTCTATACCCCTCCCTTTTGCTCATAAACTATTGTGCAATTTAGAAACACCACTTAGAATCTACCCATAAATAATCTAGAATGGGGCCCTTCTAGTGCTTTTGTTTATGAGTTATTATAAGTGAATTTCAATTGCACCAAGATTTAGTCTTGAAGTCAAGGCTTCTCTCCCACTAGACATTGTAAAGGCTTCCAAGTCTCTTGTTAGCCACATTAACTTGACCATCTATCTAGGGATGATATGTCAAATTAAATCACAATTGAATGGTCAAATTATTAAATTTAACCTCCTCTTGAAGTGACCCATGAACTTTGTATCTCTATTAGATACAATACTAAGAAACATTCCATGCAGTCTCACTATCTCCTTGAAAAATAAATTTGCCACTTAAGGAGCATCATTAGTTTGTTTACAAACCACAAAATAATCCCTTCCAAAAACTAATCTACTACAACAAAAATAGAATCATGGCCCTTCAATGTTTTAAGTAATCCTACAATAAAACCCATGCTAAAATGTTCACATGGTCACTCAAGTACTAGAAAAGGATAACATAAACTCACATTTCAACTTATGTCTTTTTTCAATTGGTGAATCCTACATCCTAGTACATAATTTTACACATTTATAAACATGCATAGTAAAAATACCCTTCACTTAGTTGCACCATCATTTTTTCAATGTTATAATGACCATCTAAGCCACCAATCTTGATTACATTTTTTGCACATTGATCCTTTACATCTGGACAATTGTGCCCTTTCCAATAACCCTTCCTATGACAAATAATATGTACAAAATATTTTGTCTACATGTATGAGTTGTGTGCATTCCTTTCAAGATTCCACTAAATCCCCATCCTCTACATTATATATTATAGAGATGAAAAGTGTAGTTTTTTTAAAAATATCTGAATCTTAAAATTTTCTCAAGCTTATGAACACATGCACATTGTCAACCTTATGAAGAAAAAGAAATACAAGTGTAATTGAGGAATATGAAGATGTTTTAGAAAGAATGAAATAAATACATTCTAGACTTAATTGGCTATAGATTTGAAAGAAATCTCAATTTGGATATGAGGAGTATATAATATTTTAATAAATCTTAGAATTTATTTATGTTTATTTTCTTTTAATCATTTAGTGTTTAAATAATATATATATTTATACAAAAGTTAACATTAACTTTAGCTTCATTTAAAGTTGAGTTTCATTTTCTAGTAGATGCAGGTCTAATACTTAGTTATTCTATTTTTAGTCTCAAAATTCAATATTATAGGTGTAGCCTTAAACTTAATTTAGGACCACAAGTCCAACTTTTACATTCAATTTCTAAAATCACTTTAATTATGGGCCCTGACCCCTAATTTTGTAACGTGTGCATTCCATAACTATATCATGGGAATAAATAAATCATCTCATTCATAATAATAGAAAATGGAAAAGATAAATCTTCTATACATATGTAAAAATATCAATTTACATCTTACAAATACATGTGTTATATCCAGAAGTTAGCACAAGAAATATAATATACAATGATACAACCTTGGCTCTCATGCTAAATAGTAACTCCTTACAATAGTCACTGACACCAGCCACCACTAACCTACATGGTCTTCTACAAGATGAGAGACAAGAACATGGTTTAGGTGCTTTTCCATCCAACCACGAAGTATTACACTTCCCTGAAATCCTTCCTAACATGAAGGATACCTGACCCTGCATGAAGTGCCTAGAAACCTAAAAATAATAGGCAGGAGAGAAAACCTAGTGCAACTTGATGTCTACATGCATTTATAAATAGAATGTGCATTATTCTACAATCAGGATGTGGTAGAGTGTAGTGCCCCTCTTTTTACTTTCTATCAGACTGATAGCTATTCTAGACATTATGACATGTTAGTTGATGATAGACCTACTACTATGATAACATTTGACGATGTTTTAATTACTGGTGTGTATGTGTATGCTATGACTATTTTATGGACATACTAGATGTAGTGGATTAATCTAATTCAAAGCTTTATGTGTTATATGATCATGGTTGTGATGCTATTATTGATGATTACTTGTATTTAATTGTATGTAACTGATTGTTCTAATTTATTTGTTCGGTAACTGATTGTGATGTGTAATGTAGTCACTTTTTGATGTGTTTCTGTGAAAGGAAAAGTGTCGTACTACTCATGCATGAGTACCCTGCTACACTGTGACTTCTTTTCACTGTGTGTATGACTACATGATTATATATATATATATGTGTGTGTTCGACCATGTTGTTTACTGCAGGTTACAGGTACCAGTCATCGACTCCACCTAAATTAATAGGTCTGAACATGCCTTAACCAATGGAAATTGTTGATCCAGAGTTAACATAAGGTCCCTAGCTATCATCATCCTTGAAGAGGACAAGTCTTCAGTTTTGCATCCAGTCGTTGTCACCAGTTGGACAGTCTGTCTCCATTGTTGTGTGGTCTTGTTTTCTGACTGTGCATAATGGTCAGGTATTGTTGGTATTTGGATTATATAGTTGGAATTATTCGATCGATGTTTGGTTAATTGTTACATTTAAATAAAATTATTGTGTTAAGAAGGCATTTTTGGTAAGTAAATATAAATGTCTAACGTAAATTGTAGTTATATGGAAAATATATTATATTATAATTTAGGGTCAATAAATAATAATAATAACTATGAAATAAATAAAATGTTATAAAAATAGAATTATAAAGGTATTATTAAATGTAAATAAATTTGACAAATAACTATTTATGGATAAATATGAGTTGTTATATAAAAAATATATATAATGAATACTAAAATAAATAAAATAAAACTATATTAAAGGTGGTAAATTAAGAACTAGGGAAAAATTGTAAAGTGTTTCTTTGGTTGTCATTCATGAGAATTTGTGTAGCCTCCTAGAAAAATGGAAGAAGGTTTTGGAAGGAATTGGGAAGATTAATTGGAGAGCATCAGGAAAATTTTGGGATCTCTCTCTGTAAAAAAAAAAAAAAAATTTTGAAGAATTGGGGGGAAATTGGAAAATTGTTTTGGAGATTGGAAGATTGGTTTTTGCAGCTAAAGGATTGATTCTAGCATCGAATCCTTAGTCCAGCCAAGCTTTCAGATATAGGTTTCATTATCTACAAAATTTTATCTCTATTTCTTTATATTTAAATGTTGGAAAATTGGTTTATTTCTTTGCCAGCCGATTGTATTTGTCTGAGAGTTTGGAAACCTTTCAAATGAATTTATCATTCTACTCTCTGCTGCTTGTGTTCTCCCCAACTGATTCTTATAGCCGTTAATAATTTATCCTGCCAATGGTATTTTAGTGGAAGTAAACCCTAATATTGTTTTGAGAATCTAATTTTCAGTGGTTTCAATTAAAATCGTCAATCTTCTTCATAAGAATTTTGGACCTGGTTTATCACCTGCCAATCGCCTTACCTAGAAATTTCTCAAAAGCCTTTTTAACAAATCCATTCTGAATGAAACCTGCAATCTTTCAATCGTATTTGATTGATAGTCCATTTTGTTTGAATCTTTTGATTGTTGAATCCATTTGTGTATGTCTACAAACATAGCATCCATGAGATGACTGTGTTTCTATAAATACTCCTAAGCCTATATTCATTTGTGATCTGCCATCACCAAGAAAACACATCGATTCAACCAACATAGATTTAATTGGTATCTCAATGACAAAGTTTAGGGTGTCCTCTAGATAGCCAGCATGGACAAGAAGGTCAACCATGCACATGTATAGTGACCATTGTAGTTTTAATTCAACATAGATCAGGTACTGTTCTCTAGATGAAATAAACTCTAAACTTGATATTTTCTGTCTTTAGACACCAAATCACTCTCCTGAATGTTGTCGCTCCTTCTCTGGTTGTTGGCGTAATGAAGATTAGTGTGATTCACTCACCCCAAAGATGGTGACCCCTATTGGGTAACTTTCCTTAATTTCTGGCTCTTGCCAAATGTTCTGCCTCGCCTATGATGGTGAATTAGTATGCTTTGGTGCCCTGATCTACAGTGTAATTATCCCCAACTTGTGATGAATGGTTGCGCACTCAGGCCATGGGATCGCTGAAAATTGTATTCACTTGAATTTTTTTTTTAAATCTTTTTTTAACAATCCATAGTGTGCATTTCTACAATCATTGCATTCTATGGGATTACATCTCTTTCAAGCAATTTTATTTAACAGTTCACTGCCGTTATGCCTTTTCATTTTTATTTCTATTTAGGAAGTTTCTAAAACCTTTTAATAGGGCTATTCTCTGTGTATCTTGCAATCATTTAACCAACTTGCTGTAAACATTGTCAAAGTTGCTCTCACCATAACTTCCTATCTGATATATGTTTCTAGCTACCTTTACATATCATGCATCAATGTTCATAGTTATAGTAGTAATGCTTATAGTTGAAATATTGAAGGTTATTTTAACAATTTTATTTGAGAACTTTTCAAAATGCCTTCCTTATAATTGCTTGTTCGACGGACAATGACATGTACAACTTAAAAAAATTGAATATACTATGGCGTGCACGGCTAAAGTTAACATTTTAAAAAAAATGGATTGTTGTTGCTTGTAAATCTTAAAGTCTTTTAAACCAATCCATTTTGTGTAACACCCCACCATGAACACCTTAGAGAACAACACATCTATGCTATGCAAAGTAAGATAATTTTTTTTTTTAATGAAGAAGATAACAAAGTAATGTTTCACAAATCATTACGCATAATTAAACTATCAGATTGTTACTCTAAGATTTCATGGTTGCATTACTTAACAAATCAAATAACATTATCTAACATGCATCATTAACTAACATCAATAGATCATTCTAAATCTATTGCATTAATGAATACACATATACATCTCCATTTCATGACATCAGTTAGATAATCAACTTGATCAAGGTTACATGTACATATACAAAAGTCTATACATATGAGTACATCATTATGTAGTTTACATTATCACCATCTTGATTACGTCTGAATACATACAATATGATATGACTGATACACAAGGCTAGTACATGAATATAAATCACTGCCTTCATAACTGGTACAAGATCTGATGCCTGATACATAAGATATATCCTCCTCGCACATGAATATCGGCAAGGGAAAAACCAATGGATAAAAGCTCTTCCACCTGACCATGTGGAAACCTGAGGTCCACCCCCCAAGCTAGGAGTTAACATAAGGTCCCACTACAACAATAGCCAGGTAGATAGAAGACTATAAGAACAAAGACAACACATGACTCCAACAACACAAGTCAATATCACAAACAACTCAACATCACTTCCAGAGGCAAACACATAATGAATGGGGAGGGCACAACTAGGGAATGCTAGGCTACAGTAGGGAGAGTGTCATCGCATGGTCCTAAAATGGGTTACCCTGGCAGTCTCTCACTAGACATTGGCCCCCATCTATGGTTACCCTAGCAGTCTCTCTCTAGACACCGGCCCCATAGGGTGACACATGCGGAATCAACTTTCCTTTCGTGAGGACAAGGAAGTTGATTTTGCCAACCAAGCCTTCTCATCTCATCCTTAGTCTGAACTAGCACTACAGACATGCGTGAGGAATCTAATTATCTTGTTTAGTGTGAAATCTACCCTTTCCCCCTAATTCATTTTAGGTGATCACATGTTTAGCAACTTTCAATGGGTTACCCTAGCAGCCACTTTGGCGCCGGCCCCGCATTGAAAGCCACTCCCCTACCTGCACCTAGAAACCCTATCCATCAAACATAACAACTATCATCATGACAACAAATATACATAACAATGCAAGGCATTAACCATCTTGCAGCCAATTTAATCACAAGGACAATTTTTACGAAGTATTGCCCATAGCTTCCCTGTGAAGCAAACTATACACAATATTCTCTTGCATTTACCGATGTCTCCCCATTCACAAAATCTAACTCAAAACTCATTATAGACACCTAAAAATGTCTCGATCACCAAACTGGCTCCCAATATTCCAGATCATGTCAATTCCCCTCCTAAACCAATTAATTAAATTTTATTTAATTAATTAACCTTTCATTTCCCCATTTCTCATCAAATTATCCCAGACAATTGAATTCATTTCATTAATTCAATAGTTTCAAACCTAGCCAAATGAATTTAGTAAATATGCAATATTGACTAAATCATTTTCCCTTTTTACCACTAAACCCAATTAATTAGTTAAAATCATATTAACTAATTAATTTAACCCCACTTATTCTAGCCTTAGGGTTAATTAATAAAATCAATATTAATTAACCCTAAATCCCTCATTTAGGTGGTTAAACCTAGTTTAACCCATTCTCCCACATTCTCCAAATAAATAAATCCACCTAAAATCCCACGTTGCAATAAATAATCATTTTTCCCATGCTTATGCCTCTATTTCCCTCCAAATGAATTTTTAATTCATTTGCATTTCCCCCCATGAATCTTTTATTTAGAAATAATCTTTCCCTCCATAACTTATTTAATAATTTCCTCTTCCCCAAATGAATAAAAGAATCACTTTTATTCATAGCCATCCATTCTCCAAGATTAGATCTAGGCCCTCCATGTCATCTCCATTCTCCACCCTTGGATTAAAAAACCCTCTAAAAGTCTATAAATAGAGCCTCTCCAAGCCATTTGAGAGGATCAAGTCTATGCAAAGTAATAATGCCAAAATCACTCTTGAGCTAGGATAGTGAGTTGTACAACCTATGGGCATTTCACATTGAAATCCACTTGTCTAGGGATCATCTTGGTCATAGGAGCTTGTTTGGGTGCAAAGGCTCCTTCTTCCCTTAATGGGATTAGATTTGCATTGTGAGGTATAATCTTATGTGTTTATTGCATTTGGTTTCATGTTTTCCCCTCATTTGCTTTTCTAATCTACATTGGCAAGCCCGGTGGGACCCACAAGCTCTGAATCTAATCATTTTTGTGTGAGTTTTTGTGCTTAGGACGTGTTTTTGTAGGTGCAGCACCATCCACCCTGCGTAGTGGCGCTATCATTGGCACGTTTTAGCGTATCTACTGTTCTAGCGCCATCTCTATGAAGCACTTTCTATTCTAACTTCCACTCACATGTCTCACACGTCTCTTCTTAACGGTCTTCCCACTATTTTTTGTGTCTTTTTCTTCTCTATTTTTGCAGGGATCTTGAACGAACAAGGGGAAACTATGGCAAAATTTTCCTAAAATCACCCATTGACCAACTCTATGCCGTATTGGTGCTATCATCACCCAGTTTAGCGCTATCTTTCTCACTACAGACTGTAAACTAAGGCAAAAACATTGTTTAGTGCTATCTTGCCTCAGTATTGGCGCTATCTTCTGTATAGCGCTATCCTATGTCTGTATTAGTGCTATTTTCTTAATTAGCGCTATCTTCTGTATTAGCACTATCTTGTGTCTATATTAGCGCTATTTTCTGAATTAGTACTATCTTCTGTATTAGCGCTATCTTGCCTCTAGATTAGCGCTATTGTCTGTATTAGCAGTATCTTCTGTATTAGCGCTATCATACCTCTGTTTCATCTTTATTTTTTGAGACTAACTTTTAGGTTCTGTGCAGTGACTGACAGTTTGCTTGCAGGTCATCAACATCACTTGGAGGACACTAACACGTTTTCTTGCAAGATTCTTTCATCTTTTATTTAAACAAAACATTTCAATTGGGCTCTTAAAACAAACACTTTTGCATGCTAGCTTAGACACATGTTTCAATTTGGTGCATTAAAATCAACAAATCAATCAAATCTTTTTGTGTGTGCCAAACATTTAACATTGGTGTTCTTAAAATTAATCATTGCTTGCAACAAATAACTACCAAACACTTCAAATTTTGGGCTTTAAAAAGAACCACAAATTGCATCAATCAAATCATTGGATTTAAAAAGAACAAGAAGCTACATTCTTCACGCATGTAATCAAGAAAATCCAATCTAATTTATGTGAGGTGTCTTCGTGGTTTGTGTTTGTGTTGTGAAAAGTGTATGCTCTTCCCTCACACCATTTGGTGACCTTGGGAATCAAAAGATTTTCATAAGACTTGCATAAATCACCCCCAACATAATCCAAAGATAAAAAAATGAACCATGTTTAGTGTGAGGCAATCATAAAGAATACGTATGCTCTGCCCTTGCGTCCTTGTGCGAACTTGGGGATCAAAGGTATTTTTGTGATTGTGTCACTTTTGTTAATCCTTAGAGGGCCTACCACCCTACTTCAAAAGGTGGGAATGACCCAAGCAGCAACAAGCTAAAGCCAAGCTCTTTCAAGCCGCTATATAAATTAATGTGTTTGGGACGAAAGTCTCAAGCGACAGGTGTTGTTGTGTTATACCGACAGCCAACCTCCCCCAAAACCCTCCAAGGCGTAACCCTTGGAGGCTGGGAGACTCCATAACGGAGAGTAGCACTGCTGCATGTATAACCACCTAAACGAAAGCCCTCACTATGAACCTTTGTTTTAGTGGCCTAAATCCCTAAGGTTGTACATGCTTGATTATCACATTTTTCATAAAACAAAACCTTTGGCCATTGTGTTTTCTTTCTTGATTATTTGTCTACTTGCCAAGAAAAATCAAATTCATCCATCAATCCAACCATTCACATCCTTTAGCGCCATTTCTTCTATTTTAGTGCCATTTTCCATCTATTTTAGCGCCTTCTTCATCCATGTCCAAAAATCAAATTTTCCCATCAAAAACATCAATTTTATAAGCCCATTTTCAAAAAAATTCTGGTCGGGAGGCTATGCCCCCAAACCCCTGTCAGCGGGGGGTCACATTCGTCCCCCCACACCCCCCCTCATGTTGGGCCAGGTTTTCCTCCCAACACCGCTACACCATCCCCCCATTTATCAAATCCCATCAATTGAGCCTGTCCAATCCCTTTATTTTGAGCTTGATCAAATTCATCATAAGCCACTTCATCCCTAGTCCTAATCACCCTCATCAACCTTAATCCAATTCATCAACATCATTCTAATCCCATCTCATCCCAATCAAATTGAAAATCCAACCAAATCCATAATCTTCGAAACCATAAGTCCAATCCAAGATCAAAATCAACCCCAATCAACATCCAAATCCCCCAACATCATTATCAAACTCTAAATCCAAATCAACCCAATCAAAAATCAAGACCTTAATTGATCACCTAATCAAATCAACCCAATCAACCCTCTTGCTTAAGATCATTAGTCTATCAAAAGCATAGAGAACCATTCATCAAAACAAATCAAATCAAATCAAATGTAAGGTCTTGAAATTTTGATTCCTAACATCACAATCATCCATCATCCCCCATCATCCCATACTATCTCCCACAGAATGGATCTTTATGAATCAATAGAACAAGTACAAAGAATTAGAAAAGTCTATGAGAACATGGATCCTAATGCTAAGGAACAATTCAAAAATGACATTAAAGATATACCCTTAGCACACCTCATCATTGGAGAATCCCAAACCCCTCCCCCATCTTCATCATATCAACCCTCATCATATCAACCTTCAACATCTTACATATCCACACCATTGACATCATACCAACCTTCATTATATCAAAAAACACCCTACACCTCATCCCCATCCACATCATATCAATCGTCATTCTTTCAACCTTCATACCAATCTACATCTTACATATCCACACCATCATCCTCATATCAACCTTCAACCTCATACCAACTTCCATCATATCAAGCTTTACCCTCACATCAATCTTCATCCCCTTACACATCCATGCCATCATACTTATCCACTCAACCAATACCTCGAACTTATCCATCCCCCAACCTTTGTCATGCTAACTTTGATCAAGGGAACACCAATCTCACACACCTTATATCCAAAATCCAAACCTCATATCAACAACCAAATCCCCCATCTCCTAATCCCCATCCGCCAACCCTCCCATCACAATATCCCTCCAACCTTATCAACCTTAATCCATCACCTTATGTATCTCCCAATCCACCAACCCCTATCACCCATCCACCATCTAATCCACCATCAAATCTCCCAAGTCTTAAGCCCACGACATCCAAAGCATCCTTGTGGGATTTCCTTCAAAGAACATCACCAAGCAAAGCAATGGAATCCCCCACCCCTCCAACACCATCATCTAGTCCAATACCAACCCTTGAACCCATCCATGAACCATCACAACCTAATCCCATCACCCCCATCTCTAATCCCAATCCTATTTCTACACCCGCTGCCATCATTATCCATCCATTATATTGTTCTTCCACCCATACACTCATGAAGGATGCCATCCATTGGCTATTAGCAAGGAATCAAACACCCTCATGCAATCCAACATCCACCGAACCGCTTGAACAATCTCCTATCATAACTTAAGAACCATCATGCAAACATGTTCAAGAATCCATCCAAACACCTATCACATCCATCCAAGCACCCACCACATTTATCCAAGTCAATCCCACTTCCACCCAACCACATGAGCTATGTAAAGACACAAATGCAAAGCATGTTGAAACATCAACCTCTTCTCCTAATCAAGATCTACCCATCCCATCTAATCCCATCCCCGATCCCTTCCCATCTATTGGTCACATGAATCCTTTACCTCTGTCTACCAATCCCATCCCAAATCCATCCCCTTATCCACTTGGCACAAGTACTTTCATCCGCGATGACTCCCTTGTAGGAGGCGAACAACTTCCTTCTATCACATATCTCTCTCCAACAAATAAGGGACTCGCGTCTTGTTTCCAAAGCACCAAACATCCCATTTCATGTCGCATGCTCCAACTTATGAACTATCAAGGCAAAGGCTTAGGCCTTCACAAACAAGGCATCTTGGAGCCCATCCACACCACATTCCATCCATCATCACATGGCCTTGGCTATACACCCCAAGAAAAACAACCTACACAGGTCGACACCATCCATCCACCTTCCAAAATCCATCCATCCAATCCCAAACATGGTGCATCTCATCGCACTCCCAAAACATATGTCGCCATCCCTCCTCCATCATCCTACCATTTGCAAAAGCATGTGACCATCCATCTCCCTCCATCAAATTTACCTCCACTACTTCCAACTCCAAAGATCCCTATCAAATCCACTCTACCTCCTATCCTTCCAACTCCCAACATCCCTATCCACAAATCCACTTTACCTCCTATCCTCCCAACTCCTAATATCCCCATCCTCAAATCTCCTCATCCATACATCCATAAATCCACTAAAATCCCCAATCAAGACCAACAAAAGCACACATCTTTCACATATGAAGTTTCCACTAAATCCCTGGGATTCAAAAATTGGAATGCCTCAACTCATAAAGCACAAAAGCCTAAGTATATTATCCCTTCCAATCAACCTGAAAAATAAAAAAGGCTACACAATCCAACACCATCACAAGCAAAAGCAAAAACAAAAATGGTGTGGGTCCCTAAACAAAGATCACTCAACTCTAATGAGGCATCCACATCCCAAACATCCCGCTTCCCATCTAAAAATCCCCCAAAGTCTAAGTCTATTTGGGTCCCTAAAACCCCAAATCGACCATTCAAAAATCCCCCATCCCGATCCCCATTACTCCCAACTCCACATCCAAAATACAAGCTTCCAAATACATCACGATGTGTGCAACCATTGGTCTTGGTTCCCCTCCACCACTTGCAATTCCCACATACCCCCATCTCTCCATCTTTCATTCGCTATCCTACATATCTTCCCCATCACATTCCTATGGTCCATGCTTTTGCATAATCCACATTATACACACCATAATCCATTATCCATAACCCATTCCATCTTCTCCTATCTTCCAACAATCCATGCAATCATAATCCGTAATGCTATCCAACATGGGACCATCTTCTCCTTGCTATGGAAATAGACGCTAGAGTCCCCCTTCCATCAAACAAGTCAAAAAATCAAGCAAAGCAAAAAAAAAAAAAATCAAAAAAATAAGAAAATAGTAAAGAGAAAAAATCCATCCAATGGTGAAAACCACTCCTTGTGGCATCTTGGGCAAGTACCATGATTAAAACCCCTTGTGGGCATCATGCGTAATCCCTTCTCCATCCATTTTGTATCCCTACACTTGGGGGCAAAACCATATCCTTCATCCACATCCATCCTATCCTTGCACATTGTATCCATTGTCTTATCCACTACCCCCTATTTATCCTATCATTCCCCATCCATTCTCTCCACTATATCTCCCACCTTAGATCATGATAAAGACAAGGGGCAACATATCAACAACATGCTTTGGAGACCTCTTGGCATACTTCCTTTCCAAGTATATCCTCCATCCATCTACTGCAAAGTCCATCCAATCAAACATGAGCCCATCATGCAAAATTCTTTAGACATTGGGGCATATGATTCCTTGCAACCTAGCCCTTGGAGAAAATCCTCATCCCAGTCTTCCATCCACACATCCCTATCACTTGTCCATCCATCCATCATGAATTAGCTATCCAATCCCCCTATCCCACCCCATCACCTTCACCTCTAGACTTGGTGTTCCCTTGTCATTGGTATCTAGCACAAAGGCTATCCACATGAAATCCAATGCAACCATCTCATAATAAACCATTCTTCTTCCAAAATCATGAAAATCCAAAAAAATCACAAAATCATGAAAATCCAAAACATCACAAAATCAGAAAATCAGAAAATCCAAAAAAATCAAAAAATCTAAAAATCTAAAAAAATATCCATCACAAAATCAACATCATTCCATCAACATCTCATCATCTTCCAACATCCTCAAAATCACCAAAATCATCCAACACATCATCATCCCACATCATCATCATAAATCAGAACTACATATCATAACCACTTACATCTTAATGTGCCTTGATCCCGTGGATACAGGGTATGTAGGCAGTTTGGAATACGACAGACGTTTCCAATACTTAGGTACATAAGATGCACCCGTCCAACCCGCTGAGCTTACACTAGATCCAAGCATTGCATTACCTATCAAAGCATCATCCCTTAACAAAAATCATCAACTATCAAATCAGCATCAACCACAACTTGTCACCATCATATCTTGAGCCAATCTTACAACATCAACAAAACATGATCCAATCATCAATTGATTCCTACCTTAGGATATGTCTTTCCTACAATAGGTAGAATCTATCCAATCATTATCCATTTTGGCAAGAGAGATAATGGCTATTTGTTTTGGTTCGTTGGTCTTTTGGTTTTTGATTTTTATCTTTTGTCCTATTTGAAGATCACATCAAAGCTACCTTGATCTTATTATATCATGGTATGTGGTGAAAACATCTAGAATGGGGCATAGTCTTGCTTTTGTATGTTGTGCTTGTGGGTTGGTCTCATTACTCCAAGCTAGTATTCATATCTTGTTGATCATAGGGTCGGTTCTAGCATATTGATCTCCTTATGCATCTAAGGTTCATAATACCTTTTTTGTACTAAGGGCTTATGCTATGAGTCCTCTTCCCTCATCTTGACAAGGTTGTACTATCTTGGGCATGCATGAGATCATCCCTTTGTCTGTGTGTCTAGTCCATGCAAATGTTGGATAAACATCATCACCCTAGTCTTCTATACCTTGGTGAACATATCCACTTTGCTATATCAAACCTAGGATTGCTCAAATGTAGTTTCAGCACAATGATCATCCCCAATCATCTCTGAACATCATCATCGTTTCCTCCCACCACTTATCCTCTTACAAGTTTAACCAATAAGTCCATCCATTTCAAGAGCACAACCGTGTTCTCGCAGCCCGCCTATCCTCTCGAGGGGGCATCACCCTTACCAATTATCCCCAAACCTAACCTTATTCTTCCAAACCAAAATCTTTTCTCTATCCAATCCATCTCTATGTTTTAACTTCTTTGAAATGATGTTGCTTATCCACAACACCATCTCAAAGACCCTTACCAATTATCCCCAAACCTTACCCTTTTCTTCCAAACCAAAATCTTTTTTCTATCCAATCCATCTCTATGTTTTAACTTCTTTGAAATGATGTTGCTTAGCCGCAACACCATCTCAAAGAGGGGCAAATGTAGACACCTAAAATTGGACTGCTCTGCAAACTAATTTTCTGTATCTCGCACTAATCCATTCCCCCAATCTGCATGTCCCTTATGATCAATTAATTCACCCTAATTGATTCATTTAACCTTACAACCCTATCCTATTAATTGAATGAATATTACTAATATTCATTTAATTGATTTATCCATTTCCCTAATCCATGTTAATTAGGTTAATCATGCTTAAGTTAATTAAGAAAACACTTAATTAACCTTGTCCCCCACTCATCCACTCAACTAAATTTAATATTCAGATGTCTCCCACTCATCTCCAATCACTGAATTTAATATTCAGTTGTCTCCCACTCATCTCCAATCACTAAATTTAATATTTAGTTGTCTCCCACTCACCTCCACTCTTCCCAAAATGGGAATTTTTAATTCATCCTCTAGGAATAAAAGATTCACTTTTATTCCTAGCCCTTGATCTGATCAAATGAATCCTGACCCTCCATCCTCATCTCCAAAATCCTATAAATTGACCCCTCTCTAAGCCATTTAGGGAGGCCTCTTCATGCATCAAACCTCTATCAAAATCACTCCCCAATCTCCTCATCCTACCATCCTAATGTCAAAATCTTATCTCAATCTCATCTAATCTATCCATCCCCATCTCATTTACATTATGTTGAGCACTTGAGCAATCCACATTCTACACATTTAGTCATTCTGATCAAGGGAAACATCTGAGGAGCTACATGGCGCATCTCCTTCCCGCATGGATTCGCGAGGTCTCAATGAAGGTATAATCACGTATTTATGCATTAGATTAGTCATTATCTTCATTTTAATCCACTTATTACATAGTATTGGCACCAATCGAACAAATAGCACCACTACGCGCAATTCTTGGTGCCAATCTAAAAATACTGCTACTTTTGGCGCTAATTCGCCTAATGGTGCCAATTATCCTAATAGTGCTAACATAACGTATAGCGCCAATTCCTACGATGGCGCTATTGCAGACAATAGCACCACTTTAACCCCCATTTGGCATCAAAATGCCTAAAATTTATTCGCTGACTGAAATGGCACTAATCCAGAGGATAGCACTAAAACACCCACCCAATGGTGACAAAACTGCCCTACACTACCCAACGGATGGCACCAATCCGCCTTGCCTTTGGCGCTACGTGCTTAACCCCGACCCTAAAAAACCCTAAAAAAATGCACAAAAAATGAGAAAATTACAAAGTCAGGGTTAGGGCCTACCACAGGTCCAGTACCGGGTGCCTGGCCAAACTCTTGGAACTGCTCAGAGATGTGTCGAAGTCTCAGGAACTGGGGGTTGCGCTCAGTCATCTCTCCTTCGCTTCTTCTTCTCTAGGGTCAAAGTGTGCAAATGTGGCACTCTTAGGGCCCACTTTTCCTAATATAGTGGGCCATGTCATCCTTCTTCCCCCCCAGGGTGCAGATCCTAACCTTTTTCCTCCATTTTTCTTCTGGTCATCCTCTTTTGCCGTCCCCTATCCAACCTTCACTCCCATCACATCCTTTCGAGAGATCACTGGGAAAATTTTTTATTTTCCTACCAACCTCTCGAGGGGGCATCCCCTATCCATCTTATCCCTTCCTGGCAGCTGGGGCATATTTTTCTTCGACCTGACGCCACTTCCCTCCTAGGTCCTGATGCCACGTCAAAGAGGGGCAAATGTAGACACCTAAAAATGTCTCGATCACCAAACTGGCTCCCAATATTCTGGATCATGTCAATTCCCCTCCTAAACCAATTAATTAAATTTTATTTAATTAATTAACCTTTCATTTCCCCATTTCTCATCAAATTATCCTAGACAATTGAATTAATTTCATTAATTCAATAGTTTCAAACCTAGCCAAATGAATTTAGTAAATATGCAATATTGACTAAATCATTTTCCTTTTTTGCCACTAAACCCAATTAATTAGTTAAAATCATATTAACTAATTAATTTAACCCCAATTATTCTAGCCTTAGGGTTAATTAATAAAATCAATATTAATTAACCCTAAATCCCTCATTTAGGTGGTTAAACCTAGTTTAACCCATCCTCCCACATTCTCCAAATAAATAAATCCACCTAAAATCCCACATTACAATAAATAATCATTTTTCCCATTCTTATGCCTCTATTTCCCTCCAAATGAATTTTTAATTCATTTGCATTTCCCCCCATGAATCGTTTATTCAGAAATAATCTTTCCCTCCATAACTTATTTAATAATTTCCTCTTCCCCAAATGAATAAAAGAATTACTTTTATTCATAGCCATCCATTCTCCAAGATTAGATCTAGGCCCTCCATGTCATCTCCATTCTCCACCCTTGGATCAAAAAACCCTCTAAAAGTCTATAAATAGAGCCTCTCCAAGCCATTTGAGAGGATCAAGTCTATGCAAAGTAATAATGCCAAAATTACTATTGAGCTAGGATAGTGAGTTGCACAACCTATGAGCATTTCACATTGAAATCCACTTGTCTAGGGATCATCTTGGTCATAGGAGCTTGTTTGGGTGCAAAGGCTCCTTCTTCCCTTGATGGGATTAGATTTGCATTGTGAGGTATAATCTTATGTGTTTATTGCATTTGGTTTCATGTTTTCCCCTCATTTGCTTTTCTAATCTACACTCATTACAAGATAAATACAATTAAATGGACAACAATTCATCCCCAAGGGAGTTATTACCTTCTCAAGATACATTCACAACTCAGATCATGCTTTATTCACATTATCACTTACCCAACTCTCATACATAATAAAATGCAACATACTTTTATAACTTCATTATCTCAAAACACTTATCAATACAATGGATGAAGTCAAGACATAACCATCCTATGCCTCTAGAACTAACCACTCAGGTAGATGTAATAACATAGGGACCATGATGACATATCTAATTCACTTTCCACAAATCAAGTTTCATAACCTTATTATGTAAGCAAATTGTAGTCAACAAGAAGTCATCTTATAAATAATTTATGTTTATTTTAAACACTAATTGACTATATCAGATTACAATTAATAATGTCATTTAAATAAATTAACATTATCAAATTCAAACATAACTTGCAATTCATTTTTTAATTTAGAATAAATCAACAGATTACATTTAAATAACTAAATAAGATTATTGGCTAAATATATATTCAGTTACATTCTAAAAGATATAAACACAATATAAATATACTTCTTCTTATTATAAAAGAATATTTAATTTCTAAGGCATAAACTTTGTTATCCAGTTTGAGGCCTCCTTAATATTGTCTTAGATTTAAATAAAATTAGAGGATATAGATATAATTACATATCAAAATGTATAGTTATAAAACTATAATACCTATAATGTAAATTGGGTAAATATCTACTTGTAATTTAAATCCCAACCCTAATATTAATAATATCATCATTCTATAGTTAATTTGCAAAGAAAACTATTATTATTATAAAATGGAACACATAATTAACTCTCACATAATAGAAACCCTAAGTAATATTATTTAAACCATTGAGTTTATATTTAAGAAACCCTAAAATCTCTTAATAACATATTTAACTTAAAAGTAAAAAGAAACAACTCTAATTACTCTACATTAACATCATTCTTTCTATGGTCAAATAGCCAATAACAATTTACAATAAAAGTGCTAATGTTTACTTTAAGAAAATAACCCTAATTTCTGAACTTAACTTAATGATTTTTCCCATGGATTTCTAAATATTTTAGGCATTAACTCAACTACTATGGTTAAAATAATAATAATAATAATAAAATACCTTAAACCTTAAATCTTAAATCTTTGGTTAATAAAAATATTTTCTACCCGCTTAAAATTTTACTATTACTTTCAATAATGTTTAAGTAATTATATTACCAAACAATTCTAATTAAACTATTGTATTTAATATTTATTTATTAATTCAAATAACTTAATTAAAATATTAAATCTATTAATAAAAATATTAAATACAAAGACCATGGATCATTGGATAGTAAATATTTTCATCCAAAGAGAAATACACGATCATTGAAAATAAATCTAGTTTATTATTGTATATTTTTTTTTTTCATGATAGTTATCTATTCAATTATGCCTTAAAAATTACTATAACCTATTTCAACATAAGTAATTTATATAAAACCTAATATACATAAAATCATAATCCGAAATACATTTTAACAGTTTGATCAAAATGTTTTAAAATTTTAGTTGTATTTTACAGCTAAAATTTCTAACTACAGCTATAAAATTGTCAATAATATTAATTTACTAACAAACCTAAATTATGCACATTTATATAAGCTATTCTTTTGAAAATAAAAAAATAGCCATAGCAATATACTTTACACTCATTTCTTACTGCAAAATAATAATAAGAATTACTTCTACCCATAATTAAGGGATGTATTGTAAACAGAAAAGCCTCTGGGGCTCATAATTTACAAAGACACTTTAATTTATATTGATTAAATTTTAGGTTTTAATGTCCACTAAGTCCAAAAATATAATTTATTTTCTTAAAGGCATTAATGTGCTTTAACTAATTCTGAAATAATACGCACAGCTGCAAGAATGGGACGCACTTCTCATAACAGCCATGAGATTCACGAAAATATAGATTATGATAGATGCAAGGCAGAAAATGATAATTAGCAAGTGAATGAATGATCATGTTGAACAAAATATAAGGAAGGTATCTTGGCAGATTCACAATACAATTGTTTAAACTGCTGCAATACCTCAGATAAAAGCAGTTCTTAACAATTAATGGTAGCTGGAAACAAATAATGGATAAAGGCTACAAATGAGAGCAATTTTGACAATGTATATAGCAGGTTGGTTAAATGACTGTGCAATGCAATTAGAGATAGTGGTAATCGTTTATATGATATTTTGACATGTCACATGTCAATGGAATGTTTGATAAGCAATAAGGAGGATTCGTGGAATAGCATTAAATCAAAACTTAGCTCAAATTTCCAACTAACCAACCAGCCTCAATGAAACATTGGGTAGGTAATTAAAGGTGATTAAATTTATAAACCTTTCACTCACTAAAATAGGATCTTGAAAGATCATCTGGCAATCATGATAGGAATAACATTGTACTTCTCTACATTGTTACGAAATTAATACACATGCTATAGACTACATTCTCCCATGCCATGACTGGCAATCTTCAAATGACTAGAAGTGAGTTTAGTGTCTATTTGGTGATGGATTGAAATTGTTTAGAATAGATGGTTGAATTACCTTGAATTACCTCTCATCTCACCCTACATTCGAAGAAACAATAATTACCTCTATGTGATTGGTAACTGTGCAAAGAAGAATGGCACTACTTAGATCATAGATATTATTTTTTTAAAAATGATCATTTCTCTCTCTCCAGTTCTTTTGCAAAATCCAATTCTATATAAACAAGTATATAAATGCTGTAAGGCATTGATTCTATTTAAATGACAGCTACTCGGTGGTGAAACGCCTATAAAATGTCATTCGATGGAATTCAAAGATTGCTAAATGTGTGCAATTGGATTTATTGAGAGGGATTTAGGAACTTTCAAGCAAAATAATTTGTAGGTTTTATGATAGTTCCCATGGTCTCTATCAGGGTTAGCTGATTTAAACATGTACAAGGTTTACCTTCCTGTCTGCATTGACACCATAAATTTTGTCATTAAAATACTAGCTAAATCTGTACTGGTTGTGACAATGTCTTTTCTTGGTGACTGTAGATCACAAATGTATATATATGATGCACCGATCTGTTCTTTTCTCAAACATCAATGCAGACATGGGCAGGTATGGCGAGGTTCTTAAAAACTAAGAAATTGGAGAAAGATAGAGGATTTAAAACAAAAGTAATAAGCATAATTAAAACCTAGATCTAACACCTTTGCAGCTTCTTCTAGCCTGCACTAAAATTGGGTGCATTGGGACAAGTTATGGCATTGTCAGAGCATAGTGAAATGATTGCTTCATGACAAGTATTCTTCAAATTCTCTTCAATGATTCTGACTAGAAGCAAGCATCCTGCCATGGTTTTAGATAAATGAATGCAGATCTTTACATAAAGACCCTTAGTTGGACCAATTGAATGACATTAAAAGCAATCAAGCAAATGCAATTGATAGGTTAAAATTAAGATAAATTGGCCAAAGAACAAACTTCAACCACATTTGTAACCCTAATTTCTACATGACTAAAAAGATCACAGGGTAGATAATATAAAAAGATCTATGGTTTCAAAACCCTCAACCTAAATTATTGACATGAAAAGAAATTAAATTAAAGCATATTCACAACATTTGTTTGAAGAGATCAAAGATTAAGTTTAGAAGATGATGGAACCTAGAATTCTAGTTTACGTGACTGGCTAACAGATTGATGCTGCTCTCATATCCTACCCTACAGCTCCAACCTCTCTAATCTCATTTTTTTCTCTCGCTTCCCGATCCAAGCATGCAACTATAGCCTCCTCCCATCTCCCGTTCTCCCCCCAAATTTTCCAGCCACCTAATTAATCCTCTTCAATCCTTCCATAATTGCCTCCTCCAAAACTGATTCCCATCCATTCTCCCCCTTCCTCTTTAGAAAGAGATCCCTAACTTCTCTAGAACCTTCTTCCTCCACCTTTTTAGGAACTGGACACATGATCCAAAGCGACAACCCTAATTTTAATCCTTAAAATATTATCTTTATTACTATAAATTTATTTTATCAAAATTTATAATTGTTTATTCATCTTTATTTATGTATTTTGTTTTCTTTTTAATTTTATTCATTTACAACTTGTAATTTATTATTTCATTTAATCATTTATCAAATTTATTTATTTATTTACTATTTTCATGTTAATTTTACCAATTATCAAACAATTAAATCATTTATAATTAATAAACAACACATAATTACCCTTACAATTGTTTATTTAACTTTTGCTTAAATTTGACCTTATTTTAATGAACTACTAACCAGGCTTAAATCAACACTTTAAATTGGATAACCCAACTTACTGGATGATACCTAACCCCATGTAAAGCCACAAGACATGATGACAAAATAACGACAAACAGTCCAACTGACGGTGACAACAGGATACAATATTGAGAACTCATCCTCTTTGAGGATGTTGACTGAGTAGGAACCTTATGCTAACTCCAATCAACAACTCCATTGGCTAGGGCATGCTTAGACCTAGTAGTTTAGGTGGAGTCGATGCCTAGTACCTGCATCCTGCAACAAACAACAAGGTTGTACATATATATATAAACATGCAGTCATATACACAGTGAACGGAAGTCGCAATGTAGTAGGGTACTCGAACACGAGTAATGCGACACTGTTCCGTTCACATAAACACATCAATAAATGACTATATTACACATAATCTTCTAGTGCTTTTCAACAAGATAAAATATTCAATTACATAATGATCTAATACATCCATTACCAAAAATGCATCATAATCATAATCAAATAACACATGGAGCTGAAATTAAAATAATCTATAACATCTAATATTTGCATCAAACTGTGATAACATAAAGTATCAGTAATCAAACATCATCAAACATCATCATAGCAATAGGTCCATAATTAACTAGCATACTAATAGAGAATCCATCATCCAACAGAACATCATAATGTCCAGTCCTACTAGGAGAACTATCAGTCTGATAGAAGGCAAGGTGAGGGGCACTACATTTTGTACATATCCTACAATCATTGCATTCTATTGGACATCCTCTCTTGAATGCATTCCATCAACCAGTTCATTTATGTCTATGCCTTGTCATTTCTATTTTTTGTTTAGAAAGTTTCTAAAGCCTTTCAACATTTCATCTTAGGTGATGAAGCTTGCCAGTGTCTAAACAAATTCATCCACTTTTGGTTCTTCACTCATGTCAGGCACCTATCATAATCTTTTTCTCAGCACATTTTATTCCATGAGTTTATCATAATTTCTATACTCAATACATCTTAGGTCTATAATGAGAATTGCACTCTATATATGCATTTTATTTTATGATAAGTTAAAACACATTGGTGTCTGGGTTTGTAACTCTTATTGTTATATATTTACTATAGGAAATAAATGTAGAGTATATCCCTATGGGCTATTTCTCACTTCATTTGAATAGCCTCATATAAAATGTTCAAAAACTAGATTTGTCAGCTAATAAAATTTTCAATGCCACTACAGAAAGTTATTACATTTGATACAAAATTCATGTAGTAATAGTAAATCCTTTTAGATAAATAAATGACACATATGTTCTAGTTAGTGAATGAAAAATATTCTCTATCCAATAATCCATGGTATTTATTATTATTATTATTATTATTTCAAAATTGAAATGGTTACTAAAATCAAATATAAATTAATTACTATAGTTAGGGTAATTGATAATTTAGATTATTTGTTTAGATCAATTGATTTCCGAGTGTGTGTGTGTGTATATATATATATATTGAAAAGGAATAGGATGAAGAAAACTAGTTAGATGGAATTGGTCTAATGTAGTTATTTTAATTTGATTTAATGAAAATCGATACGTTTATAGAATTAGATGTTGATAAAATTTAATTCAAATTCATATTTATTACGATTTCTATATAATGATTTTGTTAGGATTGTATGTGGCTTAAGGGAGTGGAATTAGGGTTATAAACATTGCATTTGGATTTTGATCTAGATAATTGGTTAATTATGAGTGAAATTTGTGTAAATCGTATTAGTGGTCGTAATAGGGTCATGTGGTCAAGATTTAGTTTTGCAGAGGCATAGGATATCGAGTCTTGATTTCATGTATGTGTTAAGTTGTAAATGCATTATAATGTGTAAAAAGGTCCTTCATGGATGATATGGTTCATTATTGTATTGATCGTGTATTAAGTAGTGCATCAGATTTTCTAAATGGGGAGATATCAGAAAATGTAAAAAGAGTATGTTGATTATGGTTTGCTTCATATGGAAGCTATGGGTAATGTTTTGTAAAAATTGTCCTTGTGGTTAAGTTGGTATGCAAGATGGTTAATGCTTTACATTGTTATGTATACTTGTTGTTATGATGATAATTACTATGCGTGATGGATAGGGTTTTCTAGATACAGGTAGGGGAGTGGCTTTAAAGGTGGGGCCGATGCCCAAAGTCACTGCCAGGATAACCCATTGAAAGTTTTTAATTTAGGGATAACCTACTTAACGAATTAGGGGGTTGGGTAGTTGATCACATTAAACAAGATAATTGGATACCTTAGCCATGCCTGTAGTGCTTTTTTTAGTTTAAGGATGGGGTGAGAAGGCCTTGTTGGCAAAATCAACTTCCTTATCCTCATGAAAGGAATGTTGGTTCCGCATTGTGTCACCCTATGGGGCCGGTGTCGAGTGAGAGACTATCAGGATAACCATAGATGGGGGCCAACATCTAGTGAGAGAATGTCAGGATAACCCATGTTAGGACCATGTGATGACACTCTCCCTACTGCAATCTAGCACCCCCTAGTTGTGCTCTCCCCATTCGTTATGTGTTTGCCTTTAGAAGTGATGATTGAGTTGTTTGTGATATTGACCTGTGTTGTTGGAGTCATGTGTAGTCTTTGTTCCTTATAGTCTATTGTATACCTACTTGTCTATTGTAGTGGGACCTTATGTTATCTCCTAGCATGGGGGGTGGACCTCAGGGTTCCACATGGTTGGTTGGATGTGCTTTATCTCCATTTTTTTTCCCTTGCCATTATTCATGTGTGAGGAGGATGTATCTTGTGTATTAGATATCAGATCTTGTACCAGTTGGTGAATACAATTATTCATGCTCATGTACTAGCCTTGTGTATCAGTTAAGACAATGTTTGTATTCTAATGTAATAAAAAGGTGAAAGTGTAAACAATATATTATACCGTCATGTAAGGGAACATTGTACATGTACTTATAGCTTTATTTACATGATCTTGATGATTATTTAATTGATGCTACCATATGTAAATGTATGTGTTAATTCATTTAATGCAATAGATTTAGAATGCATTATTATTGTCAATTAATACACGATGTATGTAGATCATGTTAAAAATTTTGTTAGTGATGTAGTCATGGAATCTTGGAGTTTAATGCTTAGTTTAATGATATGTATAGAAATGTTTAACATTACTTTTTTATCTTATTCATTTAAAAAAAAAATTGCTCTATTTGTATAGCATAGTTGTGTTGTTCTCTAAGGTGTTCCATGGTGGGGTGTTACATCTGGTATTAGAGCCAAGTTCTAACACTAGGTACTCTGGTTTTATATGAGCCCATTAGGTTGTACTAGTTGCTTAAACTATGAATATTATGTTCTTTGTAACCCTCGCCTAACAACCTGAGGTTGTCCTTTGGTGGTGTATATGTAGGAAGTTGCCTAGAGGTCGAGCTCGAGCTTGAGCTCGAGGTAGGGGATGTGGTAGACGTGGTGATGATAGCCCTCCTCCTATTTCCCCTCCTAAGAGTGCTCAAGAAGGCGGGGGTGAGAATCCAGAGAATCAAGGTCATCCGGAGGGAGCTCAGTTGCATCATTTGCTTGAGGAGGTCCTTGCTTGCCTAGGCTCTAGACAAGAGGTTGATCAGCCAAAGGAGAGGGAAAGAGAACAGCCTCCTAGGAAAAGAGAGATGACAATAGAGTAGGAATCTATCCTAGCATGTCACATGAGAGACCTCATGAGGGCACGTCCTCCCACTTTTGATGGTTCTAGAGGTGGTTTGGAGGTAGAGACTTGGCTAATAGATCTGGATAGGTGTTTTGCCATGCATCCATATGGTAGTAACACCAAGGTGAGATGTGCCATTATTCACCTCAGAGGTTTTGCTTCTACATGGTGGCAATTAGAGGAACAAAAGTTACATTTGGATATTGGCATAGTATCTTGGGAATTATTTTTGGAAAGGTTTAGAGCTCAATTTCTGTCAGATCACTGGAGGCAGTGGCGTGCTGATGAGTTTCATGGGTTGAGACAGATGGCCATGATAGTGGAGCAGTATGAGCATAGGTTCTATGAGGTTAAGCAGTACATAGGTATTAGCAATGATGAGGCCATGTTGGTTCAGTACTTTATTAGGGGCTTGAATGCCTGTATCAATGGAGGATTCCATGTCTTCGAGCTGAAGACCATGGAGGTGGAAGTTGAGAAGGAACGACTAGTAGAGGAGAATTTGACTATGGCCCTAGGGGGTCATACAGGTGTACATATTGGTAGTACACCCTCGACAGGATTTGGTTCTCGAGGTGGTCAATCTCAGGCAGCAGGTTCCTTGAGGAGCCATCATGCACCTACTAGGAGTGGACAATAGCAACAACAGTATTCCTAGATGAAATCAAAGAAATCTCAGTCTCAACAAGGTAGTAGGTTTCAGTCTAGGAAAAATTGGAGTTGGCAGTGAGCTAGGTGTGATCGTCTTGGTCAGCTAGCTCATAACACATAGTCTATAGTTAGTAGAGGTAGTTTCCAGCAGTCTTATGCATCCTGAGGTGGCAGAGGATATGGCAAGGGTACAAGATGTTTCTCTTGCAGTCAGTAGGGCCATATTGTCAGGCAGTGTCCACGAAAGAACACTATAAGATTTAGTCAGAGGCTGACAGCCTCAAAGCTGACCGTGGGTGATGCAGGCAAGTCACACAGGGTGTTTGCAGTGGGAGATAACCACCAAGCAAAGCATCAAGGTACCATTGTGGAGACTACAGGTGTGTTGTGAGGTACTACTATTTCCATCCTTTTCAACTCGGGTGCTTTAGATTCTTTTATTTCCCTTTCTTAGTGGAGCACTGTGGATTGGTGGGAACAAAGCAAGATGTTAGGTGGTAGGTCGAATTGGCCTTAGGAGCTAGATTACCAGTAGAATCCCTCATGTATGGTTGTGATTTGAGTATTGGTCCTCTATTTACCACGGTGGATCTTCACATCATACCCCTAGGATATTATGATATAGTGTCGGGTATGGATTAGTTGGATGCTCATTGAGTAGTGATAGATTATCGGTGCAAGTCAGTGTGGTGTTTGGATGATTTAGGCAGCGAGGTAGAAGTGGCTGGCATTCAGAGACCCATCTCCTTGTGTATGATTTCTGCCATGCAATTGAAGAGATGTATGCATCAAGGATGCCAGTTGTTTGCTGTGATGGTTAACGACTTAGAGTTTGGGGAGAGTCAAGAGGTATCCCTCAATGATCATCCTATCCTTAAGGAGTATGCAGATGTTTTTCCTAGTGAGATTCTAGGAATGCCACCTAAGCGTGATATTGAATTTAAGATAGACCTTGTTCCTAGAGTAGAACCTATCTCGCGAGCTCCATATCGGATGACCACTCAAAAGCTTAAGGAGCTTCAATTACAGCTAAAGGAGTTGTTAGCAAAGGGGTTCATTCATCCTAGTGTCTCTCCTTGGGGAGCACCTATTATTTTTGTGAAGAAAAAGGACAGATCCCTTTGGTTGTGTATCGATTATCGGTAGCTGAATAAGGTGACTGTGAAGAACAAATATCCCTTACCATGGATTGATGACCTCTTTGATCAGATTTAGGGGGCTAAGATGTTTTCAAAGATAAACCTAAAGTCGAGGTATCATCAGTTGCACATCTTTGAGGTGGACATTCATAAGATAGCATTTTGCACTCGTTATGGGCACTATGAGTTCACTGTTGTGCTATTTGGGTTGACAAATGCATCTTCTGTGTTTATGAGCCTGATGAATGGTGTATTTTGCACCTACCTCAACAGATTTGTCCTTGTATTCTTGGATGATATATTGATCTATTCAAGGACTATGGAGGAGCATGAGGAGCATTTGCATTAGGTTTTGTAGTGTCTGACAAAGAATCAGTTATATGCAAATTTGGCAAAGTGTGAATTATTTTAGACAGAGGTGAGATATTTGGGGCATGTTATTTCTGATAAGGGCATTGCCATGGATCCTTCGAAGATCCAAGCCATTATGGATTGGCCTACACCCACTAATGTTTCTAAGGTTCACAGTTTTATGGGTTTAGCAAGCTACTATCGATAGTTTGTCCAGGGTTTTTCAAAGATAGCTCACCCTATCACTTCTCTTTAGAGGAAAGGAAATAAGTTTGTTTGGTTAGAGTAGTGTCAAGCAGCCTTTCAAACTCTCAAGGAATGGTTGACTAGTGCACCCATTCTGGTAGTTCCTAATCCTACTGGGGACTTTGTGGTGTGTACTGATGCATCTTTGGAGGGTCTAGGAATAGTTTTGATATAGGATGGTCACGTGATAGCCTACGAGTCTTGCAAACTCAAGGATCATGAATTGAATTATCCCACACATGATTTGGAGTTAGCCACCATCGTGCATACCTTGGTGAGGTGGAGGCATTTTCTATTGGGGCATCAATTTGAGCTACATAGTGATCACTGCAGTTTATAGTACATATTCACGTAGCCAAATTTGAATGCTAGATAGGGGCAGTGGATGGAATTCCTCTGTGAGTATGATTTTGAGGTGAAATATATCCAAGGTAAGGAAAATGTTGTGGTAGATGCTCTTAGTCGGTAAAGACATGAGCTTTCGGTAGTCACTCTTAGAGTGGATTTGAGAGGTTAGATTCTTGTAGTACTTCCTACCGATAGTTGGTATCAGGAGGTGAAAGTAGAGGTTGAGTCAAGCAGACCCTTGGAGGGTACATTTACCAGTTACTCTCTTGAGTTGGATGGTCTTTTGCAGCACTTGGGTCACATCTATGATCCTCCTTCAGAGGGTCTCCGTACCCTAATTATGTCAAAGGCACATCAGGCACCCTATTCAGCTCATCCAAGTGTCAAAAAGATGCACGCAGAACTATGTCAGTTGTATTTTTGGGTCAGAATGAAAAGGGATATTGCTGATTTTGTCTCAAGGTGTCTAGAGTGTCATAGGGTTAAGGCAGAACATTAGCATGCTGCGGGTCTTCTTTAGCCACATCTTGTTCCAGAATGGAAATGGGACATCATTTTAGTGGACTTTATAGTCGATTTACCTATGTCCTCTTGTCATCATGATGCCATTATGGTCACTGTGGACATGTTGACTAAGGTAGCACACTTCTCTCCTGTTCAATCTTCATATAATGTTTCTTCAATGGCCATAATTTTCATGGAGGATATAGTTAGATTGCATGGGATTCCTCATAAGATCATCTCCGATAGGGATCCAGTGTTGACTTCAGCTCTCTAGACATCCTTATAGCATGCATTGGGAACTTAGTTGAACTTCAATTCAACTTATCATCTGGAGACTGATGGGCAGACTGAGAGGGTTAATCAGGTCCTCGAGGATACGCTCATGATGTATGTCATGGATCAGCAGACTCGTTGGGAGGATTACTTATACTTGGTGGAGTTTGCATACATTAATGTGTATCACAATTCTATTGGTATGTCTCCTTTTCAGGCTTTGTATGGTCATCCTTGTCTAACCCCACTGAGTTGGGATCGTCTTGAGGATAGGGTTCTCCTAGGACCGGAGATGCTCCGGGAGATGGAGCAACAAGTAGATCGTATTAGAGAGCATTTGGTTGCAGTGCAGGATAGACAGAAGAAATATGCAGATGCCCATAGAGTTGATCGTCAGTTCTTAGTTGGAGACCGGGTGTTCTTGCAGGTGCGTCCACGAAAGAGTCTGATCCGATATGGAAAAGGCTCTAAGCTTGCACCACGCTTTGTTGGGCAGTTTGAATTTTTGGAGAGGATCAGTCCTATTGGGTACCGTCTTTCTTTGCCACCCAGTCTATCATGCATCCATGATGTATTTCATGTTTCCATTCTCAAGCCATATTAACCAGATATTTCTAATGTTCTTGACTAGAATGCCTTAGAGGTAGAGGATGGGCAGCTAGCTTTAGAGCTCGTAGGTATTTTACAGCACAAGAGACTCACCCTTAGGGGTAGAGACGTGGAGTAGGTAAGGCCTGAGTGGGATCCTAATGATGAGGCTTTAGCTACCTAGGAGGATGCATCCTGTATGTGAGAGTTATATCTATATTTGTTTGAAGGCTTCTACAAGTAAGCCTTGTTCTAGGGGGAGGATGTAGTGCCCCTCATTTTTCTCTCTATCAAACTGATAGCTATTCTAGACATTATGACATGTTAGTTGATGATAGACCTACTGCTATGATAACATTTCATGATGTTTTAATTACTGGTGTGTATGTGTATGCTATGACTATTTTATGGACATACTAGATGTTGTGGATTAATCTAATTCAAAGCTTTATGTGTTATTTGATCATGGTTGTGATGCTATTATTGATGATTACTTGTATTTGATCCTATGTAACTGATTGTTCTAATTTATTTGTTCAGTAACTGATTGTGATGCATAATGTAGTTACTTGTTGATGTGTTTCTATGAAAGGACCAGTGTTGCATTACTCATGCAAGAGTACCTTGCTACACTATGACTTCTTTTCACTATGTGTATGACTGCATGATTACATATTATATATATATGTTCAATTGTGTTGTTTGTTGCAGGTTACAGGTACTAGGCATCAACTCCACCTAAATTAACAAGTTTGAGCATGCCTTAACCAATGGAAATTGTTGATCCAAAGTTAACATAAGGTTCCTCGCTGTCATCATCCTTGAAGAGGACAAGTCTTCAGTTTTGCATCCAGTCGTTGTCTCCAGTTGGACAGTCTTTCTCCGTTGTTGTGTGGTCTTATTTTCTGACTGTGCATAATGGTCAGGTATTGTTGGTATTTGGATTATATAGTTGGAATTATTCGATCAATGTTTGGTTAATTATTACATTTAAATAAAATTATTGTGTTGTGAAGGCATTTTTGGTAAATAAATATAAATGTGTAATGTGAATTGTAGTTATATGGAAAATATATTATATTGTAATTTAGGGTCAATAAATATTAACAATAATAACTAAATAAATAAAATGTTATAAAAATAGAATTATAAAGGTATTATTAAATGTAAATAAATTTGACAAATAACTATTTATGGATAAATATCAGTTGTTATATAAAAAAATATAATGAATACTAAAATAAATGAAATAAAACTATATTAAAGGTTGTAAATTAAGAACTAGGGAAAATTTGTAAAGTGTTTTTTTTTGGATGTCATTCACAGGACTTTGTGTAGCCTCCTAGAAAAATGGAAGAAGATTCTGGAAGGAATTGGGAAGATTAATTGGAGAGCATTGGGAAAATTTGGGGATCTCTCTCTGTAAAAAAAATTATTTTTGGAAGAATTGCAGGGGGGAGGGGGGGAATTGGAGAATCATTTTGGAGATTGGAAGATTGGTTTTTGCAACTGAAAGATTGATTTTGGCATCGAATCCTTAGTCTAGCCAAGCTTTTGGATATATGTTTCATTATCTACTAAATTTTATCTCTATTTCTTTAGATTTGAATGTTGGAAATTTGGTTTATTTATCTGCCAGCCGATTGTATTTGTCTGAGAGTTCAGAAACCTTTCAAATGAATTTATCATTCTACTCTCTGTTGTTTGTGTTCTCCCCAACCAATTCTTATAGCCGTTAATGATTTATTCTGCCAATGGTATTTTAGTGGTAGTAAACCCTAATATTGTTCTGAGAATCTAATTTTTAGTGGTTTCAATTAAAATCATCAATCTTCTTCATAAGAATTTTGGATCTAGTTTATCACATGCCAATCACCTTGCTTGGAAGTTTCTCAAAAGCCTTTTAACAAATCCATTATGAACAAATCCTACAATCTTTCAATCATATTTTCTTGATAGTCCATTTTGTGTGAATCCTGTGATCGTTGAATCCATTTGTGTATGTCTGCAAACATAGCATCCATGAGATGACAATGTTGCTGTAAATACTCCTAAGCCTATATTCATTTGTGATATATAGTCAACAAGAAAACAAATTGAGTCAACCAACATAGATTTAATTGGTATCTCAATGACAAAGTTTAGGGTGTCCTTTTAGGGTGTCCTCTAGATAGCCAGTGTGGAAAGGAAGGTCAACCAAGCACACATAATGATCATTATAGTTATAATGCAACACAGATCAGGTACTATTCTTCGGATGAAATAAGCTCTAAACTTGATATTTTTTGTCTTTAGACACCAAATCGCTCTCCCGAATGCTATCACTCCCTTTCTAGTTGTTGGCGCAATGAAGATTAATGTGATTCGCTCACCCTAATGATGGCAACCCCTATTGGGTAACTTCCCTTAATTTTTAGCTCTTTCCAAATGTTCTGCCTAGCCTATGATGGTGAATTAGTATGCTTTGGCACCCTGATCTACAGTGTAATTTTCCCCAACTCGTGATGAATGGTTACGCACTCAAGCCGTGGGATTGCTGACAATTGCATTTGGTTGAAAGTTTTTTTTTTTAAATCTTTTTTTAACAATCCATAGTGTGTGTTTCTACACTCATTGCATTCTATGGGATTACATCTCTTTGAAGCAATTCCATTTAACAATTCACTGCCGTTATGCCTTTTCATTCATATTTCTGTTTAGGAAGTTTCTAAAACATTTTTAACAAGGCTATTCTCTGTGTATCCTACAATCATTTAACCAACCATCTATAAATCTTGTCAAAGTTTCTCTCACTGTACTTCCTATCTGATATATGTTTCTAGCTACATTTACATATCAGGTGTCGATGTTCATAGTTGTAGTGGTAATGCTTATAGTTGAAATATTGAAGGTTGTTTTAACAATTTTATTTGAGAACTTTTCAAAACACCTTCCTTATAATTGCTTGTTTGACGGATAATGACATGTATAGCTTAAAAAGATTGAATATACTATGGCATGCACAACTAAAGTTAACATTATAAAAAAGTAAAAATAGATTGTTGTTACTTGCATATCTTAAAGTCTTTTAAACCAATCCATTTTGTACATATCAAACAATTATTGCATTCCATTGGATGTCCTCTCTTGGATGAGTTCCATCAACCAGTTTGTTGCCGCCTATGCCTTGTCATTTGTATTTTTTATTTACAAAGTTTCTAAAGCCTTTCAACATTTCCTCTTAGGTGATGAAGCTTGCTAGTGTCTAAACAAATTCATCCACTTTTTTGTTCTTCACTCATGTCAGGCACCTATCATAATCTTTATCTTAGCACATTTCATGCCATGCGTTTATCATAATTTATATACTCAATACATGTCTCAAGTCTAATGAGAATTGCACTCTATTTATGAGTTTTATTTTAGGATAAGTTAAAACACATTAGTGTCTAGGTTCGTAACTCTTATTGTTATATATTTACTATAGGAAATAAATGTAAAGTATATCCCTATGGGCTATTTCTTACTTCATTTGAATATCCTCATATAAAATGTTCAAAAACTAGATTTGTCAGCTAATAAAATTTTCAACGCTACTACAGAAAGTTATTACATTTGATACAAAATTCATGTAGTAATAGTAAATCGTTTAATAAATGACATATCTTCTAGTTAGTGAATGAAAAATATTTGCTATCCAATAATCCATGATATTTATTATTATTATTATTATTATTATTATTATTATTATTACTGCTACAAAATTGAAATGGTTACTAAAATCAAATATAAACTAAATACTATAGTTAGGGTAATTGATAATTTAGATTATTTGTTTAGATCAATTGATTTTTGAGTTATATATATATTGAAAAGGAATAGGATGAAGAAAATTAGTGAGTTAGATGGAATTGTGATTTAATGAAAATCGATACGTTTATAGAATTAGATGTTGATAAAATTTAATTCAAGTTGATATTTATTACGATTTCTATATAATGATTTTGTTAGGATGGTATGTGGCTTAAGGGATTAGAATTAGGGTTATAAACATTGCATTTGGATTTTGATCTAGATAATTGGTTAATTGTGAGTGAAATTTGTGTAAGTCGTATCAGTGGTTGTAATAGGGTCATGTGGTCAATATTTAGTTTTCTAGAGGCATAGGATATTGAGTCTTGATTTCATGTATCTGTTAAGTTGTAAATGCATTATGATGTGTAAAAAGGTTCTTAATGGATGATATGGTTCATTATTGTATTAATCATGTATTAAGTAGTGCATCAGATTTTGTAAATGGGAAGATTTAAGAAAACGTAAAAAGAGTATGTTGATTACGATTTGCTTCATATGGAAGCTATGGGCAATGTTTTGTGAAAATTGTCCTTGTGGTTAAGTTAGTATGCAAGATGGTTAATGCCTTGCATTGTTATGTATACTTCTTGTTATGATGATAATTGCTATGTGTGATGGATAGGTTTTCTAGATACAGGTAGGGGAGTGGCTTTCAATGTGGGGTAAGTACCCAAAGTGGCTGCCAGGATAACCCATTGAAAGTTTTAAGTTAGTGATAACCTAGTTAATGAATTAGGGGGCTGAGTAGTTGATCACATTAAACAAGATAATTGGATACCTCACCTATGCCTGTAGTGATTTTTTTAGATTAAGGATGGGGTGAGAAGGCTTGGTTGGAAAAATCAACTTCCTTATCCTCATGAAAGGAATGTTGGTTCTACATGTGTCACCCTATGGGGTCTATGTCAAGTGAGAGATTGTTAGTATAACCATAGATGGGGGCCATCGTCTAGTAAGAGACTGTTAGGGTAACCCATGTGATGACACTCTCCCTACTGGATTATAGCATCCCCTAGTTGTGCTCTCCCCATTCGTTATGTGTTTGCCTCTAGAAGTGATGATTGAGTTGTTTGTGATATTGACCTGTGTTGTTGAAGTCATGTGTAGTCTTTGTTCCATATAGTCTACTGTCTACCTGTCTGTCTATTGTAGTGGGACCTTATGTTATCTCCTAGCACGAGGGGTGGACCTCAGGGTTCCACATGGTCAGGTGGATGTGCTTTATCTCGATTGGTTATTCCCTTGCCATTGTTCATGTGTGAGGAGGATGTATCTTGTGTATCAGATATCAGATCTTGTACCAGTTGGTGAATACAGTTATTCATGCTCATGTACTAGCCTTGTGTATCACTTAAGACATAATGTTTGTATTCCAATGTAATAAAAAGGTGAAAGTGTAAACAATGTATTATACCCTCATGTAAGGGAAAGTTGTACATGTACTTGTAGCTTTATTTGCATGATCCCGATGATTATTTAATTGATGCTACCATATGTAAATGTATGTGTGAAATCATTTAATTCAATAGATTTAGAATGCATTATTATTTTCAATTAATACACAATGTATGTAGATCATGTTAAAAGTTTTGTTAGTGGTGCAGTCATGGAATCCTAGAGGATAATGCTTAGTTTAATGATATATATAGAAATGTTTAACATTACTTTGTTATCTTATTCATTTAAAAAAAAATTGTTCTGTTTGTATAGCATAGTTGTGTTTTTCTCTAAGGTGTTCCATGGTAGGGCATTACATAGAGAAACATATCAATATATTAACTAGGAAATTTCATCTATTTCAATGAACACACAAATTTGGCCAAAGAACTTATGAATATACTGATAGATCCTAAAAAGAGGATCAACCTTCTTTGTTAGCCCACATTTGGCACCCTATTCTAGAAGGTAAACCCAACACATTCATAGAAAAATAGACTATTTTCTTTTCAAAACAATCTAGGTAATACAAGCATTTGCCTAATAATAGTTACTAATTACTTTTTTGCAAAACAATGTAAATACACTTTTCAAGAAAGTACAAGATCTATATGATGGATGGATATCATACTTCTAACAATGATCTTCATGCAGTATTTATTTCAAATACAAATACTATCTATACTCATGTTTTTCCTAACCAATTCTTATTTTTCGACAGGGATAAAGAGATAATATAAAGGTCTATAGAACCCAATAAATATTTTCATAATAACTAACTTTAATATAATTTTATAAATATAATATAATCACATATAAACATCATGCTAAAAATAGTAGTAGAGATAGATAGTCACTAATTAATACATATCTCATAATTGACAAACTGGGTAAGGCTAATTTTTTATATGATGTAAAAACTTTAGTTACGCACCTTCCATAAAAATTTCAAAGCAACCTAGTTCATAATGCCACAAAAGACTATTTTTTTTTCTCATGAAAGATTTACCAGTTTACAAAAAATAGTCCACTTGTTTTAATTCCTAAAAAAAAATATAAAAGATGAAATTATAGAAATTGGAGATAAAGTTTATCCCCTAATTTAAAACTATATATCTAGAAATTAGAAATATCCGGATCATGGTTTAAAAGATATGTCTAAACTAAGATAGGTTACTATTTTTGTTTTTAGTCTCTTCCCAAGTTTTCTATTATGTTTTTTTCCTATACAAGAAATTAATATTTCAATATTCTAAAAATCATAATCAGATCAAATAATATATCAAATCTTCCTACTAACTTTTAAGAATTCCCAACAAATCCAATTCAACAAAAAATCTTTTCTTATCTTCAAAATCAATGAAACTATAATTTGTCTAAATCTTTCTTTTTGCACAAGAAGCATATAAATCACAATTTCTTCAAACAATCGTATATTCAATTAATAACCAAAGTAAATATTTGCTAAAGTCTTTCATGACAAGAATCCTACCTCAATCCTTATAGTAATTTGATAAAAAGAATGGAGATAAACCAATCAATTTGAAAACCACAACAATCCTTCAATTCTTCACAAAAAAACACTTCCAAATCCTTAAGCTTCAATAACCTATTTTCCTTTTCTTCTAATTTGCATAATAAAATTGATTAAAAAAAAAAGGAAAAAAAAACTAATTCTCTTCTTTTAATAACTCTTCTTAGTTTTTTTCAAAGCCTAAAAAGAAAAATATAATATTATATTCTTAATAAAAGAAAAATAATATTAAAATGTCTATAGACACCCAAAATTGACCTAATTATCATTAGCATTCAAATATTGCATTAGCTATCATCGGTATTTGTCTAACACACTTGAGCAATGTCCCTATCACTTATTTCTTCTATTAATTGAATAAATTTATATTTATTTAATTAAATCATTAGCTATTTCTTCTATTTTCTTCTAATCTATAATTAAATAATCTTTAATTATTTAATTATTTTCATTCTATCTATTTATTTAATTAAAATTCCATTCATAAACCCACTTTCCAATAAATTAAATAAATTTTATTTATTTAATTAATTTCTCTTATCATTTATCTCAATGCGCTGACATGTGTGCCTCTTTCATTTAAAAAAGATAAGTGGTACTACATATTTTATTTAATATCTTTCACATGTAGTACTTTTTTATGTACACAGGCACACATAAGCCTTATCTTCCTTCCATTTGTCATCTACACATTCACTTATGATCATCCTTTAATCTTAGCCATTCACATAGCCACCAAATCTCTATCGTTGATTGATTTTGGTTGAGATCTATATAAACACCCTCTCATTCCATACTACATCTATCCAACATTCTCATAGCGTCTACATTATCATCTTGAGCATATTGAGCATATTAAGCATTTGAGCATCCATCTATCATATTAGCATCATCATCCATCCATCATGGCAGCTTTTATCTTCATAATTGTTCATTGTTGAAGAAGTAATCCACATCATAAACAAGGAATCATACAATCTAGGTGATATTGTTCTTGAATTGCATACTTTTGATTTCATTTGGATTATATTCTTTGATGATGGTAGGGTTAGGTTTTCATGGCTATGCTTGATCTTATTAACCTAATTTTTACCTATCACATTTTGGCACGCCCAGTGGGACCCACATCCTTAATTAACTTTATTATTTGAAGTTGTTTTTCATGAAGATTAGATTTTCTGAGTGCTTATGGCAAGTTCCAGTCACTTCGAAGCGAAAACCAGTCACTGCCTGAACAAACACATCGCTTTTAAGCTGAAACCTGCCACTTCTAGCATTCCTGGGATCACTTCTGAGCGAACAGTAGCCGCTTATTATTTTTTTGCATCACTTACAAGCTAACAGTGGTTGATTATGTTCTTATTTGCATCACTTTTAATCTGACAGTGATCGCTTTTAGCCATCTGGATCACTTTCTACAAAACTAGGGTTTTCTGTTATATCTTGATTTTTCACAGATTTGAATCACTTATGACCTATAATCAGTCGCCTGTGGCTTTTTCGAGTCTCTTCTGAGCTTTATCATTTTGCATCTGATTTTATTGTCATTGCTTCTAATCTGTAACATTTCACTTGCAGCAGAATATAGATCACTTCTAATCAACAGTTGATCACCTCTGGTAATTGTGTCATTTTTAGTCTTTATCATTTGCAGTTCAGTTTTCTTAGCTACTAATTAGGTATTTGTGCAGCATCTTATAAATTGTCTAAGAAAATGAGGTTATCAAACTACTAACATATCTATTGCAGCTTCGATCGGTCCAAGACTTGTGATTTTTCACTAATTTAGGAACATTTGGGCTTGGTGCTTAAAAAGAATCATTGCTTGCTCCGTGCTTGATTTATCTTTCTTGATTGCTTGAATGTGCATGTTTGTAACCCAAATTTAATAGCAAAAGTATTCTCTCCCTTTGCCTATCAAATGGATCTTGGGTGCATGAGAACTTGTTATTATCTTTAGAGGGCCTGCCTTCCCAGTGTGAGAAGGGGTACGACCCAAGCGGTAACAGGCTAAAGCCAATTCCTTCTGAACTGCTATATAAGAAAAGTGTTTGTGTCGAAAGCCACAAACAATAGGTGTTGTGTTATACTGATAGCCAACCTCCCCCAAAACCCTCCAAGGTGTAACCCTTGAAGGATGGGAGACTCCATAATGGAGAGTAGCGCTGCTGCATGTATAGCCACCCGAATGATTACCCTTATTAGAAACCTTGTGTAGTAGCCAAAAACCTTCTATTTGTTGACATAAAAGGTGGGACCTTTGAAGCCGCCCTAATTCACGTGGTTCTTAGAAGAGATAGTTGGGACAATCCTAAGGTTCGGTAGGGGACAAGCCTTAGGAAACCTAGATCTTGGTATGCATGAGAACTGTGTGCCGTGGAGAGGAACCAGTGCTACCAAGATCCTGAAGCTATCCACTTTGAATAATCATGGCTAGGGGACTCAACAAATACAGTCCTTTCGTAGCCTAAGTTGTACAAGTTTGTGATTGTTGTGAGTGTGAGTGACTGAAATTACTGTTTCTTGTCAAAAAATATAATTTAGACATATTTCCTAACAGACATAGACCACTTTTAAGCTTTAACTACCTACATACCGACAACCAGATCACTTTTAACCAGCAGTTAGTCACCTTTTGCATAAACTGAATCACCTTTGACCAACAGATGCTTGCCTCTAGTCTGAACTGAGTCTCCTTTAATTAACAGTAAATCACCTCTGAATTAACACTGCTTGCCTATAGCAAATTGGCTTGCCTCTGGTTAATATTGTAGCCTATTACCTAAACCAAAACTAGATCACTTTTAAGTTATTATTAGTCACTTTTGGTCTTTTCTGAGTTGGATTTGAGCTATTACCTGTCTCCTGTGATTAAATATCAACAAATCTTAGTAACTTAGCCAAATCAGCTACATTTCTAGCTTGCTTAGCTTCAACATTAGCTTTCAGACCTGCCTCTGATCATTTGCAGATACCTGGACCTTGTCTCCTACTTTGAGCATACCAAACAATTGGACTTTGTGAACTTTCCATCTTCTTGAGAACCCAAACTAGCAAACCAAACATCAAACAATCAACCCAATCAATCAACAAAACATCATCTTTTGGCTTTAGCCTTAGCAACATCAACAAAATAGTAACCTTAACAAATAGCTTTTCCCTTGAGTGTGTGAGCTATTCTCTAGGGGAGTTCAACCAAGCAACCCAACAACAACAAAGCAAACAGCAAACCAGTATAGCAACCAACACCCAAACAATCAACAAACCATCATCTTTTGGGTCTCAAACGTTGACAAGCTAAAGTCTAATTTTCAACATCAACTATCATGCCTCGAACTAGGAGCCAATATAGAGCTAAAATGGAAGCAAAACTACGAGATGAGATGGAAGCCAAGATGCAACAATCACGATCAACACCCCTTAGAGATGCAACTCAATTTACAACCGGCATGCCTTCTCACATGTTTGTGCCCAATGGTACACCATTGGCAAGTCATCACATCAAGTGCAATCACACCCCTTCACAGCGAATTATGAAGAGCATTCCCAAAAGGATTTATCTGACTATCAAGACACACATGTGTGGGACCAAGTTGAGAAGCTTATGTTATCTGATCCTAATCGCTACTTCTTGTAACTTGCCCGCATGGGAGCCAAACTACCAAGAGACTTTTACATATCCGCTATTCGAGAGCATGATCCAAGCACTCCTATTATTTTTTCAAAGGGACCATCCACTATAGCTACACCATCACATACCATATTACAAAATCCATCTTCCAACCCTTCTCTTTCATTGCCTATTGTTACTTCATTTGACCCACCACACTCGGAGTACACTTTAGAACCTTTGATAACTCCAAACAATGTACTCCCTTTCCTTTCAGAAAATTTGAACATTCCACCTTTCCATGTTTCCCAACATATTCCTTCTCCTACCATGACCATATATTTGCCTCAAGTAACACAAGCTGTCCATGTTGCCCAAGTACAAACTCCTCAAACATCACAAGCTATCCCCATATCCCATATGTCGCAAGCTTCCCAAGCTATCCAAACAACACAAACTGTCCAAGCTTCACAACCATCACAATTTGTTACTCCCATTGCATCACATGTGGACACCACATCCCATATTCCTACCACCACTAATATGGTCTCCACAATTTGCACAGATCCATCCAACACATCATACAATACCAATGTTAGTCTCATTGACATGAGTGACTCGCCTATTGTTTCACAAGCTAATCCTAGCACCACAGTCTCTTATGTTGATCAGCTTACATCAATTCTGCCATCTTCCTATAATCCTTCACTAACCATCAATCCATCTTATACTACTCAAGGATTACCCATCGTCACCCAACACATGACATATATCAATCCTCATGTTGTCCAAAATACAAACCCAAATGTCCATCCTTCTTCCATATCCACCAATCCTTCCATCACTTACCATATTGCAAATCCAACTTTGAACTCACAACCATTGACCAATGCAAATCCATCTTCTACTTCCCATGTGATGCAAAACCTTGGTGCTAATTCATGGCAATATACCCAACCACCGCTTGTGTCTCAAGGACAACAATCCTCAAACACATATGTATCACATACTAATCCTTTGACATACATTATGAGTACGCAACCTCAATAAATGGTCATGGCTCCATATATCCCACAACAGCAACCTTAATATAGCTCATATTACACTTCCCCTCCCAACCAATCACCCCCTTTGCAACAACAGCAATTATCTCCAGCAGATGCTCAACAAATGATTAACAAACTGGTAGGACAAAGCAAGAAGACATTTTCTTGAGATGACATATGCTCTTACCCATTTGACAAGTTTCTTCATATGACACCTTTTCTGCAACACTTTGGAATTCCACAATTTGATAAATACAAAGGAAAAGGAAATCTGGAAGACCATCTTAGAGCATTTTTTGTGGCATGTCTCGATGTTGCTCAAGACGATACTGTTGCAAGTATGGGCCTAAATGGTGTTGTCATTGATGTCAACATACTCATGTTGCATTGATGTCAAGGATTGGATGAGTTGTGTGCTGAGGATATTGAGAAAATTAGCCCCATTAGAAACAAAGAAGAACAGTGAAGACAGGGAAGTTGTATGAAGTGAAGATCCCATCCAGATGAAGATCAGAGTACATGCATCAAAGGGTTTGTAGATATGTGTCTAAAGATCCTCCATTCAAGATTTGAGAGGTCCACATGAATATTTGGAGAAGTTATGGCCATATGAGTAAAACTAGTTCTAGCAACTATTCAGAGGTGACAGAGTGACACAAATAGGTCCGGTGAGATCCGAAAATGCAATATCATGTTCTACGGATTTGGTGGCATGTTTGGGAAGCTAATGTGCATTGACAATTCAATTGGTTCATGGTTTGGATGTCCGCAAGCAATCCTTCTATTATGATAGTGATGATTGACTGTGTTCTTGAGGTTCTGAGTGAAGATGTGATTGATTACAATAAGCAAAAGTGGTGTGGATGTTCTTTGTGATTCAAGAAAGCTTGTGGTGGTCTCTAGATTATGTTCATTTCATTTTGGCGGTCTACATTGAAGATTGAGCTCGCAAATGAAGATTTACTTTCAGACATTGGTGTTCTTCCTAGTTTTGGCAGACCGGATGATTTACGCATGGTGCGGATGATCTTGAAGACATTTTGTGAAGCGTGGCATGTTCCTCGAAGATGATTGAAGTCCCAGCTATGTGTGGCCGACATTGTAGTGATGCGCATGAAGTTTTTGTAATAAGTCAAGTTGTATTTTTGTAATTGCTCTGCAATAAAATAAATGTATGTTGTACCGACTTTGATGATCATTCCAAAGTTGATTTCGTGTATAAATGAGAATTACAAAGTCATTCAAAAGGATCCTTGTAACGATGAGAAGGTGGTAAGGAAGAAGAAAGAAAGGCAGAGCAGAGGTGTTGGGCTTAAATGGAACTGACTCAAGCATAGTGAAGATGCTGATCTCCAGTTCAAATATGTAATATTTATATTATTTTGTAGATAGTGTGTCTCCTGTAGGTAGTGGACCTCTTGTGAGTAGTGTGCTTGGGCAGTGAGCCCTAACTGGCAAGTGTAATTTTATTCATCCTTATTCTTCTAAGAAAGAATAAAATCTTGGGTTAATCACCCCATGGTTTTTCCCTTAACTGGGTTTTCCATGTCAAAATCTTGGTGTTATATGTGTTGAATTTGTTTCTGCTCTTATTGCATTATGCTTCCTTGATTAATCTTTAATATGCTATTGAAACATAAGAAGGCTTAAAGTAACAGAGATTTTAGTAACAACCGATTCACCCCCCCTCTCAGTTGTCTATCTTGAATCCAACAATTGGTATCAGAACTAAGTTCCTCTAGAAGAAGCTTAACCACTTGAGGAGATCGAGAATGTCGACCTATAAGAAGGATAGTCCAAGGTTTGATGGTTCAAACTTCACTGCCTAGAACAGCCGCATGGAATGTCACATACAATGCATGGGATATCAATATTGGAACATAACCTCAACTAAATATGTTCCCCCAAGGAATGGCCCCGCAACTCTAGATGAAATTAGAGATGCAGAGAACAATCTTCAAGCTAAAGAAGCCCTACTGAGTGCCTTGTCTGATTCAGAGCTAACAAATGTTATGGGATTGAAGACTGCCTATGAAATTTGGACAAAGATTGAAAATCTATATGAAGGAGACAAATATATTAAGTGTGCCAACCTGCAAAGTCTGAAAGGAAAGTTTAAAAACTTAAAGATGAGTGAAGATGAGAATATCACTTCTTATATGACAAAAGTAAATGAGCTTGTTTGTGGCATTAGATGTGCTAGTGGAGTACTGGATGAAGATGAAATTGTTACTAAAGTTCTCAGATCTTTACCCCCTACTTATAAACACAAAGTTACTACCATTGAGGAAATTAGATCTTTGACAACTATCACAACTGATCAATTGGTTGGTAAGATATTTGTATTTGAGTTAACTGAGTGTGGTGATGCACTTCCCAAGACTAAATCTGCATTCAAAGCTAGTGCCTCTACAAAAGGTAAACATAGATATGATCCAAGTGAAAGTTCCTCAAGCAAATCAACTTGGTATGAGAAAGAAAGAAAAGATCTAGAAGAGGATGAATTAGAAGTTGAACAACTTGAGACCCTCATTGCAAAGAGACTGCCAAGAGGATTCGGTAAGTATGAAGGAAAATTACCTTTTAAATGCTTTGTCTGCAATAAGATTGGTCATTTTGCCTCAAGATGTCCAAAAAGGTTGTCAAGGCTAAACCCTAATAGATCAAGGTTTCAGAAAAAGTGTTACTATGTTCAAGAAGATGATGATGAAGGAGTAACAGATGATGAATTTGAGATAGGAAACAAATCCAGAAGTGACTAGGTGTTTATTGCCATCAAAGAAGAAGATCCAATACCTATTGAACCTGCCAATCATAAGATGATATAAAGTTCTTTGGCTGCTCAGGTTGAAGAAAAAGATGAATGGGTTATTAACAGTGGATGCTCTCACAATATGACTAGCGACAAGAGTAAGTTCCTAAGCTTGGAAAGATATGAAGGTGGAGTTGTAAAATTTGGAGATAATTCTGCTGGCAGAATTAGAGGTAGAGGAAGCATATCTTTTGATGGAAAGAACAAAACCAATGATGTTCTATATGTTGAAGGTCTAAAGCATAATCTTCGTAGTGTTGGATAGTTGGTGGACAAAGGCTATGATCTCTGTTTCAAAAATGGAAAATGCAAAATCTTTGAAATCTCTAGAACTGAGATTGCATCTAGTACACAAACAAAAGGTAACATCTTCCAATTAGTTGGTACTGGAAAAAGTTGCTTATTTGTTTAAATTGATCAGAGTTGGTTGTGGCATAGGAGAATGTGCCATGTGAATTTTGATAATATCATTGAGATAAGCAACACTCAAGCTGTAAGAGATCTTCCAAAACTGATGAAACCTGCTAATAATTTGTACAAAGAATGTCAGTTAGGTAAGCAAAGTAGAGTCACATTCAAAAGTAAGGAACAATCTTCAACCGGATTGTTAGACTTGGTACACACTAATCTCTGTGGTCTAGCAAGAATCTGGAGTCTGCAAGGAGATAGATATTTCATGTTCCTGATTGATGACCACTCCCAGATGATGTGGATAACTTTTGTAAATGAGAAATTTGAAGCACTTGAGAAGTTCAAAATATTCAAGGCTATGGTAGAAAATGAAACTGGCATGAACATAAAATGCCTCAAGTCTGATAGAGGTGGAGAATTCACATCCGGTGAGTTCATATCATTCTGTGAGAAACATGGGATAAAGAGACAGTTATCTTCTCCAATGACTCCATAGCAGAATGGGGTAGTGGAGAGAAAGAACCAGACCATACAGGAAGCATCTAGAACTATGATGATGGAAGCAAATATTCCTCACATCTATTGGAGAGAAGTTGTAAGCACTACTGTCTATACTCTTAATCGAGTACAAATTAGAGGCAATATTGGTAAGACTCCTTATGAACTTTGGTTTGGCATCACTCCTACTATGAAGTATTTTAGAGTCTTTGGTAGTAAATTCTATATCAAAAGAGATGAAGATCTTAGCAAGTTTGATGCTAAAAGTGATGAAGGAATTTTCTTGGGATATTCTACTCAAAGCAAAGCATACTGGTGTTACGACAAGAGATTAAGAAAGATTGTAGAAAGTACAAATGTGAAGGTTGATGAAGGCATGGAAAATCCCTCAAGGAATTATGAATATGAAGCAGATGATCAAGATAATGTCTCAAATCAAGGAGGACAAGCCCCAACTATAGTTCAGATTCAGACTAATCTAGAGAATCCTGATATCCAAGAAGAAGAGACATGCTTGGAAGAACCTATCCAAGAATTAGAAGTGCAAGAGAATTCTAAAACTCCCAGGTAGGTAAGACTGAATCATTATGATGATGAGATAATAGGAGATAGAAGCAAAGGTGTTCAAACAAGAAGGAAAATTGCTCAAGATTCAGTAAAGTATTGTTTGATTTCAAAGATTGAACCAAAAATAGTAAGTGAAGCATGCAATGATGAAAAGTGGGCTAAAGCAATGGAGGAAGAATTGATGTAGATTGAAAAGAATCACACTTGGGATCTTGTTCCTAGACCTAAGGATAAAAATGTGATTGGGACTAAGTGGGTCTTCTGAAATAAACTGAATGAAGATGGTGAAGTGGTTAGAAATAAAGCTAGGTTGATCTGCAAGGGTTATTTTCAAGTAGAAAGAGTTGACTTTGAAGAAACTTTTGCTTCGGTGGCAAGAATTGAGGTAGTTAGATTATTTCTTGCCTTCTCTACCTTCAAGGACTTCAAAGTATATCAGATGGATGTCAAGTCTGCCTTCTTAAATGGTGATTTGGAAGAAGAGGTATACATTGATCAACCAGATGGATTTCAATTGTCTGATCATGGTGATATGGTCTGCAAGTTGAAGAAAGCATTGTATGGACTCAAACAAGCTCCAAGAGCCTAGTATGAAAGATTGGACAAACATCTTTTGAAGATTGGTTTCAACAAAGGCACTGCTGATAGTAATCTATATTTTAAGATTGATCATGAAAATATCTTGATTATTGAAGTATTTGTTGATGATATCATTTTTGGAGGGAAAGATAGTATGTGCAAGACCTTTGCAAATCAAATACAAAGTGAATTTGAGATGTTCATGTTTGGGGAAATGAATTTCTTCTTGGATCTATAAATCACTCAAACAAAGAAAGGAATCTTCATATCACAGACAAAGTATGTGAAAGAGTTGTTGAAGAAATTTGGGATGGAAGACTCAAAGGCAATGAATACTCCCATGGCAACCAAATGTAAGATGAGTAAAGATGATGAATCCCCTAAGGATGATCAGAAAAAGTATAGGTCAATGATTGGAGGACTGCTCTATCTTACTCAAACCAAACCTGATATTAAGAATGTTGTTGGTCTTGTTGCCAGATTCCAAGCTGATCCTAGAGAGTCTCATGTCATGGTAATCAAGAGAATTCTCAGATATCTAAAGGGAACAATTGATTATGGATTATGGTATCCTAAGGATCATGACTTCTCTCTTCATGCATACACAGATGCTGATTGGGCAGGAGATGTGGATGACCAGAAAAGTACCAGTGGTGGTGCATTATTTTTGGGGAAAAGATTGGTTTCTTGGCTAAATAAGAAACAAGAGGCAATATCTCTATCCTCTATAGAAGCAGAATATATTATAGCAACAAGTAGTTGCACTCAAGTATTATGGATGAAGCAAATGCTAAGAGATATCAGAGTAGAGTATGAGGAACCTATCACAATCTTTTGTGATAACTCAAGTGCAATAAATATATCAAAAAATCTAGTGTTGCATTCAAAGACAAAACTTATATCCATTAAGTTTCACTTTGTGAGAGAGAAGGTGAATAAGAATGAAGTCAGATTGGATTTTGTGCCCTCAAAGGCTTAGATTGCAGACATTTTTACTAAACCTCTACCTAAGGACTCTTTTGAATATCTCAGGGAGAAGTTAGGGGTTATTACCCCTCCAGTTCTAAATTAAAGTGCACTGATGTACATCAGTCCGGTGGATCCCACAGTCATATCTTGTGATCTAGATTGATGTTAGGAGGTAGCTACTGAGGGGGAGCTATTTGTATGATTGTGCCCTTTTCCATTGAAAGTATGTGCCCTTTTCCATTGATGTCAAAGGGGGAGAAAAGACATATGAAAAACAAAAAGTGGTTGCTAATCAAAGGGGGGTAGTAAAAGGAAGAGAAGACATGTGACTAGCTACTATTGATAGGGGGAGCTATGTCAGTCAGTAAGGAGAAGTTCTTGTCTTGATGGTTAAAACAGTTTTTTACATATGTTGCCATCAACGACAAAGGGGGAGGTTGTTGTAAGTATGGGCCTAACTAGTGTTGTCATTGATATCTACATACTCATGTTGCATTAATGTTAAGGATTAGATGAGTTGTGTGTTGAGGATATTGAGAAAATTAGCCCCATTAGAAATAGAGAAGAATAGTGAAGACATGGAAGTTCTATGAAGTGAAGATCCCATCCAGATGAAGATCAGAGTACACGCATCAAAGGGTTTGTAGATATGTGTCTGAAGATCCTCCAGTCAAGATCTGAGAGGTCCACATGAATATCTAGAGAAGTTATGGCCATATGAGTAAAACTAGTTCTGGCAACTAGTCAGAGGTGACAGAGTGACACAAATAGGTCTGGAGAGATCTGGAAATACAATATCATGTTCTGCGGATTTGGTGGCATGTTTGGGAAGCTATTGTGCATTGACAATTCAATTGGTTCATAGTTTGGAGGTCCGCAAGCAATCCTTCTATTATGATAGTGATGATTGACTGTGTTCTTGAGGTTTCAGGTGAAGATGTGATTGATTACAGTAAGCAGAAGTGGTGCAGATGTTCTTTGTGATTCAAGCAAGCTTGTGGTGGTCTCTAGATTGTGTCTAGTTCATGTTGGCAGTCCGCATTGAAGATTGAGCTCACAAATGAAGATTTACTTTCAAGCATTGGTGTTCTTCCTAGTTTTGGCCAACCAGATGATTTGCGCATGGTGCAGATCATCTTGAAGATGTTTTGTGAAGCGTGGCATGTTCCTTGAAGATGATTGAAGTCCTAGCTATGTGTGGCCGACATTGTAGTGATGCGCATGAAGTTTTTGTAATTAGTCAAGTTGTATTTTTGTAATTGCTCTGCAATAAAATAAATGTATGCTGTGCTGACTTTGATGATCATTCCAAAGTCGATGTCATGTATAAATAAGAATTACGAAGTCATTCAAAAGGATCCTTGTAACGATGAGAAGGTGGTAAGGAAGAAGAAAGAAAGGTAGAGCAGAGGTGTTGGGCTTAAATGGAATTGACTCAAGCATAGTGAAGATGTTGATCTCCAGTTCAAGTATGTAATATTTATATTATTCTGTAGATAGTGTGGCTCTTGTAGGCAGTGGGCCTCTTGTGAGTAGTGTGCTAGGGCAATGAGCCCTAACTGGCAAGTGCCATTTTATTCATCCTTATTCTTCTAATAGAGAATACAATCTTGGGTTAATCACCCTGTGGTTTTTCCCTTAACTAGGTTTTCCACATCAAATCTTGGTGTTATATGTGTTGAATTTGTTTCTGGTCTTATTACATTATGCTTCCTTGATTAATCTTTGATATGCTATTGAAACATAAGAAGGCTTAAAGTAACAGATATTTTAGTAACAACTAATTCACTCCCCCCCTCTTAGTTGTCTGTCCTAAATCCAATAGATACATCTCTTCTGAGAGTATTTCCCAAAAGCTTAGCGGGACAAGCTCTTGAATGGTTCTCTCATTTACCTCTGAGAATTAAGTCTTTTACGGAACTAGCAAATAAATTTTGATCACATTTCTCTTTTAACATTGAATATGAAGTGAACATGAATGACCTTATCAACAAGAAACAATGCAATGGTGAAGCTTTCTCCTCATTTTCTCAACGATGGCATAATATGACTATCAAGCTATCATGTGAAATACCTGAGAAACAAAAGCTCGATATCTTTGTTGAAAATCTTCATCCTGAGCTTTCATTCCAGTTACAATTGCAAAGTGCTAGCACCTTTGATGAACATTTTTCCAAAGGAACCATCATTGAACATGCTTTAATTTCTAAGGGCACTATCAAGATTTTTTGAGATAACAAAGACTATCCTCAAAATTCCAATGATAAATCTCACTTTTGGAACAAGAACAAGAATGTTGTCAATGATGGTGTTGTAGACACAAAGAATATACAAACAATGAAAGCTCCTATTAACATTCAAGTTGCCTCTACAACAACTCAACCTTTTCCATGAACTCAACAATAACAAACTTCAAATACCTGCCGACAGTTCACACCACTAGTGGAACCTATGGAAGTTGTCTTTTGAAAGCTTCTCCAAGTGGGAGATATCATGTTACTAGATGCACCACCCAATGGAGAACCACTCTTTAAAGCTCCTTGGTACAAAGAGAATGAGTATTGCGATTACCATAGAGTCAAAGGACACAAAACAAATAGATGTATGCACTTAAAGCATGTTATTCAAGATTGCATCGATCAAGGTTTAATTAAAATCACACCTCCAACATCGTAACCTACACAGCAACCAACATCGAACTATAATCTAGATGCTTTCAAGAATCCACTTCCATCTCATGACAATCCAAGTAACCCTTATGCTGGGAATGCCATTCAGTACAACTATGAATCATCCACTATTGGCTGCATTAACCATGCTCACATTTCTACCATTACTATCCAAGCCAAAGCACTTGACTACATTATAACTACTCGAAGAGGTCATGTTACCATTCAAGGATCACCTATCCAACCTCCTCAACCATCCTCTAGCTATAATATCCTTGATCACCTTGGCAAGACACCTGCACATATTTCCATTCTTGAGTTTCTTCGTATATCCCCTGCCCACAAAGCCATCCTTGACAAAGCCTTACAAGAATCTTCAGTACCCAACGATATAGATACCACACAATTTCAATCTATGGTAGCTAGCATTGCAGCCCCTTGTTATCTCACCTTTTTCGACAAAGATCTTCAGCCCTCCACATAGAAGTGTTTGTCAACCAACACTGCATCAAACAAATCTTAGTGGATGGTGGAGTTGGTCTTAATATATGTTCCTTAAAATTAATAAAATAATTGAGATATTTTGAGAAAGATGTTGACACTTCCAAGGTCATTACTATCAGAGTATATGATGATGCTGAGAGATACTGAAGGGATTATTCACTTTCCTATCCAAGTTAGGCCAGTCACTACTGACACCCATTATCAAGTCCTTGATATTGAGCTTCATTATAACATTATCCTTGGTTGTCCATGGATCCATGCCCTCAAAGCAGTTCCTTCTACATACCATCAATGTCTTAAATTTCCACATAACGGTGTTGATATTACTATCCAGGTTGATCCTAATCCCTTTGAGCTTTGTCATGCTTTTCAAGCTAAGTATCAAAGCCCTAACCGCATTCCTATCAACACCGAAGCATATCCATCTTCATCATATGTAGATCCATCCACCCTACTCAAGCCATCATCTAGCAAAGCCACTTCCAATATCTGTATCAAGTACACCGAATATGGCCCGGGTGAGTACACATTGCAAGAATCTTGTTGTGTTGGAACTCTTCCCTTGTCTCCCAAATCTCATGGCAAACCTTCTACATCCAAGCCATCTTCATTAGCAGTTGTCATAAAAGCCCCACCCACAATATTCATTAAAGGTGGATTCCTAGATGATGAAGACATTGATGACATCAACTCTTGGATATTCTTTGATGAGAATGACCAAGTCCAACTTGAAGTGGGGAGATATAACAATGGGTTCTGCATCATTAATAAGCAAGGCCTTGTCTATCAGCTGGAGTTACCGCATTCCAAAGACATTAAGTGTATTTTCGATATGGAAGTTGGACCTTCCTCAGTAGGAGAGACTTCTAGTTCAGATACCATCAATGACTCCTCCCTTCATATTACCAACCTTTTTCAAGAAACCTCCATCTTCATGATTTCCACAACTTCCTCTAGCCATAACCATTCGTTTGTTATCCTTTCACTCATATATCCTGACCTCATTGATTGGGACCAATAGGGGGCACCCATATTGGATACATTTGAAAATGATGAAGTTATTGCTGAATTCATGGGATTATGACAAGGCATTCCATTGGGTGATCATAAAGCAATTTTCATGATGGATCTACCTAAACTAGCATATTTTGGTAGAAGTATCAACTCCTTCAATCGCAAAAGTGAAATAAATAAAATAAAAAAAGATAGGTCACTAGGTGAAAACTGAAAGGTGCCTCTTGACCATGAAAACGTAAAAATAAAGGATGTATCCGAAGGTGAAAACCTCTCTGAGGTGCCTGAGGATGGGGGATTTGATCTTCTTGTCGCCACTAACTACCATGAGAAATCAACAATGCGAGTTGAAAAATCACAAGACATTAACTTGGGCATAGAGCAGAATCCAAAGATCACTTTTTTGGTAGCATCACTATCAGAGCAAGAAAGAAGAGACTTCAGAGCATTTTTCATAAAAAAAGCTATACATTTTGCATGGACTTATGCTAACATGCCAAGTCTAGATCCATCACTTGTGGTACATCATTTAATAGTATCTCCTAATGCAAAACCTATCAAACAAAAATTGCACAAAATGCATCTTTAAGTAGCTCTATTGGTTAAAGTAGAGATTCAGAAGCTGCTAGAAGCAAAGTTCATAAAGCCTATTGATTATCTAGAATGGGTTTCAAGCTTGGTATCTATGGAAAAACCTGATGGACATGTTTGTTGTTCGACAGATTTCAGAGATCTTAATAAAGCATGCCTTCAAGATGACTTTCTACTACCAAGCATAGACAACATTGTAGATCTCACAGTTGGACATGAAATGCTATCTTTGATGGATAGATTCTCAGGATATAACCAAATCAGAATAGCAGAGGAAGATTAAGACAAAACATCATTCATTTGTCCATGGGGTACATACTGTTGGGTTGTAATGCCTTTTGGTCTTAAGTACACTGGAGCTACTTATCAACGAGCCATGACAGTTATCTTCCATGACCTTTTTCACACTATCATGGAAGACTATGTTGATGATATTCTAGGGAAATCCAAGACAAGAGAAGGACATCGACAGGTATTAATACAAATCTTTGATCGACTAGAGAAATATCAAGTCAGACTGAACCCAAAGAAATTTGTATTTGGCGTAACATCTGGAAATTTTTTGGGATACATTATGTCTCGACGAGGAATAGAAGTGGATCCTTCCAAAGTAAAAGCTATCATGGAAATGCCTCCACCAACAAATCTCAAGCAGCTTCGTAGTCTACAAGGAAGGTTATAGTCCATCCGAAGATTTATCTCACAACTAGCAGACAAATGTCATCCTTTCCAACATCTTCTTTGTAAGGGTGAACTTTTTAAGTGGGATGAAAAGTGTCAACAGGATTTCAACAAAATAAAGGAATATCTGGCAACACCTCCTGTGTTAGTACCTCCTGTACTTTATCACCCATTATTGCTTTACATATCTTCAAAAACATCAACATTGGGTGCCCTTCTAGCTTAGCATGATGATTTAGGGAAAGAGCAAGCCATTTACTATATCAACAAAATCTTGTGGGATATGAACTTAATTATTCATCTATGGAAAAAGTATGTTTGGTATTGGTGTTTGCTTCCCAAAAGTTGTGACATTATATGTTGAACCAAACAACAAAGCTCATATCGATCGTTGATCCACTCAAATATCTTCTCTCCAAAGCAATTCTTACTGGAATACTAGTAAAATGGGTTATGATCTTAAGTGAATTTGACATACAATATGTTGATTGAAAGGCTAGAAAAGGACAAGTTATCACTAATCAGTTAGTTGCAGTACCTATCACAGATATTCATCCAATACACCTAGAGTTCCCTGATGAAGGGTTGTTCAATCTAGCTTCACCAACATTGTGGCAACTATGTTTTGATGGATCTTACAGACAACATGGATCAGGAGCAGGCATATTGTTTGTTACCCCTCAAGGAGATTGTATCCTAAAATCATGCAGAATTGTATTTCCATGTACCAATAACATAGCAGAGTATGAAGCTTTAATCACAAGATTACGCATGGCAGTACAATGGGCTATCAAACAGCTACAAGTCTTTGGTGACTCTGAATTGGTTATCAAACAAGTCTTAGATGAATATCAAACAAAAGATGAGAAGCTTCCTCCATACAAGGTAATGGTTGATGATTTTAAAAAGTACTTTGACAATATCACCTTTGAACAAATCCCAAGGTTACAAAACAAAGTAGCAGATGCCATGGCTATGATTGGATCTCTTCTAGACATGCCATCCAATACACAAAAATGTGAGTTTATGGTTGAACAACTTCTGATTCCAGCATTTGAAGTACCGCAGTCTAAGCTTATATATGATATTGTTGGTCCCAATTCATTGTGGTATGAGGACATATATGAGTATCTCCATGATCAAACCTTTCCATTCCAACTATCTAACACCCAACGGAAAACCTTTATCTGTCAAGCCTCTCATTACACCATCTTAGGAGACACCCTTTTTCACTGGAGTCTTGATGGTATCCTTCTTAGATGTCTTGACTCTAAGAAAGAAAAAGTTTCCTTACGTGAAGTACATGAAGGTGTCTGCGGATCACATTCCGCTAGCCCTGGTCTTGTTAAGAAACTTTTATGAGTTGGATACTATTGTCCAACTATGGAGAAAGATGCACAACAATTTGCAAAGAGATGTCTACATGTCAGAAACATGGGGATCTAATACATGCACCAACACATGAACTTCAGCCTATCACTACTCCATGGCCCTTCTCGTAGTGGGGACTTGATCTCATAGGTAAAATCCATCCTACTTCGTCAAATGGTCATAAGTTTATCATAACCGCTACTGAGTACTTCACAAAGTGGGTGGAAGCAACACCCATGACTTATATTACTGGCAAGCAAATATCCAAGTTCATCCTACACTATATCATTTGCCATTATGGAGTTCCTCAAGCTATTGTCACTGATAATGGTTATCCTTTCAAGAAACAAGAGGTAAGAGATCTTTGTAACAAGTTTCATATCCAACATAGATTCTCTACACCTTACTATCCTCAAAGCAATGGCCAAGCTGAAGCTTCTAACAAAACAATTATCAAGATCCTCAAAAAGACAGTCAATGAAGTTGGTTGTGATTAGCATCTGCAACTTAATCCTACATTATGGGCTTATAGAACAAGTATCAGAACTCCCACTAGAGCTACACCTTATGCTCTCGTGTATGGCACTAAAGCTATCCTACCTATTGAGGTTGAGATCCCCTCATTGCGAGTATCTCTACAGGATACTATCTCAAATGAAGAATATCGAGTATATAGACTCCATGATCTTGAGCTACTAGATGAACGATGTCTTACAACACTCAACCATCTCCAAGTCTATCAAAACTGTCTATGTTGTAGCTACAACAAAAAAAATTAGAGAACGCAGATTTCAAGTTGGAGATCTTGTCTTTAAAGAAAATCAAAGGAATCAGCAACATCATGAGAAACAGGGCAAGTTTGAACCTAATTGGCTTGGTCCTTTTGTCATTACATTAGTCTATGGCTCAAGACCATACACTCTCTCAACACCTGAAGGCATTCCCTTGGATGAACCAGTCAACAACATCCATCTCAAGAAGTTCTATCTATGAATCTTAGCTATTCCAAAAAAAAACCATCCAACAGTGAAAACCACTTTGTGGCACTTTGGATAACAAAAAAATAAATAGTACAAGATAAATAATTCATCCTCTGATGAAAACCTGGCAAACAGGTGCCTTGGATAAGTACCATAGTGAAAACCTAGCAAACAAGTGTTATGTGTAGCGACCAGGTCCCATCATCTACTTAGTTTGTTTGATTAGAGCTTTTCATAGCATACTTCACCATCTTACCTACATAATCCATATCATAATCCACATTTCACCTTGTACAAACATTGTTGCCTGCTTATCCATAATAAAAGTCTTTCCATCCTCACCTTTGTCATGCTAGCCGTTGTAGTTTGGACATTGTTGGGGTAATTATATCATTTGGCACCTTAGTATCTTGGTTGCACACACACATTTATCGCAGCTTCTCCATAATAAACCTCATCCCACACTGGGGGCACTTGTTGATCCTTATTTGGAAGTGGATACCTATAGCTCTAGCTCATAACACAACAAACATTTAACTTCAAACACAGCGCACCATCCGACTTCAAACATGACAAACATTTGGAACCAAGATCAACATCTTAGCAATCAATCCTAGCTCAAACATCATCAAAAACATAAAAAAATCTCAAAAAAATCAAAACATCACAAAAATTCTAAGCAATAAAGTTGATCCTTTGACATCAACCTTCAACACAATAAGCAAGAACTACATCTCAGCTCTATCATTCAAGTCTTGATCCCATGGACATAGGGTATGTAGCAATCTGAGATGTGAAGGAAGCACTCTGATTTAGGCATAGACGATAGCTCCCCTTTCATCATCCATTTTTCATCTATCTTCTGATCATCCTCTAATATTTCATCTCCCTTTCTTCTATCTTTCATCACTTATACTTCTATCTTTCATCACTTATATCATCAATAAACCCAAAACTACATATTCATCATGTCTCATCACCATCATAAATGTGCTTTGATCCCATGGACATAGGGTATATAGGTAGTCTAGAATACGAAGGAAGTATCTAGTACGCAAGCACATATGATCAACCCCCACCTTCATCTTCTTTCATCTTCCATCTTCTTCTCTTTGACCAACTCAAGTAAGAAGTAGACTATGTGCATCAGAGAAAGCTCAAGCACTTTAGCCAATCAGGGATAAGCCAGAAGCTATTTGTCTGCATGCCTTAAACCAACATTTGCTATATCATTTTATCAACATCTTTAGCCTTCAACAGGATGTAGCTTTCCTCTCAACAAGGTGCCAACTTAATCCATCTAAGAGCACCTAAATTTGGCAAGAGAATGTGATGACAATATCTCTTGTTTTATCTTTTGATTTATCTTTTGTCCCTTTTCTATGCCTAATCAAGACTGCCTTGATCTATCTATATCTTGGTATGTTGCGATGAAGTAAGGAATGGGGCATGGTTTCGTATGTCATGTTTGCGAGATGATCTTATTCTCTTCCTATGTATTGTTATCTTGTACGTGTTGGGATTAGCATCTTACATATCAATATCTCTTGCATCTGAGAAGCCAAATAGTCTCTTATGCACTTGACACTAGTCTATGTTAAGACTAGCTCCATACATATAACCAGCAAGGTATCACTATGTGTAGTGGAGATAAGCTCAAACCATTGCTTGTAGCGTCAAAGTCCATCTCGAAACACTAGCTACTATTCATATCTTGTGTATGTTGGCTCAACATCTTGACCTCATACGTTTAGACAAGATTGTAGTATGCTAGTTTTGCATTGGATATCTCAACACCTTGGTCTTCTATACCCTGGTTCATAACATCCATATGGTATATCAAATATAAGGATTGCATTTCTTTTCATTCTTGAGCAATTACTTTCAAAAGTTGTCATTCCATCTACCCATTCTAGCATATGCCTTTATAGTCCTCAACCAAGATCAATCTTTCCTCCATCTTTCTTGTCCGTGTTCTTTATCCTGCAAAACAAGTGTGTTAGACATATCATATCATTACCATATATCTATATGCATAAGTCCATATCATATCATTACCAGCTACATATTCGCATTATCATTAGCATAAGTCATTTCCATCATTACCATTTTTATACTCATATCATTTGCATAAACATCCATATAAATCATGAAAATACACAAATACATACATAACATCATACCATAAATGCATCCATACTCATTACACCATCATAGAACCAAAGCCATCACATATATACATCTGTCAATATACAAGTGTCTACATATACAACATAGGCTATCCATGAGCCATCAAAGAATGTATATACAATCAGCTGATAGGTCTCATCATGATACAATAATATACAATAAAAACATGGTAGCCCTAGTGACTACTGGCAGCCCCCTCTCCCTGTCCACCACTGGGTCCTACACCTGGTTGGCCATCTCTAGGAGGTCCTATAATTGAAGCCACAGATCATGATCCACCTGTCCTCTGAGAAGTTAAAGCCCCTGATATGCCCCTATAGCTAGGTTGTCTCTGCTCCGTAGGTACTGCCCCATGGTACAAACCCCTATAATACTCTGTCTCACTGTGTGCTCTCTTCAACTCACCCTGAGCCTGAGTCAGCTATGTAGTCAAGTACATCGTGGCCCCATCTATCCCCAATGCAGCAACTGCTCTATCTCTCTCCATAGTCATCACCTATAACCGTTGTATAGCTCTATCTCTCTCAACCCTCACTAGCTGCACCTGTTGTATAGATGCATCCTGCTCAGGCCTCATAGCCTATATTTGCTGTAATACTACATCTCTCTCAGCAATAACTAGCGGCACTTGTTGTAAAGTTGCATCCCTCTCTCTCGTCACCCTAGCAAGGCTACCATCATCTTGCCCATCACCTCCCTGTCCTCTAGCTTGCAGTTGTGCCTGGTATGTTCGAGCATGTGCTCTCGTATGCCGCAAGCCTACTACCACCTAATGGCAGTCTATCTCCACTCTCCTCAGCCTCATCTGAGCCCACTACCTCCATCTCCTCTCCTCCCCTCCACCTCAGTTGTTGTATCCCTACATCATCATCTCCTATCATCTGTGCTGCTAGCTTTGCTAATACCTGTGGCTGCACATGCCCCTGTCCTTGCACCTATATCCCTAGAGCTCCTGGCACAACTGCCTATGCTGGTGGAGCTTGTCACTGCCTCCTCCTCATTTGACTCTCCATACCAGTCTCTCCTATCTCTCCCACCCTCATTAGCCGAGTCAGTCTAGCTGTCACCCAATGTGCATCATAATCTGGTAAAGTCTTAGGATCTGCAGGACCTTGTCTCCATGGCCACATAATTGGTTGTAGCCCATCTCACTCCACCAAAGCTGTGTCCACCATAATCTCTAGCCCCCAATCAAAAACCTCCTACTGTGTCTCCCAAAAATCTCATCTCCCACTAGTGCTCCCTATGGTAAGCTGAACTGCCTCAATACCCTCTCAGGCAAATGTCACTCTATAATATATCTGTCACATCAAAAAATGTATCTTGCCTACCTCACATAGACAAGCTCTGCATCCTCCTCCTCCCATCTCTCACATGATAACCATGGCCTCCATACAAACCTGTCTACCTCATTCAAAATCCACCTCCAATATACAACTCCTCGCCACTGCCGATAAGTGAGAGCTCCTCTATACATCCTAGCATATGGCTCTCCAGCTACTCTCGCCACCCATCCATTTGGCCTCGTCACCGGGATGTGCTCATAAGCCCACACATGCAAAATTGTAACCCCAGCTAACATACTCGCTCCAAAAATGTAAGTGTAATCATGCAAATAATGATGCAATTGCCCCAGTACACACCCAGCCCATGCATATCTAGTCCCGTAGGAGAACATCCCCTCCATCACTATCCCCCATCCCACCGGAAAACCTCTCACTCGCCTATATCCAACTAGCCATCTAATAATCGCTACTACTACCCGTTGTAGTCTATCACATAGCTCCTCCATCCTGGCCATGGGAATCTCTGAGCCCTCAACTCCAATGTCTGGTGTCCCAAACAACTACCTAAATGTAGATTGACCCATATAAGGATCATAATCTACTCAATCCCCATCAATAGGATCACGTAGAATCTGGAACACATCCTCCAAGGTGATAGTCACCTCTCCCATCGGCAACAAGAATAAAATGTGCTCACTCCTCCATCGCTCCACCATCGACGTCATCAATCCTCGATGCACTGTACTGGCTCTAACCTCAAAACATGCTCCAATTTGAGGATCTCTAGAACTAGTCGCTCCTCTGCATCAAGTAATCTAACCAACCATAAATCCCTAGGATGTGGCTCTCATGATAACAACGGTGGTAGTATATCCTGCATCATTCCACTCACCGTATCAGTCTTTGTGCTATTAAAATTGACTCTTGCATGCTATATTTGACTACTTCTACTATAAGCGACCCATTTTTCTATAAGTGCTATCTTTTTTGACCATAAGTGAACCATTTTACAATATGCACACATTTTTAGCTTACAAGCAACTTACTTACCCTATGCGTGTGCCTATTGACTACAAGTGACCTCAAACACTACATGCGTATGTTGTCTGCCTATAAGCAACCTACTTGCTATATGCATCCGCTCGTTCCTCATAAGTGAGCTATATCTATATAAGAATCTACTTTTCCTCCATAAGTGACCTATTCTAGCCATATGCACATTCAACCTACCTATTTCCTCTAACCGACTACAAGCGACTCACTTTTTCCATAAACAACCAAGTCGTGCCCATATGTGACCTAAACTACCCTAAGTAACCTCTTTTAGCCCTTCCTAGTCAGCCTAGCTTACCTCTCGAGGGGGTATCACCTACCAGTTACACTAGGGCATAACTTTGTTTATCAAGCAAATTATCGTATCTTCTTTGACACAACGCTCTAACTAACATTGTATCAAAGAGGGGCAAAATGTAGACACCCAAAATTGACCTAATTATCATTAGCATTCAAATATTGCATTAGCTACCATCTACATTTATCTAACACACTTGAGCAATGTCCCTATCACTTATTTCTTCTATTAATTAAATAAATTTATATTTATCTAATTAATTCATTAGCTATTTCTTCTATTTTTTCTAATCTATAATTAAATAATCTTTAATTATTTAATTATTTTTGTTCTATCTATTTTAATTAAATAAATCTTATTTATTTAATTAAAATTCTATTCACAAAACCCACTTTCCAATTAATTACATAAATTTTATTTACTTAATTAAGTTTTCTTATCATTTATCTCAAATGAGCCGACATGTGGGTAAGTGCAAGAAGATGGGGGGCCAAAAAGGGGTCTTAAATGGCCACTTTTTTTCTAAAATCAGGAAATACTGGCCTTGGATGAGAAATTGAGCATAGTTACACTCAAAATTTGGAGATGCAACCAAAACAAAGTTCATAGTGCTCCGAGTCTACTTTCTGAACTACTTTTTTTTTTTTAGAATGGCATAGATTAAAGGCTTCAAAAGAGGGAGCCACAAAAATTGGTGTTGTTTCTATCAAAAAAACATAACATAGCATGTTTTGTGGCTCCCTCAAAAGGTCAACTTTTTTTTGATATTTTTAAAATTGCTTTAGTGAGAAATTAGCTAATAGCACGTAGTTTATGCCCGATTTTTCTAATAATTTTTTGATGAATATTTGATTTTTTAGTAATTTTCAAAGTGGACACATCCTAAAAAATATAATTTTGGCCGTGCTACCCCTATAAATTTTGAAAACTAATTGAAAATCATTTTTTTCTTTTTTTAATATTTGTAGAATGGAGTCTAGTTTCTAAATATGTAATTTTTTTGAAATTTCAATGAATAGTTAATTTACAATGAAAAAAAGACCAAACAGTGGTTTTTGCCCAAAAACAGACACACAAACAAAAGAAATTAAAGATGAAAGGCTTAACATTGTTAAAATGTGAAAAAAATCACATCGTCAAATAGCTAAGAGAAAGCCTGACATTACCCAGGTGTTCAATTTGTTCGACGTTGAAACACGTGCAAATCTGAGGATTAGCATGAACGAAATTATGTGAAATCTTGAAGAATTTGGAAAAACACATCTGTGACTGTTCAAAAGGCACTCCAAGCCTTTGGGTTGGAAATCCAAAGCAAATCCCAATCCCAAGGCTGGGGATTCCCAAAGCAATACATAATGCGAGCGCGTTATAATGCGCTCGCGTTATGGTTTGCTTTGCATTTTTCCTTTTCCGCAAGTCTGTTGTTTGTCATGTTTTTTTATGTTCAAGGCTATTAATCATGTATGTATGTATGTATGCCTATATGTATGTATGTATGTATCTATGTATGCCAATATGTATGTATGTATCTATGTATGCCTATATGTATGTATGTATAGTGTCGAGGGCAAAGGAGGGTAGAGATGGGACTGAGCCAAATAGGGGAGGAGAGGGGTGGATAAAGATTGAGTGATTAAGGTTTAAGGTTGAGGGTTGAGTGTTTAGGGATAGGATTTAGAGTTTAGGGATAAGGCAATAGAGTTTAGGACCTTGAGGGATTAGGGTTTAGGGTTGAGGCTTTAGGGATAGCATTTAGGGTTAAGGGTCGAGGGATTAGGTTTAAGGTAGAGTGTTGAGGGTAGAGGGATTAGGGTTTAGGGTTTAGGGTTGAGGCTTTAGGGATAGCGTTTAGGGTTAAGGGTTGAGGGATTAGGTTTAAGGTAGAGTGTCAAGGGTAGAGGGATTAGGGATAGGGTTTAGGGTTGAAGGTTTAATGATTTAGGGTTGAGGCTTTAGGGATGAGGGTTAAGGGATTAGGGTTTAAGATATAGTGTCAAGTGTCGAGCGTGTAGTGATAGGTTTTAGGGTTCAAGTTTTAAGGGTTAAGAGTCGAGGGATCAGAGTTAAGGGTTGAGGGATTAGGGTTTGACGTTGAGGGTTTAGTACATTAAGGTTTGAGGGTTAAGGGTTTTTGGATAGGGTTGAGGGTCAAGGGATTAGGGTTAAGGGATAGGGTTGGAGGGTTTAGGGATAAGGGATTAGGGTTTAAGGTATAGTATCGAGCCCATTGAGGGTCTAAGAATAGGGATAGCATTTAGGGTTTAGGGATGAGGGATTAGAGCTGAGGGATTATGGATGACGAATTAGGGTTGAGCGATTAGGGTTTAGGGATAAGGTTTAGGGTTACAGTTGAGGGATTAGGGTTTAAGGTATAGTGTTGAGGGTTTAGGGATAGGGTTTATGGTTGAGGGATTAGAGTGAAGGGTTGAAGGATTAGGATTTGACATTGAGGGTTAAGGGTTTAGGGTTTAGGGTTTACGGATAGGGTTAAGGATCAAGGGATCAGAGTTAAGGGTTTAATGTTGAGAGTTGAGGGTTAAGGATTGAGGCTTGAGGGTTGAGGTTGAGGGATAGGGTTAATGGTCAAGGGATTAGGGTTAAATAAGAGTGTCGCGGGTAGAGGGATTAGGGTTTAAGGTATAGTATCAACTCTGTTGAGGGTTTAGGAATAGGGATAGCATTTAGGGTTTAGGGATGACGGATTAGAGTCGAGGGATGACGGATTAGGGTTGAGGGTTGAGGGATTAGGGTTTAGGGATAAGGTTTAGGGTTGAGGGATTAGGGTATAAGGTATAGTTTTGAGGGTTTAGGGATAGGGTTTAGGGTTGAGGGATTAGAGTGAAGGGTTGAGGGATTAGGATTTGACATTAAGGGTTGAGGGTTTAGGGTTTAGGGTTTAGGGATAGGGTTGAGGGTGGAGGGATCAAAGTTAAGGATTTAATGTTGAGAGTTGAGGGTTGAGGCTTGAGGCTTGAGGGTTGAGGTTGAGGGATAGGGTTAATGGTCAAGGGATTAGGGTTAAATAAGAGTGTCGAGGATAAGGGATTAGGGTTTAAGGTATAGTATCAAGTCTATTGAGGGCTTAGGAATAGGGATAGCATTTAGGGTTTAGGGATGAGGGATTAGAGTTGAGGGGTGATGGATTAGGGTTGAGGGTTGAGGGATTAGGGTTTAGGGATAAGGTTTAGGGTAGAGGGATTAGGGTTTAAGGTCTAGTGTTGAGGGTTGAGGGTTTAGGGATAGGGTTTAGGGTTGACGGATTAGGGTTTAGGGTTGATGGATTAGCATTTAATGTCAAGGTTAAGGTTAGAATGTCGAGGGTAGAGGGATTAGGGATAGGGTTTAGGCTTGAAGGTTGAAGGATTGAGGATTGAGGCTTTAGGGATGAGGGTTTAAGGCTTAAGATATAGTGTCAAGTGTTGAGGGTGTGGGGATAGGGTTTAAATTTTAAGGGTTAAGGGTTGAGGGATAGTGATTAGGGTTTAAGGTATAGTGTTGAGGGTTGATGGTTTAGGGATAGGGTTTAGGTTTGAGGGATTAGGGTTTAGGGTTGATGAATTAGGGTTTAATGTTGAGAGTTGAGGGTTGAGGGTTGAGGCTTAAGGGTTGAGGTTGAGGGATAGGGTTAATGGTCAAGGGATTAGGATTAAATAAGAGTGTCGAGTGTAGAGGGATTAGGGTTTAAGGTATAGTATCAATTCTATTGAGGGTTTAGGAATAGGGATAGTATTTAGGGTTTAGGGATGAAGGATTAAAGTTGAGGGGTGATGGATTAGGGTTGAGGGTTGAGGGATTAGGGTTTAGGGATAAGGTTTAGGGTTGAGGGTTGAGCGATTAGGGTTTAAGGTATAGTGTTGAGGGTTGAGGGTTTAGGGATAGGGTTTAGGGTTGACAAATTAGCATTTAATGTTGAGGTTAGGGTTAGAGTGTCGAGGGTAGAGGGATTAGGGATAGGGTTTAGGGTTGAAGGTTTAAGGATTGAGGGTTGAGGCTTTAGGGATGAGGGTTTAAGGCTTAAGATATAGTGTCAAGTGTTGAGGGTATAGGGATAGGGTTTAAGTTTTAAGGGTTAAGGGTTGAGGGATAGGGATTAGGGTTTAAGGTATAGTGTTGAGGGTTGATAGTTTAGGGATAAGGTTTAGGTTTGAGGGATTAGGGTTTAGGGTTTATGAATTAGGGTTTAATGTTGAGAGTTGAGGCTTGAGGCTTGAGGCTTGAGGCTTGAAGTTGAGGGATAGGGTTAATGGTCAAGGGATTAGGGTTAAATAAGAGTGTCAAGGGTAGAGGGATTAGGGTTTAAGGTATAGTATCGAGTCTGTTGAGGGTTTTGGAATAGGGATAGCATTTAGGGTTTAGGCATGAGGGATTAGAGTTGAGGGATGACGGATTAGGGTTGAGGGTTGAGGGATTAGGGTTTAGGGATAAGGTTTAGAATTGAGGGATTAGGGTTTAAGGTATAGTGTTGAGGGTTTGGGGATAGGGTTTAGGGTTGAGGGATTAGAGTGAAGGGTTGAGGGATTAGGATTTGACGTTGAGGGTTGAGGGTGGAGGGATCAGAGTTAAGGGTTTAATGTTGAGAATTGAGGGTTGAGGCTTGAGGCTTGAGGGTTGAGGTTGAGGGATAGGGTTAATGGTCAAGGGATTAGGGTTAAATAAGAGTGTCGAGGATAAGGGATTAGGGTTTAAGGTATAGTATCAAGTTTGTTGAGGGTTTAGGAATAGGGATAACATTTAGGGTTTAGGGATGAGGGATTAGAGTTGAGGGGTGATGGATTAAGGTTGAGGGTTGAGGGATTAGGGTTTAGGGATAAGGTTTAGGGTAGAGGGTTGAGGGATTAGGGTTTAAGGTATAGTGTTGAGGGTTGAGGGTTTAGGGATAGGGTTTAGGGTTGACAGATTAGGGTTTAGGGTTGACGGATTAGCATTTAATGTCAAGGTTATGGGTTGAGTGTCGAGCGTAGAGGGATTAGGGATAGGGTTTAGGGTTGAAGGTTTAAGGATTGAGGGTTGAGGCTTTAGGGATGAGGGTTTAAGGCTTAAGATATAGTGTCAAGTGTTGAGGATGTAGGGATAGGGTTTAAGTTTTAAGGGTTAACCCCTCCTATTTATGCTTGGATAAGGATTTGTCACAAACTAGAACTTCTGCTTCCAAAGAAGATCTATCTTTCTTCCTTGATGGGCATCTTCTATCAAGAACTTGATTATGAGGGCTTGCCCCTTCATTGTTATGCCTATCATATGGCGGAGCATCTAGCAAGCTCTTGCAGGAAACAGGAAAAGTTCTCCCTCAAAAACCTTGCGGTCATTCAAGTCTGAAGGGGAAGGTTTGGAAAGAGATGTGATCAATGCAAAGGATGTGATCAATCTATAGCAGGACAAAACACGAGTGCATTATAACACGCTCGCGTTTTGTCTTGTTATTGAAATAGTAAAAAAGTGTTGACCCCCGTTATCTAGGCCCACGTGCTCTATTTTCTTACTAATTCTACGCGTGCTCTGACAAAAAAGAAGTGTTTTCATGTTGTTGGGAAGTTCACTTGCACATTTGACACATTGTACCACCTTTGCATGATCTTTCCACCACCTTTTCTACTTTGCCAACTTGAAAAGGAGGAAATAACATAGTTTTCACACCAAGTTTGATATATATATATTCAAGTTTCAATTTTTGTAGTGTTGCAATGTTAATTGGGATTCAATTTTAGGAATTTAACATTATAGATTGGTTAATAGTGTTGTTGTTAATAATTATATTTGAGTGTTATTCAATTTAACATTAAAAAGGAAGCAAGTGGTGAAAAACTCAAATTGTTGAGGAGTTTGATGCAAGAAGATAAAAACACTACATAATTGGGTACTCTCTCCATTCAAATCTTTATTTTTTAGGTATGTCAATTCTTTACATGCATGTTCTTTACATTTTCCTTATTTCGGATTGAATTACTTTATCATGCTTTATCATACATGTTTAAAATAGACACATTCCCAATCAAGAAAGCAACCTACAATCTCACATGATGCCATGTATATTTTCCACACTTGGGCTCTTTAATAATTATGTGTAATAAACAAACCTTAACATACCATGATGTCAAACTATACAAGAATAAATCCTTACAACATAAAAAAAATACAATCCCACTATTATCTTGTATTCATTTCTTAGGAACTAATATTGGTCTCTTTATCGTGCTACAGACAAATTCTCCGTCATGTCGAGGAAAGGATCAAGAATTAAACCAACACAAGAAGAGATAGAAGCTAAGAATGCAAAGAAAGCAGTGGCTATGAGGGAACTTCATGAGAAGAGGAAATTGGACACGATAAATGAAGACATACCAATTGAATAGGAACCACAACCATCACAGAGAGATATGGTATTGGCGGCACAAAGAGAACGAATGCAAAAACTTCGTGGTACGAGAGATTTGAATACCATAGTTGGAGACACGTCCTCTACCACCAGTCAACATGTAGGGACATCATCTACCACATCTCAAGTTGAGAGTACATCATCACTCACATGTGATGAAGGAGGTATGCCATCGTTCCCACCTCAACTTCAAGGTATGTCATCTATTCCATCTTCGATCAAAGGTATGCCATCTAACCCATCTCATTTAAATATTGATGAAATTCCTAATGTTGAGATGAATTTACCTAACTTAACACCACCTAGAATTTTGCATAGAAAGCCAAAGTATTTCATTGATATTGATGAGAATATTTTGCAGGCAATGGAAGGTAAGATTCCAAAATGCACTTGTAGAAGATATGCTAATAAGATTTGGAGATTGTTCTTTGAAAAGTTAAATGAGACTGCAACATGTCAACTATTCGTTGAAATGATGTGAAGTATAAAGTATAGGTCTATCATGAAGATTCTTGGGTTGAGAACATTAGAGGCTTCAAGTGAAAAATCTATTGTCAAGAATCTAATGAGTGCGTATGAGAGTGTGGGTAACACCTCACGCACAAAAGATAGTAATGCAACACAGCGTGTGATTACATCGACTATAGTAAGTAGTCAAATGAGGAAAGCTCATCTCATTAGAAAGACAAGTCAAGAATTGAGAATTAATAGGAAAACTTCATCAAGAGCCATTGGAAGATGCCACAGAATTGAGGACACTAATGCCAATGAATTATGGGCGTTCTCGAGGAGACTACCATGAAAAGATAAACCAATTGTTGAAGCATTGAGATCACTAATTGAAGACTTTTGGAAGAATTACACAAGGGTATCTCCGAATCAAAGGGATGTGGTAAGAAGGAGAATCGGTAGTCAGAACCGCGAGCCACATCCAAAGCATTTTTTGGATGAGACTCAAACACAGTTTTATGGTAAATTTCTAGAGAAGTATCCTCAAATTAAAATTTGTCAAAGATATTTTGAAATGCTAAAACCTTTCTATGTTAAGATAAATCACACATGCACTACTTGTTGTTGTAGATTACATATTGAATTTTCTAACCATTTTGATGCTTATAAGTCTATATGTTTAGATATGCATACTAACAATGATTTGTAGGGTTGTGCCATATGTGCCCCACCAACATCTTCAAGAGACTTCATATCAAGAATTTTATGTGAAAGAGAGGAGGGTCAAATATTCTACAAGAAATTATGCTTGGATGGCACGTCATCGTTGCGGTGGCTTGCAACATTTGCCAATATGTGAACATATGGAAAGAACACATGTGGTTGGAAATGAACTAGTAGAGTTTGACAAGTATAAAATAGTGGCATATAATACAAAAGATGGTAAAGAAGCAAAGAGGTGTGAATTAGTTATTGAAAAGATTCCAGTGTATCAGTTTATGCCTATATTTCGTGATAGCATAGTGTATGAGTATGCAAGACATGCCCATAGAGCTCGATGGTTGGACTTGCAATTCAAGTTATGCAAGGACACATTTTCGATTGGTAGCATTGTTTCAGTCGTCAACTTTGTAGAGAACTACAGTCTATAGCCACAGCGTGAGGTGCAATCACAATATTACAACTCCACACAAGTTTCTATATTTGTGCACATCGCATTCATTCATGCGAATGATAGTATAGAGGATGACAGAAAGATCATAAGGGAGTATAATTTCTATATTAGTGATGATCGCATGCATTCTACGGAGTTCGTGCAAGGTTGCTTTCAGGTGTTCTACAATGATTTGGCTAGAAGGGGCATATTGTTCAGTTAGCATATCATATGGTCAGATAACTGTGTGTCACAATTCAAGAACTCATAGAATTTCTATTGGCTGAGTAGGAGGCATAATTTTATAGGTATTCAACATATGTGGAACTTTTTTGAGGCCAAGCATGGAAAGGGGGAGCATGATGGTGCAGGAGCATGTATCAAAAGAGCCATAGCACGAGAAGAGTTAAAGTATAAAGAAAATGTAAAGTTAACAGATGTAAAATCGATTGTCGAGTGATGTAATGCTTCCATGGGTCCAGGTAATGAAGGTAAGTCTTCAGTTCATAGATTTTTTTGGTTGATAGATGATACTAACATTGCACCATATGAGGACTATTGTACACTGATAGGATCAAATGAGATGCACTCTTTTAGAAGCTCAATTGCAGGTTCATGGAGTATCCATACGCGAAAGATGTCATGCTTTTGTTCTTCCTGTACAATTCAAGTCTGGGATGAGTGTGAGTCAAAGGAGTGGGTTGACGAATGGCACTTAAGTTATCTTAGCCCACTTGACACATATCGACCCCCGACGGCACTGGAACTAACACAAATGGAATCATCAGTTGACTTTGACCACATATCAGATTTAGTTCAACCAGGTAATATAGGGCACGTATATGCATCTAATTTCATCCAGTTCAACTAGGTAATGTCATCTTACTTTGTAGTGTTATTGTAATGTTGACTAATTTCATCTAATTTGCTACACATATCAATGTAGGGCACGTATATGTAGTTATTACAGATGAAGATAATGAAGAGGGAACAAATTATTACTTATGTCATTTTGTTAAGGCCAAAAAGAAATTGGAGGCCCCTGTTACAGATGGAGAAAACATCGAATACCCTACAAGCTCAGTTGTTATTACTGGAACATGGCTTAGAAGGTACCCACATAAGAGTGTTAATTTTTTATTGTTTCAGGACTTTGACACGCATCGGAAGATTCTTCATTACTCGAACCTTGTCGTGGCATCCAATGTTCATTTTCTAAAGTATCGGGGTAGACCTTTGAACAAAATCTTGTGGAAGGTGTGTGAGTCTAACCATGAAGCAATACTTGACACAATAAAGAGTAGAGCAGACCCGGATGGTTCATTGGATTAATTTATAAGTATTCACATTGATTTTGTAAAGTCATGTTACAATGAGTTGTAAGTATGCACACTAACAATTAAGGTTTGTCTTTTTTTTATTTCCTCCTACATTTTTACACATATACACATTTTTACATCATGTTATGCATTTTTGGTGTCCTGCTCCTAATGCAACCAAACTCATAACTCACCCTACTTCCTCTAGACACCATTTAATGATCTCTCCAACACTCTGGATCTAGGGCACCTAATCATGATGATGACCTATATACCATTCTCCCAAGGTGCTCATAATGAATGAAAAGAAGACCAAGGGTACCCAAGCTTAATAGACTTATTTCTTTCAATTTTGATGATCCAAACTCTTGCAAAACAACATCCACTTTCCTTCACATACAGGGCGCCAAATCAAGTTGAAAAATCTACATAAGGGTGCCAAAATGGATGAAAGGAGATGTGAAATGTGCCTTATGACTCCATGCTAAGGTTTGAGCCATTAAAGTCTCTTGATATTAGGCGCTCATGATGATGAAACTTAGAGCTTTTTCCTTTCCTATGCGCTCATCTGAAATGTTTGAATGATAAGGAGTGCCTCGACCTCTATAATGTATATTGGGCACCAAAATCAAGGTGATTTTAAGTCACTTTGAGTCATTTGGGGTCAGTTTGAGTCTTTGAGTCATGTTGCAAAAAAGTGTCAATGTTGTCAAGTTGCACAAAGCAACTTTTACATTTTTGGTGTCCTGCTTGTGATGTGACCAAACTGACTATTCCAATGCATCTGGATGGGTACATTTACACTAGGCATGGTCCTAATTTTCACCCAAACATGTCAAAACAGTCCAAGCTACATTGTACTGACGATATCCCTGAAGAGTCTAAATTGTAAAAAGGCAGCAATCTTTGACAAGATGTTACTCGAAAACCATGTCACTTAGAAACATTCCATCTGAGGCAACGTGATCATGTAGAGTGCCTCTACAATAACCTCTCTCAATTTTTTATATCTTTGAGATATTTGCCCATGGTGAAAGGTTTTCTGTTGCCCCAAAAATCATCAGAAGGAGGTAGTGTAAAGTTGCAAAGGGGTGTAACTTTCATCTTACTCCTAATTTGACCAAACTGACTATTCCAACACATCCAGATGGGTACATTTACACTAGGCATAGTTCTAATTTTCACCCAAACATGTCAAAACAGTCTGAGCTACATTGTACCCATGATATCCCTAACGAGTCCAAAGTGCAAAAAGGCAGCAATATTTGACGAGATGTTACTCGAAAACCGTGTCACTTAGAAACATTTCATTTGAGGAAACGTGATCACGTAGAGTGCCTCTACAATAATGTCTCTTAGTTTTTTATATCTCTGAGATATTTGCCCGTGGTGAAAGGTTTTCTACTGCCCTAAAAATTGTCAGAAGGAGGCAGTGTAAAGTTACAAAGGGGTGTAACTTTTGTCCTACTCCTGATGCAAACAAACTGACTATTCTAATGTGTCTAGATGGGTACATTTACTCTAGGCATGGTCATGTTTTTCACCCAAACATGTCGAAACAATCCGAGCTACATTGTACCCACAATATCCCTAAAGAGTCCAAAGTGCAAAAAGCCAGCAATCTTTGACGAGATGTTACTCAAAAACTGTGTCACTTAGAAACATTCTATCTAAGGCAATGTGATCACGTAGAGTGCCTCTATAATAACCTCTCTCAGTTTTTTATATCTCTAACGCATTTGCCCATGGTGAAAGGTTTTCTGCTGCCCCAAAAATCGTCAGAAGGAGGTAGTGTAAAGTTATAAAGGGTTGTAACTTTTATCCTGCTCCTGATGCGACCAAACTAACTATTCCAACGCATCCAGATGGGTACATTTACGCTAGGCATGGTCATTTTTTCACCCAAACATGTCGAAACAGTCTGAGCTACATTGTACCAACGATATCCCTAAAGAGTCCAAAGTGCAAAAAGGTAGCAATCTTTGACGAGATGTTACTTAAAAAATGTGTCACTTAGAAACATTCCATCTGAGGAAATGTGATCATGTAAAGTGCCTCTACAATAACCTCTCTCAATTTTTTATATCCCTGAGGCATTTGCCCGTGGTGAAAGGTTTTCTGCTGCACCAAAAATTGTCAGAAGGAGGCAATGTAAAGTTGCAAAGGGGTGTAACTTTTGTACTACTCCTGATGCGACCAAACTGACTGTTCCAACACATCTAGATGGGTACATTTATGCTAGACATGGTCCTATTTTTCACCCAAACATGTCGAAACAGTCTGAGCTACATTGTACCAACGATATCCCTGAAGAGTCCAAAGTACAAAAAGGCAGCAATCTTTGACGAGATGTTACTTGAAAACTGTGTCACTTAGAAACATTCTATCTAAGGTAACATGATCATGTAGAGTGCCTCTACAATAACCTCTCTCAGTTTTTTATATCTCTAAGACATTTGCCTATGGTGAAAAGTTTTTTGCTGCCCCAAAAATCATCAGAAGGAGGCAATGTATTAAGTCAAGATGAAAGCCTATTCACTCTAGGCACCAATCTCAAGTTGCACAATCATGAATGGGCACCTAGAGCAATAAGGTGCTACATCATGGTTCCAGGACCTTGAAATGGCACCCGAGCATGTAGGAGGAATTTTCAAGGAGCCAGAATGTTTTTGAAACTCTAAGGAACTAGTCCAAAGACTCTATGGCACCATCTTGGTACCATTGAGTCAACTTTGGAACTCAAACATATTGAAACAAGGTCTAGGAAGCTAGGCGCCATCTCTTTCCAGTTCAACCTCTCAGATGCACCAACATTGGAAAGACTCTTAATGAGCGCCTAAGTTTGAATTGATCTTGTGATTGAAAGTTTGGTGATGTATTGGAGCGAGATGATCTTCAGTTGAAGCAATCTAAGTTCCAGGAAGGGTTTAGAAGTTATCAACCTCTTCACTAAGTTAGGCGCACTTTACAAGCTTTCTTACCCAAGAGTTGCACCTCATTAAGATAAGGCATATCTTAACCTCCGGGACTTTTCCAAGGAAGCGCTTCAGTTTATTAGCACCTTTGGACCTTGTTTTGCATTCTGAAAGAGAAGGCACACTTTGGAGGAATTTCTAACCCAAATTGACGCCTAGGTATAGTCATCCCTCTGGAGCATTACAATGTGTTTTAAAATGAAGGAGGACATTTCATAAGTTGGGAAATTGATCACTGAAGACCTTGAAGTGTTTGAATTACTCTAAGCAAGAAGGCGCATTTCCATGGAGTAGCATACTCTAGATAGTGCCTAATGCCATCAAGGCGCAATTCCACCCTCACTTTCGTGCTTATCATCAAGAAGGGGCATTGGGCATTCCTTGAACAATTTTGAGCATTTGGAGTTCATGAAATCACCAAGGAATGTTGGGTGCCATGTGTATCCTCAACAAGCTTGAGTTTGTGCCTAGACAAGTTGGCACTTATTCATGTTTTAACTTCCCTCTTGAAGGGCCTAACTTGGGACAAGGTTATCTTGTTAGTCAAGTGTTTGATGTGTTTTGGAGACTCCAAAAGACTTCCTCTTGCTAGGCGCTCTTCTTGGCAACTACAACCTTCAACTGGCGCCTAGATCCTAAAGAAAAACACTTAGACTTTAATTTTCATGCACTTACACTTCAAGGCGGCAAAACTAGTAGGAAAATATTTGGGGAGAAACCACACTGATAAAAGTTGAGTAAATTTAACCTCTGAGTCTGATTAGGCTCCATATAACAACAATATTTATATCATGTCCCTTTGCTTTATGAAACAAGCAATATGTGTCAAGTCATAGGGATAACACTTTGGTCCTTGGAAATTTCTCTGTGACTTTTGATAAGATTATCTACTATTATGTGGATGCTTGATAGTATTATCCTGATCCATTGGACTAGTGTGCTATGAGGTTGGAAAGTGTTGCAACCTCCATCCTTTAAACTTCTCCACCTTGTTATGGGTTGTTTTGAGTATTTTCACTTGCTTTCTCTTCGAGAATATTTTCTAATGATACATGATGTATCATAGATCATTCAACTTGATAAACAACATGGAGGGATTCTCATGCCTCCTATACTTCTTGCAAGTTTCTTTATAGATAGATCACATCATTGTCCATCTAGGGGGTCATTTCCCTAAATATTATGATAAGATAATCCTGTTAATGAACTTTGGATTGAATGAGAATCAACATGCTTTGTCTTGACTAGAATAGTTGGGATGGACAAAAATCTATTGATTCTAGGTTGGGTTGTTAAAGGTCAAGAAGTTTTGGTGTCTAATGCCCTCTAAATCTAAATATTCAAAATCATAGTGGTTCAATAAGTTACAACAAACAGTCAGGTAGACAATAGACTATAAGGAATAAGGACTACACATGAATCCAAAACAACACTAGTTAATAAGGACATCATAAGTAACTCAACATTACTTCTAGAGGCATTCACAAAAAAAAAAGGGGAGAACATAACTAGAGAATGCTAGACTGTAGTAGGGATGAGTGTCTAATGCAGAGCACATAGTGGAAGCATAGAATTATCAACTTTTGAACCTTCAAACTCACTATTGGCGAGACAACATACCATTGGCAAGCTTAAAATTTCATCAGCTGATAGGCTGATGCCACCATGACTCTATTTGATTTCACTTCTGACAAACATCCCATCATTGACTCTTATCGGTCAGACAGACCACTATCAGTGACTAAATATCCTTTCACACCGATGTCTTTGTCACTCTGATACAAGACTCTAAGTCCCTCACCTATCAGTAGGACTTAATACCATCGGCTCACTCAAAAACTCTTCTACCGACACACCAATCTCACAAATGACAACCTTCGAACCACACCTGTCGGTGAGACTCCAAACATCGGTGAACTCTAATCTTGTTGGGCCGATACACTGATGGATTTTGATTGTCGGTGTGATCCTCTTCATCGGTGAATCTCTCAACTGCTCTTCTGATGTGCAGATGGGATTATCTTCCGATACACCGATGTCTTCGACTTCGAACCACACTCATTGGCAAGACAGACCACTATCGGCAAAACCTAACCAAGCTTTGCCGATATGCCGATACGACCAACTCTTGATGTCAATACAAGGTTCTTTTGCAGGCAAAGGGCACCTAGGCTTATGGGGCTCAATTTGATGTATTAATTCAAAGCTCAAGGTGAATTGATGCTTATTGAAAATTCCACTTAGTCCTTCATTTACATTATAGGCATCATTTCCTGGAAATGACTTATATACTCCTCCTCATCCTAGGGTGCCATAATGAAGTGGTTTAGACAATAGGTGTGCTTCACATACTAGAGGCTTGTTCTCCTTCCACCTTAGGCGCACTTTTATGGTGGAATAGGTGTTAATGGGCACCTTGTCTTAAATGAATGCTCTCTCTAAGTTGGGTGCCCTTTTGAGGCTTTATGAGTTGCAAATTGTGCCTTAACCCTTCATGCTTGTTGCTCAATGTTTGAATGTTTAAGAAAGTCTCCTTTAGGCGCTCATCTTAATGACTTTTTCTCAAGGCGCAATCATCCTAATGACTTAGATATTCATCCTAGTGTTTCAGGATATCAGGCTACCAGACTTAGTCATTTTTAGGATCTCAAACATAAAGAATAACATGATGATTCATTTGTTTGTATTGCATATAGTTGACATTCTATGCTACTCATAAAGAATATTAATATTTTCTGTTTAACATGATGATTCATTTTTTTTTTTAAATACAACTTTTATCTTTTAGTTCCAAAATGAGGTTTAGGTGATACTTGAATAACAATAGCTAGCTTATTAGATCAACAAACATCCTATGTAATACAATTGGACTTTAAATATTTGAAGTAGCCATCTACAAATATCCATTCAAATGTGGATTTATAATGCAAGTATGGATGCCATCAATAAAAAAAGATTTGTATTAACCAAATATCCATATAGGCATACATCAATATCTGTCGATATAAGTATAACATATATACAAAATAGCCATATAGGCTTACAAGAATGCCATATAGGCATATAATGTCAACTATATACAATACAAAATATATGTCCACAAATGCCATATAGGCATACAACAAAAGAACACAATAAAAAGTCATTCCCCTCTAGCTGGTGAAGAGAATAGATCACGGGCAGCCTTTGATCTTCTAGGGGATGGAGACGCACATGTGGGTGGTCTACTATGAACCCGAGGGCTACTCCTCCTATTTAGTTCTTCCTGCATCTTTTCCTATTACAATAAAAAGTATAGACATTAATATATAGAAATTACATGTTATAAAAAATGAAATATTTAACAAAATAATCACTTACCGCTAACATATAATCTATCTCCTCACTTGCCTCAATAGCAGGAATAGGCTGTGGTGATGTCATGTCCTATAGAAACCATCCAAATAGAAATTAAACTTCAAATCGATAATCTTTTGATTTTTTAAAAATAGACAACTATAACAATGAATGTAAATTAAAATTTACTAATTTGCCTCATACCCCTGTCAATGCCATGGAGCTATGAATCACAGAGGCCACACCCTGCTCCATTGCCCTATGAACATGGGGAGGTGTCTGCGTCGCCTGCATCATCTGGAAATAAAACAACATTATTCAATTATGAAAACTATAATAGTGATGCAAATCATGGCTCCTAACATACACACACATTCATCTAAACATGGAAGTACACACGATAAAATACACAAGTCACATACAAAAATCTAGTAAGTACAATGCATTCATTAAACTATTTATTTTATTACCTCCGTAAAGCTTTGAAGTCCACCACCGCTGGTAGGTGTTGCCGTGAAATCTATAGTATTAACCTATTCAACATCCAAAATCAGATATTAGAATACCATTCATATAACGATGCTATTCACATGTAATATTTATAATTGTTTACTAGTTACATACCTCGATAGTAGATGATCTAGTGTAAAATGCAGGTGGAGAACCACTGAAAACTACATCGAGGCTATGACCCTGAAATTTCATTAAAATCATCAATTGAAATTAGTTAATCTTGCATTTCAAAAATGAAATTTAATAAATTAAATTCAATAAACTTGCTAATATTTACCTGAGTATCAAGGCTGAAAGTCTGACTTAGGAGGGTATCTATCATCACCATCTGCTCAGCTGCAGATGTAGCCTGTGCACCTGCGTCCTGACTATCCATGGGGTCATAACCACAGGCTGACCCACAAGTCTGACAAGTATGGGGTGGGACCCTGCTCCTTGCACTATCTCCCAACCCACTCTGTGTTGTAGGACCGGCATGCTCTATGATGCTCTAGGTCAAGGCACTAATGGACTGAAGTGTATCGACCTCAACACTCTCCTTCACAATGGAAGGGATAGAAACATGCTCATGGGCTGGTCTGCTGATTACTCATCTCACTACCCGCTGTGGGTCAAGACGTGCCCCTTGTCTATCTTGTGCTGACCCCCCACCTCTACCTTGGAAGTCCCGCATATCAAAATAGTTTGGCACTTTATTGAGGACAAACTCGCAATAGAGTTTCCTCAAAAAGTATTGCGGGACCTTATTATCATTACATGGAGGATGGTCAAAAACTATCCACCACCTTGGCCCAAAATTGTCCCTTATCACTTGCTTGTTGCACCAATGGATAGGGAACCTCTTGCATGTAATGGGTGGAGGTTGATTTGTTTGTGGGTTTGTGAAAATGGAACACAAGTCTAATTTTATGATTTGTAATTTTTTCACATCTTGGTATGATAGCTTGTCTGCATAATAATATCTAAACTCTCTTCTCTTATCCATCCAACTAGTTATTTGCTCATTAATTGAATATACATTTGATAACATAGATTCAAGAGATTCAGCAAGCATGGACCTATGCAAGGTTGAAGTGGAAGGATCTTTCAACCTTGCAATTATATCTTCAATTTCTTTTTTGTTATTTTCAATTTGCCCTATTATAGTTTCTTGTGTTCCAGGGGCATATCGAGGAATGGATGGAGGAGGTTGTTGTTCTGCAGGTATTTTCTCCTTAGGATTTTGTGGATTTTGTGGAGGAGGAGGAGGAGGTGCATTAACATTTCCTGACAATAAACGAAATATACATCAAAAATCAACTAAAATCTACCTATTTAGAAACAAATTCAAACAAAAAAAATATAACTCACTCCTTTGGCGTGCTCGATGTCATGGCGGCATTTTGGTGATGAATCGATAAGGTTTTTGTGTTGAATGGAGTTTTACAAAATGCGAGCGCGCTTTCTAGGGTTTGCAGGCTGTGGGCATAAAGGAGAAGAAAGAAATGAAATGACATTAGAAACCTTTTTTTTTTAATTTATAGCAAGTCATAACGCGAGCGTGTTATGGCTTGGTTTTGACGAGCCTTAAGCTCATCATTACCAAGCCATAACGTGCTCGTGTTATGACTTAATTTTTTTTAAAATTAATTTGGCCACTTTTTGGCCCCCCATCTTTTTGCACTTACCCCTTTATCAACTTTTTATCTATTGTGATAAAGATTATAAGAGGATCATGTTGGTTTTGAACTTCTGTTGATAGTAATTCATGTAGTTGAAATAGAATATCCCTTTTTGTTGCATGCATACAATCTAATAAAGCTGCTACATCATTCAGCTTAACATCAAGTGGTACAATCACCTTTTATAAAGCTTGTTGGAGCAGTCCATGGTATGTAAGTGATGTTTGTATGAGTTCCCAAAGAGAGATCTTAGCAGGAGTAGCATGAAGCTGCTCAACAAGATCATAATCTTGGCCACCTTTATGAGGAAGGTGAGGTGGTTGAGGAAGCATAGGTTGAGAAGATGGAAGGGAGGCAAGCACATGTGGTGCCTGCTTACTTTGCTTGTTATTATGGGTGTTGTATGTGTAAGCAATCACATTGTAATGTGGATGTTGTGACATATTTTGAACACCTTGATTTTTTTGAGTGATTTGTCATGCATAGTTTAGAATGTAATCCAGAGGTTGAGGTGATTTTTGATCACCTTGGACCGTAATCACCATTTTTAAGCAAGAAGGTGCATTAGGTACCCCTTGCACAATCATCTTAGGAATATTACTACACTTTTCTAGTAACCCCTTAGTGGGTGGAAGAAATCTATTAAAGGTAATTGAATTAACATTGCTTTGATTTTGATTAAGCTTGACATTCATCCCTAGAGAATTTAATGTGAGGGACCTTTCTTCATCCACCAATGCTTCATCTTTTAAAGGGAGAGCATTGTGACAAAAGGGAAGGGGAAGTATTATTAAAGGAGTTGTTGATTATTTTATCTTTAGTGATGTCCAAAGGGTTTAAACATGCAACCAAAGAGGAGCTACCCAACATCTTCACATCCTTAGAGATATCCAATGTTATTGAATATTCATCCAAAGGAGGAAGATCAAAGGTCTTCACTTCCTTAGTGATGTCCAAGGTGTTTGAACATTCAACTAGAGGAGGAATAGGATAACTCATTGAATCATCATCATCATCATCATCATCATCATATATTTTAGATATTAGTTCCAAGGCATTAATGGAAGAACTTTCACACTCATCTTTCTCATGAGTATTCATGGAAATGTATTCAGTTAGATATTCTAATACCGAAGAGTATCTATTCATGAGAGCTATGAAGCTATCAAAATCATATACATAATCAAGAACTTCAAATGAAGAGCATTTAAATATATCCTTATGATACATGGATTGTATATGAGTAGGATTCATATTAAGAAATTTGTACAAATTCTCAAAGTTTTTGATATATACATGTAAAGATACCAAAGAGTAATGCGCTGAAGATTCCATAATAAAATGTCTTGGAATAGCAATGCACAATAAGATCTTTTCATTTATAAAATACAGTCAATATGAGAGACTTTTGTACACCCCAACACTAGTTTGAGGAAATCGGGCTTTCAAAGCTTGTTACCAAGAACAAAAACACATTAGTGTCCTTACAAACAGAGTGATTAAGATGTGAAAAGCACTGCACAAAAGGGAGTATAGACCACTTTTAAGATTTCTTTCAAAGAAATGTTAGGGACAAGTTAAATTGCTTATGTTGAAATACACATTGTGTAATTACAAACATCTGAAATGTTTAAAGTAAAGTATGAAATGATGCAAAATTTTCAAATCAGCAATGAAAATATGTTTTAAATAATTTCTAGATCTTAATTGAAAGATGTTTATGACAGCAACAAAATCTAAAATAAGATTTTGACTACAAACCCTAGCAAATGAAACTTTTAGATGCAATATTTGATATGAATTAATCATGAATTACTATAATAAGGATCATATTTAATGCAAATATTAGAAAATGAAATCTTTTTATCATATGCAATACAAAATATGCAAAACTATACCTTAATGCAAGCCTAAAATGCTTGTTTTTTCAATTTTTTTCAAGTGTACACTAGATTTATGAATGTAAGATAGTAAATATGATATGAATGAATGCAAGGATTGATTACAACACTCAGAATGATGCAAAATGCTCATTGTTCTAGGTTCACCAAAATGTTATGTATGAAAAGTGGGAAGATGGTAGATAGTGTCAAAGCATACCAAATCAAACCCTCCTTTCACAATAACATTTGAGAACAAAAACTAAGCCAAGTCACTACAAATGAATGAGGAATCAGCTACAGGTTTGTGTACTCAGGAATGATATGGAAAGATAGATTAGATTGATAGATTTGTCAAGCCCTAGATTCAATAAGCCTCAAACCCTAATTACAAATAGAATGCTATGGAAAACTAGAGAGGAAAGCACCTAGGAAGGATTAGAAACATACCAAAAGTTGGATTTCTATAATTGAAGACTTTACGAACTACGGGGCGAGTGCCCAAGTCTGATAGGGTACTTTTCTGTAGATCCGGAGTAGTGAGTAGTGTCAGATGATAACCGGGTAAATGCATGAAGTTGTGTCCACTTAAGGTGGAAGTTCCAGAGTTAGAAAAACATCCAAAATCGGGTTAACTAAAACGGGATCCCGTTTCGCTTCGGGCTCCCGAGCCAAAAGTGGGATCCCATTTTCCAGAAACGGGATCCCATTTTGAAATGGGATCCTGTTTTGAGACGGGATCCCGTTTCATAAAAGATTAAAATATTAACCTTTTATGAAACGGGATCCCGTTTCATAAATTTTCAATTTTTGATCCACTTTTTGTTATGGGTTTTGGGTCGAAAAAAAGGATTGGGAACCCAACCTTTGGCTTTGAACCTGGTTTGACCTATAAGTTGAAGGTCCTATCAATGTCATAACAAAATAGTGACTTTGGGCATATGTCTGAAGGCCTTTTTTGTAGAATTTTTTGACGAAATTAAAACCCATTATAAATGAGATAGTGTAGATTCTAAATATGTAATTTTTTTTACAATTAGATTATTTTTTCTATTTTTCAATTAATTTTTGATGAAACGAGTCCATAAACTTGAATTATCATGGTTTTTTGGTATTTTAATAACTTTTTATTAAAATAATTTTTTGTAAAAAAAATTGTACGAAAACGTACTCCAGACAATTCTTTTCAATTTGAAAAAAAAATTTTAAAAATGATAAGTTTAGGTCATTTTATGCGTGACGTACACGACGATTTTTTAAAACACAAAAAATGGCCAATAAAAAATTAACAAAAAAAAAAATATTCAATAAAAAATTACAAAAAAATATGGCAAACATGCTTCAGTGAGTTACAAATCTTTTCCCAAAAGGATTTAGAAAAATATGATTATTTAGGTCAAAATATGGATGATGTACACATGCATGGTATAGTAAAAAAAAAATGACTTTTAAATAGTGGTTTTTAGAAACCTGTATTAAAAATTAATTTGTATCATCTGGGTATTAAAAAAATTACATATTTGGAAACTAGACTCCAAGTACTACATTTCATATTTAGTGACTTTTTTCAAGATTTCACCTTTAAGTGCTTCAAATTTTTAGGTCAAATGTGACAAATTCTAAAAATTAGGGAAAACACTTCCACTTTTTGGCCAATAAGTGGACACAACTTCTTGCACACACCCAACCTACTCCTGAGTTCAGGGAAAATCCTATTAGGAGAACTATGGAGCGGGCACCCTAGTCCAGTAAGTGTGAATATCAACAACTTTTCTCTAGATCCTAAATCTTTATCCTCTAAATTGCTTCTTTGTACCTGCACTTTTCCCAATTCCGCACCTCAAACCTGTAATCACAAAGAGAGGGGTTTGGGGGTTGTGGTGTTTAGGAGCTTGCCTTGGTCAATCCTCGCAATGACATTTAAGTCTTCCAACACCATTGTTAGATAGAGTACGTGCCCAAGGAGGCTAGATACCAAATCTAATGATGAAATAGAATGATTGAAACACAAATAGATGTCACCTTAGAGGTGAAGGCCTCACGGAGATGAAGATCCTTTAAATCATAAGGAGATGGATTGATGAAGCCAAATTTGTAACAAACAAACACAATAACAACACAATTCTGCGAGCTACAACACAATGAATGCCTTGAAATCCCTTAGCTCAATATTACAAGCTCGCATTATCTATCTAGGTGTAAAATGAAATCATAAACTCACTTATATATGTTTTCCTGCTATTATTCACAATTTAAATTGAATAGGCCGACAGAGCGAAACCTTTTGAGAGGGCCCAAGCTGACATGCAATTGTTTTAACCCCAACAAATTAGGCTAGACTTGGGCATGGATGCCCAAGGCACATTTACGTCATGTTTAAGCCTTTAGAACTGGCCCCTAAGTCCCATTTGATGTGGGTTTCAGGGGAAATTGCTCTGAGAGAAGTATTAAACTTGCATAATGTAAACACAGAGACCTAGGAGGTAAAAAGGCATAGGGATATTTTTTACTCCATAACAATCAGAAATTAGAATACATCATGATTTTGAATTTCAACTAATTAGTAAATACGATCAAATGTGCATCAAGGATAGACATTGTCGAGTAAATTGTAGGTACACAGGTTTTGTTTTTCTATTAACTCAAAATTATATTAAACACCACCCTTCTTTAGATCCAAGTATCCATGTTTTCTGTTAATACTATTTTAGGTGATTGTAGTGATGGCCTATTTTATGGTTTTTGTGGCACTCATTTCAGTTGTGGCAGTGAATGTAAAGGCAATGGTCATCCCACGGGATGTGGAGTCACTTTTGGCTCTGAAATAGAGCTTCACTAGCTTTCCACTCGATGACTGGCTCCACAGGGATCTCTCAAACTTCTGTAATTGGATGGGTGTCACCTGTGACCACTACAATCAAAGTGTAATCTCCCTCAATCTACAAAACAAGGCCACCGTTGGCTCATTCCCAGTTAACATCCCCAACTTTAGCCACCTCACTACACTGAATCTTTCCTCTAATTCTATAACTGGCCAAATCCCATCCTCTGCCTTCGCATCTTACTCTGCTCTCGCTTTTCTTTCTTTGGACCGCAACAATCTCTCTGACACACTTCCATTATCTCTCTCCAACTGTATCAGGCTTAAAATCATCGACCTATCTTTTAATAAGCTTATCAGCCCTGTATCATTCAGCCTTTCGAAGCTATCCAAGCTAGAGAAGCTCATCTTTAGTTATAACAATTTCATAGGCACAATTCCTGATTCTCTGTCAAATTGTACCAATCTGGTATCGTTAAATGTAATGTCACAACAATACCTAATTTTTAGTGAGATATCTTATTTGTTTTATTTTCATGTGAGATTTGTCCTATGGCTAAACGAAGCCACAAATAAATATTATTTACTTCGTCACTGAATTAAACAATCCTCAATTTGTAAAACATGTAAACAATTAAACAAGAAGTTCAATAGTACCAGTAAACAAATAAGTTAAATAGTACCAATAAATAAGCATAAAGAGCTCACAACATTTGTCATGCTTCTACACTTGAATTCTTATCTCTCTGTTCATAACAATTTGTTTTTTGTTCTTACTCTTAAACATAGCTTAAAAAAATATTAGACTATTTCTTGTTTATTCAACCCACTCCTTCTTGTTGGATTGTTTTCTTTCAAGTTTTATGTTAAGTTAGCAATTTAGATTACTATTACAAATATAACAATACCAAAGTAATGTTAAAATTAAATGACTATGTGTTCCATAGATCTCATTTCCCAATGCAAATATTGTATTAACAATATTTGTTTTTATTGTAATATAGCATAAATATAAATACATTATATATTTCTATAATCAACAATTTAATCAAATATAACAATACCAAAGTAATGTCAAAATGAAATGATTATGTGTTTCATAGATCTCATTTTTTTTGCAGATATTTTATTAATAATATTTTATTTTACTATAATATAACGTAAACATAAATACATTATAAATTTGTATAATCAACAATTTAATATAGATTTTGTTATATATAATAAAATTAAATAATTTTCATAAGATTATTAAATTAATATTTAGATCACTATATAATATTGATACTAAATATATTTACACCAATATATATGGATATTTCATTTTACTATGTTTCAATAAATTTTATTATAAAAATAGTATTAATTATATTATGCTATAGATATTTAAAATATTAATATTATAATTACAATGAAGAAAAATTAAATAATCATATTAATGTGAATATTACACAATATAATATATTAATATTTACATATCCACTGTTAAATTATCTTGGTTGTGGATTAAAATTGTGCCGACCATTTTGTCAATAGGATTTCGACCAGCAGGGCATTTTACTACGGCTGGTTAAACTTTACCTTAAATACCACCCTTCTTGCGATCCGGGTATCCATGTGTTCTGTTAATAGTGTTTGAGGTGATTGTAGTGATGGCCTGTTTTATGGTTTTCGTGGCGCTCATTTCAGTTGTGGCAGTGAATGCAAAGGCAATGGCCATCCCACGGGATGCGGAGTCACTTTTGGCTCTCAAACAGAGCTTCGCTGCCTTTCCACTCGATGACTGGCTGGACAGGGATCTGTTAAACTTCTGTAATTGGACGGGCGTCACCTGTGACCACTCCAATCAAAGCGTAATCTCCCTCAATCTGCAAAACAAGGCCATCGTTGGCTCATTCCCGGTTAACATCCCCAACTTTAGCCACCTCACCTCACTGAATCTTTCCTCTAATTCTATAACTGGCCAACTTCCATCCTCTGCCTTCGCTTCTTGCTCTGCTCTCGCTTTTCTTTCTCTGGACCGCAACAATCTCACCGGCACACTTCCGTTATCTCTCTCCAACTGTACCGCGCTTAAAATCCTCGACCTGTCTTTTAACAACTTTACTGGCCCCGTTCCTTCCAGCCTTTCGAAGCTATCCAAGCTAGAGCAGCTCATCTTCAGTTATAACAATTTCACAGGCCCAATTCCTGATTCTCTGTCAAACTGTACCAATCTGGTATCGTTTGATATATCTTATAACTTATTAATCAACGGAACCATACCTGCAGGGCTCGGCCTTCTCACCAGACTGCAAACTCTGGGTCTAACCGGTAACCGTCTCTCCGGTCCGATACCCGAAGCCGTTATCTCCAATCTGACTCAGCTGCGGATATTGAAGCTGGGCTTCAACCGTATGACCGGCCCGATTCCTTCATGGCTGGGCCAAATGCCATTCCTGGAACAGCTGTGGATAGGAGATAGTCTTCACGAGGGGCCCATTCCTGCTTCACTCGGGAACATATCGTCTCTCACTCTTTTAGCCCTCTACATGTCCTCCCTCACGGGTAATATTCCCAAATCATTCGGCCAACTTTCCCGCCTGACCGGTTTGAGCATCTCGTATAATCATCTCACAGGCTCTCTTCCGGCGGAGCTGGGGAATCTCACAAATCTACAGCTTCTACGAGTGAATGAAAATTCATTAAGCGGAAGTATTCCAATCGAGTTTGGCCGACTAAAATCCCTTCAACAATTTGCAGCGGAATACAATAACTTGAGCGGAAGGATTCCAGCGGAGCTGAGCAACTGTTCGGCCTTGGGTATTCTCAGACTTCACGGCGATCAGCTAAGCGGACGCATACCTCCACAGCTGGGTCGCCTAAGCTTACTAGCGGAACTGCATTTGGAGCAAAATCAGTTGTCAGGAACGATACCGGGATCCCTTTCAAACTGTACAAATCTTCAGGGTCTGTTCCTCGGCTACAATCTGCTGCACGGTAACATTCCTCCAACTATTGCAAGCCTGCGGAATATAGTTCATTCATTTTCAATGCCCCGTAACCTGCTTAATGGAAAAATCCCGGCAGAAATAGGGGGCATGATACTTGTTACTGTAATAGACCTGGCTGGCAATCATTTAAGCGGAGAAATCCCAGAGAGCCTTGGAAATTGCGTGGAGCTGCTGCAACTGAACCTTTCAAACAATCAATTTAATGGTCCAATTCCGCGAACCTTGGGCTCACTTATTACTCTTACGGACTTGGATCTCTCTGTCAACAATTTATCTGGTCCCATACCAAGTTACCTTGGCGACATGGCAACTCTCCGTTTTCTGAATCTTTCTTATAACCATCTGTCTGGTCCTATTCCCAGCCGGGGTGTGTTCGGAAATCGGTCAGCCAGTTCTTTCATTGGGAATTCTGATCTGTGCAGTCTAGAATGCCCGAAATCATCAGCTCAATCCTCTAGCGGTCTCCCAAGCCGATCCAAGTTTTTTATTAACGTGGGATCGTTTGCTTTTGGAGCTGTTGTTCTAACAGCCATGGTGTACTTGTATGTTCACCGGAGAAAAGAGAATACTACGGACACCAACGAGAGGGATTTGTTCCTAGAGCAAGAGATAGTCAAATTAAATCACAACGAGCTGTTCCATGCGACTTCAGGTTTTCACGATACAAACATAGTCGGCTCCGGTAGAATGGCAACAGTCTATGGAGGGAGGCTAAATATATCCGGAAGAGAACAAGCTGTAGCTGTGAAGAGATTCAGAGAGGAAATCGACGGCAGTGTTGCAGTGAGTGAGAGCCTGATTGCTGAAATCCGAGCACTGGCCGTGACAAGACACCGTAACTTAGTTCGCTTGTTGGGCTACTCTTGGGCGCCAAAGACCATTGCTTTAGTAATGGAGATGATGCCGAATGGAACCTTGGCTTCACATATTCAAGAAAAGACACTTGCCTGGAGCATGTGCTTGAGAATTGCACGGGGTGTGGCTCAGGGATTGAAGTACCTTCATCATGAATGTCCGCAGCCAATTATACACTGCGATTTAAAACCGTCCAACATCTTGCTGGACATGGACTTCGAGCCCGGGATTGCCGATTTCGGGATTTCCAGAATTCTGAAATACAATGACATGAGCCACGGATTTAGCACCTCTAATTTGCAAGGATCCATCGGTTACATGCCACCAGGTAAGTGCGCCTTCTATGTAAGAAACGCACTCAAAACAACTTGTGCAGTGTATTTTTTTAAGACCAACATTTTTTGTTTTTATGTTTTTTACAGAGTATGCGTTAAGTGGGAGAATGACAGCGAGAGGAGACGTGTACGGCTACGGAGTTGTCATTTTAGAAATGATATCAGGGCAAAATCCAACGTCCGAGATGTTCAGGGAAGAAAACCCACTTCCGAAGTGGGCACTGAGGACCTCCGTGGATGGCACACCTTTAAAAGTAATTGCTCCTCACTTTCATACGCTTGAAGACGCGGCAGAAGACAGGGAGCAGCAAATGATTAATATGGTGCTGCTGGGATTGGCTTGTACCTCGGCCAGACCTGAAAATCGCCCAACAATGAATGACGTGGTTGGAATTCTGGAGGGAATCTCCAACTCCAATACAACAACTAGGCTTACTTCAATCATGGAGCTGATATATCCAACTCACTAGTTTCGCTAATCTCAATGGGAAACTGTTTTGGGGTGTAATTGTATTCGCACTCTACGTAAGACTAGTACTAGTATTCTTAGGAGCTGTAATAGAAGTCTTTGTTTGGTAGGAAAATTTGGAGAACATTTTGATACATACTATCTTAATTACAAAATTATAGAATGATTATACTTATAATTTGGTTTCTCAAAATATAAGGATTTATGTTTTTTTAATAAAGTTATCCCACAATGTTTATTAATTATAGTTGAATTAGAGCAACTGTATAATTTAGAGTATAGATGAAATGCTATTGAAATTGTATCATTCTTATAGATGTGTTATAGTATTACTTATTTATTTCAATGGCTCTATAATTACTTATCTATAATCAATTGCCTAAGGTATCCACTCTATATCTTGAGCTTTTAAACTCCATGGCAAGTTGGCTTTTGTCAACTTAATGTATAGATATAATTGTGATCCTACTTGAATTTCTACTTTAATGAGGTGATTGTTGTGATGTTTTGCCTTTGTCTGGGGCAATTTTTTTTGTCTTATGAATCAAGAAAAATGATAGTTAAAGACATTGTAAAAACTACCAAGATCGTAGAGTAAACAAACAAGCATGAGATTGCAAATGAAATCGACCCATTGTATTCACAAATGAAGAAGATATAAATAGGCAAGTGTGGGTACCCGATTCTCCACCAAACAAGGATAGGACTTCTCTCCATGAAGTGGTGGCGAGTAACCACCCACAAAGATAGCGCGAGGTGTTGATGCAAGTCGACACCTCTACAAAATGACTAACCACTTTGACAAGTTCAAAGTACATGTGGAGAAAACGCCTAACTATGGTTAAAGCTAGTGTAAACACCTAGGATTAAAGGTTTATACACCAACAAACATTGTTTTCACTCTAGAATTGTAATTTCTAGTTGGTCATAAAGCTTCCACTAGGGGAGAAGACCCAATAGTTGAGCATGTTCCAATAGTCATGAGGGTGGTTGTCATATTTTGATCCTTTAATAGAGCATATTGCTATTATTGTTTAATATAAAAATATCAATACATATATAAGAAACGGTCAATCATAGTTTAACATAATATATGTCATTAATACACAAAAATGTCTACAATTATTCATCATATCATACAAAAATGCAAACAATAGTAGTCAAAATCTAGCTTCACATAGGAAATACATGAATCTAATTTATTGAAAAGAAATAATACATACTAAAATATTATGCTATTAAAATAAAATAGTATGTATCTATCCTCACATTTAATAGTTTGAATTTATGCAATCCTACAACTTATTTGTCCAAACACAAAAAACATGATTATTAAATTAAATACATACTTGATACTTTAAAATACATACAAGTGTATAACTTCTCATGCTAAACCTAATAGAAAGAAGATGTAATGTACAACTTTTGATCCAAATACACATAAAGTGTCATTCCATCTCTTCCAAGTAATGTGCAATTAATGCCCATTTTGGAGACTTCCACCATCAAATATTAAAGTATCTACAAGAGAAAAAAAAATGTAAGACACCATTTGGTGCATAAATCTTATCTATTACATATTTCAAATATAAAATTTAATTATTAACACTCGAATTCAATTATTAACATCGAGAAACTTAAGATAAAAATAAATATCCTACCCATCTGGTTTAGAAATATGTTTTATCTCAATGCCCTTTTGACATTTTTTAAACCCAAGAACCATAAATTGATAATGATGAGCATTCTAAAAATCAACATCATTCAAGAAATGCAATTAAAGAGATTGACACTTTTAGAAAAAACAAAAAGTTCCTTCTTTAAGCATTCATTTCACAAATACTTTTAATCTTAATGTAATTTTGGACATTTCTTCAACACCAAAAGTATAGGAATCACACATTGGTGATAATAATAATTGTCACCAGTCAATAAGGTGAAATAAATGAGATTTAAAAAAAGGAATATAGTATGTTTGAAATAGGAAGCATTTGAATGATTCACAATGCTTACTGACTCATTAAATTAGGAAATTCCAACTTTCAATATTCCTTGCCTTTGCATGTTTGGATGTTAAGAATTCAATTAAAACATATTGATTGATTGATCTCTTGGAATTAAAAACATATTTATATTTAAGATGTACACACTAATTATATACATGCATATACAAATGGTAAATTTAGTTTAAATACTTTTACCAATTCAACAATGCCCTTGACTCATTACAACCCTTAAAATCATTGACGACATTATATTTGAAATTTCCTATAAAAACAATTCATTTAAATAGCTTTATGGACTTTCTCCTACACAAACATTGGTTTATTGGTGTGGCCCAAACCATAGCTATCTAGGAAACATAATCTATTTGCATTTTTTGTTCAATAAAGGTGTTCTCACAATTTTTAAACTCAATAATGGACTAATTAGATATTTTCATTCTTGTCTAATGTAACTTCTTAAAGGGGTTACAAGAAATTCTTGTGTTAATAATATTGGAAAAATCAAAGATCATCTACATTTACACAGTATTGAAAATGTAAATATTGATCATATTATTGAGTTGACAGTCAAAGTATTACAATATGGATTTTATAAATCCTTTACAATGTAACTTTCTGAACTACCAACATATAGGAATGTAACTAATTAGTTACTAATAAAAATAAACTACAAGTCACTAATATGGTGACTTTATTAACGTAAACCTTAATATTCCAACACTACTCCCCCCTTAAAGTTTACATTACATAAATAGAACATATAACAAAACATGTTGTAAGGTTTAACATAATCTATATCAATTTTATCCCAACGTAAACTATCTGTAGCCTGGGTATTTTCCTCAGCAAATGCTTCAAAATAGAAATAAGCTTCCATTTTTAAGTACTAGATCTAAGTAAACATTGAAGTTTGACCTATGTTTCTACAGTAGATAAATCTTGGTTTAACCTTCACATTATAAAATTGAAATAACCTTTTAATACTAATACATATTTAACTATTCGGAATGGCTTGTTTTATTGTATCTTATTGAGAGATGCTAGAATAATGTAATATTTTCACAGTATGTATGAAATTGAATTGAAAAATTCCAGAAAGACACTATATCTAAGATCACCCTTAGTAATCCACCAGAAATAATTGATAATAAGCTTACAGGAATAGCTCATTTAAAAGGGGCTATAGTGTTTGATGACCATACCAAAACCTTAAATTGCTTTGGGATTGTAGATTTGCGTTTAACAAACAGGATGATCATCAAAGTAAAGTTTAAGAGGCCAAAATAAAACCAAAATTCTTCTATTTCTATAGATCAGTCACTCCATGGTTGAAAGGCCAAGCTTCTCATAAGCATCTATTTATGACCTTTGTATCCTTTGTCGCACTTTGGAAGCCAAGTCCATGTAAACTTTTTGACATTATAAACTACTACTTCTATACTTCTGTGAGCTCTAAAACACAAACAATCTCCAACTCCAACACACTCAAACCATATTGAATAAAAAGTCTTGAAGAAGTCCATAAGAAACACTATTAACGGTCAGTGTATGACATTAATAGTTGAGGACCATAGTAGAGTGGTCATACGTACAACATATAGAAGCTGCTTGGAGTGTGAAAGAAGGTTTTCCACAAATTCTTAAAACTTTCTAAATTTCAAGTATACATAGATGAGGTAGTCATGGGGAACAGATCCACAAGGACCATGCCACATGGGCACTACATATATGTCAGTTTCTTAGCAATAACCAAAGAGTAGAGAACCCTTTTCCATTAGTAGCTAAATTGGAAACCCAAAATTCCTACTCGTGGTTTTCAGAAAAGATTTATGTCTATCCTTTTGAAGGCTTTTTTTAATTTAAAACGAAAGAAAAAACATTGATTTTTTTACTGCAAAAGATATCCACATAATAAAAAAAAGAGGGAAAAAGGATTTCAATCTACCTGAAAACTAAAAGTAAACAAAATCATGGTAAACCTTTATATTTGATTTGTAACTTTTATAGATGAGATCCCATAAAATTTTCGACAAGAACATCTTCTCTACATTTAATTCAATATTGACTTCCATAACAATAAAGTCTATTTGATTTGATTTAGAGTACGGGTCAATATTGGTTTCATTTAATTTTCAGTATGGTTGATATTGACTGTTGCATTTAATGCTTGCTTTGGTTTACATGAAGCCAGCAATAAGAAGCAAAAGTCTCATAGTCAATCAAATTTTTTTACCCACACTATAAACTATAGTGATAGCAAAAATAAAAGAAAATGATTTGTCAATAATTGACAAAACTATTGTAAAATTTTACATATAAAATGTAAGAATACCATGCCATCCCAATTACTAATAAAGACAAGCCCCCTCACCCTCAAAGTGACAAATGACCCCTTTGGCCTTTCTCTAGATTACACTCCCTACGCCTTCATCCAAGTAAACAGACGTCACCTCATTTGGATCTTTACAGGTACGTAAGCACATCAGGATCTTTCCTCGGCCGCAGGAGGAGCTGTCCGCTACTTAGGACGTATTCCATACACCATTATCTACCGTCTCCGACAAAATCGCCTTAATTTGCTTCGAAGAGTCTAAAAGAGCGTCGCTGGCACGTCATAGTCAGCGGTCTTGCCATTACTGTCCTTTGGGTTTTTAGAGGTTGTTCCTCGGCCGCAGAAGGAGCAGTCCGCAACTTACTACATATTCCATACGCCATTGTCCAAAAAAAGAGTCGCGACTCGCTGGCATGTCAATGTCCGCTGTCTTGCCATTTTACCACAGACGACATAAAAGAGGACTTTTTATGTGACCCCAAATTTGATGATTATCTTTATGGACAGGAAAAAAGGCCCACGGTTTTGTTTGTTTGTCTGGGTTGATGATGTCATACGAACATAAATGTCAAGATTAGATTCGATTTGATTACTTATTGAATGGTTATAATACGAAGAATTTTCCAAGAACTTCGCATATTTATTTATTTGAAGTGATATATTCCTTCACCAATGAATGTGAGGAATAAATTATGTCTACTTATACATCTAGGTTAATAAATAAATATGCAAAGTTCCAGTTTATTAATTAAATTTCAAGTCAAGATAGAATTCTTAAATTTATTCGCTTGGTCTTCAATGAGCTTGTAATTATCGCAATGTTTATAAATACTTTAAATGAATTTATTGGATCACTAAGGTCAAATTCTCTTAGGTCAAGTCCTTGGATCGACTGACTTTAGTAATGCAATCAAGGAAGGGCTTCAAATTAAGGACCACCTAATCCTTGTAGCCTCAATGAATTCTTCTAAGAAAAATAACTCACTATTCGATTAACTATGTAAATACAAAAATGAGGAATGCCAATAGCACTGCCTCTATATCTATGGGATGCATGAAGGGGAAATTTATAATACACATATCATGGTATAAAATTTTTTGGTAGCGTTCAATTTAGAACATGTTAACAACGTCTCTACGCTCTAAATTCTTTTCAAACTAGATTGCATAGCTGACGTTCATGTGAATATATTCTTCTACATTATCCAAAGAAAACAATAACTCCAATCCCTCCTCATCAAATCTAGGCATTATATACCTCTAGAATGCCTGATGAAAATTCCCAATAAATCATCTCCAAAGGTCTTGCGAAAATATTTTACACCACATACTAGAATGTTGTCACCCCACACTTTAGTTAATACTCCAAATATAGAGGAACTAGAGTTCTATAGAATGATGTATGCCAGTTTAGATGTCAAATCATCATTCTTAACTAAATTTGCCCCCTTCCTCCACTAAAAAGAATTTTTTAGTCTTTCACATTCTCAAGTATGCATAAATACAACATATGGAGGGTTAATGACTCTTTATATCCCCAACATTGTTGCTAATGCTTCTAACAATCATGGAAATTAGTTGCACGAGTTTTGAACATTTGTAGAAAACAATTTAAAGGGCATCCAATGTTGACCTTCAACATGTTAAACAATTAACTATGAATGTGAATGAACTATTTCAAAAAATGTTAATACCTAATACCTAATAACAAAAACAAATGATTATTATAAATAAAGAATTTATTATTATTTTGCCTTTTGGGGGTGATGTGAATTGTTATAAGACTAAGCACGCACCTACATCAAATACCCCAAGTAGGAAAAGGGCATGAGTTCAAACTCATGAATTTTTAACATCAAGAGTTCATGCAAGGATTGGTCAACCATGGTGACTAATGTTAGATAGTCTCATCCAAGAAATCACTTGATTTGCTTTTCCCTTCTAATTAACTAGGTATTGTTGATAATATTTACGCCTTATTCTCTTGACAAATACAAACTTGATTGAATCAACCTCTTATCTTTTTCTTTTGGGAAACTATTATCTCCAATCTTAAAGCCAAACCCCGTAATTAAATATGAATTTGGAAATTAAAATTCAAAGTCATATTTGTGGTCCTCAAATAATTTTAAGACTACACTTACAGTTTTAAAGTTTGGAACTAAAAACTGAATAATTAAAGATGAGCTCTACAATACTAAAAAATGAAACTCAAGTTTAAATAAAGTTAAATTTAATATTAACTTTTGCATAAATATATATTATTTAAATACTAATTAACTAAATAAAAATAATACACTTTTCACTGCTACAATTCTATATACATAATAAAAAACATAATAATCATATTATAAAACTTTAAAAATGAGAAAAAAATAATTATATTGATGGAAAAATTACATGTACCATAAACATTCAAAATACAACCTACAATTTACAGAAATAAATAGAAGAGGACACCTACTATCAAATTATAGACTTCATCAACATGCAATTAAATGTCCTTGACTTGCTTCTTGGATAGGTACACAATTGTAGTTGTTTAAGTTTAGCTTGAATGCCTCAACTCTTACAAATTAAATTTGAATCAATTATATGGATTCTCATGTGTCTTTAGATGGCACTACCTCATGATTACAAACAAATAGTTTGAATTGGAATCTTGGAATTTCTAAGCGATGAAAGAAGTGGTTCATCTTATTCAAAGATTAAGTGAAACAATGTGATTAATAATGTGTAATAGTTTTTATTTCTTCGACATTGTCTTTAACTTATCAACACATGCACATTGTCAAGGTTCTAAAGAAAAATAAAATACATGCATATTTGAGGAATACGAAGATATTTTTAAATGAAAATAAACATAAATACATTATAGGCTTTATTGGTTATAGGTTTTAAAAGAAAATCCTGATTTGGACACGAGGAGTATCTCAAATATGAATGAAGGTTAGAATGTGTTTATGTTTATTTTCTTTTAAAAATATCATCATTTTCCTCAAATATACATGTATTTCTTTATCTAACTTTGTGTCCTTTTATCTAATTTTTTAAAAATTGTTCTACATTTCATTTTCTACACATTGCCTTTTTTTGCATTTAAAACTTTTTTGTGGAAGCTATGTGATCTACATGCTCACTGATATGGTTTTTAAGATCCATCACTTCAAAATTTCATAAAAGTAAAAAATTCAATTAAAAATATATAACTTGTAATACTAGATCTTACCTGTCTATTCACCTTGGAATTGGTTTTGAAAAATACTAAATGGAACAAAAGAAATTGCACAGTGTACACAAGATGCTATGTTATATTTTTTTTATAAAACTAGGAACTTTTTTGTGTGTACTCAACTTTTGACCCTCTCAATCTTAAGTATTTTTGAAATTCTTAGTAGTTTATAAACAAGGTTTAGAGTAATACAATTCTTATTCTTATTACATCTTCAAATTTTGAGTGTAGGCATCTTGAATGATTTGTTGAAGTTTAGATTTAGTTAATTTTAGAAAAAATGTGGTTACATTGACCCCATTTTTGACCCCATTTCCATCCACATACATGTATTGAAGAAGGTTGGTAAAGGTTAGTAACCAAAGCAAGATACACGAACCAAGATAGAGAGATAGTAGAGGGGAAACCGAGTCTGAAGGAAGATAGAAGTGGTTAAAACTAGAACGTTGAGTCATTTTATTGTTGACATCCCTTATGAGATCTTGTATTTTTTCTCCATTAGAAGATTGAATAAGAAACTATGTTTAATACCTATTTATTTGTTTTCCTCATTTGATTATAATTCATTGTGTTAGCCTTAAGGGTTTGTTGTCTAAGGTATCCCTTGTTTGGGACCCCTAACCATGACTACATCATTTGGTATCAAAGCATATACTTCAACCTGTGAAAGAGTTATGTTTTGCACATTTATAAGTGTGGGTAGAAAGTAGTAAAGGCATCTTCCAATACAAAATTTTTTTGGGTAGTGTTAGTGTAGGTTTTTTTATTTTTCCTTAGGGATATTTCTTTTTCCTGCACATTATTAAGCTTGCTTAGGTTTATTAGATGTGGTTAATATGAGGACACATGGAGAAATACATCAGCTACATGTGTCACTCTCTCTCACACATGGGTAGTTGAGTTACACACCTTCTTTCGACTTATTTTGCCACCTCTCATAACCACTATTCTATCTTTTCCTGAGTAGATTATGGGGTAGTTGGGTTTCTCGCCCTCTTTTGGTTTTATGTGCCACCTCCTTTCTATCTTTACTTGAGGAGGTTATGCCACATGTTTTGGCATTTAGGTAAAAATTCTGCCTATTTTGGGTAGTTGGAGTTATTACACCTCTTGGATGTATTTGCCCATATTTTTCTATATATACAACACTCTCCTCTGACCTTAACTAGTTCAAATACCAGTTTAGTAACTAGTAAGGGAGAGTAATGTGAGCATTCTCAAAATTCTCTTGCAGTTGTCTCTTGTTTTCTCTCTTTCAGGGTAGTCTCTCCATTCCACTATTCTGATCTTTGATTATTTGTCGACTAGAGTGTATGTGATCTATGACCAACAGCAGATATTGGCTTGATTCTTGCTTCTTACAGAATCTAACATGGTATCAAAGAATGTTTGTTTGGTTTAGTTCATTTTTGTGATCCTGTTATTTGAGAGATTTGGGACTATTAGATTGTTAATTTTTTCTCAAAAACCCAGAATGCTCCTCTTGCATCCTCGGATGATCTGGAGAAACAGAATAATTTGAAGGAAAATAAGGATCTATTTACTCTTACATGCATATTTGTGTTCTTGTAAGATCTGAGTGATTGCAACTTTTTGGTAATCCTAGAGGTATTTTTTGTCAGTGTAATTAAATATTTAATTACACTTTATTAAGTTTACTTAGGGCTAATTTTAGTCTTAGGTTATTCTTAAGTCATATTAGGGTTTTTCCTTAACTTGCAAATATAAAAGCAAGTTCTCTCATGTAATTCATTCATCTATTTTCATCAATTCATCCTTATTGTGCAAATTATTCCTCTTTGCTTTTTTCTCTTATGGAAGGTAAATCTTAGGTTTTGCAGGTGATCCTAGTGTTTCAAGTTAATCATAAACTCTCACATGGTATCAGAGCGGATCTACAGCCTCCTTCTCAAATCCAGGAAAATTTTGCATAGAGTCTTTTTGTGGGTACTTTTTTTGAGTAAAATCGTCATTCTCATTAGATCCAGAGCAACTAGAAAAGGTAGATATGTCTTTTGTTTGGCTGAATTTGGTCTCGTGAGGCCAGATCTGTGAAGGTTTCAAGAGTGCTTTTTTTTCAGATCCAGAGGGGAACAACAGTTTTAGACCATTTTTGACCAAAATGATCATCACCAACATGCTCAGAAGGGTCAAAACCCCTAGGAATGCTTGTTAATCTGTTTAATTTTGCCTCAGGAAAAAAAAGGCAATTTTTTTTGTTACAGGGCTGTACAACACCTGTTCAGCCACTATACAAAAAAATTCAAAAAAAATTTTAAAAAATCAATTTTTTTTGGGCCCGTAGACCAAATCTGCCTGCAAACCCTTTGTTCTATTCGTGGACAGACCTGCGAATAAGGCCTGCGACCACCGCAGGCAGCACCACCCAGATCTGTCGCCTGAGCGGCCCTTTAGAGCCACTGCCCATATCCACTGCTACCCAAGAGACGCCACCTACGACAGTCACCCCACCACCACTGCACAGCCTCCCTTTAGCCCCCAACATCAACAGCTGGTTGCCCATGCGACTAGGCCCTTAGCCAAAGGGGGCCATTTTTTGCCCTTTAAACCCTAAAGGAGCAATTTTGTGAAATCGGCTATAACTTGGGCATACAGTGTTCAAATTTCATAAAAGAATAGGCGTCTGAAAGATGATTCCGCAAACTACACTGTGGTTCACTTATTTTTTCTAGAAAAATTCATCAGGTATTGTACACTCAAAATCGTGACCTCGGTTGCCTGGGGCTATCGGGTCAGATTTCGGCATGCACACGGACCCTTCCCTCCTTGCCACGGGATGAATCACCAAGTCACTCTTGCTCTTGTGGAAGTAGCCAGTTAAGAGGAGGCGAGACATGGGGGTGGTCTAGCTCATTAGAGAGCTAGACTTCGCGGAAAGGGGTCAGTACATCTTGGGGCCTTTATTGTTGTGTGCTAATGTGTATGTTTTGTTCAATGAGTGTTATTGTAGAGATAACCCTATGACCCAAAGGGTCACTAGTTACTCTTCATCTGTTTGGGTTTCTATTGTTCCACCTTTGTGTGGGTAAGCTGTTACTTTTGTTAATGGCTTCTTGTCTTTCAATTCATTGAATGATTGCACATTGTATTTGGAGTTGTCTAAATGCCTCTAGTTGTTGTAAGACAAGCAGATCTTGTTGAGGTCTTGGATTGTTTTCCTCAATTTCGTCGAGGACGGCCCCCACCCACTTACCTCTTAATCTTGGGCACATGCGTGAGCCAAGGCAAGGGATAGGTACATATGTGGACCAACCTTGACTAGACTTAGGGTTTTGGTTGACCTAGGGTTTAATTGTGCATTGACTTTTGTTGGCCTTAGGGTTTAATTATGCGTTGACTTTTGTTGACCTTGTGATGTTATCAAGGGTTTGACTTTCATTGACCATGGTTGACCTTGTGATGTTATCAAGGGTTTGCAATGTATTTAAATACCTAATGTTTTTGTTCTTTTCTATATTTTTATGAATGCAACTATATGACATGCAAAACTTGTTTTTGTACTTTTTTTTGGGTATTTTTGGAAATAAAGATGCTTTTTAATCTAGGAAAGGAAATATGAATGCAATTTAGAATGAATTTTACCTAATGCAATTATTCTATGTTTTTAGGGTTTTCAAATGTTTTGAAAATATTTAATCTAGAAAAGGAAATTGCAAGTAATTGAATTAAACTATGAATGCAAATTACCTCTAAAATGCTAGATCTGAGTATTCTATCAAAGGAAAAAGAAATAAATTACTAATCCCAAGAGAAATTTCAATTTTCTAATTACTACCAATTGACAAAAACATAGAGGAACTTGAAATAAAGAAGACTTGTGAGCCTCCACTTCCCTCAGAGATCCTTGATGGCAACGTCGTATCCTCTTGAAGCAGCGGGAAGACCTCTTGGTGATAAGACAACACAAAGAAGTGAAAGAAGATTTGGAAGCTTTACGAAATGAGCTCAATGAGAACTATTGATGAGCATGATGCTTGAAGAGATTTACGTGAAAGCTTTGATGAACAAATGAATAAATAAAAAGGCACCTTTATCCTATGTGAGCATGAGAATGCTAATTGGAGAGCAAAAACTTAGGAAGAGTTGTGTGCACAATGAATTTGCCTCTGTGGAAGAGCTTTGAAACTATGCAAAAATTAAATCTTTGAATCTTTGGAAACTAAAGAAACAAATGAAGAAAGAGGCTCAAAGGCCTATGAAGAAGCTTGAAAAAGCTTGTGAAAATGAGAAGAGTGTTCTCCAACTTGCTCAACTTGGAAAATAATGAAGAGATGAGGCGTATTTATAGGTTTGAAGAAGGGAATTGATTGAGAATTTAACTCAATTGATTGAAGAGTTAACAAGGATTGATTAGGGAGTGAACTAGATTGATTACCCAATGAACTCAGTTAATTAGGGAGTGATAAATCAATAATAGCTTATCACTGAAGAAGAATTAGAGTTGGAAGAATGCATGAGAGAGAATGAGTTGTTAATTTTAGATCAAATGGAGCTAATTATGCATGTGTGGGTGCATGAAATAGTCAACTCCATATTGGGGATCAAAAACCATGCAAACTGGAAGAAAAATAGGCAAAAATGGAGCTTTGTTGAGTGAGAAACTCAAGTTTTCACGCGGATGAAATCATGACTGGGTTGCCCCTTTTGCCAATAGGGTCACTTGGGGGGTGACCCTAGGTCACCTGGGGGAGTTCCAAATTTTACAGGGTCACCGAGGGGGCGATCCTGGAACAATTTTTCTGAATTGGTCATAGAACTTCTGGGAGCTTGTTCGGGCACATACAGACTCCTTTTTGGGTGCCATTTTTTTTTGAAAGTGCATGATTTTTCAAGGGCTATGCAATGGTGCTATTAGTTTTTCTTGAAAATGTCATGAATTTATACTTTTAGACCATTTTTCTTAGGGTATCTTGTCCATCTCTCAAGCCCTAAAAAGTTTGGTAACCAATTAAAAGGTGAGTTGGATGCGTGAGGAAGAAAGAATGGATGGGAAAGGTTAGTTACAAAAAATAGATGAATACAAGGATTAGGGACTAAGTCACAAGCATAGGAAACAAGAATCAACAAGTGTCAAAAAATATCAATGACAGGGAGAGAGAAAATGACAAAGAGGAAATAACACAAGACGAGAAAGAAGACACGTCACCAAGAGGTTTGCTACTTAGAGGACATTATTTCATGCTTACATGTATGTGACATGGATTAAAATCATCATAGGGGTCCTCGTGGAGGTTGTGCGTGATTTTTGTGCTTACATATTTGCCCCTCGAGGATGGTAGTCTACATGAATGGTAGGTATCATTACCGAACTAAGCCTTACCTGTTGTCAATTTTGTGCAATTGTACCTGCAATAACTAGTATTAGTCTGACATCTGAATAAATCAAAACAAATAATAAAAATTGAAATGATGAACTTACCATACATTGTTTGAGTTTGACTAGTTGTTTGCCTTTGTCGGTGAGACCTGTAGGAATGAATGCACGCAAAACGAACGAACGAGAGATGCATAAAAGAAAAAACTAATCTAAGAATGCATAAAGGACATAGAAGACATGCTAAGCTAGAGAGGAGAACAAGTTCTCCTATTATTTCAGATCTTGAACATATTTAATTTTTAAGGATTTTTTATGTTTTACAATTTAGGTTTTTCTGATTTTTCTAGTTTTTTATGGTTTTTTCTAGAAATTTTACAAAGTTTTGATTTGATACTCCTTGAGGTCTTTGAGAGACCTATATTTATTGAAGGGATCTCTACCCTTTCCCCCTTGCATGGGGAGACTTGAACACTTGAGTGCACACTTTTGTTCTTTTGACTTGTTGGTGTGACTTGTGCTCATACATTGTTTTACACTTTATTGTTACAAGACCTAATTTGATGAGATCCATACATAGCTTCAGTTGACATCTTGTACTTCACTTTCCCTCTTGTGCATATGGTTGGCTAGAGCTTTTATTTTGCTTAGGAAAATGCATACCTAGGATGATCACATATGGATGATGCAATTTATTATTGTCTTTTTCAGAATATATATATGAATACAGGTGACAATATGCAGATGCAAGAGAACAAGCGATATTAAAATGAAACATTTACTTCTATGGAATGCCATGAGTTATGACATTGAATTTATTGCTTTGGAACTCTTCTTCTGGTTTTGATATGAATGCAATATGGAACAAACAACATGACTACTCTTTAATATGATTTCCAATCCAGGGGATTGCAAGTTGTCCTGATATAAGAGACCTATTCAAGGCCGTGAGATGGGATTTTTGGAACTCAAGTGGGGAGTGGGAGTGAAATGGAGTGTTTTAAATTTTGGACTTTGCTAAAGGCTAAACACCGATCCTTATATAGATAAGACAATCTAACAAGCTTTCAACTTAGGTGAGTAATAAAGAAGTTACGCAATGCTCACTCATAAGTTTTGAGGAACCCAGAGTGTCCTGTTGATGGAGAAGCATGGAGTTCATAGAAGACAGCCTATTGAAGATCTGTGTCTGGGGAAGCACCAGACGACCCTTGTATCGTAGAGAAGCACCATCCCAAGAGTAATATGGTGCATCAGAAGGGTTATTGGCCAACTGTTGGATGATTTGATATAATGAAGAGTCATTGACATAGCCCTGCTAGATAGATTCCAACCAATTTGGAATAGGCATAGAAATAGATGAAAGAGAAGCTTGGTCATCAAATGTGTGAGAAAGAGCATCCATCACAATATTGTCCTTACCCTTCTTGTAAGTGATCTCATAGTCGTAACCCATGAGTTTACTAACCCATTTCTGTTGTGCTAAAGAGGAGACTCGTTGTTCCAGGAAATATTTTAGACTCTAGTGATCAGTCTTGATGCAGAAATGATTCCCTAGTAGGTATGGCCACCACTTCTGTACTGCATGCAAAATAGCCATCATTTCCTTCTCATATGTAGAGAGTACTAAATTCTTACCAGAAAGGGCTTTGCTGGTGAACGCAATGGGATGTTCATCTTGAAGGAGAATAGCACCAAGTCCATTGCCGCAAGCATCACTCTCAATAGTGAAGGTCTTGGAAAAATCTGGGATAGCTAGAATAGGTGTAGTACACATAGCTTGTTTTAGTTTCTCAAATGCACATTCAGCAACATGTGTCCATGTAAAAGCATCCTTGTTCAACATAGCTGTTAATGGAGCTACAATCTTCCTGTAATCATTGACAAACTTGCAATAGTAGCCAATCAGTCCAAAGAAACCATGGAGGCTCTTGAGTGTCTAAGGATGCGGCCAATTTTTCATGGCATCTATTTTTACAGGATCCACTTGAACCCCTTGGGATGAAACAATATGCCCGAGATACTCCACTTCTTCTTGGCCAAAAACACATTTAGACTATTTTGCACAAAAATGATGATTCGAGAGAAGTTACAGTACAAGACCTAGATGTTGGAGATGGTTAGCCCATGTTTTACTATAGATGAGGATATCATCAAAGAAGACCAGAATGAATTTCTACAGGTAGGGCCAGAATATTTTATTCATCAATGCCTAGAATGTTGAAGGAGCATTAGTGAGGCCAAAGGGCATGATAAAAAACTCATAGTGGCCATCATACACGTGGAAAGCCATTTTAGGGATATCATCCTCATGAACCCAAATTTGGTGATACCCAGAACGAAGATCCAACTTGGAGAAAAAATGAGCACCATGAAGCTCATCAACAATAGGAATTGGAAACTTATCCTTGATTATGATGTGATTGAGTGCTCAGAAGTCAATGCAAAGGCACCATGACCCGTGTTTTTTTTTGGACAAGAACTAGTGAAGAAAAGGAACTGGTACTAGGGCAAATAATACCTTGCTTCAGTAAGTCTCGAACGAGCATCTCATTCTCTGTCTTTTGGTGAAATGGGTAGCGGTAGGGCCTGATGTTGGGAGGAATGCTTCTAGGAAGGAGATGAATATGGTGGTCCTCTAGTCATGAAGGAGGCAAGCCCACTAGTTTGGCAAAGACACATGCATACCTATCCAAAATTCGTTGTAGATCCGAAGGAGTAGTGGAGACTGTTGATGGTTGCATCTGAATGGAATGGAGCTGAGTGATGACACCACGTGAATTCTTCTTAAGAAGATTTTCCATGCGATGTGAATTGATGATGCTGAGAGACCCTATTGTAAGCCCTTCAATGTGTTTTTTTTCCCATTATCTAAAAACTATACCCAAAGTTCAGCAAAATCCCATAGGATGGGTCCAAGTGTGCATAAGCATTGAGCGTCCAAAACCACATCACATCCGCCTAAAGGCAAGACAAACATGTCAAAGCATAGGTTATAATCTCCAATAGAGATACGCACATTGCAACACTTCCCTTTGCAAGGTAATGTGTCCCCATTGGTAATCATGACTTCAAAGCTAGAGCAAGGATGGACAAAATAATCAACTTGTTTGGCAATCCGAGGGTCAATGAAGTTATGAGTGCTACCAAAATTGATGAGTATTGTAAGAGGAAGCTTCTTGAAGTAACCCTTGGCCCACATGGTTTGTGGGGTGGTGACCCTTGCTAAAGCATGGAGAGAGATCTCTGGGTGGTCTTCTTGAGAAGTAGGGTCAACAGGTGGTTGTTGAGTTTTGACTTGATCATCTACTGTATCCTGAGCATCTTCATAAACTTTAGTTGCAGGTAGAGAATCTACATCCAAGAGATAGAGCTTTTGCTCAACACATCTATGTCCCTGATTGAATTTCTCATCATAATTATAACAAAGCCCTTTTTCTCTATGTGTCCGCATCTCTGCTTCAGTCAAATGCTTGATAGGAGTTGTTCTAGGAGCTGGCGTGAGTGGAGGTCTTTGGGAAACCATATTTCTGAATGGAACAAAATTGGATTTGGAGCATTGTTGAGCTATGATCTTGTCCTCCGCCAACTTAGCCAACCCTAGGGATTCCATCATTGTGCTAGGATGGAACATTTTAACCTCAGATTGGATTGCATCCTTTAGATCACTAACAAAACAACTCTTGAAGAATTCATCAGACAATCCCTTTGTGTGATTGGCTAGTTTTTCAAATTCTACCTGATATTCTCTCACAGTGCCAATTTGGCGAAGTTTAGTGAGTGCCCCTATGAAGTCATCAAAAGCACTAGGGCCAAATCGTTGCAAAATGAGTTTGCAAAAATCTGTTCATTTTGGCTCTTCATGAGCCTTGATGTACCAACGGAACCATTGAAGGGCTTCATGTTCCAAATGAAAGGACGCAAGTGGGACTTTGTTGACATCAAAAGTATTATGCAAACTGAAATATTGTTCTACCCAGTATATCCATCTAGTCGGATCATCACCATTAAAGCAAGGAAAATCAAGCTTCGGCCCACGAAAATTGATGGAAGAAGAAAACCCAGTGTCTATAGAAGAGTATGGCTGCTGTCTATTATTCATGGTTGAATGCTGAAGATTAAGGCTGAGAATTTTTTCATCCAGATCTTGGAGTTTGGTCTTGAGGGATGCAAGTTCATCCTCCATGTTTTTTTCTCCTACACGGGTGACAACCATAACCAAGAGATTTTTTTTTTTTTGAAAATGGACAGAAAAACAAAAATGGAGACTTTTTTAGTAAAGGAAAATTTGGATTTGGGAAAAACTCGAATGGGTAATTGGGGTTTGACTAGGTTTTGGATACTTTATGAGGGAAAGGGAAACAGAAAATGGGGATTTCAGAAGCGAGGTGAAAGAATGGGAAAATTTGTCCAAGAGGGACAAAGGAGAGGAAATATGAAATGAACACTGTGGTAAAATTTGAAGGCTATTAGATGGGAATCGAAGAAGTTATGGCAAACCATAAAAATAGATAAATGTGGGATTTCTGGCTTCGATAAGTGGAATTTGGGATAGGTCCTCAAGGAAGGAAATATGCAGAAGGAAATTTTGGGGGTTCCAGTGAATTTTGGGAGGAAATGGAGGTAAAGCAAGGAAGATATGGTGAAAAAATAGAAACGATCTGCAAACAGCTTTGGACATTCAATCTACGATTTGTTGACTGTCAATAGATATGGGCCCCAGGTATGTTCGACTGCCTAAAGGTTCAGGGGAGTCACTCGGCCACCAATGATGTCTAACGGCTTGCGTATTGCGGCAGTACCCCGCACTCCATGGATTAGGTAAAACTAATAACCACTTTTCCACAAACAACAGCTCTTGGTTTACCTCACATATGGGAACTAGTCAATCAGGTAGGGGTCATTGCCCTTTTCACTAGCAGGTCCTCTTAATGGGCCAACTACTTCGGGGTTCTTGTGGTACTCCTCACAATGAGTTTTAGGGTTATGCCTAGGTACTTCCCACAGTTAAGTGGATAGGGTTATTCCCTGATCCGAACCTACAATTGAAATGAACAACACAGATGCGAAAAAGAAAGAACTACTGCAATAATCATAGCGCCTGGAGGCCACTACAGAAAAAAATTGGCAGAAATTCCACCTAGCGAGCCCAAGAAAGCTCTCTGATACTAGATGAGAGAAACCTCTTGTAACAATATAATGAAAAATGCACGAAATAACAGAAATAGTAGAAACACAGAAGGGATTTATTGATCACAGGCCACTTCGAGGGGGCAACCTCCTTTGAGCAAGCTCAATACAATAAATTTGTGGATGCCTTCATTGGCCTCAACATGTACTTATATACTAAGTCCAATCTAAACAACTATTACTTCCCATGAATGTGGGATAATACAATATACTCACGGGAAGACTTACAAAGCATATGGATCCAACAACAATATACTAACAAAGTAAAGAGAAGGGTTAAACACGGGTTCCTAACACACCCACTTACCTCTTAATCATGGGCACATGCATTAGCCAAGGTAAGGGATAGGTCTATGTGGACTAACCTTGACTAGACTTAGGGTTTTGACCTAGGGTTTTGGTTGACCTAGGGTTTAGTTGTGGGTTGACTTTTGTTGACCTTGTGACGTTATCAAGGGTGTGACTTTCATTGATCGTGGTTGACCTTGTGATGTTATCAAGGATTTGACTTTCATTGATCGTGGTTGACCTTGTGATGTTATCAAGGGTTTGCAATGTATTTAAATACCTAATGTTTTTGTTCTTTTCTATATTTTTATGAAGGCAACTATATGACATGCAAAACTTGTTTTTGTACTTTTTTTGGGTATTTTTGGAAATAAATATGCTTTTTAATCTAGGAAAAGAAATATGAATGCAATTTAGAATGAATTTTATCTAATGCAATTATTCTATGTTTTTGGGTTTTTGGATGTTTTGAAAAGATTTAATCTAGAAAAGGAAACTGCAAGTAATTGAATTAAACTATGAATGCAAACTACCTCTAAAATGCTAGATCTGAGTATTCTATCAAGGAAAAAGAAATAAATTACTAATCCCAAGAGCAATTTCAAATTTCTAATTACTACCAATTGACAAAAGCATAGAGGAACCTGAAATAAAGAAGACTTGTGAGCCTCCACTACCCTCAGAGATCCTTGATGGTAGTTTCTCATATCCTCTTGAAGCAACGGGAAGACCTCTTGGTGACAAGATAACACAAAGAAGTGAAAGAATCTTTGGAAGCTTTATGAAATGAGCTCAATGAGAGTTATTGATGAGCACGATGGCTTGATTGAAGCAGTGTAACAATGCTTGGAGAGATTTACGTGAAAGCTTTGATGAACTAATGAACAAATAAAAAGGCACCTTCGTCCTGTGTAAGCATGAAAATGCTAATTGGAGAGAAAAAAACTTAGCAAGAGCTATGTGCACAATGAATTTGCCTCCGTGGAAGAGATTTGAAACTATGCAACAATGAAATCTTTGAAGCTTTAGAAACTAAAGAAAGAAATGAAGAAAGAGGCTCAAAGGCCTATGAAGAAGCTTGAAAAAGCTTGTGAAGATGATAAGAGTATTCTCCAACTTACCCAACTTGGAAAATAATGAAGAGATGAGGGGTATTTATAGGTTTAAAGAAGGGAATTGATTGAGAAGTTAACTCAATTGATTGAAGAGTTAACAAGGATTGATTAGGTAGTGAACTAGATTGATTACCCAGTGAACTTAGTTAATTAGGGAGTGATAAATCAATACTAGCTTATCATTGAAGAAGAATTGGAGTTGGAAGTATGCATGAGAGAGAATGAGTTGTTAATTTTATATCAAATGGAGCTAATTATACATGTGTGGGTGCATGAAATAGTCAACTCCATATTGGGGATCAAAAACCATGCAAACTGGAAGAAAAATAGGCGAAAACAGAGCTTTTTTGAGTGAGAAACTCGAGTTTTTGCACGAATGAAATCATGACTAGGTTGCCCCTATTGCTAGTAGGGTCAACTGGGGGGTGACCCTAGCTTGCCCAGGGGGGTTCCAAATTTTATAGGGTCACCCAAGGGATGACCCTGGAACAGTTTTCTGAATTGGTCATAGAGCTTCTGGGAGCTCATTTGGGCACATACAGACTCCTTTTTGGCTATCATTTTTTGAAAGTGCATGATTTTTCAAAGGCTATGTAATGGTGCTATTAGTTTTTCTTGAAAATATCATGAAGTTATACTTTTAGACCATTTTTCTTAGGGTATCTTGTCAGTCTCTTAAGCCCTAAAAAGTTTGGTAACCAATTGGAAGGTGAGTTGGATGGGTGAGGAAGATAGAATGGATGGGAAAGGTCAATTACAACAAATAGATGAATACAAGGCTTAGGGACTAAGTCACAAGCATAGGAAACAACAATCGACAAGTGTCGAAAATGTGTTGAAAAGCATCGACAATAGGGAGAGAGAAAAAACGACAAAGATGAAACAACACAAGACGAGAAAGAAGACACGTCACCAAGAGGTTTTCTGCTTAGATGACATTATTTCATGCTTACATGTACATGACAAGGATTAAAATCATCATAGGGGTCCTCATGGAGGCTATGCATGATTTTTGTGCTTACAGGTACCTAATTTTTTTCTTGAAGTTAGATCTTTTTTCTAAGCTTTTTTGGGAAAAAAGTGCATTCAAGTGGCCATTTTTTTGAACAAAAGGGGAATATTCTTCCATTGTGAGGAGTATATTGCTGTTTGTTGTCTTTTTTCTATTCACACATCATGGATCAACCCAAAATTGCTCCACTTACCCCATACAATTATGATGGGTGGAAGAAAACAATAGAGATCTATATGAAGAAATTAGGGTTATACAGAGTGACTATGGGCTTAGAAACTAAACCTACAGGGGATGGTAAAAAGAGGAAATGGTTTAACAGGTGTGATGAGGCCTTTGGTACTTTATGTCAGTTGATTTCACATTATCTACTCTTCCATGTTGATTCTTGCACAACACCAAATGAAGTATGAGCCCAATTAGAGCTTTTGTTTGGCAAGAAGGATACTTTGAGTAGTTTTTAGTTGGAGAATGAGCTTATTGGTCTGAATCCTATAGATTTTGATAGCATCCAAGACTTCTTCAGCAAACTCAAATCCCTTAGGTTGCAGCTCATATAGTGTGGTATTTAGAAAGAGGACACCCAGTTGATTCTCTCCATACTTGCCAAGCTTGGTTCAAATTATTCTATTTTTGTCTCCATATTATATGCTACCATGGATGCTCTTAGAACTAAATTCAAAATGCCTTCACTTGATGATTTTGCTACATCACTCACTAGGGAGTGCAGGCAAAATTGGTTCAGATGGGCATATTGAAGTCTAAAAAGCCTTAGACACTTCTTGTAAGTCAAGGCACCAAAGATGAAAAGGCTTCAAATGGTAAGGAAAAGAAACAAAAACCCAAACAACATGAGCAAGGCAAGGAGTCAACTTTACATGCACCTCCTGGTTCATCTTCATCCAGCAAAAAGGAGTGATCCAAGGAGATACCCACATGTAGTCATTGCAAGAAATGTGGGCATGATGATACTATTTGCTACCACAAACAAATAGATGAGTTGAAGAATCTTGTTCAGAAAATTATTGTTAGTTCTCCTTCATCTTTGATTTCTTGTTCATCATCTTCTACTCCTTCATCACAATAGTCAGGATATAATGAGAAAGGACATGTGGGTATTGCTAATGGAACTACAAATACAAAGGTAAGGCACTTTGTGCAACTACATCTCATGGATCAGGTAAATGGCTTATTGATTCAGGAGCCTCTCATCACATGGCTTCCTCTTTGTCTATGTTTTCTACTTTTGAGCCTTGTGATATGCCACCAATCTTGATGGGTAATAATAATTACATGAAGGTGATAGGAAAGGGATCTATTGATATTGGAGGGGGTACTTTTCATGATGTATTGTGTGTGCCTTCCTTATCACATAATCTAATTTCCGTCTATTAGATTACTCATAGTGGTGTAGGGAAAATAGTAGAATTCACACCCGATCTAGTTATCATTATAGATTTGGAGACCATAAAGATTCTTGCTACTGGGGTGGTTGATCATGCATCTTGGTTATACACTTTTGCTGATTTTTCTCATGATGATGGTTCTTGTGTGAATATTACTATTGAGAAGAAGTTTGGGTATTTGAATCTTGGTATTCTTGCTACTGATTCATTTTTTACATCATGGTGCCCTTCTTTCTTTTCCTCCACATCCCGTTTCTATTGAGATTGATACTTAGTTGAATAGGATGATTATACTCTTGAGGGATTATAGTCCCTCTTTGCTGATAGTCATGGCACTACTGTTGTCGGTCATATTCTATCTTTGGAGACACTTGATTTAGAGCTTCCATTTTATCTTTAGTTGTCACCTTCATGGATTCAATAGGTTGTTCCTAACTTTGTTGTGGCATCTTCAGATTTTGACATGTGGACATTCATCTAGTCTTCAGAGACATTCATCTTGAGGTCACCTACTTCACAGGTTCTTTAGTATTCACAGGTTGTTCTATTTCTTTCTAAGGGAAGAAATGTGATTTGCCATAAGTGGATTGGATTTTGCATTCATTTTCGAGCATCCTCTTTTGCTTCTGGAGATTCTACAATGTTGGAGGATTTATTACCTCTATCTTTCCTCTTATGGGGGGCTCATGATTGTATTCTTGTGATGGATTCAGTTCTAGGGGGGTATTAGTTGGAGCCCTTCTTCCATCACTTGTACATATTTATTTGCATGTTTTTTCTCTCTTTTGGAGAGGGGTTTTTCCCACTGGGTTTTTTTCCTTTTCTCCACCTTATGAGAGATTCTTGTTGTTCATGGGTACCTAACATGGCTTTGTAGTTGGGACTCATTCTTGCATTAGTTGCATGTTTTTTATTTCTCCCTAAGTTGCACTTAAGGGGAAGTGTTGGTGTAATTAAATATTTAATTACACTTTAATAAGTTTACTTAGGGCTAATTTTAGTCTTAGGTTATTCTTAAGTCATATTAGGGATTTTCTCTAACTTGCAAATATAAAAGCAATTTCTCTCATGTAATTCATTAATTCATCCTTATTGTGCAAATTACTTCTCTTTGCTTTTTTCTCTTGTGGAAGTTAAATCTTACGTTTTGTAGGTGATCTTGGTGTTTTGAGTTAATCATAAACTCTCACATTTTTTACCATTCCATAGTGTCTAGAAGGCTCAAAAAAGTCAAGATTGACTTTTGTTTCACCAAAATTAGAGATCAGAGGACCCAATTGCTATAGAGGTTTTTTAGAGGAGTTCCTGAGGGTAGCTACAATCAAATTAGAGCATTTTCGGCCCAAATAGACCTTGCCATCACACTTAGAAAGGCTGAAAACCTAAAGATCAAATATCCAAAAGTTGAATTCAATAAAGTTGACCTCTGAGGCAAAATATTTTACATTTTGAGTCATACGACCCTCAAATTTGCCTAATTGTATGGAAATTTTAAAAAAATTAAATTAAATTAAAACTAAAATTAAAAAAGTGCATAGTGCTCAGTGCTAAAAGTGCTTCATAGTGCATCGCTATTTTCAACGCTTAAAGCACTTTAATATTTTAAAGGGGCTTCATCCCTCTTAAGGGACTCGACCCCCTAGAACATGTTGTAGCCCATAAAAGGGCCCGCAGACCTTAAGGAAGGTCGGAGGTGTGGCCTTCGACCCCTCTGCCCCCCTTTTATATATTTCACCTTTTTTTAAGGCCTGCAACAAATCCTTTCGACCTTTAAGGCCATTCTGCCATATGATCACAGGTTTGGCCTCTAGGACTTAAACAAAGCCCCCTCCAAATTTGGCCATTGTGCCATTTTTTTCAACTCTGCTAACTTTGGCTAAAAGCCACTCTCAGTTAGAGATCTCTATATTTGGTGAAGAACAAACTTTTTGTCTACAACCAAATCTATCTAGAGGTAACTAAGCTTGGTGCTTCTACCAAATTTGGCAGAATTTGGCCAAAATTAGAAGAAGTTGACTGTTGCAAACTAGATCCCTATTCCATTAAGCTTTTTAGATTGATAGGTAAACTTTAGAGGTCTCGTTCTCAGCCACACGAAGGCCTTTTCTGGTGCAATTTTTTTTATTTGGGGTAGAATTTCACACACTACGTTGTGGCAAACTTGGTTTTTTAATTTGATGCTCCAGATTCCAATAAATTGAAGATTATTCCATAATTTACTACGCAATTCTCATTTTGAGACCTTTTAGGAGCCATAAATTGAGAAAACGGACTCCATTTTTGGTGTCATTTTTTCCAGGGTTCATATTTTTCTATGTACTCCACATCAATGCTCTCAATTTGATCTCATATTGTACTTGATTTATATTTTTAGTGTTTTGGCCATTTTGGGCCCTGTAAGAGTCTAAAAATCTGGTATTTGCATTGTAAATCACACTAATTATAAAGTGCCAACATTGTAATTTTTTTGGGGGGTCATTTTAGAAACTAGTAAAAAAGGGGGGTGTCTCATGTGTCTTTTTTTCACACTTCTATTTTCTGCATTTTAGCTTACTTTTTCTACTCAAATGGATGCTTCAATAGTTCATGCTTTAACACCATATAACTATTTTGAATGGAAATCAAAGATGATAATCTATCTCAAAAGGCATGGATATCACAGGGTTACAATGGGACTTGAAACAAAACCCCAAGATAATGCAAAAAAGATAAAATGGTTTAACAAATGTGATGAAGCTTTTGGTACTCTATGTATGTTAGTTTCTCCTAACTTACTTTTTCATATTGAATCTACTAAAACACCCAATGATGTGTGGACCACATTGCAAATCCTCTTTGGTAAGCAAGATGAATTAAGGGGTCATCAGTTAGAGAATGAACTCGTAGGATTGAGTTGTGGCAATTTTGACACCATACAAGACTTCTTCACAAAGTTGAAAGCCATCAGATTGCAGTTGAAATAGTGTGGAATAGAAAAAGATGACAAACAACTGATCTTAAACATTCTTTCTAAGCTTGGTCCAAACTATTCTGTGTTTGTTTCTACCTTTTTATTCCACAAAAAGTGCCCTAGGTTTGAACTATAAAATGCCTTCTCTAGATGAGTTTGTTGTAGAACTCACTAAGGAGAAAGATAAACTGGTTCACATGGGTACAAGTAAACCCTCTAAGTCACATTCCTTGGCTGTAAATCAAGGCACAAAAGAACACAAAGGGTCTAGCAAACAGGATAAGAAATAAAAGAACCAAGGAGAGAAGAAGAAAGATAAGAAACTTGATGCTCCAAATGCAGCTAATTAGACCTCTTCATCAAAAGATGATCAACCTAAGAAGGAGAAGGTCAAGTGTTCTTATTATAAGAGGCCTAGACATGATGAGCACAAGTGTTTAAAGAAGTAGATTGATCACCCGTCACATCTTCTTGAGAAGAACAACATTAAGGTGCCTAATTTTATCAAGCAAAGTTCATCAGAAGGGTCTTCAAAGGACATAGAAAAGAGTGAGGGGAAAGGAAAGGGAAAGGCCCTAGTTGCAATATCTTCACAACTTGATCCCTGGATCATTGACTCGGGTGCTTTGCACCACATGGCTTCCTCCTAGGATGGTTTTGCCTCCTTAGAACCATGTTCTATACCTGCCATACTCATAGGTGATGACACTCCTATTGAAGTACATGGGAGAGTGTATGTTTGTTGGGACTTAAGGTGTCTCAACCTTTTCAAGTTTGTAATGTTGTATTTATTTATTCAACACTATGTTGTAGGATCACATAGTCAGCACCTTGTGTACATGTATTAAGATAAATTTTGGTGACTTTGTCAACCGTGGTTTCCCTCCAAAGTAATTAATGGGGGAGTATTTCCTTAGAAGAAAATTTGAAGTCTTTAGTATATTCAAAGAGTTCAAAGCTCTTGTAGAGAATTAGAAGGATAGAAAGATTAAGTGTTTGAGGACTGATAATGGTGGTGAGTTTTGTTCAATAGATTTTGACAAGTTATGTAAAGAATATGGGATTGAGAGGCACAAGACAATTCCGTATACCCCTCAGTAGAATGGATTGTAGAGAGGATGAACAGAACATTGATGGAAGGGAAAGGAGTATGCTAAGTGGAGCTGGCCTTAAACAAAAATTTTGAGCTGAAGTTGTTGCTACCACTTGTTACCTGGTTAACAAGTCTTCTACATAAACGCTTGTTGATAAGAAACCTATGGAGGTGTGGTTTGGTAAAAAGCCTTCATTGAGACACATTCGAGTTTTTGGTTGTGACGCATATGCACATGTGCATAAGGAGAAGAGGTCTAAGTTGGAGAACAAGGTTGTGAAGTGTATCTTCATCAGTTATGGTATCAGTGTGAAATGGTACAAGCTTTAGGATCCAATGGATGAGAGAGTTCTGTATAGAAAAAGTGTGATCTTTAGAGAGCTCAATCCTTCTTCTATTGTTCTACAACTAGAGAAAGCAAAAGAGAAAGAGGATATGGTTCAGCTTCCTTCCACCCCTGAGAAAGTTGAACAGAAGACATCTACTGGACTTGATGATGAGAATTTTGGTAGCTCTAAAAGTTTAGAAGAAGATGAAGAACCTCAACCTCAAGCTTTGAGGAGGCCCACATGGATAAGGCAGCAACCTGATAGGTTTGGTTATTCATTGCATGATTCTAGTTGTATTTTTTGCTTTGAAGTCTAACACTGATGAGCCTAGGACCGTAAGCGAGGATATGGGTATGAGTAATACAGATTCCTAGAAAGAGGCCATGGAAGAAGAGATGGCTTCCTTGCAAAAAAAAAAACTTGGGATCTAGTGCCCTTGCCTAATGGACGTAAAATTGTTGGATGCAAATGGGTGTTCAAAAAGAAATTTGGTTCAGATTGTAGTGTTGATAAGTTTAAGGCAAGGTTGGTCACGAAAGGTTATTCCCAAGTTGAGGGAATAAATTATGGTGAAATTTTCTCTCCCATTACAAAGATGATATCTATTAGATTCTTGTTATCACTTGCTAGAAGATATGATTTAGAAGTTGAACAGATGGATGTGAAGATAGATTTCCTTCATGATGACTTGGAGGAAGAAATCTATATGTCACAAACAGAGCACTACGTGGTAAAAGGTAAAGAAAATCTGGTCTACAAGTTGAAAAAGTCTTTATATGGCTTGAAGCAATCTTCTAGGACATGGTACTAGAAATTTGATGGCTTTGTGTTGAGTTTGGGATTTCTAAGATCAAAATCAGATCATTGTGTTTACTTTAAGATGGATAATGATCGTATTCTCATTATTGCATTATATGTTGATGATATGTTGTTCATTGGGAATGGTAAGAATTTGATTTTTGATTTGAAGTCTCAGTTGTTAGCACAGTTTGAGATGAAAGATTTAGGGGTAGCTAGATACATCTTGGGAATGGAAATTAGAAGAGACAGAGCTAACAGAAAATTGTGGTTAGACTAGAGTAAGTATGTGAATACCGTGTTGGAAAGATTCAACATGGCAGCTTGTAGACCACTATTCCAGTTATGAAGGGGAAAAGTTATTTGTTTTAGATTGTCTGAAGTCTTCTTTTGAGATGGAGGATGTGAGCAAAGTTCCTTATGCTAGTGCAGTTGGTATCTTGATGTATGCTAAGGTCTATACAAGACTAGACATTGCCCAAGCAATGGGAGTCCTTAGTTGATTTATGGCTAATCTTGGATGGGTACATTAGGATGCAGTATAGAGAGTGTTTAGATACTTGTGGGGTACTTCTAAGTATTCCTTATATTATCATGGTTATCCTACAATGGATTGGCATTTACTTTGTATTCAAGGATTTGTGGATCCAGATTGGGCAGGTGGTATTGATAGCATGAGATCCACAAGTGCTTATGTTTTCACTATGTTTGATGGTTCTATTAGTTGGATGAGTAAGTAGCAACTTGTGATCACTTTGTCCACTACTAAAGAAAAGTACATGGCAGAAACTCATGCTTGTAAAGAAACCATTCATCTTAAGAGATTATGTTCTGATGTTGGGTTTGATGTAGGGAAGATTACCATTTGTTGTGATAGTCAGAGTGTCATATGTTTGGTGAAAGCAAAATAATGCCCTATATTTAATAAAGGCATTGACAATTATTTTGTTATTGGCTGACATGGATAAACTAACATTGGATAATCACCAAAGAGGCTTGATAAGTAAGTGGCTAGAGAATGTAAAAGGTAATGGGATGAGAATCGACATTGTGTAATCCTGAAAGAGCTTGCATTGCAAGTGTGTTGTAATCATCTTTTGATTTGATAATACATTGTGAACATTTTGGAGTGTGGGGTTTTTCACCCAAAAGCATTTTCCCCACATATATCTTGTGTTGTGAGTTTTGTAATTGCATTTGAATGTTGTTATTATATTTCTATTAATGTGCATCTAATAACCTGTAACTAGTAAAGATTGAAAATTGCATAACTTTCCTCATTAGATTAGTGTAGGAAGTTGTTTCCACATACCTTGCTTCCTTTCACTGTTGAAGTGGGAGAAGGAACATTTCAGGATGTTCTCTATGTTCCATCTTTATCAACTAATCTCTTATCTATTTATCAGATCACTCACATAGGCTCTAGCAAGTGGGTTGAGTTCACTCTAGACAAAGTGGTAATTAGTGAGTTACATGACATGTCTACAGTTACTGTGGGAAAAGAAAATCATCATTCCAAACTATATTAGTTTTGTCACTTTGTTCCTAACTCTCCTTTGATAGTACTACTCACTCATTCAAATGAGGTGAGTCATTTGTGGCATCAACAGTTTGGTCACTTGAATTACCACTACTTGCAGTAGCTCGATCAACAGGACATGGTTTCAGGGTTAACTTCAATTCATTTTTCTGATGGAGTTTGGTAGGGATGCATTCTTAGTAAGCATCTACAAAAGAAATATGACAAAGGGAAAGTTTGGAGGGTCACACAACTTGTGGAGTTAGTACATAGTGACTTGGCAGGACCATTTCCACATCCTTCTTTCAATAGGGCTCAATATATTCTAACATTCATTGATGATCTTTCATGATACACTTGGGTTTATTTCTCAAGAAAAATTTTGAGGTGTTTGAGTCTTTTTAGGACTTCAAAGATTTTGTAGAGAAATAGTCTAGAAAGTGTTTTCACAAAGGATTGCGCCCTGAATGCTAAGCCTTTACAAGCTTGACAAACCTGTGCACCATGGGAACATTCTCAGACTGTAGTTTTATCTGTTTCAAGAATGGACCTCCAGAAGAGTCGTTCCCTTAAAAGGCCCCTTTGGATTTGTAAATTGATGAGGAAAAGAGATAGAAGAATACTTGAATAAACTAAAATTGAACTGAAAATCTATCCTAAAGGGGGTGTTGCACCAATACTTTAACTCTAATCTACAATATGATTCACAATTACCATTCAACACACCTGTTATTACAACTTAAATTAATCAATTTTATTACAAAAGTGTTTCACAGACAAGCATGAAATAACTTGCATAATCTGCAACCTATAATAAAATCAAACTTTGTATACTTGCATCCAAAGAATGAGACAAAAAAATTAGAGGTTTTATGATAAAACACAGTAAATTCCTATCAAATCACTCAATATAAGATAAGAAAACTAAATTTGAGTAGATGAACACCTGATTGTATTGATAAATAGAAGGAATGCTCTACAAAATAATAATAAACTGCTGGAAAATAATCTACTGCTACTCTAAAAAACTGTAAAAATAGCTAAGTTACAAGACAATCTCGCTCTCTGCAATATGCAAAGGCAAAAAAGAAAGAACTAGAGAAAACGCATGAGCTTTTTTCCCATAATACAAAATATGTCTCCAAAAGTGGATGGGAAGTCAACTCCAACTCAACTAGACTCCAAAATATGCATGAATGAGTCTCAAAAAATAACTCCAAGTTGTTGGGCGAGCAAAAGTGAAAAGGCTAAAATTTAGGCCCCAACACTTCTCCAAGATGAGCAAAAATAGCTCAAAACTGCTCGTCCAAAGATAGTTGACCCAAAAGAAAACCAAAATTAGTCTAGTTTGACTCCAAGGCAAAAATAGAAAAATATACCCCTCCTACATGAGTTTACACTTCTGTTCAACTCCTCTATTTTTGCATGATTAGAGGGCAAAAAATAACCTATTTTAACAATTATTAAATGCAACCTTATGATTTTACTTTAATAAGTGTTATCTAATGCTTATGTCTCCCTCTAGGTCAATATTTAACAAGTATTAAGGCAATTTTTTACATCATTGCACTTAATATGTGTTAACTTACATTATTTTTGTCATTTATTTATGCAAAAATATAAAGGATTTTTTTTATTACATCAATAGACCTTAAGGCAAAAAATAATTCCCCTACAACACTCCATGCAAAAATAAAAGCACTATTCTTCCCCTGGAACTATCAAAAGTCTCAAAATGCCCAAATTCGCCTAAGTCAAATCCTAGTCACTCTCCTTTCAATGGTCACCACCTTTTAACCTTTGGTTTCAATGTTCATTATAATTCAAAAGGCTAAAAAGACATAAACTCCTTATAACTCCCATGACCCCTATGCATTCTTCTTTGACATTATGACTTAAAAGTCATTGCCCATGGCCTCATTTGTTTTTTATGATCATCTTTAAAATAAAAAGTAAAAAAAAAACCTCCTTATCTCAAGCTAGGGCATGATCATACTCAAAACAAACCTTGAGAAACCCTAAAATCATTTCCTTCTTTCATATTTTGAGATTCTGGCTAGGTGAGCACTGACATGGGGTTTAGAAGGGCATGTTGAAGGTTTTTTGGTTCTAAGAGTCTTCATCATGCTCCAAATTGCTCTAAGGGTAAGAAACATTCTTTCATGTTGCTACTCCCTTCTTAAAAAATAGTAAAAAATACTTCATTTGCATCTTTTTCTAATGAAGACGACAAATTGTACCTATTTTATGCCTTTATGTTAACTACTTTCTCTTTTCCTTATGATCATGTTGTGATAAAATTAGTGAAAAAGGCTATTCGTTTGTCTTTTCTGTTGGACCTTTTGAAAAAGTGGTGAAAAAGATACTATTGTCTGTGATAATGGAAAAAGATTTTCTTTCTTTATGGCTCAGTTCCTCTTTACTTATTGGATAAAACCCATTTCCTTTATAATTTTCACTATATTGATGTGATCATGCTCTGTTGTGGCTCTCTTCTTCAGATTAATAGTGAAAACTTTGTCCTCTTGAAACTAAAAATGACCCTATTGGAGATGGTATTTGCTACTTTGAGAACTGGTGAAAATTACTTCATTATGGCTCTGGAGGAATCCATATAATATCATTGTTCTCTATATTCATTGGCTATTCTAACTTTCACACAGTGAAAATTGCTATTGTTGTTCCATATACCTGTTATTCGTGCTATTTTGTTGAGTATCTTGCTTCTATAGTGAATAACTCTAGCTAAATCTTGATATGGAGACTAAGAAGAATAATGCAGACTAAGGCCTCTATGCTCACTGTTTCCTTCTAATGTCTTTTGTCAAGGTTTACATGCTCTGTTATTCTTGTTGCTTTATTTTCCTTTTTAGACTGTATCTCTGTACCTTATGTTTGTTCCCACAGTTTTCAAGGAACTATGAAGTAAAGGCCTTAGTACTACCTTAGAATGTGCATACCTGTGTAAACTCCTAATAGATTTCCATGATCTTCAATGCTTTTTTTTTAGCTCCTTTTGTTTTGAACAAGGGTTTAATATTTGACAAGCTTTAACAAGACTTGCTCTATTAAATGACTCTTCACATTTAATTTGTCCTTACTTGTTTATGAAATTGTATTCTTGCAACTTGACTGGACTACACTATTACTGATCCAATCCATCAACAAGACTATGATGGTATGGGCTACCTTCATGGTTGTTTTCTATTCTTCTGCAACCTGTTCATGCTCTCAAGGTCTTTGGCATTTCACTGCCTTCTTAAAAACCTTTGATGACTATTATGAGAGACTTCTATGCCATGTACTTCATACATTGATCTCTTACTACTCAATTCTTCTTCAATTATTGACAAGACTACCCTTCAATTTACTTCATGCTTTGAGATCTCTACATGGCATATAGTAATTATTTTGTAGGTTTTATACCTGATCTTTTCCCTACTATATTGTTGTTCACTATGCATCTTTGTATAATGTTGTCTGCTCTACCAGGTATATATTTTGCAATTTCAACCCACTTGTCACCATATACTTGATGAGTGTGAATGAGAACCAACTCTTCCTCTTTTGTCCATGGTCCCTTGGATGAACCCCTTTGAGGAACACCTGTTAGTCCTTTAACTGGAGGCAACCCTTTCACAAGACTATCAAGACTCTCCGCTGACTGAGGAGAACATGAAGCTCTGTTATTTTTATCATTATTAGGACAACTTTCACTACACATACACTAGCATGCTCGTAGGGTAATTAATAAAATCATTTTATTTCAAATCCAAGCCCCAATTTCCAGCCATATCTTTCTTTCAAACTCCAAAAAATCATGAAGCCTCTCTTTCTTGGACTGATCTTATAGCCTCTCTTTCTTGCACTGATCTTATTGTGCCTTCTAGAAGATTGGAACTGCTCCTTTATATCTCTGTATGTAGACCTCTGTTCTTCCTCCTTTAGGATAGTCATGAAATTGTTCTAAGAAAATAATGAAAAAGATTTTCTACTAACTTCCCACTGTTGGCATGGCTGCTCCATTGGATTTTGGCTGTTCCTTACGAGTTGTCTTCTCTGGACTATTTTTTACTTCCTTTGATTGTTTTCTACACTTTCATGACCACTGTTTGTTGCACCTTACATGATGTATTTGCTACTAAGACAGTCATTCATATGACTTTTTTTTGGACTGATTTTGACAGCATTTATGACTAACTTTTTACTGATTTTTGACAGCATTAAATGACTGATTTTTAGTGCTTTTGATAGTCATAATATGACTAATTTTTGACTAGTTTTGACAGCATTTAAATAACTAACTTTTGACTGGTTAGATAGTCATTCATATGACTGAGTTTTTATTAATTTTGATAGCATTTTGACCTCTATATGATGGATTGCTCCAGGATGTTTGTTATGCATTATCTTTGCTACTCATTGAAGAGAGTCAAAGGTTGCTCCTTTGTATGACTGCTCTATTCTTATGACAGTTATGTTGACTACTTCTCATGGCATGATAGGTTTTCACAAACCTCTAAACTCTCTTTTCACTGATGGTTGTAATTCAATATCAAAATTTATACCAGTCCCACTAATGATTGCAACATGATCTTTTGACATTATGGTGACTGCATTTTGAAAGGGTCTTGTGGAAGGTCTCCTCCTGATGGCCTTATTGCTCACTATGGAATAGTGCTGCTCTTGAATATAGTGACTGTCCTACATGCTCATTTTTGGCACTGATGCTTCTTGCATTATTTGAGGACTGCTCCTCTCTCATCATAATCAGATTTTGATCTTTGTTAATCTAAACTTTGTTCACTATTAACTAAAATGGTTTCCACATGCTCTTGTTGTTCTTCCTATGACTACTTGTTTATCTATGGGGTTGTCATCTTGATTGTATGACAATCCAGAGTGGTTTTGTTTCATTATGATTAAGATAAATGTTGCTTCATACACCTACACATTCCTTCCATGGTTGAAGACTTTCTTTGCACATTTTGTGACAGTTACTCACCCTATCTTCTTCATGCAGGTCTTCATTATTGTCAGGATGACTGTACTAGAACTTGTATCACTTTTATCAATATCATAAAAATGATGACTCTTGTTGTTATAACCATTCCTTCCTTCATGTATACTATTTCCTTAACTATCTTGGTGAATGAAACCTAGTGAAAAAAGGGGTCTTTCATGTTGTATGACTGTACTTTTGGGCTCTTGCATAACATTATTCCAACGCTAGTACATAATCTTCAAAAACAAGGCAGTGCTTACCTTTCATGACATTTCCTTTAGTTTGGGCATGTTCTTGACTACACTACTATACCTTGGCATTATCTTCTTGATTGTTTGACTGCCTTTAGTGATTATGGATGTGCTTGTCTTGATCAACATGATTCTTTAATGCACAAGATTGTTGTTCTCTACACAGGCTCCTAATTTGTACCTTGTTTAAGAGATTCCATGTCTACATTTCATATAATTTGCAATATTTGTGGCACTTTTCCAACTATCATTCACCTATGGACTGAGGCAGTACCCCCACTACTGACTTGTCACTTGACTTTGTATAGCTCCTCTTTATGTCATTGGCTAGCTGTCTTGTATGATGTTGCTCTTTTCACATAGGATATCTGCATTATATTCCTTCTTAGGACTGTACCTGGCACTTACTACTGTACTTGTCCATACTCCTGGCATATCACCCAGCTACTTCATGACTATTATAAGTATCTTCTTCATGATGGAAACACCTGTATCTGGACATTGAACAAACATGTTAGACAAAACATTGAGGCTGAAGCCTCTCTTTTGATGGTTTGATCAAATTTTCTCCTTCCTACTTCATCTTATGCATCTAATGCTCTATTTATCTATTCCATTTTTTATCTGATGTGAAATAATAAGTACATTTTGAGTTACTGCATATAGAGATAGAGATGAAAGCCTAAGCTCTAACATCACTTTTCACTTCCTCCTGTAGGTTTAATTGGAGCCACCACTAGGACAGCGGAGATGTTGGTGCAGGCAACAATATTCGTCATTCACTGAGGTAATGATGGGTCCCATCTTTACTTTATATGCTTTTGTTTAGTCCATATGTGCTTATTGTTGTGCATTGAATTAGATACAGTTACTCCCACAGCTTGTGTGAGACCATATAAACACTTCTTGATTGAATATAATTAGTTATTTCATGCAATATGACTTGTGTATAATTCCTCTTTCTTGTAACTCAATTGTATAACATAACTGAATATTATTACATGTGATAAATGTTTATAATCATGAAAAATTGACAAAGTCAAGTGTACCTTTTTGAAGCTGCATCAAACTGTAATAAATGAACTCCAATGAACATAACTAAAACATGATCTACAATGACTAGGTTAGCCTTAACTTTACTTGTTAGACCTAGGATACCTACTGCCCTGTTGGAATATCCTATCACAATATCTAGCTCATGTAGTAGCTCTAGTTGAGCTGATACATGATCTTGGTACTCTAATCTCTGCAAGGGTCCTCTATCAAGACAGTAGACCTTCTAGGCTAGCCCGTGAACCTAAATTTTCTTCTCCCTTCCTTTTGAATTGTCTACTTCTCCAAAGAAGCAATGGAAAATGTTGTTATAAGCTAACCAAATTGGATGCAAAGCACAATTTGGTAACATTTTTGCCGACCTCTACAATAGTTTTGCCTGCTAAAACTCCAAGTCCAGTTGCCTAGTGAATCCATTGGGCAATAGAGTCCTTCCTTAGTCTGAACAACTGAGAAAACTTCCCTGAAACTTAGCTGCGAGAAAAACAACAACAGTAGAAACAAAATTGAAAACAAAACAATGTTGACTCCAAGTAGGACCAACCAACTGTGCATTAGCACTTCTTGGAAAATAAAAATTGAATTGAAATGGTCTACCTACCTAAACTAAACAAATGAATACACTTTCTAAATGAAGCCATTAACTAGTTCTACAAAATATCTCCCTTTTCTGATCAACCTGGGGTGTTTTTCATGCCTTTGAGCAGCCAACAAGGGTTGTGGAAAGGGGGGCATCCAATAAACATATGTAATACCTCTTCTAGAAAAAGGACAACATATACCGACTTTCTTTGACTGAAAAGACAACTATTCTGGGGTGGATAAATTAGCTGGTTCTCCTCTTCTTGCTACTCCTCATGTCTTGCAACATGCTCGATAGGTAGTTGCTTCTCCCAGCCCCTTTCCAACTAGATTAGATGTCAAATAGAACATCCCCTTGATAAACCAATGTGCAAACAATCAATGTTGATTTGTTGTTTGCATTTTACTGCCCTATCATCTTAAATATGAATTATGGGATGATTAGGGGAAATTGAAACCTTACCCAAATTGAAGTTAACCAACTCCTGCTTCTCTTCCTGAGTGAATGTAAAATCAGGAAACTCTTTCAAAACTATGTTTTGACAGTCTGTTCTTTGAGACCAAGTATCCTCTAAGAGGAGATGCTCCTAAATGCCTATGCAACTAGTAGCAACCTTGAGGCCCTTTTGACATTTTGCCTCTTCTTCCAAAGGTTTTAGCTGCATACTTTCCTTGCTATCCTCAAGTTGTTAGCTTCATCTTGTTCAAATGCAAAAGGGGAATGTTCAAAAATCTACTCTACCTTGCAGTTCTCACCATTGTCTTAGTCATCATAAGAATTCAACATAGTAACCAACTCTCTATAAGTTGAGCAATTAGGATCTTGACAATCAAACATAGAGCTGACTTGAAAAGGCTGAGCTTCCTCAATTAGTTCACCTGACAACTCTTCAAGGCAAGCTGCCTTCAATGTATCTATGCTGGCCTCTTCAATGTAGTACAAAGGGAGTTCTGAAAATAAATCAGATGTTTCACAATCATGGAGAACCTGACTCTCTTTGCAAATGGGTCTCTCTTCTTTTTCTAACATATTCTCTACATCCTCCTTATCACTGTGCTAGCTTGATACCTCAAAATGGTTGTCAATATTATGTTGTCCAAACTGATCTTCATTCTCTTCTTCATGAACCTACAAAACGTCATGTTCTATAATTTCTTCTTGTTGCTCCAAATTAGCTAGTAAGGTGAATGTTTGTATGCTCTCTTCATCATTGTAAATCAAACCAGGTATCCAATCAAATAAGGAGATTGTATCTTCTTCTTCATCTGACTTTCTCTTCATTGGAACTTGTACCATTTGTCTTTGTAACTGAATATTTTCACCTTCTAACCTTTGTATTCTACTTTCATTCATTTTGTGCACAACATTAGAAAATCCTTCAAATGAATCAAAATGCAAAGGATTCAGTGTCAAGTTTGAACCAACCTCCTCTACACATGCATTATTCTTATATTTAGTTGGGAACGCAGCACAAACAACAACCTCTTTCCCCACATCTGATTTTTCTGATTTGGTGGAACAAAAAGGACTGCAAGAACCTTCAGCTGCTAAAGTAGGATAAATATGCTCATTACTAAGCTCATTATGACATATTATGGACTACTCTTGGCTATGAATTGGTTGTTGTATCGAAGGAGCATTCCTAAAACTTGGAATCTTGATTGTCTTGGACCCTACAACCCTTTGCTCTTGCACACCACACCAACTTGGAATCTTAATTGGTTTAGGTTCTACTACTCTTTTTTCTTCTTGATTTTGGATTGGTATGGAAGGAGTAGCCTTAACAAGGTCTGGCATTTTATAATCAGGATGCTTAGTCCAAGAAGGCTGCCATGGCTATTCAAAACTTTGATGACTTGGTTCAGGCTCTTGATATGACTGAAGCTACAGATTAATCGACTAGTTTTGAATAAAAATAGTCTCATGAATAAAATTAGCACCTCTGAAACTTGGAATTTGGAGACTTTGGAGAGGTTGTTGGATAGCTTCAGCTTGAAACCAAGTACGAACTTGGGCCAGAAGTTGTCTCATTTGTTCCTCGTCAATAGCAATCTTCCTGTTGGTTTTTTTCTAGACTGGATACTTATTCCCAAATTTCCCTACAAGGTAGCCATCAGTGATCAACAGGATCTCTGGGCCAGGGGCGAACAGTGTAGGAGATAGACTCTATATTTTATCTCCTCTTCTTCTTCAGGCTCTGCCAAACCTAGGGGGGTGTTCCCTACTCAACATCCATGAGGATATGCATACAAAGGCTGGGATGCTGACAGAAAGCAGATAAGTCCTCCTGTAAGTAGACCAAAACTGAAAGATAAGAGCAAAGGGGCTAGCTTTGGGCCTATTTGCAGTTGTAGACAGAGGACTGAGGATCCTAAAACTAATTCTAATGTCCTAAAGATTGTTTTAGATTTAGATTTTGATTTTAAGTTTGGATGCAAAGCTAGACATGGTTGTAACACAAACACAAAGCAAGATTGGTGCCTATCCAGGGCCTGGAGTTAGTAGACATACACCTGTGAATGATCAGCATGAACAGCTAAAACTAGATTTCAGGGGGATATATGTGATACCTGCCTTACAGATATCTCCCAATACAGAGTGTTAAGTTATCTCTACTTATGGCATCCCTACTGCAGTATACCCTTCCCAATGTTCAACCTGAAAACAGTTTAATCTACCCCTTGAGCAGAAGTTAAAAGATCAGACATTCAACATAGGAATTCTATGTTCTAGAGTCTCAAATATTACCCAAATATCCAGATTTAGAAGAAGAATACATGCAATACTGGAGACAGAATTAACAAAACACATGCTAAGATAGCATTTCTCATATAAGATTAATCATGAAATCAGTGGGTTCATGCCCAAACATACAACAAGAGATACATAGACTCACAGGTTTAGCTGTACAGAGCAACCAGATCAGCTTGTTTTGAATTACAGAGCCAAAAATCTTCAACTTTCAACAACCTGAAAAATGGTAACACAGTCTGCTTATAACAGCCAGAAAGTGTACCACAGCAATTAATTACAAGACTGTATAAAATTCGCTAGATACAGATCCCTCAAAGGAATGGCGCTCAAAATTTATTGCTGCAGAGACAGAAGGAACCCTCGAGCCCTGCGCCACCACCTGGGAGTCTTCATTCTCAATCAGGCAGCTTCACCATTTGTATCATCGCCCATACCGCTGCACGACAGTCATTGATGGCTCAACCACCTGCACTTCACTTGGAAACCATCGCTATAATCAACATGAGGCTTCCCGCCAAAACACCTCCTTCGCAGGTTCAAAATAATGCAAGGGGAAAAATCCCACATGCATGGTGTGGAGAGCCCTTCACTACCTTATAAGCCTGATCGCATACACATCAAGTGTCGAGCGCTTTTGCCGTGCTCAACACACATGCCTTCGTCAAAAACCCATCGTTTAGACCTAAGCCATCGGCTTACCTCAAAAATCTCCCACCGACAATAGTAGTCTGGCCGATCGTAAACTCCACATTCCCTTCATCGGCCAGAGATTAACCATCGGCCAACCTAAAAGTCTCCCCACCGATGAAGAATGTCACACCGACACCAACAAATAAAACACACCCCCCATCGAGCCATCGGCCCAACTCCTACTGATAGCCCGCCTCCATCGGCGAGACCCCAACTGTCGGGCCAACACTTCTCCGTCCACCCGATAGCCAAAATCTTGGCGATGAACACTTCATCGGCAAGACCAAACATACAGTCCAGCTGATGCACATAGTCCTAATGCCCCCATCGGCCAAACCAAAGCCATCGGCCCAAAACAAACAAATCCTGCCGATGAACAAAGTCACACCGATACATACATCCCTCGGTGAGACACACGCCGATGACACTTCATCGGCCAAACATCCATCGTCGGTCAAACAGGAAAATGCTTCGCTGATAGTATACATCACACCGATGGCACCATCGGTAAGAACAATCCCGTCGGGGAACCAAAAAAAATACATGCCGATGGTGTATGTCACGCCGACAGCACATCATTACCATCAACTTGATCGCCAAAATGCCTGCGAGGTCATGCCGATGGAAAAGAATAAATAGGGTTTAAGTGAAGAAACCCCTTAAGCATGAAAAATCAACCTCCAAGTCAAAATGAGTGCTAACACTGGCTCCGAATGGGGACGTGCAGGTGAAGAACTTGCAGCGAGAACCAGATCTCCAGGCAGAACAGGCAAAAAACTAAAAAGCATGAACTGTACAAGGCATTTACACTATATACATATTTTTTACAAATGTGCACAGAGACAAGTCATCTATGCAAAATAGAACTTAAGGAATTGGCCATGCACAGGCAATTCTAGAACTTCACCATCTAGGGCCTGGAGGAAATAAGAATCCTCCCCATGAGCACTGCAAATCTGATATGGGCCCATCCATAAGGGTTCAAATTTACCATGTTTACCCTTTTCTTGACCTTTTGCATTCCATATGAGCACCAGATCATTAACCTGAAACTTCCTTTTTGTAGTTCTCCTGTCAAACTGATATTTCACATCTTGTTGTCTCTTGAGATTGATCTAGTGGGCTTTCCTTCTGTTTTCATCCAATGCAACCAGCTGGTTCACTCTTTCTGTCATGGAGTCTTCAATCTCCTTATCATTTTCCTGGATGAATCTGTAAACTGGTAGGAGATTGTTTATGGGCAATCTGGCTGATGCACCATATACTAGCTCAAAGGGTGACATTCCAATAGCCTTTTTTACTGTCACTCTATCAGCTGATATGGCCAACTTTAATTTTGAGTCCCAAGCTCTCTTGTTCTTGTCCAGTATCCTCTTGATAATTTTCATGATGCTTTTATTGCTTGATTCTGCTTGACCATTCCCTTGTGGGTGATACGGTGATGCATATGATAGATTTATCCCATACCTGTTGCAAAAATCAACAAATTCACCTGATTTGAAGCACATAGCATTATCAGTGACTATCTTGAATGGTACTCCAAACCTGATGATAATATTTTCTAGCATGAAATTTATCACCACCTTACTTGTAGCTTTCTTAGTTGGAATGGCCTCAATCCATTTGGTAAAGTAATCAGTTGCCACCAAAATCCAACTGTGTCCCCCACTTGATTTGTCTGCAATTTCCCCTATGAAGTCAATTCCCCATTGCTGAAATGGAGCATCCACAGTTACAGTCCTGAGGGGTAAAGCACCATCGTATTTCAGCTTTCCTAAAAATCTTTGGCAAGGGTCACACTTCCTCACTAACCTTTGTGCATCTGAAAAGAGAGTAGGCCACCAATATCCTACTCTGAGAGTTTTATGAGCTGTTGTTTGGGTAGTATAATGTCCACCACACAATCCTTTATGCATATCAATCAAAACATTGTTAGCCATATCCTCATCCACACATATCAGCATCACACCATCAGGGTTTTTCTAGTATAGCTCACCTTGAACAATAACATACCTGATTGCATGTAACTTTAAAGTCCTCTTTTGACTGTCACTGAAATGGGAAGGACAATTCAGATTTTGCAAGTAGTAGATAATATCCTTGTACCATTTAGATCCTGATACATTTACACTCTCATTTTGGACTGCATTAACTTGGCATGCTTCCAAGTTTGACTGTGCCATCATCTTGGCTAATCCTTGTCCTCTTATCAACTTGGTAACTTGTATGTCTATGTTAAACTCTTGCAGTTTGTTTATCCATCTGCACCTTCTTCCAGTCACCTCCTGCTGAGTGAATATGTCTTTGACTGCTGCATGGGGTACATATGCAATTATATATGATCCTACCAAGTATGGTCTGAAACTTTTGATGGCTCTGACTAGTGCATATGCCTGTTTTTCCATAATATCATACTTCAACTCAGAGGCCTGCAAGGACATACTGAAGAAAGCGATAGGCTGTTCAAAACCATCTTTGTTTTTCTGTAGCAAACATGCAGCAACAGTATGAAAGGAAGCAAATGAAAATACTTGGAATGGCCTAGAAAAATCAGGAGATTTAAGAACAGGGGCCATCTTGATTGCCTCTTTGATACTCTGAAATGATTCTATTGCTTCACTTTCCCAGTGGACAGTTGCATCCTTCTTCATCATCTTGGAAATGTTCCTTGTGGTTTCTGCAAAGTTGGGAACAAATCTCCTAACAAAATTTATCTGTCCAAAGAAGGACTGAACTCCTTTTACAGTTTTTGGCATTTGAATTCTGTCAATAGCAGCCACTCTCTCTGGATCTATCCTGACTCCATCCTTGGAAACAATATGTCCCAGGAGCTTTCCTTCAACTACCCCAAAGGCACACTTCTTTGGATTTAAAGAAATACCATACTCTAGTGCTCTTATGAAAATCTGCTCCAGATGCAAACAATGCTGCTCTTCTTTCTCTGAGTAAGCAGTCAAGTCATCCTGATATATAGCCAGGATTGAATCAATCAACCCTGCAAAAGCAACATCTATTGCTCTTTGAAATGTAGCACCTGCATTGGTTAGTCCAAAGGGCATTCTAACATACACATAAGTTCCCCATGGAGTGGTGAAGGCAGTCTTATACTGTTCTGATTCCTTCACCTTCACCTGATTATAACCTGAAAATCCATCCATCATGGATAAGAGTTCACAACCAGTCACTCTCTGCAACATAGCTTCCATATTAGGCAGTGGATAGTTATCCTTTAAAGAGGATACATTCAAGTTCCTGAAGTCAACACAAAGCCTAATATCACCATTCTTTTTTTTGACTGGGACAAGGTTAGACACCCAAGTTGAATGCCTGATTGGCACAATTATTCCAGCTTCCCTCAGCCTTTTGAGTTCTTCTTGCATCTTTGGAGCTAAGGTAGGATTAATAGGTCTTTGCCTTTGTCTAAATGGCTTAGCTCCAGGCTTCAATGGGATCTCATGCTGGAATAAATCTTCCCTATAGGCTTTTAGGTCCTCATATGACCAAGCAAAAACATGTTTATACTTTTTCAGTAATGCAATCAGCATACTCCTAATGTGTGGTTTGAGCTGTTTACCAATGTATACCTTCTGAGGGGCCTGAGATGTCCCCAAATTTATCTCTTCTAAATCTTCCTTATTTGTGGGAGATGTCCTTGTGACCGATTTATCTCTACTGTCAAAAGCTCTTTCCAAAGCTACTAATCCTCTGGGGATTTTATTAGTCTTCAATTGAATTATCTCTTTTCCCACAAGAGTTTCTTTTCCATCTATAGTCTCTACAAAAGCTTGGAAATCAATTTCTTGATTCTCATATTCATCTATGCAGTGCAAAAATTTTAACAAGTCCCTATCATCATTAAACACTTGCCAACTGCATATGTTTTCTAGTACTGCAGGCCTAATTTTAACTTCTACATTTGTAACATCTGACAGAGTGATGTCATCTGGCCTTATTGCAACATTGGCTAAGAAATCAGCCATAACATTCTTTGACCTCTCTACCCAGTCTATTGAAAATGCATCAAATAGTTCAATGGTATCCCAAACAGCATGCTTGTATTGTTTCAACCTTTTATTTTTTGAAGCATACTTATCTCTAATCAGGGATACAATCAGCTCAGAATCCCCAAATACTCTTAGCATTTTGATTCCATGTTTGAGAGCAATATTTAGGCCTAAGAGTAAAGCCTCATATTCTGCAATGTTGTTTGTGCAAACAAACCTCAACAAGAAAGAGAATTTGAGGAGCTTACCAGCTGGAGACAGGAAAACAACTCCAGCTCCAGAGCCTTCTTTTGCACAAGCTCCATCAAAAAACATGGTCCACAAACCTTGCTGATCCAATTCTTCAATGCAGACATTTTTCTTTTTATCTTCTCTATCATCTGAGACAACCTTGAAGTTATCACAGTCAATGTTTACAAAGCATATCTGTTCCTCTGCTTCTTGGTCTTCCACTGTCTCTGATGATCTCTGTTCTCTGATTAGCTTAACATCCCTGCCATTCATTGGAATCATGGCATATGACAGGTCCAGCTGCATACTTCCACCAATTAGTGCTGCCCATCTTCTTGACAACAACATACCATACTGTGGCTTGATGTCAACCACTGTTATATTCATTTTATATCTCTTTTCAGGAAATGCTGCCAGTTTGAAATCTACATCCTTCATGATTCCAATAACTGGTACCTCTCTGGCATCCATAGCATAACATTTTCCACATGCCTTGTCAATTTTCAATCCATCTTGTTGCATGATAGCCAAAGGCATGACATTTGTAGATGCTCCAGAGTCAAGCATACAATTTCTGATTATTTTTCCATTTATAACCAGGGATACATAAAATGGTTCCACTTGTGAAGGACACTTTGTCATAGTCACTCCTAAATAGACTTCAGGAGCCTCATCTTCTTCATTACACATGACATGTTTCTCACCCTGGATCTGAACATTTTGTTTAGCTTGAAAAGGCACCCCTGAAATTAGGGATACTGTCCTATTCTTGATTTCTTCCACTTTCATGAGTTCCATAAGTGGAACAGAGACTTTTACCTGGGAGAGGACTTGAGCTATATCAAATGGAGCATAATTTTGTGTAACAGCTATAGCTTGCTCCACAATCTTGTTTTTATCCTGAACTGATTTAGCTCTTACTTTCATAGTTCCCTGATCATCATTCTTGTCTTGGGAACCTTTACCTTGATCTTCAGCCTGAGGGATTCTATTTTCTGGTCCTTGGGATTCATGACCTGTTCTATGTCTAAAGTTCTGTTTATTATTAACCCACTGCCTTTTTTGTAATTCCATCCCCTTATTACCATGCACTGGCTGTCCTATAGTAACATCTTTTGGCTGATGTGGGCTACTTACCTGATTTTTACCTCTGAGATTGTAGTTGCTCTTGACTTGAGCAACTACTGCAGCTGTGAAGGCCCTAATTTCCTCATCAGAAGGTCGTTGTAAGTTACTCAGAAAACTGTATGAGTTCTGAGCATAGGCATAGTTAACTTCATCATCTTCATCATATGGGAACTGTTGGCAGCCCTGAGTTCCATCATTTGTACTCTCATCAGCATCATAAAGAGTGTATCCATTGCTTATGGACATCATATTTACATCATCATCTTGCACATAATGTGGCTCATTGCATTCATTACAAGATGTAATATTATCACACAAGGACTAAGCAATCATACACTGTGACTGTGAATGTGGCATCTGACAAATTATACACCATGGAGCATCATCAACAATATTTACAGCTTTCTTTAGAGGATCAGGAGTTTCTTTGACATGTTGAGCTCTTTGATTTGTGTTGTTATGTGGGAATATAGGTTTACCATCATGCCAATTGGTATTATAAGGCATATCATGCAATGATGGCCTCTTTTCCTGCCTTTGATAGACTTGCCTATTAGGACCTATCCCTTTTTCACTTCTAGCTAATCTATAGCTTAGGTCCTTAACAACATTTGCCAATTTGTCTATCTTATCTTCAGGGGCAGATGTATTACCTTGAGTGTTCTGAGGCTTGTTTGGATTCTGCAGAATTTTTATATCATCCCTTCTATTTGTCTTGCCCGATGCTTTCCTGTTGTTTTCAATATTCACTGCAATTCTGAAAGCATCCCTGAGAGTAGAAGGACCTTTATCTCTTAATCCATATGCAGTTTTTGCATCAAAGGCATTGATATACAATATTATGCACATTGGTTCATTTGGCCTCATGTGATGTGGCAATTTGTTTAACACTTTAGTAAATCTTGCATTAAAATCTGCAACCTGCTCATTTGACCCTTTAGTGATACTGGTGAACTCATTTACAAAAAAGCTAGGGTCAGTTTTGTCACCATATTGCTCCTTGAACATCCTTTTAAAATCATCCCATGATGAAATACTCTGATCAGGCAGATTCTTGTACCATTCTCTTGCCTCATCTATTAAGGATTGCATAAATGACTTCATGAAAACATCCTCATGTTCAACCTCAAAGTTATCCATGACATTTTGAAAGGCTTTTAGATGATCTTCTCCTGACACAGTGTTGTTTCCTAAAAATTTAGGCACTTGCAGCCTCAGATGCTTATCAATGGGGTTAGGATACCCAGGAATACCATCAAATACCAGCTGTCTGAATCTATCTAGCTGCATTGGCTGTCTATTTAACTGATTAACATTAATATCTCTGTTTGCATTCTGGTTTCTTACATTGTTCAGTGGTATCCTAGCATCATTCACATTTTGTCTCTCATCATTATGCTGATGTTGCACTTCATTTCTCTGTTGATGTCTCTACACATTTGCATTCTCAAGGGTAGGAATTGAATTATTCTGGGCAGTCCTCAAAGCTTGCACTTTCTTCCTCAAATCATCTCTGATTGATATTGCCTGCTGATATTCAAACTCGGCCCTTAAGCTCCTAATTTCATCAGCTAGTTCTTCCTCGCTGGGCCTAGAGGAGGATGGTTTTATCACATTCTGATCTTCATCTTCATCATCCCTCAGAGACTCGGCCTCTTCAAACCTTTCACTAGGGTCTAGAAATGGGCGTTCTTGGAACACCTCTGACCTCATTCTCATGTTACCACCCTGTTGCCTCTCATATGCACCCTGAATATCAGCTTCTGCATTTGAAAAGTAGGGCTCATGCTGTCCTGATGGCCTAGGGTTATCTTGTATATCATCATTTTTTCTGGAGGAACCCTCATGACTAACTGAGACAGCTCCCTTTCTTCTGTACATCATTCTTCTTGTTACTGGTAACTCTTCAAATAAAGGATTTTGTTGGGATCTTCTCCCCTGCATATAAATTTTACTTTGACCGGTTGGGAGATTACTTCGGAGTCGCCACCTATTACTAGGAACTGTTTTCTTTTATAAATCAAGGTTCTTTCAAAAATAACAATTTTCAAATCACCATCCCCAGCGGAGTCGCCAATTTCTGTTGGTTTTTTCCCAGACTGGATGCTTATTCCCAGATTTCCCTACAAGGTAGCAATCAGTGATCAACAGGATCTCTGGGCCAGGGGCCAACAGTGTAGGAGATAGACTCTATATTTTATCTCCTCTTCTTCTTCAGGCTCTGCCAAACCTACGGGGGTATTCCCTACTCAACATCCATGAGGATATGCATACAAAGGCTGGGATGCTGACAGAAAGCAGATAAGTCCTCCTGTAAGTAGACCAAAACTGAAAGATAAGAGCAAAGGGGCTAGCTTTGGGCCTATTTGCAGTTGTAGACAGAGGACTGAGGATCCTAAAACTAATTCTAATGTCCTAAAGATTGTTTCAGATTTAGATTTTGATTTTAAGTTTGGATGCAAAGCTGGACATGGTTGTAACACAAACACAAAGCAAGATTGGTGCCTATCCAGGGCCTAGAGTTAGTAGACATACACCTGTGAATGATCAGCATGAACAGCTAAAACTGGATTTCAGGGGGATATATGTGATACCTGCCTTATAGATATCTCCCCATACAGAGTGTTAAGTTATCTCTACTTATGGCATCCCTACTGCAGTATACCCTTCCCAATGTTCAACCTAAAAATAGTTTAATCTACCCCTTGAGTAGAAGTTAAAAGATCAGACATTCAACATAGGAATTCTATGTTCTAGAGTCTCAAATATTACCCAAATATCCAGATTCAGAAGAAGAATACATGCAATACTGGAGACAGAATTAACAAAACACATGCTAAGATAGCATTTCTCATATAAGATTAATCATGAAATCAGTGGGTTCATGCCCAAACATACAACAAGAGATACATAGACTCACAGGTTTAGCTGTACAGAGCAACCAAATCAGCTTGTTTTGAATTACAGAGCCAAAAATCTTCAACTTTCAACAACCTGAAAAATGGTAACACAGTCTGCTTATAACAGCCAGAAAGTGTACCACAGTAATTAATTACAAGACTGTTACAAAATTTGACAGATACAGATCCCTCAAAGGAATGGCGCTCAAAATTTATTGTTGCAGAGACAGAAGGAACCCTCGAGCCCTGCACCACCACCTGGGAGTCTTCATTCTCAATCAGGCAGCTTCACCGTTTGTATCATCGCCCATACCGCTGCACGACAGTCATTGATGGCTCAACCACCCGCACTTCACTTGGAAACCATCGCTGTAATCAACATGAGGCTTCCCGCCAAAACGCCTCCTTCGCAGGTTCAAAATAATGCAAGGGGAAAAATCCCACATGCATGGTGTGGAGAGCCCTTCACTACCTTATAAGCCTGATCGCATACACATCAAGTGTCGAGCGCTTTTGCCGCGCTCGACACACATGCCTTCGTCAAAAACCCATCGCTCAGACCTAAGCCATCGGCTTACCTCAAAAATCTCCCACCGACAATAGTAGTCTGGCCGATCACAAACTCCACATTCCCTTCATCGGCCAGAGATTAACCATCGGCCAACCTAAAAGTCTCCCCACCGATGAAGAATGTCACGCCGACGCCAACAAATAAAACACACCCGCCATCGAGCCATCGGCCCAACTCCTACCGATAGCCCGCCTCCATCGGCGAGACCCCAACTGTCGGGCCAACACTTCTCCGTCCACCCGACAGCCAAAATCTTGGTGATGAACACTTCATCGGCAAGACCAAACATACAGTCCAGCCGATGCACATAGTCCCAATGCCCCCATCGGCCAGACCAAAGCCATTGGCCCAAAACAAACAAATCCTGCCGATGAACAAAGTCACACCGATACATACATCCCTCGGTGAGACACACGCCGATGACACTTCATCGGCCAAACATCCATCGTCGGTCGAACAGGAAAATGCTTCGCCGATAGTATACATCACACCGATGGCACCATCGGTAAGAACAATCCCGTCGGGGAACCAGAAAAAAGACATGCCGATGGTGTATGTCACGCCGACAGCACATCATTACCATCAACTTGATCGCCAAAACGCCTGCGAGGTCACGCTGATGGAAAAGAATAAATAGGGTTTAAGTGAAGAAACCCCTTAAGCATGAAAAATCAACCTCCAAGTCAAAATGAGTGCTAACACTTCCTATTTAGAGAATTTTCTACATACTTTCTCTTTTCTTCCGTCTCTTGCTGAGAACAAAAGGCCTCATAAGACTGTTGCTCCTGATACATGTTATACTCATTTTCTCTGTTAATGGCTTGAAACTATTTTTGTAAATCTAAAGTCATATTCCAAATGCTCAAGCTAGTTTTGTGTAAATCCAAAGTCATATCTTGAATGCTTATGTTATCATCATATTGAGGCTAATCAGCATAAAAATCATGTTGATTGGGAACAAAATAGTCTTTTTGGGACTAGTTATGAGCATAGCTAGGCTACCATGAAGGTTGAGCATGGGTGGGTGGGAGATAAGCATGTTCAGCATGCTGATATATTGTTGTTGCATGGTTGTTTGGGATGAAACCAGTTGCTTTCTCAATCTGGTATGGTTGGCTAGAAGGATGATAATGTTGATTATAATGAGGAAAATGATTGTTTAGGGGCCAAAAGATTAGATTTTCATGATATGGCAGAGAATCACTATAATTGCTGCAATATCTAAACATGTCTGCATGGAAGGCCTGAATCATAGGGCAGTCAAAACATGAACATTAAAAGACAACACCAACCTAATTCATTGTAGATTCTTGGGCTGTTGAAACCAGCTGACATATGCTTAGAGTTGCCATGGTGTTTGATGATTTTGCCTACAAAGGCTAAAACATTGAAGAAAACACTAGATCCTTCAGTATGTACTCTTCTTATGTGTTGTTCACACTAGATCTGCTAAAAAATTAGAGAATAGAGTCGCTAGGTATATGTTTATAACCTCAAAAGGTCCAAAAAAACTGATGTCTATACCAAAACAACAATGGAAATGTTTTATCTAGTGGCCTAAAACTCAGTTCAGGGTCCCATCAGGCATGCCAAAAACTATTGTCATGAAGGATTGTGCCCTAAATGCTAATCCTTTACAAGCTTGGCAATCCCATGCAACATGAGAACATTCTCAGACCATGGGTTTGTCTATTTAGAGAATGGACCTCCAGAAGAGCCGAATCCCTTTAAATACCCCTTTGGATATATAAAGTAATGAGGAAAAGAGATAAAAGAATACTTGAATAAACTAAAACTGAATTGAAAATCTATCCTAAAGGGGGTGATACACCAATACTTTAACTCTAATCTGCAATATGATTCACAATTACCCTTCAACACATCTGTTCTTACAACTCAAACTGAACAATTTTATTACAAAAGTGTTTCACAGAAAAGCATGAAATAACTTGCATTATATGTAACCTATAATAAAATCAAACTTTGTATACTTGCATCCAAATAATGAGATAGAAAACTTAGAGGTTTTATGATAAAACACAATAAATTCCTATCAAATCACTCAACATAAGACAAGAAAACTGAATCTGAGTAGATGAACACCTAATTATATTGATAAATAGAAGGAATGCTCTGCAAAATAATAATAAACTGTTGCAAAATAATCTGCTGCTACTATAAAAAACTATAAAAATGGATGAGTTACAAGACAATCTCGCTCTCTACAATATGCAAAGGCAAAAAAGAAAGAACTAGAGAAAAAAACATGAGCTTTTTTCCTATAATACAAAATTTGTCTCCAAAAGTGGATGGGAAGTCAACTCTAGCTCAACTAGACTCCAAAATATGCATGAATGAGTCTCAAAAAGCAACTCCAAGTTGTTGGGTGAGCACAAGTGAAAGGGCTAAAATTTAGGCCCCAAAACTCCTCCAAGATGAGCAAAAATAGCTCAGAACTCCTCCAAAGATAGTTGACCCAAAAGAAAGCCAGAATTAGCCTAGTTTGACTCCAAGGAAAAAATAGAAAAAGATACCCCTCCTGCATGAGTTTACACTTTAGTTCAACTCCTCTATTTTTGCATGATTAGAGGGCAAAAAAAACCTATTTTAACAATTATTAAATGCAAATTTATGATTTTGCTTTAATAAGTGTTATTTAATGCTCATGTCTCCCTCTAGGTCATTATTTAACAAGTATTAAGGCAATTTTTTGTATCATTGCACTTAATAGGTGTTAAGTTACATTATTTTTGTCATTTATTTATTCAAAAATATAAGGGTTTTTTTTTATTACATCAATAGCCCTTAAGTCAAAAAATAATTCCCCTACAACTCTCCATGCAAAAATAAAAGCACTATTATGCCCCTGGAACTATCAAAAGTCTCAAAATGCCCAAATTTACCTAAGTCAAATACTAATCACTCTCCTTTCACTGATCACCACCTTTTAACCTTTGGTTTCAATGTTCATTATAATTCAAAAGGTTAAAAAGACATAAAATCCTTATAACTCCCACGGCCCCTGTGCATTCTTCTTCAGCATTATGACTTAAAAGTCATTGCCCATGGCCTCATTTATTTTTTATGATCATCTTTAAAATAAAAAGTAAAAAAAAAAAACCTCCTTCTCTTGGGCTAGGGCATGATCATACTCAAAACAAACCTTGAGAAACCATAAAATTATTTCCTTCTTTCATATTTTGAGATTCTGGCTGGGTGAGCACTACCATGGGGTTTTGAAAGGTCTACTAAAGGTTTTCTAGTTCTGAGATTCTTCATCATGCTCCAACTTGCTCTAAGGGTAAGAAACATTCTTTCATGTTGCTGCTCCCTTCTTAGAAAATAGTAAAAAAATATTTTGGTTGCTTCTTTTTCTGATGAAGACTACAAATTGTACCTATTTTCTACCTTTACGTCGATTGCTTTCTCTTTTCCTTATGATCATGCTGTGATAAAATTAGTGAAAAAGGCTATTCATTTGGCTTTTTGTTACATCTTTTCAAAAAAGGGTGAAAAAGTTGCTATTATCTATGATTATGGAAAAAAAAATTGCTTTCTTTAAATGGCTCAATTCCTCTTTATCTATCAGATAAAACTCTTTTCCTTTATAATTTTCACTATATTGATGTGCATCATGCTCTATTGTGGCTCTCTTCTTCAGATTAATAGTGAAAACTCTATCCTCTTGAAACTGAAAACAACCCTATTGGAGAAGGTATTTGCTGCTTTGAGAAATGGTGAAAATTACTTCATTATGGCTATGGAGGAATCCATCTAATTTCATTATTCTCTATATTCATTGGTTGTTCTAACTTTCACATAGTGAAAATTACATTTGTTGTTTCATATGCATGTTATTCTTGTTGTTTTCTTGAGTATCTTGCTTATATAGTGTATAACTCTGGCTAACTCTTGATATGGAGACTAAGAAGAATAATGCAGACTAAGGCCTCTATGCTCACTATTTCCTTCTAATGTCTTTTGTCAAGGTTTACATGCTATGTTATTCTTGTTGTTTTGTTTTCCTATTTAGACTATATCTCTGCACCTTATGTTTGTTCCCACAGTTTGCAAGGAACTATGAAGTAAAGGCCTTAGTACTACCTTAGAATGTGCATACCTGTGTAAACTCCTAATAGATTTCCATGATCTTCAATGCTTTTTTTTTAGCTCCTTTAGTTTTGAACAAGGGTTTAATATTTGACAAGATTTAACAAGACTTGCTCTATTCAATTACTCTTCACATTTCAACTATCCCTACTTGTTTATATGAAATTGTATTCTTGCAACTTGACTGGACTACACTATTACTGATCCGATCCATCAACAAGACTATGATGGTATGGGCTGCCTTCATGGCTGTTTTCTATTCTTCTGCAACTTATTCATGCTCGCAAGGTCTTTGGCATTTCACTGCCTTCTTCAAAACTTTTTATGACTATCATGAGAGACTTCTATGCCATGTACTTCATACATTGATCTCTTACTACTCAATGCTTCTTCAATTATTTACAAGACTACCCTTCAATTTACTTCATGCATTGAGGTCTCTACATGGCATATAGTAACTATATTGTAGGTTTTATGCCTGATCTTTTCCTTGCTATACTATCATTCACAATGTATCTTTGTATAATGTTGTTTGCTCTACCAGGTATATATTTTACAATTTCAACCCACATATCACCATATACTTGGTGAGTACAAATGACAGCCAACTCTTCCTCTTTTGTCCATGGTCCCTTGGATGAACCCCTTTGAGGAACACCATTGGTCCTTTAACCGAAAGTAACCCTTTCACAAGACTATCAAGATTCTTCGCTGACTAAGAAGAACATGAAGCTCTATTATTTTTATCATTATTAGCACAACTTTCACTACACATACACCAGCATGCTCTTATGGTAATTAATAAAATCATTTTATTTCAAAGCCAAGCCCCAATTTCTAGCCATATCTTTCTTTCAAACTCCAAAAAATCATGAAGCCTCTCTTTCTTGCACTGATCTTATTGTTCCTTCTAGAAGATTGGAACTGCTCCTTTATATCTTTGTATGTAGACCTCTGTTGTTCCTCCTTTAGGACAGTCATGAAATTGTTCTAAGAAAACAGTGAAAATGATTTTCTACTAACTTCCCATTGTTGGCATGGCTGCTCCATTGGATTTTAGATGTTCCTTATGAGCTGTTGTCTTCTTTGGACTGTTTTTTACTTCCTTTGATTGTTTTCTACACTTTCATGACCACTGTTTGTTGCACTTTACATGATGTATTTTTTGCTAAGACAATCATTCATACGACTTTTTTTTATTGATTTTGACAGCATTTATGACTGACATTTTTCTAATTTTTGATAGCATTAAATGACTGATTTTTAGTGCTTTTGATAGTCATAATATGACTGATTTTTTACTGGTTCTGAGAGCATTTAAATGATTGATTTTTTGACTGGTTAGACAGTCATTCATATGACTAATTTTTTACTAATTTTGACAGCATTTTGACCTCTGTATGATGGACTACTCTAGGATGTTTGTTATGCATTATCTTTGCTACTCATTGAAGACAGTCAAAGGCTACTCCTTTGTATGACTGCTCTATTCTGATGATAGTTATGTTGACTGCTTCTCATGGTATGATAGGTTTTCATAACCTCTAAACTCTCTTTTCACTAATGGTTGTAATTCAATATCAAAATGTATACTAGTCCCACTGATGACTGCAACATGATCTTTTGACATTATTGTGATTGCATTTTGAAAGGGTCTTGTGGAAGGTCTCCTCCTGATGGCCTTATTGCTCACTATGGAATAATGCTGCTCTTGATTATAGTTACTATCCTGCATGCTCTTTTTTGTCACTAATGCCTATTGCATGATTTGAGGACTACTCCTCTCTCATCATAATCAGATTTTGGTCTTTGTTAATCTAAACTCTATTCACTGTCAACTAAAATGGTTTCCACATGCTCTTGTTGCTCTTCATATGACTACTTATTTATTTATGGGGTAGTCATCTTGATTGTATGACAATCCAGAGTGGTTTTGTTTCATTATGATCAAGATAAATATTGCTTCATACACCTACACCTTCCTTCCATGCTTGAAGACTTTATTTGCACATTTTATGATAGTTACTAACGCTATCTTCTTCATGCAGGTCTTCTTATTGTCAGGATGACTATACTAGAACTTGTATCACTTTTATCAATATCATAAAAATGATGATTCTTGTTGTTATAACCATTCCTTCCTTCATGTATATTTTTTCTGTAACTATCCTGGTGAATGAAACCTAGTGAAAAAAGGGGTCTTTCATGTTGTATGACTATACTTTTGGGCTCTTTCATAACATTCTTCCTATGTTAGAACAAAGTCTTCAAAAACAAGGTCTTGCTTACCTTTCATGACATTTCCTTTAGTTTGGGCATGCTCTTGACTGTACTACTGTACCTTGGCATTATCTTCTTGATTGTTTGACTACCTTCAGTGATTATGGTTGTGCTTGTCTTATTCAGCATGATTCTTTAATGCACAAGATTGTTGTTCTCTACACAGGCTCCTAATTTGTACCATGTTTAAGAGATTCCTTGTCTACATTTCATGTAATTTGCAATATTTGTGGCACTTTTCCAACTGTCATTCACCTATGGACTTAGGTAGTACCCTCACTGCTAACTTGTCACTTGACTTTGCATAGCTCCTCTTTATGTCATCTGCTAGCTATCTTGTATGGTGTTTCTCTTTTCACATATGATATCTGCATTATATTCCTTCTTAGGACTATGCCTAGCACTTACTACTGTACTTGTCCATACTCCTAGCATATCATCTAGCTGCTTCATGATTGTTATAAGTATCTTCTTCATGATGGAAATACTTGTATTTGTACATTGAACAAACATGTTAGATAAAACATTGAGGCTAAAGCCTCTCTTTTGATGGTTTGATCATATTTTCTCCCTCTTGCTTCATCTTATACATCTGATGCTCTATTTATTTGTTCCATTTTGTTGATATGATGTGAAATAATAAGTACATTTTGAGTTATTGCATATAGAGATAGAGATGAAACCCTAAGCTCTAACATCACTTTTCACTTCCTCCTACAGGTTCAATTGGAGCCAACACTAAGATAGTTGGAGATGCTGGTGTAGGCAATGGGATTCGTCATTCACTCAAGTAATGACAGGTCTCATCTTTACTTTGTATGCTTTCCTTTAGTTTATATGTGCTTATTGTTGTGCATTGAATCACATACAGTTACTCCCACGGCTTGTGTGGGACCATATAAACACTTCTTGATTGAATATAATCAGTTATTTCATGCAATATGGCTTGTGTATAATTCTGCTTTCTTGTAACTCAATTGCATAACATACATGAATATTATTGCATGTGATAAATGTTCATAATCGTAAAAACCTTACAATGCCATGTGTACGTTTTTGAAGCTGCGTCAAACTATAATAAATGAGCTCCAATGAACATAACTAAAACATGATCTGCAATGTCTAGGTTAGCCTTAGATTCACCTGTTAGACCTAGGATACCTCTTGCCCTATTGGAGTATACTGTCACACTATCTGGCTTATGTAGCAGCTCTAATTGAGCTTATACATGATCTTAGTATTATGATCTTTGCAAGGGTCCTCTATCAGGACAGTAGGCCTTCTAGGCTGGCCTATGAACCTAAATTTTCTTCTCCCTTCCTTTTGAACTATCTGCTTCTCCAAAGAAGGAATTAAAATTGCTATAACAACCTAACCAAATTGGCTGTAAAGCATAATTTGGTAATATTTTTGGCGACCTCTATGCTAGTTTTGCCTGCTAAGACTCTAAGGCTAGTTGCCTACTGAATCATTGGGCAATAGAGTCCTTCCTTAGTCTGAACAAATCAGAAAACTTCCTTGAAACTCAGTTGTGAGAAAAAAAAATAGTAGCAAAAACAAAAATGAAAACAAAACAATGCTGACTTCAAATAGGACCAGCCAACTGTGCATCAACACTTCTTTGAAAACAAAAATTAAAATGAAATGACCTACCTACCTAAACTAAACAAATGAACATGCTTTCTAAACAAAGCCATTAACTGGTTCTACAAAATATCTCCCTTTTTTTATCAACCTGGGGTGTTTTTCATGCCTTTGAGTAGTCAACAAGGGTTGTGGAAAGGGTGGGTAGCCAATAAACATATGCAAAACCTCTTCTAGAAAAAGGAAAAAAGCATATACCCACTTGCTTTGAATGAAAATATAGTTTTTTCTGAGATGGATAAATCAACTAGTTCTCCTCTTCCTGCTCCTCCTCCTCATGTCTTTCAATAGCCCTGATAGGTAGTGGCTTCTCCCAACTCATTTCTAATTGGATTAGATGGCAAATAGGACATCCCCTTGATAAACCAATGTGCAAACAATCAATGTTGATTTGTTGTTTGCATTCTGCTGCCCTATCATCCTGAATATGAATTATGGACTGATTAGGGGAACTTGAACCCTTACCTAGATTGAAGTTATCCAACTCCTACTCCTCTTCCTAAGTGAATGTAGAATCAGGAAACTCTTTCAAAACTATGTTTTAACAGTCTATTCTTTGAGACCAAGTATCCTCTAAGAGGAGATGCTCCTAAATGTCTATGCAACCAGAAGCAACCTTGAGGCCCTTTTGACATTTTGCCTCTTCTTCAAAAGGTTTTAGCTACATACTTTCCTTGCTATCCTCAAGCTAATTAGCTTCATTGTTCAAATGCAAAAGGGGAATGTTCAGAAACCTACTCTACCTTGTAGTTCTCACCATTGTATTGGTCATCATAAGAATTCAGTAGAGTAACTAGCTCTCTACAAGCTGAATAATTAGGATCTTGACAATCAAACGTAAAGCTGACTTGAAAAGGTTGAGCTCCCTCAATTAGTTCACTTGGCTGCTCTTCAAGGCAAGCTACCTTCAATGTATCTATGCTGGCCTCTTTAATGTAGTACAAAGGGAGTTCTGAAAACAAATTAGATGTTTCACAATCATGGAGAACCTGATTTTCTTTGTAAATGGGTCTCTCTTCTTTTTCTAACATATTCTCTACATCCTCCGTATCACTGTGCCATCTTGATACCTCAAAATGGCTGTCAATATTCCATTGTCCAAACTGATCTTCATTCTCTTCTTCATGAACCTGCAAAACCTCATGTTCTATAGTGTCTTCTTGCTGCTCCAAATCAGCTAGTAAGGTGAATGTTTGTATGCTCTCTTCATCATTGTCAATAAAACTGGGTAGCCGATCAAATAAGGACATTGGATCTTCTTCTTCATCTGGCTTTCTCTTCATTGGAACTTGTACCATTTGTCTTTGTACCTAAATATTTTCACCTTCTAACCTCTGTATTCTACTTTCATTCATCTTGTACACAACATTAGAAAATCCTTCAAATGAATCAAAATGCAAAGGATTCAGTGTCAAGTTTGAACCAACCTCCTCTACACATGCATTATGCTTATATTTAGCTAGGAATGCAACACAAATAGTAGCAACCTCTTGCTCCACATACGATTTTTCTAATTTGGTGGTGTAAAAAGGACTACAAGAACCTTCAGCTGCTAAAGTAGGATAAATATGCTCATTACTAAGCTCATTATGAGGTATTATGGACTACTCTTGGCTATGAATTGGTTGTTGTATCGAAGGAGCACTCCTAAAACTTGGAATTTTGATTAGCTTGGACCCTACAACCCTTTGCTCCTACCCACCACACCAACTTGGAATCTTAATTGGTTTAGGTTCTACTACTCTTTCTTCTTCTTGATTTTTGATTGGTATGGAAGGAGTAGCCTTAACAAGGTTTGGCATTTTATAAGCAAGATGCTTAGTCCAAGAAGGCCACCATGGCTATTCAAAACTTGGATGACTTAGTTTAGGACCTTGATATGATTGAAGCTATGGATTAATGGACTAGTTTTTAATGTAAATAGTCTCATGAATAAAATTAGTACCTCTAAAACTTGGAATTTGGAGACTTTGGAGAGGTTGTTGGATAGGTTCAGCTTGTAACCAAGTATGAACTTGGGCCAAAAGTTGTCTCATTTGTTCCTTGTCAATAGCAATCTACCTATTTAGAGATTCTTCATATTTTCTTTTTTCTTCCATCTCTTGCTGAGAACAAAAGGCCTTATAATATTGTTGCTCCTGCTATTGGAGATAAGCTTGATAAGCCAATTCCTCTTGCTGCATGTTATACTCATTTTCTCTGTTAATGGCTTGAAACTATTTTTGTAAATCTAAATTCATATCCTGAATGCTCATGCTTGTTTTGTGTAAATCTAAAGGCATATCTTGAATGTTCATGCTATCATCATACTGAGGCTGATCAGCACAAAAATCATGCTAATTGGGAACAAAATAGTCTTTCTAGGACTGGTTATGAGCATAGGTAGACTACCGTGAAGGTTGAGCAGGGGTGGGTGGGAGGTAAGCATGTTCAGCATGCTGATATATTACTATTGAATGGTTGTTTGGGATGAAACCAGTTGTGTTCTCAATATGGTATAGCTAGCTAGAAGGCTAATAATGTTGATTATAATGAGGAAAATGATTGTTTGGGGGCCAAAAGCTTGGATTTTCATGATATGGTGGACAATCACTGTAGACACCCAAATTTGTCCTAAATTTGTCCATGTATTGCAACACCTTGTCAAAAACATCACTTAGACATCATATAGCATTTTGTCCTAAATCCCACTCTTAACCCCACTTATTCCATTAGCCAATTAATTAAATAAATTTTATTTATTTAATTAAAATCCCATTCAATCCCATCCTTATCCGACTTATCTAATTAATTAAATAAATTTTATTTATTTAATTAATATCCAACTCATATCCCAACTAATTCAAATATTTTATTTGAATTAAGTTCTCATCATAAGCCGACTTTCCAATTAATTAAATAAATCTTATTTATTTAATTAATTTATCTTATCATTAAGCCAACATGTGTGCCTCTTTCATTTAAAAAAAGATAAGTGGTACTACAGTCTTTTATTTAATATCTTTCATATGTAGTACTTTTTATGTACACAAACACACATGAGCCCTATTCTCCTTGACACTTGTCAAATGACTACAACTCCCTTGAAGAGTGGGATAACCGAATCAATCCTAGCCATCCACATCAATCAATTAGCTTTTTAATCTCAGCCGTCCATTGGAACCAAGCCTTTTCTATAAATCAACCCCCTCATAAGCCATTAGAATGCATTGAGCTTCAAGTAACATTATTCTGCCAAATTTTCTAAAAGGCATTGAGCTTCAAGTACCATTATTCTGTTGAAATATCATTAGAGCCTTTGCATCCTTCATCTATCATTCATTCTAGCATCTTCATCTTAATGTTATGCTGCAGAATCGAGCAACCAACACAACAAATTGATCAATCAAGCTCATCTTGCATCTTCGAGGTATTGAATTATTTGGGTTTAGGTTATGCATTTTAATTGTTTGATCATTTCCATTTGTAAATCCAAATTTTTCGATATACATTTGGTACGCCTGGTGGGACTCACGTCCTTGATTAACCTCTCTTGTTTGAGTTGTTTTTATGAAGTTTAGATCTCTTGGAGCGTCAATCTTTCATTTTTGTAGCAAAAATTTGCATTTTTCTAACCCTCGTTTGCAAAGATTTGGCTAAAAATGTATGTAGATGATCTCTTAGCCCAAATCTAACCTCACCATTGCGTCCGGGAGGCTATTTCCATTAATTTTGAGTACAAATTTGGCTAAATTTGATGAAAAATGGAGCGTTTGGTGAAGAAAACAACAACCGGACTGCAACAATGTGCTTCTGGTAATTCAGGTCGCTTATGATCAAACAGCAGTCGCCTGGGCTAAATCAGCTCGCCTTTGGGCAAACAGCAGTCGCTTATGGTCAAATCTAGCTCGCTTTTAAGCAAACGGTGCTCGCTTTTGAACAAAAAGAGATCGCATATGGTAAACTGGGTCGCATATGGTTAATATTTGCATTCTATCTCCTGAAACTCTCCAGATCGCTTTTGGGCTATTATGTGTCGCTTTTGGCCTTTTGTTAGTCGCATATAAGCTATTACTTGTCACTTCCATCCATTTTTGCATCGCTTATGAGCAAAAATCTGCCACTTTCTACATATCCGCGTCGCTTATCCACTGAAATCGGCCGCCTATGGTGTTTTCTGGATCGCCTTTGCACTGACAGTGATCGCCTAAGGTATGAAATGCATCGCTTTTGCTTCAACAGAATTCGCCTATGTGCTTTATGATCTTTTACACTGTTAGTTTCGCTTTTGAAATGGGTTGCTCTCTTTTGAACTAACAGTGGTCGCTTAAACCTGATGCGCATCGCTTTTGATTGAACAGTGGTCGCTTTTGAACTAATAGGGATCGCTTATGAACTAACAGTGATCGCCTATGTAGGATAGGGTTTTGACTGTGTTTTGCAGATACAGATCGCTTAGAGGCTACAATTGATCGCTTCAAATTTATTGACATTGCTTATAAGCTTACAATCACTGCATTGGTTATTTTTCAAATCACATATGATATGTAGGATCTCGCCTGTCGCAAGATACAGATCGCATATGTTCAACAGTGAATCACATCTGGCAACTATAACTTGCTTTTGGTAGCTGTCATTGTGCATCTTGGTATTTCTATCATAACTTTCACATACGGAGGTGAAATTGCACAAATAAGGACTTGTTGGAAAGCTGGGAGGACGACCTTCACAACTGTACTACTTTTATCAGAGGCATCTAAGGAGCTGGAGCAGCATTGGCATCAACATCTAAAGCAAATTGGAAAGCGATTGTATCAAGTGCACTCATTCTAATCTTTCATCTCTTAGTCTTGATTGATCACACATTTGGACTTTGGGATTAAAACAAACATTGTTTGCTATCACACCATTGAAACATTGGGCTAAAATAAACCATTGTCTTTCATCACATTTGGATTTGGACTTTAAAACAAACAAGTGCTTGCATTGTCTTCCACACATGGAATTTCTAAGGTTAATGAACCCCATGCGAGTGTGACCAAGTAAATGTGTATGCTCTCTCCTCGCGTCCCAACACGAACTTGGAGATCAAAAACATTTACTTGTGTTGCTTTTGTTTAGCCTTAGAGAGGCCTGCCTTGGTATCCACCCCAAGGGAACGACCTCAAGTGGTACTTTCATCTGGTCCTCTATAACAATCAAAGGATAAGGCGAAAGCCAAGTCTAACCGGTATTAGCGCTCACCATACAGTGCTAACTCGAAAGGAGGTGTACCTTTGTGTATATTAAAACTCCTAGTAGGGTTAGTTAAAGTCTTAAGTGACTTGCTGGATGCTCGTGGGGTGCCGGTCCCCCAGATTTTCATTAGAACCTCCTTGTGATAGTGGCCTTGCCTCGACTAGGACTTGTTGAGTGTCTTCACATGCTTACTTAACCATCATCACATTCTTTCAAACTAACAACTTGCTTATGTGTCTTGCGTGAGTGATTCATGTGTCTATATGCATAATCATTTATTTGAATATTGCCACATCAAGCTCTAAACACCCAAACACATAAAGACAAGTCATCCTACACATTCTTCCAATAACATTCAAACCCAATCACTTTCATCCCAAACATAGCCTAGTCATCATCCAAAGAAGCCACATCATCATCCAAATCCCTAAGCAAGCACTTGCTAAAAGGACTTAAGACAAACACTTGGTGACAACATGTCTACGCTAGAAGACCCAACAATCAAATTCCAAAGATTCCTCCAAAATCTTTATCAAGGATCACAACCCCTAAACCAAGATGCCATTAAAACATTACAATTCTTCATCCAAAGAGCTCAACCCCACGTAAGCCAATCACCTCAACTACAACACTTCATAGCCCAAGTCCAACACCTTTTAGCCACTAGTCAAGCTCAACAAGTATAGCAATCCTTAGCCATTCACTATCAACCTAATCCACCTTATAGCCACATGTCATATCCATCCACTTCCTATCAACTTAATCCACCTATCCACCAAGTCAATGCCACATCAACCTATCAACCTCCACCTCAAGCTTATCCAATCCCTCATACCACCATTCTGATGCACTACCAAGCCCATCCAAAAAGTAATCAAGTGATATCACAAGAACAACATGCAAGTCCCAATGGTCCTTTGTACATAAATCAAGCAAGTCCAAGTACACCTTTTCAACAAGACCATCAAGCACCATTGATAGACCTAAGTCCACCTTTCCAACAAGAATCATATCCAAATCCCAATGGCCCCTTGTACGTAAATCAAACAAGCCCAAGTTATCCTATGCAAGATCTAATAACCTTTGACAAGGGAGATACTAACCTAGCTAGTTCATCCTATGAGTGGCCACCACCATCCAATCCCATGCTAACACATGAGCCAACTAATCCTATCCCAACACCACCATGTGATCCTACTCCTAGTCCATTGGTCCATCAACCTTCCAAACCACCAAGCCCTTCATTACCTTCATCACCATCTCATTCTAATCCTTCACCAAAGGATATGGCTGAGAGAGTTTTACAAAGGATGCTTGAAGCAAAACTCATTGAACTTCCTAAAGTCAAATCATGTGAAGAAAGTCCATATGATGAACATGATTATTGTGCATACCATAGGACCAAAGGCCATAATACAAATCAATGCCCAATATTTGTCTCAATTGTTTACAAGGTGTACCCACCTATAATGGGAAAACATGCCACATCATCCCAATCCCATGTGTCACACCCATCTAGCCCACATCCTAATCCATCAAACTCCATTATCCTTCCATCCAATCAAAATCCTAGTCCTATGCTTACAATATCATCCTCTATTATTGCTCATCCATTATATTGCCCATCTACACATACCCTTGCGAAGGATGTGATCCATTAGCTACTAGCAAGGAATAAACTACCTCTATGTCAAACACCTATTCATGAGCCTACCAAAGAACTTCCAAAGGTCGTGTCCAAGCTTATAATCCCATCATGTGGTCCACCTATCCTTGAGCCTCTTCAAGAATCTTCTATTAACATACCTAGCCCTTCAAGCCCATCATGTGACCTACAAGCCATCAAGCCTATTTGCGAACCTTCTATCATTAATCCAAGTCAAGAGTCATCGTGTTCTCATGTTGTTGACCAAGAGCCTATCCAAGGGTCATCTACTTCCATTCAAGAAACCCAAGAGGTATGTCAAAGGTTTAATCCTAAACATGTGGAAACATTAAGCCCTAGTCCAACTCAAGATCAAAACACTTTCATTCAACCTATCCATAACATGTACCTTCTCTATGATCAAGATGATACCTATGAAGAAGCTATCCATGAGCACCTTGATCCTATCCATAATCCCATAACCATCCATGAGCAAGATATCCAAATTGCTCCTAGTCATCCTCCATCTAGCCCTATACATAATAAGCAAACATCCACTTGTCATGATGAGACACTTGTCCCCCAAGTAAGCATAAAAGATCAAACAAATAACTTGGATCGTAGTGAACACAATGCTAATCAAGATCCTACTGATCCTCCTTCCACATCCACCATCAATTCCACTTCAAATCCACTATCATGTCCTAGTGGTCTTACAACCCTTGTGCATGAATGTTCTTCCTTAGGACAACAACAACCTTTGTCCTCTACTTCACCTTCTTCATTCAATAAAGAGCTCAAGTCTAGCTCCCAAAACACATCTAGTCCCATAGTCAATCGCATCCTCCAAAACATGAGCTACCAAGGCAAAGGTCTAGGCCTTTATGAACAAAGTATTTTGGAGCCAAACCATGTCAAAGTTCATCCATGCTCATATGGCCTTGGATACACACCCCAAGGTAAACAAGGCCAAGATGTTGGTAATTCCTCCATCCATCCTAAGTCTAGTTTCCATCACAAACCCCATCATCTACCCAAAACATATGTAACCATTCCACCTCTATCATCCTATAAATGTCAAAAGCATGTGACCGTACATCTTCTGCCATCCACTTTGCCTCCACTTTTACCAACTCCAAATATCCCTCCATCCACCTTGCCACCATTGCTTCCAACACCCAACATACCTATCATTCATAAGTATCTTTACATCCCTAATCATGGCCAACAAAAGCAAACATTGATTAAGCATAAAGCTTCCAATCATTCCATCCACTCCATCCATCCCATGGGATTCCAAAATAAACATTTGGATGCCTTTATCTATAAAGCCAAAAATCCAACTAAAACTCCTAAGGATCCTCATGCCTTAGGGAATCAATGTGAAAAGCCTCTAAATCATCCATATTCTAAGCAAAGTACATTCACAAAGCTATCCAAGCCCATACATCCACAAGCAAATCCTAAAAGCAAAATGGTTTGGGTTCCTAAACAAATAGCTAGCAAGTCAAATGAGGCATCCTCCTCTACCTCTCAAGAATCCCAATCAACTATATCTATCCAAGAGCCTACTTCCATCCAAAACTTCCATTCCCTTCAAACATCCCACAAACAAAACAAAAGCACTAAAAATACTAAATTTATGTGGGTTCCTAAATCACTTCATCAACCATCCTCTAAGAAAACATCTCCATTGCTTCCTACACCACCATCCCATAAAAAGCTTCAATGTTTATCACGGTGTGTGCAACCATTGGTCATGATTCCCTTCCACTCCGTAGCCCCTTCACATAACTATATCTCCCCATCTTCCATCCATTATCCTACATATCTCCCCCATGCTATCCCTATGGTCCATGCTTTTGCATAAACTTTTCATCCTCTTCCATAAGCCCTACATAATCCACATCCTAATCCACTATCCCCATCCATCTATCCTTGCATGAACCTTTCATAATCCATTTCATCATCCACTATCCACCTAATCCATCTCCCATCCATGCAATCTCTTATCAACATCTATGAGCATAATGACATGGTCCATGCGACGACATCATCAATCTCTAATGGGACTACCAACATCCATTGAACTCGCCACTTGAGTCCCTCCTATCCATTACCATGGTGAAAACCTGGCAAACAGGCGCCATGTGTAAATTGTCAACACATCTAAAAGTAAAAAAGACAAAAAAAAAAAAGGAAAATCAAAAAAAAAAAAATCAAAAAAAGTAAAGAGAAAGCCCTTCGTCCAACGGTGAAAACCTGGTAAACAAGCACCTTGGATAAGTACCATGATGAAAACCTAGCAAATAGGCATCATGTGTAGGTTGATCTTCTATGTCACTTACACTTGGGGGCACATTGTCTCATCCAACCTATCATTTTGCATCCTATCTTATCCTATCTTGTCATCCTACCATCCTTAGCCATTACATAAACATGCCTATCCTATTGAGTCCATTTATCCATCCTTTCTCCTTTTTGATCTTGATGAAGACATAGGGGAAAAATGTTGAAACATGTTTGGATATCTCTTGGCATACCTTCTTTCCAAACCAAGTCCTATCCATTGACAATTTATCCATCCCATCCAAATCCAATCCATCATGTCATCCCTTGGTCATGAACTTTGTCACACAAAGAATCCTAAGCATTACCACCTAAACTAGGGCAAGTTCTTCTTATTCAACATAGCCTTTGGAGATCACATCCTAGCTCCCTTATGATCCATCCACTATGGCATATCCTTATCATTAGCTTTCTATCTTATAGCTTATCCCCATCTATTTATCATGAGCTTTCCACTATATCCTACCTATCCATTTATCATGAGGCAAGCATCCATCCCTTATATGGCCTATCCTCTTATCTATCCATCCAACTCTCATGATCTTACCATCCCATTTACTATCACCCATCCTTTTATCCATCCCTTGCATCTAGACTTGGTTTTTTCCCTTGTCATTGGTATCAAGCACAAAGGCTACCGAATTGTAAATCCATTGGTAGTTTCTAAAACATTCATCCAAAATCCAAAAAAAAAACAAAATATCTCAAAAATCCCAAAACATCAAATATTCAAAAAACACAACAAAAAAATCAAATATCCAATGAAAAATCCAAGCAATAAAACTAATCACATCATCCAAAACAATCAACTCCATCAACATAAAGAATCAAACTCAAATCATCATCATCATCAATTCTTCCTATCAATAACATTCATTCATCCATTTCAATCAATCACTTCTTCCAATCATATCAATCCAATCAATCTAAGCAATGATCTTAAATCCAAGTCACACTAATTCAAATCAAGCAAGCTAATCAATCAAAGAACATTATCCAATCAAATCAACAGGTTTTGATCCTAATCTTGTCATGAGCCCAATCAATCATCATCAATGGGATATAGCATTCCCACATCCTTGTGTTGATCTAGGGATATAGCTTTCCCCACAATGACAACACCCTCATCATCACTCAAACAATCAATTATTGGTTTATGACTTGACAAGGGCAATACCTTATTTGTTTTCCATCCTTTGAGCACACTGAGAACACTTGTTTATGCTTAGATTGCGTGGACATTCTAATTATCGCAGCATCACTATCATCATTCAAAACAATCCAATCATCAAAACAATCAACCTAGCAATAGCAAACATCAAAACCAAAGCACATCAAGCTAGCCATCAAAACAAATCTAATCACTTCAGCAAATCAAAAACAATTCAATCCACCACATATCATCTCATCATCAACATTTCATCAACCTCAATCCCTTTTCATCATCTCATCAATAAAACACAACATTAGAACTACATCTCATTTCCATCGTTAAGTGCCTTGATCCCATGGATATAGGGTATGTAGGCAGTCTGGAGTACGAAGGAAGTGCCCAGATTCAGGCACAAGCGATTTTCCTCTTTCTTCTCTCATCATTTCTTCTATCATCTATCTTATACATCATCAATAAACAACTTCTTCCAACCAATCTATCATAGCACATCAATCCAATCATCACTTCATCTAATCATCCTTCAATCATCTTCCAATCATTCCAAGCAATGATCCAAATGCAAGTCAATCCTTAAGCCATACCAATCAAGTTAATCAATCAAGCCAAGTTATCCAAAACGCAATCCATGGTCTTGATCCTAGCCTTGTTGTAAGCCAAATCAATCAATCAATCAGCCAATTAGCAAACCAACTCAGCAAACAACCTTGTGTTGATCTAGGGATATAGCTTTCCCCGCAATGACAACACTCTCAACTATCAACAATCAACAATCAATCATTGGTTTACAGCTTGACAGGGGCAATACCTTGTTTGTTTTTGAATCATTTGTGCATGCTTGCTTGCTTGCTTGTGTGTGTTATCTTTTTATCTTGCATTTGCATCATATCGGTATCAATCTAGCTAATATTCATATCTTGTATTCAGACAAGGTTGTATTACGCTAGGGCATGAGACACATCGTCACCCTGGTCCTTATACCTTGGTGCATAACGTCTAGTGCTATATCAAACATCATGGTTGCTCACTTTCATTGTAGCATAACGCATCATCATTTCATCTATCTATCCCCTTATCTTTCTTTTGTAGCCAAGCCATTTCTTTTCGAGAGCATACCCGTGTTTGTCCAACCCACCTATCCTCTTGAGGGGGCATCACCAACCTATCATTTCTATCATCATATCTTTCCATCATCATCATCCTATCCTCTATCCATACCATAGCTTCTTTGAAATGATGTTACTCAACATAAAGCTTATCATCTCGAACATCATCTCAAAGAGGGGCAAAATGTAGACACCCAAATTTGTCTTAAATTTGTCCATGTATTGCAACACCTTGTCAAAAACATCACTTAGACATCATATAGCATTTTGTCCTAAATCCCACTCTTAACCCCACTTATTCCATTAGCCAATTAATTAAATAAATTTTATTTATTTAATTAAAATCCCATTCAATCCCATCCTTATCCTACTTATCTAATTAATTAAATAAATTTTATTTATTTAATTAATATCCAACTCATATCCCAACTAATTCAAATATTTTATTTGAATTAAGTTCTCATCATAAGCCGACTTTCCAATTAATTAAATAAATCTTATTTATTTAATTAATTTATCTTATCATTAAGCCAACATGTGTGCCTCTTTCATTTAAAAAAAGATAAGTGGTACTACAGTCTTTTATTTAATATCTTTCATATGTAGTACTTTTTATGTACACAAACACACATGAGCCCTATTCTCCTTGACACTTGTCAAATGACTACAACTCCCTTGAAGAGTGGGATAACCGAATCAATCCTAGCCATCCACATTAATCAATTAGCTTTTTAATCTCAGCCGTCCATTGGAACCAAGCCTTTTCTATAAATCAACCCCCTCATAAGCCATTAGAATGCATTGAGCTTCAAGTAACATTATTCTGCCAAATTTTCTAAAAGGCATTGAGCTTCAAGTACCATTATTCTGTTGAAATATCATTAGAGCCTTTGCATCCTTCATCTATCATTCATTCTAGCATCTTCATCTTAATGTTATGCTGCAGAATCGAGCAACCAACACAACAAATTGATCAATCAAGCTCATCTTGCATCTTCGAGGTATTGAATTATTTGGGTTTAGGTTATGCATTTCAATTGTTTGATCATTTCTATTTGTAAATCCAAATTTTTCGATATACAATCACTATAACTACTGTAATATCTAGACATTTTTGCATGGAAGGCCTGAATCATATGGCAGTCAAAACATGAACATTAAAAGACAGCACCAACCTAATTCATTGTAGATTCCTGGGCTGCTAAAACTAGCTAACATATGCTTAGAGTCACCATGGTGTTTGATGATTTTGATTTCAAAGGCTGATAACACTAAAGAAAACACCAAATCCTTCAGTATGTACTCTTCTTATGCATTGTTCACACTAGATCTACTAAAAGATCAGAGAACAAATTCGCCAAGTATATGTTTATAACCTCAAAAGGTCAAAAAAATGGTTGTCTATACTAAAACAGCAATGGAAATGTGGTATCAAGTGGCCTAAAACTCAGTTCAGGGTCCCATCGGGCATGCCAAAAACTATTGTCATGAAGTATTGTGCCCTGAATGCTAAGACTTTACAGGCTTGGCAATCCCGTGCAACATGGGAACACTCTCAGACCATGGGTTTGTTTATTTTGAGAATGGACCTCTGGAAGAGCTGGCTCCCTTTAAACACCCCTTTGGATTTGTAAACTGATGAGGAAAAGAGATAGAAGAATACTTGAATAAATTGTAACTGATCTAAAAATCTATCCTAAAGGGGGTGATGCACCAATACTTTAACTCTAATCTGCAATATGATTCATAATTACCCTTCAACACACCTATTCTTACAACTCAAACTGATCAATTTTATTACAAAAGTGTTTCACAGAAAAGAATGAAATAACTTGTATAATCTGGAACTTGTAATAAAATCATACTTTGTATACTTGCATCCAAAGAATGAGATAGAAAACTTAGAGGTTTTATGATAAAACACAGTAAATTCCTATCAAATCACTCAACATAAGACAAGAAAACTTAATCTAAGTAGATGAACACCTAATTGTATTGATAAATAGAAGCAAATGCTCTGCAAAATAACAATAAACTATTGGAAAATAATCTGTTACTACTATAAAAAATTGTAAAAATGGCTGAGTTACAAGACAATCTCCCTCTCTACAATATGCAAAGGAACAAAAGCAAGAACTAGAGAAAAAAGCATGAGCATTTTTCCTATAATACAAAATCTATCTCCAAACGTGGATGGGAAGTCAACTCTAGCTCAACTGGACTCCAAAATATGCATGAATGAGTCTCAAAAAGCAACTCCAAGTTGTTGGGCGAGCACAAGTGAAAAGGCTAAAATTTAGGCCCCAAAACTCCTCCAAGATGAGCAAAAATAGCTCAGAACTGCTCCTCCAAAGATAGTTGACCCAAAATAAAGCCAAAATTAGCCTAGTTTGACTCCAAGGCAAAAATAGAAAAAGATGCCCCTCCAACATGAGTTTACACTTCAGTTCAAGTTCTCTATTTTTGCATGATTAGAGGGAAAAAAATAACCTATTTTAACAATTATTAAATGCAAACTTATGATTTTGCTTTAATAATTGTTATCTAATGCTTATGTCTCCCTCTAGGTCATTATTTAACAAGTATTAAAGTAATTTTTTACATCATTGCACTTAATAGGTGTTAAGTTACATTATTTTTGTCATTTATTTATTTAAAAATATAACGGGTTTTTTATTACATCAATATCTCTTAAGACAAAAAATAATTCCCCTACAACTCTCCATGCAAAAATAAAAACACTATTCTTCCCTTGGAACTATCAAAAGTCTCAAAATGCCCAAATTTGCCTAAGTCAAATACTAATCACTCTCCTTGCAATGACCACCACCTTTTAACCTTTGGTTTCAATGTTCATTATAATTCAAAAGGCTAAAAAGACATAAACTCCTTATAACTCCCACTACCCCTGTGCATTCTTCTTAGGCATTATGACTTAAAAGTCGTTGCCCATGGCCTCATTTATTTTTTATGATTATCTTTAAAATAAAAAGTAAAAAAAAACCTCCTTCTCTCGGGCTAGGGCATGATCATACTCAAAACAAACCTTGAGAAACCCTAAAATCATTTTCTTCTTTCATATTTCAAGATTCTAGCTGCCATGGGGTTTTGAAGGGTCTACTGAAGGTTTTCTGGTTATGAGAGTCTTCATCATGCTCCAACTTGCTCTAAGGGTAAGAAACATTCTTTCATGCTGCTGCTCCCTTAGAAAATAGTAAAAAATACTTTGTTTGCTTCTTTTTCTGATGAAGACTACAAATTGTACCTTTTTTCTGCCTTTACGTGGACTGCTTTCTCTTTTCCTTATGATCATGATGTGATAAACTTGGTGAAAAAAGCTATTTGTTTGGCTTTTCTATTAGATCTTTTAAAAAATTGGTTAAAAATATATTGTTCTTTGTGATAATGGAAAATGATTTGCTTTCTTTATGGCTCAGTTCCTCTTTACTTATCAGATAAAACCCGTTTCCTTTATAATTTTCACTATATTGATGTGCATCATGCTCTGTTGTGGCTCTCTTCTTTAGATTAACAGTTAAAACTCTATCCTCTTGAAACTGAAAATGACCCTATTGAAGAAGGTATTTGCTTCTTTGAGAAATGGTGAAAATTACTTCATTATGGCTCTGGAGGAATCCATATAATCTTATTGTTCTCTATATTCATTGGTTGTTCTGACTTTCATACAGTAAAAATTGCTTTTGTTGTTCCATATGCCTGTTATTCTTGTTGTTTTGTTGAGTATCTTGCCTCTATAGAGAATAACTCTGGCTAACTCTAAATATGGAGACTAAAAAGAATAATGCAGACTAAGGCCTCTATGCTCACTGTTTCCTTCTAAGTCTTTTGTCAACATTTACATGCTCTGTTATTCTTGTTGTTTTGTTTTCCTTTTTAGACTGTATCTCTACACCTTATGTTTGTTCCCATAGTTTGCAAGGAACTATGAAGTAAAGGCCTCAGTACTACCTTAGAATGTGCATACTTGTGTAAACTCCTAACAGATTTCCATGATCTTCAATGCTTTTTTTTAGCTCCTTTTGTTTTGAACAAGGGTTTAATATTTGACAAGATTTGACAAGGCTTGCTCTGTTCAATGACTCTTCACATTTCAACTGTCCTTACTTGTTTATGAAATCATATTCTTGCAACCTTTTTGGACTGCACTATTACTGATCTGATCCATCAACAAGACTATGATGGTATGGGCTGCCTTCATGGGTGTTTTCTATCCTTCCACAACCTGTTCATGTTGTCAAGGTCTTTGGCATTTCACTGCCTTCTTCAAAACCTTTTATGACTGTTATGAGAGACTTCTATGCCATGTACTTCATACATTGATCTCTTACTACTTAATGCTTCTTCAATTATTGACAAGACTACCCTTCAATTTACTTCATGCTTTGAGGTCTCTACATGGCATAGAGTAACTGTTTTGTAGGTTTTATGCCTGATCTTTTCCTTGCTATACTGTTGTTCACTATGCATCTTTGTATAATGTTGTCTGCTTTACCAAGTATATATTTTGCAATTTCAACCCACTTGTCACCATATACTTGATGAATGTGAATGAGAGCCAACTCTTCCTCTTTTGTCCATGGTCCCTTGGATGAACCCCTTTGAAGAACACCCGTTGGTCCTTTAACTAGAGGCAACCTTGTCACAAGAATGTCAAGACTCTCTACTGACTAAGAATAACATGAAGCTCTGTTATTTTTATCGTTATTAGGACAACTTTCACTACACAATCACTAGCATGCTCTTATGGTAAATAATAAAATCATTTTATTTCAAAGCCAAGCCCCAATTTCCAGCCATATCTTTCTTTCAAACTCCAAAAAATCATGAAGCCTCTCTTTCTTGCATTGATCTTATTGTGCCTTCTAGAAGATTGAAATTGCTCCTTTATATCTCTGTATGTAGACCTCTGTTGTTCCTCCTTCAGGACAATCATGAAATTGTTCTAAGAAAATAGTGAAAAAGATTTTCTACTAACTTCCCACTATTGGCATGCCTTCTCTATTGGATTTTGGTTGTTCCTTATGAGTTGTTGTCTTCCTTTGGACTATTTTTTACTTCCTTTGATTGTTTGCTACACCTTCATGACCAATGTTTGTTGTACTTTACTTGATGTATTTGCTGGTAACACAGTCATTCATATCACTTTTTTGGACTGATTTTGACAGCATTTATGACTAACTTTTTACTGATTTTTGACAGCATTAAATCACCAATTTTTAGTGCTTTTGATAGTCATAATATGACTAATTTTTGACTGGTTTTGACAACATTTAAATGACTGATTTTTTACTGGTTAGACAGTCATTCATATGACTGATTTTTTATTGATTTTGACAGCATTTTGACCTCTATATGATGGACTGCTCCAAGATGTTTGTTATGCATTATCTTTGCTACTCATTGAAGACAATCAAAGGTTGCTCCTTTGTATGATTGCTCTATTTTGATGACAGTTATGTTGACTGCTTCTCATGGCATGATAAGTTTTCATAACCTCTAAACTCTCTTTTCACTGATGGTTGTAATTCAATATCAAAATGTATACCAGTCCCACTGATGACTACAACATGATCTTTTGACATTATGGTGACTGCATTTTGAAAGGGTCTTGTGGAAGGTCTCCTCCTGATGGACTTATTGCTCACTGTGGAACAGTGATGCTCTTGAATATAGTGACTATCTTGCATGCTCGTTTTTGGCACTAATGCTTCTTGCATGATTTGAGGTCTACTCTTCTCTCATCATAATCAAATTTTGATCTTTGTTAATCTAAACTCTATTCACTGTCAACTGAAATTATTTCTACACGCCCTTGTTGTTCTTCCTATGACTACTTGTTTATCTATGGGACAGTCATCTTGATTGTATGACAATCTAGAGTTGTTTTGTTTCATTATGATCAAGATAAATGTTGCTTCATACACCTACACCTTGCTTCCATGCTTGAAGACTTTCTTCACACATTTTATGACAGTTACTAACCCTATCTTCTTCATGCAGGTCTTCGTTATTGTCAAGATGATTGTACTAGCACTTGTATCACTTTTATCAATATCATAAAAATCATGACTCTTGCTGTTATAACCATTCCTTCCATCATGCATATTGTTTCCTTAACTATCCCAGTTAATGAAACCTACTGAAAAAGGGGTCTTTCATGCTGTATGACTATACTTTTGGTCTCTTGCATAACATTCTTTCTATGCTAGTACAAAGTCTTCAAAAATAAGGTGGTTATTACCTTTCATGACATTTCCTTTAGTTTGGGCATGCTCTTGATTGTACTACTGTACCTTGGCATTATATTCTTGATTGTTTGACTACCTTCAGTGATTATGGTTGTGCTTGTCTTGATCAACATGATTCTTTAATGCACAAGACTGTTGTTCTCTACACTAGCTCCTAATCTATACCTTGTTTAAGAGCTTCCCTGTGTGCATTTCATGTAATTTGCAATATTGGTGGCACTTTTCCAACTTTCATTCACCTATGGACTGAGGCAGTACCCTCATTGCTGACTTGTCACTTGACTTTGCATAGCTCCTCTTTGTGTCATCTTCTAGTTGTCTTGTATGGTGTTGCTCTTTTCACATAGCATATCTACATTATATTCCTTCTTAGGACTATACCTAGCACTTACTACTATACTTGTCCATACACCTAGCATATCACCTAGCTACTTGATGACTATTATAAGTATCTTCTTCATGATGGAAACACCTATATCTACACATTGAACAAAAATGTTATAGAAAACATTGATGTTGAAGCCTCTCTTTTGATAATTTGATCAGATTTTCTCCTTCCTTCTTCAACTTATGCATTTGATGCTCTATTTATTTGTTCCATTTTGTTCATCTGATGTGAAATAATATGTACATTTTGAGTTACTACATATAGAGATAGAGATGAAACCCTGAGCTCTAACATCACTTTTCACTTCCTCCTGCAAGTTCAATTGGAGCCACCACTAGGACAGCTAGAGATGCAAGTGCAGGCAACAGAATTTGTCATTCACTTAGGTAATGACAAGTCCCATATTTACTTTATATTCTTTCCTTTAGTTTAGATGTGCTTATTGTTGTGCATTGAATCACATATAGTTACTCCCATGGCTTGTGTGGGACCATATAAATACTTCTTGATTGAATATAACTAGTTATTTCATGCAATATGACTTGTGTATAATTCCTCTTTATTATAACTCAATTGCATAACATAACTGAATATTATTGCATGTGACAAATTTTTATAATCATGAAAACTTGACAGAGTCATGTGTACCTTTTTGAAGCTACATCAAACTGTAATAAATGAACTGCAATGAACATAACTGAAACATGATCTGTAATGACTAGGTTAGCCTTAACTTCACCTGTTAGACCTAGGATACCTCTTGCCCTATTAGAGTATCCTGTCACACTATCTGGCTCATATAGCAGCTCTAATTGAGCTGATACATGATCTTGGTATTGTGATCTTTGCAAGGGTCCTTTATCAGGACAGTAGGCCTTCTAGGCTAGCATGTGAATCTAAATTTTCTTCTCCCTTCCTTTTGAACTATCTGCTTCTCCAAAGCAACAATAGAAACTGTTGTTACAACCTAACAAAATTGTTTGTAAAGTACAATTTCATAACAAGAAGGCCATCAAGATTCTATGTACAGATAATGGGGGGAATATGTCAACAACAGTTTTGAGTAGTTTTGTGCCTCTAAGGGTATTGATCTTTAGTACATAGTTTCCTGCAGTCCACAATAGAATGGTGTTGTAGAATGCAAGAATAGGTCTTTGAAAGAGATGGCCAATTGTATGATTCACTCCAGGTCTATGGCATCTTAATACTGGGTAGAGGCCATTGACTCTGTGTGTTGCATCTAGAATCAGGTGCCTCACAATGTCGTGAAGGGGTTATCTCCTTTCCAAGCTTGGACTAGTTGGAAACCCATAATTAAGCACTTTCAAGTGTTTGGCTTTCCTGCATGGGCCCAGATTCTAGTAGAGAAATGCAATGCTATGGATTCATAGAGCAAGCCTTGCTACAAGCTTCTTCATCCTACCACACATGAGTTGTTCATCAGGAGGAGTTTTCATTTTGAGGAGGAATCATCTAGTTATTATCCTATCACTTCTCCATCAACAATCACATTGGAGACATTGCAAAATGATGATAACTCTTTAGAGGATCTTAATCCTCCTAATCATGATGAGGATTCTTCTTCCTCCACTTCAAATGGTGAAAGTGATGATGAGGATCTACCCTATCCTCCTAGTCATCATTCAGAGGTTGATGATTCTCCTCCATATTCTCCTACCACAGGCCTCTTTGGGCTCATCAGACTTTGCATTCAGCATGTGATTGAGCGAGTGATCCTTCAGATACAAGAAGAACAAGGTCACAATTTTAGCATGCTCCACATCTCTTCGTTGCTTCATCTTCTGATCCACAAACTTTTCAAGAAGCTTTTAGTGTCCCCGAGTGGGATGCAATAATGCAAGAAGAGTTTGGTTCCTTGGAAAGGAATCATACATGGGATTTAATCCCTAAGGGAAGAAAACTTTTTTGATGCAAATGGATCTATCAAACAAAATTTGTAGTAGGTTGGTCAATTGACAAGAACAAGGCTCACTTGGTCACCAAAGGATTCTCCCAGGTGCTTGGGAATGACTACTTTAAGACTTTTTAACCATTAGCCAAAATGAATTCCATCTGACTTGTACTTTTGATAGCTGCAACCCATCATTGGGAAATTTATTAGATGGACATGAAGAGTGCCTTTCTTCATGGTGACCTTTAGGAGGAAATCTACATGGAGCACCCACAATGGTTTATTCAGGATCCTTCACTTGTTTTCTGACTTCGGAAGTCTCTCTATGGCCTCAAACAGGCTCCTTGACCCTAGTATACTAAGATGGACTCCTTCCTTTTATTAGTTGGGTTCATTTGATGCCATTTTGATTTGAACATATAAATTTTGATGCCATTCTGATTTGAACATATAAATTTTGTAGTAGGATGATACTCTAACATTTTTGGTTCTCTATGTTAATGAATTGTTGATCATAGGGAGTTATTCATCCACATCAAGGTAGTGAAAACTACTCTACATGATTGATTTTTGTTGTCAGACTTGGGTCTTTTATACTACTTCCTAGGGATTGATATCACTCACTCATCTTTAGGTATCTTCATGATACAACCCAAGTATGCACTTGACATGCTCTCCATATTTCACATGGTTGACTGTAAGCCTACACCAACTCCATTTCTATCAGGGGTCAAACTTGAGGCTAAGTGTTCTTCACCCTTGGTTGATGGCACTTTATACCAACAACTTATTGGGACTCTCATCTATCTGGCTCACATGAGGCCTAACATTTCATTTTTAGTGGGCATGGTCTCTTAGTTTATGCAAGAGCCACATGAGTTACATTGAAAAATAGCTAAACGAATTCTCCACCATATTCAGGGCACTCACAGCTATGGGATTCATTATACAACAGGCATGGATTTTGACTTGGTGGGATACATAGATTCAGATTGGGTAGATATTCTTAGGAACACAAGTCTACTTCAAGGTATTGCTTCTCACTTGGTTCTAGTCTAGTTTGTTGGTCGAGAAAGAAGTAGTCAACAATTGCTCTTTCATCTACAAAGGCTGAGTATTAAGGGGTAGTTAATGCCACTACCGAGGCCATCTGGCTTTAGAATATTCTCACTAAGTTTGGAATTCAATTTAGAAAGCCCACAATCATCTTTTGTGATAATCAGAGTGCAATACAAATCTCAAAGAATCCAGTCCATCACAAGTGGACGAAACACATTGAGATACATATGCACTGCATTCAAGAGTTGATTCATGCGAACATCATTGATCTCAAGTACATTAAAACATCAGAGCAAATCATAAACATATTCACCAAACCCTTCACTGAAAGAAAGTTCCTTCATCTACGAGCTTTGCTAGGGGTGCGGCCAGTGTCTACTTCACGAGGAGCTTCTTAGTCCTTCGCTTTCACTCTCTCTTCTCTGGGGGGTGTTTTCTCTCTCTATTTAGGGGGTGGCTATTCCTTTGTGGGGGGATGGTGTAGGAGCACCTTCTCTATGGAGCAGGAGTCATGTTTTGTTTTGTTTTTAATAAGGCTTTTAAGACATCTCATGTTTGTAATAAGGTTTTCTGTCAATTTGGTCACTAGACCTATGTAGACCATGTTTTGGTCAAGTTTGATGTAATCACACAAGGAAAACATGTAGTTTTCTTGTGTTAGGAGAAATCCAATGGCTAAATATTTTCAAATCAGTTTTGCATGGTTGGAGGATGTAAACTACTATCTCAAGCCTTTTATAGGTGAGTAGTGTGATGTAACGAGGCATGCTTGAAGAGGAGTGAATGAATGAAGAACTAGATTTTTGGGTGTTGAATATTGTTGTTTCTGAGTATTCTTTGTGATTGTCATTTTGTATAGATTGGAAGTATCCATGCAATAAAGTAGTTCCTGTCTGATAGTATTTTGGTGTCTTGTAAGTTACAAATTTGTGAGATATTGTTAGTTCTGTAGAGACTGGCCTGAAACCCAGAAACTAGAGTTTAGTAAAGCAATGGAGTGTTATTCCTCTGTCCACTGAAAGCATTCCCATTCTCAGTGTGATGGAGGAATATAGTATGTATTTTGTGTTTTCTATTGTTCTGGTCTAGACATCCAGGAATCCATGGAGTTCCGCATAAGTCAACTAGGCATCTCTATGTGACTAGTCATAGAAGTGTTAGGAAAAGTGTTGTTGTGGAGTGACCAAATTGTTGGGCGATCAAGTGTTCGCAAAGGGTGTCCATACTGTCGAACCTTTGTTTCTGTGTATGCAGGTTGGGCGTCTGTGCTATCGCAGAACAACTAAAGTGTCATTGGCATAACCTAAGCCTCGAAGGAGCTTTTAGAAGTCATACCAATCCTCAGTGTTAGGCCAATAGAAGGGTGTCAACAAAGATCAGAGAACATACATCGATACAAGTCTTGTATCGGGTTGTCGAATGTATGTTGTGATTGCATATTGCAATTGTATGTTGGGAACATACATTTCATATGATACAAAGGATGACCGGCTGGAGTGGTAACATAGAATGCATGTTGTAAGTTTGCCTTTCTGTGGATACAAGAGGTGGCCAGAAGTAACAGGGCAAAGCTACTTTGGCCCACCAGAATAGCAAGTCAAGTCTTGCATATGATATTTGGTTGTATCGGCATGGCGAGGAGACATACAAAGGGGTTGCTGAAGAGCCAAGTCACACTGAAGGTAGGTGGTCCCCACCAAATGCATATTGGCATTGTATGTTGAGGTTGTATATGTGCAACATACAATTGGCGATCGGTTGTAGTGGTGAATCGGTGTATAATGCACTGTGTTCTACCGGTGATAATGAGTGAAGTATTGTATGTGAGCTAAGAACAAATCAGTGTATCGGCGTAATGAAGCTTAGAGTGGTCGATAATAATTGTCTGGCCGACAGAGTCGTGACTAACCATTACAGTTAAGTCGAGTGGAATTGGCTATCGGGGAAATGTTGGAGGATCAGTAGGAGAAGTTGGAAGGTGGCCGATGGAGATACATTTGGTCGATGAGTGAGGATCACCAAGACAGAGGCCACATCTCACCGATCAAGTTTGTTGTTCTTTTCCTGTTTCCATTGTGTGCTCTGCATCATATTGGTATCAGAGCCAATATTTGAATTGGAGCTGTGTATGTCAGACAAGGAGCAGCAAATAGAAACTAAGGCTAACAATGCCTCCCAAGTTGATGAGCAAAGCCGCCATCAAGCAGATGGTAAAGGAAATGCTCGAAGAAAGATTGAAAGAAGAGAGGTCCAAAGGTAAGAGTAAAGAGGATGGAAGTACTTCTGAGTCAGAAGAAGAAGAAGAGGCAGAGGAGAACCCTCAAGGAGAAGGTATATCTGCAGACCAAAAGGCATTCCTGAATGCACTCAAAGGTCATGGAGATCGTGGTGATCCAAAGATGGATGTTCCTACATTCAATGGGAAATTAGATGGAGATGCACTCATGGATTGGATTGAAGCCATAAGTAATTATTTTGACTTCAAGGAGTATAATGACAACAAGAAAGTCAAGTTTGTTAAGACCAGATTGAGAGGTTCTGCACTGGTTTGGTGGAACTATCCACAATGTGAAAGAGAGAAAGTTTGAAAGAATCCTATCACCAAATGGAGTAGAATGGTGGCCATGTTGAGAGCCAAGTTCATGCCATGTGATTATGAGTTGCAGACCATCAGGAAGTTTAATCATCTCATACAAAAGGATATGGATGTGGCAACATATACTAAAGAATTTCATAGATTGAGCATGAGAGCCAATCACAAGGAGGAGGAGAAAGAGATGGTGGCCAGATATCTTGATGGTTTGAGATATAACATACAAGATGAATTTAGTATGGTGGTTCCTAAAATAGTAGATGAATGTTTTCAATTAGCCTCTAGGGTAGAGGATAAGTTGAAAAGAAAGAGTGATCAAAACACCAGAGGACGAGGTGGTAGAAATAACAAAGGAAGAGTCAGTTTTGGTAGAGGACAGTCTAGTAGAAATGAGAACCCAAGTCAACAAGAGTCTCATTTTTGATGGAGACCATAGAGGTGGTTTCAGAGGATGGAGAAGACCTAATGGCATAGGTAGAGGTGGTGGTGTAGGCAGAGGACTTGGAGTTTTCACTGGAAGATGCTATAACTACAATCAAGTAGGCCATACTGCAAGCAAATGCCCTGAGAAGGCATCTAGTTCCCATGATGGTGGGAGAAGGAATCAGTTGTTGAAAGATGATGATTTCCAAAGTGTGAATTCACCCATTAGTAGTGCTGCACCAGTCCTGGAAGGAGAGAGCATGATGATCAAGAGAACCTTGATCAAGATGCCATTGAAGTAGGAGCCCCCACAGAGGAAGACTCTCTTCAGAACCCAAGGTAAAGCATATGGTAAGCTTTGTGAAAAGGCTGCCCCATGTTAGTCCTCATAAGATTTCTTGGTTGAATAAGAATCGAAATTACAGGGTAGAAGAACAAACCTGGGTTGAGTTTGAGATAGGTGATTATAAGGCTAAGATACTATGTGAGATTATTCCCATGGATGCTTGTCACCTTCTTCTTGGATGTCCATGGCAGTATGATGTGAAGGCACAACATGATGGTGAGAAGAACACATATCTCATCACCAAGAATGGAAGAAAGTTTAGGATGGATCCTTTGCCAGAGCAGATTGGAGAGAAGAGTAATGACACCAATGTCATGTTGGTTAGTGGCAAGGAGTTCGTACAGCTCATGAAGGAGGAGGATACCCAAGGGTATGCATTGATAATGAAGCCTATAGATGCATCAGGTTAGCAAGACAAAAAGCAGAAGGAGGTTCCACCAGAAGTACAACAATTGTTGGATAAGTACCAAGATCTTGTGGTAGAGGATACTCCTAACTCCTTACCACCTATGAGAGACATGAGTCATCAAATTGACTTGATTCCAAGTGGACATTGCCGAATAAGGCTGCCTACAAATTGACACCACAACAGAATGAAGAGGTGAGTAGACAAATTCAAGAACTCTTAGAGAAAGGATTGATTAGAAAGAGTCTTAGTCCTTGTCCAGTCCCTAGTGTACTTGCTCCAAAGAAAGATGGAAAGTGGACACTATGTACAGACTCAAGGGCTATAAATAAGATCACAATAAGGTATAGGTTCCTGTTGTGATGTTCACAACACGCCCCATTTTACTCCTTAGCAAAATGAGGACCCCTGCTGTGGCTGTTGCTTTTGCTTGTGTGTGTGTTGTTCTGCTTGGTGGTAAAGGGAAAAGAGAGTGAAAGTACAAACCTTGTTGAAAATAATGAAAAAATTGCATTGAGTACCAGGGCAGAGTACAGGTGAATTCCTTGTCAAAAATGAACAGGGGTTTCTATTTGAACCATCTTAAAATTCACTATATTTTGCAAGTTATGAGTGTTTTGGTAAAATGTACATTTGGGTTTGTATGTTGCATATACAAGGCCCTTTGTATATCAGGTCACTTGTATGTAGGGTCTTTTGCATATCGGGTTGCATATACAAATCGGGTTTATATACATTGTTTGCCTTGTATGCATTTGCTAATGTTCTATTTGTACATACAGGGTTGACCTGACACAGTTAAGAGTTGAAATGAATATTTTGTTAAATCCGTCGGTTGTATATTTGGTGTTTGTATGTTTATACATACAAGCGAAGCATACATGTCGAAAGATGCAAGGCCTGCAATATGCAAGCCACAAGCCTGAAAAGTTTGTTAAACAAGGTTAAGTCCTTGTATGTATGCGGGCTTGTATATTGGTGAGATACAAAGGCTATATACATTGCGCGGACCTGAGGAGTTATTAAAGTTGGTTAAGCCATTGTATGTTTTGTGCAATGTATATATTACATACATTGCGATATGCATTGGTTACGTACAAGCGCTGGAACTGAAAAGTTATTAAATGTGAAGTAAGGCTTGTATATTTCGTGCCTTGTATGTATGTTTCGAAACATACATTGCTTAATACATACAAGCACCGAAATTCAAAGAAATTAAAATCCAATATATGCAATGTATCAAAACCCGAATGTATATTAAGAGATACATTGCATTATATACATTGCTTTATGCATACAAGCTGGAATTCAAAGGAGATTAAAATACGGTATAAAGCATGCATCACATCCGATTGTATATCAAAGAATGCATTGTGTTTTATACATCGTGGAGCCGAAGGGTAAATAGACTGCAGTCTATGAAGAGTTGAAGTCTGATAGGGACATAGAAAGGAAATTGTATGTATCGGCTTGTATAAATTGTAATGCATATCTCTAGATACAAGCGATACATACAAGCTATAGATGCAAAAGGAAAAGTACAAGTTAGGGGCGCAACTTGGACCCGAATAAAAAGTTAAACACAGAAAACTCTTTGTATGTTTTGGCGCTTGTATGTCTACAATGTATAAGCTGATATACAAAGAAATTATATGCATCAGAGGCAATAAAGGTAAAGAGTGGATGCGAAAAGAGATTAAATATATAATATTCTTTGTATGCGTGTGCATTTGTATGTTGCGATATACATTCTGATATGCAAGGCAAAATATGCAAGCCAAATGTCAAAGGGAGAATTAAAAATAGAAAATTCTTTGCATATTATAATGCTTCTATGTTTATTGTAGCGGTTAGATCAAGATTGAAGTTTGACTAAATGTGAATTTTAAAGTGCATTTTATTGACTAATGTATGTTGACCGTAGGTGCACAGATAAAGTGAACAAGGGAGGTGCATTGGCCAGAAAGATGAGATCAATGGGAAATTTTTGGCTCGCTCCAACTGAGGATGGTTACGCTGATGATCAGAACGATATGCATTTGCGAGATAAAAAAAGGCGAGAAGGCAAAGTGAGAGGATTTTGAATCCATTTTGGGACTCGATGGCGTGCATGTAGAAATAAAGATAGGGCTGTAATGGTGATGACATCACAAGAGGCGGATCAGATCATGAGAGATCGCAAATGAGGCAAGAGGAGTAAAGGTTTTCAATGCGAAGGAAATTACAGGTGGAAAGAAACATTATTAAATGGAGCAACAATTATTTTGGTGACTATTAAGATTTTCAAAGGGCACCCTTACGCTCAGTATGGGTATGCTGCTTAGATTTTTGGCAGGATTTGCTTTCCACCGATGGATGCTGCACTCGAGGGGTGGACCATTGATTAGCTAGGGTTTCTTTGGCACTATATTGGGGATAACCAGAGATATATATTGAGCCCCTTTACTCTATAAAAGGAGGAGGTCAATCAATAAAAAATCTGACCAAAATAATTTCACATAGGAGATCAGATTACTGAGACTAATGAGGACTGAATTATTGAAATGTCAAGGTTCTTTATTTAGATCACTGTAAATGTACTTGTTCTAAAGCATACTGAATGGAGATGAAGCTTCAGATTGCATCCTGATTGTAAACTTTAAGTAATCTTCAAGTTGATTTATGGATATGTAATGGTGAATCCTGTGTTCAAATAGAAGCGCTTTCATTTTATTACATGTTGTTGTCAACTTTTCCTTTGAAGATTTACATTGGATCATGTGGATTTGTGGAATGTCCTGGTGAAGTATGATTCTAGTTTTCTTCTCTTCATTGCTATATTGGAACATGTATGTGGATCAGTGATCTCAGTCAAGTAATTTTGGGAATCTCATTCTCTAACCCTTTTTCTCATTTTAATTTTAGTGAATCACTTCCATAACTGCAAATCATGATAAATAACAAGTAGAATAGAGAAATATGCTGACATCTCATAGATAACTAAATATCATTAGCATATTTGAACTAAATGCATGTAGTGTTGAAAATATCATGCAAAGAATCACAAATAATGGTAGAAATCATGCAAATATCAACGTGTAGGCACATTATTTGAGTAAATTCATAGTGCAGAGGTAGAATTGTTGGAGATTTATGGAGGGCAGACATAAAGGACAACATATTTGGAAGAATACTGATGAACTTTGCAAAATCTACTGATCTACATAAGGCCCCAAAATGGAAAACAACAACACACATCAACCACTGAGTAACGTCAGTAGATTATGAACTAATCAACGGAGACTTGGGATCATGAATTCTTTGAATTCATCATATCTTTCAAGATAAATAAAGGTTGTTGTGTAACTTTTATTTGTGTGTTTGTGTGTGACTAATATCCTCATCAACATAGAATTGGCGCTAGAAGGAGGGCATGTCATCATCAGTTAGTTTTGTTTGATTTGATGATGCAGACAGAAAGGTAACACTCGAGTATCTCCGTATTTCAAGTTATGTGCAAAGTTTTGTTGTTTATGCATGCTAATCATTTGTGAAGTTTTCAACATTAAGTATAAATATTGCAAGCTTTGGCTAGGGAGTTTCAACTGATCTTTACAGTAAACCAGCCAATTTTCCTTAAAAATCTAGGAAATCCTGGCTTTCAGGCCAAGTACCAGGTCCAGATCTAGTGGACTCTTTGAAGAATTACCTATCAGGGGATTTAGACCTAGAACTATAGGCATTCATCACTCTCCTGATCTTAGTGCGTCCGGAGCTTCACCAGAACATGCTCCTGTAACTCCTATTAGCTTACAAACACTTATAGGACCACCTGTCACACCTCAGGTCCAACCTCAACCTGTCATACATCAGGTCCAACCTCCACTAGTTGTAATGTCATTTTTTATAGCAAAGTCACCTTTGACCTTCAATGCATATCATGCTTTGCCTAAGAATCCTAATAAAATTTGTCCTAAGTATCATCCATATTAGGATGCTGATGATCATATCAGAACGTTCAAGGAAGCTTGTGATAGGGCTAGATATGAGCATAAAGATGTGGTATGCAGGTTATTTCCATTTTCCTTAGGGGAAGAGGCATATAATTGGTATACCAGTCTCAGTCAAGGTTCAGTTGGTTCATGGGATGCCTTGGAAAAAGATTTTAAGGATAGGTTCAAGGTACCTATAGATCCTTTAATGAATTATCTTTTGTTTGCCACCATCAAGAGATCTGAAGGAGAACCTATTGCCAATTTCAATGCAAGGTTCCAAAAGATGCTATCTAAGCTAGTTGCTCCCTATGTTGTAACAAATGAAGCTACTAGGAGCATTTATTACTCAACCTTAGATCCCTTGACTTCCATGTTTATCAAGAGAGCACATCCTGGTGTAACAACTTTAGCAGAAGCTTTTGAAGAAGATATCAAAGTCAACCAACAATTGGCTCCTGCTCCCACACCAAATATGGCCTCCCCTACACTTCCCAGTTATCCTACATATCTTATTCACCAACAGACCATGGAGCCATGATACCTTGAGCAGTAATGCTAGCCCCTTTGCAGATACCTCCACTCAGTATCATGCGACCACCAAATGGAAATGGCCAGATGTTACAATACCTAGGACAAACACAATTACCTCAGGTTGTGGAACAATCCAACAATAACAATGGATCTTCCTTTTTCAAGTCTCGGACAAAGAATGTAATGGCCAGGGCCCAGGAAGAGAAAGAAGAAATTAAATAAATATCAACACAGTTAAGGTTACTTACTACTAAGGTCACTCATCTGAGGAGTCAGAACTTCTATTCTCAACCAAATCAGAACAGAGGTTATGCCAATGACAGACCTAATTATCCTGATAGGGGGTACAACAATAATTACAATAACAATAATGGCAACAATAATCCTCCTAGACAGCTTAGAGTGTGGAACACTAGGCCAAATAATGGTTCCTTGCCATCACCCCTAGACAACCAGCCTCCTAGTGAACCTAAATAGACCACTAGAGTAAACCTTGCAGAGGCAGCACTTACAAACTGGTGCAGGTTACATAACACCAATGCTCATGCAGAGCTAGACTATCCTCAATTCAGGATTGCTGTCAATATTCTCCAAGTTGAAGTGTCCAATACTTCAGGAAATCCACCTTATGTAGAAGGAAATGAAATTGTCCCCTGTGAATATGATTCTACCTTAGTGCTAGAAGACTTCATGCATCATCCTTATCAACAAACAATTTCATCTAGTCAGGATTACACCTCAACATATGAGGAATCAGCCATCACTTTTGAATCTATGTTTTTCCATTTGAGGATGAGAATGAGCCATCAATTGAACATGAGGAGGTAAATGCTTATCAACAGCAACCTCAGGGTAGGCATAATTACAACTTGAGGAATAACTCAAACAGATCTGCTGATCCTTTGACCACATCCTTGCCCCCAAACAATTTTAACACTCCACCTAATCCTAAGGCAAGTAATAACCCTAGATTCCCCAAGGTTAATGCTCAATATTTGGCACCACAGAACACAACACCAAAAGCTACAAATCTGCCTCCTGAGTCTGACAAGTTGGTCACTTATCTGATTGATGAAATGAAAAAGATCAAAATCAACCTGCCTTGTCAAAGTTGCTTAAAACCCCTACTATCAGGAAATCTTTCATGAAATCATTAGATGATCCTACTCAAAAGGAAGATAGTCATATCTCAGGCCAGTTTGGAAATAAAGATCATGCTACAAGGGATGTTAATGTTAAACATAAAACCTTAGCTACTGTTCAAGCTATAGAGACTTCCCACATGACCCTATACAAAGACAAGAGTGAGTCACCTCCTTTCCTCCTTACCATAAGGATGTTTGGTAAAAATTTGCACAACTGCTTAATAGACTTAGGAGCATCTACCAATGTAATGCCCTTATCCATATGCAATGCTTTAGGGTTACATCTTGCTAAATCATTAAAGAAAGTGACACAATTGGACAAAACAGAGGTGAGCATGGTAGGAGAACTGACTCACATTCACATGCAGTTAGCATCAGATCCCAGAAATTAGTACTATATTGATATTCAGGTAGTTGATATACCTGATACATACGGGATGTTACTCAGTATAGACTGGTCAAAAACCCTTAATGGATACATGTCAATAGATTTCAGTCAAATGTGGTTGCCCTGGAGAGGGATACCAAATCAAATAAGGATAGATGCAGAACCCTGCATGAAACACATGATCACTGAATATAACAAAACCAATGAAATCATGTATGTGGATGTAGAACCCAGAGTTTACTCCATCAGACCCCAGACCGCTAGCATAGAGGAGATCCTGATGTTTGACATTCATAACCATGATGATGGCCCTCAAGATGATCAAATAACTTTAGAATCTAATTGTAACCTTGAAAATGAAGTAGAGGTAGATCATTTCAAGAATTTTGAGATGCATTTGCTTAAAGAGGTGTGACAATGTCAGTTGTTAAAAATGCCTATTCATAATATTCTAATTAATGGATGGTGTAGGTTGCATGATGAGGCACATTCTAAAAAGACTTGTAATGTCTATTTAGACGTGTTGGAGTTGGAACAAGCATACAGTGAAGCATCTTCCTCATCATCTGTGGTGAGTTCTGTAGATGGTGATAGCAAAACTAATTTTTGTTTGTCTTCTGCAGGAATAGGAGAATGCAAATATCAAGATGAAAGTTCTATTTAGATGACAAAAGAGATACTGGTGTGCAACAAGTGTAATGCTAAAGCCAAGAAGAAGATTAGCCCAGGGAGTGATTATGAGTTATCTGATGAAGATAGGGGTAGTAACCTATCCAAGTTAGAAGAGTTTTTATCAAAAGAGATTCAAAGAATGACACAGCAGCAAAGACCTCCATAGGAGGTCTTGATTGAAGGTTGGTGCAGGTTACACGAAGCACCTCATTTAGAAACTGCTTGTTCATTATGTCTGCATATTCTGGAAAGGAAGACGTTGCCTAGTCCAGAGGATGTTCCTTCTGATGGTAAGAGAAAAGAAGAAATATCAGCTTCCCATAAGGCTGATAAGGTGAAATCTGAGAAAGCTGAGATACCAAAATTAAAATGGATATCAAATGGTGCAGCTGCCAGATCAAAAAAGAAGAAAGAAGGCCCAGACAAGCTTTTAGATGAAGATAAGCCATGGATCCTCAGGTTTGATGGATCCAAGTCAAAAAAAGGAGCTAGAGTAGGGATAGATCTCATTGATCCATCTGGAAAATCCTACTTAGTAGCATACAGATTGCAGTTCCCATGTACAAATAATGTGACGGAGTATGAATCTCTACTTCATGGGATACTGTTTGCACTTAGAAAGAAGGTGAAAATTCTGCATGTCTATGGAGACTCAGAATTGGTTGTGAGACAAGTAAGAGGTATATACTCTTGCAATTACAAAAGGTTGTCCAATTATAGACATAGGGTGTGGGACTTGATAGAAGATTTTGATGCATTCAATATCACCCATGTACCCAGAGAACAAAATCACAAGGCAGATGCTTTGGCCCAGGCTGCCAGTACTTTAGAACCACTATCCATATCTAGTCTAAAAAGATTTTCAGTAGAATTAGTGTCAATGCCTTTTCTGTCATATAATATAACTAATCTTCAAGTGTTTGATGATGATCAGCATACATTGGACTTTATTTCCAACAGGGATATTTTTGAAGCATAGATCATAGATGAAATAAATATGGAAGATCACGTCTGGGAGGAAGAAGAAATCCTAGAGTTGCCTAGTAATAGGATTCCTAAGGGAATGATAGAGCTAGAAAGAGCATTTGATCTAGACAACATGCTAAAACAGAAGGATCTCCCAAAGGCCAATGGGGGACAGTACTCACAGGTTAACATTGGACAGGGCGATAAAAGAAGAAACATTCTAATTGGGAAGGTCTGTACAGAGGAGTTAGAAGGAATAACCCAATCTCTCAAAGATTATATCCATGTCATTGCCTGGACGTATGATAAACTAAAAACCTACGACACATTAGTCATCACTCATACAATACCTTTGAAGCCAGATGCCAAGCCCTTTAGGCAGATACAAAGGCCCATCAATGCTTTACTAGAGCCCATCATTTTCAAAGAGGTTAAAAGGCTACTTGATGCTAGGATCATATTTCTTGTGAGACATTCCATGTGGGTGGCAAACCTGGTCCCAGTAAGGAATAAAAATGGTGACATGAGATTGTGTGTGGACATCAAAAACTTAAATAGAGCTTCTAAAAAGGATAATTATCCTTTGCCTTCTCCGGATGAAGTCCTGCAAATTGTGAATGGTGCCAAGATGATGTCATTCTTGGATGGTTTCTCTGGTTATAACCAAGTAATGGTGGATAAAATTGACAAATTGAAGATCGCATTCACCACAAAGTGGGGAATCTTCACCTACAGGTGCATGCCGTTTGGGTTAATAAATGCTAGAGCCACATTTCAGTGAGCAATGGACATAGCCTTCAGAGGCTTGATTGGTAAATGCATAGTCATATACATGGATGACTTAACAATTTTCTCTAAAGATAGAGGAAACCATGTAGAGGACCTGAGAAAGGTATTGAAGAAGTGTGAGCAATACGAGATATCCCTGAACCCTAAGAAGTGCATATTTGGGATAACCACAGGGAAATTACTAGGCCACCTGATAACAGAAAATGGGATCATCATTGATCCTGACAGAGTGGAGTCCATCATGAGGATACAACTTCCTGGAAGTAAGAAGGAGCTCAAATCTTACTTTGGTAAGATTAATTTTGTTAGGAAATTTATTACTGGCTTTGCGGAAATTGTTAGACCCTTGAATGCCATGCTCAAGAAGGATGCTAAGATTGAGTGGACCCCTAAAGCTAGAGCAGCTTTTGAAGATATTAAAAAGGCCATATCAGATGCTCTAGTTCTGATCAATCCAAATTATACCAAGGGATTTTACATTTACTCAATTGTTTGAGAGCATACTTTTGCAACAGTGTTGACATAGAGAAATAAAGAAAAAGAGGAAAATCCTATAGCCTTCATGAGCTGCCCTTTCAGAGATGTAGAGCTCAGGTACATGGACGTTGAAAGACAGGCACTTGCTCCAATTCAAGCAATCAAGAAATTTAGGCATTACATTTTGAGAAGTAAAGTGATTGTTGTAGTACCTAATGCAGCAATAAAGATGTTATTAATGCAAAGTGAACCAAGTGAGAAAAGAACTAAATGGATCACGGTCCTCCAAGAGTATGATATGGACATTACACCCATGAAGTTAGTGAGAGGACAAGCATTGAGCCAGATGATATCAGAGATTGATCCTAATATCATGAGCCAGCAGTATGTTGTGAATGCAAAGGAAGATCGAGAATGGTACTCAGACATCAGACACATCCTAATTACTAGAAGATGTCCTCCAAGATTGCAAGCCTCACAAAGGAGAGCCTTGAAGATAAGGTCACAGAAATACATGATAAAAGGAGGAGTCCTTTTCAAGAAAAACTATGAGGGGATATACTTAAGGTGCCTGGAAAGATCAAAAGCAGATAAGGTGCTAGTAGAATTGCATGATAAGTTTGGGACTACACATGGATCATCCTTAGCCACCACTCATGCTATCCTCAGGGCAGGGTATTATTGGCCCACAATTTTTAAAGATACTGCTGAACACATCGAATGTTGTCATATGTGTCAGGTTGCTACAAATAGAGAAAGATATGCTACTCAACCTTTGCAGCCAGTGATGGAGACGCGCCCATTTGCTCAATGGGGAATGGACTTCATAGGACCCATCAATCCTCCATCATCTTCAGGCCACAAGTATGTTTTAACTATTACTGATTACTATACCAGGTGGGCTGAAGCTGTCAGCAGTGAGACATGTAATGCTGAGGATGTCATTAAGTTTTTGGAAAGCAATATAGTGACCAAGTATGGAGTTCCATATGCTTTAGTGTGTGATAATGGGTCTGGTTTTGCTTCAATTAAACTATCAAGTTGGGCTTTTGATTATGGGATCATCTTGAAGTTCTCCTCAAATTACTATCCCCAAGGGAATGGATTAGTAGAATCCACAAACAAGAACCTATTGAACATCATAAAGAAATTGATAGAGAAGAACCCAAGGGAGTGGAACACTTTATTGAAATATGCCTTGTGGGTAGATAGAACTAGGAATAAAGTTGCATTAGGAAATTCTCCTTTTCATCTAGTATATGGGGTGGATCCCATCCTCCATGTTAACTTAAAGATTCCTACACTACAGTTTGCACAAGAATACCTAGGCATAGATAATAAACAAGAAGTTAGGTTGCTGCAGTTGATGCACCTAGAGGAAAAAAGAAGTGAAGTAATTGACCAATTTGCTAAACATCAGACTATTGTCAAGTGCTGGTTTGACAAAAGAGCTAGAATTAAGGCTTTCAGGATTAGATTTAGAACTAATGTGGGACAAAGAGCATGGAAGGAAAGGTGATCATGGTAAGTTTGATAAACTCTGGATAGTTTCCTTTCAAATTTCTGAGATTTTAGGAGACAACACCTACAAGCTTAAGACCTTAACCAGTGAGGATGTTCCATTACCAGTTAATGGATAGTTTCTCAAACACTATTTTCAAGCCTGAAGTAGTGCCATGACAGTCATGTGTATCATAGTGTACATTTCTTGTATGGTTGTTTGTACAGTCTATTTTGTTCTATTTGTTTTGTTTGTTTGCTTTGTTTCCTTAGCAGGGATGTTTATTTTGATTGAGAGTATAAAGGAGCAGACTAACAACCACTGAAAATAATAAAAATTGAGATCATTCAGGGTAATTATTTGAAATTTATGCATAGCTTGTTGTGATTGTCATGAATGTAGAAAGTTGTTTGACTTGTGAAATTTTGTATTCAATAAGAATGGGTGGAGTATTCAAGGAATGTTTCTCACAATGACACACCTAAAATCCTTGGGTTTGTTGAACTTACCAGTGTAGATATTAGGTAAAAAATCAAAGGTCACCCTTGCTACCATTACAATTCTTAGCTTAATTTCAGCAAATGACCATTCCTTGCATCATGAAGTTACAACTACAATATCTTATGAAATCTCTATCAAAATATAAAAAAATATAAAATAATAAAATGGATTTTACTAAAAATCTAGGTTAATCCATCTAAGTAACTCTACTGGGGCTATAGACGCTTGCTGGTAGTGGGGCTCTACTTAGGAGAATTGTAACGATAACCTTGTTGGGGCTATGGACACCTGCTGGCAGCAAGGCTCTATCCAGTTGGCTATGAGGGAATGTCCTCACCTACGTAGGCTAATATTAGTCACTAGTTTGTTCAACTAATTTTCAAGATGAGGATTATTTATCATGTGCACCCACTTAAACTGAAAGGAAAATTCATACACCTTCTTGAATACATTGAGTCTCAAGTTAAATGATGATTTGCAGAAAAGATAGTTGGAAGTTATGAATTTATTTCATTTAGTTTTCTTTAATGGTTTTAATTTTTGATTGTTTTGTTTGGTTTCTAGTTGTTGTGATGTTCACAACATGCCCCATTTTACTCCTTAGCAAAATGAGGACCCCTACTGTGGCTGTTGCTTTTGCTTGTGTGTGTGTTGTTCTGCTTGGTGGTAAAGGGAAAAGAGAGTGAAAGTACAAACCTTGTTGAAAACAATGAAAAAATTGCATTGAGTACTAGGGTAGAGTACAAGTGAATTCCTTGTCAAAAATGAATAGGGGTTTCTTTTTGAACCATCTTAAAATTCACTATATTTTGCAAGTTATGAGTGTTTTGGTAAAATGTACATTCGGGTTTGTATGTTGCATATACAAGGCCCTTTGTATATCGGGTCACTTGTATGGAGGGTCTTTTGCATATCGGGTTGTATATACAAATCGAGTTTATATACATTGTTTGCCTTGTATGCATTTGCTAATGTTCTATTTGTACATACAGGGTGGACCCGACGCAATTAAGAGTTGAAATGAATATTTTGTTAAATCCACTGGTTGTATATTTGGTGTTTGTATGTTTATACATACAAGTGAAGCATACATGTTGAAAGATGCAAGGCCCGCAATATGCAAGCCACGGGCCTGAAAAGTTTGTTAAACAAGGTTAAGTCCTTGTATGTATGCGGGCTTGTATATTGGTGAGATACAAAGGCTATATACATTGCGTGGACCCAAGGAGTTATTAAACTTGGTTAAGTCATTGTATGTTTTGCACAATGTATATATTACATACATTGCAATATGCATTGGTTACATACAAGCACCAGAACTGAAAAGTTATTAAATGTGAAGTAAGGCTTGTATATTTCATGCCTTGTATGTATGTTTTGAAACATACATTGCTTAATACATACAAGTGCCAGAATTCAAAGAAATTAAAATCTGATATATGCAATGTATCAAAACCCGAATGTATATTAAGAGATACATTGCATTATATACATTGCTTTATGCATACAAGCTGGAATTCAAAGGAGATTAAAATACGGTATAAAGCATGCATCACGTCCGATTGTATATCAAAGGATGCATTGTGTTTTATACATCATGGAGCTGAAGGGAAAATAGACTACAGTCTATGAAGAGTTGAAGTCTGACAGGGACATACAAAGGAATTTGTATGTATTGGCTTGTATAAATTGTAATGCCTATCTCTAGATACAAGCGATACATACAAGTGATAGATGCAAAAGGAAAAGTACAAGTTAGGGGCGCAACTCGGACCCGAATAAAAAGTTAAACACAAAAAACTCTTTGTATGTTTTGGCGCTTGTATGTCTATGATGTATAAGCCCCTATACAAAGAAATTATATGCATTAGAGGCGATAAAGGTAAAGAGCGGATGCGAAAAGAGATTAAATATATAATATTCTTTGTATGCGTGTGCATTTGTATGTTGCGATATACATTCAGATATGCAAGGAAAAATATGCAAGCCAGATGTCAAAGGGAGAATTAAAAAAAGAAAATTCTTTGCATATTATAATGCTTGTATGTTTATTGCAGTGGTTAGATCAAGATTGAAGTTTGACTAAATGTGAATTTTAAAGTGCATTTTATTGACTAATGTATGTTGACCGCAGGTGCGCAAATAAAGTGAACAAGGGAGGTGCATCAGCCAGAAAGATGAGATCGATGGGAAATTTTTGGCTCACTCCAACTGAGGATGGTTACACTGATGATTAGAACAATATGCATTCGAGAGATAAAAAAAGGCGGGAAGGCAAAGCAAGAGGATTTTGAATCCATTTTGGGACCCGATGGTGTGTAGGTAGAAATAAAGACTACGCTTTAATGGTGATGACATCACGAGAGGCGAATCAGATCACGAGGGATCGTAAATGAGGCAAGAGGAGTAAAGACTTTCAATGCAGAGGAAATTGTAGGTGGAAAGAAACATTATTAAATGGAGCAATAATTATTTTGGTGACTATTAGGATTTTCAAAGGGCACCCTTACGCTCAGTATGGGTATGCTGCTTAGATTTTTGGTAGGATTTGCTTTCCACCGATGGATGCTGCACTCGAGGGGTGGACCATTGATCATCTAGGGTTTCTTGGGCACTGTATTGGAGATAACCAGAGATATATATTGAGTCCCTTTACTCTGTAAAAGGAGGAGGTCAATCAATAAAAAATCTGACCAAAACAATTTCATATAGGAGATCAGATTACTGAGACTAATGAGGATTGAATTGTTAAAATGTCAAGGTTCTTTCTTCAGATCACTGTAAATGTACTTGTTCTAAAGCATACTGAATGAAGATGAAGCTTCAGATTGCATCCTGATTGTAAACTTTACGTAATCTTCAAATTGATTTATGGATATGTAATGGTGAATCCTGTGTTCAAATAGAAGTGCTTTCATTTTATTACATGTTGTTGTCAACTTTTCCTTTGAAGATTTGCACTGGATCATGCGGATTTGTGGAATGTCCTGGTAAAGTATGATTCTAGTTTTCTTCTCTTCATTGTTATATCGGAATATGTATGTGGATCAGTGATCTTAGTCAAGTAATTTTGGGAATCTCATTCTCTAACCCTTTTTCTCATTTTAATTTCAGTGAATCACTTCCATAACTGCAAATCATGATAAATAACAAGCAAAATAGAGAAATATGCTGACATCTAATAGATAACTAAATATCATTAGCATATTTGAACTAAATGCATGTAGTGTTGAAAATATCATGAAAAGAATCACAAATAATGGTAGAAATCATGCAAATATCAACCTGTAGGCACATTATTTGAGTAAATTCATAGTGCAGAGGTAGAATTGTTGGAGATTTATGCAGGGCAAACATAAAGGACAACATATTTGGAAGAATACTGATGAACTTTGTAGAATCTACTGATCTACGTAAGGCCCCAAAATGGAAAATAGAAAACACATCAACCACTGAGTAATGTCAGTAGATTATGAACTAATCAACGGAGAATTGGGATCATGAATTTTTTGAATTCATCATATCTTTCAAGATAAATAAAGGTTGTTGTGTAACTTTTATTTGTGTGTTTGTGTGTGAGTAACATCCTCATCAATGGTTCCCTATGCCAAGATTGAGGATCTTTTGGACTATCTTGGAGGGTCATGTTATTATTCCAAGATTGATTTGAAATCTGGTTATCATCAGATCAGAATTAGGCAGTGAGATGAATGGAAGACTGCCTTTAAGATAAATGAAGGTCTCTATGAGTGGCTTGATATGCCATTCGGCCTTAGCAATGCACCAAGCATATTCATGTGTTTGATGAATGAGGTACTTCTTAAATTCATTGACAAATTTGTAATTGGTTATCTTGATGACATACGTATTTTCAGCAGGACAAAAGAACATGTGAAGCATCTTGGACAGGCGATGAAGAAGTTGCATGAGAATAAGTTGATGATCAACTTGGATAAGTGTGAGTTCATGAAAACTAAACTTGTGTACTTAGGTTTTGTGATTTCCAATGGTTGTTTGAAGATGGACCCTTCAAAGGTTGAGGTTATTCTCAATTGGCCTACTCCTAGGACAGTAGGAGATGTTAGAAGTTTCCATGGTTTGGCAATTTTTTATAGGAAGTTCATTAGAGGTTTCAGTCACATAAGTGCTCCTATTCTCAATACCATCAAGGGTGGCATAAAGTGCAAATTCCAATGGACAAAGCAAGCAGATGATAGTTTTGAATTGTTGAAGAAGAAAGTGGTTGAATTACCTACATTGGTGCTCCTTGATTTTGACAAAGTTTTTGTTGTGGAATGTGATGCAAGTCAGCAAGCAATAGGTGTTGTTCTCAGTCGGGATGGACATCTAGTGGCATTCTTTTCAGAGAAGTTGAACGAGGCTAAACAAAGGTATTCTACCTATGACCTAGAGCTGTATGCAATGGTGCAAGCTCTCAAAAAGTGGAGACACTATTTGCTGCCCAAAGAATTCATTATTTTTACTGATAACCATGCTCTTAGTTTTTTGAATAGTTAGGAAAAGTTGAATCATAGGCATGTCAAGTGGATGGAACAACTGAAGGCCTATACCTTCACTATTAAGCATAAAAAGGGTATTGCCAACAAAGTGGCTGATGCTTTAAGTAGAAGGATGCTAGTCATACAGGAAGTACAGATGGAAAGTATGGGGATAGATTGCTTGAAGGAGTTATATAGGGAGGATGCAGATTTCAAGACTGCTTATGAAGTTTGTGCTAGTTTGGATAACACTTTTCATGTTGAATATTCAGATTTTGTGTTTCAGGAAGGTCTCTTATTCAAATTCAGTTTGCTATGTGTTCTTAAATGTTCAATGAGGGACAACATCATCAAAGAGAAGCACGATGGAACTTTAGGAGGACATTTTGGGTTGGACAAGACTTTGGAACAAGTCACTAGATTCTATTATTGGTCAAAAGTACAATCAGATGTAAGGAGATATGTTACAAGTTGTACCATATGTCAAAAGGCCAAAGGTATGTCTTCTAATGCTGGTTTGTACCAACCACTTCCTATTCCCAATAGGCCTTGGGAAAACATTAGTATGGATTTTGTACTTGGTCTTCCTAAAATAGCAAGGGGTGTGGATAGTGTTTTTGTCATTGTGGACAGATTCAATAAGATGGCTCATTTTGTGCCATGCAAATGCACAAATGATGCATCTCATATTGTTGGTCTCTTTTTCAGAGGAGTGGTTAGAATCCATGGTTTGCCCCTTTCAATTGTTACTAATAGAGACTCCAAGTTTATTGGTCATTTTTGGAGGACCTTATGGAGAAAATTGGGCACACAATTGTCTTTCTCATTAGCCTACCATCCCCAAACTGATGGTCAGACTGAGGTTGTTAATAGGTCCTTGGGAAACCTACTCAGATTCCTTACCAAATAGCATGGGTTGCATGGGACTTGGTGATCAGTCAAGCTGAGTATGCTTACAATGATTCAAGGAATAGAAGTACTGGGAAAAGTCCATTTGAAATCGTTTATGGTTTCCATCCAAGAGGACCACTTGAACTCAAAGACCTACAAGGTTGGGATAAGAGGAGTGCTCTATGAGAAGATTTTGCTGCTACCATGAAGGCAGTTCATGATCAAGTCAAAGTTTAGTTGGAGAAAACAGTCTCCAAATACAAGGATAGAGCAGATCTCAAAAGAAGAGATGTACAATTCAAAGTGGGAGATTTGGTGATGGCCTATCTAAGGAAGGAAAGGTTGCCTAAAGGATAGCCAACCAAGCTTCTGATGAAGAAAATAGGACCGTGCAAGATAGTGCATAAGTTTGGTCTAAATTCTTATGAAATAGAATTTTCATCCGGTTTTGGTATTTCTCCCATATTCAATGTTTCAGACCTGTTTCCATTTAGACCTCCATTGAATGCTGAAGATGGATTAGAGGTTGTGATTGAAGATGAAGATTGGATTAGGGATTTACCTCCAAGTAAGCCTTTACAGTTGGAATGCATCTTAGATTCCAAGGTTGTCAAGAAGACAAGGAAGGGTGTCTACAAGGAGTACTTGGTCAAGTGGCAGGATCTTCCTGATTCAGAAGCTACCTGGATGAGTGAAGCAGATATTCTAAAGCATGGGAAGACACTTCAGCAGTTAGTAACTCAAGGGTTCCTGTAGGGGGAGTATGGTGTAGGAGCACCTTCTCTATGGAGCAAGAGTCATGTTTTGTTTTGTTTTCAATAAGGCTTTTAATCCATCTCATGTTTGTAATAAGGTTTTGTGTCAATTTGGTCACTAGACCTATGTAGACCATGTTTTGGTCAAGTTTGATGTAATCACACAAGGAAAACATGTAGTTTTCTTATGTTAGGAGAAATCCAATGGCTAACTGTTTTCAAATCAGTTTTGCATAGTTGGAGGATGTAAACTGCTGTCTCAAGCCTTTTATAGGAGAGTAGTGTGATGTAACAAGGCATGCTTGAAGAGGAGTGAATGAACGAAGAATTGGATTTTTGGGTGTTGAATATTGTTCTTTCTGAGTATTCTCTATGATTGTCATTTTGTATAGATTGGAAGTATCCATGCAATAAAGTAGTTCCTATCTGATAGTATTTTGGTGTCTTGTAAGTTACAAATTTGTGAGATATTGTTAGTTCTGCAGAGACTGGCCTCAAACCCAGAAACTAGGGTTTAGTAAACCAATGGAGTGTTATTCCTCTGTCCACTGAAAGCATTCCCATTCTCAGTGTGATGGAGGAATACAGTATGTATTTTGTGTTTTCTGTTGTTCTGGTCTAGACACCCAGGAATCCATGGAGTTCAGCATAAGTCGACTAGGCATCTCTATGTGACTAGTCGTAGAAGTGTTAGGAAAAGTGTTGTTGTGGAGTGACCAAATTTTTGGGCAATCAAGTGTTCGTAGAGGGTGTCCATACTGTCGAACCTTTGTTTTTGTGTATGCGGGTTGGGTGTCTGTGCTATCACAGAACAACTGAAGTGTCATTGGCATAACCTAAGCCTTAGAGGAGCTTTTAGAAGTCATACCGATCCTCGGTGTTAGGCTGATAGAAGGGCATCAACGAAGATCAGAGAACATACATCGATGCAAGTCTTGTATCAGGTTGTCAAATGTATGTTGTGATTGCATATTGCAATTGTATGTTGGAAACATACATTTCATATGATACAAAGGATGACCGGCCAGAGTGGTAACATAGAATGCATGTTGGAAGTTCACCTTTTTGCAGATACAAGAGGTGACCGGAAGTAACAGGGCAAAGATACTTTGGCCCACCAGAATAGCAAGTCAAGTCTTGCATATGAAATTTGGTTGTATCGGCATAGTGGGGAGACATACAAAGGGGTTGCTGAAGAGCCAAGTCACACTGAAGGTAGGTGGTCCCCACCAAATGCATATTGGCATTGTATGTTGAGGTTGTATGTGTACAACATACAATTGGTGACTGGTTGTAGTGGTGAATCAGTGTATAATGCACTGTAGTCTATCGGTGATAATGAGTGAAGTATTGTATGTGAGTTGAGAATGAATCGGTGTATCAACGTAATGAAGCTTGGAGTGGTCAATAATAATTGTCTGGCCAACAGAGTCATGACTAACCATTACAGTTAAGTCAAGTGGAATTGGCTATCGGGGAAGAGTTGGGGGATCGGTAGAAGTTGGAAGGTGGCCGATGGAGATATGTTTGGTCGATGAGTGAGGATCACCAAGACATAGGCCACATCGTGCCGATCAAGTTTCTTGTTCTTTTCCCATTTCCACTGTGTGCTTTGCATCAGGGGCTTCTTCTCTTTTGGGGGGTAATTCTTTGTACATGGGTACATCATTAGGCTTCACTTGTCGGGACCCATATATTTTTATCCACTTAAGTTACGCTTAAGGGGGGGTGATAGTGTAGGTTTTTAATTTTTCCTTAGGTATATTTCTTTTTCCTACACATTATTAAGCTTTCTTAGGTTTATTAGATGTGGTTAATATGAGGACATGTGGTGAAATACATCAACTACATGTGTCACTCTTTCCCACACATGGGTAGTTGAGTTACATACCTTCTTTTGGCTTATTGTGACACCTCTCATAACCATTATTCTATCTTTTCCTGAGTAGGTTATGGGGTAGTTGGGTTTCTCACCCTCTTTTGGATTTATGTGCCACCTCCTTTCTGTCTTTACTTGAGGAGGTTATGCCACATGTTTTGGCATTTACCAAGTAGGTAAAACTTCCACCTATTTTGGGTAGTTGGAGTTCTTACACCTCTTGGATGTATTTGCCCATATTTTACTATATATACAATACTCTCCTCTCACCTTAACTAGTTCGAATACTAGTTCAGTAACTAGTAAGGGAGAGCAATGTGAGTGTTCTCAAAATTCTCTTGCAGTTGTCTCTTGTTTTCTCTCTTTTAGGATTCTCTCTCCATTCTGCTCTTTTGATCTTCGATCATTTGTCGATTGGAGTGTGTGATCTACGACCGACATTAGATCCTGGCTCGATTCTTGCTTCTTATAGAATCTACCAGGTAGAAGGTGTGTCGAGTAGAGATATTGTAAAATTTATTAAGGAAATAAAATGGAAAATGGAGGGACTTCTCTTAGCACAAGACAAGGAAGAAATATACAATCAAGGGGGGTAGATTTGTCAAACATGATGCAAGATCTTCAAAAAAAATTGAAAGCTATGAAGAACACTCGACAAAGAGAAGTGGAAGCTGATTCAAGTGATAATGAGGCACTTGAAGTGCACATCACAAATTTTATGAAGGCTCAATAAAGGGTAGATTATTGGCATCCATATCTCGAATAGGTGACAAAACACATATGGATATTCCAAACTACTTGGGGATTTTATCTCTAAAAGTTTTGATCAACTAGATTATAGAATTGGAAAAGTAATTTAAGTATGAATCCATAGAAAAAGAAACAAAGGTGTAGTTTTTTTAACACCCAGAATATTGAGAAGGGGGGTGAATCAATATTCTCTTAAACCATTTGTACATCAAACATTTTAATCCATTTAACATATTCAATTGCAGTAAAGGAAATTAAGCATTAAACATATAGCCACAATTCATAGCACATGAACACCAGGATTTTACATGGAAAACCCAAAAAGGGAAAAACCACAATGAGGATTAGATCTCAATATATTATAATAAGGCAACTAGTTAAGGTTGATACAATTAGTGGACTCACTGTCTAAGAATGCTCACTACATGTGGCTCATTGCCAAAGGACTCATTGTCCTAAAAGAAAGATATAGAAGAGGTGGCTCACTACCAGAGTTGAACTAGTATAATTGCATCTAACATATGCAAGGAGTACAGTTCCAATAAAGCTCAAAGTACAAAACAATACTCATCACATTGTTCACAAATATCAGACTGCACTATTTTGTATTCACTCAATTTTCATCCAAAGGCACTTGTCGCATCACACAAATCACATCTCTACTCTTACCTTCATAAAACATTGAAAACAATCCATATATATCTGCTTCTTTCACAACATCAATTAGGTCAGCCTAATTGGATGTAACATGCAAAACATGCCATTTATAATATGTCAGCCCAAAACCTTCACACACACACACACACACTTCATGCTAAGATTCAAACTTTGAAACAAGATGAGATAGGTTAGCATGGACCTAAGATAGCTCCCACTTAACTCTAAAAAGCATATTTATCCTCCACATAACTTCACACTTAATGGGTCAGCTCCACTGGTAAGACAAATAATAGCATGAGCTATCTATTAGTTCATAAATCAATATGTGGATCTCCAAAATGCTTAAAACTTGGAATATACATGCTATAGACATTCATAGTCTTATCCTCAAATTTGCATAGCAAACCATTCACTTGTGGTGAAATGCAGAGTATCTCAAATTGTCACTGGCATTGTCAATGCACTATCCATATAGAGTGCAATACTCTGTCAACTCTAACTCTCACTCTGGAGGACTTCAAGACCTAAAACTTTGGATATATCATGTCACTTCATAATATAAGCTTCCATTAGAACCACATGGCCAAATATGCAACTGCGGAGGAATGCATAGCATTCCATCACCCTGCTGGGAATACCTTTACAAAACCAACACTGTCTACAAGCTTATCAATAGAAAAATAACCTTCCAGTGATCAGATCCTCATGAAACTTAGAACATACATAATGTGACACTTTATAAAGCTATGTTCCAAACTGCAACAGCTAAACATCAGTATGATGGAAATGTAGAGTAATCTTCTAAACAATCTTCAAAAGTGTAGTCATTCTAAAATAGAGACAAACACCAACTTCTGGAGGTCAAACTTCTTTATATCAACACATGCATCTTCTTTATAGTAGTATATCTTGTCTTCTCAAGAATTCAAACTTAACTCTAAACTGATCAGGGCATGACATCCAACTATGAACTTTCCTTATTCTTTAGGAACATAACATCTCATCTCTTGACAACTTTTATGACAGCCTCAGCAACCTTTCTCACCTTGCGACAGTGTATGGCATCAATACATACTATTTTGACATCAATGACAACACATATGGCCAAAAATCTCCCCCTTTGTCATTTATGGCAACATATGCTCCCCCTTAGATTCTCTCCCCCTTTGACATCAAGGACAAAGGGATTTAACATCTACCTATTCTCCCCTTTTGATAAACACTCATCTGTTTGCAACCTTTCTCTTGCAATCTCCCCTATCATCAATCACTACTACTTGCTCTCACTAAGAGGTAGCCATCATTGGTCTAAGAAAAATAGTGTCTGCTATAGCCATGAATAACTGAATGAAAAGCCTTTTAATTCTTTTTCCTTTTCCTTCTATTTTTATCACTGTCACTTTCATTCTTAGAATCAAATGTCCTAGCCCTTTTCTTTCTTCTTGTCATGGTCATGCTTTGAATTGTTTTTCTTACTTGCTCACTCCTTCCTCCTCTCACTATCAGTTTCACTCTCAAAATCTGAATCATCATTCCCTTCTGCTTCATCAAAAGAAGCATCTTCAAGGATGTCTTTCTTCATTTTTCATAGGTCATCTCATGTTCTAAGAACTCGAGATCCAAACCAACTTCTTGATCAAATTCATCTTCTAGGAAAGCTTCATGTGTTGACTGATCTTCTTGCCCTACAAGATCTAATTTGGCACGCACAACTAGATTACCCTCAAACTTGCAAATTGCAAAAAAGCCCTTCAATCAAAACTACACTCATTTGTCAATTTTCCCCTTTTGAAATTGTTTCCCAGATGATTGTATTCCTCCATGTCTTTCACTAGTTTTCATATGATGGGGCATACATATGATGGGCCTACTTATTCACTGTTGCTTTGATAAATTTATCACTCACACACAGTAACCACTTAATAGTAACAACCAACTCTTCTATATTCTAGGCACCTTGCTTGTTTACTTAAACTTGAATACCTTTGTCCTCATAACAGTAAATTAATTCCTCTATAGAATTTTTGTCTTCGTAGAGATTTTACCCTACAGTCTGGTGTGGGTCTTACACATTTGAGAAAGGGATTCACTGTAAACAACTCTGGAATGATGTTCTTGTTGTTGGATGCATTTACCTTGTTCACTAACCCATTGATATTCTTTTCAAAGAGCATTCCAAGTCATGCGTTGATATTCCACACTACTCTTGTCATGCACATTGACACCCTAACTTCTTCCAACACCCTTCTCAATCCCTCTTATAGCACCTTCATCATTCCCATTCTATCATGGACCAGAAATATTCACTTCCACTACTTTTGAGTCCCTCTTATTTCCAGAAACCCCCTTTTTCACTCATTTCGTGCTTATGTCTATTACCTGACTCCTTCTGAGACCTAGATTCCTTAGATCCTTCAAATGCTTCATACTTTGTTAAGATCATCTATATGTTGTGTACTTTAATCATAATGAAGAATTAATGATGAATTTTTAGAAATGACTCCCCTTGAGCGTATGAAACTTCTCTTGTTACTGTGAACCCTAAAGTCCTTTTAATTTTTGTCTCTTCTTCAAAGACAAGAGACTCTCTTTTCTTCCAGACCAGTGTGGGTCCTTCTTCTTCTTCTTCTTCATCCTCAATGTCATCATGAATCACATAATATTTTCTCACTTCTTTTTCCTTTAATTTTCTTTTCTCTGTAGACTATTGGTGTACAAAAGCACTGGTTGCTTCATTCTTCTCAAGAATGGCTATAGGCATGGCTTTGGAGGCATTAGGAGTAGTAGTAGAGAGTTTAGAGGTCCTTTTTGACCTTCTATTATTTGATGTTTCCCTTTTAAGTTCAAATGTACCCTTAGATTTCTCTGCAGGGCTCTTTTGTGCCATCATTTCTTCAACTTTAGACATTATTTCTTCAACATTCTTCTTAATTTATTTCTCTTTGTGCTTAAAGTGCACCTCAATAGAGTTTTCTTCATAAGTTCCAAGCCTTTCTTCAGAAGTGTCTTTGGGCTTGCTCAACATTAGGTCTACAAGACCTACAATGATATTTTTAGAAACTTCATGTCCTAATTCTGTAATCTAGACTGTCCTAGGTTCTACTACCTCCATGTAGCATCCATCATTGCTTACCATAAAGAGTATATCATCTTTGTACTCATCCACAACTTTCTTAGGGATCCTTTTCCTAGCATGTGTCTTCATAACACAAAATGGGAAAATCATTCCAAACATCCAAATTTTTCTTTGTTAGGGCAATGTATTCTTGCTTTAGATCAAAGTGGTCATTTGTCAACTCATTAACCCAAATCTCTCCTAGTTTTGTATGGTTGTATTCTTCCAATTTTGCATGTATATACATTCTTACATCTTCTATGTGCAAGACACTATATGGTATATCAGAGAAAGCACCATCCAGATCCCTTTCCATGGATTTGATGGGGTGTTTCTTGAATTTAGGTCGTGGAAGCTTGGTAACCTCTACTACTTGTGGTGTATCCATTGCAAGTGAATTCAAAACTTTAATGCACAATACATAGTGAAATAGGGCAAACCAAAAAAATACCTTTTCTTCACTTTTGCTGGACTAGGGTTCAGATGCAATAATCTCTGAATCACCTTGATCTCTTCTACTCAACTCAGCTCTTGAACTACTCTTCAAATGCTTTTGTGAATGATTTTGCTAAGTAAAATCCAATTTAAGACCCTTTAGATCTGACCTGATTTGCATTTAATTCTTCAAACAATAAAGTTGTCAAACCTTTCTCTGTATGCACAGTCACCTTCAAATGCTCTGCAAACTTCCACATTAGGAGATTTTCCACTGCAATCTTCACTAATAGATCAAGCATGTCAATATTTATCTTATATCTTCATGCTGACACATCAGCACCATTCCTTTGGTAGGGAGAAAGATTTTCATTAAATCTCCCTTTGAGCCAAAACTCTCATCTTAGTTCCCAGAGGAACTCTTTGCATCGGATGCCGGTACAGGCTCACCATTAACCTTTGTTACATCCTTCTTTATCCAAATCTTATTCATATCCCTTTTGGTCTCTTCTGGATCAACCTTTAGTATAGGTTCATGCTCTTCTACCTAATTATCCTTCATGTTTATGCTTTTGCAAAACTTAGAAATATGTCCAGATCTATTACAATTGTAGCATACAACATTCCTCTTACTAGTATTTCTTCCATTCATTATGGATCTGCATTGATTAGCTTTATGCCCAAATCTATTGCATGTATAATAGTAGCCACTAAAAGATTGAATCATTCTATCATTTGTATATCCATTCCTCATTTGAATTTTACACTCACTAGCTCTATGACCAACTTTCTTGCATGTAAAACATTGACCAGAGAGAAGGTATATTTTGATTTATTCTACTTCTACATACTATTGTCTTATGTCCATACTTATTACAAGAATGGAAAAAATCATTGAAAGATGGGAACCTTTGAGCATTTGGTTGTCTAACAGGTGGTCTTCTAACTTCATTCCTTTTATTCCAGAACTGCTTGCCATTGTTCTTCTTATTTTCAATATTTGATGTCTAACCTAATTTTGAGCTTTTACCCTTTTCAAATCCTAAACCCTCTTTATCATTTGAATTTTTCTAATTTGCAATCATTTCATCAAGATTTGCAGAGCTCATCTTGGATTTGTCTTCATGAATCCTTTCCTTCTCCTAATCTAATTTCAGATTTACAACTTCTTATTCAAGTCTTAAACATTCTTCTGATTTTCCTTCATCATCAAATTCAGACATTCCTCAATTCTTGACTTTTCCTCAACTTGCACTTTCAGACCACTGATAGATTCATTTGCTTGTTTCAATTGCTCACTGACTTCCTTATGTCTCTCTTTAAACTTTTTGACTTGCTCTCTTAGTTTTTTGATGTATTCATCTGCTTCTCTGACATTTTCCTTCAGATCTTTGATTTCAGCTTTAGTCATTTCTAGATCTTCAAGAGAAGCATTAAGTTCCCCAGCATTGTCAAGTATGTAGTCTTCTTCAATGTATTTAGTAGCATAAATCTCTTTCGGAGGAATAAGTAATCCTCTAGCACTCATGTGTTCAATTTCCAAGATCTTCCTTGAGTGGTTAGGCTTCTTCCAAAGGACTTGGCTCTGATACCAATTGTTGAACACCTAGAATACTAAGAGGAGGGGTGAATCAATATTCTCTTAAACCATTTGCACATCAAACATTCTAATCCATTTAGCATATTCAATTGCAGTAAAGAAAATTAAGCATTAAACATACAGCCACAATTCATAACACATGAACACCACGATTTTACATGGAAAACCCAAAAAGGGAAAAACCACGGTGAGGATTAGCTCACAATATATTACAATAAGGCAACTGGTTAAGGTTGATACAATTAGTGAACTCATTATCCAAGAATGCTCACTACATGTGGCTCACTACCAAATGACTCACTGTCCTGAAAGAAAGAGATAGAAGAGGTGGCTCACTGCTAGAGTTGAACTGGTATAATTGCATCTAACATATGCAAGGAGTATAGTTCCATTGAAGCTCAAAGTACAAAATAATACTCATCACACTATTCACAAATACCAGACTATACTGTTCTTGGTGGAGATGTGGGGTAATCTTCTAGATAGTCTTCAAAAGAGTAGTCATCCTAAAATAGAGACAAACACCAACTTCTGGAGGCCAAATCTTCTTTATATCAACCCATGCATGTTCTTTATAGCAACATATCTTGTCTTCTCAAGAATTCAAACTTAACTCTACACTAATCAGGGCATGACATCCAACTATGAACTTTCCTTTTTCTTTAGGAACATAACATCTCATCTCTTGACAACCTTCGTCGTAGCCTTAGCAACCTTTCTCACCTTGCAACAATGTATGACATCAATACATACTATGTTGACATCAATGACAACACATATGGCTAACAATTTTCATGTACCAAATTGAAAAGGTATGCATTTTTGTGGTGGGATCATATCCAAAAGGAGAGACAAAAAGATGGGGAAATGATAAAACTAGACTTGGAACAAGATGGTTGCCAAGATGAAGGTAAAAAATTTGTCAACAAACTATGAGATGAATCTTTTAAAAAAGTTACACAACCTAAGGCAAAAGAAGTTGGATGTTAATTACAAGACTAAAGAATTATATTCATTGATCATTCAGATTGGTCACATAGATGATGACATAGAGAAAGGTTCAAGGAATTAATGAATTACACATGTGTATTCATGATGAATTTGGTATTTGATTGATCTAAAGTTAGTAGAAGAAACCTATTAGTGTGCACTTGTGTCAAAAGAAACTTTAGACTAGAAGACAACAAAGTGCCACATGTGAAAAAGGAAATTTTACACATAGAAGAGGTAGTGTAATGCACAATGACAAACTAGAGCAAGTGCAAGAATGCAAAAAAGAAGAAAACACATTTCAAGGACATGAGATTGTGCAAAGAGGAAGATAATCCTTTTGAGGAACAAGATGTAGATGACCTAGAGGTTTTTGTAGATCATGATTTAAATGTGGAGAAGTGGGGTATTACACATTTGAATGCCTATACATGAAATAAAACAATAGAGTGTGTAAAAAAAGGCTAGAAACCATGTTACAAAATTTGATACAAAAAGTACCACATTAATCAATTGCATAGAAGAACTAGAATATAACAAAGCAATCATGAAGAAGAGGTTATGGTTGAAGCCCACAAAGGAAGAAGACATGCTAGCATAGAGGAATAATTTTCTGAAAACAATATGCAAATTTGGAGGTAGATGTTGCATAGTAACAATTGATAGTGGTAGTAAAAATAATCCTTTTTCTACTAAGATGACCAAGAAACTTGGTCTAAAGAGACTTGAACCTTGAAATGCTTGCAAGGATGGGACATAATTTTCTAGTAAATGAACAATATATGGTCAAATTTTAGATAGACACATATACAAAGATGAATATTATGCAATATTGTGCTAATGGGTTGTTGTGTTATTGGGTAAGCCTTAGAATTTTGACAAAAAAAAGCACTATAAGTATGTTTCACAGTCATGCCTAAGCTAGTAAAAGTGGAAAGAAAAAAGGTACAAATAAAGAAATGTCATGTGAAGTAAAGGATATATTAGATGAATGTGAGGACATCATGTCAAAAGATATTCTTTATGGTTAACCACCCATGTGTAGCATAAGTCATAATATGGATCAGATGATTCTTGGATCCAATTTGTAAAAAAGAGGCAGACAAGAAGATGCCATAGAAGAATGAGCTGCTGAATAATCACATTAAAGAATTTCTTGTGAATGGGTTGATTAGAGAAAACTTAAGTTCATGCACAATATCTCTTATGCTAGAGCCAAAGAAAGTAGGATGATAGAGGGTGTACACTAATTCTAGATCCATCAATAAAGTCACCATTAAATATGTATTTCCATAGCCACCCATGGATGAATAAAAAGATAGATATAAAAAGTGGATAAAATCAAATTAGGATTAGAGAAGGAAACAAACGAAATATTGGTTTCACAATGAAGGATGGATTATGTGAGTGGTTGGTTACACCTTTAGGTCTAACCAATGTACCATGAACTTTCATATGATTAATGAATGAAGTGCTAAGGTCATTTCTCGATAAGTATGCCATTATGTATTTAGATGATATTTTAATACTTTGTAGGTCATTGAAAGAACATCTATCACACTTGACATAGGTATTACAATGTTTGTGTGAGAAGTTACTTGTAAATTTGAAGAAATACATGTATCTTCATAAAAATAGAGCTGATGTGCTTTTGGAATTTTCTATATCTCAAGAGGGATTCAAGATGGACTTGAGAAGGTGAGAGTTATCCTTGAATGTCCATCACCAAGGAATAGTTTTAAAACATGTATTTTTTATAGGTTGGTGAGATTCTATTAGAAATTCATATGAAACTTTAGTGTGATTTAAAAACTTGGCTAATCCCATAATAGTGTGTCCCACTAGTGGGGCATCCAGATTTTTGCCTGAAATCACGTATTTTTTAGAAAAATAATAATTTAGGATTAGAGAGGTTACATATAAAGGGGTTTTTATTAAAGGGGGTTAGATTAAACCCCTTTAGACCAAACCCCATTAGATAGAACCCCCTTGGGTTAAATTAAACCCCAATGGGTTCTCCTCTACACCTATCAAAATGCTAACAAAAAAATTGTTTTACCCCTTGGGGGATCAAATGAAGTCATTTGGAAATGTCGTTTTGTAAGTATGTATCCCTTAGCATTATCTTTACAAAAAATATAATTTCTATTATTTTTATTTAATATTATTTATTTAAATTTTTATAGTGAATGTATGTCCATTCTAAAAAGACCATGACCTCTATTCAAGACACAAGGAAAAAGAACATTGTTGGAAAAATATAAAAAAAATCATTGCACTCCACGTAGATGTCCTTCTTTCAATGAAAAAAAGGAAAATATAATGTTTATGTGTATGCTAAGAGAAATGTGTTATTAAATACTATGGGTCTAAAAATTTTGTTAGTACAAATTCAAAAATTAATAATAAATAAAATAGTTAATAAAAAATTACAAAAAATATTCATGCACTAGATGTTGGAACTAATAATCTAATTCTAGTAAATCATAGAAAAATTATTTGTATTGAATGTTATGCATTATGGAATAATGTCACTCAATAAAAATGATACAAAAAATAAAAGTTGATTGAGAAATATAAATTAAAAACCATAGAAACAATCCTTTAAAAAAAATATCTTGAATCTACATAGAAAATTTCACAACTTATTAGTTTATATGATCTTAAACTCTTGACCATATATTCCCTATAATTGACACACAATTAGAAATGTTGATTTTTAGTGTCCCACTTAGGCCAAAAAGTGGGACACACTATTGTGGGATCACCCACCTATTGAAAAAAATGATAGGTGATAAGAAAGAGTTCACCAAATTGTAGATATTAAACATTGGTTCCAATAATTGAATATGAAGGTGATAAAGTAGCCTATATCAATGGCATTGCTTGATTTTAATGAAGTATTTTAAGCACATTGCCATTTGAGTGGCACAACCATTTGGGGCTATATTGATTCAAGAAGGTAAGCCTATAACATATTTTAATGATAAATTAAATTATGTACAAAAGAAGTACTTAGTTCAGTAGTTCTAAGCTATTGTGCAAGGCTTGAAGAAGTGAAGGCATTATCTATTAATGAAAGAGTTTGTATTGTACACAAACCACCATATGTTGCAATTCATAAAGATTCAAGGTAAGCTTAGTCAAAGAGTGGAATTTTTATAAAGTTCATCATTTGTCTTGAAGCATAGGAGTGGGAAATCAAATCAAGTTGTAGAAAAATTGAGTAGAAGATGTGTCTTGTTAAGTGATATTTGTGTGGAGGTCATGGGTATTGAATCCATGAAAGAGTAAGATATAGAGGATGAAGATTTAAAGGAAGCTTGGAAGGCATGCATATAACTCATGCATGTATACAAATTTTTTTGGATAGATTATTTGCTATAGAAAGGGTTGTTGGAAAGGGACCACAATTATGCATACTAAAGGGATCAATGTGCATGAACCTAATTAATGAGAAGCATAGTGGTGGCTTAGATGGTCATTTGAACATTCACAAAATGATGGTGCAACCAACTAAAGGGTATTTTTACTATGCATGTCTATGGATGTGTAAAAGTATGTACCAATATTTGGGATTCACCAATTAGAAAAAGGTATAATATAAAATATGAGTTTATATTAACATTTACTAGTACTTGAGTGACCATGGGAACATTTTAGCATGAATTTTATTCCTAGATCATGTTTAGAACATAGAAGGGCCATGATTATATTTTTGTTTTAGTGATCAATTTTTTGAAAGGGATCATATTGTGGATTATAAACAAATTAATGATGCTATATATGCGGCAAATCTATTTTTAAGGGAGATAGTGAGACTATGTGGGTTGTTGCTTAGTATTGTATCTAATAGAGATACTAAGTTCATGGGACACTTAAAGAGGTTGTTGAAGAAATTAACCACTCAATTGTAATTTAGTTTGTCATATCCTCCCTCGATAGATAGTCAAATGAATGTGGCTAATAGGAGACATGGAAACCTAAGTTATAATGTCTAGTGGGAGAGAAGCATTGAATTTGAGATTGAATATTGGTGCAAGTGAAGTTCACTTAAAATAACTTAGTAAACAAAAATACAAGAAGGACCCATTCTAGATTGTTTATGGGAAGAGTCCAAGAGGTGTTGTTGAATTGCACAATATTTTAGGAGAAAAATGGAGTGTAGACGTAGAAGATTCAATCAAGTACATGCACGATGTGCATAGAAAACTACACATACAATTGCAGAAGAGTAATGAATATTACAAACAAAACATAGATATACCAAGAAGAGAGCTTGAATTTCAAGTTTGTGACATGGTCTTGGTACACTTATATAAGAAAAGGTTCCCAAAAGGATCATATAACAAGTTAAAATTGAACAAAATAAGACCTTACAAATCCTTACATAAATTTGTGCAAATCACATACTAAATAGAGTTGCTAGAAGGGATTGATATACCACTTATCTTTAAAATATTACAAACTTGTACTCTTAAACTTAGGCCAACTTGATGAAGGAAGTGATAGTGTAGACTCTAGATAGGTGGATTGGAGACAAGAATTTCTTGAGAAAGCATGAGAGGAGGTGGAGTAGGTGATAGATACTAGAGTCAAGAAAATACATAGAAATGAATATAGGAATATTTGGTCAAATGGATGGTCCATGAAGTTGAAGATACAATGTGCTTGAGTGCATTTGAATTTGCTAAGTATGAAAATTTTGTAGTAGACAAAACAAAATACACATGATTAGGAGCGAGTATGGTTCTTTTCACTTACTTTGGGTGTTTGATGTAGAAGCATCTAGGTGCATGAGCAATCCACATCAACCAAAAATAGATTAGAAGAATAAGTGCCTTGCACAAACCTTGTGTATGCATAGCTCTGTAGTATAATTACAATACAAATTTTAAATTCTACACATAGTTGGGGCTTGTACATGGATGCAAATCTTGTGCATGAGGGAAGATTGTGGTCTCTTCTCATTGGGTTAGCTTGCATGATGGCATGTTATTTTGGTAAATTATGTTTTGCACAATCATTGATACTTGCACACACTTACATTAGGAATGATAATGTGTTGTCCATGAGTTGAATCAACTTAGTTATAGAGGGGGGATGAAATATCATGTTCGAATGATTAGCTGGAAAGGATAATGAACTATTCAATTATCATGCTTCTTGTACCTTGATTAGTGAGAGTAAATGAGATTGAAGAAGGTTTGTGGAAGTTATGTGATGTGCATGCTCACTAATATGGTTTTTAAGATTCATCCAACTAGTTAAAGGATAACAAATATAAAAAAATCAATTAAAAGTATATAACTTGTAATAGTAGCTTTTACATATCTATTCACCAATTGGCATTGAAAAACATGAAATGGAACAAAAGAAATTGTAGAGTGTACAAAAGATGCTATGTTATATTTTTGAGATAAAATTAGGAACACTTTTTGGCATACTCAACATTTGACCCTCTCAATCTTCAGTAGTTTTAAAAGTCCTAGTAGTTTAGAAACAAGGTTTAGGGTACTAAAACTCTCGTTCTTATCACATCTTCAAATTGTGAGTGTAGGCATCTTGAATTATTTGTTGAAGTTTAGGTTTAGCTAATTTTATGAAAATGTGATCACATTTGACCCCCTTTTTGTCCCCCAGTTCCATCCACATCTATATTAAATAAGGTTGGTAGAGGTTAGCAACCAAACCAAGATATAAGAACCAAGCCAAAGAGATAGTATAGGGGAAACTGAGTCTCAAAGAAGATAGAAGTGGTTACAACTAGAGTGTTCAGTCATTTTGTTGTTTACATCGCTTATGGGATCATGCAATTTTTATCCATTAGAATATTAAATAAGAAATGATGTTTTGTACCTATTTATGTGTTTTCCTCATTTCATTATAATTCATTAGGTTAACTTTGAGGGTTTATTGTCTAAGACATCCCTTTATTGGGACCCCTAACCATTACTACATTATTTGGTATCAAAGCATCTAGTTCAACCTATGAAAGAGTTATGTTTTTCACATTTATGACTATGGGTAGAAAGTAGTAAAGGTATCTTCCAACACAAAAGTTGTTGGGTAGAAGGTGTGGTGAGTATAGATATTGTAAAATTTGTAAAGGAAACAAAATGGAAAATAAAGGGATTCCTCTTAGCACAATTCAAGGAAGAAATATACAACCTAGAGTGGTAGAATTGGAAAACATCATGCAAGATCTCCATACATGTTTGAAATCTATAAAGAACACTCAACAAAGAGAAATGGAAACTGATTCAAGCGATGATGAGGCAATTGAAGTGCACATTGACAAATTTTATAATAGCTCAATAAAGAGTAGATTATTGAGATCCATATCTTGAATAGGTAACAAAACAAATATGGACATTCCAAAATACTTCAGGATTTTATCTCTAAATTTTTTGATTAATTAGATTATATTTGGAAAAGTAATTTAAGTATGAATCTATAGGAGACCCTACGAAGGGGTAATTTTCATGTAATAGATTGAAAAGGCATGCATCTTTGTGGTGGCATAACATCCAAAAGGAGAGACAAAGATGGGGAATTATAAAAATATACTTGGAATAAGATGGTTTCCAAGTTGAAGTCATTTGTTTTTTCTACAAACTATGAGATGAATCATTTCATGAAGTTACACAACTTGAGGCAAAAGGATTTGAGTGATAAATACAAAACTAAAGAATTGTATTTGTTGATCATTCACATTGGTCAAATAGATGATGACATAGAGAAAGATTAAAGGAATGAATGGATTACACATTTCTATTTAGGATGAGTTTGGTATTTGATTAATTTGAAGTTAGTAGAAACCTAGCAATGTGCACTTAAGGAAAAAGAAATTTTACACTAGAAAACAACAAAGTACCACATGTGGAAAAGGAAACTTTGCACATAGAAGAGGTAGTGTAATGCATAGTGACAAACTAGAGCAAGTGCACATGTGTAAGGAAGAAGCAAACAAATTTCAAAGTCACAAGCTTGTGCAAAGAGGAAGAAAATACTTTTGAGGAATAGGATGTAGATGAGCTAGAGAATTTTGTAGAGAATGATTTAAATGTGGAGAAGTGGGGTATTACACATTTGAATGCTTGTACATGCAATAAAATAATAGTGTGAGAAAAATAAAGGCTATCCACCATGTTACAAAAGTTGATACAAAAAGTAGCACATCAATCAATTGCATAGAAGAACTACAATATGGCAAAGCACTTATAAAGAAGACAATATTGTTGAAGCCCACAAAGGAAGAAAACAAGATAGCATAGAGGAATAATTTTCTCAAAACTATATATACAAACTTGGAGGTAAATGTTGTAATTTAATAATTGATAGTGGTAGAAAAATCATCTTATTTCTACTAATATGGTAGAGAAACTTGTTCAAAAGAGACTTGAACATCAAAATTCTTGCAAGGTGGGGATAAAAGTTTTTCATAAATGAACAAATATATCATCAAGTTTTAAATAGGAACATACACATATAAAATATTATTCAATAGCATGTCAGTGGGTGGTTGTATTATTGGGTCAACCTTGAAATTTTGACCAAAAGGCACTATACATATGTTTCACACTCATGCGTAAGCTAGTGCAAGTGGAAAGTAAAAAAGGTAGAAACAAGGGCTACGCAGCAGTAGCAATCCTTGCCTAAAGCTGTTGTAGTAGTTGTCGAAGAGGCATTAGCTGGCATGATATAACTGTAGAAAAAATATATAAACACCAAAATCTGTCTTTTTGATGTTCAAATATTATGAAATTAAAATAGCATCTATTATGTTTTCAAACACTATTATTGGAAAAAATGTTTAAATAGTTAAGATAGATAATTCACATGATACTCAACTGCATTGGAATCATAAATTTACCAAGTCCCATCAGGCTAAGCTTAAACAAATGATTTATAAAATCTATCTCGTATTTTTTCAATTAGTTGCAGAGGAAACAAGTCACATAGTTCTGTATACAATCTATATTACAAGGGTGAGTACTCACCAAATACATGACCAACTAAATCTTTCTATCTGATAAAGCATTGGTCATCTATAATATATAGATTTGCAAGCAGCGAATTGGCATAGAGTGAGAAAGCACCTGAAACAACCATGCCAATAATTCCTAGACCAATCCTCTTCAATGAACCAAATAATAACATTGACATACAAAAATAACCATATGCTTGTTATTATTGATATAAGAACTCATTCCACATACTCTACATTCATCAAAATGGAAGATCATTGCACATAAAGCAAAAAGGTTCTGTATAGAAAATGGTGGTTTGAAATAAGACAAATACATTTTTAAGATTGTTTTAAAATTAGGGTATTATAACACTTTTCAATGCATCCATCCACTTTTAAAAGGTTTTAGATCTATTTTTGGGCTCCAGTTTATACAAATTTGAAGTTTAAAGAAACCAATGCTGAGACTGTCCAAGTCACCAGCAAGTCTTCTATACTCACATATTTTGTTGTCTCAACAGGGATGACTTGTTTAGTCTGACAGATGCTCGAAAAGATGAAATATGTGAGTATAGAAGATTTTCTGGTGAATTGGATAGTCTCAGCAATGATTTTTTTTAAGTTCAAATGTATAAATTTTAGCCCAAAAACAACCTTCCTAGCAAACAACCAAAAAAAATGAAAACTATCTAGCAGTTATATGAACATCTCACATATGTATGCCATAGAAAAATACCTAGAAACCATTGCTGCGACAATGCCAACCCATAAATGCTTAGAGGTATTCCAAGCATCCTCTCCTCTATATTTAACCTCTTTATCCTGGCTAATGGCTTGCTTTTGCCAATCTCCAATTTCCTTAGCTGCGATGGTTGTTGTTTGGATGCAATCTAGTTTTTGCAATAATGGTGCAGGAGCACCTAATCAGTGTTAAGTAACCTATACAGTTATGGTGTTTTTAGGCATAAGATTGCTTGAAATTGCTTGTAGCTAAGTGCTATATACATTCCCTTTATATTAAACCTAAACCCAGTTGCTGTGTGTGCCTTCCAGAACCCATTTGACTTAAAAATAATCCCAAAATGCTAAAACATTTTCAATCTAATGCAGAGGCTAAAACCCTGTAAGCTTCTCTTCCTTTTCCTCACATGCCTATGAAAAATGTGAAAACATAAACAAGGCACGTGAACTACTTTGTAGAATGCCATGTAGCAGCTATAATACCAAATGTCCTCATCACAATAAAAATGCATAACATTAGAAATTAGTTGAATAATTTATTTGTCCTCTTTAATAGCTTTGCCAATGACAAAAAATCAATGAGCCAAAAAAAGTGTAATGCCCCGCCATGCAACCCTAAAGATAAGTTTAACTAAGCAATAAAAAGGGTGAAATATTTTATTTTATTTTTATTTTTAGAAGTCGTAATAACAAAACATAACATGGTCTAATAGCAACAAGTTAAACTAACATCTCTAGGGATTACACAGCTGCATTATTGAAATATAACAACAACCAACAACATACATAGTTTAATGAAATACACCAACTAGCATCTTTCATTATGACATCCAAATACATCAAGAAGTTTACATTAAGATTACAAGTACAAAATAGTATATCTTACAAGAGGAATTATATAGTTTCATTGATACAAAAGCTCTCTTTCTGGATGCATCAATTACATAAGGATTTCTTTTGATACAAAAGATCTAAATACAAATAGTACAAATGTCTATCTTTGATATAGGTGCAAAATTGGAATCAAGAGAGATACATCTTCTTTACACACGAGCCATGATGCCAAAAAACCAATGGAATAAAGTACAACCACCCGACCATGTGGAACCCTGAGGTCCACCCCCCGTGCTAGGAGATAACAATGAGGTCCCACAAAGACAACCATCAAAAGACAAAAGGCTAATAGATGCAAGGACTACACATGACTCCAATAGAACACAGATCAATAAGAACAACACAAGTAACTCAAATCAACACTTACACACTTAATTGAACTTCCAGAGGCACTCACACAACTGAAGGAGAAAATACAACTAGGGAGTACTAGACTGCAATAAGGAGGAGTGTCATCACATAGCTTGTCATGGGTTATCCCGGTAGGTCTTCCTAGGCACCGGCCCCCATCCTGGGTTATCCTGGCAACCTCTCTCGACCACCGGCCCCCATACAAACTCATGCAGAACCAACATACCTTTCATGAGGACAAGATAGTTGATTTGACATTCCAAGCCTTCTCATCTCATCTCAAGCCTAAATGAGCACTTGAGCCATGAGTGAGGCATACATTATCTTGCTTAATGTGATTAACTACCCAACCCCTTAATTTATTATTAAATTATCACTGGATTAAAAACTTCCAATGGGTTATCCTGGCAACCTCTTTGGGCATCGACCCCACATTGAAAGCCACTCCCCTACCTGCATCTAGAAGACCCTATCCATCAAGCAAGACAATTACCATCACAATAACAAGTGCTCAAAAACAATGCAAGGCATTTACCTTCTTGCATAGTCAATAAAATCAGATGTATAGGTACACTAAGCAAGGCACAACCATCTTACACATGTAACATTCCAACATGAATAAGAAAATATATTTCAAGAATACATTTCATTCAACTCACAAGATGCACATATAGCCAACCCCCACACAATCACACCCTCCTAGGCCTCTGGAAACCACTTTCCCCAAATAACACAATGCATGGAACCATTAAAATGCAATGGTCACATATCACGATCACTTCCAAAACACATCATAAACCAAGATCCCTCATCAATACTTCAATAAAAAAACCACAAATGTAACATATGATCTGATGCACTAATAATGGTATTAAAGAATATAACATTATTCCAAGCATGATAAATCATCTAACAACATAAGATAGCTCTATCCCAACAATGCAAAACAGTAATAACTTGAAAGGGTTACCAATTATTCTATAACAGAAAATTCAATCAAACAAGATACTACCCGTTATTGGACTAAACCTCTTTCTACACTAATGTGGATCTTATTAAAATTCTTGACAACTTTGTGATTTCTATTCAAAATAATTGTATAAGCAAAACATAAAGGATCATAAAGTAGATTAAAACCGATCATCCCTTTTAAATCTTTAAGAAAGTATATGAGTTAAATGCTAAACGTTTCATATCAAACCTAACCTCCACTTACTCACCCAATTTCATAACTAAGCACAATCTTTAATTTAAGTCATAAATAAGATTAGACTCCATTATATGACCACAAAGTTCCTTAAGGTGAAGAGGAAGCAAGATATATATATATACTCGACAAGTCTTAGTAAATCTAAACTAAATGTTATCTTCCACCAAAAGAATATCAAAGATATCTAAACATATAACAATCATAAATTAAATTCATTAACTAACTCTATGCATACTACTTAAAATATTCTAATTCATACTAGAATTAAAGACTTAACTAAGGTCATCATACACACCGTATAACTAGATCTAAAATAACAATTCAATATTTGTGATATGATAATTTACATCCATTTGACTAAGACAAATATTTATTAAGAAGCACTATTTATTATCCATATCCTACTCTCTTACAATAGATCAAACTACTAATATTCTTAAATATACAAGATAAAATAATAAATCAATAAATTATTTTAATAGGATTTGACTTTTTATTTATAAAATAATGCTTAAATATAACATATCTAAATAATAGGGATGAAATAAAATAATACTTAAATATAACACATCCCTAAATAATAGGGATTTGATTTCTCATAAATGAAATAAAATAATACTTAAATATAATACATCTCTCAATAATAGGGATTTGATTTTTCATAAATGAAATAAAATAATACTTAAATATAATACATCTCTCAATAATAGGGATTTGATTTCTCATAAATGAAATAAAATAATACTTAAATATAATACATCTCTCAATAATAGGGATTTGATTTCTCATAAATAAAATAAAATAATACTTAAATATAATAAATCCCTAAATAATAGGGATTTGATTTCTCATAAATGAAATAAAATAATACTTAAATATAATACATCTCTCAATAATAGGGATTTGATTTCTCATAAATGAAATCAAATAATACTTAAATATAATACATCTCTCAATAATAGGGATTTAACTTCTCATAAATAAAATAAAATAATACTTAAATATAATACATCCCTAAATAATAGGGATTTGATTTTTTTATATAAAAAAATACTAAAAAAAATAAAACACATCCATAAAAATATTCTTCCCTATTAAATAGGGAGTTGACATCACACCTTCAAAATAATAAAACTCAAATTAAAACAATAATTTATTAAAGGACAATTTTAAAGATAGTTAAACTTTATTATGCAACATCAAATACTTAATATTTAGCTAAAAAGGTTTAATTATTTAAATTCTTAAATTAAAATTAAAATAAGTTATTATATGCAAGAATTAATTAAATCAAATTCAAAAGAATAAGATTTTATAGTTTCATAATATATATATTTTGATTTTACAAATAAGAATACTTTCTAACTCTAACAAAATTTCTAATTCTAATATGGTAATACAAAAGACAGATTTTTATGTTTACTAAAACTTACCGTTCCTATTTCCTATTATTTAAGCACAAAGAGATTTATTTATTCACTTCATTATGAAAGCTATACATTTATTCATATTAAAGTATTCACACAAACTAGAATTAAATTTGATATAATGAAAAGAATTTATGTGAGAGCTTGGCTGAACCAGGCCATACGGCTGCCATGGACAAGAAGAGGGATTCTGAAGAATTTAATTTAGGTAAAATTTCATTGTTTTACATACTAAAATTCATTGTTTCAAATGCATAAACTACAGACCAAACTTCATTTGCAATTTTTTTTGGTTTCGGGCAACATCAGAGAGTACCCCCAGAAAGTTTCATAAATTTTAAGTGTAAAAGCTAATAAAATCTAAAATCTCCTATACCTTTGGTCTAAGATAACAATTGGGCTGCAGATATTAAGTTTTAAATGCTATTTCAGGCATGATTCTATGCATATGGAGGCCGTACAATCAGGTAGGCTAGAGGAATAGAAAATATGAAAGTTTTGTTAGAATGGAATTTATCTCTATTATCATTATTATTGCAAGTCATCAAATGGTTTGAGATTTTAGACAAAAGAAATTTTGTTTGATTGATTATACAAATTGATGGCTGGAAAGAAAGAAATAGGTTTGCCTGGCAATAAATTTTTATCTCTACAGGCAAACTACAGAAGTCAAGATTTCTTTTGATAAAAGAAATTAACATAGACATAGGAATGCAACAAAAAAAAAGAATTTAATTTCTTCCAGTAGAAAAAGATTTCATTTAGCTAAGGTGTCTACTGGTAACATGAAAATACAATGATAGTGTCATAGCAAGATAGGTAGGTGTGAAGAAAGATAAATAGGTGTGAAGATTGGAGGATCAATAATATTTAAAATTGCTACAATTGCAGGATATACACGGCTAGATTGTTGAAGAGAACATCCAAGCAAATGCAAATGACAGGATTAAATATAATGGGGTTTATAGAAAAGAATATATACTCATCAAGCATACAGAGAGAATAGGTTATAGAGCATTATCAATCATTTCAACTGACGGGAGAAACTTGCATTTAATTGCTAGAAAAATTCACAAAGGGCCACACTTCAACCAAAATTTGACCAATCATAAAATTGCATAGACTACTCACATACAAGATTTTTCTTCATATACAGACAAGCAGAAGAATTTTTTTTTAATACATACCCAAAAATTCTTCAGATCTCCCTTGCTTCCTTCTCCTCTTCCTCTGCCAATTCCTCTTCTTTTCCCCAAATTTATGTGTATCTTTTCTAAGAACTCTCCCCTCAAATAACCTTCCCAAAACCAAAAATAGACAAAACAATTGATGCCCACTATCACCATTCTCTCCATTACAGATATCCACAATCCAAAATTAATTGCATTCATAACACCACTAACAGGAATAATTTTCAAATTTCTGACAACCCACTCCAACAATAAATTAATGGAAAAATAAAATAAAATCTCACATGTCAGATAAAATCAATAAAGTACTAAATATTGACAATATTATTATTATTGCTAGCTTTCAAAGCTACTAATTTAATTTATTATAAAAATCAACTAATTAATATTCTCAATTTTCTACATTAATTAAATAACTAATATTGATGTATATATATAAACTAATAATTATTATTACTATAACAATTAATAAATCTCCAACAAATACACATTGACTATATAACAAAAATGATCAAACATCAACACATCTATACACATAGATCACTTATTCTATAAAATGAATCAAACGACTATAATCAACAACTTAATACCTTGGTCACTAAGTTCAATAAAATGAACCTTAAACTACAATAAACAAACAATAACAACCACATAACAAAGGATGACCAACACCCGAGGACAAGTACCAACTGAGTGACAACTACACCCATGATTGGAAATACATGGATGACAACAAACTGAAGACATTGGCTGACAGAGGGAACCCCATGTTATCTCCCATCCACATTATCCATTGGTGTAAAGGCACACTTAGACTTGCCAATTTAGGTGGAGTCGATGCTTGGTACCTACAATCTTGCAACAAACAAAAGTGTCGAATACAACATATATATAATCATTCAACAGGCACACTGTGACAGGGAATCGTAGCGTAGTAGGGTACTCAACATGAGTAATACTACACTGTCCCTTCACAAAACACATCAAAAATATACACATTAACCAAGTTCATAAACAACTTGATAACACATCATCAAATAGTCACATAAATCACATACTAAACTAATCTACATAATCAATTAACCCATAAATGATCACATCATAAGCATAATGTATTAATCATAAACATCAACAGTGCCATCATAATAACCATCAATGAGTGTCATCAACTACATCAAAATAGTAAACCTACCTTCAACCTGTCTAACATACCCTAAGTATTATGAGTATTTTACCTTCATCTTCATGCTTCATAGTCTGACCACCTACACATACAAGGTGAAACTAGAGGGGCACTACAAAAAGGCTCATTTTAAGAATAGAAAAAATAATACCAATGGGGTGAAAAATGAACGGACCAATGGGAAAAAAAGTCTAGCTAATATTGCTATCTCAATATTCATGAAAATTAAAACACCTTAGGCTAAACATTCATTATTGCCATTGCACAAATTTCAAGGGGAAAATAATATCAAGCAGGGACAAAAACTTAGGCTAAATTTGATTATTGTTGTTGCACAAATTTCAACGCCAAAAAATGAAAATGCTAACATTAGAAATTAGTTGAATAATTTATTTGTCCTCTTTAATAGCTTTGCCAATGACCAAAAATCAACAAGCAAAAAAAGGGCTCATTTTAAGAATAGATAAAATAATGCCAATGGGGTGAAAAATGAACGGACCAATGGGAAAAAAAGTCTAGTTAATATTGTTGTCTCAATATTCATCAAAATTAGAACACCTTAGGCTAAACATTCATTATTGCAATTGCACAAATTTCAAGGAGAAAATAATATCAAGCAAGGACTAAAAAACTTAGGCTAAATTTGATTATTGTTGTTGCACAAATTTCAACGCCAAAATAATGCTTGCGCAACAAAAACAATAGTTACCCCATCGTAGGTAGGGACTAATAAGGAAATGTCGTTAAAAGAAAAGGATATATTACTTGAATGTGAGAATATATTAGGCAAATGATGGTACAACCAACTAAATGGTATTTTCACTAAGCATGTCTATGTATGTGTAAAAGTATGTACCAAGATGTAGGATTCGATAATTGAAAAAAGGCATAATTTAAAATGTAAGTTTATATCAACCTTTGCTAGTATTTGTTGACCATGGGAATATTTTAGCATGGATTTTATTCTTGGATTTTCTATAAAATAGAAGGTCCATGATTCTATTTTTGTTGTAGTGATTAATTTTTTGAAAGGGGTCATTTTGTGGATTCTAAACAACCTAATGACGCTATGTAAGTGGAAAATCAATTTTTTGAAAGGGATCATTTTGTGGATTCTAAACAAACTAATGATGCTACATAAGTGGCAAATCAATTTTTAAGGGTGATAGTGATATTGTATGTTTTGTTTCTTAGTATTGTATCTAGTAGATATATTAAGTTTATGTGACACTTCAAGAGGATTTTTTTAAAGAAATTGACCGCTCAATTATAATTTAATTTGACATATCATCCATAGATAGATGGTCAAATGAATGTGGCTAATAGGAGGCTTGGAAACCTTTACAATGTCTAGCGGAAGAGAAGCCTTAACTTTGATACTAAATCTTGGTGCAAGTGAAATTCACAAATAATAACTCAATAAATAAAAGCACTAGAAGGACCCCATTCTAGATTGTTTATGGGTAGAGTCTAAGTGGTGTTGTTGAATTGCACAATATTTTAGGAGAAAAAGGGAGGAGTGTAGAAGTAAAATATTCAATAAAGTACATGCATGATGTTTATAAAAAAGTGCACATGTAGTATAACATAGAAACTAGAGGTTAAAGAGTCCCAATGATCTATATTACATTACTAAAAAACAATGAAGTATAATAATAGTAAATGATTAACTCGACACATATCTCAACTCCAACATGAAATGTACTAAACCTTCAAGGTACAAAATAAACCATAGAGATAAAACTAGAAAATTAAACCATATCCTTCTACCAACACCATCACACTCTCTAGTTGTGATAAGTAAGATCTCCTAAAAAAGGATAAACAAGAGAGTCATCAACATCCAATTATTCAACCTCAATGTTGAAATTACATTTTTTAATGCAAGCCTCTCAAACTAGAGAACAATCAAACAAATATCCATTCCCATAACAAGGGAATATGTCCAAACCTACTAACCATATTCTATACTCCTATAAATAAGCCTTAGAATTGATACATATATCAAGAACCAAAAATAAGAAAATAGAAAATAAATAAAAAATATGCATCAATTACTCAAACATGTCCTCATAACTAACATCCATAGATCAAGACTTAAACACATGAGAAGACAAGACACAAAAAAATTAATGCATTGAAAACTAGGTTGGTAATACCTATCAAATCATTTACTATAAAGTGGATTGACAGTGAGCTATGAGATTTTTTTGCTAATGAAACCCCAAGTAAAATAGGTACTCTAAATATGAACAATCACCTCAATAGGTCCATGTTGAACTCATGTCTAGCTTGAAGTGTAGGCTCCTCACAGGTTTTTTCTAAAATCAAGTCAAGAGACACATTGTTCCAACACACAATCTCTAAAATCTAAAAGATCTAGCCTCACACAAATCAAATAGAGGTCCACAACCAATAATCTCGTGCCAAACAAAATCTATTTACAACCCTACAATAACTATATACTCACAAGGAAAAATGATCATAGAACTCATCTAGCAAATTACCACAAACCACTACCAAAGCTCCCATTGCCTCAATACAAAATCCAAGAGCTTATCATGATGTCATGATTTACCTCCCAAACCATGACCAATTCTCCCATTGCAATTGGGAAAGACACAAAATCCAATGAACTAACTTTTCACAAATCCACAATAAAGTAAGCACAATTCAAGAGCTCAACAAGTAACCACTATATAAATATTAAATAAACAAGAACATACCAACACTTCCACACTAAGAGGACTACAACCAACCTCCTCAGACCATACATGAAGCATGCATGCAACTCTACAAATGTCTCCATCTAGAAAACCATAAACTATAGTCTTTTCACAAATCTACTTGAAACCATAGATTTTGATTAATATGTAATATTTGTAAAACCATATATGCAAATCTAAATCAATTTAAACATTCTAAAACCCATAAATATAAAATAAACCAAATGTAAAACCATGACAATGGTGTTGGAGTACAGGACCACTGAGAGGGGGGGGTGAATCAGTGGTCTAACGAGCAACCAATCTTTTTCACTTATTAAAACACTTGTTTATAATGCAAAGCAATCTAAGACACTTCAAACATCATAGATATTAGATGTTGAGTGAGTCACCATAACAAGTAAAATTGGACATGACATTATAATCAAAGATGATCTATTCAAACACCATGTGACACAACATCAAGAAAAGACATGACATAAATATTTTGAGTGGAAAACCCTAGAAGGGTGAAAAACCACTATGAAAATAGATTTTATTGAGCCTCGGTGGCCAATCCTCACTAGATACAATGTATGCCTCATTGGAAAATCCTCACTGGATACAATGTGTGCCTCACTAGCAAATTAGCCTCACTAGCAAACAAAATGTCTCACTGACAAATAACATACACCACAAATTTTAATGGAAATGTAAATACAAAGGGACACTCTGTTTCACTATATATCATTATTCTTATCAATCTCTGCAATTCACTATCTTCTCAAATGTACATCTAATGTCAACTTTATCAACACATGAAAATCCTACTACATCAATACTTGTTTATACATGAAAAACTTAACACAAGTTTGCACACATCATCCTAAAACCTCAACAACCCTCTTCTACAGAAAGAACATACAACCCATATGCATACCAAACTCATCACAATGTTGTACATTCACAAATTGTCCTCTCAAACATTATATCTCTGCACACATTATACATAATCAAAACATAAACTCCATGAACATTTTTCCCAGGTCTTACTGTCACCAACTTGGATCACCATCAAGGAGCTTACAAAACATTCATACAGTCCCTAAAAGAATTTCTCTAGCCCTCGGAGTAGTTTGCACAACTGAATAAATGTAGTTAGAACACAGTTAAAGGAACTGCCCATCAAAGTTATGCTAGGAGGAGATCTGTTGTAGTTTGAATCAAGTTTAAACCTACTCTGTCGATAACTCTTTTGGCACCCTCACAAGAACCATTGATTTTGTTCTCCTGCTCAACCATACAGTCCTTACCATCGGGTCCAGTATCCTCTAGCTCATGGGGCTGATTAAACAATGGAGACAACCCCTCCAAGTGTTCACTTAAGTGAACATTAACCTTCAATTGTCGGTTAACACATGATTAGAACATAATGTGCATACTAGCAACATGTGTTTTGTGCCTTCAAATAACTTAAGGGTTTTTAGGGTTTGTGTCCCTAAACACTAAAAAATGCAAACCCTAAACAAAGAATATGATGGTTTAAACAACTAAACTCATCAAAGGAAAAATATGAAGACATCGCAGAGGTATAAATAATGTCAGAGAAGGTAATAATAAGGCAAGACACTTAGCATTTACCTAGGAAACTTAGATGAGAAAATAGGGCATAAAAGATCAATGAACACTAACCACATAAGGAGCTCAAAACTTACCCCTTGCACTTATACAAGACAAATGTGTTCTTATGGAGAATAGACAAGGTCACTAACAATAAGGTTTGACATGAAAGCATGAAGATAATTGACACCAATGTGAACATTTAGGCCTCACATCCAAACATTCAGGCCTCACATCCATATAGTTTCTAATGTCCATATCAAGAAGCAACCAAAGCAACTCCTGATGACACCTCACTTTTGACATCAATGACAAACAACTCAACAAATGGAATATCATAGATAATCATAACCACATGTTTTAAATATTAAATCTACAAAACCCACAAATCTAAAAAATATGAATCTAAAATGTACAAGTAAAATCATCCACAAGAATGAAAGGTTGTCCAATAACTTCAAGCCATCAATAAACCAATTCCATCATCATCATCAAGTACTTTGATATGAAGCAACCAAATTGTCTAGGAGCTCTAGATGGCTAAAAGATGAACCCCACAACCTGCATGTAACTAGGAGCTAATCATTTTGCATTTTATATTATTTTGTTGAAGTTATGTGATGTGCATACTCACTAATTTGTTTTTAGGATGCATCCACTTAAAAAAATCAAAAAGATAAAATTATTCAATAGAATATATATAACTTACATAATACTAGAACTTACCTATCTTTTCACCAATTAGATTTGAAAAGTACTAAATGGACGAAAAGAAATTATGGAGTGTACAGTAGATGCTATGTTATATTTTTGTGATAAAAATAGGAACACTTTTATGTGTGCTCAAAATTTGACCCTCTTAATCTTAACCAATTAAAAATGTCCTAGAATCCTAGAAACAAGGTTTAGAGTACTACATTTATTTTTCTTATTGTATCTTCAAAATTTGAATGTAGGTGTCTTGAATTATTTTTGAAGTTAAATTTTAGCTAACATTAGGAAAAACATGGTCAATTTTGATCCCCTTTTTGTTCACCATTTCTATGCACAGACTTAGATTTGAGAAGGTTGGTAGAGGTTTGTAACCAAAGAAAGATATAGAGAACCAAGCTAAAGAGATAGTAGAGGGGAAATTGAGTTTGAAGGAAGATAGAAGTGGCTGCAACTAGAGTGTTGAGTCATTTTGTTGTTGACATCCCTTAAGGGATCTTGTAATCTTTTTGCATTAGAAGATTGAATAAGAACTAATGCTTTGTGCCAATTTATGTGTTTTCCTCATTTGAATATAATTCATTGTGTTAAATTTAAGGGATCGTGGTCTAAGACATCCTTTCATTAGGACTACATCATTTAGTATCAAAGCAAAGGGTTCAACCTATGAAAGACTTGTGTTTTCCACATTTGTGAACTATGGGTGGAATGTAGTGAAGGCATCTTCTAATACAAAGGTTGTTGGGTAGAAGGTGTGGTAAGTATAGATATTATAAAATTTGTAAGGAAACACATGACAAATAGAGGGATTCCTTTTAGCACAAGACAAGGAAGAAATATACAACGAAATGTGGTAGATTTGGAAAACTTGATGCAAGATCTCCAAACAAGTTTGAAAGCTATGGAGAATAATAAATAAAGAAAAGTGGAAGTTGATTCAAGCTATAATGAAGCAATTGAAGTGCACATTGACAAATTTTTTTAATTCCCAATAGAGGGTAGATTGATGAGAGCCATATCCATAATAGGTGGAAAAACACATATGGGCATTCCAAGCTACCTACGGAGTTTATGTTAAAGTTCTGATCAATTGTATTACAAAATTGGAAGAGTACTTTGAGTATGGATCCATATGAGACCTCGAGAAGGCACAATTTGGATGTACTAAACTTAAAATACATGCATAATTTTGGTGAGATCATATCTAAAAGGAGAGACAAAGATAGGGCAATGATAAATCTAGATCTTGGAGTAGGATGGTTACCAAGTTGAAGACAAAGTTTTTATCCACAAACTATGAGATGAATCTTTTTAGGAAGTTACACAACCTAAGGAAAAAGGAGATAAATATCAAATGCTACACTGAAGAATCCTATCATTCACTACTCATGTTGGTCACATAGATGATGGCATAATGAAAGCTTCAAGGAATGGATAGATTGCACATTTTTATTTATACTAAATTTGGTAATGATTAATCTAAATCCAATTGAAAAATCCTATTAATGTGCACTTAAGGTAGAATATAGGTTACACTAGAAGACAATAAAGTGCCACATGTGGAAAAGAAAATTTTTCACATAGAAGAGGTAGTACAATGCATAATGACAAACTAGAGCAAGTACAATCACACAAGGAAGAAGTAAGCACATTGCAAGGTCATGAGCCTACAAAGAGGAAGAAAATCCTTTTGAGGATGAAGATGTAGATGAGGTAGAGGATTATGTAGAGCATGCTTTAAATGTGAAGTGGGGTATTGTACATTTGAATTCCCACATGTGTAGTAAAACAATGGTGTGTGCACAATAAAAGCTAGCAACCATGTTGCATAAATTGATGCAGAAAGTAAAACATCAATCAATTTCATAGAAGAACTAGAATGTGGCAAAGCACTCATGATAAATAGTGTATTATTGAAGCACACAAAGGAAGAAAACATGCTAGTAGAATATTAATTTTTTCAAAACTATATACAAATTTGGAGGTAAATGTTTCAAAGAAATAATTGATAGCGGTATCATAAATAATCTAATTTCTAGTGAGATGGTAGAGAAACTTGGTATTTAAAGAGGCTTGATCATCAAAATTCTTGCAACTAGGAACATAATTTGTTGGTAAATGAAGAATGTATGGTAAAAGTTTAGACAAGTGCATACAAAGATGAAGTCTTCTGCAATATCATGTCAATGGGTTGTTGTAGTATTTGATAAGCATTGACATTTTGACAAAAAAGGCATTGTACATATGTTTCACACTTATGCCTAAGCTAGTATAAGTGGAAATTACAAAATTCATAAATAAGGAAATGTCATGCAAAGTGAATGGATATAGTAGGTGAATGTGAGGATATCATGTTAGAGGATATTCTTGATGTTTTACGAGGATATTCTTGATGTTTTACCACCCATGCATAACATAAGTCATAAGATGGATTTGATTCATGAATCCAATTCTCCAAACAAAGAGGTATATAAGAAGACACCATAGGAGAATGAGTTGGTGAAAAATCGTGTTGAAGAATTTCTTGTGAAGGGGTTGTTTAAAGAGAAAACTTAATTTCATGCAGAATACCTCTATGTTAGTGCTAAAGAAAGGAGGAGGGTGGAGGGTGTGCACGAATTCTAGAGCCATTAATAAAATCACCATCAAGTATATATTTACATTGCTAGTGCCTATAGATGAATTAATGGATTGCTTGAGTGGAGCATGATACTTAACAAAGATATACCTAAAAAAGTGGATAATATGGATAAGAGAAGGCAACTTGAATGGAAGATTTCTTTCGAAATGAAGGATGTATTATGTGAGTGGTTGGTCACACCTAATTGTCTAACCAATGTACCAAGAACTTTCATGTTATTGATTAATAAAGTGATCATGTCATTTATTAGTTAGTATGTCATTGTGTATTTAGATGACATTTTAATTTTTAGTAGGTCAAAATAAGAACATCTAACACACTTGAGACATTTATTACAGTATTTGTGTGAGGAGAAGTTTCTTGTAAATTTGAAGAAATGTAGCTTCATGAAAATAGAGATAATGTACTTAGAATTTTGTATATCTCAAGAGGGACTAAAGGTTGACTTGAGAATATGAGACCTAGCATTGAATGGCCATCACCAAGGAATAGGTTTAAAGTGTAGTTTTTATGGATTGGTGAGCTTCTATAGGAAGTCTATAAGAAACTTTAGTGTGGTTTGCACACCTATCATAGAAATAATGAGGAGTGATAAGAAAGAGGTCATCTTGATTTTAGATGTTGAACATGGGTTCCAATAATTGAAGAAAGTGGTGATAGAGTAGTCTATATTGGCATTGCTTAATTTTAATGAAGTATTTTAAGCAAATTCTAATGTGAGTGTCATAGCCATCAGGGATATACTAAGTCAACAAGGTTAGCCTATCACATATTTTAAAAGGAAATTAAATGATGTACAAAATAATTACTTAATTCATGGTCAATATTTCTATCCTATTGTGCAAGGCCTACAAAAGTGGAGGCTCTATCTATAACCGAAAGAGTTTGTATTGTACACAAACCGTCATGTGTTAAAATTAATAAATAGCTAAGTTAAGTTTAATGAAAGACATGAAATGGGTGGAATTTTGGCAAAGTTCATTATATGTCTTGAATCATAGGAGTGGGAAATCAAATCAAGTTGTAGACACGTTGAGCAAAAGATGTGTCTTGTTAAGTGAAATATGCATGGAGGTCACATGTTTTGAATACATGAAAGAGTTAGACATAGAGGATTAGGATTTAGAGGAAGCTTGAAAGACATGCACATAACTCATGCATGTAGATAAAATATTTTGTGTAGATTATTTGTGATAGGAAGAGTTACACAAAAGGGAAAATTGTCCATATGCAAGGGATCAATGTACAAAAAACATAATCAAGAATGGTGGCTTAGATGGTGCAACTAAGTGAAGGGTGTTTTTACTATGCATGTCTATGGATGTGCAAAAGTATGTACTAAGATGTAGGATGATCCACTAATTGGCAAAAGGCATAAGTTGAAATGTGAGTTTATATTATCCTTTACTAGTACTTGAGTGACAATGGGAACATTTTAGAATGGGTTTAATTCTTAGATTGCTAAAAAGATAGAAGAGACATGATTCTATTTTGTTGTAGTAGATCATTTTTTTTAAACAACTCATTTTGTGGCTTGTAAACAAACTAATGATGCTCCATAAGTGGCAAATTTATTTTTTGGGGAGATAGTGAGACTGCATGGGGATGTTGCTTAGTATTGTATCTACTAGAGATACTAAGTTCATGGGACACTTCAAGAGGATGTTACATTTAAAATTTTTACCACTCAATTGCAATTTAGTTTTATATATCATCCCTAGATAGATGGTCATGTGAACATGGCTAATAATAGACTTGGAAACATTTACAATGTCTAGTGGGAGAGAAGTGTTGACTTTGGATTGAATATTGGTGCAAGTGAAATTCACAAGTATAATAATTTAGTAAACATAAGCACTAGAAGGGCCCATTCTAGATTGTTTATGGTTAGAGTTAAGTAATGTTGCTAAATTGCACAATATTTTAGGATCAAAAGGGAGAAGTACAGAGGTAGAAGATTCAATAGAGTACATGCACGATGTACATAGACAATTGCACATATGATTGCAAAAGAGTAATGTATAGTACAAACAAATCATAGATATACCAAGAAGAGGGCTTGAATTGCAAGTTGGTGAAATGGTCTTGGTGCGGGTCTATGCAAGAAAAGTTTCCCAAAAGGAACATTTAACAAGTTGAAATGGAAGAAAATAAGAACTTGTAAATTCTTATATAAATTTGTGCATATCACATACAAAATAGAGATGCTAGAATGGATTGATATACCACTTATCTTTAAAATATTATAGATTTGTACCCTTACACTTAGGTCCAACCTAATGAAGTGATAGTGTAGACTCTAGAGAGGTGAATCGGAGATAAGAGTTTCTTGAGAAAGCATGAGAGGAGGTGGATTAGGTGATAAATACCAAAGTTAAGAAAATGCATAGAAAAGAATATAGGAATATTTGGTCAAATGGAAGGGCCATGGAGTTTACAATACACTGTGGTTGAGTTCATTTGAATTTTCTAAGTATGACAAATTTGTAGTAGTCAAAACAAAATACACATGAGTAGGATCTCATGGTTCTTTTCAGTTACTTGGGGTGTTTGATGTAGAAGCATCTAGGTGCATAAGAAATCCACATCAACCAAAAATAGATTACAAGAATAAGTGTCTTGCACAAACCTTGTGCATGCATCTTTCTATAGTATAATTGCAATGAGAGTTTAAAATACTACACTTAGTTGGGGCTTGTGCATGGATGCAAATCTTGTGCATGATGGAACCTTGTTCTCTCCACTCATTGAGGTAGCTCACACAATGGCATGATCTTTTGGTCAATGATGTTTTGTGTAATATTTAATACTTGCATGCACACTTGCATTAGGAATGATAATGTATTATCCATGAGTTGAATCAACTTAGTTATAGAGGAGAGATGAAATATCATGTTTGAATGATTGGTTGGTTGTTATGTCATAAAATGTCCCCCTAGGACTTTTACCTCCTAGTTTAGCTCCTAAGTGCCCTTAATTTAATTATGCATGTGTAAAACTTATCCCAGGGCAAAATCCCCCAAAACCCATGTCAAATGGGGCCTAGGGGTCCACTTCAATGCTTAATCGGGACTCAAAATGCACCCCTAGACTTGGGCGCTCGTGCCCTAGTCTAGGTCTATTTTGTTGGGACTTAAATTTTAGATGTCGGCTTATGACCGTTAAAATGGTTTCCTTTGTCGGCCTCTTCAATTTGAATTATGAAAGTTTAGCAGGAATGCATATATAAACATGTTTAGGACTTTATTTTAACTAGAGATGGATAACACAAACTTGTGATATTGAGCTAATGGATTCTAAAGCATTCATTGTGTTGCAGAGCAGACTTGTGTTGCTATTGTGTTTGTTTGTTGTAGATTTGGCTTCATCAATCCATCTCCTCATGGCATGAAATAGCTTCATTCTTCTATGAGGGTTTCACCTCCAAGGTGATATCTATTTGTGTTTCAATCAATCTATCTTATCATTTGATTTTACCTCTGTCCACCAAGGACAAGCACTCTATCTAACAATGGTGTTGGAAGGCTTTAATGCCATTCTGGGACTTGACCGAGGCAAGATCCTAAACACCACAACCCCCAACCCCTCTCTTGTGATTGTAGGTTACATGTGTAGGATCTTGTAAAGTGGAGTTACAAAGAAGTAGAGTAGAAAATAAAGATTCAAGATTTGAGAAGAAATTGTAGAAAACCTAACCTACTAGACTAGGGCACCTGCCCTGTAGTCCTCTCGACTATCAGTGCTAGAAAATCTGAAGTAGGTTGCAATCTTCATCACCTCACTATTCCAGATTTATAGAAAAAGTGAACTATTGGACTAGGGCACCCACCCTAGTGTCCCTGAAAATTCTGCCCTCAGAAACCTAGATTGTGGTATGTTTCTAATCTATAGTTAGTGCCTTCCTGTGCGACCATTTGTTGTATCTTACTTGTCTATATCTGGAATCATCTAATTAGGGTTTAAGGCTTAATTAAACTAGGGTTTGACATAACTATCAATCTAATTTATCTTTCCATATCATTCCTAAGTGACATCAACCTATATCTAAGTCCTCTCCATCTGTAGTGACTTGGCTCGATTGGTTTCCTTGAATGTTATTGGTGAAAGGGGTTTAATTGAATTTACCTTAACTACACATTCAACCTACCTTCTTTTTATACATAAAATTTTGGTAAACCTATGTTTTTATTGAAATTTCATCTTTATGAGTGTTGTAATCAGTTTTGCATTCATTCATATCATATTCATCATCATACATTCAAAAAATCTTGCATAAATTTGAAAATTTTGAGAAAAATAAGCATTCTAGGCTTGCATTAAGTCATAGTTTTGCATATTTTTGTATTGCATACTATAAACAAATTTAATTTTCTGATATTTACATCAGATCTAAGATAAATTACAACATTTCATAATTTCATGATCATTCACCTTACATTTGCATATCTCATTTGCTAGGGTTTTACTTGAAATTTGCATTTTCTCATATAACCTAGTAGTTTCAAAAGCTAGGGTTTGTAGTCAAAATCTTGTTTCAGATTTTACTACTCATTAAAACACTCTCTCAAATCTGATTTTGGACTGTAGTGTTTTTGCATTGTGTTTTTTTGCATTTGCATTTGCATCATTAGTACATTTACATTGAAAAAAGTGAAAAAAATGAGCATTTTAGGTTCATAAACAAGCATAGTTTTGCATTGTTTCCTTACACATGTTTTTGATTACTTCATCTGAAAAAGAGGATCTAGAACCCTATACAAAATGGCCCCATGGGCTATAGACCAATAATAAGCCAGAAACAACATATTAACAGCTCATGAACATCAGACAAAAACACCTAATCAAAAACAGCAAATGCTATTTCCTTACACATGTTATAAACATCTTTTAAATCAGATATTGCATTCATCTTAAACATATTTTCATTACTTATTTGAAATTTTTTTTGCATCATTCCATACTTTGAAAGTCTTACATATTTTTAATTACACAATGTGTATTTCAATATAAGCAATTTAACCTCTCTTTAACATTTCATTGCAAGAAATCTTAAAAGTGGTCTATATTACCTTTTGTGTAGAACTTTTTACATCTTAATCACTCCATTTGTAAGGACACTAGTGTGTTTCTGTTCTTGGTAACAAGTTTCAAAAACCTGATTTCCTCAAACTAGTGTTGTGGTGTACAAAAGTCTCTCATATTGGTTATATTTGATAAATGAAAAGATCTTATTGTGCATTGTTATTCCAAAACATTCTATTATGGCATCTTCATCTCATTTCTCTTTGGTATCTTTACATGCATATATCAAAAACTTTGAGAATTTCTACACATTCCTTAACATGAATCCTCATGTTCTCACTCATATACAATCTATGTACCACAAGGATATCTTTAAATGCTCTTCATTTGAATTCTTGACTATGTATCTAATTTTGACAACTTCATAGCTCTCATGAATACATACCCTTCGGTATTAGAAGATCTAACCAAATACATCCCCAAGAATACTCATGAGAAATATGATTGTGAAAGTTCTTCTTCTATTAGCACCATAATTCATGACAATGCCTTAGACATAGTCTCTAATACATGTGACGGTGACCTAGCTTTGCCTATTTCACCCTATGATTCCTCTCCCAAAGTTGTTCCCACTTGTGAGGACATCTTGGTGCAAGAAGATGAAATCATTGACACATTCCTTAACATCACCCTACCCCTTCTTCATTCCAATACCATCCCTTTGAAAGAGAAAGTATTAACGAATGAAGAATCTCCTCTCTAAAAGGATCCCCCATGGGTAGGTAATAGGCATTCCTCTAATAATCACATGCTATATGAGGTTTCTAAGGCTAATCTAATGGATCTCTTGGAAGTGAAGAACTTTGATCTTCCTCCTTTAGATGAATGTTCAAGAACCTTGGATATCTCTAAGGATGCGAAGACCTTGGGTAGCTCTCATTTGGTTACAAGTTCTATTCCATTGGACATCACTAAAGATCAAACCATCAACAATCCCTTTTCTATTTGTTCTAATGCTCTCCCTTTAAAAGATGAAGCATTGATGGATAAAGAAAGGCCCTCACATTCAATTCTATAGGGATGAATGTCGATCTTAATCAAAATCAAAACAATGTTAATTAAATTACCTTTAATAGGTTTCTTCCACCCACTAAGGGGTTACTAGATACATGTAGCAATATTCCTAAGATGATTGTGTGAGGGGCACCTAATGTACCTTCTTTCTTAAAACTGGTGATTATGGTTCCAGGTGATCAAAAACCACCTCAACCCCTGGATTACATTCTAAACTATGCAAGAAAAATCACTCAAAGAAATCAAGGTGTTCAAAATGTGTCGCAACAACCACATTATAATGTGATTGCTCACACATACAATACCTGTAATAACAAGCAAAACAAGCAAGCACCACATGTGCCTATCTCTCTCCCATCTTCTCAACCTATGCTTCCTCAACCACCTCATCTTACTCATAAAGGTAGCCAAGATTATGATCTTGTTGAGCAGCCTCGTGCTACTCTTGCTAAGATCTCTCTTTGGGAACTCATACAAACATCACCTACATATCACGAAATGTTTCAAGAAGCTTTACAAAAGGTGATCGTACCACCTTCTATTAAGCTGAATGATGTAGCAGCTCTATTAGATTGTATGCATGCAACAAAAATGAATATTATGTTTCAACAACATGAAATATTGTCAATTAAAGATGAATATGATCCACTTATAATATTTGTCACAATAGATAAAAAGTTGATAAAGTGAGTTATGATTGACAATGGATCGACTCTTAATGTTTATGGCATTGACTTATTATGCAAAAGCAATACCAACACTTCTTTAATCAAACCAAATAGGATTAGCACTCATAATTTTGATAATACTAGTAGACAATCCTTGGGTACCATAACTTTACTTGTAAAGGTTGGGCCTATGACATCATCTACCCTTTTTCATGTCATACCTGGTTCGCTTTCATATAATATGATTCTCGATAGACCGTGGATCCATGCCATGGGGGTAGTTTTGTCTACCCTTGATCGATCAATAAAGTTTATTTATATAAAAAAGCTCTACACCGTAGAAGTCAATCCTGAACCGAATAACTATTTACATATTGAAGCGCAAAAACAAGTTAACAATCATAAGAGTCTAAACAACTTGTGAGTTGATTCATCAATACCTCTTGCCACAGATAATGTTGTGCAAGAATCTAATCCATCGAGTGAACTTTTTTGTGATGATTGGGGTTTATTAGATTTTACTCCTTTTACGAGGGAATATAAACTTAATAGCTCTAATCCTAACACATCAAAGGTCGCATCGATCTCATCCAAGCAATCTTCGAAAACACCTAAGAAACCTAGAGTCTCCTTGGTACAAAACAAATACAATACTCTTACTTATACTATAGATTATGAGACCTACGAGGCCTCACCATCTTCTAAAGAGATGGACTTTCTCTATGGTCAGGGATTTTAAATTTTGTACAAAAATTGCCACTACATAGGTAATGGTTGTGGTGTAAATCAACAAGGAATCATAGTACCTTTACAAGTTGTTGGAATTAATTATATAGCTGGTATTGGATACTATTCTCCGAAGCCCACCAAAGCCTATCATCATCCTAAACTTAATGTTAATACAATATCAACAAGACCAAAACTAAATGCAATACATCCTACGATGATAGACATGGATTGTCCACCAGGAAATATCCCATCGAATCAGGTAAGTATTTCTCCCTCCTTTAGCCACACTCGATGTAGCACCTATTCTAGTTTCTCTCAAGAGTGGCCTCCACCTAGATATATATGTTTTTAGCATTGTGTTGTGTTCCCCCATGTTGTGTTATATGTTGTTTAGGTCTCTTTGGATGACCCTTGACACTCTTATAAGGTCAAGGATACAAAGGGACTGCTTCTGTCATAACATTCTTCTATTTGTTTCTCAATTCTTCTATACTCCTCTCTCCTCTTTTATATTGTTGTGTGTCATGTCTTAGGTGCATAGCACTGCAGTTGATGTCTTGGGGGCATCCTCCTATGTGGTGTTCCTAAGGCACTTGTTCTCCTCTCTCATTTTTATTGTTTACCTTTTTCAGTGGTCCTACATAGTTAGCAGATGATGAAAAAAAACAAATACTGACATGGACTGCATGTCCCTCCAACAAGTAAGAAAAAATGGACCTATTCCATATATGAAGATGGGGTTGATATACATATATCCGACGCTTGACTAGTAGAATCACTCCGTGTGATATATCACGTTGTCTTATCTCTTCTAACAAACCTTTGCAATACAACTACTCTATGCACTTTGGATTGTTTTGCATCTCACCTTGTTATTACACTTAGTCCTAAGATACCTATAGTATAAGCCCAACATATATACTTGGATCTGAACCTGTCAGTGTAGCCTTGATTTCTTGAATTTGATCTAATACATGCATAGCTTTCATAATGTGATATGGTTGTTATCTTTTTATCTTATCTTAACATATCTTATCAATGTGTTTGTGGGAACATTCGGTGATCATGGTACATGTCACCTCTGGGGGCATGGGCTTTGTGAGAGCTCTTATTCCCTTGCGTGTTTTCACTCTACCTTAATGTGCTTGATATAGGTAAGTGACATCAACCACCTTAAGGTGGGGGCATATATAATGGTATCTATCTGATTATCTTTTGGCACTAGTGAAGTGTGTTTGTAATCCATCTCTATGAGGTAGGATGTTGTATCTCTTGAGCTAGTGCACATCCTTATTTAAATTGCAAGAAAGAAAGCCCTCTCTGCAAGGTGGGATTACATATCTCTTGAGCTAATGTGTATCCTTTTATACAAAGCCCTTATGTGGAAGGTAGGATGGTGTATCTCTTGAGCTAGTGCACATCCTTTTATACAAAGTCCTCATTGGGAGGTAGGGTTGGATCTTGAGCTATCCTCCCTTAAGCATGTTTTTGGCAGTTGTTGTAGCATAAGCTCAACTATTAGGTGTGTTTGGCATGTTTTAAATGGTGGGACTTAGCAATAAGCTCCTTCCATCGCCCGTGTTTGTCGTGTATAAAACATAGAGTATGTCTATGGCATGCTATGTGGTGCTTGTGTATTTCATGTCTTATTTATGTGTCTTCCCCCTTTGTGTGGTTTCAAGGGCATAGCGATGAGCTCCCCCACACTCGAGTTTTTTTTGGTGTGTCTTCCCCCTTGTGTGGTTTGAAGGGTGTAGCGATGAGTTCCCCCCACACTTGGATTTTATATGGCATGTTTTCCCTTGGTGTAGTATCAAGGGTGTAGTGATGAGCTCCCCCTACATTTTGGGTTTTGTATTGTGTGTTTTTTGGTGGTTTCAAGGGCATAGCGATGAGCTCCCCCAGCCCTTAGTTAGGATTTTATTTCATCTATGAAAATGTTATATCAGTGTATTCATTGTGTTTTGCATGACTGATCTCATGTCTTCATCATGTTTTACGTGCTTCCTATTGTCTTCTCCATGCTTTTTGTGCTTCTTATTGTCTTCATTGTGTCTTGTGTGTCTTCAATGTGTCTTCTAGTGCTTACCTGAGACTGGGGGCTAGAAATAGTTCCTCAATCTTTGTGTATGCCTTAGCTTCATGTGCTTGGCGTGTTTGATGTGTTTTTGACCATACTTTAATGCATGTATGGGTCATAAGATCATACATACATTAAAGTGGGGGCTAAATGTTATGTCATAAAACGTCCCTAGGACTTTTACCTCCTAGTTTAGCTCCTAGGTCCCCTTAATTTAATTATGCATGTGTAAAACTTATCCCAGATCAAAATCCCCCAAAACCCATGTCAAATGGGGCCTAGGGGTCCACTTTAATGCTTAATCAAGACTCAAAATGTACTCCTGGACTTGGGCACCCATGTTCTAGTCCAGGCCTATTTTACTGGGACCTCAATTTTGGACGTTGGCTTATGACCATTAAAATGGTTTACTTTGTCGGCCTCTTCAATTTGAATTATGAAATTTTAGGAGGAATACATATATAAACATGTTTAGGACTTAATTTTAATTAGATATGGATAACACGAACTTGTGATATTGAGCTCAAGGATTCTAAAGAATTCATTGTGTTGCAGAGCAGACTTGTGTTGTTATTGTGTTTGTTTGTTGTAGATTTGCCTTTATCAATCCATCTCCTCATGGCATGAAAGAGCTTCATTCTTCTGTGAGGGTTTCACCTCCAATGTGATATCTATTTGTGTTTCAATCAATCTATCTTATCATTTGATTTTGCCTCTATCCACCAAGGACACACACTCTATCCAACAATGGTGTTGGAAGGCTTAAATGTCATTTTGGGGCTTGACTGAGGCAAGCTCTTAAACACCACAACCCCCAACCCCTCTCTTGTGATTGCAAGTTACAGGTGCAGGATCTTGTGAAGTGGAGTTGTAGAGAAGCAGAGCAGAAGATAAAGATTCAGGATCTAAGAAGAAATTGCACAAAACCTAACCTATTGGACAAGGGCACCCACCCCGTAGTCCTCCTGACTGTCAATGCCAGAAACTCTGAAGCAGGTTGCAGTCTTCATCACCTCACTGTTATAGATTTATAGAGAAAGTGACCTATTGGACTAGGGTTCTCACCCTAGTGTCCCTAAAGTTTGCACCCTTAGAAATCTAAATCTTGGTATGTTTCTAATTTGTATTAAGTGCCTTCATGTGCAATCGTTTGTCACATCTTGTTTGTTTGTATCCAGAATTATATAATTAGAGTTTAAGGCTTAATTGAACTAGGGTTTGACATAACTAGCTATCTAATCTATCTTTCCATATAATTCCTAAGTGGCATCAACTTGGAGCTGAGTCCTCTCCATCTGTAGTGACTCAGCTCGATTGTTGTCCTTGAATGTTGTTGGTGAAAGGAGAGTTTGATTGAATTTACCTTAACTACACATTCAACCTACCTTCTTTTTACACATAACGTTGGCAAGGATAGTGAACCATTCAATTATCATGCTTCTTGTACATTAATTAGTGGGAGTAAATGATATTGAAGAAGGTTGTTGGGGGTTGGAAACCAAAGCAAGATATAAAAAACTAAGCTAGAGATATAGTAGAGGGGGAATTTTAGTCTAAAGGAAGGCAAAAGTGGTTGCAATTGGAGTATTAAGTCATTTGGTTGTTGACATTTCTAGTGGGATCTTGTAATTTTTTTCCATTAGCAAATCAAATAAGAAATGATGTTTTATACCTATTTATGTGCTTTCTTTATTTGATTGTATTTTTTTGTTTTAACTCTAAATGATGCATGGTCTAAAGCATCCCTTTATTGGAACCCCCAATTGCGACTGCATTAGTATGAAAATTTCGCCCTTATAATACATAAACTAAATTGATTTGAAATAACATGAAAATTTTGCTTCTATAAAATTACTTTAAAACTATATATATATAAACTCTTATGTAAGGGAAATGATAAAGGCTAAGATAGATTTTAAAAATGATTAAATTAAGTTGAATTGACAGGAAAAGAAGACCATCATATTTAGAGAATAAGTGTAGCATACCAAACTAAATATATCGACATAGACATTACTATAATATGAAAAATTCAAGTTCTCTCCTATGCACAATTCAATTATTAAAAAGCATGTATCAAAACTACCCCTTTCTCAACTATTAGGTCTCTATAGAAGAGTTCCAACATAAGATAGAAATTAGCCTTCCATGCACAATTTCTGGCACAATTTAAAAATGGCATTGTGGGGTCACTTCAAATACCTAACATGTAATAATGGAATTCATTTTTGTAGTTATTTTTGGTAGTGGTGATGTTGAGGGCTCAAATGCAAATTTTCAAGTATGAAAAATGTAGAGAATGGGTATAGCAAAATATAATATAGTGACATTGGAAAATCTTAGTAATAAAATTAAAACTATAGTTGCTCACTTGTGTGTAGTTGAATTTTTGCTTCAAGTAAAAAGGAACTAACCAAAAATAAACAGTTTGAACCCTTAGGCCTCTATAGATTTAATAGCACTAAATTAGAACCTAAAAATTACTCATATTTTGCAGCACTAAACTAAAAGTATCAAAATATTATTATTCCATAGAAGCAAAATATTATTGTATGGAGCTAGTGAGGTTTGGAGCTCAAATGGAAATACTCTAACGTAAAATGTATATTATATCTATAGCATAGCAAAATGTAAAAATCTAGATATAGGGCATTACAAACTTTGAGTGATAAAATAAAAATATATAGGTTCTTGTATAAATGGTTCAATTATAGCCCTTAATTATTTTCCTATAGAATAGGTAAAAGCATAAATTATAACATGCATGTTTCTTGTGTTTATGACACTAAATAGAAAGAAACAACATATTATGCCATTAAATTTATTAGTAGCAAAATGTTATGACATTTAATTTCTAAGAAACGAAATATTACTTGTTAAATTTATGAAGAATAAAATATTAGGTTGTATAAATATTATGCCATTAAAGTGTCTTAACATTTGTATGTTCCTAATTTGGATGTTGTGATTTGTGCACATATAAGAATGTCTAAATTAGCTAGTGGCTTCTAACCCATGGTTTTGGGTTTCGATTTACTAGTTTCTTAATTTTTATCTTCTATTTATTGGTACTTGGGAGTGTTGTATTATTGTATTATGAAGTGTAATCTACAAGATAGATTGCTACCAATTTTTTTCCAAAACTATATGTTGGTGAAACTCCTTTAAGAGGCATAGTCTAGATATTTTATTGTAACCATGTTTATTGCTAAATAATACAATTAGTATTACTTTTGGAGTGTGGGGAGTTTTACCAAAAAACTTTCCCCACGTAAACCATTGTGTAATGGTTTGCATTGTTTGAATTTTCTATAATTATTTACATTAGTTTTAATGTTTTTTTGTACATCACCCCTCTCAAGGTTTAGTGTAGGAAGCTGATTCTGCTACCTTTTCTTCCCTACACCTAGTTTTAAAATGAAAATTTGATATGTTATCATAAAGATAGATCTATTTTTTAGTAATATTACAATGAGCAAGAAACTTGATTAGCCAAATTTTTAAAAAGGAGTGTAAGTTGCAAGGTGGTAGGAATCTAAGGAGGTTTTATGGAGGTGGGATTAGGGGAGGTGGAAGCTACAATAGTGATGTTGAGGAGGGTGTAGTTTAATTCAATTCTCTAGAGGGTGATACCCTTACACGGTCCTCTTCAAGGAGGTGGTTTACTTTAAATCATAATGGGTGTTCTTTAGAGAATTTGGTGAGGTAGGGTTTTGGCCCCTCCCTAAAAGCTTCAAGAGATTTTAAGCCAAATCCTTGTGCAATTTCTTGGTTGTAAGAATGCTATGAATCCTTCTCATTCTTTCTTAGATTATTGCAAACTTCTATTGAATGTAGTAGGAGAGTGCTTTGTTTCAATTTCAAAGTAGCTTGTGCTACACCCTCAAGCTTTGAAATCTCCTTGGTGGCTGACAAGAAGTCAAGTGAGGTCCCCAAATCTCTTTCTGCTTTTTCACATTAACACCTAGTGTGTAATACCCATTATTGGGCTAGCACAAAATAGAATGTCACTTCTCTATTACAAAATAACCAATTCATTCTTCATAGATAGTTGATAAATGACACCCCACTACTCTTTATTGATGAATTGAGAAAAAACCACCACTGCTAGAACTAAATGAGTGAACAAAGTTCATTCAAGGAGATTACGGAGGTAACCCTTATGTAAGAAACCATTCTTCAAAATATAAGCATCCATGTTTCCAATAATAAAAGCAAATGAAGGAACAAGTTAGAGGAAAGATGAGAGAAATTGATGTAGTTGCAGGCCTCTTCTTTGATAATTTTCCTCTCTCCAAGTGCCATGTGATTTCATCTAGACCATACATAGTAGATTCATCGTGTTTCATCTTAGAAATGATTTCGAAGTAGAATATTCAAAACAAAAGAAAAATCAAACATAGATTATTGAGTTGAGTTGCACCATCATTGGTGGCACTACATGCCAATGGCTATTTTGCATATAAAATAGCATGACTAAGACATCATGTGATGATTGTAACAGATAATTTACCATGCCATCAACATATTCTCTATACAAAATAGCATTGGTGATGGGACCCACAACATATGCTAATGTTAACGTTTAGACTTTGCTATTTTTGGTTTGGTTAAATTTAAATTTAACTCTTAACGAATCCATAAAATAGGTAGTTCCAAAGCCCAAAAAAGGTGGAGACACATCATTCAATGATATTACTAGATCAATACCTACTTACCATCTATATTTACATTTGTTCATTGTAAGTTTTGTGTTGAATGTTACTACACTTGCCTCCAACCACTTTCCCTACACAAGATAAGAAGCTACTCTATTCTTGGTGGAAAACATTCTGGCCCTAGTGTTGTGTTGTAGTGAAGCCTTTTCAAGGCTTATTGTTGGAAATAATAGGGCATAGATTGAAGATTTGAGATTTAGTTTCTTGAGGTTTGTATTTATACCCCAGTAAAAGAAGGTTCAAGGCTTATGTGGTAGATTATAAAATGATGCAACAAAATAGAACATGCAAAATTAAGTAAATTCATACATTCATAGACACATCATAAGTCATAACTCATCAAATACTCATTATATCATTATGAGGTATATAACAATCCTTTATTCTATAACATACATCTTTGATAGAATATTCACTTGCACATCATTCCCTACTTACAATTCCTTTCTCTCTTCTTAATACATTTCTATCATATTCTCTTCTTCTTGTTGTTTTCATCCTCTCCTTCTTACTATCTTATCCTATATTCTACTCGTATTTATATAATTATGTAAATAAACTTGTCCCTTGTTCTTGATGTGCCATTTGGATATGTTGTAGGTCCAATTACATGTGCCCCATTTCACTTGTAGTAGGTTTTGTAGAGCAAGAAGCCCTACATTTTTATTATATGTTTTTGTTGTTAAGGGTGCGAAATGAGTCATGATTTAGGATTTAGTTTTGATTTAGGAGTTAGGAGGCATCAATAGAAATAATGAATAAAGTCAAGTAGAAGAGTCTCGGCACATTATAGTTGTGATGGTTTCTTTCCCGTCAAATGTTTTTATCTAAATCGGCAGGTGAAAAGTGATCCATGTGTCACAGCAATGCATTCCATATATATTTTGATGGTTGTAATGTTTTCCTTTTGCGTCATTGGCTGAAGCTTTACATGTGGCATCACCATGCATCGTTCTAGATTGAAAAGCACTGGAAAAGTCTCTTTTTGCATTATTCGCTACAGGAAGGAAAGTTGAATCCACATGTTCATCTCCCACACATTGTTGAAGTTAATAGTTCTAACACCGCCTTTTGTTGCGCCATTGGTTCAAGGAAGACATGTTGCTTCACCACGCATAAGATTAAATTGGTAATTTGGAGCATTGTACATTTTGGTGGGACCTTTTGAATGTTACAAATATGTGCCTAATCAGTGTTCTCATTGATGTCAACATATCCTTGTTGTCATTGGTTTCAACTGTATCTTATTCTATTACTTGTTTAGAAGACTTTTATGTTGAGGATATTGAGAAAATTAGCCTCTCCGGAAGAAACAAGCGAGTTACATATCTCTTTGTCAAAAACATTGAAGACAATGTAGTTCAACAAAGTAGATTGCTTCGCATCTCTAGGAAGATGAAGATCAGAGTCTATGGACCAAAGGGTTGTGTAGAGGATTGTCTAAAGTTGCTCCAGTCAAGATTTGAGAGGTTCGCATGGAGAATTTGTGAAGTTATGGCCATCTGAGTAAAACTAGGTTTTGCAGTGTTCAGAGATAACATAGTAATAGAAATTTGGTCTGGATTGTTCCGCATTGGAATATTATGGTCTGTAGTTCTAGTGGTATGTTTGGGATGTTGCTATGTATCCTCAACTCAAGTGGTTCATGGTTTGGAGATCCACAAGTAGTCTTTCTAGTGTGACAGTAATGACAGTTACTGTTCTTGAGTTTCCAAATGAAGGTGCAAGTGTTTTTGGTGATTTGAGGTGGTACGGTTGTTCTGGTTGATTTCATTGTGCTTGTGGTGTTCTATAGATCGTGTACCTATTGTGTTGGTGGTTTGCATTGAGTATTGAGCTCATAGTTGAAGATTTCTCCTTGGGTGTTGTTGTTATTTCTAGTCTTGGCCGACCGGATGCTTGGTGTATGTTGCGGATGATCTAAGAGAAGTTCTATGGAGTGTGGCATGTTGTTCGAGGAAGATTTGAGTCCCAACTATTCTTGACCGACAGAGGAGTGGTTTGCATGCAGCATTTTGTATTGAGTCAAGTCTTGTAATTATAATTGCTTGTAATGCCTATCTTGGAGAATGTTCCAGATAGAAAAGAGTAAGATAGTTATCATCAGTAGGGCATAACAGTGGTTCTTCCCCTCATAAACAACAAAAGATCTCACATATGCAAGGATTTGGGAAACAAGCACCACATGAACATTCTAAAAATAAATAACAATCTAATATGAACCACTCAAACTTCACTCAAAACTTGATGAAGTATCTTTCTAAGATGCTCGTAGGTTCCAACTTCTAGCATGATCATGCCTACAGGTAAGTATTTCTAACCATTTACCTTTGTGTTGTGATCCCCCCATGATGTGTTATGTGTTGTTTAGGCCTCCTTGGATGACCCTTAATACTCTTGTAAGGTCAAGGATACTGGGAGACTGCCTCTATTGTGACCTCTTCTATTTGTATCATCATTCTTCTATCTTGCTTCCCCTCCATTTTATTTTTGTGTGTTGTGTCTTGGGGGCATAGCGTTGGGGTTGTGACCTAGGGGCACCTTCCTACATGACGACCCTAAGGCACTTGCTCTCCTCTCTTGATTTATTGTTTACCTTCCTCTAGTGGTTCTATCTAGCTGGCGGATGACAAAAAATAAATAATACTAATATGGACCATGTGTCCCTTCGGCGAGTAATAAAAAATTGGACCTAGTCCATATATGGTGATGGGGTTGATATATATATCTGACGCTTGGCTAGTAAAATCACTCTGTGTGATATTTGATGATGTCTAATATTTGATAACAAACTATAACAATACATTTGCTTCGTGCACTTTGTCTATCTTGATGTGGATGTTTGCACGCATTGCTTTTATAATGATTATGTGGTTCTAACCTCTTTCTTGCAAGAAATTGTGTGTTTGTGGGAACATTCGGTGATCATGAAGCACATGTCACCTTTGGGGGCATGGGCTTTGTGTGAGCTCTTATTCCCTTGTGTGTTTTCTCTCTACCTTAACGTGCTTGATATCGATACACGATATCAACCACCTTAAGGTGGGGGCATATAAGGTAAGCTATCTGATGATTTTGGTACTAATGAAGCATGTTTGTAATCCCTCTATGAAGGTGGGATGTTGTATCACCATGCGAATGTACATCTTTATTTTATATTGCAATGAGAAAGCCCTCTACAGAGGCAGGATATCGTGCATATCCTTTTATTTTAAGCCCTCTGCAAAAGTGGGGATGGTGTATCTCTTGAGTTAGTGCACATCCTTTTTATTCTAAAAGTCCTTTGAGCAGGCGGGGTTGGTGTATCCTCCCTTAAGCATTTCTTTGGCGATTGTTGTGGCATAAGCCCAATAGTCAGGTGTACCTGTAATGTGCCTGAGATGGTGGTGAACCTAGCAATAGGCTCCTTCCATCGCTTGTTTGCCACATTTTAGACTGTACTATGTCTTTGGCATGCTACATGGCGCTCATGTTTTCCATGTGTCTTCCATGTGTTTTCCCCATGTTGTAGTCTAAAGATGTGTGGTGATGAGTCCCTCCTACATTTTGGGTTGTGTGTTTACTTTCCATGTACTTGCATTTGCATTCATATATGAGAAAATGAAAAAGTAAATAATCACTGCATTCACTATATTCATTGTGTTTTGCGTGTCTTCAATGTTGTCTTCTTTGTGTCTTGTGTGACTGTTACTATCTTCTCCATGTTTTGTGTGCTTTCTACTATCTTCAATGTGTTTGGCATGTCTTCTCTAATGTTTACCTGAGACTAGGGGCTAGAAATAGTTCCTAAATCTTAGCTTATGCATTAGCTCTAAGTGCTTGGTGTGTTTGATGTGTTTTGACTATACTTTAATGCATGTATGGGCCTTGTGTTTATACATACATTAAAGTTTGGGCTAAATGTTATGTCAGAAAATGTCTCCCTAGACTTTTTCCCTCCTAAGTTTAGCTCCCGGGTCCCTTGTTTTGTATCTTCATGTTAATTTGAACTCTCGGAAAGAAATGGATTGAAACCCATGTCAAATGGGGCTTGAAGGACATTTGTGAGCTTAGGCCTACCCTAAAAAGGGGACTTGGGACATAGGCGCTTGCGTCCTAGTCCTGCCCTATTTAAGGTAGGTCCTAAATTTGAATGTCAGTTATGTGACCATTAGTTAGGTCCCATGCTGACATCATAAGTTTGAATTATAAAATTCTTAGTGGGAATGTGTGTTGTTGCATATATAAGCATGTTTAGGGTTTCATTTGCAAACTAGAAGCTAACTAGAAGATGATTATGAAATTTTGGTGAACTTATGATTTTAGAGCATTCAAGATATTCATTATTGCATAGCACAACATTATCATTGTGTTTATGATTGCAGATTTAGCTTCATTTTCTCATGTGTTGAAGGATATTCATCTATATGCAAACTACACCTTTGAGGTGATATCTATTTGTGTTTGAATCATTTATCATTTGGTTTTACCCCTATCTTGCAGGAATACGCACTCTTTATCTGACAACAATGTTCGAAAGACTTGAATGTCCTTCCAGGGCTTGACTGAGGTAAGCTCCTAAACACCACAACCCCTGACCACACTCTTTGTGATTACAGGTTACAGGTATCAGATTTCATGGAGTGGAGTTACAGAGGAAGGTTACAGAAGATAAGGATTCAGGATCCGGCAGAAAGAAGCAGATCAGAGCATTTTTGAGGCATGGGCGCCTAGGGCAATGTCCTCTAAGTTAGCAAACACATGAATCTTTGTGATAGTAATGTTTAGAATTTGAAGGAACTCTGACATCCTAAAAAATAGCTTCCTTGGATTAGGGCACCTAGGGCAGTGTCCTCTGCATCTCCCGTTGTAGAAATAGATGGAATAGTGAATATCAGTGCTGGAAGGAGTTCTACATTCCCTAAAGAAAATTGTACCTTGGACTTGGGCACCTAGGGTAGTGTCCACGACAATTCCAAATCTTGAACTTTGGAAAATGGTTGGTATCTAATCCATGTCTACTATCTTAGTCTGTGAGCATTTGTCGTAAATTTTTATCAGTTTACTTCTGTTTTTGCATAATTAGGGTTTGGTGCAAGGGCACCTAACACAAGTGGCCTCTGTGAGGCATTTAAGTTCATGTTTTGTTTTATGTTGTAATAAGGTCTATTGACCAATGCATTTTCATTTCAGTTTATGTCTAGGTTCATTTTGTAAGTCCCAAGTGACTTAGGGGACATTTGTCAATTGTAATCGCATAATGCTAAAAATAGCAATAATGCTAAAAATAGCAATAATGCCAAAAATAGGCAGTATTGTTTCCCAGCTGCTTGGAATCGATCTCCCAGCCGCTTGGAGTTAGTTTGGTACTACTCTGGGAGAATCTATAAAAACCCAGAGAAATGAATCTAATACATACATATTAGGGATTGAGATTGTAATCAGTCATATGATATTGTGATTATGCGAATGTAATCAAGCTTTGCTAAGGAGAATCGAACTATTTCTGTGTCATCAACTTGTTTCCCATTTTCTGTAAATATGAATTGCATAGTTGTAGATTTCCTTTCCTTCCTTTTTTCCCATTGTTGCAAAATGTCGATGTGAAGCATTCCACTAATAAGATTTCTATCGAATCAGTGGAATGGCTTCATTGTACAATATGTGTTTTTCGTTTCTTATTTTGTTTTCTTGTTTGGCAGCGCAGAGGACCAAGTTTGAGCATGCATAGTAGATCGCCTAGCATCTCCATGTTCTAGGGTTTGGTGAAGGCAGACTGTGCAATGGTGTATAGGAGTAGTGGCGTAGGAAACCCTAGTGTTCGCTGATGATTGAAATCTAGCTGATGAATGTGTTTGAATGTGATATCGGTGTGATCAGTGAAATAGTGACTTCATGGTAAGCCCGACCGATAACCCAAGTCTTGCCAACAAGTGTGGTTTGAATGTATATTGTGAATGTATGTCACAAATGCATGCGAGAAAGTACATTGAGAATGTATCTTTCGGCAAATACAAGCAATGACCGGGTGTAATAGTGAATCGGTGCATGTGAACTGGCGATAACAAGTCAAGCGATGTGTATGAGTTGATCTATTTGATCTATTTTGTCTGCTTCCATTGTGCGCTCTGCATCATTTTGGTATCAGAGCCAGTGAAAGGTCTACAAAAGTGTTGGCATTGTTTGTGAATGTTTATGTCAGATAGAGAAAGTGAAGAAGGGGCTAGTGATATGCCTCCAAAGGGAATGACCACCGAAGTGGTCAAGAAATTCAAGGAGATGGAGGAGATGATCGAGATTGGAGTCAAGGAAGCACTCCAGACTGAGTTTAAGACCTTAGGAAAAGGTAAGAAATTAGACGTGAATTCTGATGAAGAAGATGGGGAAGAGGAAACAACCCCAGAACAGGCAGATATATCTATAGACCAGAAACAATTTATGGAGGCCATAAGGACACTCGGTAAGGAGTCATTTGAATAAAAAATGGAGATTCTAATGTTCAGTGGAAAGATAGATGTAGAAGAAGTCATCAAATGGGTCGAGGCTTTGAACAATTACTTCGAGTACAAGGAGGTACCAGAGAATAGAAGAGTCAAGTTTGCAAAGATGAAATTGAAGGGTATTGCACTCACATGGTGGAACTACACCTAGGGAGAAAGGGTGAAGAGTGGCAAGAGCATGATCTCATCCTGGAGTCGGATGGTAGAGAGGATCAAGGCTCAGTTCCTACCAGCAGATTATGAAGTGCAGATATACAGGAAAATGTAGAACCTCGGGCAGAAGGATATGGATGTATCCACCTATACAGAGGAATTTCATAAATTGTCCCTAAGGTGTGGACATGATGAGGATGAGAAAGGAAGGGTTGCTAGGTATATTAATGGCCTGAAGTATAGTATACAAGATGAGATTACCATCTTGACACCAGAAATAGTGGACAAATGTTTCCAAGTGGCGCTGAGAGTAGAAGAGAAGTAGAAAAGAAAAGGATAATAGTAGAACAGAGGCAGAGGTGGAAAGAATTTCAGGGGCAGAAATAGCTTTGGTGGCAGAAATTAGTTCCAGAAGAATCAAGGGGAGTCCATTCAGCAAGAACACAATGGAGAATCTGGTTCCAGAGAGGGTTTCAAAGGAAGGAGACCCAATGGGAGAAGCAAATTTGGTGGACCAGGCAGAGGTCCTAACGTCTTCACGGGAAGATGTTATAACTGTAACCAAATTGGGCACACAGCAGGCAGGTGTCCGGAGAAAGCCTGAAGCTCTCATGGAGGAGAGAGAAGGAGCCAGCTGATTCAAGAAGAAGATTATCAGAGTGTGAACTCACCTATGGGAAGTGCAGCTCCAGTACAAGATGGAGAGAGTCTCATGATGAGAAGAACAATGCTGAAGGTACCACAGAATAAAGAACCACCGCAGAGGAAGACACTATTCAGAACTCTGTGTAAAGACTCCGGCAAAAGGTGTAAGGTAATTGTTGATTCTGGCTCCACTAAAAATTTAGTTTCAGTAGAAATGGTAGAGAAATTGAATTTGAAAAGATTGCCACATGTGATTCCATACAAAGTGTCATGGCTGAACAAAGGGAAGCAAGTCGTGGTTGATAACAAGCTTGGGTTGAATTTCAAATAGGGGAATATGGGGATAAACTTTTGTGTGATATAATTCCCATGGATGCATGCCATTTACTATTAGGTAGACCTTGGCAGTATGATGTACAAGCCCAGCATGATGGTAAATCCAATTCCTTTGTTATCACCAATAATGGTAGACAGTATAAGATGGATCCTTTACCAAAAGAGGGTGTAGACAAGAATGTAGGATCAAGTATCATGTTAGTGAGTGGGAAAGAGTTTCTCCATACTTTGAAAGAAGAGGGAACCCAGGGGTATGCTCTGATTTTGAAACCTAAAGACAATTCTGATTTGTCTAAAAACAACAAGGAGAAAGTCCCTAAGGAAGTGCAGGAATTGTTGGACAAATATAAGGGTATCATGGTGGAAGATATGCCCAAACACTACCCCCTGTGAGAGACATAAGTCATCAGATTGACTTCATCCTAGGATCCACATTGCCAAATAAGCTAGCTTATAAAATGACACCTAATCAGAATGAGGAGATTGCTAAACAAGTACAAGAACTGTTGGATAAAGGTTTGGTGAGGAAAAGTCTTAGTCCATGTGTTGTACCCACAATTTTAGCTCCCAAGAAGGATGGCAAATGGAGGTTATGTACTGATTTGAGAGCCATAAATAAGATCACCATCAGATATAGGTTTCCTATGCCCATAATAGAAGACCTCATGGATTGTTTGGGAGGAGCTCGGTATTTTTCTAAAATTGATCTCAAGAGTGGATACCATCAGATCATGATTAGACAAGGGGATGAATGGAAGACAGCCTTTAAGACTAATGAAGGTCTTTATGAGTGGCTGGTGATGCCATTTGGTCTGTCCAATGCTCCTAGTACTTTCATGTGTCTAATGAATGAGGTGTTGAAAGATTTTATTGGCAAATTTGTTGTTGTCTATCTTGATGATATTCTAGTTTTCAGCAGGACAAAAGAAGAACATTTGCAGCATTTGGAATAGGTGTTGAAGAAGCTGCATGAGGAGAAACTAATGATTAATATGGAGAAGAGTCTCTTCATGAAGGAAGAACTCACATACCTTGGATTTGTGATATCCCAGGGCAATTTGAAAATGGATCCAGAGAAGGTAAATGTTATTCTGTCTTGGCCAGCACCTAAAACAATAAGTGATGTAAGGAGTTTTCACGGTTTGGCAAAATTTTATAGGAAGTTCATAAGAGGATTCAATCATATTTGTGCACCAATTTTGGATACCATAAAAGGACAGAAATGTAAGTTTGTTTGGAATAAAGCAGCAGATGAATCTTTTGAGATTCTTAAACAAAAAATAGCAAAGAAACCCATTTTGGTTTTGCCTAATTTTAATAAGTTGTTTACTGTGGAATGTGATGCCAGTCACCTTGCCATTGGTGTTGTCTTGAATCAGGAAGGCAAACCTGTTGCTTTTTTTAGTGAAAAGCTAAATGATGCTAAACGAAAGTATTCCACATATGATCTAGAATTGTATGCAATGGTTCAAGCATTGAAAAAATGGAGACATTATCTCTTACCAAAGGAATCCACTGTTTATACTGACAACCATGCTTTGAGTTTTCTAAATTCGCAGGAGAAGCTAAATCACAGGCATATGAAGTTGGTTGAACAACTTTAGGTGTATACTTTTTCCATCAAACATAAGAAGGGACAAGCCAACAAAGTGGCAGATGCTTTGAGCAGAAGAGTGTGTACTATACAAGAAATCTAGTTGCAAAGTGTGGGAGTGGATTCTCTCAAGAATATGTACCAGGATGATGAGGACTTCAAGGAGATATATGCAGTTTGTTCACAATTTTTAGATTCCTATCATTCTAATTTTTTTGAATTTTTTTCTATAGCAAGGGTTACTATTTAAAGGCAACCAATTGTGTGTGCCTAGGAGATCCATGAGGGAGAACATCATAAAAGAGAAACATTGCGGTAGTGTTGGCGGTCATTTTGGACTAGACAAGACATTGGAACAAGTGAGAAGGCTTTACTTCTGGCCTAAGATGCAAACAGATGTCAGGAAATTTGTAGAAAGTTACAACATTTGCCAGAAGGCAAAAGGGACTTCATCAAATGCAGGTCTCTATCAACCACTTCCAATCCCACAAAGGCCATGGGAGTGCATTAGTATGGATTTTGTTTTGGGTCTTCCTCGGACTCAAAGAGGATTTGACAGTGTGTTTGTGGTTATTGACAGGTTTAGTAAAATGGCTCATTTTGTGCCAAGTAAATGTACTAATGATGCTTCACATATTGCTGGTCTTTTCTTCAAGGAGATAGTAAGAATTCATGGTTTACCATTGAATATTGTCACTGACAGAGATCCCAAGTTTGTGGGATATTTTTATCACATATTGTGGAAGAAATTGGGCACTCAATTATCTTTCACGTCAGCATATCACCCTCAAACAAATGGATAAACTGAGGTGGTGAATAGATCACTGGGTAACCTTTTGAGGTGTTTGACTAAACAACATGGAGAAGCATGGGATATGATCATCCCATAAGTAGAATTTGCATATAATGATTCTGTTAATAGGAGCACAGGAAAGAGTCCTTTTGAAGTTGTATATGGGATTCATCCCAGGGGAATTTTGGAGCTTAGGGATCTCCAGAACATGGAGAAAAGGAGCGCACAAGGAGAAGATTTTGCAATCAGCATGAAGGATATCCATGATGCTGTAAGGGACATTGTCCAGAAGAACACAGGGAAATACAAAGAGAGAGCTAATCAAAGGAAGAGGGACGTACAGTACAAGGTCAAAGATTTGGTGATGGCTTATCTAAAGAAGGAAAGGCTTCCTAAGGGGCAGCAAATGAAGCTTCTTATGAAGAAGATAGGTCCATGCAATATTGTACACAAATTTGGGCCTAATGCATACGGAATTGAACTTCCTCTAGGTTTAGCAATATCACCCATTTTCAATGTGGCAGATTTGTTTCCATTCAGTGGAGCCAATGCAGCAGAGATAGGAGCAGAAGATGCAGAATGGATTTCTGATCTTCCACCAAGTCAGCCAGTTTAGTTGGAATGTATTTTGGACACAAAGGTTCAGAAGAAGACCAGACATAAAGCCTACAAGTAGTATCTGGTCAAGTGGCGTGGTTTACCTGATGAGGATGCAACTTGGATGAGTGAGGAAGACATCATCAATCATGGGGTTAATATTTTAGACTTGGTTCCTCAAGGGATTTGAGTTCTGTTAACCTCGGGAGTATGGTGCAGGGGCACCTAACACAAGTGGCCTCCGTGAGGCATTTAAGTTCATGTTTTGTTTTATGTTGTAATAAGGTCTATTGACCAATGCATTTTCATTTCAGTTTATGTCTAGGTTCATTTTGTAAGTCCCAAGTGACTTAGGGGACATTTGTCAATTGTAATCGTATAATGCTAAAAATAGCAATAATGCCAAAAATAAGCAGTAGTGTTTCCCAGCCGCTTGGAATCAATCTCCCAGCCGCTTGGAGTTAGTTTGGTACTACTCTAGGTGAATCTATAAAAACCTAGAGAAATGAATCAAATACATACAGATTAGGGATTGAGATTGTAATCAGTCATATGATATTGTGATTATGCGAATGTAATCAAGCTTTGCTAAGGAGAATCAAACTATTTCTGTGTCATCAACTTGTTTCCCATTTTCTGTAAATATGAATTGCATAGCTGTAGATTTCCTTTCCTTCATGTTTTCCCATTGTTGTAAAATGTCGATGTGAAGCATTCCACTGATAAGATTTCTGTCAAAATCAGTGGAATGGCTTCATTGTACAATATGTGTTTTTCATTTCCTGTTTTGTTTTCTTGTTCGGCGGCGCAGAGGACCAAGTTTGAGCACGCACAGTAGATCACCTAGCATCTCCATGTGCTAGGGTTTGGTGAAGGTAGACTGTGCAATGGTGTATAGGAGTAGCTGCATAGGAAACCCTAGTGTTCGCCAATGATTGAAATCTGGCCGACGAATGTGTTTGAATGTGATATCGGCGTGATCGGTGAAACAACTCCGTGGTAAGCTCGACTGATAACCCAAGTCCTGCCAACGAGTGTGGTTTGAATGTATATTGTGAATGTATGTCGCAAATGCATGCAGGAAAGTACATTAAGAATGTATCTTTCAACAGATACAAGCAGTGACCGGGTGTAATAGTGAATCGGTGCATGTGAACTGGCGATAACAAGTCAAGCGATGTGTATGAGTTGATCTATTTGATCTATTTTGTCTGCTTCCATTGTGTGCTCTGCATCAGGGTTTGTAGCATAATTGGGCTTAATTGAACAACAAAATTATACAATTCCAAATTTCCTCTTCATTCCAAGTGAGATAATCTGTAGTAGAGTCATCTATTCATTGAATGTCCTTGAATGTTAGATGTGAAAGGAGGATTCAACCATATCTTGCCTTGAATTGAAAACCCTCTTTTAACCTCTAAATAGTTACAATCTAGAAAAATACATCTTTGGACATCCTAAGCACAATCCAAGCCTTTGGGTTGGAAGCCCAAGGAAAATCTAAGCCTAAGGCTTGGAAATTACCAAGGTATAGCATAACGTGAGCATGTTATAATGTGCTTGCATTATGCTGAAATAAAACATCTCACTCCATCCCTCCTTACCCCTCTCTCTATTATTTTCTCTCTCCCTCCCCTCCTCTCTCTTTCTCACCTCTACTTCCCTCCTCTATCTCTCTCACTCTCTACTTCCCTCCCCTCTCTACATCCTACCCTCTCTCTCACTCTCTACTTCCCTCCTCTCTCTATCTCCTACCCTCTCTCTAACTCTTTACTTCCCTCCCCTCTCTATCTCCCACCCTCTCTCTCACTCTCTACTTCCCTCCCCTCTCTACCTCCTACCCTCTCTCACTCTCTACTTCTCTCCCCTCTTTACCTCCTACCCTATCTCTCTCACTCTCTACTTCCCTCCCCTCTCTACCTCCTACCCTCTCTCTCACTCTCTTCTTCCCTCCCCTCTCTACCTCCTACCCTCTCTCGGTCTCTACTTCCCTCTCCTCTCTACCTCCCACCCTCTCTCTTAGTCTCTACTTCCCTCCTCTCTCTCTCTCTCTAACCTATCTACCTCCTAGTTTTCCTTTTCCTAGTTTTCCTAGTTTTCCTTTTCCTTTCCAATTTTCCTTTAGATCCCACTAGTTTTTCCCTATTGTACTATTTTCCACCTCTCCTCATCATTCTTCCCATCTAATGAACTTTAGTTTTATCTTGTTTCCATTTCATCCTCCCAATTTATATCCTCATCCCTCTTTGCATGTCCTAGTTTTCTTGTTTCCATGTTCTTTGTCAATAAGGGAGAGGGAGAGGGAGGAAGAGGGAGAGAGGGTGGAGATAGAGGGGAGCGAGGAAAGAGATAGGGTGATAGGGGGAGAGAGAGAGAGAGAGAGTCCTAGTTTTCTTTTTTTCATTTCCTTCATTGATAAGGGTGAGGGAGAGATAGAGGGGAGAGATAGGGAGATAAAGGAATGATGGGGAGAGAGACAAAAGGTATAGGAAGATAGGGAGAGATAGATAGGTAGAGAGATATAGAGGAGATAGATAGGGAGAGATAAAGGAGACAGATAGGGAGAGATAGAGATGATAGAGGGGAGAGATAAGGAGATAGAGAGTGAGTGAGATGTCCAGAGAGATAGGGAGAGAGATTGAGAGGTAGATGGATGATAGAGATATAGGGAGATAAGGGAGCGATAGGGAGATAGAGATTTAGGTTTTCTTAGGTTTAGGGGTTAGGGGTTAGGGTTTAGGGGAATTATTTCGGGTTTAGGGGTTTTGGGAGAGAGAGAGAGAGGGTTTCTCAGGTTTATGAGTTTAGGGTTGCTTAAGTTTAGGGTTTAAGGGAATTATTTAGGGTTTAGAGGAATTATTTAGGGTTTCTTAGGTTTAGGGTTTAGGGTTTAGGGTTTTGGGGTTTTGGGAGAGAGAGAGAGAGAGGGTTTCTTAGGTTTATGAGTTTAGGGTTGCTTAAGCTTAGGGTTTAGGGGTTTAGGGTTTCTCAAGTTTATGGTTTATGGTTTATGGTTTAGGGATTAGGGTTTAGAGGCATTATTTAGGGTTTTGGGGTTTTGGGAGAGAGAGAGAGAGGTTTAGGGTTGCTTAGGTTTAGGGGCATTATTTAGGGTTTATGAGTTTAGGGTTGCTCAAGTTTAGGGTTTAGGGGTTAGGGTTAAAGGGGAATTATTTATGGCTTAGGGGTTTAGCCTGGTTTCTCAGGTTTAGGGTATAGGGGTCAAGGGCATTATTTGAGGTTTATGAATTTAGGGTTGCTCAAGTTTAGGGTTTAGGGTTTAGGGGTTTAGGGTTACTCTAGTTTAGGGTTTAGGGGTTAGGGGTTAGGGGATTAGGGTTTCTCAAGTTTAGGGTTTACGGTTTAGGGTTTAGGGTTTAGAGAGAGATAGAGAGAGGGGACCAATAGAGATTGGGAGAGATAGCTGAGATAGAGGGGAGAGATAGGGAGATGGAGAGTGAGGGACATGTCCAGAGACATAGGGAGAGAGATTGAGAGGTAGAGGGAATATAGATATGGGGAGATAGTGGAGAGATAGGGAGATAGAGGTTCAAGGTTGCTTGGGTTTATAGTTTAGGGGTTTGTGGTTTAGGGGTTTAGGGTTGCTTGGTTTTAAGGTTTAGGGGTTAGGGTTTAGGGTTTAGGGGAATTATTTAGTGTTTAGGGTTTATGTTTAGGGGTTAGGGTTTAGAGAGAGAGAGGATTGATAAAGAGATATAGAGGAGACTGAGGGGAGAGATAGGGAGATAGAGAGTGAAGGACATGGATAGAGACATAGGTAGAGAGATTGAGAGGTAGAGGGATGATAGAGACATGGAGATAGGGGTTTAGGGTTTATGGGTTAGGAGTTAAGGTTTAGGAGAATTATTTAGGGTTTAGGAGTTAAAGGTTAAGGTCTAGAGGTTTAGGGTTTAGGGTTTAGAGAGGGAGAGATAGGGAGATAGAGGTTTAGGGTTTAGGGGTTTAAAGAGAGAGAGAGGGAGATAGAGAGAAAGGGAGATAGAGAATGGAGGATATGGCTAGAGACATAGGGAGATAGATTGAGAGGTAGAGGGACAATAGAGATAGAGAGATAGAGGTTAAGGGGTTAGGGACATTATTTAGGGTTTAGATGTTTAGGGTTTCTCAAGTTTAGGGTTTAGAGGCATTATTTAGGTTTTAGGGGAACTTAGTGTTGCTCGAGTTTAGGGGTTTAGGGTTGCTCAAGTTTAGGGGTTTAGGGTTGCTCAGGTTTAGAGTTGCATGTCAAAAGCAATCTCTCTATCTTTATCTCTCTCCCTCCTCTCTTTACCTTGTCTCTTATCTCTCTCTATCTCTCTCTCTCTCCCCTCTTTATCTCCTCTCTGTCATCTCTATACCTCCTACCCTCTCTCTCTCTCACCTCTGTACCTCCCCCCCCACTTTCCATACACTTAAAACACTTATAAGTTTAAAGGCATGATAACACTTAAGAGTTTTGATGCATGAAATCTCTTAAAAATTTCATGCTTGACAAAATGTGCTTGTGTTATAATGTGAGCGCATTTTTGTGAACCAAAAAATGGATAAAAAGAGAATGTGGGATCCATGTTTCAGTCCCACATGCTTTGTTATTGCCTGCTTTTCATGCACAATTGGACAACAAAATGCTTTTTAACTAGTTGACATTTTGACAATCATTTTTTTCCTAATCCACCACCTTTTTTTGGTTTTTCAACGTAGAAGAACTAAATTGCATGTTTTTAGATAGAATTTGATTTTTTAAACTAATAGTTTCATGTTTCATATTGTTTCAATGTTAATTTTAATGTTTTTAGATTGAATTTGATGATATATGTTTGTTTTTTTCTTAATTTTCACTAATCCTATTTGAGTTATATAGAATTCAACATTAAATACGAAAGAACTTGCCAAAAAAGATCAAATTTCTTAGGATTGGGCAACTCGAATCTTGAAATCTAAGGTATGTTCTTTAAATGTATTCATTTACTTCATTTTATGATTATGTTAAAGCATGAAATCTCTTGTTATAAGACAATCATGAGGGAAGTGAGAGGATTATCATTTTGAGAAGTTAAATTATCATGAGAAAGTGAAAATTATCACATGTTGCTATTATCTTGATTCAAACACTAACCTAAACAATTAGAAGGATAATTTAAAGGAAACAATCAAGACTAAATGATAAGTTAATTAATCTAAAATATATGCAAAAAGATATCCATGATACTATATAAACATATCTAGGTGACCTCTTGAAAGGATATTCATATATGGTAGGGAAGATTGTCATGAACTAAAAGATAACCATACATGTCATTGGCATAGTTATTAGGAAAATTATAATCATAATGAGGTTGTCTTGAATAGATAGTGGCTTGTCAAAGAGTTATTCTATAGTTAAGGAAGATAGAGTATTGATATTGGTGGGTGCATGTACTATAGTATAGTCAAGGATGGTCTTGAGTAGAGCCTCCTTGCATGATAATATAACTAGACCTTTGTGATGTACCTAAATGTCTATGAGGGTGGTGAAGTTTTAGGGTGGAGGAAGGATAATATAAGTGTCTTAAGTTGCCCAAGACTATGATAATCCAGAAATATACATATGATCTACACATGTTCCCTTATACATTGCATGTTAAATCCATGGCATTGGACATCAAGTTCATGGTTTTCACAAAGCTAAGAATCCTTCCACACTTAGTATAAGCTACCCTTTAAGTCAGTGTCATGATCAAAGCCTAGACTGTCATAGTTTCATCAAGTTGTCACTAGCCTCTTATTGCACATTTTAGGGTTAACTATACTATTTATGAAGCATCAAAGACACCATTAGCAAAATCACAAGAAAATACATGAAACTCTCATAAGAACACTAACAATCACTAAAAGTGGAACTATCTAAGTTAAAAAAGTCATCATTATGTGCATTAATAGAATTATAATTGAATTAAAATATGATATACATGAATTTGTTGTATCTTGGTTAGTTAACCCTAAAGAATTTTAAACATTGTCAAAATTGTAAGTACACATCCCTAACTCTTGTTCTTGTCAATGTGGAAGTGAACCATGACCTTTAGAAACAACATCATGACATTTAAGACTCTTTTGTACTCTCTCAATTTAAACTATACCATTGATACCTCCCTATAAAAAAGTATTATCATCATTCTCTCTAATGTAACTAGTTGTATCAACATAAAATTTTACAATCTAATTGATACTACAAGTCTGATATAACTAGTCCTCATTTAGTAATGAGTTGTCACTATCATCCTTTTGGCCATTTACCTCTAAAAAATTAGTTTGAGTTTTATTTATTGGACCTATTCTAGATAAGTTCTTTGTTGTTCAAGAGTACCCTCTAAATTTTTTGGACTGCCATCTCTAGGTTTCTCTAAGAAATCAAACTGGTTAGGCTGCAATAAACTCTATATTTTAGTCTTTTTGTCATCATAAAATTTAGTCAAAAGATCACCAACAACTCTGTCATCATAATTAGCCTTTAAATTACTCACTTCTTGATGATTTCACCCCTTGGCTATCTTGATAAGCTAATTCAAACTATAATTGATGCTCTTTGTCTTTACCATGATTTTGTTCAAGTCGTGCATCATAAAGCTAGTTTCTAGTGTTAGTATTTTGTCTCTTAACATTTCAAACATATCTATTGAAGGCAAGGAGCTTGATTAGTGTCTTACCAAGTTTAGACCAATTTTCACATCATGCTAGTCAAATGAAGGATATTCTCCTAACTTTTGAATACAATTCAACACATTCGGTCCTTATAATGGTAATATACTTAGCTTGTTTGTCATAACAATCATCATGTTGATTATTCATTATGATTCTAACATCATCATTGTGTCCCTTGTCATGAAATCCATTGGTTTTCTCTTCATTACCTTTTTTATCATTACTCCCATGACCTTGATTGACAATAGATTGCTGATTTGAGATGACTTCATACTTATCTTCGAGAGCTACTCTAACTAATTTGCCACCTACAATATAAGAATTTGGGTTGTCCTAACATGCTGGTAGGTCTAGTTTTACCTTGTGAGTCTCCATTTGGAATGGTTGATCCATCACAATGTGCGTGTCATAACTCTCCTTAGTGCTAGTGACTTCTTCTATCTTGTATTGAGTAGGTGTATCCATGGGAGGTTAAGAAAGCGTGTTTAAGAAGATATGTTAAGAAAATGTGAAACTAACCTAGAGATTGTGCCTACCACCATTTGTAAATTAACATCAACAATCAACATGTGCTCATCTATGTCATTAAGAACATCTAGGCCTAGACTATCATTACACATTTCACTTCTAGAATCTAATAATGTCAAAATCAACAAGTCTGGAGTCATCATATATGTTGATTATTCATATGTTGATTTCTATATGTTGATTATTCATTAGTCATCATATGTTGATTATTCATTATGCTTCTAACATCATCATTTTATTATTCATGATGCATATACATATTATCATCATGTCAAGGAAATGAGCAGTCTCTAACACCAAAAGAGGGTGAATCTGAGAATGAGAGGAAAAAAGAAAGAATGAGGCGAATTTGTGAAAGTAGGAAATTGTCAACCATACAAGAAGACATTCCACCATTGCCAATTGAAGAGGAACATGACACATCTAATCAATCTAAGAGAGAGATGGAATTGGTGGCAGAAAGGAAACAAATACAAAACCTCCATTCAACAAGGAAATTGAATCTCAAAGTTGGAAGCACTCCATCATCGACAGGTCAAGTTGAAGGAACACCATCATTATCTTCTCAAATTGGAGGCACTCCATATTTCACAAGTGAAGTTGAAGGTACATCTTCATTCTCTTCTCAAGTTGGTGGCACGCCATCATTCACATGTCAAGTTGAAGGTACACCATATTCTCCATCTCAACTTCAAATCTTTTCATCTTTTTCATCTCCAATTGAAGGTACATCATCTATCCCATCTTAAGCAAATATTGAAGAAATTCCTAATGTTGAGTCAACTTTACCAATGAAAACGTCTCCTAGAATTTTGCATAGAAATCCTAAGTTTCTAAATATCAATGAGAATGTTTTGAAGCCCATGTAGGATAAGATTCCCAAGCATACTTTCCAAAGAAATGCCAATAAGATATGGAAATCATTCTTTGAGAACTTAAATGAAATCGGAAGATGTCAACTATTTGTTGAATTGATGAGAAATCTAAAATTCAGGCCCATTATGAAGATTCTTGACCTAAGAACATCAGATGCTTCAAGTGAAAAATCAATTGTAAAGAATCTAATGAGTGCGTATGAGAGTGTGGGTTCCACCTCACACATAAAGGATAGTAATGCCACATGATGTGTCATTACGTTGACAATAGTAAGCCAACAAACAAAGAAAGCTTGCCTCATTAGAAAGACAAGTCAAGCATTGAAAATAAGTAGAAAAACTCTAATGAGAGACGTGGGAAGATGTGAAAGAATTGATGACCCAAATAACAATGAATTGTGGGCATTCTTAGGGAGACTCCCAAAGAAAGACAAAGTTGTTGAAGCCTTGAGATCCATGATAGAAGAATTTTGGAAAAATAACACAAGAGTATCTCCTAATGCAAGAGATGTTGTAAGAAGGAGAATTGGTTGTCAAAAATGTGAGCCACATCCAAAGCATTTTTTGGATGTGACTCAAACACAATTTTTCAAGAAATTTCAAGAGATGTATCCTCAAGTCAAAATTAGTCAAAGGTATTTTGAAATGGTAAAGCCTTTCTATGTCAAAATAAATCACACACACAACTTGTTATTGTAGAGTACATATTGAGTTTTCTAATCATTATGATATTTATAGATATATATGTGTAGATTTGCATACTAACGATGTTTTACAGGAGTGTAATATAAAGTGTCCACCTAGATCTTCATATCGAGCATCTTATGTGAAAGAGTGGATGGTCAATTATTCCACAATAGCTTATGCTTGGATGGCACATGTGATCATTGTGGTGGGTTGCAACATTTGCCAATTTGTGAACATATGGAGAACACACATGCAATTGGAAATGAGCTAGTAAGTTTTGGCAAATATAAGATAGTGGCATATAGTCTAAAAGATGGAAAAGAAGCAAAAGGGTGTGAATTGGTCATTCAAAAGATTCTAATGTATCAGTTTATCTCTATGTTATGAGATAATAGAGTTTACGAGTATGCAAGGCATACCCATAGAGCTTGATGGTTACACTTGCAATTCAAGTTATGCAAGGACACGTTTCCACTTGGTACAATCATTTCATTTGTTGACATTACAGATAACTACACACTACAACCATAGAATGAGATGCAATCATAGTATTACAACTCTACATAGGTTGCTATATTTATGCAAATAGCATTCATTCATGAAGAAGATAGTATAGAGGATGAGAGGAAGATCTTAAGGGAATATCATTTTTATATCAGTTATTATCGCACACATTCTACAGAGTCTGTGCAAGGTTGCTTTTAGATGTTCTACCATGATTTGGCTATTAAGAGCATATCATTTCATCAGCATATCATATGGTCAGATAATTGTGCATCGCAATTCAAGAACTCGCGGATGTTCTATTGGTTGAGCAGGATGCATAAGATGAATGGTGTTCAACATATGTGGAATTTTTGTGAGGCCGGGCATGGAAAGGGGGAGCATGATGGCGCAGGAGCATGAATTAAAGAGCATTGACACGAGAAGAGTTGAAGTACAAAGACAATGCAAAGTTGACAGATGCAAGATCTATTGTTGAATGATGTAACGCTACAATGGATCTAGGTAATAAAGGTAAGTCTACAGTTCGTAGATATTTTTGGTTGGTTGATGATACTAACATTGTAAAATATGAGGACTATTGTACATTGGCAAGATCGAGTGAGCTACACTCTTTTAGAAGCTCTAATGCAGGTTCATGGAGTATTCATAAATGGCAGATGGTATGCTTTTGTTCTTCATGTACATATGGATCTTAGTATGATTGTAAGTCAAAGGAGTGGATCGATGATTGGTGTACAAGAAGCCTAAGCTTGATTGACATGTATCGACTACCGACATCACTATAACTCACAGAGATTGAATCATTAGTTGACTTTGACCATGTTTCAGATCTAGTTCAACCGAGTATTATTAGCATTCAAATTTAATAAAAATCAATATTCCAACTTATTTTGTAGTTTTTCTTATATTGTTGACTATATTCATCGAACTGAATGTACGTATCAATGTAGGGCATGTTTATGCAGTTATTACAGATAAAGACAATGAAGAAGGAACATATTATTATTTGTGTCGTTGTGTTGAGGAAAAAATAAATTAGATTGCCCTGTTATAGATGGAGAAAACATCAAGTAACCTACAGGATTAGTGGTTGTTACTGGAACATGGCTTAGAAGGTATCTAGTGAAGAAGTCTAATGTGTGGTTGTTTGAGGACTTTGACACACATAGGAAGATTCTCCATTATTCTAACCTTGTTGTGGCATCAAATATTTATTTGTTTAAATATGGGGGTAGACCATTGAACAGGACCTTGTGGAAGGTTTGTGAATCTGACCACGAGGCAATACTCAACACAATAAAGAGAAGAGCAGACCTGGATGGTTCATTGGATTAAATCAGTGGAATGACAAAAAGGTATGTTATTTTTCTTTGCTATCCTCATTTCACCTTCTATATTTTTGGCACCTATCTTACCTTCTTATATGTGCTCCTTGGTCCTGGTTGATTAGCGTCGTTTCATTGTAGAGTTCATTGGTGTACTCATTTTAGCTAAATAGTGCAATTGCATTTGCATGTAGGATTTAAGTATGATGGAGGTAGGTTTTCATGATTATTTCACGATGATATGTCATTTAGTTACTATTTCATAATGAGTTTTAATGAGTTTTAACAATGTTACTATGAGTTTTAATGAGTTTTAACAATGTTTCTTCACATTTGGTGCTGACAATTGATAGCAGCAGTAAGGGCAGCCTTAATTGATGCCCTACAAGACATTGGATCAAGTGAGAACATCTTTATAGTACTAAATTTTCATCTACTAGAAAGGTATTAGGATTGAATTTTTACATTTGGCATCTCCTAGGGCCAAAAGGATGGCGCCAACATGTTCAGGTGGGTGGGTAAATGCTAGGGGAGATGTCTTTTCAATGGTCAAGCCTCATGGTCATTCTCAGCTACATCAAATGTAGACAATCTCTCAAGAGCCCTAAGATAAAAAAAGGTGTCAAACTTTGGACTGGTTGTTCCGTCAAACTGTGACACCTAGGAACATCTTCTTTGCATGTATAGATGGATGTTAAGTCCACCTACAAACACCTACCTTAGGTTTTTTAAGTCAATTTCATTTGTCTATGGTGGCAAGGAATGCATTGTTCCAAAATGCTTCAGTTTCATGTAGTGGAAAGTTGTTAGGAGTGACATTTTGCATTCCATAACTCGTGAGGCCAATATAACTATGCCAATGTGTTGAGGTGGGTGGTTAAATGCTATTATAGGTCTCATTTCATGAGCCAACTATCCCAGTTGTTCAAGGCATCAGGCTACCAACAAAGTCACTTAAGATCCCTAAGAGAAAAACTACCAAACTTTGACGAAGTGGTTCTCAAAATTCATGGCACTTGGGAATATTTTATTTCAACCTATAGGTGTAAGTGGGGTCTGTCCACAATAATTTCTCTCATTTTTGGTCAACTCCAATCCATTTGACCATGCCAAAACCAAATGCATTCTTCCAAAATGCTTCAATTTTATGTAGTGGAAAGGTGCTAGGAGTGACATTTTGCATTCCACAGCTCATGGGACTAAACCAACTGCACCAACACATCACGGTGGGTAGGGAAATGCTAGGGGAGGTCTTGTTTCATGCACCAAGTGTCCCAGTCATTCGGGGTAACAGGCTACCGGCAAAGTCACTTAAGATCCCTAAGAGAAAAAAACTACCAAACTTTGACGTAGCGGTTCTCAAAAGTCATGGCAGTTGGGAATGTTCTATTTCAACCTACAAGTACAAGTGGGGTCCATCCACAATAACCTTTCTCAGTTTTGGTCAACTCCAATCCCTTTGACTATGCGGAAACCATATACATTCTTGCAAAATGTTTCAGTTTCATGCAGTGGAAAGGTGCTAGGCGTGACATTTTATATTCCACATCTCATGGGGTCGAACTAACTATGCTGATGTGTCAAGGTGAGAAATTAAATGCTAGGGGAGGTCTCCTTTCATATGCCAAGCATCCCAATCATTCCGGACTGCAAGCTACCCGCAAAGTCAAAAGGTGCTAGGATTGAAATTTTGCATTCCATAGGTTGTGGGGTCAAACTGATTATGCAAAAATGTCAGGTTGGGTGGGTAAATGCTAGGGGAGGTCTTGTTTCATGCATCAAGTGTCTCAATCATTCTAGGCTGCAAGCTATCAGCAAAGTCAAAAGCTGTTAGGAGTGAAATTTTTCATTCCACGAGTTGTGGGGCCAAACTGACTATGCCAACACATCGGGGTGGGCAGGTAAATGCTAGGGGAGGTCTTGTTTCATGTGCCAAGTGTCTCAGTCATTTTGGACTCCAAGTTGCTGGCAAAGTCAATGTTGTAAGGTGTGCGCCCTTGCTCTCCTTGTGTTGTGCAATGTAGTTCTTGGGTTCGTGACAAGGCTTAAGTACCTCCCATGGATTCATTAACTCTGGCAGTTGTATCAGGCATTAACAAGTTGATCTTTTGGTGCAACAACAACCATCTTTGCAACAATTAGTATTAGAGCCTAGGTCACGAGTTTGAACCCCTCACTTGCGCTGGGGGGAGATTGTTGTAAGGTTTGTGCCCTTAGTCTCTTTGTGTTGTGCAGCATAGTTCTTAGGTTCATGACAAGGCTTAACCACCTCCCATGGATTCATTAACTCTGGCAGTTGTATCGAGCATTAACAAGTCAATCTTTTGGTGCAACAACAATCATCCTTGCAATAGTCAAAAGGTGTTAGGAGTGAAATTTTGCATTACATAGGTTGTGGGGCTAAACTAACTATGCCAACACGTTGGGGTGGGTGGGTAAATTCTAGAGGAGGTCTTGTTTTGTGTGCCAAGTGTCCCAATCGTTTCAAGCTATAAGCCACCGGCAAAGTGAATTTGCCAGTAGCTTGCAGCCTGGAATGACTAAGATGCTTGGCACACAAAACGAAATCTCCCCTAGCATTTACCCACCCACCTCGATGCATTGAAGTAGTTAATTTAGCCCCATGACAAGCAGAACAAAAAATATGGCACCTGGCAAGGTTGTGCTGCATGAAACTGAAGCATTTTGCAAGAATGCGTTTGATTTTAGCATGGTCAAATGATTTAGATTTGACCAAAACTAAGAGAGGTTATTGTGGATGAACCCCACATGCACCTATAGGTCCAAACAGAGCATTGCTAGCTACCATGAATTCTGAGAACTGCTCTGTCAAAGTTTGGCAGTTTTTGCTCTTAGTATCTTAAGTGACTTTGTCAGTAGCCTGCTACCCCGAATGACTGGGACACTTGGTGCATGAAATGAGACCTTCCCTAGCATTTACCTACCCACCTTGATGTATTTCTATAGTTATTTTTTCCCCACAAGCTATGGAATGCAAAATGTCACTCCTAGCACCTTTCCACTGCATGAAACTGAGGCATTTTGCAAGAATGCATTTGGTTTTGGCATGGTCAAACGGATCAAGGATTTGACAAAAACTGAGAGAGGCTATTATGGATAGATCCTACCTACACTTGTAGGTCAAAATAGAACATTCCCATCTACCATGAATTATGAGAACTGCTCCGTCAAAGTTTGGTAGTTTTTTGATCTTAAGGATCTTAAGTGACTTTGTCGGTAGCTTGTTGCCCTGAATGACTGGGTCACTTTGTGCATAAAAAAGACCTCTCCTAGCATTTACCTACCCACCCCACTATGTTGGCACATTTGGTTTGGCCCCATGAGCTATGGAATGCAAAATGTCACTCCTAGCACCTTTCCACTACATGAAACTAAAGCATTTTGCAAGAATGCATTTGGTTTCAGTATGGTCAAACATATTGGAGTTGACCAAAACCAAGAGAGGTTATTGTGGATAGATTACACCTACACGTGTAGGTCAAAATAGGACATTCCCATCTACCATGAATTCTAAGAACTACTCCGTCAAAGTTTGAAATTTTTTTGCTCTTAGGGATCTTAAGTGACTTTGTCAATAGCCTGTTGGCCCGAATGACTTGGACACTTGGCACACAAAATGAGACCTCTCCTAGCACTTACCCACCACCTCAACGTGTTGGCATAGTTGGTTCAGGCCCACGAGCTATGGAATACAAAATGTCACTCCTATCAACTTTCCACTACATGAAATAGAAGCATTTTGCAAGAATGCATTTGGTTTCAACACAGTCAAATAGATTGGAGTTGACCAAAACTAAGAGAGGTTATTGTGGATGGAACCCATGTGCACGTGTAGGTCCAAAAAAAAATTACCAGCTGCTACAAATTCTGAGAACATCTCCATTAAAGTTTGGTTGTTTTTGCTCTTAAGATCTTAAGTGACTTTGCCAGTAGCCTACTACCCTGAACAACCGAGACACTTGGCGCATGAAATGAGATCTCCCCTAGCATTTACCCACCCACCCCAACACATTGGCATAGTCGGTTTGGCCCCATGAGCTATGGAATGCAAAATGTCACTCCTAGCACCTTTCCACTGCATGAAACTGAAGCATTTTGCAAGAATGCATTTAGTTTCAGCATGGTCAAATGGACTGGAGTTGACCAAAACTAAGAGAGGTTATTATGGATAGACCCCACCTACACTTGTAGGTCAAAATAAAATATTCCCAGCTACCACAAATTCTGAGAACCGCTCCATCAAAGTTTGGAAGTTTTTTGCTCTTAGGGATCTTAAGTGACTTTGCCAGTAGCCTGTTGCCCCGAATGACTAGGACACTTGGTGCATTTACCCACCCAGCCAGATGTGTTGGCATTATTGGTTTGGCCCCACAAGCTGTGGAATGCAAAATGTCACTCCAAGCAACTTTCCACTACATGAAACTAAAACATTTTGCAAGAATGCATTTGGTTTCGACATGGTCAAACAGATTGGAGTTGACCAAAACTAAGAGAGGTTATTGTGGCTGGACCCCACATGCACATGTAGGTCTAAATAGAACATTACCAGCTGCTGAATTCTAAGAACTACTCTGTCAAAGTTTGGTAGTTTTTGCTCTTAGGATCTTAAGTGACTTTGTTGGTAGCATGCTTCCCCGAACGACTAGGACACTTGGCGCATGAAATGAGACCTCCCCTAGAATTTACCCACCCATCCTAATGTGTTGGTGTAGTTGATTCATCCCCATGAGCTGTGGAATGTAAAATGTCACTCCTAGTACCTTTCCACTACATGAAACTAAAGCATTTTGCAAGAATGCATTTGGTTTTGACACGGTCAAACATATTGGAGTTGAACAAAACTAAGAGAGGTTATTATGGACAGACCCCACCTACACCTGTAGGTCAAAACAAAACATTCCCATCTACCATGAATTCTGATAACCACTCTGTAAAAGTTTGGCATTTTTTGCTTTTAGGGATCTCAAGTGACTTTGCTGGTAGCCTGCTGCCCTGAATGACTGTGACACTTGGTACATAAAACGAGACCTCTCCTAGCATTTACTCACCCACCCTAACACATTGAGGCAATCAATTCAGCCCCATGAGTTGTGGAATGCAAAATGTCACTCCTAGTAACTTTCCACTACATAAAACTGAAGCATTTTGCAAGAATGCATTTGGTTTCGACATGGTCAAATGGATTGGAGTTGAAAAAAATAGAGAGATGTTATTATGGATGGACCCCACATGCACCTGTAGGCCCAAACAGAACATTACCAACTACCATGAATTTTGAGAACTGCTCTGTCAAAGTTTGCAAGTTTTTGCTCTTAAGATCTTAAGTGACTTTGCTAGTAGCCTACTGCCCCGAACGACTGGGACACGTGGTGTATGAAACGAGACCTCCCCTAGCATTTACCCACCCACCTTGACATGTTGGCATAGTCAGTTCGGCCCCATGAGCTGTGGAATACAAAATGTCACTCCTAACACCTTTCCACTGCATGAAACTCAAGCATTTTGCAATAATGCATTTGGTTTCGGCACGGTCAAACGGATTGGAGTTGACCAAAACTAAGAGAGGTTATTATGGATGGACCCAATGTGCACCTATAGGTTTGAATGGAACATTCCTAGCTATCATGAATTATGAGAACTACCCTATCAATGTTTGGTATTTTTTGCTCTTAAGGATCTTTGACTTTATCGGTAGCCTGCTGCCTCAAATGACTGAGATAATTGGTGCATGAAATGAGACCTCCCCTACTATTTACCCATCCACCCTAATGTGTTGGTGCTATTGGTTCAGCCCCATGAGCTATGGAATGTAAAATCTCACTCCTATCAAGACTTGCAAGACCTAGAATGAAAATGGGAAACCCTTATCTAAATGAATTAAATGGATGTCTTGACCTACAAGACCACTTGGAAAAATGAAAATGTCATCCTTGCCATCTCCTAAAGTCACTTGATTAATTTTGAGCCTATGCTCCTACATCAACAAGACATGTCAACTATTTGACATGATGCCTCAAAGAAATGTTGTCTCATGGAAAGCAATTGGCGGATGTAAATCCAAATTCCAAAACCTTATCCACTATCCTCCTTGCCTATGCCAAAATGGGATCTTCAAAATGGGGTGTAGACAACCAGAAAAGTATAAAGGATATAGGAATTTTGTCACATGTATTTGTCGCTACTCTTTTAGACATGTATGCAAAGTGTGAAAGCATAGACAAGGCATGTGAATAGTTTGGTGAGACATGTATGCAAAGTGTGGAAGCACAAACAAGCCATGTGAACTATTTGGCATGATGCCTCAAAGAAATGTCATCTCATAGAATGCAATGACTGCAATATATGAACAAAATGGATTTTTTTTAAGATGCCTCAAAGATATATCGTCTCATTCTGCTCTTTTTGTAACCCATATAGATGGTGAAACGAGGGTATGCTAGACCTATAGAAGGTGAAATGAGGATATAATGTCAAACATACATCACTCTCTCGGTCTCTCTCTAAGTCTCCCCCTAACTAAACATATAATGTCAAACATATATCTAAGGTGAGATGAAGGTAGGAAAATGATGTCAAAGATATAGAAGGTGAAATGATGATATGTCTAATGTGTAAGATGAGAAATTATCTATGATTATCATATAAAAAAATTAATTTCAATATCATGATTGTTATGAGATGTCTACAAAAAGAGGAGTACAACAAATATGTTAATTAACACTTAGCATCAATCTAATAATTTAGCATAAACAAATTATATTTCCTTATAATGATTCAAACTATGAATTGTTAGATTCATCCAAAAAAAACTTATAAAGGCCTAAATGATAAATTCTATGATTGGATGCATCTTTCCTTGTACCCATAATTCTCTTAACAAAAAATCTTTATTGTATGTTTCATATTCCATATTTTTCTTAGCATAAAAGTGTAAAATTTAACTAATAATTTATATGTAACCCCTAATTATATAAAAACTATATCATAAGTTGTTGCAAATAGGTTCACAATATATTTATTTGTTAGCCAAATAAATAGCTTCAATATTTATAATGTAAATTGTCAAAGTATATGTTGGTTTTTGCTTCTGAATCAGCATTAGGGTTTGCCAGTATCTAATGCATAGGCAGATTCAGCCAACTGAATATAGGAGGTTGCGTGAGCTCCTCCCCTTCACTTCTGGTTCTGCCGCACCAAGGGGGGTGTCCCTATTTGATAAAAGTATGACCTTGACTAGCTCAATGACAGAAAGATATAACTTGATAGCAACAGGCAGAATACTCTCACGTAAGGACCAAGATTTGTATAACAAATCACAAGGTTGGCAACATTCTTGGACATAATGTCTGGTTAAGGATGAGAGCATGCAGGGGTTTCCTACTTCTAATCCTACAACTGACAGATGGAAGGATGAGATGGTTTGAAATGGTGTTTGGAGGGATGGGACTTTCCTAGACCCATTGAACAGACAAATTCCCAAACCAATGCCTTATCTGGGCAGCAGAGTCATATCTAAGACTGTAAATGTCTCCCCATGACAACATAAATTCATATCCAGAGGACCTAAGAATAATGCTACTGCCTAACAGCAACACGTCCAAGAAAGAGTATCATTAATGATCATGCTTAACAGATCCTATGATGCAATCTATTTCCCTTTGTATCTGATCAAAAGCCTATTTAACCACTCCTTGAGTAGACGCAATAAATCAGACACACAGTATGCATACACTGAAAAACTTGGAAGTCCTTGACAACCTTGTTTGAAAGGAAAACAAATAACATACAGGAGACAATCAGAAACAATACACACATAGGTGTTTTTCATTTAAAATCAATCTGCATAGAAGGTCATCACAGAGAAAATCATCATTTACAATCCAAGATAGATTAGTACACCAAACTAAGGACCGAGCCTGTAGCAAAAAATGCCTTTCAAAATGTGAACACCTTATGTTCAGAGTCAGAGCTGAAAGCCCAAAAAACATCCAACCCCTAAAATGTAACACAGCCAGACCATTTATACAAAACCATGTACATTCAGCAATTAATTACATGGCCAGAAGTCAAAAATTTGCCAGATACATTCCTTCCATTTGAAAATGGCCTTCACAAATTAAATGCGACAAACAGGGGGGATCTCGAGCTTTGCGCCGCCATCTGAAAGTCTTCATCCATGATCAGGCAGCTTCACCGTTTGTACCATCGCCTATACCCCTACACGACCGTCATTGATGGCTCAACCACCCGCATTTCACTTGGAAACTGTCGCAGTGTTCGAACAGAAGCCTCCCGCCAAAATGTGCTTTATTGAAGGTTCAAAAGTGTAGGGAAATTAATCCCACATGCACGGTGCAAAGACCTCCTTATCACTTTATAAACATGGCCATATGCATAATAGGTGTCGAGCGCTTTTGCCACGCTTGACACACGCTCCTTCGCCCAAAGCCCCATCGCCCAGACCTAAGCCATCGGCCAACCCCGCAGATCTCCTGCCGACCGCACTAGTCTCACTAATGCAAACCACATTCCCCACCTCCGTCAGCGTGACTCCCTCCATCGGAGCATCCAAAAAATCCTCCGGCTAACCTCATGTGTTACACCGATGAAGCCCATCGCAATCCTCTGTCGGCCAGACAATTACCATCGGCGGACCCAAAAGCTTCCCCGCCGATGAACAAAGTCTCACCGATGACCACCCCATACATGCCCATCGCCAAGACAAAAACCATCGGCCAAGCCAAATGAACTCCCACCGATCTATCAAGTCCCTCCGATGGCTAAGCAAAATACACCCTCTTCAGCAAGACATAGACCATCGGCACAACAAAATTGACGCTTGCCGATCTCAAAGGTCATGCTGACGAACACCCCAATCTTCCTCAAAACTTCCCATTGGCCAGAGATAGACCGTCGGCCAAGCAATCCACAGTTCACCCAATACACAAAGTCACGCCGACAACATACCACATCCGGGTCTTAGATGAGACACACGCCGATGACATCTCATCGGCCAAACCTACGCCGTCGGCACAACTCAGAAATCCTTCGTCGATCGCACATGTTACGCTGATGAACACAATGCCTAAATCATCATCAGCTAGACTTAGACCGTCGGTCTAGCATGAAATTCCTTTGCTGATGAAGAGTGCTACACCGATAACCTTCAAAACCCTCGTCGGCGAGACACATGCCAATGACTCCTCATCGGCCAAACATATGCCGTCGGCCCAACACTTGCCCGCTCACCCAATATTCTATGTCATGCCGATGGCACATCAAAACCCTCCCTCCCATCGGCCAGACACATATCGTCGGAGCAACAAAAGGAACCCTGGCTGATAGCACTAGTCACAGCGATGACCAACAAGCCTCACTCTGCCCCCTTGTCGACTAGACACATGCCCATCGGGAAACCAGAAAGAAGATATGCCGATGACAGAAGTCATCCCGATGGCACATCACCACCACATCGGTGGAACCAAAAATACTTCAGCTAATAGATCAAGCTCCAGCCAATGGACAGGAATACCTAGGGTTCGATTGAAGAAACCCTCCAACAAGCAAGCTCAGCCACCAGGTCAAGATGAGCACCAACATTGGCTCCGTCTGGGGACGTGCAGGTGCAAAACTGCAGCGAGAACCAGATCTCTAGGATGCAGACTAGTCTTTATCTAATGGGCACAGAATCATAAAACTACACTGACCTACATCATAGATCACATTTTCAAACATCACTTTGGAGGGCCCAGGCAGCCAAAAAGGAAGAACCATAATTTTTTCAAGTCAAATGCCTGATTCCAAATTGAATAATCCCAACCACAGCTGAAAAGATTGGCATAATTTGCCCATAATGTCATCTGCTCAATTAGATATTCCACCACTTTTGAAAGCTTACCACTATCATTTTTATCTCTGTCATTCTGGATTTCAAAATTAGACATATAACCACACACATAATATTCTTCAACATTAGGCAACACATGCATGTTATATCCCTCAGATGGTACATCATACTGCCCTTGGTAGTCTTCATCATTTATCTGGCTACTGCACACCATCAGGAACTCATCCAGCTGATCCAAAAACTCAAAATACTCAGAAAAAATGAGACCCCCAATATCTACTGATATTGAAAACAAATCCTGATCCACACACCCAATGTTGCACATATCTAAACTAGGTGATGATGAACATCCATTATTTACAGTTTGTAAATCCATAGTATCTTCACAACAACTGATGATATCTGATTCATATGTCCCCTCCTCACAAACTGATGTAACACCAAGGTCAACAGTCTCCTTATATTCATCATCATCCTCAAAAAGAGGATTAATCCTGCACCACTGAAAGTCAAGATTCACAGCATCAAAGACATCTGCAGACTCATCATAAAGGGGATTAACAGTCAATGCAAAGGCCTCTACTTCTTCTTCATAACACTCCAACTCTTCTTCATTACCATCAGATCCAGAGTCATAAGAAGAACAAACCTGGTCCATGAATTGATCATGGATATCATTTTTATCATCTGATTGCCCCATATGCAAGATTTTTGCTGTTTCAATGTACTCTGAAGTTGAACTATCTACATCATTTTCCAGCCCTCTAATACTTCCTGATGAAACTGATACTGACTGTTGATCCACATGATCACAACTTTGCACGACTGGATCATTTAAACATGATGGCTCTTTGATAAGGGCTGGTATGTAAATATTACTTGAAAAACCATTGTTTTCAACTTCATCATCAACTTGGAATGATGCAAAAACTAGGACAACAGGGGTGTGAATACTTTGACATTCATTGTCAACTCCTGAATTAAATCTTTCATTAACACTGGGGGCTGCAGGACAACAAAATTTTTTAGAAAAATAACCCTTTTGTATTCCATACCTCCAATTGTTTTCAATATCAATTGCAAACTAATGTGCCTGATGCAATGTGGTGGGCTCCTTGTCTCTTAATCTGTAACTCATTTTCTTATCAAAATCTCCCAAATAGACAACTAAGCACAGTGCATCATTAGGTCTCATACATTCTGGTATTCTATTCAATGCCCTCATAAATCTGAGGTTAAAGGCTGGGATCAACTCATCTTCTTCAATATGGATGTACATGAAGTCACTAATAGCTGCATATTCAGAAATTCTTTCACCATATTGTACTAGAAATGCAGATTTAAAATCATGCCAAGAGCTGACAGAGTGAGCTGGAAGGTAGGAAAACCAGTCCCTTGCATCTTCATCTAGAGATTGAAGAAATAATCTCATAACCACATCCTCATGGTCAATCTCAAAGTCATCTATCACATTCATAAACTGCTGCAAGTGTCTCTCAGCTGATTCATCCTTTATACCATTAAATTTAGGCAAAAAATTTCTGATTTTAGGTGGAAGAGCATTTGGATAGTCACAAATGACACTGAAATTTATGGGCTTATATCTGTCTATGTTGAAACTTCTTTTATTACATTGTTGGGACTGACTACTATACAGTTTTGCACTTGACACTTCACAAGGGTGCATAGGCTAATAATACATCCTTTATGTTTTTGCAACCCTCCTCTCTACTCAGATTTTCTACAAACAATGACTTTAGGCACTCAAAATTTAGACTATTTTTTCAAACTTTCCTAAAGTCCTTTAAATGAGTCTTTTTAGCAACATTGCATGCCCTTTGAAATACAGAATAAGTTCTAATAAAAGCATGCAAGCTCTGCTTTCACCAATGTTTCCCTTTTAACTAGTGCTATCTCACCAAATAGGGAGTCTGCCAAACAATATGAAATACCTGGATATGTTGTAGGAGCTACAAATTCTTCTCTGACTGATTTTGTTCTTTTATCAGGTTCTTTGATGCAGAGTCGCCACCTCCTTGAAGAGGAATGAGCTTCAAACAAGCTGAAGCTGCAAATTGATTTCTTTCTTTCTGGGTCATCCACCAGCAGAGTCACATATACAACCTTTTTCTCTGCTGCAACAAACACTTCCAGGCCTAATTTTTCAATCTCGTAGACTCAAACTTTCATGGATATGACATTGATCTCCCCAGTAGAGTCACCATTTTTGTTGGTTTTTGCTTCTGAATCAGCATTAGGGTTTGCTAGTATCTAATGCACAAGCAGATTCAGCCAACTGAATACAGGAGGTTGCGTGAGCTCCTCCCCTTCACTTCTGGTTATGCCGCACCAAGGGGGTGTCCCTATTTGATAAAAGTATGACCTTGACTAGCTCAATGACAGAAAGATATAACTTGACAGCAACAGGCAGAATACTCTCACGTAAGGACCAAGATTTGTATAACAAATCACAAGGTTGGCAACATTCTTGGACATAATGTCTGGTTAAGGATGAGAGCATGCAGGGGTTTCCTACTTCTAATCCTACAACTGACAGATGGAAGGATGAGATGGTTTGAAATGGTGTTTGGAGGGATGGGACTTTCCTAGACCCATTGAATAGACAAATTCCCAAACCATTGCCTTATCTGGGTAGCAGAGTCATATGTAAGACTGTAAATGTCTCCCCATGACAACATAAATTCATATCCAGAGGACCTAAGAATAATGCTACTGCCTAATAGCAACATGTCCAAGAAAGAGTATCATTAATGATCATGCTTAACAGATCCTATGATGCAATCTATTTCCCTTTGTATCTGATCAAAAGCCTATTTAACCACTCCTTGAGCAGACGCAATAAATCAGACACACAGTATGCATACACTGAAAAACTTGGAGGTCCTTGACAACCTTGTTTGAAAGGAAAACAAATAACATACAGGAGATAATCAGAAACAATACACACATAGGTGTTTTTCATTTAAAATCAATCTGCATAGAAGGTCATCATAGAGAAAATCATCATTTACAATCCAACATAGATTAGTACACTAGACTAAGGACCGAGTCTGTAGCAAAAAATGCCTTTCAAAATGTGAACACCTTATGTTCAGAGTCAGAGCTGAAAGCCCAAAAAACATCCAACCCCTAAAATGTAACACAGCCAGACCATTTATACAGAACCATGTACATTCAGTATTTAATTACATGGCCAGAAGTCAAAAATTCACCAGATACATTCCTTCCATTTGAAAATGGCCTTCACAGATTAAATGCGACAGACAGGGGGGATCTCGAGCTTTGCGCCGCCATCTGAAAGTCTTCATCCACGATCAGGCAGCTTCACTGTTTGTACCATCGCCCATACCCCTGCACGACTGTCATTGATGGCTCAACCACCCGTATTTCACTTGGAAACTGTCGCAGTGTTTGAACAGAAGCCTCCCGCCAAAATGTGCTTTACTGAAGGTTCAAAAGTGTAGGGAAATTAATCCCACATGCACAGTGCAAAGACCTCCTTATCACTTTATAAACATGGCCATATGCATAATAGGTGTCAAGCACTTTTGTCACGCTCGACACACGCTCCTTCGCCCAAAGCCCCATCGCCCAGACCTAACCCATCGGCCAACCCCATAGATCTCCTGCCGACCGCACTAGTCTCACTGATGTAAACCACATTCCCCACCTCTGTCGGCGTGACTCCCTCCATCGGAGCATCCAAAAAATCCTCTGGCCGACCTCATGTGTTACACCGATGAAGCCCATCGCAATCCTCTGTCAGCCAGACAATTACCATCGGCGGACCCAAAAGCTTCCCCGCCGATGAACAAAGTCTCACCAATGACCACCCCATACATGCCCATCGCCAAGACAAAAACCATCGGCCAAGCCAAACGAACTCCCACCGATCTATCAAGTCCCTCCAATGGCTAAGCAAAATACACCCTCTTCGGCAAGACATAGACCATCGGCACAACAAAATTGACACTTGCCGATCTCAAAGGTCCTGCTGACGAACACCCCAATCTTCCTCAAAACTTCCCATCGGCCAGAGATAGACCGTCGGCCAAGCACACAGTTCACCCGATACACAAAGTCACGCCAACAACATACCACATCTAGGTCTTCAGTGAGACACACGCCGATGACATCTCATCGGCCAAACCTACTCCGTCAGCACAACTCAGAAATCCTTCGTCGATCGCACATGTTACGCCGATGAACACAACGCCTAAATCATCATCGGCCAGACTTAGACCGTCGGTCTAGCATGAAATTCCTCTGTCGATGAAGAGTGCTACACCGGTAGCCTTCAAAACCCTCGTCGGCGAGACACATGCCGATGACTCCTCATCGGCCAAACATACGCCATCGGCCCAACACTTGCCCGCTCACCCGATATTCTATGTCGTGCTGATGGCACATCAAAACCCTCGCTCCCATCGGCCAAACACATATCGTCGGAGCAACAAAAGGAACCCTAGCCGATAGCACTAGTCACAGAGATGACCAACAAGCCTCACTCTGCCCCCTTGTCAGCTAGACACATGCCCATCGGGAAACCAGAAAGAAGATATGCCGATGACAGAAGTCATCCCGATGGCACATCACCACCACATCGGTGGAACCAAAAATACTTCAGCCGATAGATCAAGCTCCAGCTGATGGACAGGAATACCTAGGGTTCGATTGAAGAAACCCTCCAACAAGCAAGCTCAACCACCAGGTCAAGATGAGCACCAACAATATAGACAAGGCATGTGAATTGTTTGACAAAACTGTTGCAAGTATGTGCTAATCAGTGTTGTCATTGATGTCAACAAGATTGTGTTGTCATTGGTGTCAACGGTGTCTTCTGATAAGGTTGTTGTTGTTTGATTGAGTTGTTGTATTAAAATGATTTGATTACTTTGTAGAGGTGTTGAAGATGTTGAAAATATGCATTTGTTTCTTGGTTTCCAAGTGCTTTTGAGAAAATTTGATTAATAAAGGAAATAGTGTGTTGAAGATGTGTTCTGGCTTAATAGAGTTGTGATCAAGTTTTGTTCCACATTTCTTCCTAATTGAATATCTGATTATGTGGTTTGGATATGTTTCTTAGAGGTGTTCAAAGATGTTATGTTCCAAATTTTGTGTTCTGGTTCATTGTGTAGAGAAAGTTATGTTCACCAGTGTGTGGACAGTGTTTCTGAGTTATGCAGAAGTGTCTGGGAGAAACTATTTTGCTCCGCATTTCTCTGCAGATTTGTTTCTGGCTTTGTGGTTATTGATTTATGCTTATAAGGTCTATATCTTTCTTCAATTCAATTGGTTCATGGTTTGGTTCTCTGCAAGTACATTTCTTAGGTTGCAGATAATGACAGAGTATGATATAGCTAGTTAAGTATTCCGGTGTGAAGTTTCTTCAGGTGAAAGATGTTGCAAATGAAATTGTTTGTTTTTAGGTGCTTGTGGATGTTTCTAGATCATGTTCAAGCTTGGTGCATGGTCCACATGTCATCATTTGATTTTGAGGAAGCATGCATTTAAAAGATCATGGTGTTAACACAAGGATGGCTGACTTGGTTGTTTACACTATTTACATTTGTGCTTTGGTGAATGTGAAAGATTGATGAAGCATGTAAGAGAGGATTTAGGTCTATGCTAAGGTTTGTTTTGGTCCACATTCATTCCTTTCCTCTACGTGAATGCTTAGGTCCAAACCTAATTTAAATTTTATGGGTTAAGATGTGTTTCTAACCTTGGAGAATATTTTCAAGGGTAATGATGGTATAAATAAGTGTCAAGGATTTGTGAATGAAGGTGTGCACGATGGATATGATGTTTGTGATGTAAATTTGATTAGTGCAGTAAGAGATTTCATGTGTTAGGCTACTGGATGTAGTGAGCAGAAGGTGTCTACTATTTTTTAGTGTTGCTATGAAGGTGTTGTTTGTGTTGTGAATATTGAGCTTCACTGGAATTGAACTCTATGCATAGGTTAGATACAATTGTTCAATTCCTGGCAATGAGCCACTCTTCTCTTCTCTCTTTCTTTCTCAGTGGGTAGTGAGTCCACCTGTAGTGAGCATTCTTTATTTTGGGCAATGAGCCTTTTGTAATTCTATATTGCTACTACTTTATATTGTGAGCTTATCCTCATCGTGGTTTTTCCCTTTTTGGGTTTTCCACGTAAAATCTGGTGTTGTCTTTTGATTGGTGCTGTTATGTTTTAGTTTTAGTTATTTGCTTTTCATGCTTAATCATCATAACAAGTTTAAAGGTTAATGTGGATCTAAATGTTTGTGAGGGTTTGAAATTTTTGGTACAACTGATTCACCCCCCCTCTCAGTTGTCTTGTGCATTCAACAATTGGTATCAGAGCAATGTTCATTTGAAGAAAGCTTAACAGCTTGAGGTAGATCTGGGATGGCGTACAAGAAGCAAATTCTTTTGTTTGATGGATCAGATTATACACTTTGGAAGGTAAGGATGGAAGCATTTCTAATTGCTCTTGGCTATGAGACTCTGAAATCTGTTAGGTCTAATTACACTATACCTGAGAATGGTATAAGTACTAAAGATGAGATCAAAGCTACTGAAATAGATGGTAAGGAAAAACATGCTCTCTTAAGTGGACATACTAATTCTAAGTTGGTCAAAGTTGTGAATTTGAAAACTACTAATGAGATTTGGAAAAAGTTGGAAAGTGTTTATGAAGGAGATGATAAGGTCAAACAAGCTAAAATGTAGAATTTGAAGCTCACATTTGAGACCATGCAAATGTCTGAAGATGAAAACATTACAAGCTACTTACAGAAGGTGGATGAAGTTGTTAATGGCATCAAAGGACTTGGTAGAAATATAGATGAAAAGGAAGTGATATTGAAGGTACTCAAAACTCTTCCTAAAGCTTATAGTCATAAGGTTCTGCTATTGAAGAATTACAAAATTTGAATCAATTTACCAAAGATCAATTGCTTGGCACCCTAACTATTTTTGAAATAAGAGAGTTTGGCACAACTAGTGGAACTACAAAGGATGAGACTACTTTTAAGGCTAGCAAATTAGAGAAGACTGTGGAATCAGATCCAGAAGACCTTGATGAAGTGGAAGCTAACTTTGTGAGAAGAATGAAAAAGGGTATTGGAAAGTTCAGTGGTAAGTTGCCTTTTAAATGTTTCAGTTGTGGAAAAATAGGTCATTATGCTTCAAGATGTCCAGATAGAGCTCTGAGAATTAAGAATAAGGAAAACAAAGGTAAGATTGTTAAGAAAAGTTACTATGTTACAGAAGATGCAAGTATATCTGATGATGATGAATCTAATTATGAGGATGATAATGATAATGAATGCTTATTCATAGCCCTAAGAGATGAAGTTGTTTTTGCTAACTCTAGAAGCTATGTGAAGGAAAAGGGTCTGGAAGCAAGTACTAACCCTAAAGGCACTATAATGTCTACTTTTCATTGTAGAAGAGAAAAAGATGATTGGATCATTAATAGTGGATGCTCAAATCATATGACAGGTAATACCAGTAAGTTTGTTAAACTTGAAAAATATGATGGTGGAGTAGTTAGGTTTGGTGGTGATGAAGTTGCTAAGATTTGTGGAAAAGGTTCAATAAATTTTGATGGAAAGCATAACATTGATGATGTTATTTATGTCAAAGGTTTAAAGCATAATCTCTTAAGTGTTGGACAGATGTGTAGCAAGGGTTATAATCTTATGTTTAAAGATGATGGCTATGAGATCAGAAAAATCTCCAAAATAGTGATTGTTGCTGGAAAGAGGATAGGTGGAAATGTTTATCATCTCAAAGGTGGTGTTAGTTATTGCTTTATGACACAGATCAACAAGAGTTGGCTATGGCATATTGTGTCACATCAATTTTGATAGCCTGGTAAGGATAAGTTCAGTTCAAGTTGTGAGAGATCTACTAAACATTACGAAGCCATCAATGTTGTCTGTAAGGAATGTCAGATTGGAAAGCAAACAAGGAGAAGATTCAATGTCAAGGATCAGTCATCTACCAGACTATTGGAATTGGTGCATATAGATCTTTGTGGTCCTACCAGAGTAAGGAGTTTTCAAGGTGACAAATATTTTATGCTATTTAATGATGATTGTTCTAGAATGACATGGGTCACTTTTCTTCAGGAAAAATTAGAAGCCCAAGATAAGTTTAAATCCTTTAAAGCAATGGTTGAAAATGAATTAGATACGAAGATCAAATGTTTAAGGTCTAACAGAGGTGGAGAATTTACTTCTAATGAGTTTAACATGTTTTGTGAGAATCATGGGATAAAGAGGCATTTATCTGCCCCTAGGACTCCTCAGCAGAATGGAGTGGTTGAAAGGAAGAACATGACTGTTCAAGAAGCTACAAGGACAATGATCAAAGAAGTAGACCTACCAGAAGTCTATTGGAGAGAAGCAATTTAGATTGCTATCTACATACAAAACATAGTACAAGTAAAAGAAAATGACACAAAGACTCCCTATGAGCTATGGTATGGAAGGATTCCCACTGATAAATATCTCAAAGTTTTTGGAAGCAAATGTTATATCAGAAGAGATGAGGAACTAGGAAAGTTTGATGCAAGATGTGATGAAGGTATTTTCCTTGGGTATTCTACTAGAAGTAAAGCTTACCAGTGCTACAACAAAAGGCTACGAAAAATTATTCAAAGTGCTAATGTTAAGATTGATGAAGATATATAGATGATTTTAGAGGTTAATGAATATGAATTAGATGAGTCTTCTTGCAGAGAAGAAGAAGCTAAAGAAAAAGAAGTACATGTTGAAGAACAAGAAGCTCTGGAAAGAACTCCTAAAACCCCCAAGTATGTGCAGAGGCATCACTGTGAAGACCAGATTATTGGTGATACTTGAGCAAAGGTGTATTGACAAGAAGTAGAGCTGCTAGAGAACAAGTAAATCTATGTTTGCTTTCTAAAGTTGAACCTAAAACAATGGTTGAGGAATGTAAGAATGAGTATTGGATCAAGGTTATGGAAGAAGAACTAATGCAGATTGAGAAGAATCAAACTTGGGAACTTGTCACAAGACCAGAGAACAAAAATGTAATTGGAACTAAGTGGGTATTCTAGAACAAATTGAATGAGAATGGAGAAGTGGTAAGGAACAAGGAAAGACTTGTTAAAAATGAAGGTAGAACTACTGCTATAAACTTTAAAATTTTGTGTATGTAAAGCTGAAATAAAGATTAATCTGTAACAATTAATGAACAATTGATTTGCATATTCAATCCAATGTAGAAGAGAAGAGAAGAGAAAAAACTTACACAATATTTACGTGGAGAAACCCTTTTGGGGAAAAACTCCACACTCAAAGATGTTTTCTTGTATTAAATCTCTTTGGAAAGATTACATTCAATACTAAAATTTCTCTAAGTCCTTAATGCACTTCACAAAAAAAGCTTCTTGCTTTTTTCTCTAAGTCTTTTTTCCTCAAATCAACTCTCTGGAAAATGTATGGGGTTTACAATTAAATCAAAAACACTCTTTTAATTCAAAAGCTTCTTAATTCAAAAGCTTGAAACTCAAATTACAATAAATTATAATTGATAACATAGCTTCCAAAGCTCATGCAAAAATCAAGCTCACTTGAATTGAGAAGACTGAACTCAAACAAAGTCCAAGCTTTGGGTTAACTACCCCTTCATGATGTGGGTGCCCAAGATGGCTAAATATAGTTGTCCCAACATCAAACTTATCACCAAATAAAAGAAACATCAAAAACCCCTCCATTTGGGCATCCATATTTGCCCAAAGAGTTTTTGATAACTGAAGTGACCAAGACACATCAATTTCATGCAAACAACATGCAATATTGATGTCCCCAAGGTTATTCTGAAATATCTTGTTTTGTACATGCAAGTGACATGCTAACACTTGATCTAATATGCATCTAATACCCATTACCTGAAACACTGAGATGTACCATCCTGCAACTTTCGAGAGTTAGAGTGTCCTGCAAGTAATATCTTAAAACTTACAAGCATTTTTAACATGCAATTGATACCCATTTCCTGAATCACTAAGATGTACCATCCTACAAGTTTTTGGAGTTGGAATGTTCTACAAGTAAACTCACAAAACTAACATGTAACTACATGCAAGGTCATATAACTGACATGTAACTTCATGCAAGGTTATACAAGTCCAGGGTATGTGCAGGATCATGATGGGCCAAACTATACCTCTAAGTGGCAATGAAAATACAAAAAATCAGACTTTATCAAGTTCATGTGAAATTTTGAATGGATTATCTATACAATTTGAAAAAGATGTAAGAATGAAATTTGTAGAGAATTGAATCTAGTTTATAGGCTACTATTTTTTTTTAAAAAAAAACTAAATTTACTTAGTGAAAATTGAATATTTCAATGAACAGCTATTAAATTTTTCAGAAAAAAATAAAAAGTGGGTGTCTGTCCAGCCAACCTAACTATGAGTAAAAATATATATTTTTTTTTGAAACTTTCAAAATAAGTAGAGGACTCATGTCCAGATGTGATGCATATTTATTTGAAATTTTTTTCTAATAAAATAATTAGTTATGATTTTTTTACTGACTTTTTTTTTAAAATAAAAAGTAATTTTCCAGCCAACCTAACTCGATAAAAAAAAATCAAAATTCAAAAAAAAAAAAATTTAACCTATGGCCAGAAAAGCATAGAGTGTGACGCTAGTTTCGGATCTCAAAAAGGTGAAATGGTTTGAAAGTTATGGATGTTTTTCAATCAGTGTGTCCATCAGGATTTCAGAGACATGGTATATTGAAAATTTTTAATAATTATTTAATAAAATGATAACCAAATAAATCTTATATTTTTAGAAAGCTAACAATTTTTTCTATAAACCCTTTTCGTTTTATCAATTTTGCATAAAAAAAAAGTCGTCAGCACGAATGGTGAAGTTCGAAGAAGAGACTGAAACATTAAAACACGTTACAATCCATAAAAAGTCAACAATCAAAATGGATATCCGTCTTGCTTTGTACCAAAGCAAGACGGATATCCATTTTGCTTTAGTAAAAGCAACTAAAAATGGATATCCATTCTGGAAATGGATATTCATTCTGAAAACAGATATCCATTCTAGAAATGGATATCCGTTTTCAGAACGGATATCCGTTTTGTTGATCTATGAAAAATTTTGTGCCATTGGTTTTGAGAAGCAACATATTTTGTACCATTGGTATTGTTTCACCGAAGATACAATCCATGGGTATATCATTTATGTATGCGTGGACATTTTGTGTATATCCTGCTATCGTTTATCGTGGTTGTAAATGGTGAATGTACATGTCAAAGGATACAAAGGTTGACCGACCATATCGGGAAAATTGGGAAAAGATACATTAGTTGACCGGTGATAACAAGTCATGTTATGTATAGGCTAAAGAGAAGACATCGGACTGACAATAGTTATCAGAGAGACAAAGTTCCATTGAGCCGACAACATTGATCTCACAGATCAAGTCATATCGGGGTGACAATCATTAAGTGTCACTGATGGGTTATTTATCGGCACATCAGAAGAATAGTTGAGAACTACACCGATGAGAGGGAGTCACACCGATAGAAGGAACATTGGAAAGAGATGGACTCTCAGAGGCGAGAAGAAAAGTGTCACCGATAGAGGCGGTCTGGCCGATGGTGTAGTTTGGTGTTTATTCTTTCGGTGTGAGATACGATATCAGAAATCGAAGAGAATGTCTGACCGATGTAGAAGTCTTACCGATGACTAATGGACGGTAAACACATCAGGGAGAGTTATAATGTCAGAATGCAAGTAAAAAGTCTCACTGAGGGTATTGGTCTTACTGATAGACAAGGGTGGTGAATCTCACATCGGAGTAAGTGTGTATATATCCTGCAATCATCTTATTCCATGAGACCACATTTCTTTGAGGCATTTTTTCAAACAGTTCATGTGTCTTGTCTATGCTTCCACACTTTCCGTACATGTCTACCAGAGCATTTCCAACTAGAATATCTACAAAACTCCCACTTCCATTATGCTTTGATGAATGTCCATACCCTATTCCAAAGCTCCCATCTTGGTAGAGGTAGAGAGGATGCTGACAAAGGTTGCAGAATCTAGCTTTACACTTGCCAATTGCATTTGCTTGAAAATTTCTAAAGCCTTTTCAAGAAACCCGTTTATGCATATCCTACAATAATAGTAGTCGAGGAGACCACATTTCTCCAACTAGACTTCTACCAATTTAGAAAATGTGTGCTTCTGGACCAGTGTTTGGTACAAGAAACATACCAATAGAGTGGTGGCCATAATTCTCCCTCAATTGGAATTAAAAGGTACCCTTTTTCCATCCGAAGGAGGTCTCTCCTTGTTATGCACTTTAAATCTCTCTTTTAGTTCTTTTAAGGGAAGGATTCCACCTTGGTTTGAGCAGTTGAAAGCGTTGAAGATACTTGACTTAAGAAGAAATGGACTAGAGGGTTCTATTCCCAAATCTCTTGCCAATTACTCACAACTTCACTGGAAAAGAATTTCACAAAACAACTTGAAGGGGAGTATACTTGCAGAATTTGGTGGTCTGGGGAAGTTAGAACATCTTGTTTGTCCTACAATCACCTGAGCGGAAGCATTCCAAATTCTCTAGGAAACTGCATGTCTCTAATTGATTTGTCCCTTTACAATAACCATCTCACAAGTGCTCTATTCTCATGTATTTACTTTGAAGGGAGCATACTAATTACTTTGATCCGTCCTCTTATACATATCAGAGAACAACGGAGGAGTCACACCGACAGCATAAACCTGAGCGATGGATTCTACACATCGGCGAGAGGTCCCACATCGGGCTAACAAATTTGAAGGTTACTGATAATGATAAGTCTGGCTGACAATAGAGAAAGGAAGAACATATGAAGCATAGTTCGATGAGACATTAGAAATGTCTTGCCGATAGTAAAGAAAGAGTGTATTTCGGTCTCGTTTGGACCTTGGGAAGGATACTTTAAAAGCTATTTGAGCAATTGGTGGGTTAATGGGTATTTTACACCTTGTTTGTAAGCTTTTGCTGTGTTGCTCTGCATCACTTGTCTACAACATACAAATTTACCTTTCTCACCCATACCTTCAGTATATAAAGGACATTAATAGGGAATTTGTAATTTCCACTCAGTCAGTGCAATCTAGGAGAGGATAGATTGTCTAAAGTTGTGATCTATTTCTATTTACACTTGCCATAACTACAAATGCTTAGTGTTTATTCTCAACCCTGGTATATGAATAAAATGTGACCTATTGTTCTAATAGGCTTATAGGGACAAAGAGGTGATAAAGCCTTTAATTTTAAACATGACATGGTTTTGATAACTTCCCATATTGGTAAGGTCCTGGATGACAATCCTTTGATGCACCTAATTATAATAGGTGTTATGATAGTCCTTGGTATCTTTTCATTTCTTTCTTGAATGGCCTGCAAATAAGACATAAGATATATTAGATCCTTCATAAATAAGAATTCTCATACATTACATTTAAACTTAAACTCACTAAACATCCATCAATCCATCCATTAATATCAAAATGCCATGAATATCCTATGATCAACCATTCTAATTCCTAGGATAGTCATATATTGCAATTTTGCTTCTCTATACTAAAATAACCCAAGGAATATCTAACCTCAAATTTGTATTTTAACAATCTAATGTCTTTACGAATAACATTGAGTCTTCTTTTGGGACAACACTTTTGCCTTTAGAAGCTCCTCATTTGATGATAGCCTAAAATCAAATAATGGCTTATATCCAGAGCTTTATTAAGTTGATACCTAGGTGGATTAGTGTGTAAACATTGAAATTAGATGGTAATTCACAAGTTTATTGAATAATACAATGAATCCCTGATATCTATTTTGTAGTAGGCATATGGACATTGCAAGTGTCCATTGCAAAGAATTGGGTTTTCCAAAACGGATATCCATTTTGGAAAAGCAAAAAAAAGACAAAAGGAATATTTCTCGGCCTAACTTCCGCAACCAGAGACCATCTACTGTCAAAATACTCATGATTTCTGGCTATGACAGTGAAAGGAATATTTTTATGCACTTTTGGAGACACAATTTTCTTGTTACAATCATAAGGGTGATATTTTTGTTCCCCTAATGGGGAGCAACAGTCGTCGTAAAGCAAAAAGGAGGAGGAAAGTTACATTGGAGGAAATTGAAGCAATTAGGAAAAAAGATAGGGAAAGGAAGAGGATTGGAAGGGTGGGTTTGGCGGATGCTCATCAAGGTGAATCTGCTTCTTTACCATCTAATGACATGCAAATTGAAGATGTTAATTTTGATTATAATGAAATGTTAGATAAGAATGAAATTCACCATGATATTGCAAATGAAAATATTGAAAATTATTATGAAACACCTATTCATAATAGCAATACCATGGACAAAGAAGAAGAAGAAAAATGAAGACGTGCACTTGAAGAAAGTGGATATGAACATCATGATATTGAAATTGCACTCCATAATCCATTTGTTGATAAAATTGATGAGGTTGAAAACATGGATGAAACAAGAACAATCAATGTATCTCCAAATTTCATAAGAAGAGAGGACATTTGTCAAGAAGAGAATAACCATGATGAAATTGGAAAACACCCAAAAACCCCAAAATGGTTACTTGAAATTGATGAGAACATAATGGAAAAACTTGAAGGCAAGAGGTCATCATGAACGGTTCAGTTGTGGGCTACAAAACTCTTCAATGAATACTTTGAGAAGAAAACATTAACTGAACAATGCCAACTTTTTGTGCAATTATTAAAGATGTACAAAATGAGACCTTTACTAAAGAAATTAAAGATTCGGTTAAACAAAGTGTCTGATCGGAATAAAATTATTGTAAGAAGCCTTTTCAATGCACTCATTTCTATTGAAAAGACTAACAAGGAGAAAGATAAAAGAGCTGCCCGTAGAGTAATAACAACCTCAATACTAAGCAAACAATTAAGAAATGCTCGATTAATGAGGCAAACTTGTGTTGACTTAAGATTGAATCGTAAAACATTGTCAAAAGCACTAGCATTAAGATCAAGGCTAGATAGTCCTGTTGCCAATGATACTTAGGCTTTCAGTGGTAGGCTTCCACGAGTTGACAAGAAGCTAATTGATAGCACAAAGGAAGAAATTGAATGATTTTGGCACACTAACTCTAGGGTATCACTGAATGCAAAAGATGTTGTAAAGTTAAGAATTGGTGATAAAGACCGCACACCACATCCTAAACATTACTTGGAATGTAGCCAAACAACATTGTACAAACAATATTGTGAAACTCACCCAGGTATGACAATCTCACAAAGAGCATTTGAATCTCTTAAGCCATTTTATTGTGTTCCTCTTAAAGTTCATAATACATGTTGTTGCAAATACCATGTAGAATTTTCTATGTACCATGAATTATTATGCAATATTCATTCTACTTTGCACACTAACAAAATTTTACAGGAGTGTGGTGCAATTCAACTACCAAAGTCATCTAGGGACTTATTGGATTTATTTCTATGTATTAGAGATGATGGTTGCATGTTCTACGAGAATGATTGTTTAAATGAAAAGTGTTTACAATGTGGTGGGTTATTAAAGTTTGTATCATATTTTCATGAGGGCAACGAGCATGATTTTGGAAAGAGAATGGTTGAGAAAAAGAGATATGAGACAGTGAAATACAATTTGAAAAGTGGAGATGAAGGTTCTAGATGTGAGTTGATTGTAAGAGAGGTAAGTATTGCTGATTTTATTGATGATTTTAAGAAAAATCTTTTCTATAAGTATGTCAGACATAGCCACAGGTCTCGATGGTTAGATCAACAGTTCAGGATGTGTAAAGACTCTTTCCCGATTGGAACTATTGTCTCTGTAGTTGATTTTGCAGAAAACTATACATTGCAACCCCAAAATGAAGTTCAATCCCAGTACTACAATTCTATTCAGATTGTTATTTTTGTTCACATCACATACAGACATGCCCCCGAGAGTACAGAAGAGAACAAGAAGATTGTCAGAGAATACCATTTTTACATGAGTGATGATCAATTTCATTCAGCAGATTTTGTGCAATATTGTTTTCAACAACTTTATGGGTTCTTGCAAGAAAAATATATTAGAATAGATCAACATCTCATTCGGTCAGATAATTGCACTGGTCAATTCAAGAATGCTCGTAATTTCTATTGGTTGAGCAAAATGCATGTAGAGAAGGGTATACCTCATACTTGGAATTTTTTTGAAGCTGAGCACGGAAAAGGTGAACATGATGGAGCAGGTGCATGTGTGAAGAGAGCTCTTTTTAAAGAACAACTAAAGATTAGAGGTGGTGCTACATTCAGTGATGCAGATTCCACTGTTAAGTGGTGTAACTATGCATTGTCACGAGGAGTGGCTCTTGATTCTGAAGTACGCAAGTTCTTTTGGTTGGTTGATGATGGGATAGTGATAGAGAAATTGGAATGTCAGAGAATCAGTGAATCATCAAAGATGCATTCATTTCAAAGCTCAAATGCAAGTACATGGACTATTTGGACACGAGAATTAGCTTGTTTTTGTCAGAGTTGTATTAAATGTAATTGGAACAATTGTGAGTCAAGTGAGTGGGTAGATGCATGGATTCCACAATATTTAGTCCCTTTATATGAAGGTCAATCATCTTCCGTCAATGACATGGAGAGCTCATTTGACTATGAACATCTTTTAGACCTTGTACAGCCAGGTCATGTTTATGCAGTTGTTGCATCGCATGGAAATAAAGAGAGGTCAGACTATTGGTTGGCACGATGTGTACAGGGAAAACAAAAGCTAACACAACCTATGATAGATGATGATGGGTTCACATATCCTACAAGATCAGTTGTTATTGCTGGGACTTGGTTACGAACATATATGGTTAAAAAGAATGGCATCCCGGCCTTTGAAGACTTTGAGAAGCATAAAACCATATTGATGTATTCTCACCTAGTTGTAGCAACAAATGTCAAGTTACTAAAGCATCGTGGAAGACCAAAATCAAAAGAACTATGGACAATTAGGAATGCTGATCATGAAGCAATATTAGATACTTTGAATGTAAGAGATGACCCCTCAAGTACGCTTGACTAGCATTTAAACTTCCAGATGGACAGGTATGACATTTTTTATCTTAACTTGTTCTTATTTTTTCTATTTTTTAGAATTGTTTTATTAAAAATCTTGTTACTTTAATAACTATAATGCATGCTTTTGACTATACAGGATAGTGAATAAAGTTATTTTAGATGGCATCGTAGATTATTTTGCATGGCATCGTAAATTATTTTGTATGGCATCGTAGGTTATTTTGACTATACTCGAGGTATGATTTTTAGTTCTCATTTGTATTTCTTAATACTGTACATTTGTACGTTTTTCTACATAAGGCATTCCATGAGGTGACATGTATTTGATGTCTTTTGCCAAATAGTTCATGTGCCTTGTCTATGCTTTCATATATTACATACATGTGTCACATGGCAATTGCAACTACAACATTTGACAAAATTCTCATTTCTTTGAGGTATTCCACCAAACAGTTCATGTGCCTTGCCTATGCTTCCTTACTTTGCATTCTTATAAAAGTCCTGTAACAGTCATAATTAATCTTCATACTAATCTTGATAGTAATCTTGCCATCATTGTATTCCATGAGATGACAGTCCTATAATAGTCCTATACATGTCTACTAGGATAGTTTTAACTACAACAGTCCTAAAATAGTACTAGAACAGTCCTATAATAAGCGCAGCATTTAATGTACATATTTATGATATTCATGTTTACTTTTAAATCTGCTTGTTCATGCTTCTCACAGGACGTCACCTCCCCTACCCATCCATCTCTATAGAAGAAGAGAGACAACAAATGATCAAAAGGGATCACCAATTGGTGATAAGTGATTGATTACTTATGTCATGTTATATATTTTGAATATTAAATTCTATATTAATGTGCACGTTGTTTGATTGTATTAATAGGTGGAATTTCAAATATCTCTATCGAGGAGGTCTAGTCGATGAGTGATGGAAGATGAGTCATTGACTGGTTCACCATCTTCATGGCCTAGCAAGAGCCATAGATTATTTGATAGCAATCCATAGGAGATTTGATTTTGGGACATTTTGTTACATATGTGTATTTGGCTTTGTAAACATACTTTTGTATGTTATCGATGTATATCATTGTATATACCCATATGGTTTTATTTGTACATGCCTATATGTCTTGATATATACACTATACATTATTTTCATGACATTATGTGCATATATGTATATATAAGATCCTAATTTGGCACAAGTAGGGAGAATGCTTGCACAGGTTATGGAATTTGGTTTTAAACATTCCAATTGTATTTGCTTCAAAGTTTCTAAAGCCTTTTTAAAAAATCCATTTTGTGCATATCTTGCAATCATTGCATTCCATGAGATAGCATCTCTTTGAGGTGTCATGCCAAATTATTCACATGCCTTGTCTATGCTTCCACACTTTCGATTTACAGCCGCCAATTGCATTTTCTTAACATTTCCTTTCAATCTTTATCAAAAATTCTATTTTGTGCACATATTGCAATCATTGCATTCCTTCATTTACAACACATGATTAAATAAGAAGATGCATATTTACAACACTTAAGACCTTCATGAAATGATACATTGGTTTCTTGATATTCAATCATGCATTGGAGATCTTCAAAGTGTTAAATATGTTTGAAGTGATGAAGAAACTTGTTATTTTCATGTATTTCAACTCCAAACTTCTGCCTAGAAATGAAGGCGCTAATCCTTTATCAAACTAATCTAAAAGTGCGCCTTGGTACTTAGGGCACTAGATTATGATTGATCAACCTAAAATATGCGCCTAAGGCTAGATAGTGAATAGGAAGGATAAAATGCATCATCAAAGGAGTTTATAGTTATTGAAGGCATCAAATGATGACTTAGGCGCACATCTACCTCTCTACACCATATGTGACTAGTGCCAATTATTGAATAAACAACCTAGAATGAGTGCCTTAATATTTGAGGTGCTAGTTCATGTTTCTAGAACACCAAAAGTGCGCCTTGATGTTGAGGCGCTAGCTCTTGCTCAAGCAACCTTGAAAGTGCGCTTTCACAAGGAGGTTAAAATGTATTATCAAAGGATTAAGTTCAATCAAGGAATCATCATTGAAGACAAGTAAAACATGACTATGAATGAGGCACACTTTTCATCATCTTAACCTCATAATTACGCCTTCCATTGGAAGCTCATATTGTGCCTAAAGGAATAGTACTGAGATATCATCCATGTCAATGATTGAGAATGTGTCAACTGGAACAATATTTTTTGTTTTGCTCATTGTGGGGTCGAACGGACTGCGCCAACGCATCGGGGTGGGGGGGTAAATGCTAGGGGAGGTCTCATTTCGTGCGCCAAGCGTCCCAGTCATTCTAGGCAAGAGGCTACCGGCAAAGTCCCTTAAGATCCCTGAGACCAAAAAACTGCCAAACTTTGACCGGGTAGTTCTCAGAACTTGTGATAGTTGGGAATGCTTTGTTTGGACCTACAGGTGTACGTGGCATCCTTCCACAATAACCTCTCTCATTTTTGGTCAAATCCATTCCGTTTGACTGTGCTGAAATCAAACGCATTGGCACAAAATGCTTCAATTTGATGTAGTGGAAAGGTGCTAGGTGCGACATTTTTCATTCCATAGCTCATGCGGTTGAATGGACTGCGCCAACGCGTCGGGATGGGCGGGTAAATGCTAGGGGAGGTCTCGTTTCATGCGCCAAGCGTCCCAGTCATTCTGGGCAAGAGGCTACCGGCAAAGTCCCTTAAGATCCCTGAGACCAAAAAACTGCCAAACTTTGACCGGGCAGTTCTCAGAATTCATGACAATTGGGAATGCTCTGTTTGGACCTACAGGTGCACGTGGCATCCTTCCACAATAACCTCTCTCATTTTTGGTCAACTCCATTCCATTTGACCGTGCCGAAATCAAACGCATTGGCGCAAAATGCTTCAATTTGATGTAGTGGAAAGGTGCTAGGTGCGACATTTTTCATTCCATAGCTCGTGCGGTCGAATGGACTACGCCAATGCGTCGGGGTGGGCGGGTAAATGCTAGGGGAGGTCTCATTTCGTGCGCCAAGCGTCCCAGTCATTCTGAGCAAGAGGCTACCGGCAAAGTCCCTTAAGATCCCTAAGACCAAAAAACTGCCAAACTTTGATCGGGCAATTCTCAGAATTCGTGAAAGTTGGGAATGTTCTGTTTAGACCTATAGGTGCACATGACATCCTGCCACAATAACCTCTCTCATTTTTGGTCAACTCCATTCCGTTTGACCGTGTTGAAATCAAACACATTGGCACAAAATGCTTCAATTTGATGCAGTGAAAAGGTGCTAGGTGCAACATTTTTCATTCCATAGCTCATGGGGTCAAACGGACTGCACCAATGCATCGGGGTGGGTGGGTAAATGCTAGTGGAGGTCTTGTTTCGTGCACCAAGCGTCCCAGTCGTTCCGCGCTGTAAGCTACCGGCAAAGTCAAAAGTTGCTAGGATTGAAATTTTGCATTCCACAGGTCCTGGGGCCGAACAGTTTGCGCCAACACGTCGGGGTGGGTGAGTAAATGCTAGGGGAGGTCTCGTTTTGGGATGCTTTGCACACAAAACGAGACCTCCCCTAGCATTTACTCGCCCACACAAAATGAGACCTCCCCTAGCATTTACTCGCCCACCCCGACGTGTTGGCGCAAACCGTTCGGCCCCAGGACCTGTGGAATGCAAAATTTCAATCCTAGCAACTTTTGACTTTGTCGGTAGCTTACAGCGCGGAACGACTGGGACGCTTGGCGCACGAAACAAGACCTCCACTAGCATTTACCCGCCCACCCCGACGCGTTGGCGCAAACCGTTCAGCCCCAAGACCTGTGGAATGCAAAATTTCAATCCTAGCAACTTTTGACTTTGCCGGTAGCTTACAACTCGGAATGACTGGGATGCTTTGCACACAAAATGAGACCTCCCCTAGAATTTACTCACCCACCCCGACGTGTTGGCGCAAATCGTTCGGCCCCAGGACCTGTGGAATGCAAAATTTCAATCCTAGCAACTTTTGACTTTGCTGGTAGCTTATAGCGCGGAACGACTGGGACGCTTGGCGCACGAAACAAGACCTCCACTAGCATTTACCCACCCACCCCGACGCATTGGCGCAATCCGTTTGACCCCATGAGCTATGGAATGAAAAATGTCGCACCTAGCACCTTTTCACTACATCAAATTGAAGCATTTTGCGCCAATGTGTTTGATTTCAACACGGTCAAACGGAATGGAGTTGACCAAAAATGAGAGAGGTTATTGTGGAAGGATGTCACGTGCACCTGTAGGTCCAAATAGAACATTCCCAACTTTCACAAATTCCAAGAACTACCTAGTCAAAGTTTGGCAATTTTTTGGTCTCAGGGATCTTAAAGGACTTTGTCGGTAGCCTCTTGCCCAGAATGACTAGGACGCTTGGCACACGAAACGAGACCTCCACTAGCATTTACCCACCCACCCCGACGCATTGGCGCAGTCCATTTAACTGCACGAGCTATGGAATGAAAAATGTCACACCTAGCACCTTTCCACTGCATCAAATTGAAGCATTTTGCGCCGATGCGTTTGATTTCAACACGGTCAAACGGAATGGAGTTGACCAAAAATGAGAGAGGTTATTGTGGAAGGATGTCACGTGCACCTGTAGGTCCAAACAGAACATTCCCAACTTTCACGAATTCTGAGAACTGCCGGTCAAAGTTTGGCAGTTTTTTGGTCTCTGGGATCTTAAAAGACTTTGCCGGTAGCATCTTGCCCAGAATGACTGGGACGCTTGGCGCACAAAACGAGACCTCCACTAGCATTTACCCACCCACCCTGACGCGTTGGTGCAGTCCGTTTGACCGCACGAGCTATGGAATGAAAAATGTCGCACCTAGCACCTTTCCACTGCATCAAATTGAAGCATTTTGCGCCAATGCGTTTGATTTCAACATGGTCAAATAGAATGGAGTTGACCAAAAATGAGAGAGGTTATTGTGGAAGGATGTCATGTGCACCTGTAGGTCCAAACAGAACATTCCCAACTTTCACGAATTCTGAGAACTGCCCGGTCAAAGTTTGGCAGTTTTTTGGTCTCAGGGATCTTAAGGGACTTTGCCGGTAGCCTCTTGCCCGGAATGACTAGGACGCTTGGCGCACGAAACGAGACCTCCCCTAGCATTTACCCGCCCACCCCAATGCGTTGGCATAGTCTGTTTGACCGCACAAGCTATGGAATGAAAAATGTCACACCTAGCACCTTTCCACTGCATCAAATTGAAGCATTTTGTGCCAATGCGTTTGATTTCGACACGGTCAAATGGAATGGAGTTGACCAAAAATGAGAGAGGTTATTGTGGAAGGATGCCACGTGCACCTGTAGGTCCAAATAGAGCATTCCCAACTATCATGAATTCTGAGAACTGCCCGGTCAAAGTTTGGCAGTTTTTTGGTCTTAGGGATCTTAAGGGACTTTGCCGGTAGCCTCTTGCCTGGAATGACTGGGACGCTTGGCGCATGAAATGAGACCTCCCCTAGCATTTACCCGCCCATCCCGATGTGTTGGCGCAGTCCGTTCGACCGCACGAGCTATGGAATGAAAAATGTCGCACCTAGCACCTTTCCACTACATCAAATTGAAGCATTTTGTGCCAATATGTTTGATTTCGGCACGATCAAACAGAATGGAGTTGACCAAAAATGAGAGAGGTTATTGTGGAAGGATGCTATGTGCACCTGTAGGTCCAAACAGAGCATTCCCAACTGTCACGAATTCTGAGAACTACCCGGTCAAAGTTTGGCAATTTTTTGGTCTCAGGGATCTTAAGGGACTTTGCCGGTAGCCTCTTGTCCGGAATGACTGGGACGCTTGGCACATGAAACAAGACCTCCCTTAGCATTTACCCCCCCACCCCGACGCGTTGGCACAGTCCGTTCGACCGCACGAGCTATGGAATGAAAAATGTCACACCTAGCACCTTTCCACTGCATCAAATTGAAGCATTTTGCGCCAATGCATTTGATTTCGGTACGGTCAAATGGAATGGAGTTCACCAAAAATGAGAGAGGTTATTGTGGAAGGATGCCACATGCACCTGTAGGCCCAAACAGAGCATTCCCAACTATCACGAATTCTGAGAACTGCCCAGTCAAAGTTTGTTAGTTTTTTAGTCTCAGGGATCTTAAGGGACTTTGCCCGTAGCCTCTTGCCTGGAATGACTGGGACACTTGGCGCACAAAATGAGACCTCCCCTAGCATTTACCCCCCCACCCCGACGCGTTGGGGCAGTCCGTTCGACCCCACGATGAGTAGAACAAAAAATATGGCACTGGCAAGGTTTTTGCTCTTAGGATCTTAAGTGACTTTGTTCTTATAGAACAATGTATCGGCAAAGACCCTAGTTTTCATAAGAGCATACATGTGATTTTAAGAGGTTTTTGGGAATGTGACTTTAGCCTTCCACTCCTTATCTAATGACGAGTTTATTCTCAGAGTTTGATGGCTTTTATGAGCATATACACGATGTTGTTTTAGGATAGTCATACTCTGATGTGTAAATAATAGTAAATAGAGAGCTTCTTGGCCATAAATGGGATTTGCATACACACACACACCCAACTGAAATAGTATCCTTATTGGCCTTATTGGCACCTCCCCCCAAGATGTAAGTTTTTTATGTTTGTAATGTGCCCCCAGTGTCCTTGACATAGAGTTTCTTGACATTAATTTCATTCAAACATGTCTTCAATTCATCTTCAAAATGTTTTCAATACATCTCCAATGCCTTTTCCACGAAGTTTTATGCATATTTATACATGATTTGAGGGAAACCAATAGTCTCCAACTGACTCTTGAGTACTTGACTATTCATCTTCCATACTTTTGCATTTTTTTTACATTTTTCATATGACAACTTTGACATATTTACAAAATTTGACAAGATGAAGACTAAATACATGATGAAATGGTTTATCATGACTTTATTTGATTAGGGCATATATAAGGAATTTTTTCATATTGATTCTATTGATCTAAAACCATTCTCTTGATCTAAAACCATTCTCAATGCTAAACATATCATCAATAGACTAAAGAACTATCATCATAATGTATGGCATCATGGGAAGTATCATGACTTGCACATAAGGAATTTAAATTATATTGTATATCAAGGTGTATATACATTAAAATCTAGTCCATAATGGTAGACATATACAAAAATTTGGCAAATATGCCAACTCAAAATAATTTTTACAAAATGTGGCATATGCCATGTCTCAAAATCTATATACAATCTACATGCCAAATAGCTACATCAAATACTACAAGTCCACTTGACCCTCAATCTGCGATGGATCCACAATCTGTGATGGATCCACAATCTGTGATGGATCCTGAAAAAGTGTCCTCTTTGTACCAAAATGTCTAGTAATTGATGGAGGTGAAGTTTCCTACATTAACAAGTCAAAACACAAGTTAAAGTTAGTAAATAGATTCTTATCTACTACAATTAAGAACTTTCATTTATTAACATACATCTAAATCACTACAATCAACTATAAGACCGCTAGATAAACTATCAATTATTTAGAAAAATTCAATTCAATTACCTCGACTCTATGTTGTTGTTCGGACAATCGTTCTGCAAATGATTTTCTCTTAAGACGATCAGGTGTCCTAGTGAAGCATGATGGCAAAGGTGGCACATCACTCACATTCTCAATAGACTACATAAAAGCAAAGTAACATTGAAATAAATTAATATATAATTATTAAACAAAATAGGAAATGCATACATTTAAAATAGGAAATGCACTACACAAAAACTTATCCACTAGAAAACAAGCACATACCACCATCGAGGCCTCCTACATCAATTAAAAAGGACAAGAATGTAAGACTCTAAATGACTATAATCAAATATTTAAGTTTTCTAAATTAGCATTAAAGTACAATTCAATCAAATTACCTCCACCCTTTGTTGGCGTTGAGAAAGCCGTTCTGCAAATGATAGTCCCTTGGGTCGATCAAGAGTTCGAGAAAAGACTATTGGCAAAGATGCCACATCATTCACATTTTTGATTGGCTATAAAATAAAATTAACATCAAGATATAAATTAATATATCATTACTCACAGAAATAAATGCATAAAAAAAAACTTAATGTGTACAACAAATTATACCGACAAGTCCAAGCCAAATTGGATGGCAGACAAAGTTGCATGATGAACTTCTGTCAACTCCTCCTCTGTCATCAACTGTTATCCCACTTAGATACATTAGTACTAATAAAGTTGTTTATATATTCAAATGGAATAGACCATAAAATTTAACTTTAAATTTTACCTGCACAAAAGATTGCTCATGCATTTCTCCTTCTCTAATGTCTACTGATCCGGTAGCTTCTACTCTTGTCCCTGACCCCTCAGCTTGAGTTCTGGACCCCATTGCCCCATCTCGTGAATGGAGATCATAGTCTGATGTGTTCAACGGTGGCTCACTACTCTCCATAATAGGACCCAAGCATAAATGATTGCAAGAAATGCAATGATGGGGCACACATATATGTCTGGACGACGATAGTCTAGTGGTACCAGGTGATCTAATATCATCACCTTCATCATGTGCTTGTGCAAACTGAGATGTCTGAATAATCAAATGCTCAGTCAAAGAGTGTATGGTACTAAGGCCCTGTTGTGTTGCACTTGCAACAACGTCTAGGTGCTGCATTGGGGGTGGAGAAGGGATAGGAGGAGGAGGAATATAGGGACTTTGTACTTGTCTAATTGCCCCAGGTCTATCTTGAGGCATTCCTTTGCCCACTCCTTGAAACTCTCTAAAATCAAAATAGTTAACATGTTGACCCATGACGAACTCTGCATAGAGTTTATGGAGGAAATACAAAGGCACATCTAAATTGTTGTTGGGTGGTTTATCAAAAACCATCCACCAACGATCCCAAAAGTTTTGACTAATGCCCTCATGAATACACCATTTGATTGAAAATTTTGGCTTACGAACATCAACATGCAATCCAGTTTTAGGATTGACAAAGTGTTGGGCCAACATAGTTTTAGTAATCTCTAAATCTTTCACTTCCTCATATGACAAACTATCAGCATATTCGGCCTTCTTGGCTTCTCGCCATTGCCGAAATGATTCGTGTTGGGTGGACAAGGTTTGAATATGATTAATGATTCCCTCTAAATTTGATGTCATTATAGACAATCGAGGGTGGCAGTGATACATTTCTATGATCCTACTTATATGATCAATATTTCTTTGATATTCTCTTCTACTGTTGGAGGGGGAGGGTTTGGTGGTGGAGGGTTTGGGTTTTCATTTTGTGCATCCATTTTACCTAATTAAATTATAAAACATACCCACTTAGCATAAAAACCAAAAAAATTGCTTGAAAATACAAAACAAACCAAAAAAATGCATGAAATCTTACCTTTTTGGATCGGATATCCATTCCTTAGCTCTGATATCTATTTTTTTGAAGATGAGACTGCGTTTTTGCAAGCCGCGGGTTTGCAAAAATGCAGTCTTTTTTGCTTTTTATGATTTCCAAAATGGATATCCGTTTTCCTTTTCCCTATTGTATTTCATTTTTTTTATTTTATTATTTTAGCATTGCATACATTTTAAGTATTTAGGCATTTTAGCTATAAAATACAAGCAAATTTATAAAGGATTATGATGATATTTAGGCATTTTAGCTATAAAATACTATCAAAATTTATATAGGATTATGATGATATATATATAATTGATTTTTATATGATTTACTTATACTAAGGTATCTCATAGTATTTTAAAGGCACTTTTGAATAGAGACAAGAGAGAGGTAGATACAAGAGAGAGGTAGATGCAGGTTAGGGGTTAGGGATTAGGGCCATTATTTAGGGTTTACAGATTTAGAGAGAGAGAGACTACTTTTGACATGCAACCGTAAACCCTAAATAATGCCCCTAAACCCTAAACCCATGTAACCCTGAATAATTCTTCCAAATACTAAACCCTAACCCCTAAATAATTCCCCTAAGCCCTAAACCCTAAACCTGAGAAAGGGAGTCCTAGTTTTCTTGTTTCCATTTGCTTCGTCAATAAGGGAGAGGGAAAGATAGAGGGGAGAGATAGGATATATAGGAATGATAGGGGAATGACTAGGATGCATGATTAAACCTAACCCCTAACCCCTATTTCCTAACTCCTAAACCCTAAACTTGAGAAACCATAAACCCCTAAATCCTAAACACTAAACCCAAGAAACCCTAAACCTCTATCGAGCTCTATCTCCCTATCTCACTATCTCCCCATCACTATCATTCCTCTACCTCTCAATCTCTCTCCCTATGCTTTAGCCATGTCCCTCACTCTATATCTCCCTATTGGTCCTCTCTCTCTAAACACTAAACCCTAAACCTCTAAACCTTAACCCCTAAACCCTAAACATGAGCAACCCTAAACTCTATCTCCTATCTCTCCCTTATCTCCCTATCTCTATCGTCCTTCTACCTCTCAATCCTTCACCCTATTTCTCTAGACATATCGCTCACTCTCTATCTCCCTATCTCTCCCCTTTGTCACCTCTATCTCTCCCTATCTATCTCCTCTCTCTTTCTATCTAAACCCTAAATCCAAAACCCTAAACATCTAAACCTAACCCCTAACCCCTAAACAATAAATCCTAAACCCTAAATTATAATGCCCCTAAACCCTAACCCCTAACCCCTAAACCTGAGAAACCCTAAACCCCAAACCCCTAAACCCTAAACCCAAGTAACCATAAACCACTATCTCCCTATCCCTCCCCTATCTCCCTATCACCTTTGTCCCTCTACCTCTCAATCTCTCTCGCTCACTCTCTATCTCCATATCTCTCCCCTTTATCACCTCTATCTCTCCCTATTTGTCTCCTCTCTCTTTCTATCTAGCTATCTCCAAAACTGAGAAACCCTAAACCCAGGTACACCCTAAATCCAATCAACTCTAAACCTATATCTCCCTATCTCTCCCCTATCTCCCTATCTCTATCATCCCTCTACCTCTCTTGATCTCTCTCCCTATGTCCCTGGCCATGTGCCTCACTCTCTATCTCCTTATCTCTCTCCTCCATCTCCTCTCTTTATCTCCCTATCATTCCTCCCTAAATCCAAAACCCTAAACCTCTAAACCTAACCCCTAACCCCTAACCCCTAAACAATTTAAATCCTAAACCCTAAATAATGCCCCTAAACCCTAACCCCTGACCCCTAAACCTGAGAAACCCTAAACTCCTAAACCTTAAACCCCAAACCCCTAAACCCTAAACCCAAGTAACCCTAAACCACTATCTGCCTATCTCTCCCCTATCTCCCTACCACCTGTGTCCCTCTACCTCTCAATCTCTCTCCCTATGTCTCTAGCCATGTCCCTCACTCTCTATCTCCCTATCCCTCCCCTCAGACTCCTCTATATCTCCCTATCATTCCTCTCTCTCTATAAACCCTAAATCCAAAACCCTAAACATCTAAACCTAACCCCTAACCCCTAAACAATAAATCCTAAACCCTAACCCCTAACCCCTAACCCCTAAACCTGAGAAACCCTAAACCCCAAACCCCTAAACCCTAAACCCAAGTAACCATAAACCACTATCTCCCTATCACTCCCCTATCTCCCTATCACCTTTGTCCCTCTACCTCTCAATCTCTCTCGCTATGTCTCTTGCCATGTCCCTCACTCTTTATCTCCCTATCTCTCCCCTCGGACTCCTCTATATCTCCCTATTGGTCCTTTATCTCTCTAAACCCTAAACCCTAGACCTCTAAACCTTAACCCCTAACCCCAAGACCCTAAACCCTAAACCCTAAATAATGCCCCTAAACCCAAGCAACCCTAAACCTCTATCTCCCTATCTCTAACATCCCTCTACCTCTCAATCTCTCTCTCTCTATGTCTTTGGACATGCCTCTCACTCTCTATCTCCCTATCTCTCCCCTCTGTCTCCTCTATCTCTCCCAAACTCTTTTAGTCCCCTCTCTCTATCTCTCTTTAAACTGTAAACCCTAAACCCCTAAACCTGAGCAACCCTAAACCTCTAAACCCTAAATAATTCCCCTAACCAACCTCTAAACCACTTCTCTATATAGGTGCAACTAATACCACTTTTTCATTGTTCAACTTGATGTTCATCTTGTTGGTTCTATGTCATATAATGTTCCACATCAAGCTCTTTATCTCAGTCATCCGATTGTTCTTTATCTTGCTCTTTATTCTCATCAACTGGATGTTCCTCTGTTTCCTGATCTTTTCCAAGATCCAAATACACTTCCTGTCATTCTTCTTGATGCTGGTCATAAGGATGTGTCACTTCACCTTGTTGCTTTTTAAAATAACCAAGAAGAGGCAACAAGAGGCAACAAATTGTTACTTTTCTTAGGCAAATTTAAGTTTTCTAATTACTACTGAAATCTTTTTAAAATAATGTAAAGAACATGCGAAGCTTCAAGGAATCTTTTTATGGCACCTGTGCTAGCTATTGTCCTCAAGGATCCAACATTTTGGTATCCTCCTTTGTAGAAATTAGAACATCCTCTTGATGACAATGGGAAGAATAAGGATGCCTTGAGAACTTGGAGATTTTATGGAGAGTGTAAGAACCTTCAAATCCTTAAAATTGAAATGAAAAAGGCTCACAAAGTTAGGACTGTAAAAGTATAATAATTATTGTGGGGGTTGTAATGAAAATATGACTTAACTCTTTTGAGGTGACTCACTATCCATGATGTGTTGGGATCAATGGAAAATGGAATAAGAGATATTAACAAGAATTTGACATAAATGGAAGAAATGGATAGTCTCCCCTAAAAATGATGGCGAGAGATGTATTAATAGTAGAAGAAGCAACATGAATGGTGGGGTTGGTTGGGAGTGGACTAAAGAATTGATTGAGAGATTATAGAAGACTAATTGGGAGTGGACTAAATAATTGATTGAGAGATTATAGAAGACTTATTGGGAGTGGACTAAAGAATTGATTGAGAGTCAAGAGGATAGGAGAATTAGTTAGGGGAAGTAATGGTTCAATCAAGGGTGGAGAGAACTCTCAATCACAAGAATAAATGATGCCAAAATGGATGGAACTAAAAGAAATCATGCATTCCAAAAGATGACAAGGTTGCCCCTTTCATATGATACAATCTTTCTAAAATTTAGATTGTATTTTATAGCTAAAATGCCTAAATAGTAAAATGCTAAAAATGCTAAAATAATAAAATAAAAGACAATGAAAACAATAGAGAAAAAGAAAATGGATATCCGTTTCAAAGTCAAACTTTGCCAAGTCACGAATTTGGCTAAGTAAAAACGTGATTTTTTTTCTATTGCTACTATTTGGCCCGCGATGATCCTGCACATACCCTCCATAGGAATGACATGCAACAACATGCAAGGTCATACAAGTCCATAGGAGTGACATGCAACAACATGCAAGTGACATGCAAAAGCATGCAAGCACATGCAAGAGACATGCAACAACATGCAAGTCCATATGAACAACATGCAAGTATATGCAAGTAACATGCAACAACATGCAAGTACATGCAAGCTACAAGCCAAAACCATGCAAGTCCATGCAAGCTATTCTCACCACATGCAAGCAATATCCAATTCATGCATCTGTAACACTATAGTTAACTCTAACATTATATCCATGCAAGGTGTCTCAACATTATCCACTCATGTACATAAAAAAGCACAACTCTAAGTCTAAAAATAAGTCCCAAGTCTAACTCCCACTCACTAGGAGTTATCAAACTCTATTTTAAGACTTAGGAGAAGTCAACAAGGTCTTCATGGCTCCCATCTCAAAGTGGGCGACCAAGTTTAGCATTATCCATTTAGAACTTAATTACAAAAGTCAAAGTGATATAATTAATAAATAATTAATCTCTAAAATTCTTAATGTGTTGGGGAACACGTTCCAAGAACTTTGGAGACACATGAATTGGTTAGGATTGCAAGTTAATGGCAACTTATCCCAACAAGACTTGTGTGTAAAGGCTACTCATAAGTGGAAGGAATAGACTATGATAAAACTTATGCTCTAATGGCAAGAATGGAGGCCATTAGGATGTTTTTGGCTTTTGCGGCACATAAGGATTTCAAAGTATATCAAATGGATGTGAATTCTACTTCCTTGAATGATGAATTGGAAGAGGAAGTGTACATAGAGCAACCAAAAGGATTTTAGTTGTTAGATAAGCTAGATATGGTTTGCAGGTTGAAGAAGGCACTATATGGATTGAAGCAAGCCCTCAGAGCTTGGTATGCAAGGCTAGATAGGTGTTTATTACAGCGAGGATTCAATAAAGGGTTTGTAGATAGAAATCTATACATCAAAGTAAGTGGAGATCAAGTTCTGATTATGGAAGTGTATGTAGATGACATATTTTTTGGTTGAAATGAAGGTATGTGTAAGAGTTTTGCAGATGAAATGCAGAAAGAATTTGAAATGTCAATGTGTGGGGAAATAAATTTCTTTCTTGGGTTACAGATCAATAAGATAGATAAGGGTATTTTCATTTCTTAGTCAAAGTATATAAAAGAGTTGTTAAAGAAGTTTGGAATGGAATATTCTAAACCAATTTGTACTCCTATGATTACTAGTTGTAAGTTGAGAAAGAATGATGAATCTCCTAAGGCTAATTAGAGAAAGTACAGATCAATGATTTGAGGAATACTATATCTGACTGCTACTAGACCAGATATTATGCATGTAGTCTGTCTTGTGGCCAGATTTCAAACAGATCCTAGAGAGTCACATGTTATGGTAGTGAAGAGGATATTCAGATATTTGAAGGGCACTTCTGATCATGGCTTGTGGTATCCAAAAGATACTGACTTTAATCTTAAGTGCTTATACAGATATAGATCAGGTTGGTTTTGCAGATGACAGGAAAAGTACAAGTGGTGGTGCATTCTTTCTTGGATGCAAATTGGTGTCTTGGCTAAGTAAGAAACAAGATTAAGTGTCTTTATCTACTGCAGAAGCAGAATATATTGCTGCAACATCATGTTGCACATAGGTGATATGGATGAGACAAACCTTGAAGGATATTAAAGTTGTGTATGATGAACCTATTTCTATCTTCTGTGATAACACAAGTGCTATTAACATTTCAAAGAATTTGGCAATACATTCAAGGACAAAGCATATCTCAATTGGGTATCACTTTTTGAGAGAGAAGGTTGCAGAGAATGAAGTAAAGATTGGGTATGTGCCTACAAAGGATCAGGTTGCTAACATATTCACTAAGGCTCTTCCTATGGATACATTTGAGTATCTCCTAGAGAAGTTAGCAGTTATTGTCCCTCCTTTGAACTAGTTGCATAAGGAGATGCATCAGTCTAGTGGATTTCAAGATTCATCCTTTTCTAGATTGATGATTGGAGGCTACCTCTCAAGGGGATCAGGTAGTGGTCATGATGATTGTTGCAATTAGGGGGAGTATTCAGAGCAGTGAAAGAAAAAGATGTTGCAGAGCAGTAGTGAGTAGTGCAAGTATGTGCAATATGATAAAAAGGGAAAGTTGTGTCACCCTTTTTCATTGATGTCAAAGGGGGGAGAGTTCATGTGAAAAACAAAGGGGAAGGAAGAACAGTGTGAAAAAGAAAAGAATTAGTTATCAAAGAGAGAGTAAGATGTTTAAAAGAAAGGGGGAGAATAAAAAAGTAAAGAAGACTGGTGCAGAGTTGTGTCTTGATGGTTTTTTTCATTATGTGTTTCCATAAATGACAAAGGGGGGAGATTGTTGCATGTATGTGCTAATCAATGTTGTCATTGATGTCAACAAGCTTGTGTTTTCATTGGTGTCAACTATGTCTTTTGATGAGGTTGTTGTTGTTTGATTGAGTTGTTGTGTTAAAGTGATTTGATTGCTTTGTAGAGGTGCTGAAGATGTTGAGAATATGCTTTTGTTGCTTGGTTTCCAAGTGCTTTTGAGAAACTTTGATTAATAAAGGAAACAATGTGTTGAAGATATGTTATGGCTTAATAGAGTTGTGATCAAGTTTTTCTCTACATTTCTTTCTATTTGAATAACTAATTGTGTAGTTTGGATATGTTTCTTAGAGGTGTTCAGAGATGTTATGTTCTATATTTTATCCTCTGTTTCATTGTGCAAAGAAAGTTATGTTCACCAGTGTGCGGACAATGTTCTGAGTTATGTAGAAGTGTCTAGGAGAAATTGTTTTGCTCCACATTTCTCCACAGATTTGTTTCTAGTTTTGTTGTTCTAAATTTATTCTTATAAGGTCTATATCTTTCTTTAGTTCAAGTGGTTCATGGTTTGATGCTCTGCAAGTACATTTCTTAAGTTGCAAATGATGATAGAGTATAATATAGTTGGTTAATTACTCCGATGTGAATTTTCTTCAAGTGAAAGATGTTGCAAAGGAATTTGTTGGTTTTCAGGTGCTTGTGGATGTTTCTGGATCATGTTCCAACTTGGTGTGTGGTCTGCATGTCATCATTTGATTTTTAGGAAGCGTGTATTTAAAAGTTCATGGTGTTAACACAAGGATGGTCAACTTGGTTATTTATACTATTTGTGGTTGTACTTTGGTGAATGTGAAAGCATGATGAAGCATGTAAGAGAGGATTTAGGTCTATGCTAAGGTACATTGTGGTTCACATTCATTCATTTCCTCTGCAGGAATGCTTAGGTCCAAACTAATTTGAATTTTATGGGTTAAGCTGTGTTTTCGACCTTGGAGAATGTTTTCAACGGTAATGATGGTATAAATAAGTTCAAGGATTCGTGAATGAAGGTGTGTGTGATGGATATGATGTTTGTGATGCAAATTTGATTAGTGTAGTAAGAGATTTCATGTGTTAGGCTACTAGATGTAGTGAGCAGAAGGTGTCTAGTATTTTGAGTGTTACAGCCAAGGTGTTGTTTATGTTGTAGTGAATATTGAGCTTCATTGGAACTGAACTCCATGCATAGGTTAGATGCAATTATATTAGTTCAAATCCTAGCAATGAGCCACTCTTCTCTTCTCTCTTTCTTTCTCAGTGCGCAGTGAGTCCACTTGGATAGTGAGTCCACCTATAGTGAGCATTCTTTCTTTTGGGTAGTGATCCCTTTGGCAGTAAGCCTTTTGTAATTTGGTATTGCTACTACTTTATATTGTGAGCTAATCCTCATCATGGTTTTTCCCTTTTTGGGTTCTCCACGTAAAATCTAGTGTTGTCTTGTGATTGGTGCTGTTATGTTTTAGTTTCATCTATTTTCTTTTCATGCTTAATCATCATAACAAGTTTAAAGGTTAATGTGGATCTGAATGTTTGTGAGGGTTTGAAATTTTTGATACAAATAATTCACCCCCCACCTCTCAATTGTCTTGTGCATTCAACAAAAACACCTCAAAGAGATTCTATCTCATGGAATGCATTAATTGCAAGATATGCACAAAATGGATTTGTTGATAAGGATTTAGAAACTTTCAACAAATGTAATTGACAAGTTTAAATCCAAATGCAAAGTGAACTATTTGACAGAACACCTGAAAAAAATGCCATCTCATGTCCAATACAAAGTGTGGAAGCATAGACAATGCACATGAACTATTTGACAGAACACCTCAAAGAGATGCCATCTCATATCCAATGCAATAATTTCAAGATATGCACAAAATGGATTTGTTCATAAGGCTTTAGAAACTTTCAAGAAAATGAAATTGGTGGGTGTAAAGCCAAATTACACAACCTTAGCCAACATCCTCTCTACCTATGCCAAAATAGGAAGTTTGGTACAAGGTATGCACATCCATCAAAGCATAAAGGATATGGGAATTTTGTTAGATTTGTTGTAGTTGAAACTACCCTAGTAGACATGTCTACAAAGTGTGGAAGCATAGACAAGGCACATGAATTGTTTGGTGGAACACCTCAAAGAGATGCCATCTCATGGAATCCAATAATTGTAAGATAGCACAAAATGGATTTGTTAATAAGGCTTTAGAAACTTTCAAGAAAATGCAATTAAGAGGCGTAAAGCCAAATTCCACAACCTTAACCAACATCCTCCCTTCATATGCCAAAATGGGATCTTTGGAACATGGTATGGACATCCATCAAAGCATAAAGGATATGGGAATTTTGTCAGATCTTGTAGTGCAACTACCCTAGTAGACATGTATGCAAAGTGTGGAAGCATAGACAAGGTATGTGAATTGTTTGACATGATGCCTCAATGAAATGCCATCTCATGGAATACAATGATTGCAAGATATGCAAAAAATGGATTTTTTGATAAGGCTTTATAAACTTTCAAGCAAATACAATTGGCGAGTGTAAAGCCAAATTCCACAACCTTAGCCAATATCCTCCTTGCCTATGCCAAAATGGGATCTTTGGAACACGGTATGGACATCCATCAAAGGATAAAAGATATGGCAATTTTGTTAGATGTTGTAGTTGCAACTGCCCTTAGAGCCATGTATGTAAAGTGTGGAAGCATAAACAAGGCACGTGAACTATTTGGCATGATGCCTCAAAGAAATGTCGTCTCATGGAATGCAATGATTGCAAGATATGAACAAAATGGATTTTTTGATAAGACTTTAGAAACTTTCAAGAAAATGCAATTGGCAAGTGTAAACCCAAATTCCACAAGCTTAGCCAACATCCTCCCTTCATATTCCAATATAGGATCTTTGGAACATGGTATGAACATCCATCAAAGCATAAAGAATATGGGAATTTTGTTAGATCTTGTAGTTGCAACTACCCTAGTAGACATGTATGCAAAGTGTGGAAGCATAGACAAGGTACGTGAACTGTTTGACATGATGCATCAATGAAATGCCATTTAATGGAATGTAATGATTACAAGATATGTAAAAAATGAATTTTTTGATAATGCTTTATAAAATTTCAAGTAAATACAATTGGTGGGCGTAAAGCCAAATTCCACAACCTTAGCCAATATCCTCCTTGCCTATGCCAAAATGCAATCTTTGGAACATGGTATGGACATCCGTCAAAGCATAAAAGATATGGGAATTTTGTTAGATGTTGTAGTTACAACTACCCTCGGAGACATATATGCAAAGTGTGGAAGCATAGACAAGGCACGTGAACTATTTGGCATGATGCCTCAAAGAAATGTCACCTCATGGAATGCAATGATTGCAAGATATGAACAAAATGGATTTTTTGATAAGGCTTTAGAAACTTTCAAGCAAATGCAATTGGCAGGTGTAAAGCCAAATTCCAAAACCTTAAAAATGGTCTTTGGAACATGGTATAGACATCCATCAAAGCATAAAGGATATAGGAATTTTGTCAAATGTTGTAGTTGCAACTACCCCGTGAGACATGTATGTAAAGTGTGGAAGCATCTACAAGGAATGTGAACTGTTTGACATGATGCCTCAAAGAAATGTTGTCACATGGAATGCAATGATTGTAAGATATGCATGAAATGGATTTTTCATAAGGATTTAGAAACTTTCAAGAAAATGCACAAAATAAACTTTCAACCAAATGTAATTGGCACGTCTAAAACCAAATTTCACAACCTTATCCAACATCATCCTTGCCTATGCCAAAATGGGATCTAGGGAACATGGTGTGGACAACCATCAAAGCCTAAAGGATATAGGAATTTTGTCACATGTTGATGGAAAGTGTGGAAGCATAGACAAGGTGCGTGAATTGTTTGGCATGATGCCTCAAAGAAATGCATAGTCTCATGGAATACAATGATTGCAAGATATGTACAAAATGGATTTATTTGAAAATGATTTATAAACTTTCAAGAAAATGCAATTGGCACATGTAAAACAAAATTCCTATAATGATAATTGATCATCATATTAAATATTTAATATAAACTATCATATACATAATGTCATGAACCTAACATCTAGTCTATATATAAATCCATATAGGCATGTCCAAACAAAGCCATACAGGCATATACAAAAATATACATTGGTAACATACAAAAGTATGTATACAAAGCCATCTAGGCATACAAAAAATGTCCCAAAATCTAGTTTCTTATGAACTTCTATCAAATAATCAATGACCCTTGCTTGGCCATGAAGATGGAGAGCCAACCAATGACTCATCCTCTCTCCTATCGAGTAGACCTCCTCGACAGAGATTTTTACATCTCTACCTGTTAAATACAATCAAATAATATACACATTAATATAGAAAACATGAAATATATAACATCACATATGTAATTGATCACTTACCGCTAGCTGATGATCCCTCTCGATCATCTTTTCTAGATCTCTTTGTCCATAGTTGGACGGGTTGGAGCTGTGACCTCCTGTGAGAATAATCAAGAAGTAAAAATGACTAAACCTAAATATCATTTATGTACATCAAATAACATGAGATAAAATAAGAAATACAAAATGATATTTACAGGTTATTGGCTCATACCTCAATCAAAGGATTTGAAGACAACACGGCTGCAACAATGTCTGCCTAAACTAACTCATGAAGATGAGGAGTCTCCATATTCAGCATCTGAAAATAGATTTCAAGGTTATTCAACCAAAATAGATACATAACATTATTTAAATGCATAATGATTACAAATGGTTAAATTTACCTTCTACGTGCAGGGGGACCAAGGAAACCGTGGAGGTGCTAGTGAAGCTCCCTATTGAAATCATCAAATTATCGCTAAATAATATTACCATTGATACATGTAGTATATTTATGATCATGTGATAAATTACATACTTGCTGACTCGACCTCCTCTCATAACTCACCAATGGATGGATAACAGAGCCAGGATGAAGACTCTAACCTTGGAATTTCATTGCGTAGACAATTACATACATTAATTTTGACTTATAATATAGATATTCATATAAAATTAATTACAAATATCAAATAAGAATATATTAAATCAAGATGAAACTTGTAAAAAATTTCTTGGGAGTCACTACCAAATGTATGTTGTAAGACATCAACTATGAGAACAAGATCATCCAATATGGATGTGTCCATCACTGGATACTACCCCTGTGTCGTAGCATCCTGTCAAGAGTCCTACCATGAGTCCTGCATCCCATAATCATATAGGTTCCCACATGAACTACACAGATGTGGGGATAAATGATGTCTTCTTCTCTCACCCTCATCAGCCTGGGTGAGATCATCGTCATGTTGTGCTAGAGACTACGTAAGAGTACTCAATAAATGTACTGTCTCCACCTCAACACTCTCCTTCAAAGTCAAAGTGAGTGACACATGTGCTAGCCTCATCAAGGGTTTAGGTACATGGTTTTGGTCTTGTTGTGCCCCCTATCTATCTTGGGCAGAGCCACCACCTCTACCTTGGAATTCTCAAATGTCAAAATAATTAGGAATATTCTTGAGGACAAACTTCCAATGGAGTTTCCTCAAGAAATATTGTGGCACCTCATTGTTGTTGCATGGCACTCGTCAAACTCCATGTACCATCTATCCCAAACATTTTGGGATATATCTTCGTTCCTACACCAATGAATAAGGAAGCGTTTGCAAGTCTCTTCTAATATTTGGCTAGTTTTAGGATCGATAAAATGTGAACATAATGCAGATTTTGTAATTTTTTGGTCTTTCACTTGTTCATAAGACAATTTGTTAGCATAGTATTGCCGACACCTCTCCCTATAGTCATGAAATTCAGTGATTTGGTTTGTCACTAATTTAGTGTGAGAAACAATCATCTCTAATGACTTTGCAAGTGCTCTCCTATGATCGGTGCTTGCACTTGGATTATTTAACATTTCAATTAGGGTTTGAAGATGTTTTTTATTTTCTTCTATTTTCCCTAAATAGTTTTTCTGTGTATCTTTTTCATGGTGAGGACATGGAGGTGGGGAGTTTTGAGGGCTTTAAGGGTTTTCGAGGTTGTTTTGACCCTTCTCTGCTGGATTTGTATTTTGTGCTACCTCATTGACTATAAATTCAATATAAAAGACTAATCAAACATTGCAAAAGTCAAAAATTCTTTTCTAACTCATAAAAATTAATCAAACCCTACCTTCTTTAGCTGCTAGACCCTCTACATTTGCTTCACAGTGTCTTTGGGAGCAGGTTTAGCAAGGTGGCATCATGAAAATGCCAATTACTCTTAGCACTGGCTAGATTTTCCCTTCCTTCAATGCGCTCGCACTATTTGACTAGTTTTTTCCTTGACAAACTGCAGTTTTGGTCGCGGGTATGATTATATTTTTTTTTCTTTATGATAGTTATAACATGAGCGCATTATAATGTGCTTATGTTATAGCCTGCATGGGACCAAAAGGCCAAGGTGGCAATTTTTTGGTCCCACAATTTGGTGCATAAACTCACGGCTCTCATTAGATTTTTTCTACTTATTTTCAATGCTTGACTTGTCTTTCTAATGAGACGTGCTTTCTTTGTTTGTTGATTTACTATTATCAATGTAATGGCACATTGTGTGACATTACTATCCTTGGTGTGTGAGGTGGAACCCAAACTCTCATATGCACTCGTTAGATTCTTGACAATTGATTTTTCACTTGAGGCATCTAATGTTCTTAGGCCAAGAATCTTCATAGTGGGCCTAAATTTTAGATTTCTCATCAATTCAACAAATAGTTGACATCTTCTGGTTTCATTTAGATTCCTAAAGAATAATTTCCATATCTTATTTGCATATCTTTGGCAAGTGCACTTGGGAATCTTATCCTACATGGGCTTCAACACATTCTCATAGATATCGATTAGAAACTTAGGCTTCCTATACAAAATTCTAGGAGGCATTTTAATTGGTAAAGTTGACTCAACATTAGGAATTTCTTCAATATTTACTTGAGATGGGATAGATGACGTACCTTCAATTGGAGATGAAAAACATGAAAAGGCTTGAAGTTGAGATGGAGAAGATGGTGTACCTTCAACTTGACATGTCAATAATGGTGTGCCACCAAGTTGAGAAGAAAATGAAGATGTACCTTCTACTTCACCTATGAAAGATGGAGTGTCTCCAATTCGAGAACATAATGATGGTGTTCCTTCAACTTGACCTATGGACGATGGAGTACCTCCAACTTGGAGATTCACTTTCCTCATTGAACGAAGGTTTTGCATTCATTCCCTTTGTGCCACCAATTCTATCTCTCTTAGCTTCATTAGATATGTCATGTTCCTCTTCAATTTGCAATGGTGGAATGTCTTCTTGTATGGTTGACAATTTCCTACTTTCCCGAATTCACCTCATTCTCTTTTCCTCTCATTCTCAAGTTCACGCTCTTTTGGTGTTAAATTCTTTGCTCATTTCCTTGGCATGATGATGATTTCTACAAGTATGATGAATAATACAATGATAATTAAAGAACTTTTATAATGACTAGTCAGCATTGACATAACAGTCATAAATGACATAGCAGTCATAAATGACTGATCAGTAATGATATAACAGTCATAAATGACTAATCAGCATTGATATAACAGTCATAAATGATATATAATAGTCATAAATGATATATAACAGTCATAAATGATTGATAAACTACTGTTACTAATGTAATTTCTCATGAACATGACAATCCTTGATTGTTACAATAGTAAGTACCCTTGAAGCCTTCATGCAACTTCTAAAAATTGTGTTAAAATGACTAGATTATGATTGTAGAAGAATGCATGACCAAGGAGTGTTGAGATCCTAAGGAATAATGGATTTTCCATTGCATTTAGGATTGTTAAGAGGACTGTATAGTTAGAGTATCATGAGATCAAATGGTCTGAAGATGGTTGATAAATGTATATATCCCTAAGAAGGGCTATTGAGAAACCTATTGAAGTCAAAATACATTGGTAGGGAACTCATAAAAGAGTGTAGGCTAGTCATGTGTGTGTTAGATTATCATTGGAAAAGAGTGAAGAACAGTCATACATACATAAAGATTTTGTTTTTTTAAAGACTAACATGATTTGGTCTTGTTATGTGGATCTTTGATGATTATTGTGTCACTCTAAATCCAAGAGATGAAGTGATATTGAGGGAAAAGACTATCATACTATATATGCTATGGGATGAAAATATTGGACCTTATTTGTATTGTCCTAGTTAGGAAGATTGTCCTCTCAATATCATATCAGTCATAAGAACAATTAGGTTTGTCTTTATGCTATAAGGTTATCATGAACAACATTGAAATGGTGTGACATGAGATGCAAGAACAATCATGACTACTATGATTTCTATAGAAACCCTAAGGTTGTCCTTTACCAAAATATTTTATTACATGACCTATGAATATGATTGACATGCTATCAAAAGGAGAAACAATGCTAGTATGGAGAATAAAACCCTCATCATTGAATATGGAAGGTGTTGTTAATAAGATGGTAATCATGGTCTTTGCTTACAAGGGGTATTTTAATAGTTAGAGAAGACTATTCTCACATGATAGAGTAGTCAACTGGGACTAAAGAGTATCCAAATGATTGATACTGGTGGATGAAGGTCATCAGAGAATTGTTAAGACATCAAGAGGAATATTAAGTGCATTAGTTGTGTAATGAAGGTACAAGTTGGTTTCATGGCTGTGAGGTGCACAGAAGATCTAAGAAGGAGATCAAGAGGCTACATGAAGGCAGAAAACTAGTAGAAAGGGTCGCAATAAGAAGCCATGATTATGGAAGGACATTGCAAGTAGTGTGATTTATGACAAAGAGATTAGAAGGGCTATTTGGAGGCCATGATTGGACTAATTATATATAGATTAGAATTGTCAAGCACCTTAAATGGACTATCAACACAACTAGGACTATCATGACAGTCAATACGAACATCAAATAAGGTATGAAGATAATTTGATATCTTGTCAAGGTGTAAAGGAGGGGTTTTCTAGGAATAACAAGGTGTAGAAATTTAGGGCAAAGTTTTATTTCATGATGACAAGTTGTCCTAAACTATAATATTTTGAGTATATCCCATATGTGAACATTATCATAAACAATGATAGACAAATTGCTCAGTATGGAGGTCATGTTGAGGGAAAAGACTATCAAATTGTGCTATATGACTATTACAAATAGCCACATAGACTATCACATCATAAACATAGAAGACTATTGATAATGAAACTCTAGATCACTATTAAGGTCAGATATTCAAAATATGCAATAGGCTCTCACTACCCTATTCACAAGGTAAAAGATGACAACATGATTAAAAGGAGTGATCTTATTTACAAATTAGAATTTTCAAGCACCTTAAATGGACTATCAACACAACTAGGATTATCATGACACTCAATAGGAACATCAAACCAGGTATGAAGATAATTTGATATCTTGTCAAGTTGTAAAGGAGGGGTTTTCTAGGAATCATACATGTATAGGATAGTTATAGTAAAGTAGAGGCTGCTTGCAACAACTTGAGGTGTACCCATGGAGTGATGGGCACTTGCAACAAAAGGAGTGAGGTGCTTGGGGTAGGCACACTTGCTAAAATAGGGAGATTGCTAAGGTTTAAGGGTAGCATAAGAGGCAATGTTGCAAGGTGTCCAAGGGATCATGAAGATGATTGATGGTGTTGCACACACACATGCAACCAAGGTAGCAGAATGAGAGTTCTCATGTGGAGAAAGAGAGGTTGCAAGATCAATAATGATGAGTTTGGTATTTTAAGCTTGAAGAGTACATGGTTGCTAGTAGAGTAGAAGCAACCAAATAAGAACGGGTCATGAAGATGAAGAGGTGGTAGTGGAAGTGTTGGTTGCTGATGTGGATGTAGGATGAATATGTAGGTGTTGCATTAGTTGTGTACATGAAGGTACAAGTTGGTTTCATGGTTGTGAGGTGCACAAAAGATCTAAGAAGGAGATCAAGATGCTACATGAAGGCAGTAAAATAGTAGAAAGGGTGGCAATAAGGAGAATTGATTATGGAAGGACATTGCAATTAGTGTGATTTATGACAAAGAGATTTGAAGGGCTATTTGGAGGCCAATTGGGTGGCAAAGGAAGTTGTAACAACATTGAAGGAATCCATTCAAGGATGGAAAAAAATGATAGTTGAGTAGATGTTGGTAGCAAAACAATCAGCTGCAAAGGATGAAGGTAGGAATTTAATGCCTATTATGAGTGGTAGGTAGTGGTGGCTTCAAAGAGGTTGTTGAATGCATATATTATATCAAATGCAAAGGTATTGGTACTTTGGGTGAAGACAATCATAGTTTGTAAGTTGAACAAATACACACTATCAATAACAATCATGTTTCAAGTTATGCTCATTTAATATTGTTTGTTATGTATCATGAAAAGATAACCTTATGAATAAATCCCTCATAGATTGTATCAAATCCTAAGATTTGTGGATCGTTCACTTGATCTTGTTGAAGAGTTTGATTTTCAACAGAGTTAGGGTTAGGGCAGAATAACAAGGTGCAAAAATTTAGGGCAGAGTTTTGTTTCATGATGACAAGTTGTCCTAAACTATAATATTTTGAGTATATCCCATATGTGAACATTATCATATACAATGATAGACAAATTTTGAAGTATGGAGGTGATGAGAAGATGAGAAGATAAGAAGGAAGAAGAATATAATGATGAAAACATATTTGATGACTAAGTATGAAAATATATTTGAAGAACATAAAGAACATAAAGACATAAAGACATAAAGAACATAAGAACATATATAAGTGAATTAAAATGGACATAACTTGAACATACCTTAGAATTTGATATTGGAGTTGACCAATTCTCCAAAATATGGCTTCAAAATCCTCAAATTCTTCTTTTTCGCAAGTTTGATTATGAATTCTATATAACTCTAGAACAGGATTAGTGAAATTTATGGAAAAAACAAACATATATCATCAAATTCAATCTATGTATCAATGGTAATTAGCTTTGAAATAATATCACACATGAAACATGAAACTTTAGGTTTAAATAATCAAATTTTCTCCAAAAACATGCAAAAGTTCTTCTACATTGAAAAAACAAAAAGGTGGTGGATTAATCTAAAAATGATTCTTAATATGTCAAACAACATTAAAAAGTGTTTTCTTGTCTGATATACTACATGAAAAGCAGGAATAGAAGTCATGTGGGGTCTAAATCATGGATCCCACATGCTTTTTGGTTGTTTTTTTTGCTTCCCATAACGCTAGCGCGTTCTAGGAAGCATGAAAACATTAAGCTTCATGCATGCAAAAATTTAACCTTCTCAATGTTGGTGCCAAAATCATGGTCTAGGATGTCATACTCTCACATAAAATATATTGTAACTATGCATGTAGTGCATCAAATAGGTAATCAAGTGACAGTCCAAGAGTATCCCTAGATGTAAATATCCATGTGGTTCATGAAATAGAACTTATCTATACTAGGAGGGACAAATGTAACTTTGTATCTAAATGGGAGAGTCTCTCTTTGTTTATTTCTCTATCCTCCCTCTCTACAACTCTATCTGCTTCTCTTTCTCTATATCTCTCTCCCTCTCTCTATCGACCCCTTGGAATGTGAGGGAGAGAGATATAGAGATAGAGAGGTACATATATTTAGATAGAGGGAGGATAGATAAATAAAGAGATAAAGGGAGAAATAGATAGATAGAAAGGGATGTATATAGAGAGGGAGGGAGACATAGAAAAGGGGAGGGGGAGAGGGATAAATAGAGAGAGATAGAGAGAAGGATACATGGAGAGATAGAGAGGGACATGGACATGGATAGGGAGAGAGCCCAGGGACATGGAAAGAGATGGAGAGATAGAGATAGAGTTAGAGAAAGTAAAAATATAGAAAGAGGTGCAAATAGAGAGATAGAAAGGGATAGGTGGAGATAGAGACGGGGAGAGGGAGAGAGGGGGATTGAGATAGAAAAAGGGGTCTATAGAGGGAGAAAGATAGATAAAGAGGGAGATAGAGATAGATGTATATAGAGAGGGGAGATATAGGGAGATAGACCTAGCGAGGGAGAGATAGATAGGGAAATACAGAGAGAGAGGTAGAGAGGGATATATTAAGAGATAGGGTTATGGGGACAGATAGATATAGGGAAAGATATGGAGAGATGTCTAGAGACATAGGGAGAGAGATTTCAAGAGGTAGAGGGATGGGGAGAGAGATAGAGAGGGAGGGAGAGAGAGGTAGAGATGGATAGATTAAGAGATAGGGATATGTGGATAGATAGAGGTAGGGAAAGAGATCAATAGATATCCAAAGACATAGGGAGATAGATTTGAGGTAGAAGGATTGGGAGAGTGATAGAAAGGGGGAGTGAGATAGTGAGGGAGGGAGAGATAGAAAGGTAGAGTTAGAGAGAGGGGATCGATAAAGAGAGAAAGATAGAGAGATAGGGAGAGAGAGATATATACATAAAGGAAGATATAGTTAGAGAGAGGGATAGAAGAGATAGAGATATCTCTCCTAGGCTCGGTCTCCTCTATATCTCCCTATCAATCCTCTCTCTCTAAACCCTAACCTAAACCTCTAAACCTTAACCCCTAAACCATAAACCCTAAATCCTAAATAATGCCCCTAAACCCTAACCCCTAACTGCTAAACCCTAAAAACAAGCAACCCTAAACCCCTAACCCCTAAACCATAAACACTGGAAGCAACCCTAAACCTCTATCTCTCTATCTCTCCCAATCTCTATCGGTCCCCTCAGTCTATCTCTCTCAACCCTAAACCCTAACCCCTAAACTTGAGAAACCCTAAACCCCTAACCCCTAAACCCTAAACCTGAGCAACCCTAAACCTCTAAACCCTAAACCCTAAACTCAAGCATCCCTAAAGCCTAAATAATTCCCCTAAACCTTATACCCTATTTACTTGAGCAACCCTAAACTCATGTAAATATCAAATAATGCCCCTAACCCCTAAACCCTAAACTCAAGAAACCATTCTAAACCCCTAAACATATTGTTCGATAGGGGATGATGGAGGATCAATTGGAAATGGATGTAGAATTATTGGATCTTGATTATCATTATCCTCATTGGGATGTGATTTGATAGGATCTGAGTTATTTGTTTGATTATCTAGATTTTTTCTTGGGGACCACGTGTCTCATCATGGGGTATTGATGGATAATGAATAGAACTAGTGGGATGATGGATAGGAGTGATGTGGGTTACTTGCTCATGGATAAGATCTTGATCATAGATAATATCTTGATCACATGGAGGATAAGCATGGATAGCGTGATATTAGATATGGATAGGGTAAGTGGGGATGCATTGATATTCATTGGATTGGGGAGTAAGAGGTGGTGATGGGGGTTCACTAGGAGATGTTGGAGGATCAATGATGGGATCGATCTAGAGGGGTTAACCATGAGATGGTAAGGGATCTAGGATGGGATTAGATGGGATGTTTGGATTTTGATTAGGATGGGTGGTTGGTGTTTCCACATGCTTTGGACTAGGCTCATAAAATAGCTATTGGGTTTCTTAGATAGATGTGATGCATTCTTGGATGGTATCAATAATCTTTAGATGTTTGACAACATGGCTACATGATGGGGTTTGACTTGGACTTATGGTAGGAGACTCTTCAATGAAATGGATAGACAGAGGAGTGGATGACGGTGTTGGAGTGGTAGACATGTTATTAGGAGGTTCTTTGTTAGTCTCAAGGATAGGAATTTGAGTACATGATGTTCTTAGATTCCTTGCTAATAGTCCTTGGGTCACATCATTCATGGCTTCATGGCTTCATGGGTTGTTGGAGTAGGATATGCATATAGTTGATGGACAATGATGGAAGATGTTGTGGGCTTAGGATTAGGATCAAGTGAATGGATATAGGAGGGGATGGATTAGGATTGGGAGTGTTAGAGGAGGATGAAATTGGATCAGTGGAATTGGATGGCTCCATATCTTTGCTTTTATTCTTGGATTTTGTAAAGAGTCTTTGGAGAAAATTTTTCAAGCATTCGTGGGTTGATAGATTAGAGCTTAGAATGTTTGATGGTGGATTAGATCATGAGTTATATGGTGGATGGATGATACAGATTGATGGATTAGGAGATGGGTGGACTAATGCATTAGGATTATGAGGATTGGAGGGAAATTATAAAAAAATTCCCCTTTAACCCTAACCCCGAAACCCTAAACTTGAGCAACCCTAGAAACTCATAAACATTAAATAATTCCCCTAAACCTGAGAAACCCTAAACCTCTCTCTCTCTCTCCCAAAACCCCTAAACCCTAAATAATTCCCCTAAAACCTAACCCCTAAACCATAAACCTAAGCAACCCTAAACCCTTAAACCCTAAATAATTCAACTAAACCCTAAACTTAATCAACCCTAGACTCATGAACCCAACCAACCCTCTCTCTCCAAAACAAGAAAACTAGGACTCTCTCTCTCTCCTTATCACCCTATCTCTCCCCTCTCTCTCCCCTCCATCTCCATCCTATCTCCCTCTTCCTCCCTCTCCTCTCCCATGTCAACAAAGAATATGGAAACAAGAAAACTAGGACATGCAAAGAGGTATGAGGATATAAATTGGGATGATGAAATGGAAACAAGATAATTTATGAAATTTCATTGGATGGGAAGAATTATAAGGAGAGATAGAGAGGGAAGGGAAGTAGAGAGTGAGAGAGAGGGTAGGAGGTAGAGATAGGAGGGAAGTAGAGAGTGAGAGAGGGTAGGAGGTAGATAGGGGAAGGAAGAAGAGAGATAAAGGGTAGGAGGTAGACAAGGGAGGGAAGTAGAGACTGAGAGAGAGGGTAGGAGGTAGACAGGGGAGGGAAGTAGAGAGTGAGAGAGAGGGTAGGAGGTAGAGAGGTGGGGAGAAGAGAGTGAGAGAGAAGATAGGAGGTAGAGAGGTGAGGGAAGCAGAGAATTAGAAAGAGGGTAGGAGGTAGATAGGAGAGGGAAGTAGAAAGTGAGAGAGGGTAGAACGTAGAGAGGGGAGAGAAGAAGAGAGTGAGAGAGAAGGTAGGAGGTAGAGAGGGGAGGGGAGCAGAGACTCAGAGAGAGGGTAGGACATAGAGAGGGTGATGCAAAGTAGGGGAGGCACCCTAAAGACATCTAAAAGGATTTCTATAAAACCCCTTTGTCTGACTGTCCCAACATGACAGATTTCTCTCCTCCTAGCCTAGTTGTCAAATGGTAAGACATGCACCACTGGGGTCCCAAAGTGTTAGCCCACTTGTTGACCTCCTATTACACCTTTAATAACTTTGATTTGGCAGACTAAGACCACTCTAGGTCACAAAGACTCATGACACCATGCCCTCCTAGGTGCTTGCTTGTAATTAGCCCTATTTGCTTGTAGCCCTTGGAATAGTGTTTTTTAGACATAACTTGCAGAATACTTGGCAAACCCAAAAAATCAATTGACTTTATAGATACCCATTTGTCTACTACACAACATATCAGACATGCAGTATAGGCTTCTTTGGAACATAGGCCTCAAAAAGTGATTGTTCCTGCTGTATTTAGGCCTAATTAGGCCTCTTTCTCAAGGCAAGTGTAAGGTAAACTTTCTCCCAAATCCTCTAACCTGCTCTAAGGCATAAATAGGGCTGAAAATAGATTTAATATGCTGGTTTCAAGGTTCTTGAGTCATCTCAAGTCAAACATGCATCAATTCACCACTCCACCTAGTCTAGAAGCCCTACTACATGAGGATATTAGGCTTCAATGGCTGCAACAGTCACTTCAAACTCATCCCCTGCTCTTGTAATGAAAACCCAATTGAAAACCAACCTAGCTAACTCCATTCCACCCATTTGAGGTTATGATGTAGGTGGAATGGGCCAAAAACCCATTGATTTCCTTGAAACCCTCAAAACTAGGGTTTAAGACCCACTTTCACAAAACCAGTAATAAAATGCTTCAAGATCAATAAAAATATTTCTAACCAGACCTAAATGAAAGATAACTCAATACATTACACCATTTTGATCATAATAATTCATGACAGACATGTACAGAATAGTACTGGGCATGGTAACAACAGAAAAATAGGAAATTGCAGAAAACTGAGAAAAACCTCTTATTTCTTCACTCAAAACTTTCTCCTCTACCTCTTCTTTGCATGTATGAGGCACAATATATCATGTTTACAATAAAATCCACGTTCTACTACTCCACTATCATGGAATAATAAAAAAAGAAGGCTTAAAATAGCCTTTACACTAAGCTGCACCAAAATAGCAGTCATAAATTTAGGCAAAAATTAGGTTTCTAAATCCTCCACAACATGAAAATGCCTCTATTAGGCTTTATTACATCATTTAAAGAAAAAAATCCCCCTAGGATCTCATTATTGAGACTAAAAAAAAAAATTGCCTTGAAGTCTAGGTGCCCCTGCACCATACACCCAAGGAGAAAGGATCTCAGTCTCCACCTAAGATCAAATCAGGGACTGTAATGCCATGTTTTGCAATGTCTTTAGCTATCATCCAAGTTGCATCTTCATGAGGTAGCCCCTTCCACTTCACAAGATATTCATTGTACACCTTATGCCTGGTTCTCTTGACCTCCTTAGTGTCTAGAATGGCTTCAAGTTTGACTGGTGCAGCAGGAGGAAGATCTTTAACACAATCAGCATCAGTAATACCTTCATCAGCATCTGTACCTGCATCTAAAGATCCCTTGAAAGGATATAAGTCAGCAATGTTAAAGATTGGTGAGATAGCAACTCTAGGAGGGAGTTCTATCTCATATGTATTTTCACCAAACTTGTGGACCACCTTGCATGGCCCAATCTTCTTCATCAGCAACTTAGTGTATCTGCCCTTAGGTAACCTTTCTTTTCTCAGATGTGTAAGTACTAAATCTCCAACTTTGAACTGAACATTCCTCCTCTTCAAATCTACATGCTTCTTATAAGTCTCTACACTCTTCTTGAGGTGTTCTCTAACTTGATCATGTATATCCTTCATGGCCATTGCAAACTCCTCTCCTTCAACACTTCTCTTCTCTAATCCTCTCAAATCTCTTAGTTAAAATATACCTCTTGGGTTCAGTCCATACACTACTTCAAAAGGACTCTTCCCTATGCTCCTATTAATGGAATCATTATAAGCATATTCTGCCTATGGAAGAACAAGATCCCATTGATATCAATGTTCTTTTGTAAGACATCTAAGCAATTTTCTCAATGATCTATTGACTACTTCAGTCTGCCCATCTGTTTGTGGGTGATAGGCAGAGTTGAAAGTCAAATTGGTTCCTAGTTTCCTCCATAAGGTCCTTCAAAAGTGACCTATAAATTTTGAGTCTCTGTCTGAAATAATAGTGAGGGGCAGTCCATGAATTCTAACTATCTCCTTGAAGAATAAACTTGTAATGTCTGATGCATCACTTGTGCATTTGCAAGGAACAAAATATGCCATCTTACTAAATCTATCCACAACTACAAAGACACTATCCACTCCCCTCTGAGTTTTTGGTAGGCCTAATACAAAATCCATACTAAGATGTTTCTAAGGTCTCCTAGGGATTGGACGAGGCTGATATAGGCTTGTATTTGAACTAGAGCCCTTGGCTCTTTGACAAACTCCACAAGTTTCAACAAATTTTCTGATATCTACTTGCATCTTAGGCCAAAAATAAAATCTTCTTACCTGATCTAGTGTCTTGTCTATCCCAAAATGTCCTCCAAGACTCCCACAATGCTTCTCCCTTATGAGATTTGTCCTCATAGAGCACTTAGGGATGCATAACTGATCTCCCTTGAATAACAGTCCATCTTGTAATACAAAATCAAGAAATTGATCATGAAAAGTACCTTGAAACTATTTGCAAATAGAGTATACCTCTTTGAAGTCTGTATCAGCAACATACATGTATTTTAATGTTTCCAATCCCACACTTTGGAGTTGTATTTCATGCACTAGGATTGATCTCCTACTTAAGGCATCCGCTACCTTGTTATCTTGGCCTTTCTTGTGCTTGATGGTGAATGTGTAACTCTGCAAGTACTCAACCCACTTTACATGCCTATGACTCAACTTGTCTTGGTTGTTCAAGAAACTCAGAGCATGGTTATATGTGAAGACAATAAATTCCTTGGACAAGAGGTAATGACTCCACTTTCTTAGGGACTACACTAATGCATAAAGTTCTAGGTCATATGAAGAATATTTTCTCTTGGTTTCATTGAACTTTTCACTAAAGAAAGCTACTGGTCTACCCTCTTGGCTCAAGACTGCACCTACTGCAGATCCACTGGCATCACACTCCACTGTGAAAATCTTGAAGTCAGGTAAAGCAAGGATGGGTTGTTGTGCTACTCTCTTTTTCAAGTATTCAAAGCTCTTTGCTACCTCCTCAGTCCACTGAAATTTCCTCTTCTTATCCCCTTTGATAGTGTCAAGGATGGGAGAACAAATATGACTGAAATTCTTAATAAATTTCCTATAGAAGGTAGCTAGACCATGAAAGCTTCTTACCTCTCCTACTGATTTTGGAGTTGGCCAACTAAGAATGGCTTCAACCTTGGAAGGATCCATCTTTAATGTGTCTTTGGAGATCACAAAACCAAGGTATACTAGTTCTTCCTTCATAAACTCACACTTTTTGAGGTTGATCATCAACTTCTCCTCATTCAATCTCTGCAAAACCATGTCAAGATGTTGCAAGTGCTCCTCCTTTGTTTTGTTGAACACAAGAATATCATCTAAGTAAACAACAAACTTTCCAATAAAAGGCTTCAAGACCTCATTCATTAATCTCATAAATGTGCTAGGAGCATTAGATAATCCAAAGGGTATTACCATCCATTCATACAGTCCTTCATTGGTCTTAAAGGCAGTTTTCCATTCATCTCCTTCCCTTATCCTGATTTGGTGATATCCACTTTTGAGATCAATCTTTGAGAAGTAACATGCACCTCCTAAACAGTGCATTAGGTCCTCCATTCTAGGTATTGGGAACCTATATCTAATTGTGATCTTGTTTATTACCCTTGAGTCAGTACACATCCTCCACTCTCCACCTTTCTTGGGTGCCAAAATAGAAGGGACAACACATGGACTTAAGTTTTCTCTGATGAGACCCTTATCTAACAATTCTTGGACTTGTGCTTTGATTTCTTCATTCTGTTGTGGGGTCAACTTGTATGCAACCTTATTAGGCAAATTGGCTCTAGGGATTAGGTCTATGTGATGGCTGATATCTCTCATGGGAGGTAAGGATCTTGGTAACTCATCTACCACTATATCCTTGTACTTGTTTAACAAAGACTGAAATTCACTAAGTATGTCTCCCACCTTATTTGTTGCTACATCAGACTTGGTCTTAGGTCTGATTACTACTGCAAATCCCTATCCTTCTTCCTTCATTGTTTGCAAAAACTCTCTCTCCTACTACCATGATGCTAGACCCAACTTGTTTATCAAATTCTTCCTCTTGAAGGGGTGTTAAAGAGAATAAGACTCCATCCTTCTCTATCACATAAATGTTCTTTTGACCATCATGCTTTCTCTTTCTGTCATGTTGCCAAGGTCTTCCTAGCAGCAAGTGACAAACATCCATAGGAATGATGTCACAAAGGATCTTATCTTTATACCCCCCAATGTTAAACTCTACCCATGACTGCTCATTCACCAAGACTTGTTGGCCCTTGTTTAACCATGACACTTTATAGGGTGTGGGGTGAGGAATTCTTTTCATGTTCAACTTCTCTACCATTTCTAAGGAAACCAGATTTTCAGTAGAACCAGAATCAACAACTACTTTACATACCTTTCCATGTGACTTGCAAGTTGTCCTAAACAATGACTTCCTTTGTGAAGGCTCCCTGGTTGCTGGCACCTTGAGGAGTGTCCTCCTTATCATCAGTGTATCACCTACCTTAGGAGCAGTAAGTTGAAGTGGTGAATTGACACTTTCACTGTCCTCTTCATGCACTATTTGGGTTTTGCATTCACCTCCATGAGAACTTGATGCTTGCTTGTCTGAGCACTTGAATGCAGGATGGCCAAACTAATTATAGTTGTAACATTTACCTGAGAAGATGCTTGACCCTCTTCCTTGGCCACCAAATCTTTCTCTAGTGTTAGGTCTTCTACCTCTAAAACTGCCCCTATCACTTGATTCCCCTTTTTTCTCTTGCTATCCACTTGATTCTCCTTGTTGCTTTTGGAATTGGGTCCTTCCCCCGAAGTTACCTCTACCTCTATTATTCTTTCCTCTGCCCCTAGCCTATTGTTCTTGTCTTCTTTTGATCTTCTCTTCTGCCCTTACTGCCAGTTGGAAATACTCTTCCACATTTCTAGGGGTGGCAAGGCTTATTTCATCCTAAATATTGAACCTAAGCCCATTAATATACCTAGCAATTTTCTCAACCTCATCTTCATTGTGTCATGTCCTCATGGTCAGCTTGTGGAATTCTTCAGTATAGGCCATAACATCCATTTCTTTTTTGCTTTAAATTCTGCAACCTTCTGAAGGTTTGAATTGCATAATCCTTTGGAAGGAATTGGTTCTTCACTTTGGACACCATATGGTCCCATGAACTAATTTTTGCTTTTCCTTTCCTGAACCTCTCTAATTGAACATAGTTCCACCATGTCAATGCTGCTCCCTTCAACTTGGTGTTTGCTAATTTGACCTTTTGTTCTTCTGGCATCTCCTTGTACTCAAAGTAGTTATCTAAGGCATCAATCCAATCTAATACTTCCTCACTATTCATTTTTCCTTCATACATTGGTAACTTGATTTTGACATCAATGTTTTCCCCTTTCATAGTCTGTAGAATATTCATAAACCTTCTAGCATCTGGATCCATCTCTTCCTCATTGGATCCCTCTTAAGGGCCTGTATTCTCACCCTCATTCTCTTGGTCACTCTCTTCCTCAATGACCCCACCTCTTCTTAGGTTTGCTTCAATGGTTGCAAGTCTGGCTAGGACTCCATCTTGAGATTCCTTCATCATTCTCACTTCTCTAGTGAGGACTAGATTGTTTCTAGGAGGCATCTTGCAACTATTCCTCCTTCACACTTCAAGTTTCTTCTTTCTTCCCAATTAGAACCTGAACCTAAGCTCTGATACCACTTGATGTAGAGCAAGGGAGGCACCCTAAAGACATCTAAAAGGATTTCTATAAAACCCCTCTGACGGACTGTCCCAACATGATAGATTTCTCTCCTCCTAGCCTGGTTGTCAAATGGTAAGACATGCACCACTGGGGGCCCCAAAGTGTTATCCAACTTACTAACCTCTTATTACACCTTGAATAACTTTTATTTGGCAAACTAAGACCGCTCTAGGTCACAAAGACTCATGACACCATGCCCTCCTAGTCGCTTGCTTGCAATTAGCCATATTTGCTTGTAACCCTTGGAATAGGGTTTTTCAGACATAACTTGTAGAATACTTGGCAAACCCAAAAATCAATTGACTTTATAGATACCCATTTGGATGCTACACAACATATTAGACATGTAATATAGGCTTCTTTGGAACATAGGCCTCAAAAAGTGATTGTTCCTGCTGTATTTAGGCCTAATTAGTCCTCTTTCTCAAGGCAAGTGTAAGGTAAACTTGCTCCCAACTCCTCTAACCTACTCTAGGGCATCAATAGGGTTTAAAATAGGTTGAATATGTTGGTTTCAAGGTGCTTGAGTCATCTCAAGTCAAACATGCATCAATTCACCACTCTACCTAGTCTAGAAGCCCTAATACATGAGGATATTAGGCTTCAATGGCTGCAACTGTCACTCCAAACTCATCCCCTACTCCTACAATGAAAACCCAATTGAAAACCAACCTAGATAACTCCATTCCACCCATTTGATGTTATGATGCATGTGGAGTGGGCCAAAAACCCATCGATTTCCTTAAAACCCTCAAAACTAGGGTTTAAGACCCACTTTCACAAAACCAATAATAAAATGCTTCAAGATCAATAAAAATATTTCTAACCAGACCTAAATGAAATTTAACTCAATACATTACACCATTTTGAGCATACGAATTCATGACAGTCTTGTACAAAATAGTACTGGGCATGGTAACAGCAGAAAAATAGAAAATTGTAGAAAACTGGGAAAAATCTCTTATTTCTTCACTCAAAACTTTCTCCTCTACCTCTTCTTTGCATGTATGAGGCACAATATATCATGTTTACAATAAACTCCATGTTCCACTACTCCACCATCATGGAAGAATAAAAAAAGAAGGCTTAAAATAACCTTTCCACTAAGCTGCACCAAAATAGCAGTCATAAATTTAGGCAAAAATTAGGTTTCTAAATCCTCCACTACATGAAAATGCCTCTAGTGGGCTTTATTACATCATTTAAGAACAAAACTCCCCCTAGGCTCTCATTATTGAGACCAAAAAGCAAAATTTGCCTTGAAGTCTAGGTGCCCCTACACCAGAGGGGAGGGAAGTAGAGAGTGAGAGACGATAGGAAGTGCAGCTACCCTTGTAGACATGTATGTAAAGTGTGGAAACATAGACAAGGAATGTCAATTGTATGACATAACACCTCAAAGAGATATTCTGTAATGGAATGCAATGATTGCAAGATATGCAAAAAATGGATTTGTTGAAAAGGCTTTAGAAACTTTCAAGCAAATGCAATTGGCATGTGTATAGACAAACATACTCAGCATAATGTGAGCACGTTATAACATGCTCACATTATGTTGAGCTTTGTTTGACGTGTTTTGACCAATTTTGAGAAAAATTTAGAGATAATCTGGAGCATGCTCCCCATCAAGATGGTACTTTTTTCAATGAAAACTCAAAAAATACCACCATAATCTTAAGCTCTTTGTTAGCTATCTAACCATATAATTTTTTTTCACATTTTGAGTACGTTAAGGGTTTCATCTTTAATTTATTTTGTTAGTGTTACCATTTTTTGTCAAAAACCAATGTCCAGTATTTTTGACTTTTTTTAAAACCGTTCATCAAAATTTGAAATAAGTTACATTTTTAGAAACTAGACTCCAAGAACTAGTACAAAGGAGAGCTTTGTTCAAGACAAAATGTAAGGCTAAAGGTAAGTGCTGCAAATTGATTATAAATAGTGGGAGTATGGAAAATTTAGTGGCTACTAAAATGGTGATAAATTGGGTCTTAAGAGGTTTAAACATCTTACACCGTATAAGGTTTCTTGGCTACAGAAAGGTCATCAGTTGTTGGTTAATGGATAGGATTTGGTTGAATTTCAAATTGGTAGTTATAAGGATAGTGTTATATGTGATATCATGCCCATGGATGTGTCATGTGTTGCTTGGTAGACCTTGGCAATTTGATAGGAAAGTTGTGCATAATGGAAGAGATAATACTTACACTTTTGAGAAGGATGGAATCGAGCATACATTGTTGCCTATGCAAGATCAAAAAGAGGACAACGGTAGTAGCAGAAGTAGTAAGGTGATGTTAGTAAGTGTGAGTGAGTTTGTAAATGAAGACAATGTTGATTTGCATGTAGGACAGCAGAAAGAAGGTGTTGGCATAAGTGCATGTGATGTTGGGACAGCAATACAAGATGGTGCCATGGACATAGAACTTCTACAAAGTTTGGAACAACAATGTCAAGATGAACATATGGATGAGATGCCTCATGAATAGTGTAAAGGGGCAACCAAACAAGATGATGATGATCTGTTACTACGAATTGTAGCCGTGGAAAAGGAATGGATTGAGTTGACAAAAGGTGAAACGAATATTGCAGTAGAGGACAATGGGGTACATGTTATGTTTTCAAACCCCTTTGATGTAGATATAATTGATTTCCATGAATGTGATTTTGTTCATGTTTATGTTGAAGCTAAAAATTGCTTGAGTGAGATGGGAAAGGAGGTTGTAGAGGATGCAATGGGGTGTAATGACATAATTTCTAGGTGGAGGAGGATGGATCAAGAGGAGTTACTCCTCATGTTGGGTTGTCATAACAGGGAGCCAACAAGTGGGAGGCAAAGGTAGAAGAGTTTGATCCATGGTGGACTTGGATCCACAAATAGTATTGAAGAGGTTAAATTCATTTTGTCACGGTATGCAGGATCTATTCTAGTCTAATGCTGGAAAAAGAGAAAGAAGTAGCCGGTTGCAGATTACTAAGGCCAATCATTGGAGTATGCTGCAAGTTGTTGCAACTTGAAAGGGTTCTACTACCCAATTCCATTTGTGAGCTATGCTCACAAACATCTCACCCAGGGAGCCTGATGTAGGGGCATCCATTTTTATTTTGATTAGTCATGTTCCATTCTGGTTTTTGCTGATTAGTGTTGGTTTCAATTATAGTTACTATTTGGTTAGTGTTTCGATTCCACTCCATAAACAGCTTGTTTTCAATCTATGTCTGGTATCAACCTTGGATGCATCGGTGGAAGCATTTTTTGTGAGCAAAGGAAGTTAAATTCGTTTTAAAATGGGATCCTGACGCTCTATTTTTTGATGGTTAGTTCCTGTCCACAAAGGAGGAAGAAGTTATAAAACTGCTAGCACGTTGGGAAACTACCAGAACAGAAATATAAATAGTCAGAAATCGATGTTAGAGGGAGAGTTTCCAGTAGAGGTCAACGCCTCAGGAAGGAGGACGGTGGAAAAAGGGAGAAAGAGGGACGTTGGTAGAGTTTAATAAGAAGATGGATGCAGGCATAAACTCAAGGCAATTTGTATGAGAGAGAGTCGAATGGATGTGACTCACCTATGAGAAATCTCTGATGAGAAATTTTTGAAAAGGCTAAGTATTCTAACATCTGCCAATGTATGTCCTCTATATTGCAGGCCGATTTGGCTGTGAACTGAGTATGTAGTTTCTTGTTGAATAAAACTCTTGCATTTGAGTGTCAATCTATGTTGAGTTAGGGATTTGTTTTAGTCACTATGTTAATCAAAGCACTATATTATCATATTGCAAATTAAGTCTGTAATCATATTGTTGTCCTCTGTTCTTCATTTGTGCTCTTAATTGTTTGTAATGAATTGAGTTGTCATCAATATCTCTGTGTAGGGCAACAATGTCTCATAGGGATTTACAGGGAATGCAACATATTTTATAGGGATTTGAACATAAATATTATTATTATGAAAGTTATGATAATTTATCATTTCAATTCAGCCTATTTGACAAATTGTGTATTTAAGCTCACATAAAATTTAATTAAAACGAAAATTTTTATTAAATTAAAGGATGGGACAAAGTGCTTGTAGATAAACATTTTTGCTATGGAGATGAGTATCAATGTAGTGTTTGTATGCTTTAGATTCTACAAAGTTCACACATGCACAATCAAACAAATAATTAAATTTTCAATTAATAATCTTTCGTAATTAAACATAAAAAGAATCTCAATATTTTAATGAGATGCCAACAATTTCTTGACAATTTATATTTTTTGGCCAATAAGCCATTCTATATGTGCACACATCTTGTAAATGCCAAAAATTTGGTAGTCCCATAAAAAAAATAGTTTGGTAGTCCTTTTTTAGTTTTCAAAAAAAAGTTATTATAATAAAAAAACCAAAATTTATTTTCCCTAAAATGTCAATTGAAAGACCGTTTCCTCTGAAATTTTCATATGAAAAGGGTGACCGTCAAATTTGAGGCCTCGTACATAACATGCGCTACCAACATAAATTGGATATATTACTCGAAAATACAGAATAATGCTGATTGCTAATATCCAACGACAATTTTCCAAAAATTTAATAGAAGGATTAATGGAAGTATAGTAAGAATAAGACTGACGGCGTCTGGAGTCCACTCTCGACACCATTGACGGGGTTACATTTTATAGAAGCGTACAATAATTGTAAAACGTTGAAAGATGTTTGCCTGAGTAATGTTTGATTGGAATCAGGACTGGAAAATGACGGATGTGTCCCAAAATTGTGTTTTTTTTAATGTTTTACTGTGTGATTCACGAGCTCGTCGTTGTCAGACGACTGTACATTTGACGTCCTATTTAAAAATACAGCGTCAAGAGAAAGATTTTTTTTTATTGGAATTACGCCTGGAAAATGACGGATGTGTCCCAAAGTTGTGTGTGTTTTTTTTTGGTGTTTTATGGTGTGATTCACGAGCTCCTCGTAGCCAGACGACTGTGCATTTGACGGCCTATTTAAAAATACAGCGTCAACAGAAAGATTTAAATAGTCGAATAAAATATGCTTGGAGGCCCCGTGCACATGGATGATGGAAGGCATTCAAATTTAAAACCATAAATATTAAATATTAATTTTTTGGGGGAAATTTGTGAATTTCAAATTTTGTAGGTTTGATCTGCGTTGATTTTTAAGTCTATTTTTAGTATTTGCCTTTCCCAAGCATATTGTAACCAGGTTTTTCTAATTGCTTATTATTCTCTTATTTATGAATAGGGGAGAAGACCCAATAGCTGAGATAGTTCTAATGATTGAGATAGTATTTGTGCATTTAAGGCCTAATATTTTTAAAAGTTTAGCACTAGTAGTTGTGACTTAAAGGTTGTTAGTGTTGACTATAAGTACTAAATATCTAAAGTATGCCGAGAGATATCCTTCTCAAGGCACCTAATGTTAGGATTAGTGATTAAAAATAGGCGCCTTGAGAAGGATATCTCTTGGCGTACTAACTATATTATATATCTTAAGAATTATTATAATTATATTATATAATAAATGTTAGATATATTATTATAATATATTATATAATAATTATAATATTATATATAATAATTATAATATTAATGAACTATATTAATCAACTATATTAATGAACTATATTATATTATAATTATAATGAACTATATTGAATGAAATGTGACCTTCGGATCTAAAAAGCACCCAATCATGTGATGCCACATCAGCGCACCAACAAAACATGACTTAATACACCTCTATTAGTCCACCCTTTTTAGGGGGGAACTATTTGACACCTCAACAAAAAGCATGTTGATATAGCATCATATTTGATGATGTGGCCATGAAACCTTAGTTATAAGCAGGGGCCTTGCCAAGTAAGCTACTGTAAAAATTTTGGAGTGATTTGAAATTTCCACGTATGATTTTGAGAGGCATGAAGTTACAGTGCTCAACTACTAGGCCCTCTCCCCTAAATCATATAACATTTTTTATCCAAAATAAATATTTATGTTTTGTAATATTAAGATGCAAACTTTTTAATTAAAATATTTTTAAAATAAATTATTGTCAATTTGATTGGCTATAAATTATTAAAAGTTTCTACTATCTTTACTAAACCTTTAATATGTTATTTCCAAACATTACAACCTATTGAAATATATTTTAAAAAATTATGACCATGTTTTTAAATTAAGTGTAAAAGGGGGATTTTGAAAGAGCCCCCATCCCTTCTATAAACAAACAACAAAAAAACAGTAAGACAACATTGATATAGCCCCCAAAAAGAGGGACACTATGAGGACAACACAACTAACAAAACACTACAACAAAGCAATCAACCACATATAAAACAAGATAGCTTATAGTAGGTTCAAAGCTATAGTGGCCTCTTATTCATCCTTTAGGAAATTGAGATGTTTCTCTACAAATTGAACATCATCAATCTCAAGAGTCTTCTTCTCCACAATTCTTCATCTTCAATCCCTCGATTTTGGGCCCAATTGATCCACCAATGCTAGAGACTTGAAGTGATCCTAAATAAATTTGATCCTTGTGGCACAATTTTGAATGGTATTCTTGTTGACTTCCACCACCTTTTCAAATTAGTTTTGATATCTTGCATCTCCTTTTCCATCAAGTTAAGTCTCGCCTCCTATTTAGCATTCTCTTATTTCAACCTACATATATCATCAAAATCTCCAACAAATTTCTAGTTAAGAATGGTAGTTTTACTATTCATCCTATTGAATTTGAGAAAAAAAAGTTGAGAATATTTTGATGCAAAGAAAGCTCCTTCTCTATACTACAAGATTTATCTCCCAATAGCTCCACAACTAAAGCCACCTCCTAAATACTAGAGGCCATTGAGAAAGAAAAGTTAGAAGGACCAAAAGAGGGTCCAAGGAATAATCCCTCTACCTGCTACAACTTGAAGATGGCAAACAAATCCTCAATCCTAATAGCCTTTACCTTTTCTTCTATCTAAACCACTCTTCAACTCTAGAGCAATATCCAATTCAACAATATTTAGAACCAATAAGAGCTTGATAAAGTAGGCAAATCATTTTTTTTGTGGGTGTGGGGTGGAGGGGATGTTCTATTTTTATTTTTAGAACCCCCTTTTGATTATTTGATACACTTTTCTTGTGAAGTATTTTCATTTAGACAACACAAATTTTACTTGGTAAATTTCCACTCCTTTACCAATTGAGCATATCCAATTCTACATCTAATCCAGGTAAGGTTTCTTCTATTCTAATTGTTGGGTGAATATTTTGCCTTTAGCTAACTAAAGGCAAAATGGTTATATCAACCACAGTGTGATGAGATAAATCTCTCCTCTTAGCAAGGGGAGGCTCCCTTTAATTGCAAACTATTACAAATTTAATAATTGATAAAACTTATTTACACTAAGAACTATAATTGGGGTGATTCCATTCCATCATATTCTCTTTTTTCAGAATATATGTTTACGTAATGATTTCAACAAAACTATTACTTATGCAAGTGACTATAAATTACCACAAACTCACGGAAACACAAAGTATTTCGTTGCTTCTTTCACCAACTAAAAATAAAATGATTTCGGAATAGAGTGCAACTCAAAGTCTTCACCATATGCCGATATAAGATAACACGATCACAAACAGTAACTTGTAGCCCAAAGTCTTCAAGTTACTTCTCATTCACAAACTTAAATGCAAATTTCAAATATGATATAGCAGCACAAAGTCTACAAAATCATATTTGAATCACCCCCTGAACACTTGATTTCCATGTTCACAATTCAAACATTCATACAAGATAATGTAATAGAAAGGACATAAGAACAATTCTATAACATTACAAACTTGCTCCAAGACAAAGATTGGATGCCAACTTGCTTCTTGATATTTCTTGAAAATTGATTTACAAAATAAGCTCAAAGTCTCAAATTGCTCTTCAAAATAGCAATGCTTTGCTTCAATAGACAAAAGATACTAATTACAATAGAGGCCCTCTTTTTTTATAGGGAGAGGCCTTGAGAAAATTAAGGAAAAACCTAACTACTTTTACTTATTCAAAAATGGGAGTCCTTATTGACTTGGGACTTCCTATGTTTTTACATGTAATTACATATGAGAACAGTACATGTAAAAATGTCCAAAACTAAATGAAAAGTACATATGGAAGTACAGAAAATAAACTAAGTCATGAAACTTTGCATCAACTTGCATCTCCACTCTTCTTCAGATGAGCATCATACATAGTGAATGTTGCTTGCAACCCACAGCTATCAAGACCAACAATGTTCCTAAAGATTATTCGAGCTCTGATCACTGCATCTTTCACTTTTGTGGTTGCCTTGTCATGATTAGTCAACTTTGATTTCAAATTATCTAGTGTTAACTGATAATCTAGAATATTGTCTAAAGAGGTAGCTGAAAAGGATTTGTCTTCAAACTCCCTTTGAAACATATTCTTGAACTCTTGAATCATCTCATCACCAGGGAGAAAATGATGATCCTCATATGTCATCTTGCATGGGAGCTCCTCCAGTTTGTGCAAAAGACTAACATCACTTTCTTCGCTGATTTCCTTAGCACTCTCCAAGTCCTTGATCAGCTCTTTCAAAACACTCTTCTGATAACTTAATGACTCTTTCGTTTCCACATAAGACTCATAATTTGAAACAATGCCGAGTGATATCAGAGTTCTTATTTTTAGCTTTCTCATCTCTGTCCACTGCTCTATGCTTTCATCTAGATACTCAATGTCTTGAGAAATAGTATCCACCAAGTCATCCAACTCAACTCTAATTTTTTCCATCCTGCTTGTCTTCTCAGTTGTACTGGTAAGAAGGGACAATCCGTGTTCCTGCATTTTATCAAGGTATTCTTCAATAGCTCTCCCTTTCACATGAGTCTTCTCTGACCTCTGAACAATAGGATCTTCTACTGTAATTGCCTCCAGTGTGATTGACTCAGATGTCAAAGAAATTTTTCTCACCATTGTAGCCAATTGTTTTGCCATTGCTTTGTATTGTTCTTTCATTTCCTTCTCATGATCAAATTTCACAAGGAATTGAGTGTAGACTGGACATCAGCTTTGGCACTTTCATGAGTAATCTTCCCAAGCTCAATCCTAGAAATAGAATAGTCACTCATCTAAAATTTTCCATAGTTGCATCTAATGGCGGATGTGCAATTTCCACATATTTATGACCCTTATCTCCAAGAAGCCGAGAAAGAGTCTTGGGTTTCTTTTGTGTCTTGGCTTTTACTAGCATTAGCTTTCCAAAGTCAAAGTCATCTAGGGAGATGGCTTGCTTCTTCCTTTATTTGTATATGCTAAAAGCCATGGAGGAAGCACTGATGTACTAACATTTAGGTCAGACCCCATTGTTGGTGTTAGGATAAAATGCAGTTTAATCAATTGAACAATATCAAACCCAAACATCAACAGAATAATGAAAACAAGAAAGATTGAATGAAAAGAGCAATGAATAACACAATGCAAACCTTCCCTGTTTCAAAGCTTCTGTTGTTCACCTATTACAACCATCCTTTGCTAATGAAGTAGGCCCTCAGCAAGTGCACTCTTTTAGCTGTGTTGTAGGATGTCGGTAGTAAATGGTTGTGTTCATAGATATTGCTGTGAAGTAGAGCTTCAAAGCAAATGGTGATCTCAAGTAGATTGTATTGGGGGGTGCCAAAGGCGCGCGGGTAGAATTCTGTAGAGTAACAATACAAATAACCTGGATGAATAGAATGGGAGGATGAGGTTTCTTTTATAGACTCAGAAGAATGAGGATCAACGATTGAGAAGAAGTGTGATGATCAATGGCTGAGGATGGTTGAGGAATGTGCAACCAGTAGAAATATGACAAGTCTCCCACCTCCATCATGAAAGAGGGGACTTGACAACATTGATTGGAGAGTTAACTCTTTTAACTGATCAGTTAACAAACTTGATTAGTCAGTTGGAAGAATGAATTATGGAATTGACTAAATTGATTGAGGGATTAACTCAATTGACTGGTTAGTTAACACTTTTGATTTGAGAAGAAATAGGACATGTGGGTGAGGGAAAATAAGGTAATTAAATATTTAATATATTTAATTACATGTGCAACCCGGTGAGGTGGACAAGGTGAGGTGGACAATGTGAGGTGGATTTTTGGAATTAGAACTTAGGATAGAGGAATTTGGTTTAATTAAATAATTTAGGATTATTTAATTGTGTGAGACATTAGAAGAATTTAGCGAATTTAATTAAATAAATTGATTTTATTTAATTACGGAATAGTGAACCAATTAAATAAATTTAGAATATTTATTTAATTGATAGAAGAATGAAATAAATATTTAGAATGATAGAAGGAATTCAGAAAGGAAATAAATATTTAGAATATTTATTTAGAATGAATCGTGCCATTTTTAGGCGTATACATTTTGCCCCTCTTTGATGCAATGCAGTTTACAGCGTTGCTTCAAAGAATAAATAGTCTAATAGTGATACACGCCCCAGTTTGCCCTTGGTACAAGTTTAATGATGATAGGATACCCCCTCGGGAGATTGGACGGGAAGAAGGCAGGAGGCGTGAGACGAACAATCTCACGAAGACGAAGGGAAGCTAGGTTAGAATGAAGAAATTGGTTGAAGAAAGAGTCAAATGATATGCGATGCCAGAGAAAATGATAACACACACAAGCAAGCGAGCAAGTATGCACAAATGATACAAGAACAAACAAGGTATTGCCCCTGTCAAGCAGTAAACCAACGATATACTAATAACGATGTACAACAGTGTTGTCATGGTAGGGAACGATATATCCCTAGACCAACACGGCAGGTGTGTTGTCATGGCAGAGAATGATAGATCCCTAGAGCAACATGAAGGATAGTGTCTGGTTTTAGGAAATGAAGCATGTCGTGTAAGACGCGTGTGTTGGACTGGTTTCGATGATGCTACATCCTATATAAGACAATTGATTGATTAACTGATCGAGTTGGTTTATGACCAGACAAGGATCAAGATCACTGATTGTGATTGGATCATTTGTGCAAGATTGACTTGACTTGATTGGTATGGATTAAGGATGGACCTTGCATTTGGATCATTTCTCAGACTGACTGATGAAAGATATGATGATAGATAGAAATCTGATTGATAGAAGAAAGACTCGATAGAAGGACTCACAAGCTTTTGTAAACATTGATACTCTGCACTTTGTGGAGCTTTTATTGCATGGGATATGGTATGGATGTATAATGGATGTGAATGGTGTTTGCTTTTGGAGTGCTTTATTTCATCATTGGGCATTTTTTTTGGTACTTTTTTTGAAATGTTGTAAGTTAATACAAGCATCTAGGTATAATTGAACCGAGATGACCTGAGTACTACTCACATGGATTTTGATTTAGCAAGTTAATAAAAGCATCGAGGTATAATTGAACCGAGATGACCTGAGTACTTGCGTATCAACAGACAAGGATTGCCCCCGTTCATGTTAGACCTTTGATGTCCTCGATGATCTTTTGTTGATCAAGTCCTTAGATAAGGTGTCACATTACTAAAGCGGATTCCACAGACATAAAACAAAGAAAATGATCATGCCCCCATCATAGCATCTCTAGCTATTGGCATCCTTGAGTAGCATAGAAAGACATGATAAGAAAAATTAAGACCCTGTAACTTAACCATGATTTCAATCCACAAAACATTCTTTCCATTAGATGTGTTTTTCTTTCCATAATTTAGATAGAATTAGTTAGAAGACCTTGGGTATTTGCTTTGCTTTAGATAGGTTAAGATGCTCATAGTCAAGATTTTTGCTTGAAGTGCGGGTTCTGCTTGCATTTGCTTGTTTGGTGAGAAGATTGCACAATCCTTATTGGGGAGACGGACCCTAAGGGACTGACCTAGTGCCTCGGGGGCGCATTGCTAAATGGCCTTGCCTACTTGACGATGCAGAGGCAACGTAGTTCAGGGTAAACCCTAACGGACCTAAGACCTAGGTGAGAGAAAGTGGAGACAGACTCAGATTGATAGAGGGACTAGATATGGGACAGATGGGACAAATGGAAGCCTCGGGGGTGCATTAGAATAATGGCCTTACCTACGTGACGGCGCAGAGGCAACGTAGTTCATGGACTTGGACCATGGACACTGACGAGGGACACTATGCCAGGCTCACACTGAGGAGACGGTATGGGACAAAACCTTGGTTGACAAGGCCACAAGGAGAGTATCAAGCCATGATAGGTAACTGTCAAGTGTTTATTGTGGGACAGATATGGGTCAAATGGAAGCCTCGGGGGAGCATTAAGAATGGCCTTGCCTATGTGATAACTCAGAGGCGACATAGTTCGACAAGAACCCTGATGGACCTAAGATACAGATCGGATGAGACATGATATGGATCAGATATGGAACAGCTACGGATCGGATATGAAATAGATATGGATCAGATATGGAACAGATATGGATCAAATATGGAACAACTATAGATCAGTATGGAATAGATAACACTGATGACAGAGGTTATGCTAGGCTGACACTGTGGACAGGATACAACCCCAGAATTTGGATAGCCTTAATGCTAGATACTGATGACAAGGGAAACACCACGGATAGGCAGATGGATGGGCGATAGGGGATCAATGGCAGGGTAGGTAGAAGGAAACAAGGATGTGATCTCCAAGGACTATGTCGCATAAGAAAAACATGCCCCATTGTAGGTAGAATACAGAGGATTTTTCATGACAATGCTTAAGATGAAGGAGGAGGATGAGAGGATAATGAAGGATTTGTATGGTTTTAGAGGGATAAGGTATGTCAAGAGACATCTAGAACATTTGTCAACATTTGCCCCCAATCTTTATCAAGATCAAGAAAAATAGAGAAATGGAAGATTAGGATGGATGGACTAGACTGTATAGGTATGTAATGGATAGAGGAATAGGATAGGAAATGGTATGAAAGCAACTAGTAGGAGAAAAGTGATATGTTGATGAGACAAGGTGCCCCCAAGTGTAGGTGACATAGAAGATCAATTTACACACGACGCCTGTTTGCCAGGTTTTCACCATGGTACTTATCCAAGGTGCCTGTTTGCCAGATTTTCACCATTGGACGAAGGGATTTTTCTTTACTTGTTTCATTTTTTCTTTTCTTTTCTCTTTTTTTTTTTTGAATATTTGGATAAGATAGGTAGAATGGATGAGAGGGCCTCAATGGCTAGGTTCCATGAAAGGTGACAGTCCCACTAGATGGATGTCATCACATGGACCATGTAAAGTGTTCCCATAGATGTTGGTAGGGGATTGCATGAAAGGAAGACGAAGTAGGTAGACAATGGATTATGATATAGAATATGGAGGGAAGACTTATGCAAAAGCATGGACTATAGGAATAGAATGAGGAATATATGTAGGATAACAGTGGAAAGAAGGGGAGATGGAGGGATATGAAAATGTTATGGAATGGAAGGGAATCATGACCAACGGTTGCACATACCGTGATAAACATTGAAGCTGGTGATGGGAAAGTAGTGTAGGAAGCAACGAAGACTTTTGCTTGTGGAGGAATGACTTAGGCATGTAGGGATCCGCATAGACTGAGTGGTTTTCTGTTTGTTACTTGTCATGTGGGATGGAAGAATTTGAGATTTATAGATGGAATGGGAGAAAGTAGATGGTTGAGATTCTTGAGAGGTAGATGCCTCATGTAACTTGAGGGCTTTTTGCTTAGGTACCCAAACCATTTTGTTTTTAGATAATACCTATGAAGGTATGGGTTTGGGTGTATGCATCTTTTGTGTGGCTTTTGGAGTAATCATTTGTTGGATACGGACCCACACCTTTTTTAGCTTGGCGTATAGGTGTGTGGGTGTATGCAGCTTTGGAGAAAGATGTTTCTTTGATTCTTGGCTTTTGTATCCTAGGTCATGAGGACTCTTAGGATTTTTGACTTTATAAATAGAGGTATCCAGATTTTTATTGTTGAATTCCCATGGGATGGTGGAAGTGGAGTTGGAGGACGTTCTTTGTTTAGACAACATGTGCATTTGGTGGCCATGATTGGGATTGTTAGAAGATTCATAGATGGATGAATAAGGTGTTGGGAGAAGTGGTGGTAAAATGTACAGAGGGATATTAGGAGTTGGCAGTAGCAGAGGTAGATTGGATGGTGGAAGGTGTATGGTCACATGCTTTTGACAACTGTAGGATGATGGAGGTGGAATGACAACATATGTTTTGGGGATATGATAGGGTTTGCAATGGAAAGCTGTAGACTTCAGAGGAGTGGAGGAAGTACCAACATCTTGAGATTGCTCACCTTGGGGTATGTATCCAAGGCCGTATGAAGGTGGAGGAACATTGACATGGATAGGTTCCAAAATACCTTGTTCATGAAGGCCTAAGCCTTTACCTTGATAGTTCATATTTTGGAGTATGCGATGGACCATGGGATTATGTATAGGTGCACTAGCAGTGAGTTCCTTATTGGATGAGGAAGGCGAGATAGTAGACAATGGTTGTTGGTGTTCTAAGGAAGAACATTCATGCATGAAGGTAGTAAGCTCAAGGATATAAGATGACGGATTTGTAGCTTGGTCAATAATGGATGGTGAAGGATCGTTAGAATCTTGATCATCATTATGCTCTTTAGGATCTAAGTTATTGGATTGATCATTCGTGTGCACTTGGGAGGCAAGTGTCTCATCAGAGGAAGTGAAAGTTGTTGGATCATGGATGGGATTAGATGGAAGAGGGATAGAAGAAATGGAGGCTTCTTGCTCATGAATGGGTATGGGATCAAGTTGTTCAAGGACAACTTCTTCATAGGGAATATCTTGATCATAGAACAAATAAAGGTTATGGATGGGTTGGAGTTGGGTTTCCATCTCATGTATAGGATCAAGTTGCTCATGGATAGCTTCTCCATCAAAGATAGTATCTTGATCATAGAAAAGATAAAGGTTATGCATGGGATGGAATTGGATTTCCTTCTCATGTATAGGTGTTGGGAGATGGATAGGATCAAGTAGCTCATGGAGAGGTTCATTATTATGGATATCATCTTGATCATGGAAAAGATACATGTTATGGATAGGTTGCAAGAAAGTGATTTGATCTTGACTTAGACTAGGGATTAATGTTTCCTCATGCTTAGGATTAGACTCTTGACATACCTCTTGGGTTGCTTGAATGGAAGTGGATAGCTCTTGGATAGCTTCTTGGTTGACAACATAGATGTTTGATGGACCTTGACTTTGGTTCATGGTAGGAGGTTCTTCGATAAGCTCAAGGGGTTGCGAATGACATGAAGGATTTTTGGTAAGGTCAAGGACTGGAATTTGGGGACATGGTTGACTCTCTACTAGTAGCCCTTGGATCACATCATTGGTAGGTGTATGGATAGGTGAATGAGGGGATTTAGCTTTCTCTCTAGCTTTTCTCTGGTTGTATAAATTTGGAAAAACTCTTTCCCACCACTCATCTGATTCTTTTTTGGTCATCCATTTAGAGTTTGAGGAACTAGATGGTGGTGTTGGTGTAGAACTGGTATGTTTTGGAATATGTGTCTTAGAAGGTGGCAAAGGAGGACTAGTAGATGGGGTGGTATATGATTTCTGACTTAAGGTAGTGCTTGCCTTGTCATGAGTATGGGAAAAGGATATATGATTTTGGGGCGAGGTGTAGCTGGTACTGGCATGTTCAGCTTGCAAGATTGCCATTTCTTGTTGTAAGACTTGGGCTTGTTGAGAAATTGCTATACAATTTTGGGGCGAAGGATCTAAGCTTATTTGCAATTACAGGTATTGGAGTTTTTGACCAAAATATTCTAATTGGTTTTCCATTGACACAAGACCAGAAAAGCTTACTAGTTTGAATGCACAGCAGTCAATGTGCCGTAACAGAGTGCAAATGCGCCACAAGTCGAGACAAATGTGCCAATCTGGTAATGTTTTGAATGTGCTACAAAAGGTTTTAAATGCATTGAAAGTTTTTCAAAAATTTTTTTTTTTTTTTTTGGTTTGAAAACTTGGTGTTTTTGAGGATTCTGATTTTCAATTATGGCAAAGACACAGCAAACACATAGAAGTTTTCATGATTTTATCTTTTGTTATTTTTTGTATTTTTAGACTTTTTGACTCAAAAACAAGTACACCCTAGGCTTCAAATGGATTATAGGGGATTTTGGTATACTAAACAATTGGTTCGCAGTCAAGGCAATCGTTTGAGTGGTTACACATGCGGCAGCACTACTCTCCATTATGGAGTCTCCCAGCCTCAAAAGGTTGCGCCTTAGAGGGTTTTGGGGGAGATTGGTCGTCGGTGTAACACAACAGCACTCGTTGTAGGAGGTTTTCACCTCAAGCACATTTATTTTAAGTGGCTTGGTAGGGCTTGGCTTTAGCCTATTACGACTCAGGGTCGTTCCCACTTGGACAGGCGTGCATCCAAGGGAAGGCCCCCCTAAAGGTTAAACAGATGGAATGACAAGTCTGGCACTCTGGTCACCCAGTAAAGGGGAGAGTATAAGCCTGTTGTCATTCATTAAGCACAGAAGACACTGATTAATCCAACCTAGTTAAAAGTAGAAAAACTAAATGAGCTAATATTACTTGTGCACTCACACTGTTGTTAATTTTGAAGTGGTTAAAAAGATAGCATTGTTCATTACCGTTTGTAAGATGGCAATAATCTAACTATGGAAGATAGCATTATGCAGATATTGCAATGGTTCAATTACTCTCTTCCTAGTTAAAGCTATGTGGAATTTGTATGAACGTTCGTTTTACTATCCTTTTATAAATTGAAGTGTGAGTTTAGTAAATGCAGCTAAATGAGTCTAAACCAGTGGCCTAACCTACAAAATAGATCCAGAGTATTCTTGTAAAGATGTTAGCGTTAAGAAAAATCTTCTAAAAAATCCTAAAATTACTACCTACTACAGAAGCACCACTTCAGAGATTGAATGCGCAGAAACAGTCAACAGAAATTTGCATTTTTCTAACCCTAGTTTGTAAAGATTTGGATAAAAATATATGTGGATGATCTCTTAGCTCAAATCTAACCTCACCATTACATCTGGGGGGCCATTTCCATAAATTTTGAGTACAAATTTGCCTAGATTTCATGAAAAATAGAGCGTTTGGTGAAGAAAACAACGTTTCTAAAATTCACTGCAAAATAGATGCGTTGCAGGAAGTAACATATGCACTATACAATTTAACATATGCGCTACAGGATAACAGATGCGCTGCAGGATGCAACAAATGCGCAGAATCAGTAAATGCTTCGTATCAGAGGTCATATGCGCCGAAACAGAGCATATATGCACAGAAAGAACATATGCACCGTGAAAAAAGGTATATGCACCAGAATAGTGTTTAAAAGCGTAGTAAGAATGAACAGATGCATAGGAATAACATATGCACCATAACAGTGTGTAGAAGCGCAGATGCGTAGGAATAACAAATGCGCTGCCGAAATTGGTATATGCACCGCAGAAATGCTCAAATGCACCGAAGTAGCCTGTGCGTGACCTGTACGGAACCTGTCTTCAACAAAGCTCAGATTTTGATGAGATTTAGGGGTAAAGGCCCCATGGTGGGTGCCAAAAATGTTAGGGTAAAATGTAGTTTAATCAAATGAACAATAATAAACCCAAACATCAATAGAATAATGAAATCAAGAAAGGTCGATCTAAATGGAGCAATAAATAACACAATGCAAACCTTCCCTGTTCCAAAGCTTCTATTGTTCGCCTAGTATAACCATCCTTGTTGGTATGAAGTAGGCCCTCAATGAGTGCACTCCTTTTGCTGTGTTGTAGGATGTCGGTAGTAAATGGCTGTGTTGATAGATATTGCTGTGAAGAGAAGCTTCAAAGCAAATGGTGATCTCAAGTAGATTGTATTGGGGGTGCCAAAGGCGCACTGGTGAATTTCTATAGAGTAACAATATAAATAACCTAGATGATTAGAATGGAGGGATGAGGTTTCTTTTATAGACTCAGAAGAATGAGGATCAACGGTTGAGAGGAGATATGAAGATCAATGGCTGAGAATGGTTGAGGAATGTGCAACCAGTAGAAATATGACAAGTGTCTCATCTCCATCATGAAAGAGGGGATTTAACAACATTGATTGGAGAGTTAACTCCTTTAATTGATCAGTTAACAAACTTGATTAGTCAGTTGGAAGAATGAATTATGGAATTGACTGAATTGATTGAGGGATTAACTCAATTGACTGGTTAGTTAACACTTTTGATTGATTAGTTAACTAACTTTTGATTTGAGAAGAAATAGGACATGTGGGTGAGGGAAAAATAGGTAATTAAATATTTAATATATTTAATTACATGTGCAACCTGATGAGGTGGACAAGGTGAGGTGGAAAAGTGAGGTGTAAGTGTGAGGTGGATTTTGGGGATTAGAACTTAGGCTAGAGGAATTTGGATTAATTAAATAATTTAGGATTATTTAATTGTGTAGGATATTTAGAAGAATTTTGGGATTTTAATTAAATAAATTAAATTTATTTAATTATGGAATAGTGAACCGCTTAAATAAATTTAGAATATTTATTTAATTGATAGAAGAATGGAATAAATATTTAGAATATTTATTTAGGATGAATCATGTCATTTTTAGGCGTATACAGTTGGTGCAGAAGGAAATGTGCTCACACTCGTGGTAGTGATGATAGGAGTATTTGGAAACATGGCACTTGGTACATCCACATTAGCAACTTGCTCAGTACCCAAAACAAACTGTTCAAAAATTGTGGGGTCACCTATGTCATAAGAGGGTGAAGACAAACTAGGAATTGATCTTAAAGAATGAAGAACATTATCAAAAGTCACATTAGGATTATTAAAGATTGTTCTTGAGGATGACGGGGACTCAGATGACTGAATATCAATGGGTGAAATTGGGGTTGTAGGAGGAACAGGCAAAGAAACTGAAACATATATATTAGGTTGAAGAGAAGGGACTTCAATTTCTTGTGACACATTTCTTTGCAGAGACATAGTTGTGTCTTGTAGATTCTACTGACCATCTCCTTCTTCTTTCTCATATTCATTCTCTTTCTCTACTAAAGACTTATCCTCAATATCCATTTCCTCCATAGCTAGTTCTTCAACACCCTGTTCTTCAACTTTCATTTCCTTGGTAGCAGACTCATCCTCTGTCACTTTGGCCTTATTCCCTTTTGACACAAATTTAATCTTAGGCTTGGGAGCCTTGGATGTACAAGGAATATCACTCTTGTTCTTCTTTATCAACTTATCCTTTTTTCCTGTTTGTTCTAAAGCATCCTCTTCAGAACCAGTTATGAAGTCCTTCAAGGGTATACCCTTGCTTTGTAGCCAAAGATTAGTATTTGCCAAAATAGGTTCAAACCTCTTTCTCAAATGAGTTAACTCCTTTTTTGACCACTACACAGTAGGCAAGGGAGAAGTTGCAATTTGTTCATTGACATATCTAGGATTAACATCTTCATTGTCCACCATACCTTCTAGAATATCAGCCAAACCTAAATATTCAATTTGATTCAGAGTCAACTTGCTGTAATCTAACTTTCTAATCTCCTCTTCTATTCTCAAATCAGCCCAGATATCCTCTACCATCAGCTCATGAAACTGAGTCTTTCTCCTGATCTTATCCTTCACTCCCCAATAATCAAATTTGGGTCTCCTTTTGAATTGTTTCATAGTAACCATCTGCATTTCAGTTTCCATTGCCTTGGCTTTAGCAGTAGTTGCAATAGAGTACCTACCAATCTCAACAGGAAACCTAAATATGGGCTTCTTTAACTCCATTTGTTTGTTATGAACGACAATCATTTGCTGACACAACTCCATCAGAACAATTCTATCTGAAGGGAACTTAGGCAACATGTAGGGATAACCTTGAAAATATCCAACTCTTAAATATGTGAAAGTTGAGAACTGAAGAAACAAGCAACCAAAACCATTCACCACTACCCAAGCTTCATCTAAAATTCTCCTCTGCTCCAACTGGGGGTCAAAGAGGCACAATAAAATAGAAAAGAAGGCATCATTCACCCTTCAGAAATGATAAATTGAGCCTTTCAAAGTGAGTTGAGGATAATACTGATAAACTGGTACAACTCCCTTGTCTCCATCAGATGTTAAACCTGGGAAATTCCTCATAGAAGCTGCTATATATACCAGGTATGAAGTCATATAGAGCTTGAAGGTAGTTGATACCTTAATTAGCTGCTCATGAAGAGCATTACTAATTTGTTCTCCCTAGAATATATTCTACTTAACCTAAAGTATGATCTTGATGTATGGGTACATCCATTCATGGAAAGTTAAAGATGAAGATAGACCTCTAACTCTACTGAGAATAGTTATTAGATCACTTACTTCCTCCACAAAGTCACTCCTGGGAAAACTCCCAGGCCATCTAGACAAATTTGGTCTAGCAGTCTTGAGCCATTTAGTATTGATCACTCTTTTTGCCTTTTCAACATCTTTGCCATATTCACCCTGAGCAATACTGAAACCCAGTTCTGCAACATTTTCAACTCTTGGGCACATGAACACCTTAACTATAAATTCCGCATCAAGCCTCATGATCACATTGTCGTGGGCATCTACCACTGTCCTGTTGTCTTTATTGTAGAAATGAGCAACTTGGAGAACAAACTCTGTATTGTATGCAGCAACAGGGAATGAAGCCACTAGATGAATATTGCTTTTGACAATCTTCTACATATAAGGACTAGGTTTATTTGACTTCGTTCTCTCCACAAATTCATCCATATCCACATGACCGATCTATGTATCCCATATTTCATCAACATTTGATGTGATTGAAATTACAGGAAAGACACCTTGATATTTGTACTTCATCACTTTGGCCTTCTTTGGAGATGGGTCAATCATTTGAAAAGAAGACTCCTTTGAATGAATTGGAGACCTCAACAACTTTGCAAGAGAAACTGTAACAAAAAGTCATAATCTTGCAATTAGGAGAATAATAGGCAATTTTGGGAAACTGCATGTTGATGATCATGATCATAGGAATGAGCTTGAAAGGGCTAAAGAGCAAGCAGGTCGAGAGAAACGGATGAAATCAGGCTAAGGATAGCAATTTGAAAATTCCTAGAGTTAGACAAATTCTAGGGAGTGAGTGCACAGGAGGCAAATTTTGCTGCCCTTGCATGTTAGGGGGGATTACTGGTGTCAGGGCGGCAAATTTTTTCGCTCCTACATGTAGGAGTAAAGTATTGGTAGATGTACGAGTGGTGATTTTTACCGTCGTTGCAAGGGAAAGAAACTTGGTTTTTGCAAAGTGCATAAGTGGCAAATTTTACCGCTAATGCATTTAGGGTAGATTTAGTTGTGTTCGAGTGGTGAGTTCTACCACTAATGCATTTAGGGTAGATTTAGTGAGTTTCATGTAGGGGCGGCAATTTACCCTGCCCTTACATCTGATGTTGCATCCACAAAAAACAAAGGCAAGGGCAGTGAATTTCACCACCCCTACACATAACCTATATGTACATGTGTGTCGACGGTGATTTTTACTGCTGATATATGGGTAAACAAAACTTGAAGTTATAAAATGCTGACAAATGACGAAAATTGCCATTTTAAATAGATGAAACAAATAAAACAAAAACTAGGGTTTCTATATTAGATGGTGAAAAACCGCCATGCCATCTCTAAACATAGACGCATAACAACTAAGGTAAAAACCAAAAGAAACCCTAAACAAAAATGGCATTCAAGAGGTAAAAGAAAACAAGAAATCAACAGGAAACAAATACAACTAACAATGCTTCATTTAAAGGGTAAAAATGATTTGGGAAAAGAGGAATACAAAATGAAAGCACAAAGAATAACTTACTCGATGATAACAATCACAAGTTGATCCTCATGACAAGCCCTAGATTTGAAAATCGTGTACCCAAAATGCGAATGACGATTACTAGGGATTCAAATGAGTTCGTGCAAGTAGCAGAGACAGGTAAGAATTAAAATGAAAACTAAAAAGAAAATTAAAAACATATAAATGTCTTTTAGAAACACTCACACAAAGTACATTTATTGCACTCGAGTAAAGTCGAGATGCGCAGGATATGCACAGGCGGTAAATTTTACCATCCCAACACATGAGCAAGACAAAATGCACGGGATGCAATTTTTGTCGCCCCTGCACTTAAACAAAGTTCCTAAAATAAAATGCAACAGCCGTAAAATTCACCGCTAGTACACAACACAAAGACAAATAATATGCATGGGCGGTGATTTTCACTGTCCTTGCATGACTCAAAGACTGAAACATGCACTGGCAGCAAAATTTGCCACCCCTACATGAAAACAAAAATTTCTCTAACTCCTTAAAACTGCAAAAACTAGTTTAACAACTTGGACAAATTTCAAGAAATCAAAATGAGAAGATACTAGAATAGATACTTAGGAGTGCGAGGACATGCACGAGGACGAGATGACTCACCTCGATTTGTGAGCTTAGAGTGTAGGCTACGAAACGAACAAGTTTCATAGGGGTCGTCCTACAAAATGAGCTCAGCTGATTTTGAGGACAACACTAATCTATGGTTATTGTAAATTGAGTAGTTTAATGAGGAAGTGACAAAGTGTTGGAGGTGGAGTAGAAGTATAATGAGATATGATGGCTTGTTGATGAGAAGCACAATGACATTATTCAAACAAGTCATAATTTCTAGCTCAATGTCATATGCTATCTTTCTTATTTTAGGGGAAGATGCTTTGCTCTTCCAAGTGAGAAATTGAAGTCTTAGGTTAGATTCATAGGTCCTTTTATCAATGATGGCTCTTGTTGAGTTGTCCAACATGATCTCATTAACCTAGGTTCCTGTATTTACTTAGGGAAGTTGGGGTTTTCTCCATACATAAGGAATGCACCACCAAGTGTATATCATTATTTGGCCTAGAAGTGGTTTCTAGGTTTAATTAGTGCAACTAGGGGTTATTTCATTGTCATCATTAGAAATCATATATTTGGTGTTTTCCTGTAACTTATTCTTTACATCTTTGTCTTTTATCCACCACCCAACTTCCATTGCCACTAGACTACACATAAAGGAAGCTTAGAAGCACAGGAGCTCATGCATATTTTGGAAGATGCAGAGGAAGAGAGGAGTGTTTTAGAGGAGATAGGGTGATCAATAAATTACTCTACAACTTTGTATCTTAGAGCTTCCTTTTAGTTCTTTCTATAATCTTACAACAATCAAAATTTATGGCTTCTCATTAGTGATTGTATCCATTGCCATGGCCATGCATGCACTTGTTCCTCGACTATCTAATATCCGATTCTCTATTTCTCTACAACCATAGGTATGCTTTACAATGCTTGCTTGTTTCTCCTTTCCTTCATTTGTAACTGGTTATAAAACCACTTCAAGACATGGCATAAAAGTCTCAATTTACATGGCAAACAGACAGTAGCTATGTGCTCCGAAATGTGACTCAATCATAATGTGAATGAGTCAGCCTCTATTTCACACATGAACCACCTCCTTGCTATGAGCAACCTCCAATTCACTCCCTCTCTCGTGGCAGAAGCTAGTTGAGTGGAGACATGACCCAAGGATGGTTATGTTCATGTGGAAGAACTTCATGCAGGGTACTTAGCAAGTCTATGGGCCTAATATGATTTGATATTTGACAATCTCATTCTAGGACTTTAGTGGTTGAGATAATTATATGAACCGAAGGGTCACTAATCCTATGTCTCTTGTTGGGATTTCTTAGGTTCCAACACCTTGTGGGTAGACTATTTCACTCGTTGATGAGTCTAGTGCATTGCAACCTATCCTCATAAATGCTTGGATGATTTATTGTATGCTATTTTCTTGTTGGATGATCCTAAGAGTGTGTTATTTCTCTTCTACTATTTGTTGTGCATGTTGTGGTCTATGATGGATCTCTTCTATCTCTTCAAGAATAGCCTTGATTCAATATCTTCTAATCCCTGGGCACATCGAATGCTTGGGAGAGAGTTGTGTGTTGACTAAGCATTTGACTTATGTTTTACTTTTGTTGATTTTTGAACTATAATTGACCTCATGATGTCATCAAGGGTTTGACCTTGTTTTGACTTGATATGTATATACCTCATGATGAAATTGAGGGTTTTTGTCTTTCTATGTTTCCTAATATTTTAGTGTTTTCTTATGAAATACAACTAAATGAATGTAAACAACTTTTGTTTCCCTTTTCCAAATTGAATAAAAATGTGATTTGATTATCTAGAAAGTGAAATATGAATGCAATTTAATAATTTTTTTGAATGCAATCTAATCCTATGTTTTTTGTATTTTGTGGGATGGTTATCAAATCTAGTTATTCTAGAAATTAAAATTGCTTAAATAAAAATGTAATCTATGAATTGCAATTAATCTAATCTAAGAAATTTAATTGAATAAAATGACGCAAGAGCTTTTAAATTTTGGTCTATTGTTTTGTTTGTTTGAAGTTTTGTTTTGTGTTGAGGGACCCACGCACCTGTATAAAAGTTTTTTACTTTGCAAATTCAATAAATCAATCCTCAAGATGTTGCAGATGTGTTTGAGATTGTACATCGGCCTCTTAGAGGCAGTTCTTTTGGTTAAAAGAAATCATTGGGAATGTTGGTTAGTCCTATCGCCTCTTTGAAAATGGTTAAGTCTTGTCACCCAAAAAGTAAGAAGTTACAAAATTGTCGGGGAGAAGTTGAAAAGGAGTTACCCAGCCAGGAGGAAGGGAAGAGAAATGGGGACGAAGAAGAAAAACTACCCGAGCGTGAAGAGGAGAGAACACAGGAAGATGGGTCGTGGGCATGAAAAGAAATGATATAATAGAAGTAGACATTAAGGAAGGAGGTAGAGTGTGTGTCAGAGGGGGAAAACTATCAAGCGGTGAAAGGAAGAATGCAGAGAAAAGGGAGAACAAAGGGACAGAGAGATGTAATAATAGAAGGGAGATAAGTAATGAGGGTGCCATCGAAGATGGCAAGGTCAAATTTGCCTTGATAGAGATCGAGTGTTGGTATTCTAGTAGGAAAAGAATGGGAAAGAAGAGACAACATCAGACAAGGTCCTATTTTGGAAGAATTTGTAGAATCAAACCAAAGAGAGAGGAAGTCGATTGCTGAGTAAAGAAATTGATTCTTCATGAATCAGTCATTGTAATCCATTTGCTATAATAAATGATTAGTCAATGCTTTATTTTACTATTGTATGTAAATTTAGTTCCTGTCACTTGTGTGTGTAGAAGTTTTGTCCCCTGTTGTTTATATGACGAATGATTTTTTATCACTATTCTTGTCACCTTTGGCTAAGGATAGGATTGAGTAGCTTTCTGTAGATTGATATTATTGTTTATTTCAGACCTCTATTCATCGAAGTGTATCAATATCATTTTAATCTAGCAGGATCATCTTTGGTATTCATGTTTAGTATCAGAGAATTGTTATATAGGAGATTGTGCCATCATAAAATCAAAACTAATCCTATCAAGGAAAGAGAAATACGAAAATTACTTCTCCAAGAGAAAGAGTGTGATCTAATTAACTATGAAAGCATAAATAACTTGGATTCTCTTTGGTGCATGAGCTTGGTGTATCCTCAGAAGTCCTTTTGTGGCAACCTCCTCTCCTTTTGCAGTAGTGAGGAACTCCTCTTTGCACTAAGGATGAAGTAGAAATTGACTAAATGATTGAGCTATGAAAGCTATAATGAATTAATTGAGTTATTGAAGCTATTGAAGTAGTATAGCTTAGATTTTGGAAAAGCAATTGGCAAGCATATGGATGCTATTGAAGCTTTTGAAATCTTGGCAACTATACTAAGCAAGTAAAAGGCTCACAAGTCCTGGGAAGAGCATAAGCATGCTATGGAGAGAAAAAAATAAAGTTGGAAATAAATATGCAACAATGAATTTTCTTTCTAAGGGAAAGATTTGAAGCTTTGCAAAAATTAAAACTAAAGAAATGAACTAAGAGGCTTAAAGGCCTATGAGGAAGCTTGAAAAAGATTGTGAAGATGAGAAAAACATTCTTAGACTTAAGAAATAATGAAGAGGTGAGGGATATTTATAGGTTGGAGGGACTCACAAATGGTGGAATTGATTGGAGAATTAACTCATTTGATTGAAGAGTTAACAGGCTTGATTGGATAGTGAACTAGGTTTGATTGGGAGTGAACTAGCCTTAATAGCCTTTCATAGAAGAATGAATGGAGTTAGCATAAGATTGATTGAGAGATGAGTAGAATTGATTTGGAGTTAAAATGGAGTCATTGAAAGTCTTGAATCAATTAGGAGAAGTTGATAATCAATTAGGGAAGGTCACTCACACAATCAGGGCTCAATTTGGAGAAAATCTAGGCCAAAACTGGAAGAAATAATGCATATTAAAACATGACTAGGTCACCTAGTTTGCAAGGGAAAAATGCCTAGGGGAGTTTTGGAGGTCAAATTTAGCGACTCAAAAATAATGGGTTCTGCAGGACATGGGGAACTTTCAAAAGCTCGTTTGGACACATATAGACTCATTTTTAGGTTTCGTCTATTTTGAAATTGTTGGAAAATGTGTATTGTACACCTTGCATAAAATGAATTAATTTAATTATGTAAAATAAATATTTATTTGTGGTGCATCTTAATTGATGTGTTTAGCCACATTAGATATTTCTTTGAGTTCCACTTGTAATTTATTTGGGTTAGTTATTTTATGTGTGTGGGACACAAAATAATTAATTGGAAAATTATTTAATGTTGGGTGTAAAATGAAAACTTAGTTGCAAATATTAAATGAGGGGTCAATGGTTTTGTGAACTCATGGTTTTGAGTCACATGGTTTTCCCTATGCTACATCTTGTATTTGTGTGAGCTTGGTTCTATAAAAGCAAGCACATGGTTAGTAGTTGGGATTGGATGGTTGGTTGATTGGCTATAGGTTGTCATTGTATTTGGTTTCTCTTGTGAATGCATTTTATGAAGCATGGCATGAGATGTGTGGTTACGTTGTTGGACACATGGAGGATGCATTGGAGGAGCTTGATGTTGTTGCAAGTATGGGCCTAATTGGTGTTGTCATTGATGTCAACATTCTCCTATTGCATTAATGATAAGGATTGGATGAACTGTTTGCTAAGGACTTTGAGAACATTGGTCATATCAAGAACAAAGAAGAATAGTGAAGACAGTAAGTTAAAGATCCAAGATAAGATGAGGATCAGAGGATGCTATTCAAAGGGTTTGTAGATATGTGTCTAAAGATGATCCAAAAAAGATTTTAGAGGTCCGCATAAAGATCTGAAGAAGTTATGGCCGCTCAAGTAAAACCAGTTTTGGCAGGTGTTCAGAGGTGACAGAGTGATACAAATAGGTCCAGTGAGATCCAAAAATGCATTATCCTGTTCTGCAGATTTGGTGGAGTGTTTAGGAAGTCAATGTGGAGTTACAACTCAAATGGTTCGTGATCTGGAGATCTGCAAGCATCTATTCCATTGTGACAGTGATGACAGACTGTGTTCTTGAGGTTCCAGATGAAGGAGAGAAAGATTTCAATAAGCAGATGTAGTGTGGAAGTTCTTGGTGATTCAGGCTAGCTTGTGGAGGTCTTTGGATCATTTCCAGTTCAAGTTGGTGATCCGCATTAGAGTTTGAGCTCACATTTGAAGAATAACTTTTGGATGATGGTGTTCTTCCTAAGTCTGGCTAACCGGATGTGTTACACATCCTGTGGATGATCTTGAAGATGTTATGTGAAGATTGGCATGTTCCTAGAAGAAGATTGAAGTCTCAAATTTGTGTGGCCGATAGTGTGTTGATCCATGTGAAGTCTTTTGTAATTAGTCATGGTGTATTTATGTATTTTCTTTGTAATGTTTGTCGACTTAGATGATCATTCCTAAGTCAATGTCTTGTATAAACAAGGAATTGTAAAGTCATCTCAAAGTGTATCTTGTGGAGATGAGAGTGTGGTAGCGAGGAGGAGAGCAAAAGGCAGAGTAGAAGTATTGGGCTTAAATGGAACTGATTCAAGCATGGTGAAGATGCTATTCTCCAGTTCAAGTATGTGATACTTATTATTCTGTAGACAGTGTGTCTCTTATAGGCAGTGGACCTCTTGTGAGCAGTGTGCTCGGGAAGTGAGCCCTAATTGGCATGTGTCATTTTATTCTTTCTGTATACGCCTAAAAATGACACGATTCATTCTAAATAAATATTCTAAATATTTATTTCCTTTCTGAATTCCTTCTATCATTCTAAATATTTATTTCATTCTTCTATCAATTAAATAAATATTCTAAATTTATTTAATCGGTTCACTATTCCTTAATTAAATAAAATCAATTTATTTAATTAAGTTCCTTAAATTCTTCTAATGTCTCACACAATTAAATAATCCTAAATTATTTAATTAAACCAAATTCCTCTATCCTAAGTTCTAATTCCAAAAATCCACCTCACACTGTCCACCTCACTGGGTTACACATGTAATTAAATATATTAAATATTTAATTACCTTATTTTACCTCACCCACATGTCCTATTTCTTCTCAAATCAAAAGTTAGTTAACTAATCAATCAAAAGTGTTAACTAACCAGTCAATTGAGTTAATCCCTTAATCAATTCAGTCAATTCCATAATTCATTCTTCCAACTGACTAATCAAGTTTGTTAATTGATCAATTAAAAGAGTTAACTCTCCAATCAATGTTGTCAAGTCCCCTCTTTCATGAAGGAGGTGGGACACTTGTCATATTTCTACTGGTTGCACATTCCTCAACCATCCTCAGCCGTTGATCATCACACTTCTTCTCAACCGTTGATCCTCATTCTTCTGAGTCTATAAAAGAAACCTCATCCTCCCATTCTATTCATCCAGGTTATTTGTATTGTTACTCTACAGAATTCTATTTGCACGTCTTTGGCACCCACCAATACAATCTACTTGAGATCACCATTTGCTTTGAAGCTCTACTTCACAGCAATATCTATGAACATAGCCTTTTACTACCGACATCCTACAACATAGCTAAAAGAGTGCACTCGCCAAGGGCCTACTTCATCAACAAAGGATGGTTGTAATAGGCGAACAATAGAAGCTTTGAAACAAGGAAGGTTTGCATTGTGTTATTCATTGCTCTTTTCATTCAATCTTTCTTGTTTTCATTATTTTGTTGATGTTTGGGTTTGATATTGTTCAATTGATTAAACAATATTGTAAAATGCGGTTTAATCAAATGAACAATAATAAACCCAAACATCAATAGAATAATGAAATCAAGAAAGATTGAATGAAACGAAGTAATGAATAACACAGTGCAAACCTTTCTTGAATCAAAGCTTCTATTGTTTGCCTATTAAAACCGTCCTTGCTGATATGAAGTAAGTCCTCAGTGAGTGCACTCTTTTAGCTATGTTGTAGGATGTTGGTAGTAAATGGCTGTGTTGATAGATATTGTTGTGAAGAGAAGCTTCAAAGAAAATGGTGATCTCAAGTAGATTGTATTGGGGGTGCCAAAGGCGCGCTAGTATAATTCTGCAGAGTAACAATACAAATAACCTAGATGAATAGAATGGGGGGATGAGGTTTCTTTTATAGACTCAGAAGAATGAGAATCAACGGTTGAGAAGAAGTGTGATGATCAATGGCTGAAAATGGTTGAGAAATGTGCAAACAGTAGAAATATGACAAATGAATCTGTATACGCCTAAAAATGACACGATTCAACTAAATAAATATTCTAAATATTTATTCCATTCTTCTACCAATTAAATAAATATTCTAAATTTATTTAAGCGGTTCACTATTCCATAAATAAATAAAATCAATTTATTTAATTAAAATCCCTAAATTCTTCTAATGTCCTACACAATTAATTAATCCAAATTCCTCTATCCTAAGTTCTAATTCCAAAAATCCACCTCACACTTACACCTCACTTTTCCACCTCACCTTGTCCACCTCATCGGGTTGCACATGTAATTAAATATATTAAATATTTAATTACCTATTTTTCCCTCACCCACATGTCCTATTTCTTCTCAAATCAAAAGTTAGTTAACTAATCAATCAAAAGTGTTAATTAACTAGTCAATTGAGTTAATCCCTCAATCAATCCAGTCAATTCCATAATTCATTCTTTGAACTGACTAATCAAGTTTGTTAACTGAACAGTTAAAGGAGTTAACTCTCCAATCAATGTTGTCAAATTCCCTTTTTCATGATGGAGATGAGACACTTGTCATATTTCTACTAGTTGCACATTCCTCAAACATTTTCAGCCATTGATCTTCATATCTCCTCTCAACCGTTGATTCTCATTCTTCTGAGTCTATAAAAGAAACCTCATCCTCCCATTCTATTCATCCAGGTTATTTGTATTGTTACTCTGCAGAATTCTACCCACGCGCCTTTGGCACCCCCAATACAATCTACTTGAGATCACCATTTGCTTTGAAGCCTCTCTTCACAACATTATCTATCAACACAGCCATTAACTACCAACATCCTACAACACAGCTAAAAGAGTGCACTCACTGAGGGCCTACTTCATCAGCAAAGGACAGTTGTAATAGGCAAACAACAGAAGCTTTGAAACAGGGAAGGTTTGCATTGTGTTATTCATTGCTCTTTTCATTCAATCTTTCTTGTTTTCATTATTCTGTTGATGTTTGGATTTATTATTGTTCATTTGATTAAACCGCATTTTACACTAACATTTTTGGTGCCCACCGTGGGCCTTTACCCCTTTATCTCATCAAAATCTGAGCTTTTTTGAAGACAGGTTCTGTACAGGTCATGCACAGGCTACTTCGGTGCATTTGAACATTTCTATGGCGCATTTACCCATTTCTGTGGCGCTTCTATTATTTTTGCGCATCTGTACTTTTTTGCTGCGCTTTTGCGTACTGTTATGGTGCTATTGTTATTATTGCGCATTTGTTCATTCTTGCTACGCATGTGTACACTGTTACGGCACTTTTATTATTATTGCGCATCTGTTCATTCCTACTGCGCATTTGTACACTATTATGGTGCATTAGTCATTTCTGCGCTTCTGTGTATTCTTGCTGTGCTTTTACGCATTATTGCGGCACATTTGTTCTTGTTGCGCTTCTATTGACTATCTCTACGCATTTAGCCACTGAAACTACGCATTTGTAATAAGCAATGGTTTTAGTGCTTTTCTAGGAAAGTTTGCTAACGCTAACCTTTTCGCATGTGTTCTCTGGAGCTGTCTTGCAGGATAGGTTCAGGTTTAGTTCCATATAGTTGCATTTAAATAGTTCACACTTCACTTTCTAAGGGATAGTAAAAATGATGTTCATTCAAATCCTCACCTAGCTCTAATTAGGAAAGAAGTAACTGGATCATTTGTTTCTTGCATTGCAACACTTTCCAAGTTATTGCTATCTGGGATTAAAACTAAACTCACCATTGATTTTTGGGTTAAAATTGAACTATTGCTATCTCGTTAGACCAAAACTTCAAAGTTAACTATTGCGTGCTATGAGGATTAAAACTGAACTTACCATTGATTTCAAGGTTGAAATTGAACTACTGCTATCTCGTTAGACCAAAACTTTAAAGTTAACTATTTCATGCTACGAGGATTAAAACTAAACTCACCATTGATTTCTGGGGTTAAAAATGAACCAATGCTATCTTGCTAAAATCACTTCAAAGTTCTGTGCTTGCCCAAGTGGATTAGCCCATTTAGTTTTTCTACTTTTAAATAGGTTAGATTAATCAGTGTCTTCTGTGCTTGACGAATGACAATAGGCTTATGCTCTCCCCTTTATTAGGTGATCAGAGTGCCAGACTTGTTATTCCATTTGTTTAACCTTTAAGAGGGGCCTGCCCTTGGATGCACGCTTGTCCAAGTGGGAACGACCCTGAGTGGAAACAGGCTAGAAACCAAGCCCTACCAATCCACTTAAAATAAAAGTGCTTGAGGTGAAAACTTCCTGCAACAAGTGCTGCTATGTTACACCGACGGCCAACCTCCCCCAAAACCCTCTCAGGCGCAACCCTTTGAGGCTGGAAGACTCCACAACGGAGAGTAGTGCTACCGCATGTGTAACCACTTGAACGGTTGCCCGCATTAAATACCTCTTGTTCTAGTGGCCAAAAACCCTTGTAATTCATTTCTAGCCTAGGATCTTTGTGCTTACTTTTGTTCCTAAATAGAGTCAAAAAAACACAAAAACAATGAAAAACTATAAAATATTCTTTGTGCTTGCTGTGTTTTCTTGCTGTTAATTCATAAAATCATATCAAGAAGGCCTTTTCTAGCCAAAAATACCAAAAACAACAGAAAAATCCAAAATGTTGCCAAAAAACCAGAGCTGCGCATATACCAATTTCTGTTGCGCATTCGTGTCGACTTGCTACGCATACGTGTAGACTTGCTACACATATGCACATTGTTACTATGCATTTATGCTTTACCAGTGCTACGCATATACTGCGACTTCCTGTGCATATATTCATTTCTACTGCGCATTTGTTTCTACACATACATGACAGTGAGTACTTGCACTATGTTTGAGGAGATATTTTTACCTATTTGGAGCACCCATTTCAACCTAGCTTCACTTTCTAAGATCAGATTCAGCCTTGCAGTCAGTCTTTATCCATTTCACCCAAAGTGTCTCTCTTCCATCAATCACCCATTCACCTCCTGTCAAAGCAAAGTCAGTTTATTCCATATCAGTTTGACATAGGTCCTCTTTTTGTATCCATAATGAATTCACGTAAGCCTAGTAGGTCACAGTACCTTTGCTAGTAGTCTTGTTAAATGACTAGTCCCTACATAGTAAGATAGGTATCAACTACCCTTACTAGTGGCTACCGTCTTGTGTCAACCATCTTACTTGAAGTCATTGATCGAGAGAATCCTTTGTCCAAACCTTGTTTTAGGTATCGTATTCACAACAGTCTTAGTTGGCACCTGGCCAAAATTTCTAATCCTAGTCCACTCCATCCCACGTCACCTTGAATGGTTCTTACTCGATCCCAGTACAAAAAGCAAATAGAAATGTCCAGCTCATCCAATCGCATCGTCACACCACATGATAGTGACGAAGAAATTTCTCAGGAAGAATATGAAGCGCACATCCCAGATAGAAAATTCCAACGCCTAATAGAGAAGATGCTTGTTGAAGACATAAATACTTCTATCATCTCACTAGTCTCAGAATTAAACTCCCCATAGACTTTGATATAAGTACAATCATGGAAAATGTAGACAATGATCATGAGAGGGGTACAAATGACACAGTCCCGCATGCAAATGATAGAGGAAAGAAACCCATGGATTGAAATGCTGCCATGGAAGAAATGAGGAAGCAACTTGAGAGCCTCACACAACAAATATCCGACCTTAAGACTGGTACAAGTACCAAGAACTGCTCCTTGGAGGATATAGCACCGTACCCCTTTGACAAAAGTCTGGACATGAGACCATTCCCCTATAGGTTCGAGGTTCCAAAGTTTGATAAATACAAAGGAAAAGGGGACCCTAGAGATCATATCAGGGAATTCAATGCAGCATGTTTAGAAGTAGCTCACAACGAGACTATTCCCAAGATCTTTAGGTGGTCAAGCTATGGAGTGGTTCTCGCATCTCCCACTAGGAATCAGAACTTTTGATGAACTTGTGAATAAATTTATAACGCACTTCTCTTACAACATCGAACACGAGGTATCTATGCTAGATCTATGCAACACCAAACAAAAGAGTGGTGAGTCATTTGCCACCTTCTTACAACGATGGAGACAACTAGCTAGTAAGTGTTCTTACGATATACCTAAGAAGCAGCTATTGGAGATGTTTGTCCATAACCTGAACACTGATCTTATCTATCAAATACAGATACAATGCCCTACATCATTCTCAAAAGTCATTGAAATGGGCTTATTCATCGAAAAGGATATGATCACTAAAGAAGCTATCAAGCTATACAAGGACACACCTACCTCCAATTACACAACGGATAAATCAAAGTTTTGGACTAAGAATAAGAATGTGGTCAATGATGGGGTAGTGGATGCCAAGGCAGCAGCTCCCAAGCAACAACCCATATTCACTCTCAAGGGAGAAACAAACAATGGTACACTCAACAAACCACCCTCTCGGGAGCCCAAACCTTGGTTTAGTTCAAATCCAAGGAGAGAATTCACACCATTGGGTGAGTCTTAAGAGTCTGCACTAAGGAAGTTGTTGGCTAACAACAAAATTTCTCTACCGCCAACAAGTGATTACGAGCCTATAGTCAAACCTCCCTACTGGAAGGACACAGACTATTGTGAATATCATCGAGGAAGGGGGCATACAACTAACAACTGTATCCACCTCAAAAATGTCATACAAGATGTACTAGATCAGAACCAAGGAGGGACACAATAGCATACCTCCAATGAATCTCATGTGGTTGACAGGGATCCACTTTTGAATCACAACAGGCCGTATAACAACAACAACAATAACGGCCACAACAACAACAACTACTACTACTACAACAATAATGACAACAACAACAATAATCGCAACCGGCCAAATCAGAACAGCAAGACTAGTAATGCCAACTATGCAAGTGTGCCATTTGACTACACCATAAACTGCATTTCTGAGAAAACCCCACAGGTCAATGTCATCTCACCCAACCAACAACTAGGACCTAACAAAACTGGTTGTAGTATAATTACCCGCACTGGTAAAGTCATGCTCAATACCACCCCTCCAAGGTTGTCACCTTCTCCATCCAACTTCCGTCAGTACAATGTCATCGACCAGTTACAGAAAACTCTGGCTCACATTTCTATATTGGAGCTATTGAGTCTATCTCCTTCTCATAAGGAGATTCCTGAGAAAGCCTTAGTGGAAACCACTGTCCCCACTAACTTGGCCCAAGAGAAGTTCCAGACCATGGTAGGCAATTTGACATCCTCCAACTCCATATCGTTTACTGAGCAAGATGACCTCTTTGTATCTCAACCTCATAACACCCCCCTACACATTGTCACATTCATACACAAGCACCGCATCAAGAGGGTTCTCATTGATGGGGGTGCCAGTTTAAATATTTTCACATTAAAGCTAGTCCTTGCACTGGGGTTCTCCGAACAGGTAGTTGATCCAAGAAGGAAAATTACCATCAAAGCATATGACGAGGAAGAAAGAACCACAAAGGGAACAGTTGTCCTACCCATACAAGTGGGACCAATAATAAAAGATGTGGTGTGTCAAGTCCTTGATCGGGAGCTCACTTATAATATCCTACTTGGGAGACCATGGATTCACGCCATGAAGGCTATCCCCTCAACCTATCATCAATGCATTAAATTCCCGCACAATGGCAAGCAAATCACCATACAAGGTGACCCTGACCCCTACCAACACTGCAATTCTTTCCGTGCAAAACCCGAGTGTATCATACCCAACAACAGGGCATACATTTCCCCTACTCCATATCAGGACCATACCGCTGAAGCTTCCTCCTCAAGACCCAAAGCACAGAAGATCACCATAAAAGAAAGTGGAGTGGGGGAATACTCCATTGAGCATAACCTCAATCTTGCCAAAATGCCTTTGTCTCCTCGCTCTTTTGGCCAACCCAAACATTTTCCAAAGCTATCTGCTCCTCCTGTAACTCCCACAACTCCCTTTGTAAAATGGGGGACCTTATCCAATGAAACAGAGGAGAGATACCTCCTACAATGGCTTTACACTGAAGAAGAGAACACAACACAAGATCCACCTAGACTCCCAACAGAACTCTATGGGTGAGGTGAGACTATTCTACATAGGATGGGGTACAAAGGACAAGGCCCCATCGGCCTCAGAAAAGAAGGAATCATTGAACCCATTCAACCTTCTTCATCCTCATCGGCTAGAAACACAAGTGGCCTAGGATACAAAGGCAAGGGCAAAGCTAAGGAAAATGCTTGTCTTGTAGAAACAATCCAAACACTCCAAGTGGACAGCGACACAGATTCAAATGAGTATGAGTGGGACGAGCTAACAGAGCACTCCTATGACAACAAAGAGGTCAACACCATCCAAACTCTTAGCCCCTACTATGAGGGACAAATGCAACGGAACAGACCACTGGAGTCTGATTTGCCCATCCCTGAGATTATGGCTTTCAAGGAAAGTTTCAATTCCATTGCAATAAACAACTTGGAGGAAAGTACCACCCTGAACACTACCCCCACCAATGCTCCTAACATTTCCATTCACACCATCAATGAATCAAGTCTATCATCTGACTCCCTTCCCCTCTTGCACCCTGAGCTTATTGACTGGGATCTACAAGGAACTCCCCAACTAGATATGTTCCAAAACGATGATGCTTACATTGATTATATGGAACTTAGGGACCACCTACCCAAGGGAGATCATAAAGCTAGTTTTTCTATTGAACTGAATACCGCAGCTTACTTCAGGGAGGGTGCCAAGCCTTCCAGTCGCAAAAATATCAAGATCAAAAATGGATTTGACAGTGAAAACCACCTTGCGGCAGTGTCAGATCCCAAAACAGTAAAAATAAAGGACGCATCTAAAGGTGAAAACCCAACTGTGGTACCTGACGATGGAAAGCTTGACACTCTCCCTAGTGATATGTACCAGGAAAGGTCATAGATTGTTGTGGAACCGACAAAGTCCATGAATAGGAACAAAAGAACAGCCCAAGATTATCCACTTTGCCAAATCTCTCACACCACCAGAGAAAACTAGGTTTGTACCATTCTTTAAGAAGAAGAGAGGTAGCTTTACTTGGTCGTATGCAGACATGCCGAGTTTAGACCCAAACTTAATTCTACATCATCTACCATTGGATCCAGGAGTAAAACCAGTGAAGCAGAAGCTGAGAAAGATGCATCCTCACATAGCACTTTTGGTCAAAGAAGAATTCAAGAAATTGCTGGATGTGGGGTTCATCAGAGCCATAGATTACCTAGAATGGATATCCAACATTGTGTCAGTGTCTAAACCAGATGGCCGAGTTTGACTATGCAATGATTTTTGAGACTTAAACAAAGCATGCCGCAAGGATGATTTTCCATTGCCAAACATCGATATCATAGTCAACCTAACTGCAGGACATACAATGCTATCACTCATGGACGGATTTTTAGGGTATAATCAAATCAAAATAGCACCAGAGGACCAACACAAGACAACTTTTACTTGCCCATGGGGTACCTTTTGCTGGAATGTCATGCCATTTGGGCTGAAAAACGTAGGTGCTACATATCAGCGAGCTATGACAACTATATTCCATGACATGATGCATGTAACAATGGAGGACTATGTTGACGATATCTTAGCAAAATCTCTCACAAGGGACTCACACCTGGATGTCTTAGAAAAAGTTTTTCAAAGATTGGACCAATTCCAAGTCAAACTAAACCCAAAGAAATGTGTGTTTGGGGTAACTTCAGGCAAGCTGCTAGGCTTCATCATGTCGGCAAACGGTATAGAGGTAGACCCGGCCAAGGTCAAAGCTATAATGGACATGCCACCACCCAAGACTCTAACTCAGTTGAGATCCCTACAAGGCAAGCTGCAAGCCATCCACAGATTCATATCATAGCTGGCAGACAAGTGCCAACCTTTTAGCCATCTCCTGCATAAGAACATTCCATTTAGGTGGGATAAGCGGTGTGAAGAAGCATTCAACAAGCTAAAGGAGTACCTTATAAATCCACCCATTCTCATGCCTCTGATCCAAGGAAAACCTCTAATTCTCTACATATTTGCTACACCTACTGCTCTTGGAGCTCTTCTAGCGCAACAAGATTACGAGAACAAGGAAAGAGCTATATACTACATCAGTCGAACCTTAGTGGGCTACGAGTTGTAATACTCACAAGTAGAATGATCATGTCTCGCGGTAGTTTTTGCTTCACAAAAACTCTGACATTACATCTTGCACATCCAGTAAAACTCATTGCAAAAATTGACCCACTGAAGTATCTCCTCAGCAAAGCAAGTCGCCTAGCAAAGTGGGTAATGTTTCTCAGTGAGTATGACATCGAATATGTGGACAAAAAAGCCATCAAGGGACAAATCATAGCTGACCAACTAGCAAATGCACTATTACAAGACAGCAAGCCCATGCAATTTGAATTTCCAGACGAATCCTTATTCAATGTGTCAGCATCTTCCTGGAAACTCTACTTTGACGGGTCTTATACAAACCATGGATCAGGGGCAAGTATCCTATTTATAACTCCTCAAGGCGACACAATTCCAAAGTCCTACCATTTGTTATTTCTGTGCACCAATAACGTAGTGGAGTATGAGGCCTTGGTAATCAGTCTCAAGATGGCAACTGAGTGGAAAATCCAAGAACTACATGTCTACGGTGATTCTTAGCTTATAATCAATCAAGTCAACGATGAGTATCAAACCAAAGATGAAAAGCTCATCCCATACAAATAGATGGTCGACGACTTCAAAGAGCACTTTGGGACCATCTCCTTTGAGCAAATACCTAGGATCGAGAACAAAATAGCAGATGCAATGGCAACCATTGCCTCTCTTCTAGAAATACCTGAAAATGAGCCATGGTATGAGTTGTTAGTGGAAACTATCCGGTGACCATCTTATGATCTTCTTGAGACCCATTCCATATGCCTCCTAGTCGGATCTGATTCACCTTGGTACGGTAAAACTTACACTTACCTCAAGGACAATGTTCTCCCACCTGACCTCTCTTCCAACCAAAAGCAAACTTTCATATGACAAACCTCTCGCTACACCATCATAGCTGATACCCTTTACCGACGTGGTTTGGATGGTACTTTGCTCCATTGTTTAGAACAAGAAGAATCCATAACTGCCTTGCAAGACGTACATGAAGGGATCTGCTAAACACACTCCAGCGGTCCTTCCTTAGCCATGAAACTCATGCGTTTGGGTTATTACTAGCCAAACATGGAAATGGATTCATATCAGTTCGTCAAAAAGTGCAAACAGTGCCAAATACATAGGAACCTGATCCATGCACCTGCTCAAGAGTTGAGACCTTTAATGACACCCTGGCCCTTTTGCCAGTGGGGACTTGACCTTGTGGGAAAGATTCATCCACCCTCATCCAACGGCCACAAATTCATCATAACTACCACTAAATATTTCACAAAGTGGATTGAGGCCGTTCCCCTAACCACCGTCACAAGCAAGCAAATTTCCTCTTTCATTCTGAATTACATTATCTGCAGATATGGCATTCCTTCATCTATTATCACGGATAATGGAAGACCATTCAAAAATCAGGATGTCCTAGAACTCTATAAGCGTTTCAAAATCCAACATCGTTTCTCCACTCCATACTACCCCCAAAGTAACAGCCAAGATGAGGCATCGAATAAAACCATTCTAAAAATCTTAAAGAAGACTGTCAATGATGCTGGCCATGATTGGCATGTCCAACTCAATCCCACTTTGTGGGCCTATAGAAGTAGTATATGAACTCCCACAGGTGCTACACCATACGCCCTTGTTTATGGTTTAGAAGCTATCCTTCCCATTGAGGTCGAACTACCATCTCTCAGGGTGTCATTGAAAGGTCTCATATTAGACGAAGAATACAGAGTTTCCAGGTTACAGGAACTAGAGCTATTAGAAGAAAGGCGCCAGAAGGCCTTTGATCATCTCAAAGCATATCAACAAATGATGTCAAGAAGCTATAACCACAAGGTTCACCCAAGATGCTTTAAGGTTGGGGACCTCATCCTCAAAGAGAATCCTCACAATCAACAAGACAAAGAAAAGAAAGGCAAGTTCGAACCTAACTGGCTTGGGCCCTATGTGATTGTAACTGCTTATGGATAGGGGCATATCAGTTGGCAACATTAGAGGGTGTGTTGTTCAATGATCCAATCAATAGCATGCACCTTTGTCGGTTCTATACCTAGGAGAACCCCAATGCAAGGGGGTGCAAAAATACAAAAAAAAAATCAAAAAACCAAAAAAGTTGAAAAGAGAAAATACAAAAAAATTAGAAAAAATAGCAAGCATACAAAAAAAAATCATCCTTTGGTTAAAACCTGGCAAACAGGCGCCTTGGACAGGTATCATGATGAAAACCTAGCAAACAGGCATCATGTTTACTTTCCAGTTTCTCGTGTAAATAAAAGAAAGTGATGAAAACCTGGTAAACAGGTGTTACTTGTGATAAACTACCTCCTCCATCTTTGAGAATCCAATCACCTTGAGTCCATTCTTCCTTCACTCATTCCCCATTTGACCCATATCTGTCCCACAATAAACACTTGACAGTTCCCTATCATGGCTTGATACTCTCCTTGTGGCCTTGTCAACCAAGGTTTTGTCCCATAATGTCTCCTCAATGTGAGCCTAGCATAGTGTCCCTCGTCAGTGTCTATGGTCCAAGTCCATGAACTACGTTGCCTCTATGCCGTCACATAGGCAAGGCCATTATTCTAATGCACCCCCAAGGCTTCCATTTGTCCCATCTGTCCCATATCTAGTCATTCTATCCAGCTAAGTCCAACTCCACTCTCTCTCACCTAGGTCTTAGGTCTATTAGGGTTTACGCCGAACTACGTTGCCTCTGCATCGTCACGTAGGCAAGGCCATTCAGCAATGAGCCCTCGAGGCACTAGGTCAGTCCCTTAGGGTCTGTCTCCCCAATAAGGATTGTGCAATCTTCTCACCAAACAAGCAAATGCAAGCAAAACCCGCGCTTCAAGCAGTAATCTTGACTATGAACATCTTAACCTGTCTAAAGCCAAGCAAATACCCAAAGTCTTCTAACTGATTCTATCTAAATTACGGCAAGAAAAACACCTCTAATGGCAAGAATGTTTTGGGGATTGAAATCATGGTTAAGTTACAGGGTCTTGATTTTTCTTATCATGTCTTTCTATGCTACTCAAGGATGCCAAAAGCTAGAGATGCTATGATGGGGGCATGATTGTTTTCTTTGTTTGCTATCTGTGGATTCCGCTTTAGTAATGTGACACCTTGTCTAAGGACATGAGCGGCAAAAGATCATCGAGGACATCAAAGGTCTAACATGAATGGGGGCAATCCTTGTTTTTTGCAACACAAGGAACACTCAGGTCATCTAGATTCAATTTTGACTAGATGCTTGTATTTACTCTCCAAATTAAACACCCACGTAAGCAGTACTCAGGTCATCTTGGTTCAATTATACCTAGATGCTTGTATTCACTTACAACACTTCAGAAAATGTACCAAAAATAAATTGCCCAATGATGAAATAAAGCACTCTAAAAACAAAACATCCATCCTATATCCATATACACATCCATGCATCCATATCCCATACAATCATCAGTACCCGTACTATGCAGAGTAACAACATCAAATGCAGTTTCTAAGTCTATCTATACCCAGTCATTCTGTCAAAACCATTCTTCTATCTATCATCCTATCATTCTTGTATCGATAGAGTACATTTGGACATCACAAAAACAAATCATATAGGTGCATATCATATCACATTTAGAACTAGTCAGGAACATGATTACATCAGTTGCATACATAATACAATGCATTAGGTCATCCATATATCATCATCATATCACAAAGAAATCAAAAACATAGCTAAGTGCATCACACACAAAATGTTGCATAATCACATAGAAATCATGTTGCATTTGCATACATTCGAAACATATTACATCATATAGACATCACATAGCATCATATCAAAAGCATCTCATATAGCATCAAATAGAACATCTAAGTCTACACATGCATTGCATCATTCACTAAAAGTGACTCATCATCCCATAACATATGCAATAGATCATAAGGCTGCCTCATCATATATACAATCATAAAAAGAAGTCCAAATGTACAATATCATCATCTCTATCTCTGAATCACAATGTCATATACAATGTGCATCTAAAAGGATGGTGATACATGTCCCAAAATAATACAAAATCTAGTACAAGTCTACCCCTGCTGTTGTGGACCACCACTGCCAGCCCCTGACTATTGGGGACCCATCACGAAAGCCCCTGACTGTGGTGGACCTGCTCTCTGAGTAACCCCAGACTGACTCCTGAAACTTGAAGCCCTCTGGCTCACTGGCACTGCCCCATGGTATAGACCCCGGTAGTACTATGCCTGTGCTCGTGCTCTAGCAAGCTCTGCCTGCACCTGTGCCAACTGTGTCTGCAACTGGCCTACCTGTGCCTGTGCCTGCTACACCTGCCCAACCAAAAAGGAGCTAGCTGCACTGTCCCCATGGCTGTTACTGTAGTATCTCGCTCCACACGGATAACACATACCCGTGCATCTGCCATGTCCCTCTCACGAGTCAGCCCCCTACAATCACTGCTGCGTAAGTCTCTCATCGGCCGTCAGCCCTCTTAAGCTGTGCCTGCAACTCTTAGACCTATCCCCTCAGGCTAGTTATGGCCCTCTCATACACCTCTACCTGCACTGGCCCCTATGATGCCTCTGCCTGTCCTGGCCCCTGTGGCTGGGGCACCTGCTGGGGTCGCAGCATCTGCGCCTGTTGCGGTATCTGCTGCTGTGCAACCTATCCTGGCACTACCTACTCAGCCTGAGCTACCCTCCTCCACTGTCTCAGCCTCTCTCCATCTCCACCCCCTATCCTCCTCAACCCTGTCCTCCTCTATCTCCCCTCTGACCCCGGCCAACCTGTCCCTCCTCTGAATCTACCTCGTCAATACAAGGCACCAGCATGCCAGGTCCTGAGTATCTCGGGAAGGGATGTGCCTTCATCCAATCCTCGTAGTCCTGTGTAACCCTGGTGTCAGCTATCTCTGTCCTCATGTCCCATGCCACATAAAGAGTCTGCCGAAACTCTGCCAGGGCCTCCTCATATGAAGCCATCGGCCCCCATCGGACCCTCTCTGCATGTGTCCGCGCAAATAGCACCTGTCCCTGTGGCATGCCCTACTTCCTGCCAAACTATCTCAACACCCGGCCCACCATTTGTCTCTCTAATATGTGTCATGTACGGCTTATCAGCCACCTCGTTTGAAAGCAATACGGTAGCTCATCTCCCTCGTCGTCCCAGGGCTTGCAATTCAGATATGGTAGCTAGATGACCACATCTACGCCATCCAGGGTGTGCCTCCAGTACTCCAACTTCCCCAGCCTATGCTGGGAAATCACTCCTACATAGCCATAACTGTATGGCTCCCCTCGCTGCCTCACGAACACACATATCAGCCTCGTCACCGCTATGTGCTCCCATAGCCAAAACTGTAGCAGTAGTACCCCAGCTGATAGACTTGTGCTGCGGTAATACACCACCTAGTGCATGTCATGGTACAGGTGAGCCAGTACGTAGACTCCCCTTGCATATCGGGTGCCCTCAGTCAGCATCTGCTCCATAATCCGCCCCCATCCAATCGAGAACCCATGCGATCTCCTGTCAGGGCATACCATGCCTCTAATCAATCCTGCCACAATCCCAGGGAAGTAGTCATAGCAATCGTAAATCTTGTGCCAGGGGATGACCTGTCCTCCTAGCTCGGGGTCATCAAACACTCGCCTGCACTCGGCAAGTCCTGCATCCCGCTGCGCGTCGTACTCTACCAACTCACCCTGTATAGGCAAGTGCAGTATTCTGTAGACATCCTCTAGGGTCACGGTCATCTCTCTAGTCAGAAAGTGAAAGGTCCCACCCTCACTATGGAATCTCTCCATGGCAGCTGTCAACAACCCACGATTTGCCCGCACCTTGGGCATGAAGCAAACGTAGTCCAGACCCATGGCACCAAGTGCCTCTCTGTCGATCTCTATCAACATTATCTCTGCAATAGGGGCATGGGGAACGTCTCCCTAGACTGCAATGTGTCTCGTATCTCCTCCTGCAAGTACGCAAAGCAAGGCATCAATCTCAAGCTGCATATACCATACTCAACATATCTACTGAACTATAACAACTAAACTTAGCATTTCCAATTGATCAAAATAGCACACTACATCTCTTGACTAGATTCCTGTAATCTCGGAGATAGCTCATCGATTGACACGTCAAACAGGGCGCTCATCGAGTCAATTTTGCTAAGTAATTTGCTATCTAAGGCAAATGCGCCACTACAAGTGGTAAAAGCGCCATTTCTTTACAAATGCGCCGCTTCTGGTATATGCGCCGCTACAATTGATAGATGCGCCGCCAAATAACATATGTGCTATTACATTGCACGTATGCACAAGTTCAACATATGCGCCGCAACATTCAGCGGATGCGCCGCCAAACTATGAAAGCACCACCAAAATCCACAAATGCACAATTTTAACATATGAGCCGCTAAATTGAACATATGCATTGCGAAACGACAAATGCGTTGTTTCGCGCTAGATATGCGCCATTCTGTAGTTCGACGCATCTGTTTACCCTATTTTTTGCTAACATCTATGACACCCTAATTCGACCCTAGGGGAAATTTTTTGAAGCACATACCGGGGGTCCTGCCTCTGCTGGCTGCCCGAATCGACAGACTCACTCGAATCGGTGCTCCTCGCATGGAATGTCTATTTCTCTGGCTGCCATGCTGCTCCAAGTTTTTCCTAAGCTCTCTATCTCCAATCCAGATCAAACAAGTGTGCAAATGAATTATCTTGTGGATCTAGCTCCTATTTATAGCCTTCAAACCCTAAATCTGGCTAGGTGATGACTGTGACTACTTCCCTCGCCCGTTTTCCCTACAGTTTTCTTCCCGTTTCCCTGAAACGCATCCTTTTTCCTCCAACCTAACCTAACCCCTTCATCTTTATGAGATTGTCTGTCTCCAAATCTTTCGCCCTTTTCCCGTCCAATCTCCCGAGGGGGCATCCTATCATCATTAAACTTGTACCAGGGGCAAATTAGGGCATGTATCACTGTCAGACTATCAATTTCTTTGAAGCAATGCTGTAAACAACATTGCATCAAAGAGGGGCAAAATGTATACGCCTAAAAATGACATGATTCAACTAAATAAATATTCTAAATATTTATTCCGTTCTACCAATTAGATAAATATTCTAAATTTATTTAAGTGGTTCACTATTCCATAATTAAATAAAATCAATTTATTTAATTAAAATCCCTAAATTCTTCTAATGTCCTACATAATTAATTAATCCAAATTCCTCTATCCTAAGTTCTAATTCCAAAAATCCACCTCACACTTACACCTCACTTTTCCACTTCACCTTGTCCACCTCATCGGGTTGCACATGTAATTAAATATATTAAATATTTAATTACCTATTTTTCCCTCACCCACATGTCCTATTTCTTCTCAAATCAAAAGTTAGTTAACTAATCAATCAAAAGTGTTAACTAACTAGTCAATTGAGTTAATCCCTCAATCAATCCAGTCAATTCCATAATTCATTCTTCCAACTGACTAATCAAGTTTGTTAACTGAATAGTTAAAGGAGTTTACTCTTCAATCAATGTTGTCAAATTCCCTCTTTCATGATGGAGATGAGACACTTGTCATATTTCTACTAGTTGCACATTCCTCAACCATTTTCAGCCATTGATCTTCATATCTCCTCTCAACCGTTGATTCTCATTCTTCTGAGTCTATATAAGAAACCTCATCCTCCCATTCTATTCATCTAGGTTATTTGTATTGTTACTCTGCAGAATTCTACCCGCGCACCTTTGGCACCCCAAATACAATCTACTTGAGATCACCATTTGCTTTGAAGCCTCTCTTCACAGCATTATCTATCAACATAGCCATTTACTACCGACATCCTACAACACAGCTAAAAGAGTGCACTCACTGAGGGCCTACTTCATCAGCAAAGGACGGTTGTAATAGGCGAACAACAAAAGCTTTGAAACAGGGAAGGTTTGCATTGTGTTATTCATTGCTCTTTTCATTCAATCTTTCTTGTTTTCATTATTCTATTGATGTTTGGGTTTATTATTGTTCATTTGATTAAACTGCATTTTACCCTAACAGTCTCATCTCCATCATGAAAGAGGGGACTTGACAACATTGATTGGAGAGTTAACTCTTTTAATTGTTCAGTTAACAAACTTGATTAGTCAGTTGGAAGAATGAATCATGGAATTGACTGAATTGATTGAGGGATTAACTCAATTGACTGGTTAGTTAACACTTTTGATTGATTAGTTACTAACTTCTGATTTGAGAAGAAATAGGACATGTGGGTGAGGAAAAATAAGGTAATTAAATATTTAATATATTTAATCACATGTGCAATAGGGGTAAAGGTGAGGTGGATTTTTGAATTTAGAACTTAGGATAGGGGGATTTAGGATTAATTAAATAGTTTAGGATTATTTAATTATGTGAGATATTAGAAGAATTTAGGGAATTTAATTAAATAAATTGATTTTATTTAATTATGGAATAGTGAACTGATTAAATAAATTTGGAATATTTATTTAATTGATAGAAGAATGGAATAAATATTTAGAATATTTATTTAGAATCAATCGTGTCATTTTTAGGCGTATACATTTAGAATGCATGTAACAATGGAGGACTATGTTGATGATATCTTAGCAAAATCTCTCATAAGGGACTCACACCTGGATGTCTTAGAAAAAAATTTTCAAAGATTGGACCAATTCCAAGTCAAACTAAAGCCAAAAAAATGTGTGTTTGGGGTAACTTCAGGCAAGCTGCTAGGCTTCATCGTGTCGGCAAATGGAATAGAGGTAGACCCTGCCAAGGTCAAAGCTATAATGGACATGCCACCGCCCAAGACTCTAACTCAGTTGAGATCCCTACAGGGCAAGTTGCAAGCCATCCGCAGATTCATATCACAACTGGCAGACAAGTGCCAACCTTTAAGCCATCTCTTGCATAAGAACATTCCATTTAGGTGGGATGAGCGGTGTGAGGAGGCATTCAACAAGCTAAAGGAGTACCTTATGAATCCACCCATTCTCATGCCTCCGATCCAAAGAAAACCGCTAATTCTCTACATATCTGCCACACCTACTGCTCTTGGGGCTCTTCTAGCATAGCAAGATTATGAGAACAAAGAAAGAGCTATATACTACATCAGTCGAACCTTAGTGGACTACGAGTTGCAATACTCACAAGTAGAAAGATCATGTCTTGCGGTAGTTTTTGCTTCACAAAAACTCTGACATTACATGCTTGCACATCCAGTAAAACGCATTGCAAAAATTGACCCGCTGAAGTATCTCCTCAGCAAAGCAGCTCTCACAGGTCGCCTAGCAAAGTGAGTAATGCTTCTCAGTGAGTATGACATCGAATATGTGGACAGAAAAGCCATCAAGGGACAAATCATAGCTGACCAACTAGTAAAATCACCATTATAAGACAGCAAGCCCATGCAATTTGAGTTTCTAGACGAATCCCTATTCAATGTGGCAACATCTTCATGGAAACTCTACTTCGACAGTTTTTACACAAACCATGGATCGGGGGCAGGTATCCTGTTTATAACTCCTCAAGGCGACACAATTCTGAAGTCCTACCGTTTATTATTTCCATGCACCAATAACGTAGCAGAGTATGAGGCCTTCGTAATTGGTCTCAAGATGGCAAATGAATAGAAAATCTAAGAACTGCATGTCTATGGTGATTCTCAACTTATAATCAATCAGGTCAACGATGAGTACCAAACCAAAGATGAAAAGCTCATCCCCTACAAATGAATGGTTGATGACTTCAAAGAACACTTCAGAACCATCTCCTTCGAGCAAATACCTAGGATTGAGAATAAGGCGGCAGATGCAATGGCTACCATAGCCTCTCTTCTAGAAATACCTGAAAATGAGTCACGGTACAAGTTCTTGGTAGAAACTCCATATGCCTCCTAGTTGGATCTAATTCACCTTGGTACGGTAAGACTTACACTTACCTCAAGGACAATGTCCTCCCACCTGACCTCTCTTCCAACCAAAAGCAAACTTTCAAACGACAAACCTCTCGCTACACCATCATAGCCAATACCCTTTACCGACGTGGTCTGGATGGTACTTTGCTCCGTTGTTTAGAACAAGAAGAATCCATAACTGCCTTGCGAGACATACACGAAGGGATCTGCGGAACACACTCCAGCGGTCCTTCCTTAGCCAAGAAACTCATGTGTTTGGGTTATTACTAGCCAAACATGGAAATGGATTCATATCAGTTCGTCAAAAAGTGCAAACAGTGCCAAATACACGGGAACCTGATCCATGCCCCTGCTCAAGAGTTGAGACCTTTAACGACACCCTGGCCCTTTTGCCAGTGGGGACTTGACCTTGTGGGAAAGATTCATCCACCCTCATCCAACGGCCACAAATTCATCATAACCGCCACTGAGTATTTCACAAAGTAGATTGAGGCCGTTCCCCTAACCATCGTCACAGGCAAGCAAATTTCCTCTTTCGTTCTGAATTACATTATCTACAGATATGGCATTCCTTCATCTATTATCATAGATAATGGAAGACCATTCAAAAATTAGGATGTCCAAGAACTCTGTGAGCGTTTCAAAATCCAACATCATTTCTCCACTCCATACTACCCCCAAGGTAACGACCAAGCTGAGGCATCGAATAAAACCATTCTGAAAATCCTAAAGAAGACTATCAGTGATCCTGGCTGTGATTGGCATGTCCAACTCAATCCCGCTCTGTGGGCCTACAGAACTAGTATACGCACTCCCACAGGTGCTACACCCTATGCCCTTGTCTATGGTTTAGAAGCCATCCTCCCCATTGAGGTCAAACTACTATCTCTCAGGGTGTCGTTGCAAGGTCTCATATCAGACAAAGAATACAGAGTCTCCAGGTTACAAGAACTAGAGCTACTAGAAGAAAGGCGACAGAAAGCCTTCGATCATCTCAAATCTTATCAATAGATGATGTCAAGAAGCTATAACCATAGGGTTCGTCCAAGAATCTTTAAGTTTGGGGACCTCATTCTCAAAGAAAACCCTTGCAATCAACAAGACAGAGAAAAGAAAGGTAAGTTTGAACCAAACTGGCTTGGGCCCTATGTGATTGTAGCAGCTTATGGATCAGGGGCATATCAGTTGGCAACGTCAGAGGGAGAGCTATTCGATGACTCAATCAATAGCATGCACCTTCACCGGTTCTATACCTAGGAGAACCCCAATGCAAGGGGGCACAAAAAATTAAAAAAAAATTGAAAAGAGAAAATACAAAAAAATTAGAAAAAATAGAAAGCATACAAAAAGAATCATCCTTTGGTGAAAACCTAGAAAACAGGCACCTTGGATAGGTATCATGGCGAAAAACTGGCAAACAGGCATCATGTTTACTTTCTAGCTTCTCATGCAAATAAAGCAAGTGATGAAAACTTAGTAAATAGGCGTCACTTGTGATAAACCGCCTTCTCCATCTTTGGGAATCCAATCACCTTGAGTCCATTCTTCCTTCGCTCATTTCCCATTCGACCCATCTCTGTCCCACAATAAACACTTGACAGTTACCTATCATAGCTTGATACTCTCCTTGTGGCCTTGTCAACCAAGGTTTTGTCCCATACCGTCTCCTCAGTGTGACCCTGGCATAGTGTCCCTCGTCAGTGTCCATGGTCTGAGTCCGTGAACTACGTTGCCTCTGCATCATCACGTAGGCAAGGCCATTATTCTAATGCATCCCCGAGGCTTCCATTTGTCCCATATCTAGTCCCTCTATCAATCTAAGTTTGTCTCCACTTCCTCTCACCTAGGTCTTAGGTCCGTTAGGGTTTACCCCGAACTACGTTGCCTCTACATCGTCACGTAGGCAAGGCCATTTAGCAAATGCGCCCCCGAGGCACTAGGTTGGTCCCTTAGGGTCTATCTCCCCAATCAGGATTGTGCAATCTTCTCACCAAACAAGCAAATGCAAGCAGAACCCGTGCTTCAAGCAGAAATCTTGACTCTGAACATCTTAACCTATCTAAAGCAAAGCAAGTACCCAAGGTCTTCTAACCGATTCTATCTAAATTATGACAAGAAAAACACATCTAATGGCAAGAATGTTTTGTGGATTGAAATCATGGTTAAGTTATAGGGTCTTGATTTTTCTTATCATGCCTTTCTATGCTACTCAAGGATGCCAAGAGCTAGAGATGCTATGATGGGGGCATGATCATTTTCTTTGTTTGCTATCTGTGGATTCCGCTTTAGTAATGTAACACCTTGTCTAAGGACATGATCGGCAAAAGATCATCGAGGACATCAAGGGTCTACATGAACGGGGGCAATTCTTGTTTGTTGAAATGCAAGAAGTACTCAGGTCATCTAGATTCAATTTTGACTAGATGCTTGTATTAGCTTGCTAAAGCAAAGCCCATGTAAGCAATACTCGGGTCATCTTGGTTCAATTATACCTAGATGCTTGTATTCACTTACAACATTTCAGAAAATGTACCAAAAATAAAATGCCCAATGATGAAATAAAGCACTCTAAAAGCAAAACATCCATCCTATATCCATACATACATCCATATCCCATACAATCATCAGTACTCGTACTATGCAGAGTAATAGTATCAAATGAAACTTCTAAGTATTTCCACATCAAAACCATTCTTCTATCTATCACCCTGTCATTTCTTATGTCGATAGAGTACATTTGGACATCACAAAAACAAAGCATATAGGTGCATATCATATCACATTTAGAGCTCGTCATGAACATGATTAAATCAATTGCATACATAACACAATGCATTAGGTCATCCATATATATCATCATCATATCACATCAAACAACAAAGAAATCAAAAACATAGCTAAGTGCATCACATACCAAAAGCTGCATAATCACATAGGAATCATGTTGCATTTGCATACATTTGAAACATAGTACATCATATAGACATCACATAGCATCATATCAAAGCATCTCATATAACATCAGATAGAACATCTAAGTCTACACATGCATCGCATCATACAATAGAAATGAATCATCATAGTTCATCAACATATAGCACAAATCATAAGGCTGCATCATCATATATACAATCATAAAAAGAGGTCCAAATGTACAATATCATCATCTCTCTCTCTGAATCAAAATGTCATATACAATATGCATCCAAATGGATGGTGATACATGTCCCAAAATAGTACAAAATCTGGTACAAGCCTACCCCTGCTGCTGTGGACCACCACTGCTAGCCCCTGACTGCTGGGGACCCATCACAGAAGCCCCTGACTGTGATGGACCTACTCTCTAAGTAGCCCTAGACTGACTCCTGAAACTCGAAGCCCTCTGGGCCGCTAGCACTGCCCCATGGTATAGACCCCAGTAGTACTGTGCATGTGCCTGTGCTCTGGCAAGCTCTGCCTGCACCTGTGCCAACTGTGTCTACAACTGGCCTACCTGTGCATGTGTCTGTTGCACCTACCCAACCAAAAAGGAGCTAACTGCATCTGTCCCCATGGCTGCCACTGCAGTGTCCCGCTCCACGCGGATCACATGTACCCGCGCATCCGCCATATCTCTCTTGCGGGTCAGCCCCGCGATGACTATTGCATCTGTCTCTCACCGGCCATCGGCCCTCCTAAGTTGTGCCTGTAGCTCTCGCACCTGTCCCCTCAGGCTGGCTATAGCCCTCTCATACACCTCTACCTGCACTGGCCCCTGTGATGCCTCTGCCTATCCTGGCCCCTGTGGCTGGGGCACCTGCAGCTGTGGCACCTGCTGGGGTGGCGGCATCTGCGCTTGCTGTGGTATCTACTGCTGTGCAACCTATCCTGGCACTGCCTACTCAGCCTGAGCTACCCTCCTCCACTGCCTTGGCCCCTCTCCATCTCTACCCCCCCATCCTCCTCGACCCTATCCTCCTCTACCACCCCTCCGACCCCGGCCACCTATCCCTCCTCCTCTGAATCTGCCTCGTCAATACGAGGCACCAGCATGCCAGGTCCTAAGTACCTCGGGAATGGATGTACCATCATCCAATCCTCATAGTCCTGTGTGACCCTGGCATCGGCTATCTCTGTCCTCATGTCCCATGCCACATAAGGAGTCTACCAGAACTCTGCCAGGGCCTCCTCATATGAAGCCATCGGCCCCCATCGGACCCTCTCTGCATGTGTCCGTGCAAATAGTCCCTGTCCCTGTGGCATACCCTGCCTCCTGCCAAACTATCTCAGCACCCAACCCACCATCTATCTCTCTAATATGTGTCGTGTACGGCCTATCAGCCACCTCGTCTGAAAGCAGTACGGCAGCTCATCTCCCTCGTCGTCCCAAGGCTCGCAATCCAGATATGGTCACCAGACGACCACATCTACGCCATCCAAGGTGTGCCTCCAGTACTCTAGCTTCCCCAGCCTGTGCTAGGAAATCACTCCTGCATAGCCATAACTATATGGCTCCCCTTGCTGCCTCGTGAACACACATATCAGCCTTGTCACCGCTATGTGCTCCCATAGCCAAAACTGTAGCAGTAGTACCCCAACCGACAGACTCATGCTGCAGTGATACACCACCTGGTGCATGTCATGGTACAGGTGAGCTAGTACGCAGACTCTCCATGCATATCGAGTGCCCTCAGTCAGCATCCGCTCCATAATTTGCCCCATCTAATGGGGAACCCATGCGATCTCCTGTCGGGGCATACAACGCCTTTGATCAATCCAGCCACGATCCGAGGGAAGTAGTCATAACAGTCATATATATTGTGCTAGGGGATGTCCTATCCAACCAACTTGGGGTCATTGAACACTTACCTACACTTGGTGAGTCCCGCATCCCGCTGTGCGTCGTACTCTACCAACTCCCCCTAAATGGGTAAGTGCAGTATCCTATAGACATCCTCTAGAGTCACAATCATCTCTCTAGTAGGAAAGTGAAAGGTCCCATCCTCACTATGGAATCTCTCCATAGCAGCTGTCAGCAATCCGCGGTTCGCCCGAACCTCGGGCATGAAGCATACATAGTCCAAACCCATGGCACCAAGCACCTCCCTGTCAATCTCTATAAGCATATATCTCTGCTATAGGGGCATAGGGAATGTCTCCCTAGACTGCAGTGTGTCTCGTATCTCCTCCTACAAGCACGCAAAACATGGCGTCAATCTAAAGCTACATATACCATACTCAACATATCTACTGAACTATATCAACTAAACTTAGCATTTCAAATTGATCAAAATAGCACACTACATCTCTTGACTAGATTCCTACAATCTCGAAGATAGCTCATCAATTGCCATGTCAAACAGGACGCTCATTGAGTCAATTTTGCTAAGTAATTTACTATCCAAAGCAAATGCGCCACTACAGGTGGTAAAAGCACCGCTACAATCAACAAAAGCGTAGCCAAATAACATATGCACCGCTGCAATCGATAAAAGCGACACCAAATAACATATGCACCATTACATTGCATGTATGCGCAAGTTCAACATATGCGCCGCCACATTCAGCAGATGCGCTGCCAGATTATGAAAGTGCCACCAAAATCTACAAATGTGCAAGTTTTACATATGTGCCGCTAAATTGAACATATGCACTGCGAAACAACAAATGCGTCGTTCCGTGCTGCATACGCATCATTCTGTAGATCGACGCATCTGTTTAACCTATTTTGCACTAGCATTTATGACACCCTAATGCGACTCTAGGGAAAAATTTTCAAAGCACATACCGGGGGTCCTGCCTCTGCTGGGTGCCCGAATTGTCGGACTCGCTTGAATCGATGCTCCTCGCGCGGAATATCAGCTCCTCTGGTGGCCATGCTGCTCCAAGTTTGCTCTAAGCTCTCTATGTCCAATCTAGATCAAACAAGTGTACAAATGAATAATCTTGTGGACCCAGCTCCTATTTATAGCCTCCAAACCCTAATTCTGGCTAGGTGATGACTGTGACTACTTCCCGCGCCCATTTTTTCTCTAGTTTTCTTCCCATTTCCCTAAAATGTGTCATTTTTCCTCCAACCTATCCTAACCCCTTCGTCTTCGTGAGATTATCCGTCTCAAAATCTTTCTCCCTTTTTCCGTCCAATCTCCCGAGGGAGCATCCTATCGTCATTAAACTTGTAACAAGGGCAAAACTGGGGCATGTATCACTGTCAGACTATCGTTTTCTTTGAAGCAACGCCGTAAACTGCATTGCATCAAAGAGGGGCAAAATGTATACACCTAAAAATGACACAATTCAACTAAATAAATATTCTAAATATTTATTTCGTTCTTCTATCAATTAAATAAATATTCCAAATTTATTTAATCAATTCACTATTCCTTAATTAAATAAATTCAATTTATTTAATTAAAATCCCTAAATTCTTCTAATGTCCTACATAATTAAATAATCCTAAAATTATTTAATTAATCCAAATTCCTCTATCCTAAGTTCTAATTCCAAAAATCCACCTCATACTTACACCTCATTTTTCCACCTCACCTTGTCCACCTCATCGGGTTGCACATGTAATTAAATATATTAAATATTTAATGACTTATTTTTCCCTCACCCACATGTCCTATTTCTTCTCAAATTAGAAGTTAGTTAACTAATCAATCAAAAGTGTTAACTAACCAGTCAATTGAGTTAATCCCTCAATCAATTCAGTCAATTCCATAATTCATTCTTCCAACTGACTAATCAAGTTTGTTAACTAAACAATTAAGGGAGTTAACTCTCCAATCAATGTTGTCAAATCCCCTCTTTCATGATGCAGATGAGACACTTGTCATATTTCTACTGGTTGCACATTCCTCAACCATCCTTAGCCGTTGATCATCACACTTCCTCTCAACCGTTGATTCTCATTCCTCTGAGTCTATAAAGGAAGCTTCATCCCTCCATTCTAATCATCCAGGTTATTTGTATTGTTACTCTACAGAATTCTACCCGTGTGCCTTTGGCACCCCCAATACAATCTACTTGAGATCACCCTTTGCTTTGAAGCTCTACTTCACAGCATTATCTATCATCTTCGCCGTTTACTACTGACATCCTACAACACAGCTAAAAGAGTGCACTCACTAAGGGCCTACTTCATCAGCAAAGGACAGTTGTAATAGGCAAACAACAGAAGCTTTGAAATAGGGAAGGTTTGCATTGTGATTCATTGCTCCATTTGATCTACCTCTCTTGTTTTCATTATTCTGTTGATGTTTGGGTTTGATATTATTCATTTGATTAAACCGTATTTTACCCTAACATTTTTGGCGCCCACCGTGGACATTGTTAAGTGCAGTATCCAGTAGACATCCTCTAGAGTCACGGTCATCTCTCCAATAGGAAAGTGAAAGGTCCCATCCTCACTATGGAATCTCTCCACAGCAGCTGTCAGCAATCCACGGTTTGCCCGAACCTCGGGCATGAAGCATACATAGTCCAAACCCATGGCACCAAGTGCCTCCCTGTCAATCTCTGTAAGCATATATCTCTGCAATAGGGGCATAGGGAACATCTCCCTAGACTACAGTGTGTCTCGTATCTCTTCCTGCAAGCATGTAAAACATGGCATCAATCTAAAGCCGCATATACCATACTCAACATATCTACTGAACTATATCAACTAAACTTAGCATTTCAAATTGATCAAAACAGCACACTACATCTCTTGACTAGATTCCTGCAATCTCGGAGATAGCTCATCGATTGCCACGTCAAACAGGATGCTCATCGAGTCAAATTTGCTAAGTAATTTGCTATCCAAAGCAAATGCGCCACTACAGGTGGTAAAAGCGCCATTTCTTTACAAATGCGTCGCTTCTGGTATATGCGCCGCTACAATCAACAAATGCGCCGCCAAATAACATATGCATCGTTATGTTGCACATATGCGCAAGCTCAATGTATGCGCTGCCACATTCAGTAGATGCGCTGCCAAACTATGAAAGTGCTGCCAAAATCCCAAAATGCGCAGTTTTTACATATGCGCCGCTAAATTGAACATATGCGCTGTGAAACGATAAATGTGCCATTTCGCGCTGCATATGCATCATTCTGCAGATCGGCGCATCTGTTTAACCTATTTTGCACTAGCATTTATGACACCCTAATGTGACTCTAGGGAAAAAATTTTGAAGCACATACCAGGGGTCCTACCTCTGTTGGCCGCCCGAATCGTCAGACTCGCTCGAATCGATGCTCTTCACGCAGAATGTCTACTGCTTTGGCTGCCATGCTGCCCCAAGTTTGTTCTAAGCTCTCCAAAATAAATCCAGACCAACCAAGTGTACAAATGCATTACCTTGTGGACCCAGCTCCTATTTATAGCCTACAAACCCTAATTCTGGCTAGGTGATGACTGTGACTACTTCTCGCGCCCATTTTCCCTCTAGTTTTCTTCTCGTTTCCTTGATACGTGTCCTTTTTCCTCTAACCTAACCTAACCCCTTCATCTTCGTGAGATTGCCCGTCTCAAAATCTTTCGCTATTTTCCCATCCAATCTCTCGAGGGGGCATCCTATCATCATTAAACTTGTACCAGGGGCAAACTGGGGCATGTATCACTGTCAGACTATCGATTCCTTTGAAGCAACACTATAAACTGCATTGCGTCAAAGAGGGGCAAAATGTATACGCCTAAAAATGACACGATTCATCCTAAATAAATATTCTAAATATTTATTCCATTCTTCTATCAATTAAATAAATATTCTAAATTTATGTAAGCGGTTCACTATTCCATAATTAAATAAATTCAATTTATTTAATTAAAATCCCAAAATTCTTCTAAATATCCTACATAATTAAATAATCCTAAATTATTTAATTAATCCAAATTCCTCTATCCTAAGTTCTAATCCCAAAAATCCACCTCACACTTACACCTCACTTTTTCACCTCACCTTGTCCACCTCATCAGGTTGCACATGTAATTAAATATATTAAATATTTAATTACCTATTTTTCCCTCACCCACATGTCCTATTTCTTCTCAAATCAAAAGTTAGTTAACTAATCAATCAAAAGTGTTAACTAACTAGTCAATTGAGTTAATCCCTCAATCAATTCAGTCAATTCTATAATTCATTCTTCCAACTGACTAATCAAGTTTGTTAACTGATCAGTTAAAGGAGTTAACTCTCCAATCAATGTTGTCAAATCCCCTCTTTTATGATGGAGATGAGACACTTGTCATATTTCTACTGGTTGCACATTCCTCAACCATTCTCAGCCATTGATCTTCATATCTCCTCTCAACAGTTGATCCTCATTCTTCTGAGTCTATAAAAGAAACCTCATCCCTCCATTCTAATCATCCAGGTTATTTGTATTGTTACTTTGCAGAAATTCACCAGCACGCCTTTGACACCCCCAATACAATCTACTTGAGATCACCATTTGCTTTGAAGCTTCTCTTCACAGCAATATCTATCAACACAGCCATTTACTACCAACATCCTACAACATAGCAAAAGGAGTGCACTCACTAAGGGCCTACTTCATACCAACAAGGACGGTTGTACTAGGCAAACAATAAAAGCTTTGGAACATGGAAGGTTTGTATTGTGTTATTTATTGCTCCATTTAGATCAACCTTTCTTGATTTCATTATTCTATTGATGTTTGGGTTTATTATTGTTCATTTGATTAAACCGCATTTTACCCTAACACTTTCTATTCTTCTAACAGAGAATACAATCTTGGGTTAATCACCGCTTTTTCCCTTAACTAGGTTTTCCATGTCAAAATCTTGGTGTCTTGTGTGTTAATGTGTTTCTGCTCTTGATTTAATGCATTATGTTTCCATGATTGATTTATCATTATGATGCTAAATTACAAAGAGGATTTAAGTGTTTAATTGGAAGAAAGTTTTGTACAACTGATTCACCCCCCCTCCTCTCAGTTGTCTTCCCTAAATCTAACAATTGGTATTAGAGCTAAGTTCCTCTAAAAGAGCTTAACCGCTTGAGGAGATCCAGGATGTCATCCTACAAGAAGGATAGTCTGAAGTTTGAGGGAACCAATTTTAATCTTTGGAAAAGTTGCATGCAATGTCAATTGCAATGTATGGGAATGCAGTACTGGACCATGGCTACAACGAAGTACATGCCTCCACAGAATAGCTCAAAATCTGCAAGTGAAATCACAGATGCTGAAAACAATCTGTGAACTAAAGAAGCCCTTCTAAGTGCCTTGTCTTATTCAGAACTTACAAATGTTATTGACTTACAAATTGCTTTTGAGATTTGGGAAAAATTAGAACTTCTACATGAAGGAGACAAGTATGTTAAATGTGCAAGGCTACAAAGTCTAAAAGGAAAATTTGAAAATCTGAAGATGAGAGAAGATGAAAATATCACTACTTTTATGCCAAGAGTTAATGAGCTTATTTGTGGCATTAGATGTGCTGGTGGAGTCTTGGATGAAGATGATATTGTTGGCAAAGTTCTCAGATCCCTTCCTACTTCTTATAAATACAAGGTTGTTGCCATTGAAGAATTCAGAGCGCATTCAAGTGTCACAAGAGATCAATTGGTTGGTAAATTGGCTGCATTTGAATTGACTGAATTTGGAGATGCCCCCCAAGACTGAATCTGCATTCAAATCCAGTGCCTCTATAAAGGGTAAACAAAGGTTTGATCCAGGAGAGAACTCCTCAAGGAAACCATCATGGTATGAAAAAGCAAGAAAAGAACTAGAAGAAGAAGAAGCAAAAACTGCTTAACTTAAAGCCCTTATTGCAAAAAGACTGCCAAGAAGATCCGGTAAGTATAAAGGGAAATTGCCTTTTAAGTGTTTTAACTGCAATAAGATTGGTCATTTTGCCTCAAGGTGTCTGGAAAGATTTTCAAGGCCAAATCCTAACAGATCAAGGTTCCAAAAGAATTGTTACTATGTTCACGAAGATGATGATAATGAAGAAGTAACAGCTGATGAATCAGAGACAGGAAACAAACCCAGAAGTGACTGGGTGTTCATTGCCATCAAGGAAGAAGATCCAATGTCCTCTGTATCTGTCAATCATAAAACTATGGAAAGAGCTCTGGTTGCCCAAGTTGAAGAAAAGGATGATTGGGTCATTGACAGTGGATGCTCTCACCATATGACAGGTGACAAAAATAAGTTCATAGATTTGGAAAAGTATGAAGTAGGAGTGGTAAAGTTTGGTGATAATTCTGCTGGTAGAATCAAAGGTAGAGGAACTATTTCTTTTGATGGAAAGAACAAAACTGGTAATGTACTGTATGTTAAAGGATTGAAGCACAATCTTCTCAGCGTTGGACATTTGGTGGACAAAGGCTATGATCTCCGATTCAAGAATGGAAAATGCAAGATCTTTGAAAGTTTTGGAACAAAGATTGCATCCGGTACTCAAACAAAAGGTAATATCTTCCATTTAGTTGGTACTGGTAAAAGTTGTCTATTTGTTCAAATTGATCAGAGTTGGTTATGGCATAGGAGAATGTGTCATGTGAACTTTGATAACATCATCAAGATAAGCAACACTCAGGCTGTAAGAGATCTCCCAAAATTGGTGAAACCTACAAATAGCTTGTGCAAAGAGTGGCAGTTAGGTAAACAGAGTAAAATCTCATTTAGAAGCAAAGAACAATTTTTTACCAGATTATTGGACTTAGTTCATACTAACCTATGTGGTTCGGCAAGAATTAGGAGTGTGCAAGGTGATAGATACTTCATGCTATTAATTGATGACTACTCTCGGATGATGTGGGTAACTTTTCTGAAAGAGAAATCTAAAGCTCTTGTGAAATTCAAAATATTCAAGGCTATGGTAGAGAATGAAACTGGAATAAAATTGAAATGTCTGAGGTCTGATAGAGGTGGAGAATTCATATCCGGTGAGTTCATAGAATTCTGTGAGAAACATGGAATAAAAAGATAGTTGTCTACTCCTATGACTCCACAACTGAATGAGTAGTGGAGAGAAAGAACCAGACCATCCAGGAAGCATCTAGAACCATGATGATTGAAGCAAATGTTCCTCAGATTTATTGGAGAGAAGTTGTAAGCACTGCAGTCTACACTCTTAATCGAGTTCAAATCAGAAGCAATACCCGTAAGACTCCTTATGAACTTTAGTTTGGCATCACTCCCACAGTGAGGTATTTTAGAGTTTTTGGTAGAAAATGTTACATTAAAAGAGATAGAGATCTAGGCAAGTTTGATGTTAGAAATGATGAAGGAATATTCTTGGATTATTCTACTCAAAGCAAAGCATACCAATGTTATAACAAGACACTGAGAAAGATTATAGAAAGTACAAATGTGAAGGTTGATGAAGGAATTGAAAAACCCTCAAGGTTTTATGAATATGATGAAGATGATCAGACTGGTGTTTTGATTCAAGGAGCCCAAGCCCCTTCTGAAATTCAGATTCAAACTGATCCGGTAAATCAAGAAGAAGAGATGAGTCTAAATGAGCCTGATCAAGAATCAGAAGTGCAAGAAACTCCCAAAGTTTCCAGGTATGTAAGACTAAACCACTCTGAAGATCAGATCATATGTGATAAAAGCAAAGGTGTACAAACAAGAAGGAGGATTGCTCAAGATTCAGAAGAGTATTGTCTGATTTCAAAGATTGAACCTAAGATAGTGAATGAAGCTTGCAATGATGAAAATTGGACTAAAGCAATGGAGGAAGAGCTGATGCAAATTGAGAAAAATCACACTTGGGATCTTGTTCCCAGACCTAGAAACAAGAATGTGATTGGAACCAAATGGGTCTTCCAGAAAAAACTGAATGAAGTTGGTGAAGTAATCAGAAATAAAGCTAGATTGGTCTACAAGGGTTACTCTCAAATAGAAGGAGTTGATTTTGAAGAAACTTTTGCTCTGGTGGCAAGAATTGAAGTAGTCAGATTATTTCTTTCTTTTGCTACTTTCAAAGATTTCAAAGTATATCAGATGGATGTCAAGTCTGCCTTCCTGAATGGTGACTTGGAAGAAGTATACATTGACCAACCGGATGGATTTTAATTGTCTGATCATGGTGATATGGTCTACAAGTTGAAGAAAGCATTGTATAGATTGAAGCAAGCCCCAAGAGCCTGGTATGAAAGATTGGATAAGCATCTTTTGAAGATTGGTTTTAACAAAGGTACTGCTCGCAGTAATTTGTATTTCAAAATTGATCATGACAACATCTTGATTGTTGAAGTGTTTGTTGATGATATCATTTTTGGTGGAAGAGATAGTATGTGCAAAACTTTTGTAAATCAAATGAAAAGTAAATTTGAGATGTCCATGCTTAGGGAAATGAATTTCTTCTTGGGTCTGCAAATCATTCAAACTAAGAAAGGAATCTTCATTTCTCAGACCAAATATGTGAAAGAATTGTTGAAGAAATTTGGGATGGAAGACTCAAAACCAATGAGTACTCCCATGGCAACCAGATGTAAATTGAGCAAAGATGATGACTCTCCTAAGGCTGATCAGAAAAAGTACAGGTCAATGATTGGAGGATTATTGTATCTCACTCAGACTAGACCTAACATTATGAATGTTGTCGGTCTTGTTGCTAGATTTAAAGCTGATCCTAGAGAATCTCATGTCATGGCAATCTAGAGGATTTTTAGATATCTAAAAGGGATAGTTGAGTATAGTCTGTAGTATCCTAGAGATCATGATTTTTCTCTTCATGCATCTACAAATTTGGATTGGGCAAGAGATGTGGATGACCGGAAGAGTACCAGTGGTGGAGCATTCTTCTTAGGGAAGAGATTGGTTTCTTGGCTAAGCAAGAAACAAGAGGTTGTTGCAAGTATGGGCCTAACCAGTGTTGTCATTGATGTCAACATACTCCTGTTGCATTGATGATAAGGATTGGATGAACTATTTGTTGAGGATATTGAGAAAATTGGTCATATCAGTAACAGAGAAGAACAGTTAAGATAGTAAGATAAAGATCCAAGATAAGATGAGGATTAGAGGATACAGTTCAAAGGGTTTGTAGATATGTGTCTTAAGATGATCCAGTAAAGATTTCAGAGGTCCGCATGAAGATCTTAAGAAGTTGTGGCCGCTCAAGTAAAACCGGTTCTGATAGATGTTCAGAGGTGATAGAAGTGATACAGATAGGTCTGGTGAGATCTAAAAATGTATTATCATGTTCTACGGATTTGGTGGAGTGTTTAGGAAGTCCTTGTGAAGTGTCAACTCGATTGGTTCATGGTTTGGAGGTCTGCAAGAATCTATTCCTTTGTGACAGTGATGACAGACTGTGTTCTTGAGGTTCCAGATGAAGGAGAAGGATTTTAGTAAGAAGATGTTGTGTGGATGTTCTTGGTGATTCATGCAATCTTGTGGAGGTCTTTGGATCATGTCAGATCATGTTGGTGGTCCGCATTAGAGTTTGAGCTCGCAATTGAAGAATTACTTCCGACTAATGGTGTTCTTCCTAAGACTGGCCGACCGGATGAGTTACACATCTTGCGGATGTTCTTATAGATGTTTGCCGACTTAGATGATTAGTCCTAAGTCGATGTCTTGTATATATAAGGGATTGTAAAGTCATTTCAAAAGTGTCGTTGTCGAGATGAGTGTGTGGTAGCGAGGAGGAGAGCAAAAGATAGAGCAAAAGTATTGGGCTTAAATGGAATTGATTCAAGCATGGTAAAGATGCTATTCTCCAATTCATGTATGTGATACTTATTATTTTGTAGACAGTGTGTCTCTTGTAGGTAGTGGGCCTCTTGTGAGCGGTGTGCTTGGGCAGTGAGCCCTAATTGGCATGTGCCATTTTGTTCTTTCTATTCTTCTAACAGATAATACAATCTTGAGTTAATCACCCCGTAGTTTTTCCCTTAACCAGGTTTTCCACGTCAAAATCTTGGTGTCATGTGTGTTAATGTGTTTCTGCTCTTGATTTAATGCATTATGTTTCCATGATTAATTTATCATTATGCTACTGAATTACAAAGTGGATTTAAGTGTTTAATTAGAAGAAAGTTTTGTACAACTGATTCACCCCCCCTCTCAGTTGTCTTCCCTAAATCTAACAGAGGCAATATCTATGTCCACATCTGAAGTAGAATGTATTGCAGTAGCAAGTAGTTGCACTCAAGTTTTGTGGATGAAGTAGATGCTAAGAGACATCAAAGTGGAGTATGAGGAACCTATCACAATCTTCTATGATAATTCAAGTGCAATAAATATATCTAAGAGTCTGGTGTTGCATTCAAAGACTAAGCATATATCCATCAAGTTTCACTTTCTTAGAGAGCAAGTGAACAAGAATGAAGTTAGATTGGAGTTTGTGCCTTCTAAGGATCAGATTGTAGATATCTTTATTAAACCTCTACCTAAGGACTCTTTTGAGTACCTTAGGGAGAAGTTAGGGGTTATTACCCCTCCGGTGATGAACTAGGGTGCACTGATGTGCATCAGTCTAATGGATATCACAGTCATATCTTATGGTCCAGATTGATGATGGGGAGCTGCTACTCAGGGGGAGCAGCTGGTATGATTCTGAAGTGGTGGAGTTGCAAGTATGTGCCCTTTGCCATTGGTGTCAAAGGGGGAGAGAAGACATGTGAAAAACAAGTGATGGCTGATCAAAGGGAGAGTAGTAAAGGAAAAGAAGACATGTGAATGGTTGTTGGTGATAGGGGGAGTTGTGTCAGTAAAGAAAAGTTCTTGTCTTGATGGTCATAAATTTTTTTCACATTATATGTTGCCATCAATGACAAAGGGGGAGATTGTTACAAGTATGGGCCTAACTGGTGTTGTCATTGATGTCAATATTCTCCTGTTGCATTAATGATAAGGATTGGATGAACTGTTTGCTAAGGATTTTGAGAAAATTAGTTATATCAAGAACAGAGAAAAATAGTGAAGATAGTAAGGTAAAGATCCAAGATAAGATGAGGATCAGAGGATGCGTTTCATAGGGTTTGTAGATATGTGTCTAAAGATGATCTAGAAAAGATTTCAGAGGTCCGCATAAAGATCTGAAGAAGTTGTGGCCGCTCAAGTAAAACCGGTTCCGGCATGTGTTTAGAGGTGACAGAGTGATACAGATAGGTCCGGTGAGATCTAGAAATGCATTATCCTGTTCTGCAGATTTGGTGGAGTGTTTAGGAAGTCTATGTGGAGTTACAACTCAAATGGTTTGTGATATGGAGGTCCACAAGCATCTATTCCATTGTGAAAGTACTGACAGACTATGTTCTTGAGGTTTGGGATGAAGGAGAGAAGGATTTCAGTAAGCAAATGTAGTGTGGATGTTCTTAGTGATTCAGGCTAGCTTGTGGAGGTCTTTGGATCGTTTCCAGTTTGAGTTGGTGATCTGCATTAGAGTTTGAGCTTGCATTTGAAGAATAACTTCCAGATGATGGTGTTCTTCCTAAGTCTGGCTGACCGGATGTGTTACACATCCTGCGAATGATCTTGAAGATGTTATGTGAAGATTGGTGTGTTCCTAGAAGAAGATTGAAGTCTCAGATCTGTGTGGCCGACAGTGTGTTGATCCGTGTTAAGTATTTTGTAATTAGTCATGGTGTATTTATGTATTTGCTTTGTAATGTTTACCGACTTAGATGATCATTCCTAAGTCGATGTCTTGTATAATCAAGGAATTGTAAAGTCATTTCAAAGTGTATCTTGTGGAGATGAGAGTGTGGTAGCGAGGAGGAGAGCAAAAGGTAGAGTAGAAGTATTGGGATTAAATGGAACTGATTCAAGCATGGTGAAGATGCTATTCTCTAGTTCAAGTATGTGATACTTATTATTCTGTAGACAGTGTGTCTCTTGTAGGCAGTGGGCCTCTTGTGAGCAGTGTTCTCGGGCAATGAGCCCTAATTGGCATGTGCCATTTTGTTCTTTCTATTCTTCTAACAGAGAATATAATCTTGGGTTAATCACCTCGTGGTTTTTCCCTTAACCAGGTTTTCCATGTCAAAATCTTGGTGTCTTGTGTGTTAATGTGTTTCTGCTCTTGATTTAATGCATTATGTTTCCATGATTGATTTATCATTATGTTGCTGAATTACAAAGAGGATTTAAGTGTTTAATTGGAAGAAAGTTTTGTACAACTGATTCACCCCCCTCTCAGTTGTCTGCCCTAAATCTAACAGATGTTTCAGGAGTGTCCATGAGACTTTGTAAGTGTATTGTAATGTTTTATTGTTGAATAAAACATTCAGTGTGGATACTTTTGGAGGTTGGGTTTTTCCCTCATGAGGGTTTTCCCAGGATATATCTTGTGTTATCTTGTGGCTTATCTATTTAATCTTTGCATTATGGAATTGTTGTAAGCTTGTATGCATCATATTATGTCATAGGGTTATCTAGGAATTGGTTTGATCAACCTATGAATTCCTAACAAGTGGTATCATAGCAATATTCATGGTTATTGGGTGGTGTGAGCTCCCTAGTTTTGTATAACCCTTGTTTGAGTTGTTTTGGTGCAAAGTTGAATCCATGGCAATGCAAAAAAGATTTGGGACATTACAAGAGTTTGTGTAGGTGTTGTTTTGTAGATTTGGGGTTTTGGACGTTGTAGATTTGTTGTGTTTATTGTAGATCTGAATTTGGAAAAATCTTAGCAAAGAGGATTTCCTGGTTGTGTGCTTCATATGAGGGTTTTGAAGAGAAAGTTTTGTAGATGACTTCCTAGGACAAAACGGACCTTTCCATTGAGTCTAGGAGACCCGAGAGGTGAAGAAAAACATATAACTCGACCTATTTTGGCCTCCAGGGCTTAGAAGAAAAAATGCCCTAACCCCCTTATTCAATTGTATGGTCATCGTACCATCTGTAGGTCTGAAAACAAAATAATAATTTTCCTACATAATTGTAATTTCCTATAGTTTGAAAATTAAAAACTTGATTTAAAATACTGTATTTAACTATAGGATAAAGTTTTTTTAAATTATTCCAGGAGGGGTCTGCAGACCTCCCGCACCCTGTGGCAAGCAACAAGTACTACCTTGTCGGTACAAGGTGCTAGCCTTGGCCAACAGGGGTCATCCCCCATCAAGCCCTGTTAGCAGTCAATCGGTGTGCCATGGTCGACAGGCCTTAGGCCCCCGGTCTGATCGTTCGATCAGGCAAGACGGGTCAACCAGTGCCTAACCAAGTCTACAAGCTATTTAACCAGATTTCAAAAAAATATTAAAACCCATTTTATAAAATTTTGGGTCCATGCCAAAGTTTTTGAAATTTGAAAAATGAAATGCATTTTGAAGTCTGCCTATGCCCACATCAGGATTACACCATGTCAACACCACCGAAGCACCCTACCATGTCATTGACCCAGTCAGCGCCCAATCAACATGATGATGTTAATGATGATGTCATGCTATGTTAGCAAGTCGTATGGATGGTACGGATAGGGTCTCACTAGGGGGCCCTTTCTAGCCCTTAGAGGGCTTCTTCTTCTAGGGGGGCATAGCTTTCACCCACAGTATTACATTTTTGACTTCTTATAAGCGTTGGAAAGGTCTCTCCAAGCACTATGTATTGGTATAGGTTTGGTCATCATATTTTTCTCTTTGTGTCAGAATTTGGTGTCTGAAGCCAGGTATTTCTTTGAAACAATTTATGTTCATAACTTTTGCATACGGAATTAGATTTTTGATATATAGGATATGCGTTGGAGAGCTCTTGTCACGTACTATAGTTTGGATCATGTGGATTTTCATTTTGGTGTGAAGAAAGAGATTTGTATTTGTTTGAGCACTTGGGGGGCTTGAGATTCAAGATGTGATTGTGAGAGCATTCAGATGGATTTTTGGGCACAAACTTGTGGGAGTGCATGTTGTTATGAGACCATCATCATGGTATAGCAGGTTTTCATATTTGGTACTTCCAATTACAGGTTTACAGGTATTTTTAGAGTTTGGACTTCTGTGGAGATAGGTACACAAGTTGTCTTCTGGTTTGAGGACATCATTGATACTCATGTGAGACTGGGAGTCTTGTTTCAGTGGGAGTTGAGTACATGTATAGTGATGACAATGATTATGGTGTCATGGATATGTAGTTACATTTGAGCATTGACATGATATGATGATGTATGTGATTGACGAGTATAGGTTATGATGTTTGATTCATGATTATAGGTGGTGGTGTGGTGTAGCTTTAAGAGGTTCGTATCTCCTGGATGCTTGATTAGTTCCTTGACTATGGTTACTTGTTTGTGGACTTGTTGGAAAAATGAATCTAGTGTTGATTTGGTGTTTGAGTCTTGAGTCTACAAGTTATCTTCTTTGATATCTCAGCTTACAGGTGACTAATGTGATGATGAGTTTGCATGTTACACTTGTTTTGAATCTTCAAGTTATGCAGTTTTATGGGTAGGCCACCCATTTGGTTGCAGTGGGATGGGTCAGATGTGAATTGTCTATATTCATGAGATTGATTCAGTATTGATGTAAACTTTGTTAGTTGGCCTTGTCTGTGGTCATTTGTGCATCGGTATGTTGCATTCGGATGAGAGGATGGATGATTAGAGTGTTTGGATAGTTGGCTATTGGGACTTGTAGTGTGTTTATCACAATGTCATGGATAGCTTGGATACACAGTTTTGTGTGAGCTTTTGACAGTGATGATTTTATCTTCTTGGCTTAGAGGTCTTGGTTCTACCTTTTGGGAGTTGTTGATTTTATAGTGGGATTCCTTGGTTGTGTTGGGGCCATGGATGATCTTCATTTAGGAGATGGTTATCATGAAACCATGGATAGCTCATACCATGGTTCAACGGGAGCTTTGGTAGTGCTATGGATTCATCACTTGGTGATGGATGATCTTCTACAGTGGATGTTGGTGTCATGGAGGAGCTCTTGGATTATGTTTCTTATGCAGTGAGATTTATTTGATATCTTGAGTTCTATTGAAAAGGGATGGTTATCTTCATGTGATTGGAGATGTTGATCCTTGGTTTACAAAATGGTTGGTATTGTGTCTTGGTTTACTCTTGATCACATGTTAGAGTGTCGGCATGATATAGGTGCTCTTTAAAGCATGATATGTTCTTATGAGACATATGTTCTTCCTTTGAGGAGATGTTAGATCAAGATGTCATGATAGGGTTCCTGATTCTATAGTTGGAGCTTTAACAATGATCTTGGTGGTTCTCTTGGTATTGAGTACATTGGTCATTTTCTTGAGAGCTTCATGATAGTGTGGTGTTGCATTTGAATTTTAGCATGGATTAATCATCGAGGTGTTCATGGATACTTGGAGACTTAGGTGGGGCTATAGTTCTCTTGGGATTAGAGACATTTGTTGAGATGGTTACTCTTTGGAGATTTTAGCAAAAAGACAGAGGAGCCTACACTTGGATATGGGCGTGAGCTCATTATGGACCTAGAGGAGATTGTTCTTGGAGAGAGTCATTGTGGCTTGGTGTATCCTAGAGGAGCATTCTCGTTCCCCACTCTTGGTCTACTCGATAGATTATCATCTATGAGCTATTGTCCATCCTTTTAGATGCATTTTGCTTTATGTTTTATATTCTCATGGATATGGAGCTTGAGCTATGGTTATTGGTTTCAGAGGCTTCATTTAAGGGATATTGGCATGGTTATCTCCTTGTTCATATGGTTTGATTTATGATGTCAATTATGAGGAGTTTAAGAGATGTGATTGGGCTTATTCTTGGTTATGGAATGGTTATGAGTTTGATCTACCTTGGTTAGAGAGGATTACATCCATGTTGGTTACATGATACATATGTTCATTTGATCTATGGGATTGAATGGATGGGTGTTGTTAAGGTTTTCTATTTGGGGTTGTAAAGGAGATCATACTTGACATAGCTTAGCACTTTGTTGTCTCAATAGGACGTTATATGATTTATAGGTTTTCTCCCTTTTGTTTTATGGTTACTTCATGGAGGTTCATGTTGGTATGGTTAGACTTGAGAGAGTTATGGTGACATGTTGAGAGAGAGTATGCAGTGATTTATCTTGCATGTGTGGATCATTGTGATTGTTCTTAGTACTACATTAGCCACACCTTCGTTTGAGTTTCAATTGGTAGATTTGGTATGCCTTGATCTATTTTTAGATTTGACATTACCCATGGGGTTTCTAGATGTGTATGTTCTTCATTGATAGGATTTATATATGGCACTTGTGATTGCGATATATGAGTTGGATATGTTGTTGGCATGAGTTTACTAATGTTGTTGATACCTATGAGGTATTGATGGTTGGATGTATTAGCATATGTTGTGGGTGCTATTTCTAGTCATGTGGGTTTTTACTTTTGAAAACAGCTTGGATCCTTTTGTTATCACTTAGATTTGATGCTTGTGTTCTTTGGATTGGTGCATCTTCACCTTGGCATGTTCATTTTCTTCCATAGGTGGCATGTTGAAGGATGAGAAGATTTCTTTCTTGAGATGGTGGCTACTTTGATTTTATTGTAGGTATCTTGATGGAGCACAAGAGCATGTTATAGATTCGTGTGGTTTCATGTTTTCCTGTGATGATGTATTTTATTGATTGAGCCTTATACAATGTATGCAACAAGTGGGAGAATGTTGGAAAAGGTGTGTTGTACACCTTGCATAAAATAAATTAATTTAATTATGTAAAATAAATATTTATTTATGGTGCATCTTAATTGATGTGTTTAGCCACATTAGATATTTATTTGGGTGCCACTTGTAAATGTTGTATGTAACATTGGGTTAGTTATTTTGTGTGTGTGACACAGAGAATAATTAATTGGGAAATTATTTAATATTGGGCATAAAGTGAAAACTTAGTTGCAAATATTAAATGAGGGGTCAATGGTTTTGTGAACTCATGGTTTTGAGTCACATGGTTTTCCCTATACTACATCTTGTATTTGTGTGAGCTTGATTCTATAAAAGCAAGCACATGGTTAGTAGTTGGGGTTGGCCAGTTGGTTGTTTTGTTGTAGGCTGTCATTGTATTGGGTTTCTCTTGTGAATGCTTGAATCCTGACATGGGATGTATGGTTACGTGCTTGGACACATGGAGGATGCATTGGAGGAGCTTGATGTTTTAGGAGTGTCCATGAGACTTTGTAAGTGTATTGTAATGTTTCATTGCTGAATAATACATTGAGTGTGGATGCTTTTGGAGGCTAGGTTTTTCCCTCTTGAGGGTTTTCCTAGGATATATCTTGTGTTATCTTGTGGCTTGTCTATTTGATCTTTTCCTTATGGAATTATTTTAAACTTGTATGCATCATATCCTATCATAGGGTTATGTAGGAATTATTTTGATCAACCTGTGAATTTCTAACAGAAATTGCATAATTTTTTGAGCACAATTCAATGGTTATATTAGTCTTTATTGAAAACACATGGAAAGTGGATTGCCAAGGGGAAAACCTAAAGACATATGGGGAGATCCTAAAAAGAAGACTTGCATAGGTGATTTTAGGGTTGGAGAATGATCTAGAAGGGTTGAAAATGACTTCAGAACCTAGAGAAAATATATTGGCTTAAAAGAGGGTGGGTCACCCAGTTCACCAGGATAGGTTTCCTAGTGGAGATCCACTTCAGTGGCAGGGTCGCCCAAAGGAGTTTTGGAGGTCAATATGGGTGACCTAGAAATGAAAAAATAGGTGTTAAAATTGAAAGTGATAAAGGGTCTGGGAGGTTAATTGGAAGCATCTAGAAGGTTAAAACAGTTGAAAGGGTCTTAGGGAAAGTGCATTTCCCATGGTGTAATGCCGATAGGTCAGGTCAATAGAGTTAGAAAGTGACAAAAATGAATTGTCTACATAGGGTAAACGGTGAAGATGTAGGAGGTTAGAAGGTGATGATGCAATTTGTTTTTGTCTTTTATGATATGAATGAGATGCAACATGTCTTGATGTGATTCACAAATATGAAATACAAAGTACTATGTTCTAAGTGCCATGAATGCCATGATGCTATGACATGAATTATTGCTTTTGATTTTCTCTTTATGATATGATGTATGCAAATGGAACAAACACTATGACTACTCTTAAGTAGGATTTTTGACTTAGGGGATTGCAATTTGAATTGGTATGAAGAGACCTAATAAACCTTGGGATAGGATTTTGTTAGGGATTCAAGTGGGAGTGAGGAGATGGAAAGTTCCTGATTTTGTCTTTGTAGAAGGTTAGATACTGATCCTTATCTAGAGAAAATACTTTGACAAGATTTCAACTTAGACAAGTAACAAATTTTATTAATACCCTTTAGACTTAGATTAGATATGGCCAACAAGATAGGTGTAAGTGGATGGAAATGGAATACAAAAGCAGTCAAAAGTGGCCACTTTTTTCTTGAAATTGAACTTGGGCAAGTAATTCGAGATGTTTACACTCAAATTTTGAAGACATGGTAAGAACAAGAATTGTAGTACTCTGAATCTAGTTTCTAAACTACTAAATATTTTTAAAAATGGTTCAGGTTAAGAGGGTGAAATGATGTACACACAAAAGTGTTCCTATTTTTATCACTGAAATATAATAGTGTCTAGTGTACGCCCCCTATTTATTTTGTTGCATAAATTATTTTAAAAAATTGGTTGGTAGAAATATATTCAAGAGAGAGTACTACAAGTTGTGTATTTTTTTTTTTAATATTATTTTTTTATAATTTTTCAAAGTGGATGCACCCTAAATATTACATCATTGAGCATGCGCATCATTTAACTTGCACAAAACTAATAAAAAATGTAAATTTTTTTTAATGTGTATAGAATGAAGTGTTGAACAATCTTATATAAAAAAATTTAGATTTAGATAGGTGGGTCAAAAGTTATAAAGAAAAACTAATATGTATGTATTGGAGGAATAAGAAGACACTCTTTAAAGAAAATAAAATTAAATACCTTAACTTATTCAAAATAATAAAAAAAATTATATGGCTAGAAAGCTAAGAAGCAACCCTTCATTTTGGTGGTAGTTTCATAAAATTTTGACTTAAAACATGTAAACCTAATGACATTGAAGTTCAAATTCGTTGTTTATGTTGAAAACATGAATTTAGGGGCAAAATGGGATCTCCAACCCTTAGGCTTGGAAATTTGAGCCTAAATGGGCGAGATCATAAAAAATTAAATTTTAAGTCATTAAAAATGTGTTTGTGTTATAATGTGTGCATGTTATATAATGCTCACTTTGCAAAATCAATGCAAACATATTGCATTGTGTTATGTTTACATTGATTTTTGTAAAAATTCAATACAAAAATAACACGCTTGCATTATATTTGCATTGAGTTTTGCAAATTCAATGCAAATATAATGCGATCACGTATGTTTGCATGACTTTGCAAACTATAACACATATGTGTTATGGCTTAGATCTAATCCAAGCCATAACATGTACGCATTATAATGTGTATGTGTTATGGCTCATACATGTTTTATATAGTGCAGGCACATTTTGCCAAAAACTCAAGTTTGGCAACTAAATTGCATCTCATTTACATGCACTTACCCATAGACCTAGGGTAAAGGAAAGGCTCTAGAGTAGAAGATAGCCCTAAAGATAGCTAGAATCTTGGTTTTGCTCAGCTAGTGCGCGTGTGTTCTTTATACATTTCTCTTTTATTTTCTCTAATAGATGCCACCATCATAGCTTTGAGCTTGTATTTATCTCCACTCGAGAGTATGGACATCAGCAATCCTCTTATTTATTTTTCTTTCTCTTTTTTTGTTTTTGACTTTCTTTTCTCTCTTTTCTTTTTGTATTTTGTAATTTCTCATTTTGATTCTCTCATTTATTTTTTGATATTTTCCTTTTTCTTTGCTTTTGAATTATCTCTTTCATGATCTCTCTTTTTCTCTCACACTCTTATTTTTTATCTATTTTTTAATCCACTCATTTTTTTATTACTTCTTGTAGAGTTATGATCCTCCTGACATTTTTGGCTAGGAAAAATTGTAATGCCCCCTCATTTTTGGCTTGTGATAGTGGTAGTTTTGCATTGCTCTTTGTCAGTCTGAGACAGTTGCTAGTCTTTCATTGCATTTACATAGTTATGAGATTTTTGGATTAGTAGACTTATGGTTTATGTTTATTTTGATCGGGATGGACTATGTTCGATTGATATAGCTTAGACATGTGTTATGAGTTTATGATGATATTATTATTATTATTCTAGTTATGATGAGTTTGACATGTTTATTAATGGTTTAATAATATCATGTTTTATTCTATCTGTTGATATCTGAATTCAAATAAAGTGGTTATGGTCTTGTTTCAAGAGTAGAGACGGTGTAGTACTACTCGCTTTGAGCACCCTACTATGCCGTGACTCTCTGACTCTGTGTGTGTAGACATATATGCTTTTGATCATATTCAACCTATCGTTCTAATGCAGGCTGCAAGTACCGAGCCTTGACTCCACCTGATATAGCAGGTTTGAGTGGGCTCTTGCATTAATGGATATCGATGATGGGAGATAACATGAGGTTTATTCTACTAGGTCAATCCCAGTCTTTTGTTGTAGTCGTATGTCGTGATGTGATGTGTGGTCCTTGTTGGTCGTCATGTGTTGTGAAGTATTGTCGAGTGTTGTTTTAATTGTGCCTATGTGTAGTTTGGTAATACTTTAATGAATTATTATTAAAATAATAAATGTTTTTAATATGTGTTATTGGATAGTATTTTGTTTAGCCTAGAATTTGAAATAACACTTTAGTAAAATTTTTAAAAAATAGATTAAAACTAATCACTTTGATTTATGTATATTTGTGTCATAAGTTGTTGGCTTGGGTAATGAGTATATAGTTGATTTATGGATATTATTAGTGAAAAATTTATGAAGAATTTATGGTGGTGAGTTGTCGAATGTGAATTCTTAGATTGTGAAATCTCTATTATTAGTAAAATTTTAAAATTTTTGGAGGAGTGGGATTTTGGTAACGGATGCATGTTTGTGGCTATGGGTTTTAATGGTACCCGGGGGTTATTGTGGAAAGGAAAGAAAAGATAGAAATTTGGAAAAAACAAAGGAATGGTTGCAAGAAATAGAGAAGATCTGAAGGGGACTGAAATTCAAGTATGTTTATGTTAACTCTCTGTGTGTGAAATTTGTATTTCTGTAGATTGGAATTTAAACTTTATTCTAGTATGATCATTCTGTGCTGGAGTGTGAAATTTGCATTTTGTGGCTTGGAATTTAAATCTTATTGTAGCTTGAATCATTCTGTAATTGCCCTAACCACACCTTCATCTAGAGAATTGCACTTGATGTCTGTCAATGTGGTAAGTTCTTTTGCTACTTCCAAATTTATTCTTCTTTTGGTTTACTCTTTGTTAAATCCTTCTCAAAATTATGGAGTCCAATCACTTATAAACCTTGCAAAGTGACCCAAATTAAAAAGGAAATAACTCGTATGTATCATTCTTCCAGTTCTTACCTCATCTCTTTTTCCTAGTTACTCTCAGTGTCATAGTCTAACCTCATCCAACCTTGTTTCTCAAAAAATATTTTTACCAAGATTTGAAGCTCTGGCTCTATTCTTTAGAAATGAGTTAACCATTTGGTAAATTATACAATTGTGTTACCTTATATGGGAAGTCACTGTAGGTATAAATGCTGCTGAAAATTGAAAATACCTCAAATTTTACCTTGACCGTACAATGTGTAATACCCATATGTATTCTTCTTTTGGCTAAATTTTTTATTCTTTCCTCCTTGCTAACTGTATGGCGTTGGGAGGGAAATCTGGTGCAATTTCTTTTGAAAGATTTTCTGCCTCTCTTTGGCATGCTATACGGCCGCTGTACAGTCTTCTCAATGACCATTTTAAATGAATTTTTTTTCTGATTCTTAATTTTCCTTTAGCCTGCAACTTATGTGGATTGTTTGGGTTCCTCCTTGTCTTCTCTATCTTGTTATGTGCCTGAAAATTGTTTTAAATGTATTTATGTTACATCTAAAAATTGTTTTAAATGTATTTCTATTACATCTGAAAATTGTTTTAAATGTATTTTTGTTACATCTCAAAATTTCTTTAAATAAATTTCTTCTACATCTCAAAATTGCTTTAAATGAAATTTTTTTGTGTCTCAAAATTGCTTCAAGTTTGCACTTTCTGAGTAATTGTTGGACTCTTCTTGAAATTTATTTAATGAAAATAAAATTTATTGAAATCTTGTTCTTACTTGTGACATCTCTGTTTTCCTCTAAAGCTTGAGTTAGTTCTCAATCCATTAAAATACTTTGGTTATTCTCTGTATTGACCTTAGATGAATTTTCATTCCCATACCTCAAACTTTTCTTTTTATTTTTTTTCCAAATGCAAATGGTGGAATGTGCGTCTTCTGCAACTAAAAATAAATAAAATTTCAATTTGAGTTCATGGAATAGTTAGTTGTTATTATTGAATTTAATTAGAATGCTTGGAGGAAATCTTGCTATTAGGGGAACTTTTAGTTAACTTTGTGAACAACTCATTAACTTTGGTTTTTGAGTGTAGTTTTGATTTATTTTAATATTAGAATATTATAGAGAAGTTAATATTAGAATATTATAATATTAGAGAGAAGTTAATATTAGAATATTATAATATTAGAGAGAAGTTAATATTAGAATATTAGAGAGAAATTAATATTAGAATATTAGATAGAAGTTGATTTTAGAAGGTTCATATGTTAGTAAGATAGAAATGTATCATTTTAGAATTAAATTTATTTAATTAATGTTATTTTTTTTGGTAGATGCAAGTAGATTAAATAATTAAGTTGTGCTCATTTTTATTAAATATAATTTTGTTAATTGCTATCCTATGATATATTATTTTTTTTGGAAATTAATTAATGAGTGAGTTATTTGAATTAGTTTTTTTATACTAGACTCATATGGTCATTAAATATTAGCTATACTTTTGCCATCTTGTTAAATTTGAACTTGTTAGTTATGTATTGGAATATGCTAGTTGTAAATGTTAGTAAGTAAATAAATAATTAGTTAAGTTTTAGTGTGTTTCGAGTTAAGCATGTTAGATTCTATGGTAAACGATTATGAAATTATTAGATGAATCAATATAGGTTATTTTTTCCTTCTATGTTGCCCATCTATGTCACTCATGGGTGTTATGTTGAGTCAAATTTTTAGTATGGTCTTGTTTGGAAAATTCCTTGTTGGGAGTAATGATGTATATAGGGTAGTCATTTCCATGATACATTATTTTAATAAATAAGTATAGAGATAGAAATTTTAGAGTAATTTGATTTATTGTTCCTAGTTTCATGAGGTAACAATATTGTGCTAATCAAGTATTGATTACCATGTTAAATATTAATTTTCTATTCATGCTTGTAATATATTATTTCGTACTACGTGAATGGTTGATATCATAGTATATGTTATTTAACTTCATTTTAGAGAAAGTAAAAAAACCTTGAGCCAATTGTTGGCCTATACCATCTTTTGTTGTTATTATAGTATGGTCGAAATCTCTTATTTATTTTGTATCGGATTTTGCATTGATGCAATCGGGTTATTGTGTTATTTTTGTCTTGAGTCATATTGTTATAAGATATGTTGTAAATTGCTTATATCCTCGTTTTATGTTGTGAGACAGATTTATGTAAGTGACCTTGTGTGTAATTACCAACTCCAGAGGTTAGACCTTTTGGGTCTTCAATCAATATTGTTGTCATTCTATCCTGATGATCTTTGATTTGAGTGGTTTTATGGGTAGGGAAAAAGGTTTTATTGCTGAATTGAAAATTGGAAGTGTTGGATTGTAAAGGTCAAATGTTATCAGTTTCCCTTGCCCTTGTATGTTTATTTTATTTTGGATGTTGTTTAGGAGTGCTAGTTGTATGTAGGGGAGTAGCTTCCATGGTGGGGCCGGTGCCCAAAGTGGCTGCCTGGAAAACCCCATGGAAGTGTTAAGCAAGTGATAATTAAATAATTGATTTAGGAGGGTTGGGTAGTAATCCATATAACAAGATAAGTATGATGCCTCTCCCATGCCTTGAGTGCTTTCACAGGCTAAGGATGGGAAGAGAAGGCCTAGTTGGCAAGGTCAACTTCCTCGTCTCCATGAGAGGAAGTGTTGACTCTGCATGTGTCACCCTATGGGGCCGATGCCTATAGTGAGGTCGCCAGGAAAACCATAGATGGGGGCCGGATTTTAGTGAGAGATAGCCTGGAAAACTCATGATAGGACCATGTGATGACACTCTCCCTACTGCAGTGTAGTTACTTCCTATTTGATCTTTTGTCGTTATCTCTGGAGTGGAGTCTTGTCTTGGCGGTTGATCCTATCTTGATGATTTGATTGTCTTGTTTTGGTGAGTACTATCTTGTCTGTGCAGCGTTTTTATCCTATTTGCCTACATGGAGTCTATATCTTGTAGTTGTATTCATTGTTGTAACTTTGGCCTAGTGGAGCCTCGATGTTATCTCCTAGCTCAGAGGGGTGGACCTCAAGGTTCCACATGGTTGGGTGGTAGAGCTATCCATTGGTCTTCTTGGAGAATCGGTTCGAGTCCAGTGCAGAAGAGTTCCAGTTCCAGATTTACTTTACACTTTTTGAGTTGTTGTAATCATTCACAATTGTATCTTTGTAATCAATGTAATCAGCCTTGTAACCTTGTATGCAATCTTGTAATCGTTTATCTCTGCAAATGTATAACATATTATTCTTATGTTGCATGGTGTTGCATAGCACTTGTATGGTTATTATTCTAACTGATGCAGTTTTGTGCCCTAGAGCTGTTAGTTGTATATTAGTTTTAATGTTGTATTAATGTTGTTATGTCAATGTATAATGCATATTTTAGCTTCAAAAAAAAAAATTATGTATCTTTGTCTCTTGATGTCTAACACTCTAGGGTTGCATGACGGGGCATCACAAAAATAATAGACTGAGTGCCACCAAGGGTTTTCACTATCCAATCAAACCTCCCTTCTACTGAGGAGGAATGGGGGAGGTCTATTTCAAAGCTTCCATTATGTATTGTAGGTTTGAGTACTAACTTCACTTAGACTTTGTTGAACTGCACCGAACAACTAAGAGGGGGGGTGAATTAGTTGTCCTAAAACTTTTAACTAAATATGATCATCAACTTATTAATTACTTATATTCAGATACAACCATGAAAGCGTCAAATGAGAAGCTCAACACAAAACCATAAACAACACATGAGACACCAGATTTTTACGTGGAAAACCTTAAAATGGAAAAACCACAGTGGGTGTTAGCCCACAAAAATATATAAGTTATATCAATACCAAAAAACAAAGGCTCACTGCCTATGGATGGCTCACTACCGAAGGGTGGCTCACTACCAAAAGGTTGAACTGAGATAACAACATCTACTCCATGCCAAGGTTCAGTTCCATTGAAGCACAAAAACACTTCTGCTCTACTCTGCTGCCTTACTTCACTTTATCTTCGCATCTTCACACTTGGATACTTTTTCACGACTCAATTACAAGTATTTATACACTACATTAACCTTGGAATGATCATCAAGGTCGGCATTACAATCATCAATTGTTGGAACAATCTCCAAGGTCGGCATTACAAACATTTACAAAATAGGTCTTGACCTAATACAAAACTATGCTAAGGAAATGTAGTAAATATGTATACGGATCATGCCATGGCTTAGCTAGGACTCAAACATGATTTTCCATGCCACAACATGCTTCTACAATCTTCAAGAGATCTTCGCAATCACTGGAATTAACCAAGTCAGCTAAGATTGGTTACATGCTACATTATCTGGGAATAATCTTCAAACACGGTCTCAATTCCTTAACACAAACTAATGTAAAGGAAGGAACACAATCAGAAGGCATCCACAAACATGTTGTAATCACCAGGAGCAACCGCACAAACTCTAACCACTTTATCCATGAGATTCTTCACACCGGAGCACATGAACATCACTGTCTTCAATTGTCATAAAAGAAAGATAGCTTGCGGACCGCCAGATCATGAACCATTGTAGTTGTAGGTACTTATCATCATCCCAAACTTCTCTTTAGGATGACAAAGCAAAATACTTCAATGCGGAGGAATGCAGAGAAAAATACTTTCTCCTTGTCACCAATGAATAATCAGAAAAAGCAGGTTTTACTCTGGTGAATGTAACTCACTCAATTCTTCATACAGGAGGCTCAAACTTAGGATTTAGCATCTTTAGACATGTCTCTAAATAACTTCCAATCCGCAGACCAAGATCTTCAATATACAAGAAATGTGGAGTAATCTTCTAGACTGTTCTTCAGTATGGAACTCACTGTCTTCACTGTGATTCACTGTTTCCTTTCTGATTCTTCTGGAGGGGATAAGTTTCTCAATGTCCTCAACATATAAGGCTTCTAATCAATCAAAAGATAAGGATAGAGTTGACACCAATGACAACACAGATATGTTGACATCAATGACAACACCGATTAGGCACATACTTGCAAAAATATCCCTCTTTTTCATTGATGGCAACATATGATGTGAAAAATTGTAACTACCATCAAGATAAGATTCTCCCCCTTATTCTTCACACATCTGCATTCTTTCCTCTAAGTTTTTCACATGATTTCTCTCCCCCTTTGACATCAATGGAAAAGGGTACATACTTGCACTCTACTGCTCTGAACCAAACTCTCTTCTGATCTCTCTCCATCTAACTACTCCCCCTAAGAAGTAGCCTGTACAAGCATCAATCCGGATCTAGAGGTGGAACTCTAAGCACCACCAGACTGATGCACTCTTGTGCATCTTAGTTTTGAGCAGGAGGGGTGATAACCCCTAACTTTTCTCTGATATACTCAAAAGTATCCTTAGGTAGAGGCTTGGTGAAAATGTCTGTAATTTGATCCTTTGTGGACACATATTCCAACTTTACTTCATTCTCTGTCACCTTCTCTCTCAAAAAGTGATACCTTATTGATATGTGCTTTGTTCTTGAGCGCATCACTAGATTCTTTGAAATGTTTATGGCACTTGTATTGTCACAATAGATTGCAATTGGATCTTCATACACAACTCTTATATCCTTCAAAGTCTGCTTCATCCATAACACTTGAGTGCAACAACATGCTACTGCAATATACTCTGCTTCTGCAATTGACAAGGTGTTGAATCTTGTTTCTTGCTCATCCATGAAACCAATCTATTTCCCAAGAAGAAGGCACCTCCACTTGTACTCTTTCTGTCATCAACATCTCTGGCCCAATCTGCATTTGTATACGCACTGAGAGTGAAATCATTGTTCTTTGGATACCATAAGCCATAATCTGAAGTACCTTTCAAATACCTCAAGATTCTCTTAACTGCCACCACATGTGATTCTCTTGGATCAACCTGAAACCTTGCAATAAGACAAACTGCATGCATAATATCAGGTTTGGTTTGGGTTAGATAAAGCAATCCTCCAATCATGGATCTATATTTTTTATCAACCTTAGGTGATTCATCAGTCTTGCTCAACTTGAAACTAGTCACCATGGGAGTACATATCAGTTTAGAGTCTTCCATCCCAAACTTCTTCAGTAACTCTTTCACATACTTGGACTAAGATATGAAGATTCCTTTATCTAATTGATTAATTTGTAGACCCAAAAAGAAATTCATTTCACCAAACATGGACATTTAAAATTCACTTTTCATCTCACCGGTAAACCTTATGCACATACCTTCATTTCCTCCAAAGATAATGTCATTAACAAAGACCTCAACAATCAAGATCTGATCATCATTGATTTTGAAGTACATATTTCTATCTACAGTACCTTTACTGAATCCCAATTGTAACAAATACATGTCTACCTTGCATACCAGGCTCTAGGAGCTTGTTTGAGTCCATATAATGCTTTCTTCAACCTACATACCATATCACCTTGATCTGACAATTGGAATCCCTCCAGTTGCTCAATGCATACTTCCTCTTCTAATTCACCATTCAGGAAGGAAGATTTCGCATCTATCTGATATACCTTAAAATCTTTGTGAGCCGCAAATGCCAGAAATATTTTGATTGCTTCAATATGAGCTACTGAGGCAAAGGTTTCTTCAAAATCTATCCCTTCAATTTGAGAATATCCTCTGTAATTAATTCTTGCTTTATTCCTTACAACTCCATTTTCATTTAGCTTGTTCCTGAAGAACCATTTAGTTCCAATAACATTTTTGTCAACATGTCTAGGAACTAATTCCCGAGTTTTATTCTTCTCTATCTATAGCAGTTCTTCCTCCATTGCCTTTACCCAATTTTCATCATTGCATGCTTCATTCACATTTTTTTGTTCAATCTTTGAAAGAAAACAGTAATTAACATGTTCCTCTGTAGCTCTTCTTCTTGTTAGCACACCTTTGTTCTTGTCACCTATAATCTGATCTTCAAAATGATTGATCCTTACATACCTGGAAGTCTTGACAACATTTTTCGGAGCCTCTTCTTCATCCTAACTGTCTGCTTCCTTATCTTTCTCTTCAATTACTATAGTCATATGTTCATCTGGTTCATAACAACTTAGGTCTGATATTCTTTCTTTGCCTTCATCTACCTTCACATTTGCACTCTCAACAATCTTTTTAAGCCTTTTGTTGTAGCACTGGTAAGCCTTACTCTTGGTAGAGTATCCAAGAAAGATTCCTTCATTGCATCTTGCATCAAACTTTCCTAGATCTTCATCTCTCCTGATATAATATTTACTTCCAAAGACTTTGAAATATTTTACTATGTGAATTCTTCCATACCACAATTCATAGGGAGTTTTAGTACCATTACCTTTCACTTGAACTTTGCTTTGAATGTAGATAGCAGTGTGAATAGCTTCTTTCCAAAAGACTTCCGGCAGACCTTCTTCCTTCATCATTGTCATAGAAGCCTCCTAAACTGTCATGTTCTTCCTTTCCACAAATTGTCATAGAAGCCTCTTTATCCCATGCTCTTCACAGAAAATGTTGAATACATTTGATGTGAACTCACCTCCTCTATTAGATCTTAAGCATTTAATCTTCAAATCTATTTCAGTCTCAACCATTTCCTTGAAAGATTTGAACTTCTCTAGACTTCTGATTTATCTCTTAGAAAAGTAACCCAAGTCATTCTACAATAATCATCAATAAGCAACATAAAGTACCTGTCACCTTGTATACTTCTCACCCTTGTAGGACCACAGAGATCTGTATGCACTAGATCTAGAAAACTAGTAGAAAATTGTTCTTAGCTCTTGAAACTTGTCCTTATCTACTTTCCCAACTAGCATTCCTTACAAATTGAGTTGGAGGGTTTCACAAGTTTTGGTAAATCTCTCACAGCCTAACTTGAGCTTATCTTAACCAGAATATCAAAGTTTATATGACACATCCTTCTACGCCACAGCCAACATTCATCTACCTGAGCCAATAAACAATAATCATTAGTTCCACTCAATTGATAGATGTTACCTTTTGTCTTCTTACCAGTAGCAATCACAATTTCAAAACTTTCTATGATCTTGCACCCATTATATTTGAATCTTAGATCATATCCTTTGTCACACATCTGACCAACACTCAAAATATTATGCTTCAAACCCTTCACATATAGAACATTGTCAGTATTATGCTTTCCATCAAATGAAACAGATCCTTTTCTACAAATCTTACCAGCTGCATTATCTATGTTGGTTAACAGATTTGTCCTTATCTAAAAATACTCTATTCTGACTCTATACCCTTTCTTCCTTTAAGAACAAATGAATTAATCAACAAATGGGTGAACTTTCAAGAATAGTTCCCCTCTGAATTAAGATACAGCTCCCTTTAAGATTTTCAATGAATTCAATCTATTTTAAATATTCAAATACACTTTTAACCAAAAAGTGCCTAAAGGCAAACTAACACCCATACATCATCATGCTATGAATGTGATATCTCTTTTATAATATCATTTGGTGATAGAATACACAGATTCTATTTTCAAGAATGATCAAATGCATAAACATATATATATTGCTGGACCAATAAGTATTAAAACATATATAATGAGTTGTCCAAAAAGAGCAATTACCATATGAAAGAAGATTTCGCACAGAAAACCCAATTTCAAATAATCAAACACATAGATCTAAGCATGCAGCAATTGTTTCTCCCTTTTCATTCATAGATGAAAAATGTTTCAAACAAACATCATGTATATTCTAAAATCAAAGCAGTCCAACTTCAAAAAATTTCTATCTTCTTTTCTATCCTATCTTTTCTATATCCTTCAATTTTAGCAACCAAAAACATATATATAGTTGCCCTAATTATCCGATCATGTAAACCAAACCTAGAGTTAAAGTAACTCTGACCCATACGGGATTTAGTTTTTTTTACAAACTTATTTAAAGATTAAGTCTTTAAAAATAACATAACTAAAAAACTGAATAAAAGAAACTGAGTGAATAAGATCATGACTGAGGCAATGGGTTTGAATCTCCAAATTTTCCGTGGGCGGTTGGGGAGGCACATTGAGCTTTCCACTCTTGAAACACTGTAACAAACTCCTAAATTTTCAGAAAGTTGGGGATGCCTATGTGTTTTATCCTCGTCTTCTAGACATCTTTCTCCCTCCATATTTTCCCCACCTTCTCCTTGTGTTCCGGGAGTGAGTCGATGCAGAGATAAAGAAGTGACTCTACGTTTGAAATTTGAGAGAAATCTTTGGTTAATACGTTGTCACTTTCTTTAACAAAACTAATTTTCTCCTTAAAAGATTGAATCACCGTATTTATGTTCTCCTCTGGTTCCCCATCATCCTTTATGTATTTTACATCGATACACTGTAGATCATGTTGTAATGATTGGGTGAATTTAGTTATTTCCCTGATCATTTTTGTAAGCTCAAACCACCCTTGCCGAAATACAAAATTTCTCCATTCAATGTTCTTATTTACATACAGTAAATCTTCGTCCAGACCTATTAAATCATTTTCTGACAGAAATTTGGCTATTCCATATTTTTGAACCTCATCAATTTGATTCATTACATTTACCCACTTGCCTTCATCTTTCATCCAGGAAGTGTTCTATGCCTTAAGGTCCTCGATGGTGGCTGTAGTTTGATCATATATATTCTTCAGTTCCTGAATATATTTGGTACCTTTCTGCATAATACAGTCTAACCAATCATCAAAAACCTTAGCTATCATCCTGTTCCTGTTTACTTGGTCTAACATCTTCTGGTTCGCTGGAGACTTAGGATCAAAAGTCAGAGAAAGTTGTGAAACTGGTTGTGGACTGGGGTTATGAATGGCATCAATGTACTCTGCCATAGAGCGCACAATCTGCTTCAACTCTCTTTTGTCTTTCTCGTCTTTCCAGGTCTAACTAACTATCCTTTTGGTGGATGCCTCAAGATGATGAACATCCGCAGTTCTCAAAGCAGCCCCAAGATCCACCTTCTCAATTGTGAAATCTTGCACTGTGGGATATTGAACCTCTTCATCAGTTGTCGGCCTAGCTATTTCCGCGCTCTAATTTCTAGTATTAGGGTCAATACTTACCCTAGATGTTGTTTTTAGCTTCTTGGATTTAGGATTTTTGCCCAAACACTTACTCACCATGTCTTCCAATGGCAAAGAAAATGGAATTACCTTTCTTTTGTCACTGATTGAACTCTCCAGCCATTTGGGTGTAGGGGTCGAGACTTCTTTTCCAGGGTTCAATTGACCAGAGGACACATCTAAAATCATCATTAGTTCAGGGGTCTCTAAAACAACCTCTGACTATTGCTTTGTACTAACCTCCTCTGTTCTCGATGAACCAAATTCCTTATCACCCATTGCTTCCCCTAAATCCTCCTCAGAATTCAAATCTACAATTATTCTCTCATAAACCTATTTTTTCCTCCTACTTTTGGTTCTCGAACTGGTAGCACGAGGGGGCAGAATGGTGGCGAGGGCTCTTTTGGATTCTTTGATGGCAGGACTCCTTCTAGTTATTGACTTGGAAGTACCTACACCACATATAGCAATAGGTTGGTTAGAGGAGCTTATTGGAAATGGTGCTTCAACCATTGATGTGCATTGCTGGGAATCTTTGTTTTGAAATCCTTTCTATTTTTGCTCCCTCAACCATTTCTCGGTTCTTCTTATCACTGAGAGGGTCTTCACTTCAATCCTATCTTCTTCCTTCTTACTCCAGTCAATTTCTAGAATAGGTGATTGTTTTATCTGTTCAAACTGTATGTCAATCACCTGTTCTTCATTATCAAAAACTCTGGAAATGTCCATATTTAGATTGAGGGTAATTATTTGTCCTAGAGACATCATGTACCACAATCTCCTTCTGACTTCAAATTTGTCTGAACAATCCTCCCAATAATCCTCCAATTTAGGAATATGTGTAAACCCTGTTCCAAAATCTAAATTATCTCTGACAAACCCTTTGCTATCAAATTGTGGTCTGGCAGTGAAGAACTAAAAATTGAACTTTTTAAGGTTCACTTCTAAATTCAAAGCATCAGATTTTGATTGGCATGAGTAATGTCCAATTTCAATGGGAAAAGAGATACCAGATCTCTTCTTTGTTGAGAACTTTTTATCTACATGTGCTAATTGTCTGCAGACCTCTATCAGCACAAAATGGTCAAACACATACCTGGGTAACTTAACAGGTTCACTGTCAAATCCCCCAACTCTGATATAAGTGAACTTGGAAAATTGAATAAAGAAACTACCATATATGTTGACCAACTGCATTGCTTCATTAGACATTCTCTTATTCAAATTACCTACCAATTCATAAGTCATTCTCCCAGTAAAAACATCATTAACCTTCTTGTAATTCTCGTAACAACTATGCATCTGCAATTGTGAATAATATTCATAAATTTTACTATCCTCAGTCATAGACGCCAGGCAATAGAAGAGGTACGAAGACATGTAAAAAAATTTATTGCCCAAGGGATTACTCAGACCCTGATGCAAACATTCAACTGTAATTTTTGCCCAGTCCAAATATTGCTCTTCTTGGAGGATAACCTGTACAAAAAAGTACATCCAGTCTTCCCAAAAATATGCCTGTGTGCTGCCCTCTAGCCTGTGTAGTAATGCCACAATATCCCTCACTTCCTTAATCATGTGATCTCTGGTAAGCAGTTTAGGCAGCCTTGAACCTCCCTTCTGGAATTTTAGCAACCAGTTTCTGTCTATCACACTTCTGTAGTTTGTTTTCTTAAGTGAGAAATTCCCATAAGAAGAAGAAATATTAAGGCTAGAATATGCTTCCTTAGGCGGTATTCTCATCACAGACATTAGGGTTTGTCTGTTGACATGAAACAACACACCACCATCTGCATTTCTAATGCACCTATTTTGGGGTTCATACCTATTCATGCACTCCAGAACTAACTCGGGGCATTGTACGGCCATGGGAAAGGCTGCAGCTTCAACCAAACCACTTTCTATTATTTTCTTCATCATGGGAGTTGGTACAAGATTTCTAGACCTTTCTCTAAATTCTTCTAAATCATATTGCACTAGTGAAGTATCTCCAAATTCAGGATGAGAACAGGTAAGACCGGGGCCGTGTTCATAACTAAGACAAACAGATTTCATAGCCATAATTGGAGGATATAATAGAAAATGCTTTGAATTTTGAAAATAATGTCTGAAACTTAAAAGATTCTTCTTTCCAGCTAAGAAATGGAAACAGTATATAGGAAGAATCAGAACTCATCTCCAAGATATCTAAAATTACTGCAAAATTTGGGCAACAAGAACCTTATACCTCCTGTGCTATCCTCCTCTGCATTGCACGGTATGTTCACTTACTAAATTTGCTTGTTCTCTCTTAATAATGGCATTAACTAGATTGACTAATTATTACTGGAAACAATACATGTCAAAAAATTTTGAAAGGACATGAATTCTGACATCTTCATTAATGGCAAACATTATTCGCGCGTGACCATGATGTATAATAATTATCTGCAATCTCCCCAAAATTAGAACTTTATGTTTCATAATGAGTTTCGGACATATTTTCCTCCAATTTTCCTGCTAAGTTTGACTTAGAGGGCCTCAGGGAGAGGTAAGATTATAATCACCGAACCCACAAACTATTGAACCATTGAACCCTTGGAGTGTGGTTCAATGCGGAGGTTCAATTATAGAAATTGGATCATACAAAGGGGCCAACGGTTCACTTAGAGAAACATTGAACTTAGACTCTTGAACCATTGAACTTGTTAGGATATGGTTCAACATGAAGGTTCAAAGATGCAAGGACTACACAGACCGACCAACAATCGCACGGCTTTGTAAAAGACTTTTAACTATGAAACAATGAACCATTGAACCTTGAACTATTGAACCTTTGAATTTCAAGCGGATGGTTCAACAACACACTAAATTACACAAGATAATTGAGTGACATGACTTATTACAAGGCACTGAGTATTAAACTTTTTGTAAATTCAAATCAAACTTATAATCGCTTACTTGGATATTTTCTGAAAGCTGGATATTTATATAGCAGACTTAACTTATTACTTTCTTTTATATTTCAGATGTAATTTTCACTTCTCATACACTTATGATTTTTGTGTCAATCGATGGTATTGCAGGGCAAAGACATTGATATAAATATGTGAGTGATGGTAGGAGTCACATCTGTGATAGACGTGACTCCTCAAGGAGTCACGCCTATCACAGGTGTGACTTTGTCACTGTTTGCATTGTAATTAGTTCCACCAATTTTAACAGTTACTAATCACCATTTAGAATGCAGAAGATGTTTATGCTTTGGTAATATATCATTCGATCATAATGAATATGTTATTTGATCGAAGCTACAAACAACTCAACACTCCCTCTTAGCTTGGGAAGATAACAATATCACAATAATCTCTGTGAATATCAATTATCTGATCTGTAATGAATTTCACAAAGTAATTTAATATCACATAACTCATGATATATAGTATCACCTATCTCATGATACGTAGCATCACCTACCTCGTGATAATAAAGGATATACTATACTCGAGAACATTACATTCTCCTTATATATCCTAGTTATGGTATGTGCACTGACATTAAGTCACATAATGTTTACCATAACTTAATCATGATAACTCCATGATTCATAGAAATATCAAGTCACATGATATCAGTCTAATAAACATTATAAGATCATCACCTTATAATGTTAAGTACAAGTGTAGATTATTCAAAAGATTGTCACCTTTTAGAAATAAACACAGAATGGGTAGGCCCATAATGTCACAGAGTCACACATATGACACAAGATGTTTACACATTAAACATCTTTAGTATAATAGTACAAATCAATTAGAATTTTACATTTCAATCATACCAAGATTTTTTCTAAAGTATTCAACTTTCACCTTGAGGAGTGGTTTGGTAAGAATATCTGTAGTTTGATCTCCTGTACTGATATACTCCAACTAAATCATATTCCTTTCCACCATATCATGCACATAGTGATGAGGAATCTCAATATGTTTAGATCTATCATGGAATACTGGATTCACGGATAGCTTAATACAGCTTTGATTGTCACAGTGGATGATAGTTGGTTTCAGAGGTTTACCAAATAATCCCACAAGCAATTTTCTAAGCCATACTGCCTCTCTAGTAGCCATAGAAGCTGCAATATATTCAGCTTTTGTAGAGCTCTGAACAACTGAAGACTGTTTCCTGTTGATCCATGATATCATTGCTGACCCTAAACTGAAACAACATCCGAAGGTGCTCTTCTGGTCCGTTACACTTCCAGCCCAATCTGAATCTGTGAATCCATGTAGATCTAAGTCAACCTTTTCATATTTTAAGCCATAATTTAGAGTACCTTGAAGGTATCTAATTATATGCTTCACAGCCACAAGATGTATCTCCTTGGGCTCACACATAAACTGACTTAAGGCATTTACAGCATAGCAGATATCAGGTCTGGTATTGACCAAATACATCAAGGATCTAATTATCTGTCTGTACAGAGTGGGATCTACCAATGGAGAATCTGCTGCTGCTTCCTTCAATTTATGAAGATTTGTTTCCATGGGGGAAGACATAGGTCTACATTCCATCATACCAAACCTTTTTAACATATCAATTATGTACTTCCCTTGGTTTAGAATAATACAGTCTGATTTCTACCATACTTTCAATCCAAGGAAGTAGTGTAATAGACCTAAGTCCTTCATGTCAAATTCTGAAGCTAGATCTTTCTTACACTGATCAATAAGGTGATCTTCCCCTGTAATCAATTGATCATCAACATATAATATCAATATTAACATATCACCTTTGCTTTGTTTGAAGTAGAGATTTGGATCTGCATCATTCTTTGAGAAGCCTAATCTCTAGAGATAACTGTCAATTCTTTCATACCAGGCTCTGGGGGCCTATTTAAGTCCATATAGAGCTTTCTTTAATTTACATACATGGGATCTTGCATTGTGAATCTCAAATCCTTCAAGTTACTCTAAGTAAACCTCTTCTTCAATGGTTCCATTTAAGAAAGTAGTTTTTACATCCATTTGATGGACTTTCCACCCTTTGGCTGCTGCAATAGCTAGAACTGCCCTGACTGATGTATATCGAGCAACTGGAGTGAAGGTTTCATCGTAATCAATTCTTTCCTTTTGTGAAAATCCTCTGGCTACAAATCTTGCTTTGTATTTCCCTATACTGCCATCTGCAGCATGTTTGATTTTAAATAGCCATTTTGAAGAAACAACAGATTTCCCTTTTGGTCTAGGTACTATATCTCACACATCATTCTTCAGGATGGATTGATACTCCTCTGTCATGGCATCCTTCCATACTTGGTGCTTAAGAGCTTCTATAGCACTAGAAGGTTCTGATTTAATGAATTCACTCATTAAAGCTACATAACTAGAGAATCTCTTAGGTCTTGTGCTTTCCCTAAAAGTCCCTGATGGAGCAGCATAATTTTTAGCTTCTTCCATTGTTTTGGTAGCCCAGAGTGGTCTTTTCTTGGGATTTTCTAGTGATGTGATTTGTTCATGATTTACCTCTTCCTCGGGATACTCCCTCTGAAACTCAGGTGTAGGATCCTCTTCTATGCTTGAGTTGGAAGTTTGAATTTCTGACTCAATATGATTTCTAGCTCTTTTGAAAGCTATGTCTTCCTCAAAAATCACATCTCTGCTTAGTTCAATCTGTCTTTGACCAGGTATATATATTCTATAAGCTTTTGATGTTTCACTATAGCCTACAAAGATGCCTTTTCTCCCAGAAGGTTTTAGCTTAGTTCTTTTCTCTTTGGGCACATGAATGTAAACAGGACAACCAAATATCCTTAAATGACTAATGTCTGGTTTTGTACCAGTGAAGGCTTCTTCAGGAGTTTTGTCATCAATATGAGAGTGAGGACATCTATTCTGAATATAGACAGCAGTACTAGATGCTTCTACCCAAAGTGAAGTGTCTATATTCTGATCAAGTAACATAGCCCTATCAGCTTCTACAATGGTTCTATTTTTTCTTTCTGCAACTCCATTTTGTTGAGGATTATAAGGTATAGTAAACTCCCTCTTAATCCCAGTGTTTTTACAAAAGTCTTTAAAAATGTCTGAAGTGTATTCATTCCCATTATCTATTCTTAAGGTTTTGATTTTTCTCCCGGAAGAGTTTTCAGTAATGGATTTGAATTCCTTAAATCTTTTAAGGATTTCCTGTGATTCTTTACATTTAAGAAAATAGATCCATGTCTTTCTGGAGAAGTCATCAATGAAGATTACATAGTATAGAAACCCACCTAAGGAGGGTACAGACATGGGTCCACATAAATCTAAGTGGACTAGTTCTAATACTTTATTTGTTTTTCTAGAACTATTTTGAAAGGACCCCTTTGTATTTTTCCCTAAGGCACACCCCTTGCATACCCCTGAATTACATTGTTTGAGTTTGGGTAACCCTGTAACTAGTCTTTCCATGGAAGATAGGGCACAGAAATTTAGGTGTCCTAGTCTTCTATGCCATATTTCATTAGAGTCTACAATTTCATGAATTAGGGCTTGATTTGGTTCTGTACATAACTCGTACAAGTACCCTTGTCTATGACCTATGGTTTTGGCCTTCTTAATAGTAGAATTCTTTGGCCATGCCAATACTTTGCTATCCATAAAGGTCACCCTATATCCATTATCTTCAAGTGCAGATATGGAGACTAGGTTTCTGTTGATGCCTAGGACAAACAATACTCCAGTAAGTTGGATGGAGATGCCAGTCTTTAATTTGAGGGTACATGTGCCAACACCCTTGAATGGATGTACAGAGTTATCTCCAATTGTTACTTCTTCGTCAGTCTCTTCTACCATGGTGTCTAGTAGTTCCCTGAACCCTGTGATGTGTCTTGATGAACCACTATCTATAACCCATGTGTTGGATTTATTTGATACTTGGTTTGAAAGTGCAGAGTAGAATACATATTTCTCAGATTCATGCTCCTTTATTTTGGCATAAGATGCTTTTTGTTTGGTTCTGTCAGGACATCTGATTGCATAGTGTCCATATTGGTCGCATCTGAAACATTGGATGCGAGAAATATCTTTCTTGAATGAACCTTTCCCGTGATAATTTTTCCTCTTCTTGAAGTGTTTATTCTTCTCTTTCTTTTGAGAGTTTGTATTTAGAACATGAAGGTCTTCATCTATATTTTTCTGTTTTGACCCTTTCTTTGTCTGTCTAGATTCTTCTTGAAGACAGTCTAATCTTAGGCGGTCAAATTTTGGAAATTTGGACCTTGCACTAATGCCTTGAACAAATGTCTCCCAGGAATTTGGGAGACCATCTAGAGCAATAAGTGTTAGGTCTTTGCTTTCAATTTGGTACCCAAGTGTTGATAGTTGATAGATTCTCCTTTGTTCATACTTATATGATTTATTTCTCTCTTTAGGGCTAAGGTTCTGCTGGAGTTATTAATTTCATAATTGCCTTCAAGTGAATTAAACATATGATATGCAGTCTCATGTTTTGTCAGAATCGGCACGATATGATCTCTAACTCTATCAACTATGATTTTCATGGCTTTGTCATTTCCTTCAATCCATGTCATTTTATCAGGATCATTCTCTAGTTCTATTTTGTTTTCTCTCACAAATGAATCAACTTTATTTTCTTTTAGTATCATCATAATTCTGAATTTCCATGATGAGAAGTTATTTCCTCCTTCCAATCTATCTTCGAATCGGATTGTTGCTGTCATTTGAGAAATGAGATGTATTAAATCTAAATTTCTCAAGTTTGATTTTCTGCCTGGATTCTGCTTAACTTGGCTCTGATGCCATGTAAATTCAAATCAAACTTATAATCTCTGACTTGGATATTTTCTGAAAGTTGGATATTTATATAGCAAACTTAACTTATTACTTTCTTTTGTATTTCAGATACAATTTCCACTTCTCATACACTTTTGATTTTTGTGTCAATCAGTGGTATTGCAGGGCAAATACATTGATATAAATATGTGAGTGACGGTAGGAGTCACATCTGTGATAGATGTGACTCCTCAAGGAGTCACACCTATCACAGGTGTGACCTTGTCACCATTTGCATTGTAATCAGTTTCACTGATTTTAACAGTTACTAATCACCGTTTAGAATGCAGAAGATGTTTATGCTTTGGTAATATATCATTCGATCATAATGAATATGTTATCTAATCAAAGCTACAAACAACTCAACACTTTTGAACCGTGGAACTTTTGAACTATGAAAAAGGGTTCAAGTTCAACCTGAAGACTCAAGGACATTTTGATTACACAAGGGACAAAACAACTTGCTTTGGTCAACATTTGAACACAACGAACCATTGAACTTTTGAACTTTGAGAACAGTTCAAGTTCAAAGGTTCAAACCTTTAGTAATTTCACACACAAAGATGATAGACGGGTAAAATTTGGAGAATCAAGAGCTGATTTAAGAAACAAAGGTATGACCAACAAGACAACACAGCAAATCGACTCTTGCTTAGGGAAATTCACGAATAAATAAATAAAGGTGACTCAAAAGGTAACATTGGCTCTGACTGGGGACTGCATTTTATATCAAAATGTAGAGAACTCAGAAGCTCTGGTTATGCAAAAACTGAAACATAGGGATGAAAGAAAAGAAGCAAGACAAACCAAAACAGCGAAAGGAAAACACAAAACCAGACAATAAAGGAAAGGCTATGTACAAAACAGGGGACTCCTATTTCACAATCGATACAATTTAAGATCTTGTCCATTATAGGACAGGGGTAAAATAGCTCCATCCAGATATTTCAATTTAAAAGAATTTGGACCCAGTACCTGATGGATTTTAAAAGGTCCTTTCCAAAGTGAGTCAAATTTGCTATGTGCTCCTTTTGGCTCTCTCCTTCTATCCCACAGCAATACTTCATCTCCCTCCATGAACTTTCTAGGCTTTGTTTTCCGATCAAAAATCTCTTTAACTCTGGCCTGATGAGTAGTAATCTAATCAGCCAATTCATTCCTCTCTTCTTCAATCTTAGTTAAGTACATAATCCTCTTTTCCAGGGAATCTTGGAAGTATTGATCCTTGATTACACTTTGTAGTTTGGCTATAGATAACTCCAGAGGTAAAGATAACTGAGCTCCTATCCCATAAACCAACTCAAAAGGTGCCATCCCTATTGCCCTTTTTGGGGTTATTCTGTCAACTTAGAGTGCTTCATACAATCTCTTATGCCAATCTTTGGGGTTATCATTCACCAATTTCTTCGTGATGGCAATCAGATTCTTGTTACTGGACTCATCTTGTCCATTCCCTTGAGGGTAGTAATCTGATAAATGAGAGAGATATATACTATGCTCATAACAAAAAGAATTCATTGCAACTGAAGAGAAACTGGTAGCGTTATCTGCTACAAGCTTCTGGGGAACTCCAAAATGTACCAATATATTTTCTTTGAGAAAATTACACACCACCTCAGAAATTGTTCTCTTTATAGGGGTTGCTTCAACCCATTTTGTAAAATAATCTATTGCTGTCAAAATGTGGGTATGTCCTACACTTGAAGGAGGTGAGATAGGCCCAATAAAGTCCAAACCCCATTGTTTGAATGGTTCTTCAATAACAATAGGCCTCAAAGGCAATGCTGCAAGTTGTGGCCTTCCTGAGAACATTTTGCATTTTTCATAGTTAGCCACCCATTTGTATGCATCCTTAAACATACCCGACCAATAATAACAATTTCTGAGAATTTTGAAAGCTGTGACTGAAGAAGAAAAATGTCCACCACAGGCTTCATTATGGAAAACTTCCAAAAGTTTGTCCTTTTGCTCCTTGTCTACACATCTTAGGAAAGTCCCATCTAGTCCCTTTTTGTAAAGAATATCCCCCCAAATAACATATTTTGCTGCTTTTAATTTCAGGTTTCTTTTCCCTTTTGGAGATAAGTGACTAGGACAATCTCCGTAAGTAAGATAATATGCTACATCTAGAAACCATGGGTCTTGTAGACTTACCAATAAGACAGTGGGAAATCCTTCTACATCTTCTTCTTTGTTTTCAGCGATCAACTTGCATAGACCTTGACCTTTGACCAATTTAGTTGGCCTAACCTCTAGATCATATTCTTGGATTTTAGCAACCCACGTTGCTCTATTGTTTAACCCAACATCTTGTTGAGTCAGAATACTTTTCACAACAGAACTTGGAACATATACAACTGAATGGGAATGAAGTATATAATATCTGAATTGTTTAATAGCCTTTACTACAGTGAAAGCTTGTTTTTCAGCCAGAGAGTATTTAAGTTCATGCTTTTTAAGGGGAACACTAATAAAGGCAATTGGGACCTCTTCATCCAATTCATTTTTTTGTAACAAAATACCAGACATGGTATGTTCTAAAGCATAACAATAAATAATAAAATCCTTTTGAAAATCAGGATTTACCAAAGTGGGTGTATGTGCAATCGCCTCTTTGATATCCTCAAATGCCTTCTTGGCAGCTTCATTCCATTTAAATGTATGTTTTTCACTCATCATTCCCACAATATGCTTTGTAATCTCAGCAAAGTCAGGAATGAACCTTCTGAGAAAATTAATCTGGCCAAAGAAGGACTTGACTCCAGTCCTATTAGAAGGGAGACTAAGCTGTTGTATTGCCCTGACCCTCTCTGGATCAATCCTAATTCCATCTTTTGAAACTAAGTGCCCCAATAACTTTCCCTCTGTAACATAGAAGACTGACTTCTTAGGATTAAGTGATATGCCATGACTCCGACACCTTTGTAAAACAGTCTCCAGATCCTTCAGGTGATCTTCTCTATTTTTGGAGAAAACAGTCAGATCATCAAGATAAATAACAATAATTCTATTTTTTAGATCTCTAAAGGATGAGTCCTTCGCCCGTTGAAAGGTTGCACCAGCATTGATCAGGCCAAAGGGCATCCAGTTATAGGCAAAAGTTCCCCGAGGTGTAGTGAAAGCAGTCTTATGTTGATCAGCTGCAGCCACACCTATCTGATTGTAACCTGAGAATCCATCCAGCATGGACATCATTTCTGACCCAGCAACTGTTTACAAGATGTGATCCATCACAGGCAAGGGATAGTTATCCTTCAGACTAGCCTGGTTCAAATTCTTGAAATCAACATAAATTCTTATTTCTCCATTCTTCTTGCACACTGGAACAATATTTGCCACCCAAGTGGAGTGATGAATTGGATAAACAATTCTGGCCTTCAACATCTTGTCAATCTCCTTAAAGATGGCCTTGGCAACCTTTAGATTATAATTCCTCAACTTCTGCCTGAATGGGGTTGCATTCGCTTTCAAAGGAATATGGTGTTGAAACTGCCCATGTCTAAAATTTTTAAGGTCATCATAGCACCAGGGAAAAACATCTTTATACTTGATTAACAAATTGATCAATTTATTTTTCTCCTTTGAAGAACAACACCTACCAATGGATATCCATTTAGGATCAGCCTCATTCCCGATGTTTATTTTCTCATAATCCTCCACTTTGTTAGGATTGTGGGTAGGTTTGCCTTTAGTATATTCATCTCTTTGAGTAAACAAATGTTCTAAGGAGACTAGTCCTTTAGGGATTTTGTTTCCCTTAACTGAATTACATCATCTTTTGGATTAATCCCTGGGTCAGGATTGAATTCTTTACATTCTATTTCAGAGCCCTCAAAATAAGTTCCTAGGAACATCTCAGCATTCTCCAAGAATTTTTTGATCTGATTATCACTCTCAAAAACTTGCCAGCTTTCAGCATTGTCTAGAACATTAGGGCGATAAATCAACTCTATTCTATATGAATCTTCTTTGAAGTCAGGATGTGGGAGAAGAAGAGAGGCTGATACTGCTAAAGAATCTGCTCGAGTATTCTGGTCTCTAGGAATTGCTTCAATAGAGAAAGCATCAAAGTATTCTATCTCATCCCAGGCTCTATTTCTGCAATGCCTTAATCTCTTGTTTTTAACAGAAAAGATACCTCTCACCTGTTTCACAATTAATTCAGCATCTCTCACTTTAAGCACTTTCACACCCTTTCCTTTGGCTTCAAGTAGCCCAAGCAATAAAGCCTCATATTCTGTAGTGTTATTAGTGTTTTTAAACTCTAATTTAAAAGAATAAGAAAAATTTTCACCTTCTGGTGAGATCAACACAACCCCAGCCCCTGATCCAGTAGTAGCACAACTACTGTCAAACTCCATGATCCATAGGTCATCAAAATGAACAGATTTTTGGATAGGTTCTTCCTTGAGGTCTTCCTCAAACCTCTATTCAGAAGAGAGAAAATAGTTACCATATTCACGTTCCTCAAATAACATCTGGGACTTGGGATCATCAGAGGGATAGACAGTAAACTTGCACTTAGGTTCGGGTTCTAGCTTCACTTTCTACTTTCCCACTAAAATTGTGGCTTTTGACCAATCCAATTTAATTTGCCCACCCAAATCCTTGCAAAATGTCCTGCTCAACAACATCCCATAGCTAGCAGGAATATCTGCTACCAAAATAGTCAATTTCACTTTTTTGTCAGGGTAAGCTGCAAGAGCAACTCGTGCATCTTTAATCTGTCCAAGCAAGGAAATTTGTTTGTCATCCATAGAGTAACACCTACCAAATGTCTTTGTAAGTGATAGTCTTAGGGCTTTGGCTACAGAAGAAGGCATAATGTTATCAGAAGCTCTTGAATCTATAATACAGTTACTAAGCTTATGGCCATTGATGAACAAGGATACATAAAATGGGTTGGGTTTCAAATTAGTCGTATAAGAAGAATCATTTGATGAATTGAGAGCCATTTTAGAGGTAGTCATGGATGACTCAAGTGAAGAAGCAAATAGTTGAGCAATGGGAGACTCAGTATTAATATTTTGTTGACTCTCAGGCTCAGTTTATGTAGGACCACCTTTAACATATTTAACCAGTTTGTCAAGTTCATTAGGCTTTAACTTGACATACTCAAAAGGAGAGATTTGAATTTTTGCAAATTTATAGAATTCTACAATATCAAAAGAAGCTTCTAGATCATTTCTATGCAACAGTTTAATTTCTTGAGCCTTCAAATTGGCATCATGAGTTCTAATAAAAGGCTCCTTACCTTTACCAGGTACTTCTTGCATATTAGAGGATCTCATATTCCTCTGACTCCTGGTGAGCACGGCACATGAAGGATCTTCAAGGGTAACCAATATTTCATCTCCCCTTTCTGAATCTAATTCATATTCAAAGAAGTTTATCTCAGAGTCGCCAGGCTCCTCAAAGTTCCTTTCTTCTTCAGTAAACTCCCCCAACACATCTTGAGTAGCAATCATTTGAGCATACCTGAGCATCTCCGGACAAGAATTCCCATCATGATCAGTAGTCAAATGAAAAGCACACATGTTCCCCCTTCCAAGAGGAGCTTCAATAGTCAACCTTGGTTGTGCTGATGTCAGAGGTAAAGCCCTACCAACATTTGCCTGTTGATTCAAATTCCTCATGCCAATATCTTGATACGGTTGTTGGAAAGAAGGACCAGCTTTAGGTAATTGTCTCTTTAAGGTAATCATATCATTAACCAGTCTTTGCACTACAAGATCCGTAGATGATGAGGGGTGAGCATTTGGCACCTGGACCTCTTTCGTCCATTTACTAGCCATAATAAGATCATCCTCCAATCCAACTGCCAAAGCTTGTACAGCTGGCAAATCGACAATTGCACCTCTTCTAAGATGAAAGTTGATATCAGGAGGCATAGAATTGATAAAGAAGCATTTCTGATTTTCGCCAGTTGCCCTTTTAGCAGCAGGGATTTTATTTACAATTCTGTTGAATTTAGCCACAAATTCCCTCATAGGTTCATGTATCTCTTTCTTAAGCTGAGTCAGCTGTACAAGGAGAGAATGTTCATCTTTTGTGCTTTTGAACCTATTTTCAAACACAGTTTTCATGTCATTCCAATTTGTGATTGAGGAGTTGTTTAGATGATAGAACCATTGTGCTGCAGTATCGGTCAAGGTTTGCACAAAAAGCCTTATGGCTACATCTTGGTGTTGCACACCTAACACACTACATGCTGCTGTAAAGGCACACAAATGTTCTCCTGGTGATTGTCTCCCATCTCCCTTAAATTTGGGCAAATTTTCCTGTGCATTTTTAGGCAAAGGGTTTAGGTTAGCCCCTAAGTTCAGAGGCCCTATGGCTGCTCCCCAAGGTTGGGCCATTGGTAAGAAGTTTATGGCTGGGGGGATTTTTAATACTGGAAAGAGTTAGAACTTGACAAATAGGAGATGTAGAAGGCTTGGGGGGCTAGGGAGTCTACTTCTAGCTCTTCTAATACAAGTAGGGATATAAGGGAAATTAAGATTTTGTAGTGCTTGAAAGGTAGGATCCTCAACTCCCTCTCTTCTCAAAGACCTTGTATATGGTCTGGAATCCAGCTTATAATATTGCAACTGGATAGGCAGCTATTAATTTCTATGTTGTTCTTGATTTCTTTGCACTTCAGGGGCTTGATTTCTTGTTGCATTTTGTGCTTGCCTCCTTCTCTGCCTGAGAAACAGCAATCTCAAATTATCAACCAATTCCTCCTCTTTTTCTAATACTCTGCTTGCTCTTCTATAATCTTCACTATTTCGACGAGTGCGCCAAGCAAGGGTATTCAATTGAAAAATAATGTCTTCCTACTCGTCCTGAAAACCAAGATTAGGCTTTAGAACAGGAATTATGTTTTCATGTGGAAGCACCATTGTTGCTTCATATTAAGGCAACCAATCTTTTAATAAACGACTTCGATCCCCAGTAGAGTCACCAAAAACTGTTGGTTAACAGATTTGTCCTTATCTAAAAATACTCTATTCTGACTCTATACCCTTTCTTCCTTTAAAAACAAATGAATTAATCAACAAATGGGTGAACTTTCGAGAATAGTTCCCCTCTGAATTAAGATACAGCTCCCTTTAAGATTTTTAATGAATTTAATCTATTTTAAATATTCAAATACACTTTTAACCAGAAAGTGCCTAAAGGCAAACTAACACCCATACATCATCATGCTATGAATGTGATATCTCTTTTATAATATCATTTGGTGATAGAATACACAGATTCTATTTTCAATAATGATCAGATGCATAAACATATATATATATATATATTGCTGGACCAATAAGTATTAAAACATATACAATGAGTTGTCCAAAAAGAGCAATTACCATATGAAAGAAGATTTCGCACAGAAAACCCAATTTCAAATACTCAAACGCACAGATCTAAGCATGCAGCAATTGTTTCTCCCTTTTCATTCATAGATGAAAAATGTTTCAAACATCATGTATATTCTAAAATTAGAGCAGTCTAGCTTCAAAAAATTTCTATCTTCTTTTCTATCCTATCTTTTCTATATCCTTCAGTTTTAGCAACCAAAAACATATATATAGTTGCCCTAATTATCCGATCATGTAAACCAAACCTAGAGTTAAAGCAACTCTAACCCATATGGGATTTAGTTTATTTTACAAACTGATTTAAAGATTAAGTCTTTAAAAATAACATAACTGAAAAACTGAATAAAAGAAACTGAGTGAATAAGATCATGACTGAGGCAATGGGTTTGAATCTCCAAATTTGCCGTGGGCAATTGGGGAGGCACGTTGAACTTTCCACTCCTGAAACACTATAACAAACTCCTGAATTTTTAGAAAGTTGGGGATACCTATGTATTTCATCCTTGTCTTCCAGAAATCTTTCTCCCTCCATAGTTTCCCCAATTTCTCCTTGTGTTCCGGGAGTGCGTCGATGTAGAGATAAAGAAGTGACTCTACTTTTGAAATTCAAGAGAAATCTTCGGTTAATATGTTGTCACTTTCTTTAACGAAACTGATTTTCTCCATAAAAGATTGAATCACCGTATTGATGTTCTCCTTTGGTTCCCCATCATCCTTTATGTATTTTACATCGATACACTGTAGATCATGATGTAATGATTGGGTGAATTCAGTTATTTCCCTGATCATTTTCGTAAGCTCAAACTGCCCTTGCCGAGATACAGAATTTCTCCATTCAATGTTCTTCTTATTCACATATAGTAAATCTTCATCCAGACCTGTTAAATTCTTTTCTGACAGAAATTTGGCTATTCCATATTTTTGAACCTCATCAATTTGATTCATTACACTTACCCACTTGCCTTCATCTTTCATCCAGGAAGTGTTCTATGCCTTAAGGTCCTCGATGGTGGCTGTAGTTTGATCATATATATTCTTCAGTTCCTGAATATATTCGATACCTTTCTGCATAATACAGTCCAACCAATCATCAAAAACCTTAGCTATCATCCTGTTCCTATTTACTTGGTCTAACATCTTCTAGTTAGCTGGAGACTTAGGATCAAAAGTCAGAGAAAGTTGTGAAACTAGTTGTGGACTAGGGTTATGAATGGCATTAATGTACTCTGTCATAGAGCGCACAGTCTGCTTCAACTCTCTTTTGTCTTTCTCGTCTTTCCAGGTCTGAATAACTATCCTTTTGGTGGATGCCTCAAGATGATGAACGTCACTGGTTGTGGACTGGGGTTATGAATGGCATTAATGTACTCTGCCATAGAGCGCACAGTCTGCTTCAACTCTCTTTTGTCTTTCTCGTCTTTCCAGGTCCGACTAACTATCCTTTTGGTGGATGCCTCAAGATGATGAACATCCGCAGCTCTCGAAGCAGCCCCAAGATCCACCTCAATTGTGAAATCTTGCACTATGGGATCTTGAACCTCTTCATCAGTTGTCGGCCTGGCTATTTCCGCGCTCCAATTTCTAGTATTAAGGTCAATACTTACCCTGGATGTTGTTTTTAGCTTCTTGGATTTAGGAGTTTTGCCCAAGCACTTACTCACCATGTCTTCCAATGGCAAAGAAAATGGAATTACCTTTCTTTTGTCACTGATTGAACTCTCCAGCCATTTGGGTATAGGGGCTGAGACTTCTTTTCCAGGGTTCAATGGACCAGAGGACACATCTGAAATCATCATTAGTTCATGGGTCTCTAAAACAACCTCTGACGGTTGCTTTGTACTAACCTCCTCTATTCTCGGTGAACCAGATTCCTTATCACCCATTGCTTCCCCTGAATCCTCCTCGAAATTCAAATCTACAATTATTCTCTCATAAACCTACTTTTTCCTCCTGCTTTTGGTTCTCGATCTAGTAGCACAAGGGGGCAGAATGGTGGTGAGGGCTCTTTTGGATTCTTTGATGGCAGGACTCCTTCTAGTTATTGACTTGGAAGTACCTGCACCACAGATAGCAATAGGCTAGTTAGAGGAGCTTATTGGAAATGGTGCTTCAACCATTGACGTGCATTGCTGGGAATCTTTGTTTTCATACCCTTTCTATTTTTACTCCCTCAACCATTTCTCGGTTCTTCTTATCATTGGGAGGGTCTTCACTTCAATCCTATCTTCTTCCTTCTTACTCCAGTCAATTTCTGGAATAGGTGATTGTTTTATCTGTTCAAACTGCAGGTCAATCACTTGTTCTTCACTATCAAAAACTCCAGAAATGTCCATATTTAGATTGAGGGTAATTATTTGTCCTAGAGACATCCTGCACCACAATCTCCTTCTGACTTCAAATTCGTCTAAACAGTCCTCCCAATAATCCTCCAATTTAGGAATATGTGTAAACCCTATTCCAAAATCCAAATTATCTCTGACAAATTGTGGTCAAATTGTGGTCTGGCAGTGAAGAACTAAAAATTAAACTTTTTAAGGTTCACTTCTAAATTCAAAGCATCAGATTTTGATTGGCATGAGTAATGTCGAAGTTCAATGGGAAAAGAGATACCAGATCTCTTCTTTGTTGAGAACTTTTTATCTACATGTGCTAACTGTCTGCAGACCTCTATCAGCACAAAAAGGTCAAACACATACCTGGGTAACTTAACAAGTTCACCATCAAATCCCCCAACTTTGATATAAGTGAACTTGGAAAATTGAATAAAGAAACTACCATATATGTTGACCAACTACATTGCTTCATTAGACATTCTCTTATTCAAATTACCTGCCAATTCATAAGTCATTCTCCCAGTAAAAACATCATTAACCTTCTTGTAATTATCGTAACAACTATGCATCTGCAATTGTGAATAATATTCATAAATTTTACTATCCTCAGTCCTAGACACCAGGCAATAGAAGAGGTACGAAGACATGTAAAAAAATTTATTGCCCAAGGGATTACTCAGACCCTGATGCAAACATTCAGCTGCAATTTCTGCCCAGTCCAAATAATGCTCTCCTTGCAGGATAACCTGTACAAAAATGTACATCCAATCTTCCCAAAAATATGCCTGTGTGCTACCCTCCAGCCTGTGTAGTAATACCACAATATCCCTCACTTCCTTAATCATGTGATCTCTGGTAAGCGGTCTAGGCAGCCTTGAACCTCCCTTCTGGAATTTCAACAACCAGTTTTTGGCTATCACACTTCTGTAGTTTTTTTTCTTAAGTGAGAAATACCCATAAGAAGAAGAAATATTAAGGCTAGAATATGCTTCCTTAGGCGGTATTCTCATCACAAACATTAGGTTTTGTCTATTGACATGAAACAACACACCACCATCTACATTTCTAATGCACCTATTTTGGGGTTCATACCTATTCATGCACTCCAAAACTAACTTAGGGCACTGTACGGCCATGGGAAAGGCCGTAGCTTCAACCAAACCACTTTCTATTATTTTCTTTATCATGGGAGTTGGTACAGGGTTTCTAAACCTTTCTCTAAATTCTTCTAAATCATATTGCACTAGTGAAGTATCTCTAAATTCAGGATGAGAACAGGTAAGACTAGGGCCATGTTCATAACCAAGACAAGCAGATTTCATAGCCATAATTGGAGGATATAATAGAAAATGCTTCAAATTTTGAAAATAATGTCTGAAACTTAAAAGATTCTTCTTTCTAGCTAAGAAATGGAAACAGTATATAGGAAGAATCAAAACTCACCTCCAAGATATCTAAAATTACTGCAAAATTTGGGCAACAAGAACCTTATACCTCCTGCGCTATTCTCCTCTGCGTCGCACGGTATGTTCACTTACTAAATTTGGCTTGTTCTCTCTTAATAATGGCATTAACCAGATTGAATAATTATTACTGGAAACAATACGTGCCGAAAATCTTTGAAAGGACATGAATTCTGACATCTTCATTAATGGCAAGCATTATTCATGCGTGACCATGATGTATAATAATTATCCACAATCTCCCCAAAATTAGAACTTTATGTATCATAATGAGTTTTGGACATATTTTCCTCCAATTTTCCTGCTAAATTTGACTTAGAGGGCCTCGGGGAGAGGTAAGATTATAATCACCGAACCCGCGAACTATTGAACCATTGAACCCTTGGAGTGTGGTTCAATGCGGAGGTTCAATTATACAAACTAGATCATACAAAAGGGCCAATAGTTCACTTAGAGAAACATTGAACTTAGACTCTTGAACCATTGAACTTGTTAGGATATGGTTCAACGTGAAGGTTCAAAGACACAAGGACTACACAGACCGATCGCGTGGCTTTGTAAAAGACTTTTAACTATGAAACAATGAACCATTGAACCTTGAACTATTGAACCTTTGAAATTCAAGTGGATGGTTCAACGACACACTAAATTACACAAGATAACTGAGCGACATGACTTATTACAAGGCACTGATTATTAAACTTTTGAACTATGAAAAAGGGTTCAAGTTCAACCCGAAGACTCAAGGACATTTTGATTACACAAGGGACAAAACAGCTCACTTTGGTCAACATTTGAACACAACAAACCATTGAACTTTTGAACTTTGAGAACAGTTCAAGTTCAAAGGTTCAAACCTTTAGTAATTTCACACACAAAGACGATAGACGGGTAAAATTTGGAGAATCAAGAGCTGATTTAAGAAACAAAGGTATGACCAACAAGACAACACAGTAAATTGACTCTTGCTTAGGGAAATTCACGAATAAATAAATAAAGGTGACTCAGAAGGTAACAATCCTCAAACCTAACCAGTCCTCCATCATACTTTTCCAAACTTACAAACTTACTTTTGTCACCGGTCATGTGATGTGAGCATCCACTATCAATAATCCATTCATCCTTATCTTTCTCAACCTGAACAACTAAAGCACTTTCTTCTACTAGCTTTTCATCCTTCACACAGCTAGAAAAATTAGTAGACACAGGATCTTCTTTAATAGCAATAAACATGCATTCATTTGCACTAGTATTAGCATCATCATATTCATCATCAGTTATTCCTTCATCATCAAAATCTCTGACATAGTAGCATTTCTTTGGAACTCTAGGTCTGCTTTCATATTTCTTCTTATTTCTTTCAATTCTTTTAGGACATCTGGAAGCATAATGACCTACTTTACCACAGGAGAAATATTTGAAAGGTAATTTACCTTTGAACTTACCGGAGCCTCTTTGAAACCTGTCAACAAAGTTGGCTTCAATTTCATCAAAGTCATCATCCACCTTGAATTTCTTAGTTTTGGAGATCTTTGGTGAAGTACTGGCTTTAAAAGTTGATTCAACTTTAGGTAAGGCATCACCAAATTCTCTCATCTCAAAAGCTGTAAGCTTTCCAAGTAACTAATCTTTGTCAATAGTTTTCACAGTCATGAATTCTTCAATTGCAGCCACCTTGTGACTATATGACTTTGGTAGTGATCTGAGAATTTTCATTACAACTTCCTTATCACTGAGAGTTCCTCCCATACCATTTATTCCAGTGACAAGTTCATCAACTCTTTGCATAAAAGTTGTTATGTTTTCATCTTCAAACCCTCATACTTCACTTTCAAACTTTGTAGCTTGGCTTCTTTTACAGAATCATCTCCTTCATACAGATTTTTCAGCTTATCCCATACCTCATTTGCAGTTTCAAGGTCCACAACTTTTTTCAGCACAAAGTCACTTAAGGAACTTAGTAGAGTATCCTTTGCTTTGACATCCACCTCATATTCTTTGATTTCATCTTCAGTCGTCAAGCCATTTGGAGGCATGGTATATTTTACTTATGTGTAGTTTTCCATACTTTAAAACCAAGACAAAGAAGATGGCTTTTCATTCGTGCCTTCCAAAGAGCATAATTTTTCCCATTAAAATGTGGAGCTTCCTTCTTATAAGACATCCTAGATCTTTCTCAAGTTGTTAGGGTTTCTTCAGAGGAACCTAGCTCTGATACCAATTGTTGAACTGCACTAGACAACTGAGAGGGGGTTTGAATCAGTTGTCCTAAAACTTTCAACTAAATATGATCAACTTATTAATTACTTATATTCAGATACAACCATGAAAGCATCAAATGAGAAGCTCAACACAAAACCATAAACAACACAGGAGACACCAGATTTTTACGTAGAAAATGCTAAAAGGGAAAAAACCACGGTGGGTGTTAGCCCACAGAAATATATAAGTTATATCAATACTAAAAAATAAAGGCTTACTGCCTACAGGGCTCACTGCAAAGAAAGGCTCACTGCCCAAATTGCTCACTACAAAGAAAGGCTCACTACCTATGGATGGCTCACTGCCAAAAGGTTGAACTGAGATAACAGCATCTACTCCATGCCAAGGTTCAGTTCCATTGAAGCACAAAAATACCTATGCTTTGTTCTGTTGCCTTACTTCACTTTATCTTCACATCTTTGCACTTGGATACTTTTTCATGACTTAATTACAAGTATTTATACACTACATCAACCTTGGAATGATCATCAAGGTCAGCATTACAATCATCAACCATTGGAACAATCTCCACAGTCAGCATTACAAACATTTTCAAAATAGGTCTGGACCTAATACAAAACTATGCTAAGGAAATGTAGTAAAGATGTATATGGATCATGCCATGCAGTAAAGATGTATATGGATCATGCCATGCACTCGCTGGGACTCAAACATGATCTTCCATGCCACAACATGCTTCTACAATCTTCAAGAGATCTCTGCAATCACTGGAATTAACCAAGTCGACTAAGACTGGTTACACGCTACGTTACCTGGGAATAATCTTCAAACACGGTCTCAATTACTTAACATAGACAAATGTGAAGGAAGGAACATGATTAGAAGGCATCCACAAGCACATTGTAATCACTAGGAGCAACCGTACAAAATCTAACCACTTTATCCATGAGATTCTTCACACCGGAGCACATGAACTTCACTGTCTTCAACTGTCATAAAAGAAAGATAGCTTGCGGACCGCCAAATCATGAACCATTGTAGTTGTAGGCACTTATCATCATCCTAGACTTCCCTTTAGAACCACAAAGCAAAATACTTCAATGCGGAGGAATGCGGAGCAAAATATTTTCTCCCTATCACTAGTGAATAATCAGAAAAAGCAGGTTTTACTCTGGTGAATGTAACTCACTCAATTCTTCATACCGGAGGCTCAAACT